>CM053329.1:22336991-23586991 GCA_028583605.1 Dastarcus helophoroides | reverse complement strand
TACTCAAGATATTCAGAAAAAGTATATTTTCAAAATGAAGAAATTCCTAAAATTTCGAGTTCATTCTCGAATTTTCGACACAAATCTTGAATTTTTTACTTTCAACTTATTGAAATTTTTTCCCGAAATTTTGACTTTTTGACTTTCAGATTTTGTTTGAAGTTTACTCTAGAAAAAATAAAAATGTTAAGACAAAGTTAAAAATCCAAGAAAAAATTCATAATTTCAAGGTTAAGCTTGGTTTTTTTAATTTTTTTTAGAATAATTTAAACTTTACTTTCAATTTATTTTTTTAATTCGAAATTTCAATATATGTTTATTTAAAAATGTCGAATTTTGTAGGTTAAAAATTTTAAGCTAAAAACTCCGCATTTTGAAAAAAAAATCAAATTTTAAGAAAAACTGGAAATTTATACAAGCGATCTTTCAAAATTTGTCACGAAATTTCGAGAAAAACTTCGATTTTTTTTTAATATTAAAATTTAAGATCTAAATTCGGTATTTAAATAAAATTTGAATATTCGACTCAAAAATGCAAAATCTCTTATAAGCCATAATTTTGAGAAGACATTTATTATTTTTTTTCGGAATTTCTTCTATAATTTTTCGATTGAACTTAAAAAAATATATCTAAAATGTGTATTCCTTTATAAATTTCGAGTTTTACACAAAATTTGAGCATTTTTAAATTGAAAAATTCAGGATTTTTTTTTGGAACTTTAACCAATCAGTTTAATCGAAACTTTAATTTTTTCGCAAAATTTTTACTTCCTAATAAAATGTCGAAATTTTTTGTTATGAAGTTGATTTTTTTATATTTCGTTTCTCCTTTTTTTCAAAATATCGACTTCCAAGTGAAAACTTCGGAAAAATATCGAAATTTATTTCTAAGTTAAAACAAGTTTCAGCTTTAAATTCATATTTTAAGAAAAATATATTTTATAAAATTTGTAAGACTTTTCGAGTTTAAAAACACCAAGATTAAAGCCAAAATTTTGAAAAAAAAATGGCTTAACTGAAGTTTTTTTCAAAACTTAGATTTCTTCCAATTATTTTAACTTTCTCTCTCGACATTTAATTAAAAAATAAAATCCCCTGGCGATTTTGAGTAAACATTAAAGGTTTCAGGAAATATTAAAGTTACTTTTCTGAATTTTGTTTCCGGGTAAAATGTTCAATTTAAACTTGTCTTGCAATTTTTAGTTTTTCTTTTTTTTTCCTTTTTTCGAAAATTTTAAATTCAAACCATTTTTTCCAAAAATTATGGCTTCTTTTTTCTTGATATTTTAACAGTAATTCTGAAATGTCAACTTATTTCTAAGATTTCGAATTTAAAAAACTGAAAATTTCGAATTCAAGCAAGTTTGTTAAGAATTAACAAATTCCACTTTTTGTTTAAAAAATCAAAATTTGTAAAAAGTTAATATTTTTAAAAATGTATATTAATGAAATCAATCGGATTTTTTTTAAGTACAAACTCGGTCGTAATTAAACATTTTCTAAAACGACTTTGTCCATTTTAGATGTAGACATTTTTTACAAAAATTTCCGCGAAATTTCCAGGTTTCTAGAAAGGGTCGAAGTTTTACGAAAATATTTGTGAGTTTAAAGAGAAAACCCAAATTTTAAGCACTGAATTTCGAGAAAAAAATAAGTAAAAATATAAACATACTTCTCATTTAACCTAAAATCTAAATCAAATTTAAAAATGTTAAAATTTTCATAAAAGATAGAAATTTTAAGATTAAAGATAAGTCAAAAAAAAAACGATAAATAATTTTATAGCAAAAACTTTTTTTCAAAATTCCGCATAATCAAATGCACTTCGACATTGCAAATTTAGATAGCACCAATAGTTTTAGAAAACATTGAAATTTTAAGATTGCCCAAGAACCTGAACCTAACAAAAAACATCTAATATTGCAGAATTGAGAAAGACTATTCAAATTTCAAATGTTCGGGTGCAAACTTTAAATTTGAGATAAAAGTTAAAATTAGGAATTGAAATCGAAATATTGAAAAAATAAAAAAATAACCATTTTTCTTCGGCTGACTTTAAGCTATATGTTTAAACAGAACAAACTTTCTGCACAGAAATGTAGGTTATAGAAGATTGGGTGTGTCATAAAAGTAATTGTTGTAAAATTACTTTTGTTGGAAATGTATGCTTGATGCTTCTTATTGTTATTATGGGGGTTTAAATTTCTATTTTATCGTTTTATTTTATTGAATAAAGATATTTCTACTCAGATTCTTCAGAAAAGTAAATGTATACTGGGGAAAACCCTTAGAAAAGGATAAATAGGTTCGAAACTTTCTGAAAATAGGTCTAAATCATGTATAAACAGGCAAAAACAAGCAAAATTGAAATTTAGGCAATGATGCACGAAAAAGGTGAAAAGGTATAGGATTTTATCTAAAATTTAAAAAAAATTAAAATTATCTAATAAGTTTTTTTGACAGTTGTAATTATTATTAAAAATATAAAAAGCTAACCTTTTGTATTTTTTCTGTTGCTTTGGACCACCTTCAACCACGACTACACAGCAATCAGGGTACAGCACCACGCAACCAGTCATAAACAGTTGTTTCGCATTGGTCTCAACCTTAAATTTCTTTGATGCCAAATCATGCAAGTTCCTAATTCTATAAATCGACACGTGAACTCCTAAGGAGGTATCTTCCTTCAACTTCCTTATTTTCTTATCCCTCTTTTGTTCAGCAGTTAACTGTCTAGCTGCATTAGCTTCTTCATGTGCCTTTTGTCTTTTAGCCATCTGCTCTCGAACGTGTGCTTCGATTTTCGTTGGATCTTGTACAGCTTCTGTACCGAGAGCTCGCATCAAATTGGAGATTCGCAATTTAGGTTCTGGTGGCGGTTCCAAACCCAATCTGATTTTCTCTTGCTCTTCTTTCCACATTTCTCTTCGGTTTTGCCTTCTCAGCTTCTTGCGCTCCTTTTTTGTTAAGAACACTGGCATGTAAACTGGTTTGATTGGGTCAGCTGTTAACATCAACATACATTAGTATTCCAAAATAAAAATAGTTTTAAATGAAAAATAGATTTACTTCAATAGATTAACCTAATTTAAATGAGTTTTAATATACCTATATTTTTTTTAATTAGCAATTAAACATTGTTAATTATTACAGTTTAATTATATGTGAGTCCAAGCACAAAATATATCTTTAAAAACGTTGATCACTTCGTGAATTTCCGAGATTAAAGTGAAAATTTCAAAATTTTAATAAAGTAAAAATTTTAAATCTGAATTTGAAGTATTAAAAAAATAAAAAGTGAAGTTTATTTCGAAAATTTTCGTTTTCAAACTCAAGTGCTTTTCCTAGGTTTATCGATTTTGATTTGAATATACAAGGTTTAATTAACAATTCGAGCATAAAGCCGAAATTTCGAGAAACAGTCCATTTAAAAAAAAAATGTAATTTGGATTTTTCCGAAGTTTTACTTTTTGCATTGTGTCTTCTTTTAAGGTATGAATTTAAACATAGAACTTGAACCCTTTCCTCAAAAATTCGAGTTCGCAAAAAAATGTCTTCTTCAATTTAACTAATTAATTCCGCAAACTATGACGCCATTCTCGCAGTTCATTTGAACTGCGGTTTGGGCAGCACTGCTATAAATTAGAAAAGTTCAAAATGTGTTTTACATAATTTGAAATTATTTGTATACAAATTGTTAAAGCTTATTTCACGCTATGAAGAAAAGAGTGAGTGTATGAACATTTCGATTTCTTTCTGAAAATTTCCACTTTTATTGAATATTTCGAGAGCCTTCGAGAATTTTTAGACCTTCAACTTTTTTTTTTAATTTAAATTTTTTCCCCAATTTCGACTGCTTCTCAAATTTCGACTTTTTTGAAGATCACAACTTTTTTTGTGGGTAATTTCAACTTTATATTAGAAAATCGATATTTTTCATTTGACTTCTTGTCAAAATTTCGACTTTGTTGTAAAAAAATTGATATTTTTGAAAATGTTAACCTTTTTTCTTTTCAAAATTTAATTGATTCTTATTTCGATTTTGTTACATAACTGCAGTTTTTGTAAATTCCTTATTTATTATTATATCTTTTTTTTTAACTTTCGCCCTTTTTTGAGTATTTTAAGTATTTTTTTTTTAATTTCAACTGACTGAAAATTTCGACCTTTCTCAAAATTTTGACCTTTTTGAAAACTTCGATATTTTTCTAAACATTTTGAACATTTTTAGTTATTTTTTTAAATCGATTTTTTAGAAAATTTCGACGTTTTGAAAATTTTTAGTTTTTTTTTAATTTCGACGTTTTTTGAAACTTCAATATTTAAAATTTGCCATCGTTTTTTTTATTTGAAAAATACACATTTTTAGGATTTCTACTTTTTTCAAAATTTACGCTTTTTAACAATATAAACTGACATAAAACTTAACTTAAAAGTATCGATCGTATAGATTACATTAAGAATACATGGAGCCTTAAACTTCAAACTTCCAAAATCGTTTACAAATACCCCACTTGATCCTATATTAAAAATTTCCATATTGCACTTAATTCAAACTTCTGACTTTTTCTCCAATTTTTGATTTTAAAAATGTCCACCTTTTTCCAAATTTCGACTTTTTCCCAACATCTTATTTTACATTTTGAAAATACATAAACTACAAAATATTAGCTAGAAAATGCTAAATAATTTTCTTTCAATATCTCGAAGACATGTTGAAATGTTAAGCCCAAATACACATAATCTTCATTCATACGTCAAGAGATAACCAGAACTGCGATGTCACCATAAAGGCTCCCCTAAAGGGTTACAAAGGTCGCCGTGTGAAGCAATTTATAATTTTCTTGTACTCTGAATTTGCATGATAGCAGATTCCATTGAATACAAGCGTCCTCGGCAGGACATACGCTTAGTAGGTATGTTATACTTAACAAATAATTTCAATAAATATTCTGTAATAAATTAGTGCGAACATGCTAAAAATTGAAAATATTCACAACTAGAACCATATACGTTTTAGCTTTCAACAAACAAACAAAGTGTTTTTTTTTAACTTTCAAACTTTGGTTGCATATTTTGACTTTTTTTTTTCTTAAACATTTCGACTAACTGAAAATCTCAATGTTTTTCAAAATTTTGACTTTAAAAATTCCCCATTTTTGAAACATTCAACTTTTTAGAATAGTTCGATGTGTTTGACAAATTCTAATTTTTCTGTTGAAAATTTCGATTCATTTTTTTTTTCAAAATGTAAATTTTTGCCAATTTTTCATTTTTTTCATAATTTCGGCTTTTTCTTATAATTTTCACTTATTTGAAAATTTACCCTTTTTCAAAGCTTCGCCTTTTCACGAAATTTTATTACATATTTTGTAAATTTCGACTCTAAATTTTTGATTTTTTCCCCCAGTTTCCATTTCATTTTTGAAAAATTTAGGTTTTTTCAAAATTTTTTTTTATCAGAATATTTACTTCTTTAAAATTTTTAAAACAATGTTGAAGGATGTTTTATGAAAATTTCTACTTTTTTCAACAAAAAGTGAAGTTTTAAATATTGCTTGTTTTTTCTGAAAATTATTTTAATTTTTTTCTGTATGATTCGACTTTTTTGAAAAATTTAAACTTTTTCAAAACTTGTACAGGGTCTTTCGTTATAAATACACTCCCCATTTATTTTTTGAAATATGATAGATACAGAAAATGTTGAATACAAAAGTTTCTAGACCCCTCTTAAATTTTTATTTGAAATAAGTTTGCGATGTACAGGGTGTTACGTTTTTTCAAAGTCAAAGTCAACTTTAGTTTTTTAAATGGAACACCCCAATAATTTTTTCATTTTCGAATTCTGCTGAAAATTCCACATATGTTTTATGTAACATACCTATATCTAAATTTAATTGTTTCCAAAATATTGATAGTTATAAAGCGCCAATATGATCGTCATTTTTCATAAATAATAGATATCTATGAGAAATTTTTATTTCAAATAATTTTGCTATATACAGGGTGTTTAGTTTTGTAGAATCCAAATCAATTTTGGTTTTTTTGAATCCAACATCCCAATTATGTTTTTATATTTGAACTTTAATAATTCTACATAAATTATAGCTTATTCTCAGATTCATCCATTTCAAATATGTTGTTAGTTAAAAAATGGACCATTTTCTAATCTTAAAACAAAAACCTATAAGTATAACCCTGAAGCCGTTTAGTATATTAAAAATGGGCTCCTCTTTTCCTTTTTATTTTATTATTGATATATTTTGAAACAAGCCAATTTTTTATGTTACTTCATTTTTTTCATTAAAGTTTTAATCAAAATGAACTTCGGGTCATATTGACGGTTTACAACTATCAATCAATTCTCTACTCTTTGTTTCAGTTTAGACTTTTAAGTATAAATACTGATTTCAAATTAATGTCGAAATTCAAAATCTGCAGTTTTTCAAATTCCCCTTTTATTAAACTTCTAAATTTTTCTGGAAATTCTGATTTAAAAATTTAGACTTTTTCTCAAAAATTTTATTTTCTTTTGTAAATTCAATTTAAAAAAAATCAAAATTTCCACTTTTATTCAAATATCCAACATTTTTATTTAAATTTTGACTATTTATAGAAAAATTGAAAGATTCAGTAAAAACTACATTGGACCACATTTTTAAATCTTCAAAATAGTTGAGAATAATGAAGATAAGAGTGAGATGTACTTCATTAGACTGTACAGGGTCTTTACGTAAAAACTATATACCTTTGAGCTTATGTACCTCTGTTATTTTTCGTCATATCAGTAGTTCAAAAAATTGATTACTCTGATTTTTTGTGGATATTATTGGGGCATTAATAGAGAAATAATTGAACATCAAATGGAAGCTGGAAGTAACCTAACTTTACTTTTTTGAATGAAACACCCCATATATTTTTATGTTTTTCAATAGTTCTTTTCATGATTTCTCAAAAATTGTCTAGCATAAAATGTTTGATTACATAAAATCATACAATTTTCTTATAATAGTGAAGATTGCAATTTGTTGTTATAACTTAAAAAAAAATGTTCTGATTTAAAAACTCCGGTTTTTTTAATATAAAACCAATTGACCCTTTGTTTGATATTATTATAGAAAATATTTTTGTAATTTGATACAATATTTTTTTGTCAAAATCTGGGTAATTTTTGCGGATAAAATATATAAATTATAGAGTGTGTCCCACTAGTAGGCGGAGGTAGAATATCTCCGTTAAGGAGGGGAAATAGTTTTCATTTTTTGCAACGTTGCCAAACTCCCTTAGCTCTACAATTTAAAAATAGTTTCCATTATACAGGATGTTCCGTATTTTCTGGGCAGATAATAACTTTGTTTTTTTAAATTACAATCTATATATTTTATACTTTTATCGAATTCTACTCATCATTTTAGTGGAGGTTTTATAAGCTTTCCCTATATTTATAATTCTTATTTTCCAAGATATTTTAATTTTTTGCTGACAAAAAAATGTTTTCATCTTTCATCAAAAATTTAATTTTTTTTTAAATTAAAAAGATAAAGCTATGTTTTTCGCCTGGTAATTAGTCAAATTGAAAGGCGATCTAAAAATACTTAAAACATCCCAAAATTATTATACAGAGTGTACAAGGTGTCCCATTTTCCGTACTTTTCGAGGATATTGGACTTATTAATAAAGATAAGAGTGTTGGGATTTTCACTTTCCTGTCCTACTTTTTGATAAAATGAAAGATTCCAGTCTCAGATTTGTCATGCCTGTCTTAGTTTTTAAGCTGCAGGCTGATTTTGAAAATCTTTACTTTTTAGCCATGCCTCGTATTTCCGTTATGCCTTCTTGTATTAAAAAGTAAACGCTGACCTTGCTAGAGTTTTTACGTTAAGTTCAGTAGCGTATCCAATTTTTTTTCTAGGAAGTCAAATTTTTAAGATATTAACCAAAATAATTTTTTTCAATGAAACACCGTATATATTATTTTTTATATTGATTAAGCATAATTTGGGCTTTTTTTAATGTTTATTTAAAAAAACAAGTACAAAATTCAATATTTTTATAATTTATACTTTATAGCAGTAGACTAATGACCAATTTATTAGAAACAAATGCAACATTCATAATTATTCTAAAAATTCAACCCTTCAAAAGTTACTTTAAAATTTTTCTATATTTTCGGTTGTGTATTAAAATTATTGGTATTTATATTTTTCAAAATTCTTTGAGCCTTAAATCTTGTTATACCAACCCCTTTTTCTATTTTTTAACGAGATGAGCAAGTTGATGATTCTGTATACTATAATACTTTTATTTTCTTTTCATGTTCACTAAAGCACTGAACTAAACACTGTTAATCAATGTTAATTTAAATTATATATAAATTAACATTGAAAATTTAAAATTGTTAAGATCGGTCACAAATAACAGAGAACTTGATGCATACGAAACAATTTATATCAATCAGAGGCCAGTTACCATTAACGGAGATAAAGAACCAGTTTATTGAAGGCAATTTATGGCAGATCAAAATTGCATATACCAGATGTGTTAAACAATTAGAAATAGGAAAGAAAACAAAAGACCGTCAGTATCGATTTGAATCTCAATGTAGATGACGTCGATGCATCTTTTGCCAATCTTTTAGATTAGTACGCTTGAAAATGACAGTTCTGCTGGCGAAATACGTATCGCGTAATTATTTAATTGCCGATGTGGTAAAGGGGTTAAACCTTCTTGGACTTCTTTTCATGTTGATGAACTTTCTAAAGGAGTTGGTTTGGCATACCGAATCATTCGGAATAGACCAATAATTCTTGTAAATTCAGTTAGAAAAGTAACAAAAATATACCAATATTGTATTCAAAAAAGGGTTTCTAATTTTGAAAATAATCTTTAAAATAATTTTTTTGTGTTTTTACGATAAAGTGAAATATGCAATATTGATTAAGTTTTAATACCGAATTGAAAATATTGAAATTTACTTTTGGGGAGTTTAATTCTTTGAATAATTATTAATTTTGCCATTGTTTCTAGTAAATTAGTCATAGCCTACTGCTATAAATTATAAAAATATCGAATTTTGAGCTTGTTTTTAGAAATAAACTTTAACAACTATATATCTTTAAAAAGCCCAAATTATGCTTAATCAATATAAACAATAATATATAGGGTATTGCATTTAAAAACAAATATAATTTTGGTTATTTCAAAAATTTGACTTTTTAAAAAAACATTCACTACGCAACTGAACTTAACGAAACATCTGTAGCAAGATCAGTTTTTACTTTTTTGATGTAAGTAGACATAACGAAGATACAAGGCATGGCTAAAAAATGAAGATTTTCAAAATCACCCTGTAGCTTAAAAACTAAGACAGCTATGACAAATTTGAGACTGGAATGTTTCATTTGATCAAAAAGTAGGGCACTAAAGTGAAAATCCTAACACCCTATGTTTAATAATAAGTCCAATACCCCCGAAAAGTGCCAAAATGGGACACCCTGAACAAAGTTAATTTTAAATTTAGCTAATTTCAAACGGCAAAAACTCATATTTTCTTAACAGAACACCCTATATTTATTACACCAAAGAAAGGTGCATTGATTTTCTTGGGCTTTCCCTATAACTAAAGTTAGTAGTTTTTTTTTTTGGGAAAATTTCGATTTTGTGCCTATGCTTTTTGCCTAGAGTTATGGTCATTATAACGGTGACAGTTGTGTACATTTGTCCGACCTGTATTACAAATCGTCAAATTTTGCCATAGCAAAAAATGGCAAAATTGCTGTCTCTTTTGAAAACCTTGTTATGTTATAAAAGTGAAACTTATTCTTTATTAGGGATCTATTAACGACATTCTTCAAAATTCGAAGATCATCGTTAATTTTTCTTTCACTTACAGGTGGATTTTAAATAACGACTGCAACAATATTAATTTAACTATTGTGACGTACTCTCGTAGTTTTTTTAATAATTATCCTTCTGTAAAATCTGGTTTATCATTTTAGAAAATCATTCAAAATGGGGAAATCTTTGTAATTAGTGTGATTTGTCTTGTAAATAGGTGAAACTGACAATCAATTATCACAAGCTTTGGCTGTTGTTCTTTACAATAATTTATGCTGTTTATTACTATTAAACTTAAAATTTGAACGAAAACATCATAGATTGTTATTTAAAAAATGCCAACTACAAAAATCTAAATTTTCCAAAAAACTATCGGGTTTAGCTATAGGAAAACCTTAAGAAAATCAATGTAGCTTCCTTGGGTGCTTCCTATAGTGCAATAAAATATAGGGTGTTCTATTTTTAAAAAAATGAGTTTTTGTCGTTTGAAGTAAGCAAAATTTAAAATTAATTTTGAACACCCTGTATAATAATTTTGAATTGTGCTTAGTATTTTTGGATAGCTTTACAATTTGAACAATTACTGTAAAAAAAACAAAGCTTTACCCCGTCAAACCTTAAAAGTATTAAATTTTTACTGAAAGATGAAAAAATGTTATTGTCTACAAAAAATCAAAATATCTTGCAAAATACTAGGTTTAGTTATAAGGAAATCTGATAAAACACCTACTAAAATGATGAGTAGAATTAAAAAAAGCATTAAATATATAGATTGCAATTTAAAATAACGAATTTAATATCTGCCCAGAGAAAACAGAACACCCTGTATAATCAAAACTATTTTTAAATTGTAGAGTTAATGCAGTTTGGCAGCGTTGCAAAAAATGGGAAGGATTGCTTTTTCCTTAAAGGAGATATCGGACTACTGAGTGGGACACACTGTACAGGGTGTTACAAAAGTCCGGGCCGCTACTTCAGGAGCATATTCTACACATTAAAATATGAAAAATGTTGAAATACATTTTTTTCTTTAAATTGCCTCCTAACGGAGATATGACCATTTAAAGTTGCCGCCCCTAAAGTGGTTTTTTTACTACAAAAAGTTAACGGTTAGTAGCAAAGTCATGAAATTGGGCAAGCAGTTAAAGAATTGGATTAGGCATATTCTCATGTAACATATTTTTTAAATAAGCAGTAGCGTGGTGTGTAGGGGGTTGCCCGCGATTATTTTTTGCCCTAACTTTTTTGTATTGCAATATTTCGACACAAAAGTGCCATAATCGTAAAAAGCAACATTTTTTATACAAAAAAGGTACTCTTTCTCAAAGTCGCTAAAAGTAACCGTTTCCGAGAAAAAAGCGTTTAAACAAAATTGTTGCATTTATTAGAATTCGTTTTGCAAATTTCTAATTTATCCACTACTAACTGCATTGATATAAAAATAGTACAAAATTAAGAGAAAAAAAAAAACCAAAGCAAGTGTTCGAAATTACTGCCCCCTGCAGCAATACATTGCTCGGCTCGTCTTCTAAGGGAACTTCTTACTCTTCCGCAAATGCCTGGTGTATTGTGAATCTGGTTGAACCCATTTTCAATTCGTTCACGAAGATCATTGATATTGTCAACTGGTGTGGAGTAGACGATCTGCTTTAGATGTCCCCATAAGTAGAAATCGAGTGGGTTGAGGTCAGGAGACCTAGCTGTCCATGGTATCGGACCTCCTCGACCTATGATAGTTGTTATTCAAAAATTCCCTAGCAACTGCACTAAAATGGGCAGGTGCCCCATCGTGCATTATCCACATTCGCTGTCTTGTTATGAGTGGAACATTTTCAAGTAACACGGGTAATTCTGTTTGCAAAAAATGTCTATATGATGCTCCTGTTAACCTATGAGGTAAAAAAAACGGTCCAATTATAGAGTCCCCTATTATTCCTCCCCAAATGTTAAGTGAAAAATGTTGCTGATGTCTCGACTGAATAACTGCATTGGGATTTTCAACTTGCCACTGATGCATGTTGTGAAAGTTAAGTATCCCGTTTCTGGTAAAACCCGCTTCGTCCGTAAATAATATGAGCGATGGAAAGTTCTCATTTTCAGCGATCTTATGCAATAGCCAGTTGCAAAATTCTATTCTTGGAGGATAATCAGCAGCAAGTAACCCTTGCACTCTTTGAAAATGATAGGGGTAAAATTGGTAAAATTTCAAAATTCGCCAGATAGTTACGTGATTTACTCCTTCGGCTAAAGCAAGTTGTCTAGTGCTGACACATGGATCTTCTTCAACTCGCTGAAGCACACGCTCCTCTAAATTAGCAACTTCTGCGTTTGGCCTTCCAACACGTTCGCCTTTGAAAACAAAATTTCCTGTTTCACATAAACGAGCATGAATTTTCTGGAACAATTTTTCTCCTGGTAGGTGTCTATTAGGAAAACGTTCAGCATAAAGCCGTCTTGCTTCAGCACGATTACAATTTGCAAGCCCGTACATTAAATGCATATCGGCCATTTCTTGATTTGAATAGTCCATTTTATCAAAATAATGAAAAGTTAAAAAACTACTACACTTACTATTGACAACAAAAACTGCTAAAGTTTACAGCTTACGACCAAATTTTATCAGTGACACAACGTCAATCTCTGGCAGATATTGTCAAGTACAATTGTTTTCTTTACGATCAGTTTGCATGACAAACTTATTTTTTCTTATACAAATTAGTTAGAATTTCGAAGACGGGATAGGATTATTTAAACGCCTTTTTCTCGGAAACGGTTACTTTTAGCGACTTTGAGAAAGAGTACCTTTTTTGTATAAAAAATGTTGCTTTTTACGATTATGGCACTTTTGTGTCGAAATATTGCAATACAAAAAAGTTACGGCAAAAAATAATCGCGGGCAACCCCCTACACACCACGCTACTGCTTATTTAAAAAATATGTTACATGAGAATATGCCTAATCCAATTCTTTAACTGCTTGCCCAATTTCATGACTTTGCTACTAACCGTTAACTTTTTGTAGTAAAAAAACCACTTTAGGGGCGCCATCTTTAAATGGTCATATCTCCGTTAGGAGGCAATTTAAAGAAAAAAATGTATTTCAACATTTTTCATATTTTAATGTGTAGAATATGCCCCTGAAGTAGCGGCCCGGACTTTTGTAACACCCTGTATATTAATGAATTTGGCATCAAATACATTATCGAAATACATAAAAATATACAGGATGTTCAATTTAAAAAAATTAAAGTTAGATTACTTTGAGCTTGCGTTTGATCTTCAATTGTTTTTATAGGAATATACCAAGAATGTCCATAAGAACTCATGATAAACAATTTTTTAACCCAGTGGGGTATAATATACCCCACTTTAGAACGTTAGAGTATAATGCACACGCATGACAGCTTTACAATTCTTCTTGAACCTTCGTATTATGTGTTTTATCATGAAAAAGCGTACAAATTTCAATCTTTAAAGTATCGCTATGAAAATTATAGGTAGTTAGTTCAGAGTACAGATATATCTCACCCTACAGATTGTATTACAATTTTTTAATTGTATATTCACCAAACTTTTTGGAGATATGTGTAATAAACTTATGATACCCCCTTTTTCATTTATAATGATAAAATTTTTCAAATTGCTACACTACATGAACTTATAAAAGGTCAAATTTGACATAAAAATGATAATCCTACTACCTCAATTTCCTCAAAAGTGGAAAACACCTTGTACATTATACATTTTTGTGATCTCCACAATTTTTACAATGCAATGGCATAAAATAAGTGATTTGAAGTATCGACAAAAAATTTGATTCATTTTACTTTTCAGTACAGAAAGCCATGACTCGAAAAAATGTTTCCTTGTAATACATATGTTGTATTTTCATTTTCTGCCATGCATGGAAAATTTCGATTTTTCCTATACGTTGTGATACGTTTTTTCCCTGGTATTATAGGATTTTTTAAAAACATAATCCATTCGCAAAGCTCAATCGCATTTCTGCATAATTTTGGATAAAGACAATTTAAACAAATTTTTATTTAGTTCTCTTTGATTTCTTTTTACCCTAACTAGTTTTTGCATTCAGATTAATCCAATTTTACAGTGTTTCTGGCCCATATTCTATCATAAACTGCATGCATAGCATTATAACTTACTGGACACAGTATATTTAGCCTCATACCTCACCATACCAACGACCTAACTAAACTTCACCGTATCAAGGCCTGGTTAAACTATCTGACACGAAGAAAAATAACTGAGATTAAGAAGTTCAAAAGTGTATAGTTTTCACTTGTAGACCCTGTACATGTAGCTGTAAAAGAAGACACTTACTGGGGCACCTCATTTGTGTCGGATGTTCGACAAGAGTATTTATAACATTCTCTTTAATAGCAATCTTGCCGTTCCTCATGGTGTCCATGTCATCTTCCAAAATAACCGAATCCCACCATTCCATCTCAGGAATTTCATCGCTTTGGCCTTCGGATTTGGCAAGCAGTGCCAACTTCGTCGCTGAGGATATACCTGTTTTCTTGGCAATTTGCGAAATTTCATTTTGAAGTTTTTCCAATTGGGCCTAAAATTACTCACTTCAATTATACTGAAACATAAAAAAAGGTTGAATAATATACCTTCATACGCAAGCGCTCGGCCAATTGTTGAAATTTACCTGGTTCGTGAAAACGTAGAACCCTCTTGTTGCGAACAGGCGGTTTGACACCAATACGGTTATCGAAGAATTTTGTTTCGGAGCTGTCATCGTGAGACTTATCGCTTTGAGTCTTAAACTGCTCCTTTTTTTGAGCTCTAAGATTGGCTTTCAAAGTGGGCACGACATGCGTCAATTGTACCGCTTTACCTACAGCAGACATAATGTTTTAATACCAATTGTTCAATACCCATTTAATACTTGCAGAAGAGTACAACTTAGGATAAGTTTAGCAATTTTGTAAATAATGTCATTTTCAATGATTTAAGATCTAGCAGGTATTTTTATAAAAATTGAATTTTTCTCATAAAGCCACAAATAAAATAGAAACCCCATTTCAGTACTCTATCTTGGGAACTATAGTTTAGAATTACCAAACAAAATTTAATAAATAGGTTTGTATCTAAAAAAATGAAGCATATGATGGTGAATAATAAATAACGAATAAAAGATTTTTTAAATTTAGCTGGACTAAAATCTGCTTGGGTATGAACGAAATTTGTTACCTTTTCGGTAACATTTTAATTATAAACTAGACATCCGTACTTTTTTCCAAAGAACTTGACTTAAAATTTAGCTGTTAGAAATTTTGAAACTTGATATTTTTTATCATAAATTGGAAGACTCTCAAATTTTTTACCTTTTTTTAAAAAAATCTGAATTCAAATTTGCAATTATTTTTATGGGTGATAGAATTACAACTTTAAATTCTACAAATTTGATTTTTTTTAATATGCACTTTTTTCTCGAAATATACAGTGTGTCTCACGATAGAGTACTGAAGGGGGATTTCTTTTTTATTTGTGGGCTTATGAGAAAAAGTCATTCTTTAAAAAAAAATTCCTACTTGAACTTAAATCATCGAAAGTGACATTTTTTTCAAATTTTTTTGTACATAGAGTTCAATTATTTAAAAATTTCAAAGAATAACTAAGAGTAAATTGTTATTTTTGGCGGTATCGAAAACTATTACTATCCAACTTGTAATAATAAAAAATACTCAACAACGAAATTTTGATTACTTTTCTAAAAATTAAGCAAAACAGGTTACAAATCAATATCAATCTTTTTTTTAATTTACTATTTAAATTTTATTATTTTTTGTCTAAAATATCAACTGTAAAAGCAAAATCTCCACTTTTTTCTGGCAATTTCGGATTCTTTCTGTAAATTTAGCCCTTTTTAAAAGAATAATCTAACTTAATCCTAAAATTCATCTTTTTCCTAACATTTCAATTTTATTTATACTTGTAATATTAATTTTTTCCAAAAAATTCTACTTAATTACAAAATTTACAGAGTAATTTAAAAACTTCACCTTTTTCAAAATTTAAGATTTTACCTAAAATTTCGAAACTGAAATTTATTTCATTACAAATTTTGAATTTCTCATAAAATTTCAATTTTTTGCTTAAAATTCCGACCGTTAAAATTATTTCGCAAGATTACCAACTAAAATTTCTAGAAATTTCAATTTAATAAATTTGGATTTTTCATTCAAAATTTCGATCTTTTTCTACAAGTTTCCAAATTAACCTCTAAATTTATTACATTGTTATTAAAATTTCGACTTATAATCAAAATTCGGTTTTTTGCCAAATTTGGACTTTTTTCTTGACATTGTGATTTTGGTATCCAAATTTTTGATTCAAACATGAATTATTTTTAAATTTTGAACCCTTCTCGAGAAATACCCCTCTTTATCAAAATTTCGAGTTTTAACTTAGAAAGTTTAGATTTACCTGAAATTTTTACTCAATATTTTCAAAATGTTTTATTTTATAAATTTCGAGTTCTTTAAAATGCCGATTTTTTGCTGAAAATTTTCAGTCTAAATTTTGAAATTTTTTATTTCTTTCCTAAAAAATTTGGATGTTCAGCTATCGAAGTGTTTGTATAAATAATAATAATAAATTTCGACAAAAAAACTTAAAATATTTTAATTTTTTTTTTCTAGATATTCAGTTTTTTCTCAAAATTAGAGTTTAGCCTTAAAATGTTTACTTTTAGTTCCCCTCAAAGTTTGAAAAAGAAATGTTTTATAAAATTAAAAGCTTTTCTTAAAATGTTTACCTTTTTTTGAAAAGTTGCAGCTTAAATCTAAAATAGTTTAGTTTAAAGCAGATTTAATCCTTACTAATATATAAATGTGAAAGTGTGTTTGTCTGTATGTCGGACAGATTTCGCGCATTTTCTAGATGTATTACTCTCGTGCATATGGCACGACTCATTTTCTATGTAAATAAATGCAAAGCTTGGCAATGACGACACAACGATGGTGTTATCTAACGACGAGGGTTTAAACTTAATGTTACTTACACGTAGGATTCTTTTAAAGGAAATAAATGGTCTGGCAGTTTGACAGCGTCATAAGGCGATAGGGCAGCTTATCTGCGGTGACAGTTGCCAGATCTTCCGTATTTTACCGGTTCTTCCATGTTTTGGTAACCCATATATTTTGTTTTGTCCTTTTGTTATATTTTCCGTATTTTCAACTTTATATAGAATTTTTTTTTAAATTGTTAACGAAATAAAATGTTATTATTTGAAATAGAACTTACAGAATAATTTCGTGTACTTGGATAGAGCTTTTCTTTTCTAATTTGACGATACTTATAGGGTTTGATAAACTCTTTAGTCAAAGGAAGATACTGCAATCTGCACGAACTCTTTATTAAAGCTATGCATAGCTGATCAAATTAGTTATATTACGTTTACCTAAACTAATTTCATAAATAAGAAAGCATATTTGATGGGCAGCACCATCTATTGCACAGACAAATTGAAACATTAAAATAAATAAATTGATCCATCCATTCAAGAAATTTAAAAACTCTCTTTAATTTTGGGCAGTTTTTTTTGTTAAATTTCAATTATTCAGTTAAATCCGCAAATGAAGTCTCAGGAAATAGCTAATTTACTATATAAAAATTCTAAACTTCGAGAAAGATATCGAAATTTCCGAAAAGTCGAAATTTTGACAAAAAATTGAAATTTTGAAAAAGTTTAATCTGGAAAAAATCATACCTTAAAAAAAAAGTCGAATATTGATGACAAAAGTTGAGATTTTCAAAAAAAAAATTCTGGGATAAAATCCGAAAATTTTAAAAATGGAAATTTCGAGAAAAATCCGATTTTCTAAAATAGTAAACATTTTCAGTCGAATTTTTAATTTTTCAATTAAAAATCCAGTTCACTACATGACAGTAAAAGCTTCAAGAAAAAGTCGCAATTTTTGAAATAGTCGAAATTTTCACAAAAATTTTTAAAAAAGTTTAAATTCTGAAAAAGCCATATCTTAAGAAAAAAACCGAAATTTAATGACAAAATGTTAACATTTTCAGAAAAGTGAAAATTCTGAAAAAGTTCGAAAATTTTAAAAATCGAATTTTAGAAAAAAGTGAAAATTTTCATAAAAATTAAATTTTTACTACATAAAAGTCAAAACTTCAAAGAAATTTTGGAAAAAAAGTCGAAATTTTTACAAAAAATTAAAATTCTGAAAAAATCATATCCTAAAAAAAGTCGAAATTTGATGACAAAAGAAGTAAACATTCTAACAAAATTCGAAAATTTTAAAAATCGAAATTGGGAGAAAAATCCAATTTTTCAACAAAAAAATGGAAATTGTCAAAAAATGTCATAACTTCGAGAAATAACCAAAAATTTGAACAAAAGTGGAAATTGAGAAAAAACGGTTTTCAAAAAAGCAATATTTCAACAGAATCGCTTTTTCTTAATTTCCACTTTTAAAAAACCAAAATTTTGTATCAAAATTTTCAAAAAATTAGAAAATAAATCAAAATCTAAAAGAGTCAAAATTGTGAAAAAGTTGAGATTTACAAATAAGTTAAAATTTGGAAAAAGTGGAAGTTAAAAAACAGAAAAATTGAAAATTCGAAACTTTCAAAATATAAAATTAAATTTAAAATGGAAATGTTTTATAAAAGTTGAAGTGAGATTTAAAAAAAAAATCGTTATTTTCAGAAAGTAGAAACGAGGAAAAGCTGAAATTTCGAAACAAAAAGTCAAATTTAGAATAAAAATCGAATTCAAAAACAGTCTGGTTTGCAAAAAAAGTTGAAATTTCCAGTCAAAAATTTTAAAAAACGTTGCGAAAATTTTCCAGTAACAAGATGGGGATTTAAAAAAAAATCAACATTTTCAAAAATAAGGTGTCAAAAAGGTCAAAAAAAGTCAAGTTTCCAAAACATTTAAAACTTCGAAATAAGGTCAAAATATTAAAAATTTAAACTATTAAAAAACAAATTTTAAAAAAGAAATTTTTTAACAGCAATTATAATAAAGTTTCCAAAAAAAGAAAATCAAATTATATCTAAAAACTATTATTTTAAAGCTGGCATTTTCAAAAAAGAGCAAAAACTTCCAAAAAAGTCGAAATTTTCCAAATTGGGTCGAAATTTCGAAAAAAAGTTGATACTTTGGAAGTCGAATGAGAAAATGTCGACATTCCAAAAAAAACTTGATATTTTAAAATGTTGAAATTTTCAAAATACATAATTCTACATTCCCAATAAAAATCAAGTTCTTCAAAAAAATAAATTGGAGTTTCCAAAAAGGTGACTTAAGAATGTTTGCTCTTCTTTCACGCGAACGAAGGCGTGGCTATCAGCTAGTTACTTATAAAAGCTATGACAATATCACTTTAGGCTAGGCGCATACATCCAATTTTTAGTCGGCCGACAGTTCGGTTGAATATCAAAATCGGTTAATATGAGAGCACGCATACAGCGAACTTTTAGTTGGCACGATTAAAAAAACAAAAATCCATATCGATGGTTTTTTGACAAAGCTGTCGTACATCTACCAATCTGCAAGTGTATGTACACAGCCGTAAATGGGAGTGCGCATACACACGATTAAGTGTCGGTGCTCGATTCAGTTGCATGTCAGCATTGAGAGTGAAAGGTTTCTTTTTTGCAAGAAAATGGCGGAACAAATTACAGAATTCTTCACTGAAGCGGCCTGCGCTTTACTTAACATCACAACATTGTATGTAAGGACCTATTAAGAAAACTAAGTTATCAAAACTATGTTCACTCATTCTGTAATACTCAAAAAACTTATCTGGATCAAGTTTCAGATTTGAATGTTTGTGTGAAATTTCCCATTTGATAATCAATTATTAAGTATGTACACAGTACACAGTACCCCCTTTTCCTTTTTTTTTTGTTCTAAATAAAGCAGAATGCAAGCAAGTGCCTTACATATTTTTTTTTCATTATTCTCCAAATTCCCAAAATATCAATAAAAATATACCCTATGTTATCCTTATCAGTATGTCATACAAATATATCTACACTAAAATCACCTTACTTTCTACGATGACTTATCATACATATGCGCACCCCCACCGATTAAACAGTTTAGTTGTGTTGAAATCATAATGCAGACACAACTCAACTAAACAGTTTAGATCGAGCTAGCAATTGGATATATGTGCCTAGCCTACATTCAAACTCTACAAGAGACTAATCAACAACAATCAATGAAAGTGCTCTTTGAATGCACCAGAGTAAATAGATTCTCGTAATAATAATTACCTGTCTTATCAACCGTCCTGCCCTCTTCATCAAGAATTAGAGGTGTTGGCTTATTTGGAAGGACTGGAATCTGAATAACATTTCCCAAAATTCCTGATGACAATTTACTTTTAATTTGGGCCTGTAAGGCAGCAATTTTTCTAGCTTTATCAGCATCTCCCCTATTCAACAGACCCATTGGTATCCCATAAATACTAGGAGTAGGAATTGGAACATTTGGTACATTTAAGTTCTTTTTCCCAGA
This sequence comes from Dastarcus helophoroides, assembly GCA_028583605.1. Lineage (NCBI taxonomy): Eukaryota > Metazoa > Arthropoda > Insecta > Coleoptera > Bothrideridae > Dastarcus > Dastarcus helophoroides. Next base: position 23,566,630 of record CM053329.1, on the reverse strand, counting down.
AAGATCCTTTCTTTCGCTATCTATGTCACTAGACCTATGCCTAGTTCTATCATTATCTTTATCATTTTCATGTCTGGAGCTTTTTGATCGTTTAGAGTCTTTATCCCTATCCCTACTGTCGTCGTGGGATCTTTTTTTCGACCTATGTGCAGCTCTAATATCATCTACTAAATCAAATACCTTATCGGCTATCCTGGAGGCTCTTTTGTTATCAACATATGAAGCAAGTTTGTCACATGTTTTTCTCCTATCGTAACCTGAATCTAAGCAATGTAATGCAGTATTTAAGAGAGAAGAATCGCTTTCCCCTAATACCTTATAGATGATTTTGTCCACTGTAGGCTTCAGATCTTCAACTTCTCTTCTACTTAAATAAGCCATTTTTCTTGGAAGAGAGAACTGATATTCGTTTTCTTAATAGAAGCACACACCGATGAGTACAATTTTAAACATATATATTTAACAGAAGAAATAAAAAACGATTCTACGTAAATACTGGTAAATACGTTTTTTGACAGCGTGCGTTATAACCTTAGATTTATATTCCTCGTATCAGAAATGATTATGGCCTTTGCTACCATGTACTCTAACCAGTTCAAAACACAACAGCATACAGAATGTCCCGTAATTAGGTAGAAAAATTTTAACAGCGAATTCTTTGTCCAAAAATATCTAAAAAGGTTTATATAAACATATATCGGGAGAAGCTTCGTTTTCGAGATACAGAGTGTCAAAGGTAAAATTAAAATGATGGTTTTTTGTTAAACAATTAGTTCTTTTAACCCACTTCGCCACATTTATAGCAATATAACATGCCATATATCAGATTAATCAGAAAAATATGCCAAATTTGAAAATGATAAAATCCAATATGGTGTCTATAAGAAATAACAAAGTTGACATAATTTTCTCGGAAATAGTTAAATTTATAAAAAATTAATGTACACCAATGAAAAGACCTTAAAAAACAACTAATTGCATTTTTCGAATTTTTTCGATCGGACTTTAAATAAACAAGTTACAGCTGATTTTTAAAAATAGCGATTTTCAGTTTTTTCTAAATAAAATCAAGACGAATTGAAATTCAATTGTTTTCTCAGTGGAATATTGTTAAACATTAAATTTCGCACTACTTTTTTCATTTAAGCTTCCTTGTATTTCTAATGGTTTACGAGATCCCTGTAGTGGAAATCAAATTTGGTTCAACCTATATATATTTTTTTTGGTGAAACGGACTAGTCCTTTCTTCAAAAATTAAAATACAAATCTTGTCCTCTTAAAATTTTTATTGCAAATTCAAAATGTCGACTTCTTGCAGATTCGATATTTTTGAATTTTCTTAGTGTTTACCCCTTTGGTGAATTTCATCATTTCTTTCAAAATTTTGAGTTTAAATTAGACATTTCTTTATAAGTACTTGCCTAATTCAATTTGCAAACGCCATAAAATTGGCAATAGTTCAATAGTGGTAAAGCGAATGTCAGAACTAGGGATGTTATAGAGCTCCGTAACCGTAACCGAAAGTATCGGATATCCGAAATAAAATAATATCCGAATCCGTAACCAAAACCGATTTCGGATAATTTCACATATTATATGAAGTAATTTTGCTAATTTCATTCGACGACTGTTTTTTTTGTCAACTATAATTATGGAACAAATTAGTTGGTATAACCTTACTCACTATTATCAACACGGTTATTAACTACTTTCCTTAACGTGTTAAAAATTTGTTTTTTTTTAATGTCGACATTTTTCCAAATTCTCAATATTTTTATTTTTTTTAATTTTGTCTTTTTGTCAAGAAATGAATTTTTCTCAAAATGTTGACTTCATTTCAAAATTTCAACTTTTTTTATCAAAATTTTAACTTTTTTCAAAATTCCGTTTTTTTTTAAATATTTCATTTTTCAAATATTTCATTTTTCAAATATTTCATTTTTCAAATATTTGACTTTTCAAAATTTTGTCGTTTTTCGATATTTTTCAAGCTTTTACTTTTTGAGAATTTCAGATTTCTCTAACAATTTAACAATAAAAATTTTTAATAATGTTGAGTTTTTTTAAAAGGCTAAATTCTTCCAAAATGGCGATTATACTTAAAATTTTCAAGTTTTTGCAAAAATTTATTTTTCTGTCAAAATTTGGGTTATTTTTAAAAATGTTTACTGTTTTTGAAAATTTCGACTTTTTCATGCTTCAGTATTTCCAAAAATGTCTACTTTTTTGAAAATTTCGATTTCTTTTACCAATTTCGAGTTCAAAGTTTGAGTTTTTTACGAAAATTTAGCATTTTTCGTTGACAATAAAAACTTTTCTGAAAATTCCGACTTTTTTGCAAAATTTATACTTTAGAAAAATTCTTTCTTTTTTAAAAATTTTACCTTATTCTCAAAATTTAAATTATATATTTTTTTAAATCAAAATTTTGACTACTTTCTTGATTCCAGTTATTTTAAATTATATACTTTATTTAAAAATTTTCAATTTTTCTTTAAATTGCAACTTTTAAGTGTCGATTTTTTTTAAATTTTTTCCAATGATTTTTTTGAAAAGTTCGATTTTAACTTTTTTTGAAATCTTAGCTTTTCTAAATTTAAAAAAAAGATCGACTTTTCTGACAATTTTCGCTTCATTTGAATATTTAGACTTCAAAAATTTCGAATTTTATTAAAAATTTGACTGAGCATTTTTTAATCTTAATTTTTCTCAAAATCTTGACTATTCTTGAAATTTAAGAATGTTTTTCAAAATTTCAACTCTTTAAAAATTCAAACTTTATGAAAAATTTCTTATTTTATTTTATTATTTATTATTTTAGATAGCTCGCAACCTCTGGTGTCAGAAGTGGGCATTATTATTGTGCTTTATTACTCGGAGAAAAATTCACCAAGTGGTTCCCGCAGTTGACTTTATCTCGGATGTTTTATTAGTTATAGTGTTCCGAGTTTAGTTTGGAAATAAAGTGGTTATAATTCACGACGTAATAATCCATTCAAACCGATAGCTCGCAACATCTTTTCTTACGTACTAAATTCTATAATTTACATTTCGTTACACTACCCCCCCCCCCCCCCCTTAAGACTGATCGTCCCGATCAGTTCCAATCAGTCACTTCGCCACTAAACTTGCACAGTCTGTTCAGATGTACCACTTTCATCTTAGTCCTGGGGCTACGCTGGATCCTGTATACCAAGTCGTTGATCCTCTTCAGCACTTTGTACGGTCCTTTCCAAGATGGCATAAACTTCGGCCTCACTGAACCACCATGGTTGGCATTCACGTCATATCTTGTCTTCATCCAGTCCGTCGCCAAGTTAATCTTCGTACGCACCAGAGCATGCGTCTCCAACATTGCTTCCCTCAAGTCATCTGCGAAACCCATCGTCTCCCTGGGGGTCTCCCTTGGTGATCCAAACACCAAGTCGTACGGAAGCCGCTGTTCCCTCCCGAAGAATCACTTTTGCCGGAGTCTGACCCGTAGTTTCATGAGTTGCCACGCGATAGGCCCTTAGAAACAGTGGTAGTTTCGGTCCCAGTCTGTCTGATGTTTGAAAACGACCTTCGAAAGATATTCCTCCAAGGTCCTGTTAAATCTTTTCACCATTTCATCAGACTGTGAATGAAGAGGTGTTGTTCGGGTTTTCTTTATTCCAAGAAGGCGGCACACCTCTTGGAAAACCCCCAATTCAAAGGTTTTTCCTTGGTCCGAGTGTAGTTCCAAGGGAACACCAAATCGACAGATGAAGATGTCCACAAGAACCCTTGCGACTGTGGCAGCTTCCTGGTTCAGGCCATTTACTGAAATACTCCACGGCCACCAGGATGTACTTATTTCCATCGTCTGATGCTGGAAATGATCCTGCCACATCGATTACAATTTTTTCAAATGGAACTCTCACATTATACTGCTTCAGGGCCCCTTTGGTTCTTGTACAAGGACCCTTGGATGCAGCACAGGTGACACATTTCCCATATCACCGCTCGACGTCCTCCCTGAAGTTAACCCAATAGAGCCGTTTCCGAATCTTCTCCAGGGTGTTATTCATCCCTAAATGTCCACCACAGGTCCTGTTGTGCATCTCACCACCAACTGAAAGTTGACACTCTTTCCATCAAACAGATAAAAAGGACCATGGAAAGTTTGGTAGTGGAAGCTAGCGTAGATGGAAGGAATGTTCTGGCAACAGTGGACACAGGAGCCATGGTTACTTTAGCTCGCAGGAACACTCTACCATCACAACCGAAGGTACTGTCTCGAAGGATGCTCCTCAGAACAGTACGGGAGATACTGCGCCAATTGTAGGAGAGGGAGATGTCATGATTGGTCTGAGAAAACTACGGATATTGCATCGGATGTTGCTGGCAGATATCGAAGACGAGCTGATTCTGGGGATGGACGTAATCAAGCAGCAGGGCTTTACTTTCAACCCAGCGCAGAACATTTTAGGATCGGAAATAAAGTGGTTATAATTCATGACGTAATAATCATTCGAACCGATAGCCCCCAACATCTTTTCTTACGTACTAAATTCTATAATTTTTTTACTATCGAATTTTTTTTCGAAAATTGGGACAAAATTTTACATGTGTAATTGAAGTAATATCTAAGTGTTTTTCTTCCTTAGACCAATAGCTAATTATCTGACGGTTGTTGCACCTATGAAGAAAAAAAATGATTTGATAAAATATTTATTTTAAAAAATTCCGACAGCAATACCAATTTCCCATACAGATTCACAAAACTAACAAGAAATTTTTATTTAATAATTAATCATGGTTTCTGTTCAAAATATTTCAATTTAAGATTAATTTTCTTTTGCAAATCGATACCAGTACCCTGTATCTGTAGGTACTTTCGAATACGCATTCGTTACATTACCATAATGGGGATGAATTATCAAAAAACGCTGATAAACTAATTGTTTTTTATAAACTGAAATCTAGACACCAATTTTGATATTTCCAACTTTCTTACACTAATACAAATTTTTTCATTCATTTAACACTCTTGCAGGACGAATTTTCAAAAATCCTATCTTAGTGCGAATTTTCATGCTTCTAAACCGATTGGTGTTGTCTGTCAATCAATGTTTATTTATTAAATGGATATTACTTGAAGATATTTTCTTCTGGATTGACAAAAATAATTTAAAGATATCTGTAACTGAAATAATATCCGAAACTATCGGATATATCCGAAATAATTTCATATCCGTATCCGTAACCGAAACCGATATAATATTCGCAATATATCCATATCCGGATTCAGAAACAAAATGTCACATCCCTAACAACCCTAGTCAGAACATGGAATCATTTTTTATTTCTCCCTAATTATAATGAACTAACCTCAAAAGAAAAATAAATATTTTCTTTTATTTTTCAATTTCTCCATGTTCTTTTTAATACTTGAATGTAGACAAATTGAAGCAAACTTTACAAAGTTAAATTTTCTATTTTTCATTTAAATTTCGAATGTAAATTCTATATCTAGATGTTATATTGAAATTTCAACTTTAATCCCATAATTTTTGGTCGTTCTTCACAACAGTGTGAATGTAATAAAATTCTGCTCGTAGTCCTAAAATGTTTGGTGTTTGTCTTTACTTTTTTTTTAAGGTCGAAGTTCAGAATTTTTGCGATATGTTGTTTTTTCTCATAATGATATATTTTAAATCTTTAATTTTTATTTACTTATTGTTTTTTTTTGCTAAATTTTATATTGTAACTCCATTTTTTATAAAAATAAGTTTTTTTTTTGGGAAATTTCGCGTTTAACTCAAAATTACGAATTTTTCAGATATTTTACATTCTTTGGAATTTTTGACTTTTATCTCGAATTTCCAGAAAAAAGTTCTATGTTTATTAATAAAATTCGAATTCTCAAATTAGAGAATTCCAAGGATAAATGAACTATAAATGAACTTTAAAATTTAAAAAGAAAGGCAATATTTCTAGGAAAAGATTATCTACAATTCTAGGGCAAAAAGAATTTTTATAAAAATTGGAAATAACGAAAAAAAATTTATAACTTTACACAGAGACTCTTAACATTTTTAGTTGTGTCCCGAATTATTGAAATTTAATATCAAAACGACTTTTAAAAGCCAAACGTCAGCTGAAATTTACCTTAAACAAGTTTTTCTTCGATATTGACAATTTACTCGACATTTTGAATTCAATTCCATCATTTATTTAAATCAGTCTAGAATGTTAAAAAAGCTGGGAAATTAATATAAATGAAATTTTAAAAAATAACTCTTATTTAAACATTTCGAGAAGTTTGAAGAAAAACGACTTTTTGTTCGAAACTTTGTTATTAAAAAAGGTCTATATTTTGAGATCAACAATTTTATTTAATACATTTTTTTCCCAAAACTGTAATATTATTGATTATTATTATTATTATTTCTTTGGGATCGGTTATTCCTGCAACATTGAAGCTTTTGCTCCCTTTTTGGTTAGAAGGTCTCTTCTTTCATTTCAAGTCATCGAGGTATAACTGTAATGTGCTGTGCCAATTTGCTTAGCTTATCAACACAATCCGACCGTTTTGGAGTCAAAGATTGTGTTGACAAGCTAAGCAAATTAGCACACAAACTGTACTAAAGAATTCCTGTTTACATTCGAATTTTTGAGAAAACAGTCACAATTTAATAAGAAAAAAGTCTAGAGACTATTTTTCTTGGAGAAATAGTCCTAAATTCAAGAAAGTAGTCAAAATTTAAGAAAAAACTTTTTTTTAGTAATTAGAGATTTTCATTAAAATATTTAGTTAACTAAACTAAAAAAAAAATTAAAATAAAAGTTGAAATTTCTAAAGAAAATATTTTAAATACTCAAAATTTCACATCTAATTTAAAATATCTATATTCTTTTTAATTTTGAACTAGAAATTGTTAAAAAAGGCAAACTTCCAAGTTTATATCTTTGATATTTCTAATTTTCAATCGAATTGTTAAAAAGGTTGAATTTCATGTTTAGATGTTCTAAAAACAACGAAATATTTCGACTTTAGTATCGAAATTTTGAATGAAAAACAAATGGTCAAAATTTTGAAAAAAAACAAACTGAAATCTTTATTCTTTATTTCGAAAAAAATGCATTATTAAGATTATTTTTTTGAGAGAAGGGGGCCTGATTTCAAGAAATTATTTGATATTTGTAAAAAAAAATATTTTTGAAAATTGTATGTTTTCCCTGGAGATGTGCAATTTATAAAAATGTTAATTTAGTCTTCAAATTCAAAAATTAGTTGAAATCAGTTAAATTTATATAATATTTTACAGATACGAAATTTGAGGTCTAATTTAAAATCTCTAAATTCTTAAATTTAAAGTAAAAATTGTGAAAAATTTCGAGTTTCCAGTTTAGTTTTAATATTTTAAATGTACTTGAAACTGTTTTCAAAATTTTAAGTTTAATCTTAAAATTTTGTTTTATATCGAATGTTTCAATAGTCATTTTTTCTTTGATTCGTCACAGTAATATTTTTTCCTTCTGGACTTGAAGAACCATGATAAATTGAAGAAAATGTAATTTCTGATACCCGACGAATTATTATTCTTTAAAAATTTTTCAGATCTCACTGCATGATATCTATCAAAGAATTAAATTAGATCTTACATAGATTAAAAATTTAATAATCGGAAATGAAAATGGAAATAGATAAATTAAAAATGTAATGAGGTACAAAATATAAAAATGCATCAAAAGGAGGAAGTCCAAAAAAAAAGGTTGAAATGCTATTCATCGATATTTTCTTCTTATTTAAACTAATCGGTCATACCAGCATATAAACAAAATATTCAAAAAATTTAAAAACGAAATTCCAGTTTTAATTTGAAATTAAAAAAAGCATAATTCTGAATTAAAATAAAAACTATAAAAGTAAAATTAAACTTTTTACAAAAATGTCGTCAAAATCTTGAATTTAATATTGAATCTAATAATTTTGCATTTTCCAAACATTTCTGAGCAAAAAATTAAATAACAGAAATGTTACCGTAAAACTAAGTTTTTTAAAATCTCCATCCTTTTCCTGCAAATTTGTATTGAAATTATATCCTTTTCCATTTTCAACTTGACTTAAATTTTTACATGTTATACTACGCCATTACATTATTTTTAACTTTTTCCACACAACCAAAAAAAAATTATCAATTTAAATTCATTTTTCATTTTTTAATTAAAAAAAGTGTTCAACATGACTTCTTCAAAAACTTACTAATCAAAACGAATTCAAATATGTTGTTATCAAAGGTGCTTTTCAGGACAAAAATACAAAAAAATATTTGATGTTACAACGTACTATACCGGGTGTTTTTTTAGTTGGGAGGTTACCTTTATATGGAGTACTACTTATTATAAAGGCAAACTGATTTTGTCGATGGGGCTAATCGGGGCTAAACTATCTTCTAAAAATATTTTCAACTTTCCCCCCACTGCCGGTTATACCGGAAGTAGAGATCAACTTTCTTATTTTAAATAGCAACCCCCAAACTTTATATTTTATTTGGATTTTACGTAAAAAAATAAGGTGAGTTTATGTATACATGTTTATTGCTACCTTTGATAGTTTTAAAGATATTTCAATTTTTCGAAAAAAAATGACAGAAAAGAAGGTTATTTTGAGTCTTTGTATCTTTTTTATTATTTGTAGTAAAAAGATGAAATTTGAGTTGAAGTTACGGAATATTATAAAGACTATATTAACATAATCATGTTTTACATTTATTACAAAGGGTGATGGAAATTTTATGATCTTTATTGTTTTTGTTTTATTGAAAAAAACTCTGTTTTTTAAAATAGAAGGTATATGTTTTTTTAATGATTTTTGGATTCTTCACATAAAAAGAAGAAAAAAGTTATATTACTTATTATTCAAAATTTTGTGCCGTTACAGAGGTATTTTACATAAATATCAAAATAAAAAAATCAAACATCTGTTTTTTGTTCAAGTAGAAAATTTACTTTAGGCAATAAAAGCTTAAAGAATTAATCATAATAAGTTATAGGAAAAAAAAATAATTGACAAAAAATTTACATCAAGAACAGCAAGGACGATCTTCTGTTTTAATACATTTAAAGGCATATTTTAAGATTTCGAATTGAGTAACGTTTTTAAGGACACCCGATTGTTCCTAGCAATATGCTTGTCATGCGGTAGTCGTAAAAAAATCACTAAACAATTTCCATTTCGATTTTCATTATAAAATTTAACGCTTACAAATCCTGAGTTCTAGTCTAACATCATACTAGTTAAAGGACGAATTTTCTTGAACATTTGTTGTTGATTTTCATTACTTTAAGAATGAAAAGTCTGTTTAACAAACCATTTTTGAAACTTACATTACATTTTTCAATAAGTATTCTAACAATTAGCCAAAAATTTATTCGTCTTGTACGGGTATCTTTTAAATGTTATTTAGCCTAAAATTTGTAGGCCTTGTGATTATGTTTTTTTTTGAAAATTTTGTTGCCTACTACCAAGTTGTTACTAGAGAAAAAAAAAGATATATTTTCCCTTTTTATTTTAAAATTAGTCATATAACTTTTTTCTTCTTTTTATGCAAGGAATCCAAAAATGATTAAAAAACACATAGTTCCTATTGAAAAAAACAGAGGTTTTTTCAATAAAACAAAAACAATAAAGATCATAAAATTTCCATCACCCTTTGTAATAAATGTAAAACATGATTATGTTAATATAGTCTTTATAATATTTCGTTACTTCAACTCAAATTTCATCTTTTTACTGCAAATAATAAAAAAAGATACAAAGAGTCAAAATAACCCTCTTTGGTGTCATTTTTTTTTGGAAAAATTGAAATATCTTTAAAACTATCAAAGGTAGCAATAAACATGTATACATAAACTCACCTTATTTTTTTACGCAAAATCCAAATAAAATATAAAATTTGGGGGTTGCTATTTAAAATAAGAAAGTTGATGTCTACTTCCGGTATAACCGACAGTGGAGGGAAGTTGAAAATATTTTTAGAAGATAGTTTAGCCCCGATTAGCCCCATCGACAAAATCAGTTTGCCTTTATAATAAGTAGTATTCCATATAAAGGTAACCTCCCAACTAAAAAAAAACACCCGGTATAATTTCTTAGTTTTTTGGAAAAAAATCTTCAATTTTTCAAAGTTCGCCATGTCCGGAGTGGCGCAGTAGCAGAGTAATCGACTAATAGTTCAAATAGCGTTTTTTGCTAACGCAAAACCCATATATGTGTATTACATATATGGAAAATTCAGGTGTTTATCCCGTATCTTAAGTCGCTTAAAGAATTTTTCACTTCAAAAAATTCCTGCAGTGCTCGAACAAAAAGTATTGATTCTCAGTCAGAAAATTTACCTTTTAACCTTTTTTTTAATTTCGGCTCCTTGCACAAATTTTGTTTTTATCAAGTAAGTATGTTTCAATTTTTCATTGACAGTTTCAAAATTTATTTTAAATGCGAACAATCTGCTGGATCGCAATAATTTATTTAATGTTAGTTTTGATCGCGTATTGTTGTGTTATTCTTGGACTGACTTATCTGCGAGATCTGTTGGAAGAAGACTAGAAATCTAACAATCAAAAGGGCAGGTAAGCAGCTATGTAGGTTAAACGAAAAATATTGCAGTTGTTGAGGCAACCAGTCAATAAAAAATCACGTTGTTTATTTTAGTGTTTAGTGTGATATTGATAAATTCAAAAACTGGTAGTGGTTTTTTGGAAAAAAAATTGTATAATGATGATTTTTTGTGAGTATATTTTTGCCTTAAATTGCCTGCTTAGTAAAGTTTTTTTAGTAAGATGCTTTTAAGCTTTGAATTCTAGATATTAAGTTTGACAGTTGCAAAATTGGCGTCGTCAGTGGACTTGATTGCAACTTCCCGTAATTTAGCCAATTTAGAATTGATTTAAATTTAATTTTTTAAACCTGTATTCACAAAGTTAATAATTTACTCCGGTGATGGTAGCAAAATGAAAAATCAGTCATTTTGTTTAAATATCCACTCGCAAAGGGTAACCCTTGGGAGTAGTGCGAGTAGGATGCGGAAATAAAGATAGATGGCGATGAACGGCCCTTTTAAATACCGATAGGACGTAATGTTCGATAAAATTCTGTTCGGCAACGAATTCTTGAATTTGCTAGTTCTATAGAAAAAAAGGGTTTCTATAGACGGAAGTCACTGAGCCAATCTGAACCGTTCAGCAATTTGCTGCCTCCTAGTATTTGTGTGCCTCAAGAATGTTTCCTTTGGGGGGGAAAAGACTTTTCCGTTCCTACAAGTATTTGTAGAAAAAAGGCAAGTTACCAATCATTCACCCGTGCTGCAGTGTTTCGAGAAACACTGGGTAAATATCACAACATGGAGAAATATCATCACAAAACATTTCACCGATTTTATAATTTGTTTTAGTGTAAGCAGAAGCGCTGGTGTGCATTTACAGTTACTTAACCTCCAGTTATTTAGAAATGTAGCCAAAATGGAATGTTTACTTCGAATTACAAAGTAAAAAATAAAAAGGGCTGTTCTCTCAAAATGACCCCGGTAAAAATTATTTTATGACGGAAAGTGTGCAAAGTAGCGACACCGTTAAGGTGCACATAATGTTGAAAAAGGACCAACATCTATTTCAAAAATTAGCAAGTCAGACATTTTTAATGGACCACTGCCAGCATTCAAACTTTTAAAGCTCCAAAAATTTGACCTTTCCAATTCAAACTTCGATTGCAATCTATGTACTTGTTTGTATTGCTGACGATGAATTCAAATGTGTCTGTTGTTGTTGTTGGGGAAATCGTACTCATAACTGTCAGAACTTACTGCTTTAAATCAATTATGATTTGATAATAAAATGGACTGTGATAGCTTTTTGTGTACGAAGTAGTTCAAAGAATGAAGGAATTTTCGGTTTTTGGGAATAATTTTACTTACTTGTCTAGATTAATACTGTCCTCTTCAAAATTTCATTTGAAATTAATATCCACTTTGCGAGACACTTCTTGATCCTTGGAATAGCCTTTAGTTCCTCTCAGCGATGCACTTTTAATCTTATATATGCTTGCAAATCATGGATTGACCCCCCCCCTCTCTAGAATCCGAATTAGGCCCACAAAACTATTTGAATGTTATCATTATACCCTTCTCATACACATACAGGTTGTAACAAATTTGCTTTTCACTACAGGGATCTCGAAAACGGTAAGAGATAAAGCATTGGTTAAATTAGGGCAAAGTGCATAATATGGCGACTAGTAATATGATGTCGAGGGATCAAAAATATTTCTTGCTGCTTTTAAGATTTTTGAAAAAAAGTAAAATCTTTGTTTTTTGTTTTCATTTTCCTTGGCATTATTTGAAAAGTAATCGACAAACTGAAGAGTGCTCTTTCGTTGGCTTCTTTTTATCCTTTACAAGATAGAAAAAAAGGTTTTTTATTAGACGTTGCGTCTTTTAGCTACTATCATCAAGTACGTAATTTTAAAAACGGATCTGTCATTTTTATTGCATCTTTGTGTAGTCTTTGAAACTATAAAGTTTTATGAAAGTGTCTAAGTCCAAAAAGATTTAAATGGGATCAAAATTTAAAAAAAAATGTTCAGAAAGTCGAAACTTTAAAATGTGCCAAAAATTAAAAAAATTCAAATTTTGAAAAAAGTGAAAATTAAAAATAAAAGTCAAAATTTAAGAAAATTAGAATCAAAGAAAACTCAAACTTTGAAAAAAGTGGAAATTTAAAGAAAAAGTTGAAGTTTTCAAGAAGGTCGTTTACAAAAACAATCGAGAAAGAGTTGAAATTTTCCAATAAAATAGAATTTAAAAAATTAAGGTAAAAATTGTGGAAAACAAATATTGAAAAAAGAAAAACTCCAAAATTTAAAAAAATCATAACTTTCAAAAAAGCCAACATTTGCAAAATTTGAATATAAAAATATTGAAAATAAAAATTGAATTCAAAAAAGTTCGAATTTTCAGTAGTCCTAGTTTTATGGAACAAAATTTTTCAGGAAAGCTTGAAATTAAAAAAAAGTTCATATTATCAAAAATTGGAGACCTAGTTGAAATGTTCAAAGATACGAGTAGAAATTTTCAAAAATATTGAGAGGATTTAAAAGTTCAACAAAAAAAGGACGAAAAAATCTAAATTGATGGATACTTCGAAAAAGGTGGAAATTTGAACATTTCGAAAAGTCTTGTGCCATTTACAAAAAAATTTAGACAGAATTTAAATTTTTATATAAATTTAGACAAAGTTGAAATTAAAAAAAAATGAGATAGTTGAAATTTTCAACGAAAGTATTATTAGAAAAATCCAATGTGGAAACTTTGAAAATGGCGAAAATTTGAAAATTTCGAAATTTTGAAGTCTTACGTAATTTTCAACAACAATGAGACATAGTTGAAAGTTTCAACAAAAGTAGGGTTAAAAAATTCAAAGTGAAAACTTTGGAAAAGGTAGAAATTTGAAAATCTCGAAGTTTTGAAATCATATGTGTTATTTTCAAAAAAATTGGGACAGGGTTGAAATTTTTATAAAAATTAAGATCGAGTAGAAATTTAAAAAAAAAATTAGAGTTGACATTTTATTAAAAATGGGATTAAGAACTCTAAAGTGAAAACTTTGAAAAAGAAGGAAAGTGTCGAAATTTTGAAGGGTGGCGTCATTTTCAAAAAAATTGAAAGTTTAAATTTTTAAAAAAGTTAAGAAATAGTTGAAATTTTCAAAAAATTGAGGCGGAGTTGAAATTTATAAGAAAAGTGGGATTAAAAAATCTAAGACGTTTAAGTGTTCAAGAAAAATTCAAAATATTATTATTATTATTATTATTAATAGCGAGGATCCTACAGTTCTGTTGCCATACTTTTGTTTTTCCAGTCCTCGTCATGAACTGCTCTGTCTTCCATTATGTCCATTATATCCCATTAATCCATGTTCTAGCTGGTCTTGCTCTCTTTCTCCTGTTTGTAGGAATATCTTCTAATGCTCTTTTTAACCATCCACCGAGTCTACTCTCTGCTTACCTTACTGCTTGCTTACGATCCATACGTCAATTCCACTATTGTCCAGTATATTGTTAATTTTGTTCGAATTCTTATCCGGTTTGACCACAGTAACGAGTTTAGAATCCTAACGCATTTTTTACCTATAGGTTATGTCCCTCTCTGATGATCCTTTTGGGATATTACACTTCCTAAATATTTAAATACTTCGTATTTTCTTATTTTCTTTAATTCTAGATCTTGATATGGTATTTTTTTTAAATCAGACATTTCTTAAAACCTTTTGTTGAAATTTTCGACTAATATTTCGTAAAATTTCGACCCCATTTCAAAACTTCGACTTTTTTTCAAAATTTCATCTCTTTTTGAAAGCTTGACTTTTTTTGAAAAGTTTGACCTTTTTTTAAAATTTAATTTATATATTTTTTTAAACATTTCCAATTAAATCTTCGACTTAAAAAAAAGATTCTCTTTAAACATGAGCTATCGAAAATTTCTGCTTTTTTCAAAGTTTTACCTTTTCAAAATTTCAACATTTTTGATAATTACGATTTTTTCGATAATTTTGAGTTTTCTTCAAAATTCAAAAAATTCAGCTTCTTTAAAAATTTCCCAAAATTATTGAAAATGTGGACCATTTTAAAAATTGAAAATTTTTTTCGTAATCCTTATTCTTTTTTGAAAATTTGACTTTCTATGAATATTTCAAAATTTTATAAGATTTGACTTTTTTTAAAGTTCGACTTTTCTGATAACTTTTCTTTTTAGATTTACATTTTTTGAGAAAAATTTCTATTTTTAAAATTGTGCAAGGTTTTGAAACAAATTTCCAAAAAAAACTTGCATTTTATGTACAAATAAATTGCCAAAATTTGAATTTTAATTACAAAAAATTGACTTCAAGCTGGAACATTTGATTTTTGAAATTTCTCTGGAACTTCAAAATTACCAGAAAAAATTTAATTGGAACAGTAAATTGTTAATGAATTATTTTCAACATTTTGATTAATTTTAATTTCGAAATTTAGGGACTCTTCTAGAAATGTTGACTCTTTTTCTCAAAAATTTTAATAATTCCCAATTTAAAAGTCGAAATTTTAAGAATATTTTTGACAATTTATTTCAAAAAATTTTTTTTTTCTTTAATTCCGAAAATGTTGTTTTATTAAAAAATGTTGTTTACTAATAAGAAATTTCAACTTTTTCCAGTTTAATCTTTAAATTTCGATTTTTTTTTATCGAAATTTGAATTTTAAATTCGAACTTGAGAATTTCAAGAATAAATTTAACATTACTAAAAAAATTGGAAATTCCGATTCAGATTTTTCTTTGGTCCTACAGTAGTAGTAATTTTTTTACAGAAATATCAAATTGTAAAAAAGGTTGAAACTTACAAGGTTCATTTTTTCTTGAAATTTCAATATTTTTTCCAAAGTTTTCTTATTTTTATGCAGATTTAAAGTTTATTTTCCCTAAACTTATACTTTATGATTTTCACTTTCTCATCAAAATTACAAAATAAAATGAACTTTAAAATATTAAAAGTTCGTTAAAAAACTTTTAAATTTCCAGAACAAATTAGAGAGAAATAAAAATTTCTACAAGAAAAAATATTTTAAAGATAAAATCTCCAGGAAAATCGAAATTTCAAAAAAAAAATTTGGAATAAAATGTTTAGAGAACACAAATTGCATAGAAAAAAGCAAAATTTCTCAGAGAAAAAATCGAAATTTGAAAAAAATTTGAAATATCTTTACGAAAAAGTCGAAATTTGTTGTTTTTCCTAAAATGTTGAAATTTTTATAGAGCTTCCAAACATTTTTTGTCAAAACTACAAAATAAAATGAACTTTAAATTGTGAAAGTGTCCTGAAAAAATTTGACATTTTTAAAGCAAATTACAGGAACACAAAAAAAATCTGGAGAAGTTGGAATTTCTAGAAGAAATTTTAAGAACAACACTTTCAGTAGAAATGGAAATTGCGAGAAAATTTCTTTTTATAAACTATTTAGAAAAAAATGGAAACAACAGAAAAAATCAAAATTTCATAGAAAAATCGAAATATCTGAAAAAAATGCGCTTTGAGGTAAAATTCGAAGATACCGTATTAACTTATTTTTAACAGAAATAATAAAATGCAGATGAGTTAGAATTAGATTTTTCTTGAAATTGTAATTATTTTCTAAAAATACTGACATTTTCAAAGAAATTTGAGTTTTTTTCTTAACATTTTAATTCCTGTTCGAAATATAGATTTCTTTCTCAAAACTATTACAAAAATTAGTTTTTGAAAATGTAATTTTGATCAAAATAAAAAATAAAATAGGTTTTTGAATGTCGTAATTTCGTGAAAGAAACCTAAAATTTCTGTAAAAAGAAATCAGATAAAATTTAAAATTTCTACAAAAAATTGTGTAATGAAAAGTGTTCAGAAAATGTTGAGAAAAAAACTCGTAAGTGAAATTGAGGGTGCTGCAGTTCCACAGTGCCTAAACGCCAGCCGCCACTGGTTACTACATATTTTTCTGTTGCCCTTTTTGTAAATTGAAATTATATAAAGCTAAGTTCCATTCTGTCGAAATATCCTTTCCCGTAATCAGGCAATCTTTAAACAAGTCTGTTAAATCTTTCTAGTAGACTAGTCGGACCACATTTCACCAACTTAATGGGGATGTCTTCCGGCCCTGCAGCTTTTCCTTTTTTCATCTCCTTCATTGCTCTTCTAACTTCCTCTGCATTTATCCTTCTATATTTGGGTACCATTCGCTTTGAATTTCGTCAAGGTTTCCTTTAAACTCCTCTCTTTATTCCGTCAATAACATGTGGTAGTGTTTTTCCCATTTTTCTTGACCAATTAGGTTTAGATTTGTTCCCTCTTTTCTTTATTTTCTTATACCTTCGATGGTTTTCCATGCCTCTCTTATATCCTCGTCCCTCTTAAGCATCTCTCTGCTGCTTCACATTTCTCCTCCCCCAAATTTCATTGTTTCTCTTTCTAGCTATTATTTTTACTGCTTTATTGTATATCGAGTATATTCTTGTGGATCTCTTGTGCGAAGCTAGGTTTCATATGTTTTTTTCTTGGATCATATAGTCCGTGATTGAATGTAGTTGGTTTTTCGGTTGCATCCATGTATTTTTATGCACCTCCTTGTGCTGAAAAAATCCATTCATCACTCTTTAAAAAAGAGACCCTGCAGAAATCTATGAGGCGTTCTCCGTTGTCATTTTTTCCATTTTCTCCATACTTTCCTATTGCAGGATCATTCTCCTCTTTGTCCACTCTTGCGTTAAAGCGTTGAGTGCTAAATAGTTTCAAAGACTTCGAAATTTCGAGATACAAGTTGACAATTTGGAAATAAACTCAAAATTTTAACGTTTCTTTTTATTAAATGAATCGCAAGCTTTTTTCACAATGCTAAAATTTCTTCTCAAAATGTTGCGTTTAAACAAGCAATTTTAATTTTTGTCAAAATTTTCGACTTGACTCAGAAGGAAGACTTTTTTATAGAAATTCTGGTTTTTCAAAATTGCAGTCTTAAATCTAAAGTTTCAAGTTTTTTCTCGAAATTTCGAATTTAAGTTCAAAATACCTACCTTTTTCTTTTCTTTCAAAATTCAGTTTGGTAAATAACCTTAAAGTTTTTTGTTTAGCCGATTTTCTGAAAATTCTGCTTTTAAATGATATAACTTGGATATAATTTATTATAAATTTTGTGCTTATTTGTAAATTTATACTTTTTTCTGAAAATTTTTAGCTTAAACTGGAAAATCATATTTCTAAAATTGAAATTTCAGGTTTTCCTCCATAACTTTTTTTTGGAATAGTGAACTTTTAGCTTGAAATTTAAAGTTTCTGTTGTGCTGAAGTTTAGTCATTTTGGGCCATAAACACAAAACCAAGACTTCAGCTAGTCTTGACCTTTAATATTTATTATAAAGAGGGATAATAAAAATGCCAAATAATGTCATGAGTTTTATAGCATCATTAAATTAAATTGGAAAATTGTCATAAAAATTATAAGCTACAAAAATGGACGGATTCATATAATAATTGAAAACAATCACATACTAAGGTTATACTAAAGAATATAATAGCGATATAAAAATTCATACAAAAAAAGAATAATGAAAAATTCAATATATGAATAAACTTTAACAAAAAATTGCAACTTGGCCTGACAGTACGATGAGATTGAAACATTATTAAGATACTATTTAACAATATAATCACAACAATACCATATGTACTATATTATATAAGAATTTGATTTTGTACTCATACTTAATTAAGAATCCTACATAAGTCTTATTTGGACGGTAACACTAACAATAAAATGTTTAAAAAATAAGAGGAAGACAAATACGCTTTCCTGCTAAGAGAATATATAAAATATTTACAGTCATGACAGCATTCAAATAGTCCCATTTTAAGGCACAAAATTCTCTATATTTGAAGGCCTTTAATTGTTCACAACAATTTTTTTCTTACCTAAGTCTGAAAAATCTTAAAGATACTATTAATGCAACAATTAGTGTAATTAAGCTGGCTCTAACCCCACTAGCGCCTGCCAAACGGCATTTAAACATATTGAAACGAGTAACGTTATTATCAACTAAATTCGTAAATTCTCCTTCCACCAACTGCCCATCATAGTATGTAATTAAATCTTCAAAAGGATATTCGAAGCCCTGTTTACATTCACATTTGTAACCTCCAGATTCAAAGCCACGACCCAAAATTGGAACACACTAAAAATAATATTATTAACAATAATCCAAAAATTAAAACCAATTACGCACATATGATGTTTTTTGATCACATTTTTCAGTCCCTTTGAAAACATTTGGAACGTAATACTTATCCGGACATTGATTTATATCTAATTTGAGTAAGTCCATGGTCACTGCCACAACACCCCTAAAAAATTACAAATGAGTAAAATAAAGGCTAAACTACTTTTAAACTTACTTGAATTCTAGCTTCGCTTTTAAGCTATCCCATCCAAAAAAGGGGGCAACATATTTTATTTTCCACATAGGTACTTTTCCGTGGCAGTCGTAGTAGGGCGCTGTCCAGTGGCCATGAGCCAATCTAGCTCCTCTGTAGTAGTTCGGGAAGTGTTCATATTTTCGGGTTATTTCGCCAGTTTCGTTGAAGCGAATGCGTATCTTCATACTGTATTTCTCCAAACTGTCGAAATTAGTAGCCCACCGTTGTTTAAGGGTTCGAAACCAGTCTTTGTTCAAATATACTTCCTCTAAAAATGATTTAGATTACATTGAAATGTATGTTATAGAATATAATATTAGAAGAAATAAAAATTATTTTAGACATTGCTCAAAATATACAGTCTGAGAACAAAACACGGAAGTTACATTTTTAAACTTGATTTTATTGTGACAGCACATACATTATTAGTGTACTTAAAATACTAACCTGACTTATTCAACCTTGCTAAGTCTTCAACATTGAATTTCCTACTTCCAGTCTTGTATTTATAAGCATAGGGGGCGAAAAGTGTACGATTCGTAAATTTGTTTCGATCCCAGTAAGTCCCAGCAGTCCAAATTCTATTATCTCCCATTACTAGGGCTAAAGTTTCTCCTATCATCTGATCTTCAGTAAGAGGCTTATCAGCAACTCTTTTATCAGAAAATACTTCTTCTGGATCTGATACTTGCAGAAAAGCACTTATAAAATTGGCAAGTCTTAAAGCCATTTTAGCTTGATTTTCGAAAAATTCTTCTGCCCCATGCATTACACCGCCGTGTAAGACTAATTCTTCAGTTTTATATCTTTTACAATTATCCTTATTTATACCGTAAATAAAATCGAGAATTCTATGGATGTTAATTCTTGGTTGATTAAACGCAGCAGGTCCTGTAGTATAGTTTAGATATTCATTATAAATATCTAAATACTTGTTTCTGATATAAGATGGCGCTTTTTCCCATTGTACAGGTAATTTTTGTAGCCCTATTTAAAAAGTAATCAAATCCAAATTTATACTTGTGATTAAAATATGTTATTACAAACTTACAGCCAATTTTGAGACAATCAAAGCCGTTGTAATATTGTTCCGATGTTGCTCTTTCAACCAATTCACCTAAAAATGGACGTCTTAATTGGAGAGGAAGTCTATGTCCTGGCCTGCAACGACATTGGTAGCCACCCCGTCGGAAACCCCATCCATGTAAGGGTTCGCATTCTGTGGTTTCTTTTTTGCACCTGGCTGTATCCGCAAAAATGTTTGGTCCATTATTCCCCATACTTACTGGACATTGATTAATGTCTATTCTTTCGAAATCCATTTCCATTACACTTATACCTGTATACCTAGAAAATACAAAAAATATTTGTCACAGCCATAAACTGTTCAGTCAATTTGACCGCTTCGTTATTTCCCTGTACGAGGGCAAATCAAATATGAACCAGAATTTGTTTTTAAAAATTTATTGGTACAAGATACATACACTATGGGCCAGTACACGATTTCGGTCTGCTATAACGTGTAAAGAACAAGGAACATATCAAAATTCTGTAAGGAAAGAGAAGGATGGTATGATTTACACTGTTTAAATGTGTTGCTCGATAGACGCGCTTATCAAATCATGACCAGGCATTCAGCTGCAAACTGCAGATCTGTCTTGTAGATATTGCATCAGTACCTTATCGAAGCTCGATAAAAGTGTCGCTTTAAATGGGAAATACATCTTTACGTATTAATTGATTCTACAATTATTTTCACACCCTAAAATGTATGAAAATAATTGCAGATATTTTACGATTTTGTTTTCTTTAATCAACCGGATCTGACGAAAAAAAAAAAAAATCTAGAAGATAAATGAACTCTGTGTAAAAATAATCACCCGGTGCGATGACAATCTAAGCTGAAAACTTAAAGATTGATTCAACAAAAAAAATGGACGAAAAAATGCCTAAGTAATAAGTGGTTCAAAAATGTCCCCTCCTTGTGTTTCGCAATAACCTAATCTGTCGTAAAATTCAGTTCTTACGCGTGCCAACATCTCAGCGGAAATATTATCTAGGACTTCTACAATTCGGGCCCGTAAATGGTCTAAATTACGTGGTCTTTCTTGTACGTGGCCATAAATTATTTGTTTTAGATATCCCCAAAGGAAGAACTCGTTAGGCGATAAATCGGGGGATCAAGGAGACCACTTGATTGTGCCCCTTGAACTAATAAGACGCTGCGGAAATGTGGTTTCCAAGAAAGTTCCCATACGTTGAGCATTATGGGCTGGACAACCATCTTGTTGAAACCACACATCCTCAAAGTTAATGTCCAATGCCTGAACAGCCGATATTATTTTATTGCGGAGCATAGTTAAATATTTAGTTAGGTATCCATTTATGAAAAATGGCCCAATAATGGAATCTCCTAACATACCAGCCCAAACATTTACCTTCTCCGGGTACTGTGTTCGTACAGGAATACTCAAGTGCTTATTTTCCCTAGACCAATACCGAATTATTTGATGGCTGTGGTGTCTATGAAGAAAAAAAAATGATTCGTCGGTAAACAATACGTGGGTTAAGAAATTTCCATCGACAACAACTTTTTCTCTCATAGACTCACAAAACTCAAGACGTTTGTATCGATCTTCGGGAAATATCTCTTGGGTTTCACATACTATATAACACTTGTACCCATTTCTTTTCAAAATATTTCGCACCGTTCGCGATGGCACATTAACTTCTTCTGCGATCTGCTTACTAGAACAAGGTTCATTTGCTTTGACAAATGCAATACAGCTACCTCCTTAGCCATTCTTTCGTCGGATAATGGCCTGTCACCTACAGGTTGACGCGCTTCCAAAAAACACTTGTTATTACAACCAGTTATGCATCCAGATTTTTCAAATTTGTGGACGATATTTAACACTGTCTTTGCATCAGGTATTGGTCGGTCTTCGTAGGAAAAAGCGAATCGCCGAACGACTTCTTCAGCGCTCTGGAGGTTAAATACCACTTAATAATTAGCACTTTTTCTTCTGAATCGAATAACAATAACATCCCGTGTTGGTCAATATATCATAATTTTTGTCAGCTCGACGTGTAAAGACAAATAAATTATTCGAAATCTGTAAGAAGATGGTTAAGAGTGGAAATTGTTGGACGATTCAATAAATTTAATACTGCTCAACAGAATCGCTTATCAAATTATAAGAACCTAGGCATTCGCATTTCGAGTTTATATTCGAAATTCTACTCTTTTCTAAAATTATGACCTTAAAACGTAGACTTTTTTCGTAATCTCATTTTTTTTTCTTAAAATGTTAAGACAATCATTTAAACTTAAAATTTTAATTTTTATTTGAAAAAATGATTGAATTCAAAAATCTAACTTATTTTTTAGTTTGACTTAAAATTCGGAAGTTCGAATTGAAAATCGAAATTTCAGAAACCATTTTTAAGGAATTTTAAAAACAACATTAAAAGTTTAATGTAAAAAATCGGCTTGGAAATATAAAATTTAAGTAAAAAAATAAATAAATAAAATTTGAAGTAACTAGTTACGAATTTTATAAGAAAGTAAAAGTGTCTAAAAGAATTTGAAATTTGTTCTCAAAATATTAAAATTATAATAGTTTTAACTCTAAATCTCTGGTTTTTCATTTTTATAACATTTAAAATTTTTCCAAAATTTTGATTTTGCAACAAATTGCAACAACATTGAAAAGTCGAGTTTAAAAATTGAAAAAAATTCGACTTTAAAGTCGAAAATTCATAATTCGTTTTTAATTTAATGTTCAAATTTCGAGAAAAAAGAAGAATTTCCAAAAAAAGTTCCCTCCCAAAAAATGTCTAAATGTTGAGTGTTTTCTTGATTGAAATGTAATATTTTTTTTGTTTTTAATTTGGAGTTTGGAGTTTAGATTTTAAGAAATAAAAAGTTTAAATTTTTACTTCCAAATTCAACATTTTTTTTTCTATTAGAAATTCGAATTAAAGGTCAAAATTTTAAGTCAAAAAATAAAAATCTAAAATTAAATCTTTAAATTTAAATAACTTATGAGATTTCAGCAAAAAACTCATAATTTCTAGAATATTTATATTTTAAAAAAGTATGCTTTATCGAAAATTACACTTTTACACTATTTTCAGTCTAAACTCAAATTTCTCAACTCCAGAAATTTGTTTAAACATTTCTGATTTTTCAACGAATTGTGTATTTTTCTGAGATTTTTTCTTTATTTACAAAATGATCCCTTTATAAATTTAAAGTTGCCGAAATAGCAAGCAAAGTTTGTATTTAAATTCGATAAATATCAGTTGTAAAATCTGAAATTTAGACTTCAAATTTCAAAGAAAAAAGTAAAATTTTATACAACATTATTCGATTAATGTTGGTTAATTTTAATTATTTTCTCCGAAGTTTTATTTTTGCTGGAAATTTATAGTTTTTTATTTTGAGAAAAAAGTCGGAATTTCTGGATTTAAATATGGACACATAAACAATTGCCGCTCTTATTAACAAATAAAGATTTAAAAAAAGCAGTCCAGTTTTTCGCAATTATTTCCAAAACATGGCAAGTAAAATTCTTTTTTATTATGTTATTAAATATTAATTCAAAAATTTGACAAATTGACGAAATCATCTAAAGGTGTAAAAGAAAAAAAATGGTTTCATTGTTTTTACATAAAATTTTAGATTTTTCGTTTAGGTTCCAAGTAGAATAATGATTATTAAATTAGAGTTGCTAATGTGTTTTTTCCTTCGCTGAGGTTTTATGGCAACTATACTTAATATGATTATAATTTTGCGATATTTATAATTGTTATAATCAATCTGGTAATTATTAATTCTTTAAACCATGAAAAACCTAAAAAAATAAAATTTCTTAATAGTTTAGATAGTATATTTAATATCTAAATTATAATGTTATGACAGTTAAAAACATTGCAAGTTTTCCTATTAAGTATACAACTTAATCTTGCCATAAGATCTCCACAAAAGGAAATTACTTTAGTAGCTTTTGTTTAACAATTAACTAATTACCAGACTTCGAATTTAAACGAC
Organism: Dastarcus helophoroides; assembly: GCA_028583605.1. Classification (NCBI taxonomy): domain Eukaryota; kingdom Metazoa; phylum Arthropoda; class Insecta; order Coleoptera; family Bothrideridae; genus Dastarcus; species Dastarcus helophoroides. Next base: position 23,542,575 of record CM053329.1, on the reverse strand, counting down.
ATCTTTAGAAACCTTATAAATTAACAAAAGGCCTATTTTATGTAAAATCAATGAAAACACTTTTCTTCGGCCGATAGCGAAGCGTGTAATAAAGTAGCTCTTGGACTCGCAATTAATCTTCAATTTTGTTCTCAAAGTGCCGAACATTTTGAAAATATTTTTTTTTCAAGTTTTACTTTTTTGTCGAGTTTCGTCCAAACATTTTGCTAAAAATTCCTCTTTTTTTTGCTGGAAGTTATTTCCTAAATTCTGAGTATTATATTTATACTTTTTTATTATTTTCAATAAAACTAAATTTATACGCTAGTTTGTCTTTTTGGGGAGATTTTTCCTTTATTTTTTAAATTTTACTAAATTTTTTTTCGCAAAATACCGAGTTCTTATTTTAAATTTTTACTTTTTCTCTTAAATTGTTGGCATAAACACAAAACTTCGTTTTTTCTTTCAAGAGATTTTAAATTTTTTTTGACGTTCTACTTTTTTGTGTGTTAACTGAAAAAACTAGAAACTTCGGTTTTTTCCGCAAATTTTTGACTAACATTTTCGGATTACTGTCACAATTTAGGGAACAATATGAAATATTTGAGTTTAAAAGTTCGGAAAATTCGATTTCGAAGTATTTTTAATTTGGAATAAATCCCTGACTACTTGCCTGTTGCCGCCTCCTCGATAGTGCCGCCCGCATGCGTTGTATGCTCTTTACGCTCAAGACGGACGAGCTACTAGAGGATGATTTATTTAATGCAGATTAGGTCCAGTCGTAAGTCCATGTAGAAATAATGCCAATCGGTGGCAGGTGACATGTGCGCTGCACATGAACCCTTATCATTCTCCCAGTTGTTGAATCTAAGAAGATTATAAAGTGCTGAAGCGATTTATCCCGGTCATAATGAAGGAGATACACATAAATGAATTACCATGTGGCATCTCTGCCGATTTAGTTTCTCTTTCCGTCTTGCCTCATATCAGAAGTTGGCTTTGCCGTTCTCATTGGCAAGCAGACCAAAATAGTGTACTGGCCGATACTGTATATGAAAGTAATTAACTATTTTTCTACATAATCTCCCGATTTTGCTATGTATTTTTTCCAACGGACTGGGAGTTTTTTAATGCCATCATCATAAAAAGAAGGGAGGCGTATTTGCAGAAAACTGTGCACAAATGTCTCAACAACAGCATCATCATGGAGTCGCTTCACCTCCTAGAGCTTCTTTCAGTGGCCCAAACATATGACAATCCCATGGTGATAAGTCGGGACTATAAGGAGGGTGTTCTAATATTCCCAATTACATTTCGTGGGACCTTGCATCTGTACAAATTATTTATAAAAATCCAATTATTTCAAAAACTATAAATTTTAAGGACAATGTTTATTACCCAAAGTGGCCTTAAAATATCAAATAAAATAAAATAACGAAGTTGGTGTCAACTTCCGGTATAACCAGGAAGTATTACAACTTTGCGAATATTTTAGTTGTGTTGGCCTCGTCTACTTTGTTAAGTTGTTAACTTTTCAAATTTTTTAGATGAGTACTTTGTCAGATATCGATCACGTAGGATTTCCGCTGGGACACTATGTATCTTGTACCAATAAATCTTTAAAAACAAATTCCGGTTTATATTTGATTTACCCTCGTATAAATTCTATCAAGGATAGTAAGAGATAAGTGGTCAAAAACTATGTCATTGTTACAACTGATAGGCTAATAACCTATTTATTCATATATCATTTATCAATCACATTTGGTTCTGGAGCCAGATTCTCTATGCTTATCCTGCAACCCTTTTTGACCTTTTTATCGAATTTTTATTTATAAACACAAATATTTCTCCAATTTTGAAGAAAAATCGCAACTCTGTAACGACGAACCTTTTTTTATTGTAATTTTTAATTAGGTTTTTTATTTTTATTGGTAATCTGTATTCCACTAATAAGTTATTTTTTGTCGGAGACTGATGAGGTGGCGTTTTAAGAATTTTAAATATCTCAATCGTGTGTCAAAAATTGTTTTTAAAAGTTAATAATTTATATTTACTTTAAATAACAATTCAAAGTTTAAAGTGAAACATACCTAAATTAATTTTAGCGAAGCTGAAGCTAGATGAATTTAGTATATTTCACTCTCAGCGTCGACGTAATATCGACTTTTTCCAATATTTCATCTGCAAACACAAAATTTTCGATTCTTTCTGGATAGTTCGAGTTAGAGAACATCGAGGGAGAGAGTCGCGAACCGAATTCGATGTGATTGGCTCGCGGAGCTAAGCTTGTCATAAGTCAAAAATATATCAAATAGGTTTAGCAGAAAAGGTGTTCTAATGCAGAAAAATTCTTCTTTTTCATGCAGCATTTGACGCAATTTAATGTTAAAAAATTATAAGGACAAATACCTTCCTAATAATTTCAAAAATTGCAGGTAATTTATGACTATTTAGCAATAAGTTGCGCTAAATGTCCATGAGAATCTAAAAAAAAATGCATTAAAAACCTTGTCCACTTAACCCTTAGCATCTAACAGATTTTGAAATATGACAAGTCGCGAACCAATCACAGCGAATTCGGTTCGCCACTCTCTTCCTTGATTATCTCTAGTTCGAGTATCGAATTGTACTTAGAAGCTGAAATTTTGGGATGAAATATGTTAATTGAAATTATAAAATTACAATTTCGATTTACTAACTAAAATTTCAGAATTTTCGCAAATTTTTGATTATAAAATAAACTGTTTTTATTTATAAATTGAAAATTCTTTTCAAATTCAAATTTAAAGTCAAATAATAATCCTTCTACTTCTATTTCAATTTCCCAGTTCGAATTTCACTGAAAGCTTTAAAATTTTCAGAAAAAAAAATTTAGAGACTACAGTTTTCTGTTTTCCGCTTAAGGCGGGGGTTACATTCCAACCAAGTAGAGCGTTAAACGAAATCATCTCTTCATGTAAATAATAGGGTTAGAGGAAAACTGATGTAAAAAGGAAGTAAATCACCAATTTTCCACTTTTTTATTAAAAAGGTGCCTAATGTTATTTGTTTTTTTCTTTTGCGCCCTACCAAAAGTTGCCAATATGTGGGAAAGGCATCCATGGTACCCCGCCTTACCTCTGAATTCCTATCAAAATCTACCTATTATCAATAAATTGGTTCATCATTTTCGTTATAGTGGCTAAACTGGTTTTTAGAAATGTCCCTGAAAGTTTTTTTTGTTCGTTTTCAAAATCACTATTTCAATATTTTTGTGTCCTTGATCCATTACTTTCTTAAACTCATCATCAAAATTTCTTTGAGATTTTCCACGTTTGTAAACCCTGTTTGTTTCGCGAATTCGACTACTTCGTTCATATTAACAACAGATCATCGTCGTCGTTTAGATCAGGCCAAATGTTTTTCCATATTCCTTTCAAACATTTTCTCATTACCTCGTCCAAAAAAAAAATATGTATGTATATTGTATATACTTCAGATTAACCCAATGATGACTGCAATTTTCAGAGAATCCCTCTATTCCAATAAAAAAAAAAAAGCGTTAAACCGAAACTGCGTTAAACGGAGCAGCATTAAGGGGGGTCTTACTGTACTATCAAAGTTTACACTTCCAATTCATAACATTTCGTCTTTGAATGCCATTTTAGACTTTTTATAAGAATTGTAACATTTTTTTTCAAGTAAAAAATCAAACTTATTAAAAAATGTTTTGAAATGTTCAAATTTGACCTCAAAAGTTTAGTTTTTTCTCAAAACTTCAAAAAAATTTTTAAGCTGCAAATTAAATCTCATTACCAGGTTTAAATAATCAAAACCAAGAAAAATCTTGAAATATTTGGGTTTAATATGAGATAGAAATGAAAACTTAAGAAGAAATGTTTTCTGAAAGAAAGTTACCAATTTAGTTTTAAGTTAAAATTTGTGCCACTTTTGGGCCAAAATCAAAATCACAGCAGAAACAAATTTTTTGGCCAGAAGCGACCAAAATGAAAATTTCAGTTAGTCCCTGACTTTTATTACATACATATAAGCTGAAATGCCTTCAAGTTACACAATTTCTGTAGAACTACCCATACATATGAATATTATGCAAAAAATTGTGTGATTTCACTATTTGTCAACAAGTTTAGAGAAATGTTGCTTTATTTAAGAAAAAGAACAGTCATTTTCTAAAATATAGGTCATACGGTTTTCAGATACTATTGAAAACCTTCTCTAATTTTAAATCATGCAATTTTTAGTACTTTATTGCAAAAAGTTATAACTCCTCAGGTAACTTACATAGGATACTCGATGTGTCTAAATCCAGTATGCCTTGGATAAATGTCAGCGATCGGAACAACAGCGGCAAAAAGCCACCTGTTTGATCGACCGCAATCGAAATAAGGTCTGGTATATTTGACTGGTCCTGGTATTTCATCAGCTCCTCTTGGTCCATGGAATGTGTAAGTTTCATTCGTATTATTAGCATATCTAATTTCGACAATATATGTGGTTTTAGTATCATGCCGCTTATTTTTCAAGTTCTCATCAGGAAGCCAAAGTTTGTACCATTCGTTTATTCTGTGAAAATCAGATGTATAATCACTGCTCGTTCCAGGGGTAACAGAACCTAGATCTTGTACTGTAAATGTATTTAATGTGGAAATTCTTTCTAAATGTATTGGGTCGTTAAAGTCATCTGCCCTGAAAGTTCTTGGGGCGAATAGCGGGAAAGTTTTATTGAAAAATCCTAAATAACTTGGAGAATAAGACATATTTGGGGAGAAATAGACGGCACTAGCGTTTATATGCTTATTTGTCGAAACGTCGGCCACTGTCGACAAAAAATAATACATCATGCCAGGATCATAGGTATCATTAGTAGAAGGTCTTATGAACCTACTTTGAAGGATATAACTCCAGAAAAAGGCCCTACTCAGGGCCATATTATGCAGGTGCAACAGTTGAGTCCTGTTGGGAAAGACCGGGTTATTTTCAACATCTTTGATGTCTGGTGTGTGCGAAACTGCCTCTTTTGGCAAATATAAATCACCAGCATGTTGAATTTCACAATTATCTTTAGTCACTCTGTCGAAGGCTCGCTTAATTTCATCAAATGCATCTCTGGCTTGCCATTCATATTGTGCGATCACGCCCAGTATTAATAAAAAAATGTGTAAAATCAAATGTTTCCACATTTTGTGAGAAATTCAGTTCACACTTCACTATCCACAATCACATCACTTAATACTTTTAATTATTAAAAGGTTGGGTAAAATTAGTTTTGTTTTGATGAATTTTTAGGTTATTTTAATGTCGACCCAACCCACTTGTTTAGAGAAATTTAAAAATTTAATTAACGATCAGGTACAGTCATAACGCTGACCCCCCTTCGTTTCTTTCTTTTAACAATGAATCAGTGTGGAAACGGTTGGTTTGTTGATGATGTCTTAGTTGTGGTCAAGAAGAGAGATAGTCATAATTATGAAATATGCAAGAGGTAATGAGATAGAATATAAATAAATATAATCCTTATACCCAGATAGCAACTATTTAAACGGTTGAGTGTATGATTAGTTGCCTAGATTTACTACCGTGTAAAAAAATGTTTATACATATTTAAATACTTAATTTAATTTTAACCTAACAAATACACAAACAAAAATTGTAAGAATTTAAAATTTTTATCAATATATTAATATCCTCCTTATTGTTCCCCAAGCCGCCAACCATGCGTGAGAACTCTGTCAGCCTTCCCCCTCAATTTGGACAGAAAAGTCTCTTTAATATAGTTAATAACAACAGAAAATACTTAACATACAATTTTACTTTTGACAAATATAAAATAACTAGCTGATACCCGCGCCTTCGTCCGCGTGAAAGAAGAGCCATTCTTGAGCCACCTTTTTGGAAATTCCTACTTTTTTGAAGAATTTGATTTTTATTGGGAATGTAGAATTATATATTTTAAAAATTTCGACATTTTAAAATATCAACTTTTTTCAGAATGTCGACATTTTCTCATTCGACTTCCAAAATTTAAGGTATTTTCGAAATTTTGACTTAATTTAAAAATTTTACTTTTCCGAAGTTTTTAAAATTTTTGAAAATCCCACCTTAAAAATAATGTTTTTTGGGTATATTTTGTTTTTTTTTTTTGGAAACATTTTATGACAATTTGTTTTTGTGGAGAAATTTCTATTTTAAAAATTTTGAAATATGAATTTTGTAAACATAGATTCTAAAATTTTTAACGATCAAAACAAAGGTCCATCATTCTTTTTCGCTTTATTCGTTTCTTTTCGTTCTTTTTTGCTCACCTAACAACTTCTGACGAGTAAAATAAGGTTCTTTATTAACTCCACTGCACATAAAAAGGTTCCTTAAGCTAAATTCACATCAATATAAATGTATGTTGTAAGTTGTATTTGTCACAAAAGTTAGGTAAAGCTGTATCCACATCAATAAAAATATGTATTTTGTAATTTAAAAAACATATTCTCCACATAAGGTTGCTTATTTTGTGGCGTAAATAATTATCTTGTGTGTTGTACCACCAAATCCGTTTCTTAAAATAATTTTTACTTTACCCTAAGCTTTGGGATTTTTTTAGAAACTGCCAGTTTTTAAACTTTTACACAAATTCATGCAACTTTCATCTCAAAATTATCAAAATTATATCATTTTTATTTCTGAAAGTTGGATTAGAAACTTACAATTTCCATATTTTCTAAGAAAATATTGACTTTATTCTCAAAATTTCAAGGCAAACTGAATTTTAAGTTTTACAACTTGAATAGTTTTTTCAAAATTTCCGGTTCTTTCTGAAAATTTACACTTTTTCCTTGCAATTACTTGAACTATTTCTTTTCTTTTCCTAAAATTTCGAGTTTAAGATAAAAATTTTTTGTTCTGTTGTAAATTTGGTTTGTAAATTCGAATTTTTCTGGAAATTTCAACTTTTTTTCAGAACACCAAATTAATGTTGCCCTTAAACTTGGACCTTTCCTTTCATAATCTGATATCCATTTTTCTTGAATTAATTAATCAAAATTTCGAGTTTTCTTCAAGGTTTTCCTTTAAATTTTACCTATTTCAATTTTTTCTCGAAATACCAAATTCGAATGATTTTTTACGATGCCGACTTCTTAAAACTTCCAAGATTTGACTTTTTTCTCAAAATTTCGATAAAATTTCGCTCTTTCGAACATTCGAATTTTGAGAAAATGATATTTGGCATTTCAGTCAAAATTTCAAGAAAATATGAACATTTATATTCCAATTTAAAGGTGGAAGCTTGAAATTGAGGTCGAAATTTTGATTGTAAACTTAAAATGGTGATATGTGAGAAAATGTCCAATTTAACCTTCCAAATTTTTATCTGGTTTTCTTTACAATAAATTTGACTTTTTTCCTAAAATTTCAACTTTAGCCTCGAAGCTGCGATTTTTTTCGGTTTGTTTTCAATTTAGGAGTCAAAGTTTTCTAAAATATTACTGTTTTTCAGGTACTCCTGGTTCAAAAAGTTCGTCCTGTTGCTTCTTGAATTTATGTATCAAAAATTGATTTTTATATGTTCTTCTTAAAATTTTAAGTTTCTTCCCAAGCTCTTTAGCCACAGCTGAAATTTTTTCGTCGTCTTTCAAATGGAAATTTTGCGTTTCTTTTTCCGAAAAGTCGTTGATTCTGAAATTACAATTTTTCCGTAAAAAATTTGAGTTTAGAAATTGAAATACCTTTTTTTATAAATTTTTTTACTTTTATTTTTAAAATTTTCATTTACATTAAAAATTTAGTATTTCTGCTAAAAATGTTAGCAGTAATTGTATTTTAATGCAAAAGTCCTAGTTTGTATTTTCGAGTTCCAACTCCTAATTTCGAGAAAAATGCTTATATTTGAGAAATATATTCAATATCGGGAAAAAAAAAGTTAGGTTAAAAATGCAAAAAGTATAAGTTTATATTTGGAACTTCAAAAAAAAAACTTAAATGATTTAAAATAGCCAAATCCATTAAAAAAAAATTCAAATACTTTTTTAATTAATTACGAAATAAAGGTCTCTCAAATTTTCGAATTCAATCATGAAATTTCCCATATTCTAGTAGTTTTCAAATCCTGGGTAAATTTAAGATTTTTATGAAAATTCTGAGTTTCAGTTTGAAATTTGTATACCCGATATTCCGATTTATTTTTTTATAAATTTCGGGTTTTTCTTGAAAAAGAAAATTTTCTAAATTATGTTAGAAACTCAATTTTTAATTCAAATAAAGACTTTTAAAAAATTAAAAAATAATTCACCCGGAACTGAACCGGAAACCGGAAAGAACTGCTACAAAATATGTTTAAATTTCAAAGTACAAAGCACAACACAAATTTTTATTGAGGTGGATCTAGCTTTACACACAAACTAATTATTTACACAACAAAATAAATGCGTGAAAAATATGTTTAAATTTCAAAATACAACACAAATCTTTATTGATGTAGATCCAGCTTAACATAACTATTTGTGATAAATACAACGCACAACAAAAATGTGGATCCAGTTTTATACATACGTTACAACATGTCAATATCTCGCGCCCAACTTGCACAAAATATAAAAACGGCTTCGTAACTAGTCGAAAAATTAGTGCGCAAAATACAAATGGCTGGGGTACTATCCTAAAATTAATACGCAAAATACAAAAACCGCTACGCAACTGTCCAAAATTTAGTGTGCAGCCACGTACCCGCGTAGCTTAGAGAGTATATTGCCCCTGAAGTGGGGTCACATAGATTTTCGTAGTGGTTATCTCCCTGTGGATAGCACAGATTAATCCAAATCATTAAGACGGTTTGATCAATTTTCATGAGACAGTTCTCAGTGAGGATTTGTTTCAAAATTTTGACCTTTTCTTGAAACACTTGAAAACACTTATTTAATGAATCCGATCTTTTTGGACAATTTAGACATGTTTGAAGTAATTGACTTTCTAAAGTTTTTCCTTTTTTTTGAAAATTTCAACATTTTAGTCACTGCTTTTTTCAAAATTTTAACTTTGAAGACTGACTTTTTTGAAGATTTTAACTTTTTTGAAAATTTTGACTTTTTTGAATATTCTGACTTTTTTCTTTGGTTCTTTCAAAGTTTCGATTTTTAAGACATTTTAACCTTTTTTTTTTTTCAAGAATTTCAATTTTTCTATAAATCCAATTTTGAAATTTTGTGTACTTGGTCATTTCCACTTTTTTAAAACTTCAACTTTTTTTCAAAACTACGGGTCTTAAAAATTATTCTTTTTAGGGGAGCGGACTGATCCTTGGTTATCTTTAAAAATTGAAATACAACTCTTGTCCCCTGAAACCAAGAAAGATTAAAAAACACAATAAAGTTTGCTCTAAGAGAAGGTTGCTAAAAGATCTCTCAGAAGATGATAGCTTGGCTATTGAAACGTGTTAGAGCAACCTTTGTTAAGTTTTTTAATCTTGCTTGGTTTCACGGGACAAAAGTTTTATTTCAATTACTTTTTTTGAAAAACTCTACTCTTTCTGAAAATTTCAGATTTGTAAAGAATTTGACATCTATCGTAGTTAAGCGATATTGGAAAATACCTATTGGAAAATTTACTTGGTTTCGAACTTACAATTTCTTTTTGTAAATTAAACTTTTTGAATAATTTAACTTTTCTAAAATTTTGATTGTTTTAAAATTTTAGTTTTTTTAACAATCCTACTTACTTTTGTCGACTCTACATAAAATTTTGACTTTTTTTCCTAGTTTTGAATTTTTAATTTCGATTTTGTCAAACATTTTGGAAAATTTTGACTTTTTTCGAAAATTTTGACTTTTATTTCGAAATTTTTACTTTTCGGTAAATTTCAATTTTTTTTGAAAAATTTTACACTTTCTGAAATTTTCGATCTAAAAGTTTTATTTATTTGAAAATTTTGACTTTGTTGAAAATATCAACTCTTAAATCTTTGATTTTTTTTGTAAGTTTTGGCTCTTTTTGCAAATTACGACTTTTCCGAAGTTTGAATTATTTCAAAATTTCGACTTTTTTTCAGAATTTTGTCTTTTTTTGACTTTTTTAAAGTCTTTTTCTTTCAAAAAATTATATGTTTGTTTGAAAATGAAGACTACAAATTTTGAGCTTTAAAAACATTTTCACTCTCTGTTAGGATCTCTCTTGAAGATGATAGCTTGGCTATGGAAACGCTTTAGAGCAACTTTTGCTGTATTTTTTAATCTTTCTTGGTTTCAAGGGACAAGATTTGTATATATTGTATGTATATTGTATATATATATATATATTTCTACTTAAAATTTGGAGTTTTTTGTAAATGTAATTTTTCTTTGAAAAACATAATTTTGATTTTTTCAAAATTTCTTTTCTTGCAAATTTCGATCCATTTAAAAATTATTTTAACTCTTTAAAGATTCGACCTTTTCAAGATTTCGGCTTTTTCTAGAAAGTTCGACTTTTTTGAAAATTTAATTTTTTTCTTTGAAATGATGGATTTTTAAAAAATTTCGAATGTTTTTGAAAATGAGTATTTTTAAAAACGTCAAATTTTTTCATACTCAAAAATCTGAATATTTTGGCACCGCTCAAATCGAGAGACCTGACAGTTCTAGCGTTAGAATTTTTGATTTAAAAAATATTGGCTATACTCGGTTACCCAACGAATATAGTTAGACCACTCCCATAAACAAAGCGCCATATTTGATTAAATTATTTCTGTTGATTTGAAAATTTCACATCATACACATCAAAATAAGTTTGATTGGTCACTTCATAGTAACTTTGACTTTTAAAGTGACAATTATAACCAAATAAGTTTCGTTTTTCGTATTATTCAGTTAGAAAACGAGTGATTTGAAGGATCCATCGTGCCAGGGAAGTCCTCTTATAATTCTACATAAAATATCAAAGGAGAGCTTTGTTGAAGATAAAGCTTCGTCTGAAAGAAAACTGAAGATTATCATGAAGAAATTCGTTATGAAGCAAATAGTTAGAGCTGGACTCCTAGGTCTTATTGATGAGCCTAATATTATTTTAAGCAATGTGACTGATGAGATGACAAAGGAACACAACATTACTGTTTTGCGATTGCCTCCCTATCATTGCGAATTTAATACATGCCATCGAATTGTAAAGGGGGCAAATAAAAGTCCAAGTATCAAGAAATACAACCTGTGAACTAAAAGACCTTCGTCAATTCGTCACTCTTTCAACAAGACATAAGTAATGCGGATCACTGAAAAAATGCAATACACATTATATTATGTATGGTTCTTTTGATACATATTTGTATATAGATACATATTTTCATTTTTTTATGATATTTTTACTATGATACTGGTTGCATTAAATAAAGAATAATTTTAATATAATGATTTATTAATTTTTTACACAATTCTGTTTGACTTTATTTTTTCACATTTTTTCATTATTCCTTAATATCGTATGCACCTGTCTTTTTCTGAGGGCTAGTGGCCTAACTATATGTGTTGAGTGAACAGAGTATAGTTGTATTGAAATACTTTCGTCATTTTTCCTTGAAATGATTTAGTATTCAGACTGCGTGCAGGTTAATCAAAAGTGAAAACAAATTATTTCTGCAGAAAAATGTCTACATTGGAATAAAAACATTTATGAGCATATGATAATCATCATGTAGGATGAAATGGTTTAGTTGTACTTGTCATGCTGGAAACTACAATCTGATAATTCAGTTTAGATGGTTTATGTGCTTCTAACCGAAGCAATAAAATATAAAGTGCAGTTTGCATTTTACAATGCATTATTAAGATACTCCATCAGTTAAATATTATTCCCAAAATTTTTTGAACTAATCGCGAATTAAATAATAATTTTACAGTTATTACAACAATTATAATTTTTTTTTATTGCAAAATTGATGAGAGCAAGTTGATTCAATCAATTCTAGTAATTTAGGTCATTGACACTTTGTCGTCGAAAATGCATCCCACACTACCTGAGTTAGCGGCTAGAAGATAGGTGCGTTTTAAATGAATGCCAGTAATGACGACGAAGTAGCTTACCTCCAACCCAAGCAAACTGCCGTTTGCTATATCGTCTTGTTTGTCTGCTCGGTTGAATACGAGACGGTACATTCACCCTTTAACGAACTTTCCACACTTTTATAACATGTATGCCATCATCGCTAGCCAACTTCGGCAGATCATGGGCAAGACGCGAGTTTTGTGCAACCAAGACCCACCAAGTCTCGAGTTATTTATGCACCGTTTGAACCTGAATTAGTTGACTTTGAATTTTCCTCTAATAAAACGACTGATTTTTTTTTTAATTTATACGTTATTTTACTTAATGTTGGGGAGTCGTTAGGCATATAATATGAAAAACCTCTAACAAGAGGCGAGAACACCAATGAATACAGGTTTATGGTTTATACAGGGACCGCCATTAGTGTGTAAACGGAGAATAGCTCCTAAGCCCGAGAAGATATCAAAAATAAAATTTTGTCTGGGAACACGTTTTAAAATTATTTTCATTTTATACTAATCATATAGGTATAGAGTATTGACATAAACTTACTTTTTTTTAATAGAATACCCTGTATATTTTTACATATTTGGATATCCCTATAAAAATGCAGCAAAATAATGTAGGGTTTATGGGATGTTTTGATGGGTCGTTTTTCTAATGAAGTGAATTTGACTTTTATCTAAATAAATTCGACTTTTTTGAAAATTGTTACTTTTGTTAAAAATTTAAACTTTTTAGAAACTTGGGCATTTTTAAAATTGTGCCTTTTTTGAACATTTTCGCCATTTTTCAGAAATTTTACTATCATTATTTTTAATATTAACATTTTATCAAGATTTTGACTTTCTCTCAAAAATTGAATCTTCTGAAAATGACAAACACGCATATTTTCAAAATTTCAATTCTTTCACAATTTCGAATTTTCATCTCGAAATGTCGACCTTTAAAAATTCGCTTTTAAGTAGAAATTTAAATAAGAAATTAAAAATTTGAAATGAAATCTGCGAATTTTAAGAACATTATAAATGTTGTAATGCTTTCTCTTTTGCTAATATTTTTAGTTTAAAATTATCTACCATTTTTCGAATTTTTCTAGAAAAAAATATTATTCTTGTTTTTTGCAACACAGGTGATTTTTCATTTATCCTTCCGGGACTACTAGAATAAGTAATAAACCGCAAAACTGTAGATTCACAGACATCCATCTAAAACAATGATACCTCTTTCTGTTAAATACTAGTATGATTTTATTGTTGGCTTTTTGCTTTCAAATTTTATTCTTAATTTTTCATTTGGAAGGAAATAGTTTTTGGCAATACTCAGAGGCCGCCCTGATTACAAGACCTAATTTCACTTGATTTGTTTTTGTAGTGTTATTTGAAGAACCAAATTTAGAAGCAAAATATAGGTATACAATAGCGTTGACGCCTTACACACTGCAGTAGGGAAAAATTAAATCGAAATAGATCAGACGATCGTACTAAAGACAATTCGAATAGTTCACAAGTTAAAAAATATGTATTGGGGAAGAGTGTGGTACTTTTGAGCATCTACTAACAATAAACTAGTTATTTTTCATTTACTTATTTAAGCTTATGCATAAAATAAAGTTTGCGAAAATGTTTTAGTTTGGGCTTTATAACCTTATTAATTTTCATCCTAAAAGATATTTTATTAAAAGTTTTTTTGTTTAAAATTAAAGGCTTTAACAGACATACAGTGTTTCCCAGAAGAAGCTGTAGTTTTTTTTAGTCGTTGGTAAAATCGTTGGTATAAGTGTTTAATAATTGCTTTAGGTGAAAGTCTTTTTTTTTTGGTTACCTAAATTGTTGAGCCCAGGCCCGGATTCAATAAGTGCGGGGCCCGATTAGATTTTTTGTGGGGCACTCTATTTTTTTTTTAGTTTTTGTTTTGGCTGAACAGCTAGAAGAAATAAAATAACGTTTGTGATGTTATCGAGTTTATATATAAAACAAAACAAATCGAACTCTTTCAATTTAACAAACCATGAAATTGCATAAACTGTTTGTAACTTTGGATAGTTAATTATATAAAGTTTTATTTCTGTTAAGTATTTCTTTTAATAGTATTTTAGATCGTTTTGCTTTATTACCTTTTACACGTAATATTAAGGAATATATCGTAGCTAACCATAAGCGTAGTTAGAATAGATTATTTAATTTTACGCTGATGAAGTCGCAGGGTAGCAGCTGGTATTTTAATAAACACAATAATAAATCTCATCCATCAATAGGAACTTAAATATATTTTTAATTATTTGGGTAATCTATAATTTATCTTTTATTGTCAGAAGCAATTTGCTTTAAATTTCGGAAAATAATTTTTTGTTAATTTTGGTGGTGATGCAGGGTCCATTCAAGTGCGGGGCCCGATTGGGTTCAATCGCTTCAATAGCCTTATATCCGGGTCTGGTTGAGCCCCCTGGAAACGTTAAGGAAAAGTTTTGTTTTTTAGGGGACCAGAAATTCTCGAGGCAATGTGATAACCTTTTTTTTACTCGCTGAAAAGTTCCCGGCAAAATAAAAAAATTAATATTTTAATATCTACTTGGCCCCATATCTCAAACAGCTCATCAAGGTAAATCCGGCCCTGCATGGGTACCATTTAAAAAAATAGTATTTTACCTTTAAAGGTCTTAAGAGCGAGGTTAATTGTTTTGCCAATCTTCTGCCTTAAATAACATTAAAAATACTAGTAGTAGTTTGCTAATTTAAACAATTGTGTATCTTTAATATTAAAAAGCTATCAGTGGTGGCTAATTTGAATAAGCCTGCATAAAAATCTTTAATTTTAATCTTCTTTAATAATTTAAATATCTTATTTTTATAATTGAACTTTCATTTTTATTTTTCAAGATGCAAAGAGATTTAAGATTTACGCTCACAGTAATTACCCCGCTTAAAAGACACCTTATTATATCTAAATTTAACATCTGCGTAGGTACCAAAAATTAGACGCATGATCTGCAAAACGAATTTCAAATGATGTTACTCATAGGCAAGGAATGCCACTTAAATTCCTGGATGCATTTCATCGGACAACTTAAATGTAATTTTAAACTTGAAATTTCTTCGTTATTAACTGATTAACTAAACTAATGTTTGGTAACAGGATAAGTAAAATTTCTATGAAAGAAGATAGTTATTATCTATTTATGCTATGCAATGTCCGTACTTTTTAAAATAAATTTAAAATATTTATGAGGTTGATTTGTTGATTTTCGAATTTCGTTTTTTAAGATTTAAGTACAAGTTATACAGGATGAGTCTTTACAGGAGGAGTCCATCATCCTGTTAAACAGTTGCATTATGCCAACTCATTTCATGGATCACAGACTCCTGTATGAATATGTACTCAGAATTTTGAGACAAAAATTTAAAATTTAAGATATACTCGAAATGGATGCAATGAATTAATTGAACTTTAAAAAAACATAAAAACATTTCCAGCTTATTCTAAATTTTTCCACTTTTATCTCAAAATTTGGATCTTAAACTACAATATCCCAAATTATTGTTCTGAAGGTTGCGTCATTTAATTCGAGATTTTACTTGATGCTTAAAATATTTCTAGAAAAAATTTCCACTTAAATGTGATGCTTAAAAAATCTAATTTAGAATTTTTAACTATTGAAATTTCCACTTTTATCTTCTCTTCTTCTTCTTCGGCTCTTTCCCGTTATGAGTTCGCCATTTTTTCCCTTCGTAGCTCTCTCACATCCCAGTCCGCTGCTCTCAGATCTCTAACTATCATTGCATGTCCAATATAGGTTTCCCATCGTAATGCCGCCGTCCTCTCCGTCTTCTCCTTGGCGGTTCCCATTCCAATACTGGTTTTGGCCATCTGTGTTCGGGCATTCTTTGGAGGTATCCATACCACTGCAGTGCTCTGTTTTCTAGCTTTCTTGTTATGGAACATTTTACTCCTATTCGTTGCCACATTTCTTCAGTTCTCACTTGGTCCTTTCTTGTTATTTGTAGGCACCGTCTCATAAGGTCTCATTCCACTGTTCTTACTTTAATTTCTTACGTATTTGTTACTGGCCATGATATGAAATATTTTGAAATGTGCTTTGAAAAATCCTTTTTTTTTGTTCTCTTTAGTAAGAGTGTTGTTCCATATTATTCCGTGAAGTGCCCTTGTAACTTGTCTTCCTTGTGCTACTTTTGTTTCTATGTCTCCTATACAGGTACCATCTCGATGTACTGTCGATCTTAGATATCTAGATTAAGTATTCAGTTTTGCTCGTGTTTAAGTCCCCATAATTCGTATTCTTCTTTCAGTTTCCTTATCATATATTCCATGTCCTCCTTTGCAAAAATAACTTAGTCGTCCGCGAACAGTAGTGAGTGTTATATATTCCCTTGTATCGGTAAACCCATCCTTCCGCATTTTTTATACCACCTCTGTAGAGCCTGTTCAATAAATGTATTAAAGAGTGTGGGTGATAGACCTCATCCTTGCTTCAGACCTTTCGTTATGTTTATTGGTTTCTACAGTTTGTTGCCTATTTTTGATGGAACGGACTGGTCCTTGGTTATCTTAAAAAATTGAAATACAGAACTTGTCCCCTGAAGCCAAGAAAGATTAAAAAACACAACAAAGGTTGCTCTAATGCGTTTCGACAGCCAAGCTCTCTGAAGATGACAGCTTGACTGTCGAAACGCGTTAGAGTAACCTTTGTTGTGTTTTTTAATCTTTCTTGGTTTCAGGGGACAAGTTCTGTATTTCAATTTTTGTTGCCCATTGCTTTAATCTTAAAATTAACAAAAAAGCGTCTAGTTTTTTAGTTTAAAAATTTCAATCTGTAACTTCATATTTCTAGAAAAAAGTTCTCCATTTGGGAGAAACGCAAAATTTATGAAGATGTGAAAATAACATTTCGAGAAAAGTCGAGATTTTAAAAAAACTTAATTAAATTCTAGTGTTAAGACTTTTAATGAAATTTAAAGTGTTAATTTTTGCTCAGCAACTTTTAGAAAAGACGAAATTTTGATGTTAGAAATTAACGTGAAAATTTTCAAAAAATTGTTCTTGTTTTGTTTATTTTTCTTTCATTTTGACACAAAATTTTAGCTTTTTTTCTAAATTTTAGATTAGAACTTGAGACTAATGTAAAAAAATTAAGGTTATTACTCGGAATTTTAAGACAAAATCAACATTTCCAAAAAAATATCGACATTTCAGTAAAACAAATCACAAAATATTGGCTTTAAACTTGATTGAAAATATTCGACTTTTTTTAATTTCCCAAAAACTTCAAAACCGCTAGGCTTTGCCAGGTGTTGAAAAATGAAGTAATGAGCTTTTTTTGATTGTCAAAAGTTTAATTAAGGGCATTTTCATCTAGTGTCTCGCCTTTTGGTTTTGAAAATCTGTCAGATCTAGTTCCGAAGGATGCTTCCCTAAAGGACATAAATTTTCGGTAAGTGAATCAAATGCGAACGAATCTTTAAGGAACGAATCTTTTTAAATGAAAGAATCAAATAAATTGGTTCACCTAAAAGAAACGAACTACCCGCCACTACTATACAAATATACAAACAAAATATCGATCAGCGATAAATTTTCGTCAACATTTTTTAGTAAGCTGGAGTAGTTTCCTATTAGGCGTTCAGAAAATGATTCGAAGGAGTGATCAAAGAATAGCACATCTTTTTTAGTTTTATGTTAAAAGAAATAATTTACAAATCTTGTCAAGGGGGGGGGCAAGATTTGTGTATCAATTTTTGAAGATAACCAAGGACCAGTCCGTTTCACGAAAAAAAAATAGTTTCATGTTAATTATATTTCCATACTATTTGACGACAAGCTATGGAGTGAGAATGAAGGCTCTTCGCAAATGCATTTTATTTTACAAGTCACAAGTGTGCACTGTGCAGACTGCAAACAGCTTTCTGGCAGCGGGGTAGAGAGGAAAGGGAAGGGAAGTTGATATGTTCCACAGCTGGCGAGCTAGAGAGTTTCTTATTTCGCGTCGCCAATAAAATAAAAACAGCATTTCTCAAACAACGACATCATACGTTTCTAATTTTACCTGCTGGATAGAAATAATATGAAATCAAAATTCCTCCAAAATTGCGCCATATTGTATTGCAGCAATCCAGATTGACCAAATCAATATAGATTGATGGTGACAAGTCTAAACTTCAAATTTTTAGATCACACAGTTTTATATTATCAATGGTTAAATAATTATCCTAATAATCGGCGATTTCTTTAGAAGTACTTACATTTTACAAAAATAACAAATTCAAGCTTATTAATTTTTATTGTCATATAAAAGACCACCTTGACATTTATTTCTTAGATTCTTTCAAATATTGGCGGTAACTGCTGCTGACATGGTCGATTTCAAGATTCCAATTTGTCGATGCTGCATTCAAGATTTCGAAAGGTATTTACGGAATGATGCGAATAATATTCGCTTCCATCTTCCAATCCCTCAATCGTAGCCGAATTTTCATGGATGTGGGCTTTGGATTTTACATAATCCCACAGAAAGTTTAGAGGTGAAATGCCATAGACGGCCAATTTGCTGATTCGAAACGTTAATTAAATATTGGCCAAATGGTTCTCGCAATACTAAGGTTTTATGGACTGCCACGCAGTCTTATTGGAATAAAACGTTTGCAGAAATGCTGGCGGTAACTGCGACCAACATGGTCTATTCTGAAGTTCCAGTTTCGATGACTGGTTTCAAATATTTCTATTGATATTTGGCTAATGATGGAAGTAATACTGACTTCCAATTTCTCAATCATAGCCGGCTTATCCATGTATACTTTGAACTTTATGTAGACCCAAAGTAAAAAAAGCGTAGGATGGAATACCATTTGATGTAGGCTATCAATTCAGTGATCCGAAGATTTCGAAGCTTTAAATTAAATGTTTATCAAATACTTCTCGCAATAATGCTAAGGTTTCTTGGGTTATACTGTAACTAATGTAGTTTTAGGCTAAAGACACACGAAGCGGTTTTCGCCGAGTCGGCAGCCGACTCGGCATTTGATTCCATCGGATTTTTTGGTAGTGAACACACGCAGCGTCAGGCCGAGGCTTTGTCGAGCGTACCCTCGTTCCCTCGTCCGGACGAGGCGCAGCTAGCGTTTTTATGACTTCAAGCGTACCATCGTCTATGCCTGCTTTACGGTGGTGTTCACACGACAAGCGGTTTTTAAGCTGTGAATATCAAGCGTAGTTGTCAAATATTGCTTATGTGCAATTTTTGTGATTTTTTCACACGAGAAATAAATATTCCTTGTGCTTCTTCTTAGTAACTACATAAATTTAGATAACGAATAGTCACTTTGCAGAGAAGAGGCTCAATAAAAAAAAGCAATAGAATAACCAAATGTGTGGGGTTATTACAAGTTGGAAAACGTCTCATGACTGTATCTTGCTTAGATATGTTCCCTTTTATCAAACACATTAATTCATTAAATAAATTTTAAGACATACGTAAATAATTAAAAAATTTTGCGACATCGCTTTGAATTGTCTTCATAAATAGACTATAAAATTGACTTTTTTCTTTGCGTTTCTGAACAACTGGATATCTTCAATACGAAGTTTCTTTTTTTTATTATTCAATCGACAATATAGTAAATTGGTTTAAAATTATTAATTCATCGTCAGAATCCATTGCTTCAGGAGCAGCTTTCAAGACGAGTCGTGTGTTTGCTCCAAATTGGTGCCGACTCGGCCGCCGACTCGGCGAAAACCGCCTCATGTGTCTTTAGCCTTATTAGAACCAAGGGTTATCGAGATTACGGGGGCTTCAGTTTCAGGTAGAAAATAGTCCGTTTTCACGGTGCTATAACACCACACTCGAAATGCCCGAAAACATAATCGAAAATAGAAGCTCAGAATAGACCATGTTCCATTTTAGTTGTCGTTGCCGCAAACATTTGAATAAGAAAGAGTTCTTTAAAAAAATAAATGTCAAGGATGGTTTTTTGCATATTTTTTTATTTCTGCCAAAAGTACTTCTCAATAAATTACCCCTTAAAAGACGATTAAATAAATAGGTCTTATATTTTTATAATTCGTTTAGGTGGTTCAGACAATATCAGATTATTGTTTTGGAGCCGCTGAGCGTCGGTATCCGAAAACAAAGGATCGTCTACCGTTGATGCATCTCTTTTCCCTTTAATTACTGCAGTATTTCCATCTTTATCTGGTGAACTAAGGTATTTGGTTTTTGTTCTCTTCTTGTATTCAGATTGAGAACTGCAATTTTGTTTTTTATGCATGCAAATATGAACCACATGCCTCGCTTTCTATATTCTCCCTGTGTATAAAGAAAGAGACTTAATGCAAATTGAAAATTAGAATAGTTCATAAAAACATTGCTCTTCGGATGTTATTTGAATTTATCATTTGTGAAAGGATAAAAGCTCAACATGACCAAAACATTATAACATTTATTTAGGTTTCGGATAAAGTAGGTTAACCAGAAAATCTCAACACGAAAATTCGAGAAATATTTGCTTTTGATAAATTTTTCCGCAATTTTGGTGATGGAACAGAATAGGCTGCCGTATTAGTATTGATGACAGTTTTCTTTGCACAAGTATCATCGATCATTCAGTAACTTAAAGAAAACAATTTCTTGAATTATATTTAACGTGACCATTTATTTTTTTCTCAAAAAGGGGACTTCCACTAATTTTGGAAATAGAATTTGCCTTCCATAAAATGTCAGTTCTGAAATTATTTTTGGAAATTTGGAGCTTTTGCTGGAAATTTAAACTATTTTCTTAAAATTCCGAGTTTGACTTGGAAGTTTTTATTTTTTTCCTAAGGTTTACGTTTTCAGTTCCAAATTCCAAAAGTATTTTTTAGTAAATTTAAAATGTATATGCAGTGCAGGAAAAATAGATAATCACCCCTGTTGCAAAAAAAAATAGATAGGTACTAAATTTTTATTTCAGAAATATTTATTTATTTTACTTTTTTTCTAAATAAATTCAGATTTCGTTCCAAATTTCTATTTTTCATTTCAATTTTAATCTAAAATTTTCGAGAAAATAATTTCACAGATTCCAAATTTTGTCTGAAAATTTAGACGTTATTCTCAAAATTTCTATTCCCAAAATATAAGGCTCAATCCCTTGTTTTAATATTTGATTTAAGGTAGTATATACAGGTTGTCACATTTCGCTTGTCGTATTTTATTACAATCTGGTTAACTATTATTCAAAAATACAAAATACGTTAATCTGTAGAGAAGTTTTTTCTTAATGATTGTGTAGGGTGTCTGCATGGAAATTTAAATTTTAAACAAAAAATCTTAAAATGAATTTTCTTCTAAAAAATAACGTAAAAATTTTAATATCAAAATATCAACAGTCAAAACTGCAAAAATTTGGTAACACTAGGAACTGGAGCTCCATGGCCATTCATTTAGAAGACTTTGGAATACAGTGATACGTTTTTTAGTCAAATATTAAAATAATTTTATTCTTTTAATGAAAAATCGACCATATATTTTTTAGTAAAAAAAGCTGTCCCCATTAATGTGGGACACTTGTTTTTTTTACTAAAACTGTCCAAAAAATGAAAGAATGGCAGCGGACTCGCAAACTTATGGAAAAATCGTTAATTCAGGTCTTAAATCCACTCAAAAAATGTGGTATATTGCAGTGGAAAAGAAATCTCAAAAAATTCGCACACTATCCAACTCTTTTTATATCAACCCCTTTTAAGATTCGTGATTCATTTTGCTTAATAATTGCAAAAGGAAAGAATGCAAAAAACACTCCCTGTTTGCTTTATAATAATAGATTTGCCTCATCCCAGACACGCCTTACAAAGAAGAGCTTCGCAAAAAGCCGGGGAAAGAAGGGCTAATAATAAAATTGACTAATGCAAAAATATTAGTATTCATTTAATGTGGCGCGTTGAAATTTGCGTTCACACGCATATATCGAGTTACACAATCTCTTTTCATACATGGGGACTCTTCTTCGCACATCTATACGAAATAAATTTCGTCCTTGTTACTCGCACTCTGCAAACCAGTTTGCAATTTTTAACCGCCTCCGCCCCTTTGGAAAATGTATGTTCTATGTGCCGGGGAATAAATCTAGAATAACCTGTTTTGTTTGCACTCGCTATATCTTCTCTCCACAACTGGTCCCCATTGGAATGGGAATTGTCCCGGACTTTTGCAATATGAGATAATTTAAACGCGAAATTAAATCAACACCTAACGTAAACGCACCCAGACAAGATTAGGGTGTAAAAACTAAAACAAGAAATACTAAAAGTAAAGCAGTAAATGATTTTTTAGCATTCCCTCAATTTTTGTTTTAACTTAGTACTGTAGTGGAATATTTCCTGCAATTCATACGATACTTTGTAACATGAATTCGTGCAACATGATCTGAAAAAAATGCAACAAGCAATTAGCAACATAGTTCTATATACTCTTAAACTTAGGGCTCCATAAGCTGTTTTTTTGTTTTGATTGAAATGATTCGTAAAGAATGAGAACTCACGAAACTGGAGATTATAAAAACCAGAGTTAAACATACCTTATCAAAATGTTATCGGTTTAAAACAGGGGTCGGCAAACCGCGGCTCGCGAACCGCATGCGGCTCTTTTAAAAAATAATTGCGGTTCTTTAAATTCTCCTAAAAAAATAAATAAATAAACGCTAGACTGGACAGACTCGCAGAAACTAGGTACTCATTGAACAAGTGACCAACATAAGTCGAAATTTCAAAAAATACTTTTCTAGGGATTTTTACGTTTTAAATTTTGACAAAAAAGTTATGATTTCAAGAAGTGTTTTTCCGAAATTTTAGATTGATTTGTATTAACATTATGAAAAAACACATGAAATTTGAAATTTCCAGAAAAAGACCAATTTAAGGAGTCCAAATTTCTAAAAAAATATTTTTTCCTGATTTTTAATTTTTTATTTATATATTTTCTACACCCCCGAAATTTCATGAAAAAAAGTTGAATTATTTTTGTGAAAAAAAATCTAAATTTACAGAAACAGCAAATATCAAATTTCGAAATTTGAGAAAAAGGAAGCGATTTCGAAAAAATTGAAAAAAAGGAAGAGACTTCAAAAAAAATAAATTTATCAAAAGTTCTCAAAAAAAGGTAAAAGCTTAGCAAAAAAAAGACGTCGAATTTCGACAATAATAGATTGAAACCCAGAACAAATTAAAAACCTCACATTTTTAGACAATTTTAAATTTTTTGAAAAATTGTAAAATATTAAAAAGAGAAACTGTAAAAATAAACTGGAAGATTAAAAGTAATTATCGAACTTTAAAAGTCAAAGTTTTTCAGCAAACAAGAAAAAAGTCAAATTTTAGGAAAAATTTCAAGGAAAAAGTCAAAATTTTAGGAAAGGCTCGAAATTTCGACAAAAAATTTGCAATTTTCCACAGAAATTTAAATTTTGAAAAGAAATCTGAAATTTTGAGAAAATTGGTAAAATAATTTCGAAAGAAAAGATAATGTCGATAAAACTTCCAATTTTGAGAAAAGTATTGAATTTAAAAAAAAAAGTTGAAAATTTCCCAGAGAAAGTCAAATTTTAACAAAAAATCAAATTATAACATTTTGAAAATAGATGAATTTCGTTCGGAATAACAGTTGAAATTTCCAGATAAAGCTTAATTTTGAAAATAAGAGATTTCGAACAAAAATGAATTCGTGAAAAATTCTTTAAAAAAGCAAAATTTTAGGAAAATTTTGACAATAAATTGAAAATTGCAGAACAAATTTAAAAACCTGAAATGCTTTGACAAATTTAAATTTTGTGAAAAATTGTAAAATTTCGAAAAGAGCAATTGTAAAAAATAATAGGCTTGAAAAGGATTGTCAAACTTTTTCAGAAGTCGGAAGAGAAGAAGAAAATAAAAAAAATGCAATTATCCAGAGAAAGTTAAATTTTAAGAATACATTGAAATTTCGAGAACAGGACGAATTAAAAATAAACTTCAAATTTTCAGATAAATCTAATAATAAAAAAATTGGTAAAGTAATTTCGAAAGAAGAAAAGAATATGTCGATAAAACTGCCAGTTTCGAGAAAAGTATTGAATTTTAAAAGGTCAACATTTTTCAGAGAAAGTCAAATTTTAAGAAAAAATCAAATTTTGAGATTTGAAAATAGATGATTTTTGTTTGAAATAAAAGTTGAAATTTCCAGAAAAAACAGAATTTTGAAAAAAGAGATTTCGAAAAAGGTGAATTTGTCAAAAGTTTTCAAAAAAGATAAAATAAAAAAAAATGTCGAAGTTCGACAATAGATTGAAACGCAGAAGAAATTTAAAACCTGAAATTTTTAGATAAATTTAAATTTTGTAAAAAAATTTTGAAAAGAGAAATTGTAAAAAGAAAATAAAAAACTTGTATTTTTGCAGAGAAAGTTAAATTTTAAGAAAAAATTTGAAATTTCGAGAACAAGACGAATTAAAAAAAACTCCAAATGTTCAGATAAATTTCAATTTTGATAAAATTGGTAAAATAATTTCCAAAGAGAAGACAGTGTTGATACAACTTCCAGATGCGAGAAAAATGTTGAACTTTAAAGAAATGTCAAGTTTAAAGAAAAAAATATCAAATTTTGAGGTTAAGTCAAACATTTTGAAAATTGACGAATTTCGTTGAAAAACTCGCAGCTCGCCGAAACAATAAAATGTTGAATTTTAAAAGTAGAAATTTCGAAAAAAACCCGAATTTTATGAAACAAGTCGAAATTTGTAGAAAATAAATAAAAGTTTAAATGTATAGTAAAAGTCAATATTTGGACAAAATGACTAAATTTGGAAAAACGACGAATTTTAAAAATAATATAGAAATTTAGAGAAAAGTGTTGATGTGTTGAAGGTCAAAGAAAGTCAAATTTTGAGATTAACATTTTGAAAATATTTTTGTTTGGTGGAACGGATTGGTCCTTGGTTATCTTCAAAAATTGAAATACAGAACTTGTCCCCTGAAACCAACAAAGATTAAAAAACACAACAAACGTTACTCTAACGCGTTTCGACAGCCAAGCTGTCATCTTCTGTATCTCTCTAAAGGTGACAGCTTGGCTGTCGAAACGCGTTAGAGCAACGTTTGTTGTGTTTTTTAATTTTTCTTGGTTTCAGGGAACAAGTTCTGTATTTCAATTTTGAAAATATGTACATAAATTTCCTCAAAAAAATCGCAATTTGCAGACACAATAAAATATCGAATTTTAAAAGTCAAAATTTCGAAAAAAAACCGAAAGCAAAACAAATCCAAATTTGCAGAAAATAAATAAAAGTTTAAATGTTTAGTAAAAGTCAATTTTGGGGAAAATGCCGAAATTTGGTAAAAGGACGAATTTTAAAAAGAATGTAGAAAATTCTAGAAAAAAGCCGCAATTTAGAACAAAGTCGAAAAATTGTAATTTTACAAAAAAGGGAAATTTCAGAATAGACCTAAATTTCAAAAAAAGAAAACTGAAAAAAAGGCCGAAACTTTCAAAAACTATTTTACTTAATATCTCCAATTACTTCAAATTTTTACCTTTTTTTATTAAAAAATCGACAAAAGATGAATTTTTGAGAAATAAATCGAATCTTCCAGTAAGTCGAATTAGAAAAAAGTAAAGAATTTCACAAATTGTCGAGTTTGGAAAATAAAGGATGATTTGGGGTAAAAGTCTAATTTCAGGAACAAAATAGATATTAAAAAAGAAGACTAATATAGAGAAGAGTTACAAAAAGGTCTAAATTTTGAGAAGTAAAAGGTCTTTTATGCTGAACATATTTTCGTTTGACTACATGAGTCAGAGGGTTCTCTCTCTGTCCCATATTTTGTCTAATTTATCTGATTAAATTTTGAAACAAAATGTAAAATCAGAAATAAGAATTTGTGGCTCTTTGAAATTCACGAAATCAATTTTTTTATTGCGGCTGGCTTTTCGGTTTAAAAGTTTGCAAATCCCTGGTTTAAAAGATACTGTATCTTGGAATGTTATCAGGCAATTTTGCTATAATTCGAGTTTTCAAGGTACATCCGGGTAACAAGACTAACGAGATAACAGGGCCATGGGTCATATTTTTTAAAATGTACAGGATGTCCGAAAATAACGTACGTATATTTTGGGAGATGATTCCCTAAGGGAAAATAATAACAGTTTATGTTACAAGGGTCCGAAAGTGCCTTCGAACCTTTGTTGTGTTTTTTAATCTTTCTTGGTTTCAGGGGACAAGTTTTGTATTTCAATTTTTGAGGATAACCAAGGACCAGTCCGTTCCACCAAAAAAAAAAGTATACGAAAGTCGTCTTTTCCGGGCACGCCACAGGCTAAATGCTTCACGCGAGACAAGCAGACAAAATTTCATTTTGTAGGTTTTTCCAGAGCTACAACTTTGATGTCTAGTGTTTTTCCCAAAAATCTGATTGTTTATCAGAAAAAAAAATTGGGCAGTTATGGGGACTTCCGACAGAAGTGAAAACTTAAAACTATGATATAACAAATTTCAAAAAAATCTTTTTCCAAACTTTCAACGGTTTCTGTCAGTTGAGAAGTACAAATAATTGAGGACGGCGACTAACATCCACTCGCCCTCCTCCATATACCCCCAAATTTTCTTTTTTATATATTTTTATTTTATTCCTCCCATTTTTCATCCCCTTCCCCATTTTTCTTCTTCATATTTTTATTTTTCCACCCCTATTTTCATTTGCCCCCCCCAATTTTTCTTTTTTATATTTTCACCCGGATGCCAGATGTCTGATTATCCGAGTGTTGGAAAGGTCTAAAGAAGTTTTCACTTCAAAAAAATTGGAAAAGCCAAGCAAAAAGCAAGTTTACCGTGATATAATTAAAAAACCATGCATTCTGCGATGAAAATGAATGTAATCAAAGTTGTAGCACTTTTAAAGGCCCTTAAAGTAGTTTTCAAAACGTGGTTCCAGCTCGAACGGTTACGAGTTATTTGAATAAAACTATGGAAGACACATTCTCCAAAATGGCAGCTAACCTCACCACCCAATATAGGGGCCTTTACACTTACACTCTTTCTCTCAGGTTTAGCGCGTGCTGTTCAAATCTCGGGCGAAAAAATGTCAATCTAAATGTAAAATTATCACTTGGGAAAAAATGCGTAAACATTGCGTAGAATTGGTATTCCAGTAAAGATGAATGAAAAATCATCCTTGTTGCAAAAAAATTAAATAGTAAATTTTTATTTTAGTAATATCTTCACTCATTGGCATAGCTAGGGGGAAGGGCGCGGGTGGGCAGTGTCCACAGCCTAGAAAGATCATTGCCACCTTGGAAAAATTGACATACACATTATTTGTACTTATAAAGGCATTAGATACTCCCCTTACAGAGCTTCTTCCTTCTTGCCTACCCAAGAAATATCGTTGTCTCAGTTTGCCCACCTAGAAAAAAATCCTAGCTGCGTCCATGTCTTCACTTCGGGTTAACAAATAAATGCAGAAAGTTCCCCGTCAAGATTGTGTGCGGAACGGCCGCCAGATGGATTTAAAGATGGAACATTTTGCTTTTTTTGCCCATAATTTTCACAATCTTAATCTAACAAACAAATTTTTCCTACAACATTCGAGAGCTAAAAATATTTTCTTTTATTTTAAAAATTACAGCAATCTAGTAAAATTACACTAATAAGCTATTCGTTTTTGATTTAATTTACTATGGTTAAAATACAAAACACTTAATCCTATGATAGTAATTTTGGTTCTGTCAGTTTTGCTTGGCACTAGTTTAGTATCCACTAGACTGTAGTAATACTTTCACTACACTAGTTCAAGAGGTTTTACGGTTTTACTCTTTTCAATCTTCTGACTAAGCCATCACTATCCAGGAGTTGAAGGGCCTCGATTTTGATGTGCTGCTGGAGCCTCTCTTTATGTCTTAAGGCATATTTTCTGATAACATTGTCGACAAGATCCACTTCGAAGTCCTTATGTAGCTTGTCATTGCAAATGTACCACGGTGCATCAACAATGCCTCGCAGTACCTTGTTTTGAAATCTTTGGATGATATTTTGATTGCTTTGTCTGGTACAACTCCATATGTCCATATTGATTTCAGGCAAAAACTTATTATATATTGACAGGGTTGAGTGCCGTCCTAGTGGCCAGTACATTTTCCCATACTTAAATCTGTGTTCTTCACATTTTTTCTTAATGCGGTTCCCACCTTAGTTTAACATCAAGGGTCATACCAAGATATTTAGCTGTATTTTCGTATGGAACTATTTGTTGATTTATATATATTGGCTAGTGCTCGATTTGTCTGTTAGTTAAGTCGATATGCACTGATTTGTTTTCATTCAGTTTAATGCGCCACTTCGCTGTCTAGCATTGTATTTCGGCAAGAGCAGTTTGTAGCTTTTCGGTTGAAGTAGTATTGTTGTCTCTGGTGGCCAGGATTGCAGTATCATCTCCAAATGTAGCATTTTCGTTGATAGTAGGTAGATTGCTGATGTATAAAAGGTAAAGGACTGGCCCTAATACATTCCTTGCGGTACGCCTGCTTGAATTTTTTTTTGCGATCTGAGTAGGCATCGTCTTGCCTGACTCTGAAGTAGCGTTCGAATATATATAATTCTGAATATTCGACAGGAAGGAGCATTTTGAGTATATGGTTTAAGCCGTCTAGCCAAACTTTATCGAAGGCCTATGCTGCATGTAAAAATATTGCCAAACGTACCTTTTCTTCTAATGTCTTCTCAATGACATTGATGATCCTGTGGACCTGGTCGATCGTAGAGTGCTGATTTCTGAAGCCAAATCGATGGTTAGGGTAAAATGCTTTCTTCAGTGATTAGTTTCAGCCTTTTCAGTAGGAGTTTTTCGAACAATTTGGATATTACCGGTAATAGTGAGATTGGCCGATATGTTTCGTGGGGTGGCTTCCCTGCCTTAGGAATCATTACCACTTCAGCCACCTTTTGATCAATGCTTTTCTTGGTAGCTCTTTTAAGATTTGTCAAGTAATGTCATAGCCCGGTGCTTTTTTTGGTTTGATATTGGTTTTTAATTTTTTTAAATTTCAGTTGGAATGACAGGTGGGATTGTTTTACTCAACTGTCCAATAACGTAGTGTAATGTTCTCCTCTGCTACATTAGGTTGAAATACTCCTTCAAGCTGGTCCCCAAATCTTTCAGCTTTTTGCTTATTATTTCTCGCCCAGCTTCCATTCTCCCTTTTAATTGGAGGAATTTGCATAATAGGTCTTTTCAGATTCTTCGTAATTTTCCATAGTGAATATTCTGAACTAGAATCATTAGCTAACGCACGCAGAAATTCACTAATTGTATCGTTTTTTAGTTGTTTAATTTTATTTCTGAGTTGGGTTGTGAGATTATTAAGCTTAATTTTATCATTCCGGGCTCAGAAATGATGCCATTTCTTTCTCGCTTTCCTTTTTTCTGATATCAGTTCCAAGGTAATTGTTACCTTTTAACTTTCTTTTAATTTCTGGGAATTTTCCCATGCCACATGTTGAATATTTTTGAACAGCTTAAAATATGCTATAAAAAATTATTTGCCATGTTTTTGTAGCATTAAAACATAATTTTCCATTTTTATCTGCGGCCGATTCGCACATGATCTTGGTGGGAAACTTTCTGTACTTATTTGTTAAGTCAGAGTGAAGATACTTCTAAAGAAAAAGTATTTATTTATTTGGTAATAAAAATCTATTTTTCCTGGGTTATGACACAGACTGAAAAATAGTGTGCGAATGGAACGTTACATTTCTAGCAACACACTTGTGTTCTTTGCTCACCGCTTGGAATGCGCGATTGGAGAGTTGTTGCGACAAAACCGTGCGAAAATACCGCAACTGCAGAGGGACCTAATCTTGACGAAAACTTGTCCCTCAATAAACCCCCAAAATATCGCCCATGTCGTAGTATTTGCAAGCTCAATTGACAAAATGACTGGACTAAACTCTTTATACATTTTTACACAACAAAGGTCCTCCCAAGATGTGCCGTTTTCAAGAAAAATGCAATTTTGTAATTCAATCACGCTGCACTTTGGGCAAATTTTAAATCGTGAATTTTTTGCCGAGCCCCATTCTACATTACTGGTGGGGATACAAATTTTCTAATACCAGCAATTGTTTTGTAGCACAATTTTATCGATGTAGCTTGAATAGGCTCCGATATATAAAAACATAGTAGTTGGATGTCACCTTCAAAGTGCAGCAGCTTCCTTGGTTAGCATTTCCAGGCCATGTTTAATGTAAAGTTTTTATCTTATTTTGACCTAGATACAGTCGGTTGAACAAAAAAAGCTCCTCGATTTTTCAGAAACTATTAATGATTTGGCTTTTATTTACTTTTTGGCAGCAAAGCGCATTTGATGGCCAAGTTGCAGATCTAAATTATTTTACTACCGCTCGAACTGCTAAAGAGTACAGACGTAAAGAAAGTGAGTGCTGTGTATCCTAAGCGTTTCAAAGCTGTCTTTTTGTGTCTTCATCCAAAAGGTTTATACAGTGGAGTAACTAAATATTCAAAAAAGAGTCGAAGAATTCCCGAAAGGGTGGATTGAACGCTATAAAACCAATAAAACTCTCAACGATCAGGATAGCCATCATACATCTAAGCGCAATCCTACTCTACGGTTACGTGAAGCCAAAGTCAAGCTATCCAAGAGAGGAGTTGACATCAGCCTAAATCCCATCAGAGAGCTTCTCGTTGAGGAAAGTATACAATATTGTAGCACGAGGCAGAAACCTTGCTTTTGGAGACCCACAGGAAAAAAAACGTAAAACGGGGCTGCCGAGAATATCGACCGTGATTGGTCCAATGTAATTTTTTCTGAAAAGCTTCGTTCTGGGCATGGGCTCCCATAATATGTGTTTAGTCTACCATTGATGAGTAATAGCTTTAAGGAACCGTCAAATATCCAGTGAAACTCCATGGTTGGCGATGTTTACCTAGGCACGATTTTGTGTGTTAACTGTTAACTTGATAACGAAGGCTTCCACGGCCAAAGTCAGTACAGGATATACTGCTTCCGGGATTGGACCATGTCAAAGAACCACTAAAAGTGTTCGACGTTTCGCCCACCATCGTAGGGGGCTTCTTCTGGAACAAAGAAACAATTTTGTTCCTGAAGAAGCCCCCTACGATGGTGGGCGAAACGTTGAACACTTTTAGTAGATCTTTGACACGGTCCAATCCCGGAAGAAGTATATCCTATACTAACTGTTAACTTGTTTAGAGCTCTTCACCCAGAACTTGGTTGCTCAGAAAATGGTCAATATTTATGAGAGCGGTCTTTTAAAGTCTACCGAGAAGTTTGGTGCCAAAGTCGTAAGCTGGATTTTACAGAAGGACAACGATCCAAAACGTCGGAGTAGTCTCTGTACCTCCTGGAAACCAGAAACTGGCATCACGACGACAGACTGGCCTTCACAGTCTCTCGATGCATTTCCAGTGAATAATGTTCGAAGCGTTGTGAAGAGGAAGTTTGCAGGAACACGGGTGTTCGTCGTCAGCAGCTTTCTCGAAAAATCAGGGAGATATGACGCACATTACCCGTGGGATATGCAGAAAAACTGGTGGAAAGCATGCCCAGAAGGTACCACGCTATTCTAGAAAGCGATGAGGATTGAACGATGTATTAGATACTTGCATTATAGGTTTTTTTCATGTACTTTCATTGAAAAGTAATAAAAATAAAAGATCTTTAACAGTTTTCTTAAAATCGAGGAACGATTCTGTTGTACAGACTGTAACTAAAAAGCCTTCATTCTCAATTCGCGATGAGTCAAAGACTTACAATTTATGAGATTCGCGCTGTTTGGTTCCAACACCGTAGCTGGCATCTCGCAATTATTGTGTTGCGGGTAATTAGTAAACCCGGGCTAATTTCAAAAATATTCATCTAAATGAAATAATGTAAATGACAAATTTGTGAACTCTGTCAACTAAACTTTTTATCTGAAAAAAAAATTAATGCTAAATAGTGTGATACTGGGCAAATGGCCAAATGAGTGTATAATTTTATGCTCATCAACATGCCATTCAGAAAATAATTGAATACTGGCTTATATAGATTTTATAAAGAAAAAAACTGAAAAACATCACATTCTAATATCCGCTGCAACTTTTTTTTGTGGTCCAATTAAGTTACTTTAGAATCTCCAGAATTTCAATCCTCGTCGCCGAATCGTTTTCCTGTATAAAATTCGAACAAGGGCGAAAGAAGACGTCCACTAGAGGCTGCCGTTCAAGTTGGAACTCGGCTCCTTCCGTCTTCGGAGCGCTTGATGTAATAGGTATTGACAAGCCCATAAAAAAATTTCTTCAATATGGTAGCATTTTCAAGGTCAAATATAATTACTAGAAAATTTAATTTCGCGTTAGAGGTTGAAATGTTTAAATAGAAACTGCTATAGATTCGTAATTTTGAGACAAATTTCTAAATTTTGATGTGCATGTCAAAATTTTGGATAAAAGTCAAAACTTCTAGAAAAATTCGAAATTTGGGAAAACTTATATCAAAAATGTTATTCTACCTTACCGAGTTTAGTTTGTACGCTATTTAAATTATCACTTAAATAATTAAAATATTTACTTTTGAAAACATCCTTTGACGCACGACCACAAGTTATTTAAATTTCTTAAAATGTTAATTTTTTAATATCCTACAAACAGGGCTCGGTAAGCTAAAATAAAATTTTCCAAATAATTCAAGACGAATCAATAATGATCCAAAAATGAATAAGAATGAATCTTTGGGAAAAAAGTTAACATTTAAAATAGTACTTGAAAAGGGGAAACAATTCTTACTGTTATACTATAATTATATTATATTATTATTAATACTTTTATTATTATTAATATACTATAATTAATAAGTTTGAAATGTAGACGAAATACCTAAATAATAATTCAATTTAAGCAGGAAACTCGGGGTTTCGGTAAAAAATTAAAACTTAGAAAAAGATCGAAATTTATAAGAATAAAAATAAATATATTTCAAACTAAATTAAAGACGAAATTTTAGGAACAAATTGCAAACTGAAAAGAATTAAATTATGTAACCTGATTTTCAGAGTCAAATTAATAAAAAAATAGAGTAGATGAACTCTTGTTAAGAGAACAGTTCTTTATAAAACGTCTCTGTGCACTTTTGCCTTTGTTTCTCCAAATATTGATAAAATGTTATCTATTTTTCGAAAAATCTCCAAATATTTTGAATTTATAGTCGACTAGAGTTGCGCCCGTTAAAGTTGTCTGGGCGTTAAAGTTGTCAGGATACGATCATAGGCATAGCTAGAATAGGGCAGAATGAGGCGCTTGCCTCCCTGGCCCCCGAAGCCATCGAAAATTTACATTCAATTCTCCATTTTTCAAAATTTGAACTTTCCTTGGAAATTTGACATTTTTTGAAAATTTGCCTTCTTAATTTGCGGATGGCTTTCTCTGAAAAATTTCGAATTTTTCTCTAACTTTTGATTTTTTTGAAATTTCGCTTTTTTTCTCGAAATTTCACATTTTTTCAAAATCCATTTTTGCTTTTGCGATTTTTTCCAGATAACTTTTTTTCTAAATGTGCCTAGTTTTCTCAAAATCGGCCGTTTTTTAGAACAATTTTTACTTCATTTAAAATCCAATCCTTTATGTTCCTGAAAATCTCAATTTTTTCGTCGAAGTATCTCTTCATCTCAAAATTTTAATTTTTTTCAAAATTTGTCTTTTGTAAACAATTATTTTCAAAATTATACCATTTTCTCAAAATTTAACTTTCTGTTCAAATTTCCATTTTTTTTCTCGACGTTTCGTCTTTTTCCTGGACATTTGTTTTTTTCTCTAGATTTTCGTTACTATTTTTGTAAAAGTTTTTGTTTGTTAATTTTGACTTTGTTCGCAAAATTCGACTTTGCTTTTTGACATTCTCTTATACCTTTTGAATCTCCTCTCAATTTCAAAGTTTCACTAAGAATTTCAAACCGATTTGTTAAAATTTCGCCTATTTCTCTAAATTCCTTTAATTTTCCTAATATTGGGATTTTCTCAAAATTTTAATCTTCTACAATCTAACTTTCCAAAAATTTTAATTGGCTTCCTAATTTGCTTTTTTCTTGAAATCTTGATTTTTATCTCAAATACAAGATATTAATATTTCTGGAAGTTTCGACTTTTTGCTTGCAATTTGTTTTTTTACCGAGATCTTAAATTTATTTTTTAAAATTAGTCTTTCTTCTAAAATTTTCCCTTTCATCAAAAATTCGAAATTTTTCCTTTATCCTCAAAATTCTTTTTTTTAGAATGTTCTTTCAAATATTGTTTTTTTTAATTCCGCCATTTTTCATAATATTCGTTTTTTTTTCGAAATTCTCCCATTTTTTTTAATGTATTTGTCTTTTTCTAAATATTTCGACTTTTTTAAATTAAACTTTCCAGAAATTTCAGCTTGCACCTCAAAATTCGCCCTATTTACGGAATTTCGACTTTTATTTTGCAAT
The DNA here is from genome assembly GCA_028583605.1 of Dastarcus helophoroides. Classification (NCBI taxonomy): domain Eukaryota; kingdom Metazoa; phylum Arthropoda; class Insecta; order Coleoptera; family Bothrideridae; genus Dastarcus; species Dastarcus helophoroides. Next base: position 23,508,100 of record CM053329.1, on the reverse strand, counting down.
ATTTTATGTTAGAATTGTAGAGTTTTTCCTCAAAATTATCTTTTCCTTGAAATTTATATTGTCGCAAAATTTGTTTATGTCCTCTAAATTCGGTAAGAATGTTAATAATAAAAGAGCAAAAATGTCGAGTAAAATATTTAGTGTTTAGAGAAAAAAATTGAACTCTATTGAAATTTAAATGTCAACATTTAAATAAAAAGCAAAATTCCAAAAAAAAGTAAAGTATTTTTGGCAAATTGCGATATTTTTAAACTCGGCTTTTTCCGAAAACTGTGACTGCTTTTTTTATATTTTTCGATTTTTCGACATTTTTCAAGTTTTTCCAAAATAAAATTTGATTTTCTGCAAATTCTGACTTTTCCTCTAAATTCGTCTTTATGTTCTGAGTCCTATTTTTTCAACATCTTTCTATTTGAAATTCGAATATTCTCTAGAAAGATCATCTCGACATTTTGATGGTATTTTTCGAAATTCATTTACTAAATTTTCGACTTTTACTGAATTTTTTTAATTTGACTTTCAGAATTTCCACTTCTTTCTCCAAATTCATCTTAATTCTTGGAATAACACGTACTTCAAAATTGACGGTGTTTTTCTAAAAATTTCTGTATCCTCTTAATTTGGTTTTTTTTTCCCAAAATTCACTTATTTTCTTAAAATTAAAACAAAATTTTAATAAAATGTTATAATTCTGAGATAATATTTTAAAATATTTCTTATAAATTTCGATTATGTGAAATATTGTTAAAAATTTCAATTTTTTTCACAAAATTCGTCTTTGGAAATTCCCACTTTTTTTAGGAATTCCAGCATTTTTCGAAATATTCCGAAAGGTTCGGATTTATTTCCAAAGACTATTAAAAATTTGGAATATAGGGTCGAAATTTTGGGAATTCTGTTTTGGTTTTTATTTGAAAATTTTTATTTTTGATTCGAAAATTGGACTTGTTATAAAAATGTTGATTTTGTTTTCGAAATTTTGACATTTTTCTAGACGTTTTGAATTAAAATAGGAAACAAGAACAATTAAAACTTTGAGGAAATTCTTAATATATGTAAAAAAAAGAGTTTATTGAAAAGAACTGATAATTTTAAGTTAAATTTGAAATTTTAATAAAAACTAAAATTTTCGACTTTTCGTCGGAAACTAGAAATTTTCTAGCTAATTGTAAAATTAAAATAGAAATTTTGAAAAATTCTTATTAATAAATTCAGTTTTTTTCCAACATTCGATTCATACTCGAAACTTTATGTTTTTCTAAAAATTTTGATTTCAAAATTTGAACTTTTTTCTCTAAATTGCAAATAAAAATAAATATTTAAACTCTGACTTTTGAAATTAAAATCTAAATTTCGAGGTTGAAGAAGATGTTTTGAACAAAAAATCGAAATTTCTAATAAAAATAGAAATTTTAAGGGATAAAATAAATGACTTTGGAAAAACGTAATTTTAACTTCTAAACTAAAATTTGTTCAAAGAAAACTAAAACTTCGACATGAATGACAACATTTGGAGAAGAAAGTCGAAATATTCATTTTACAGTCAAAACTTCTAATTACAAATTTAAAAAAAGAACCAAGTTTTGAAAATCGAGTGTTAAAAAAACGAAGCTTTATTACAAAAATTCGAAAAATGAGTTAAAATTTAAAATTTTGACAAAAAATCGAAACTTAAATAAAAGTCACCACTGTCAGAAAAAGCGAAATATTTTGGAAAAAAAAACTTGAAGTGGAAATCTTACTAAAAAAAGTCGAAATTTTCGTATAAAAATCAGAAGCTTTAAATAACAACTTTGGAAAGCAAGTCATAAACTTAGGTTTACTTTCGAAATTTCCACTGTAATTTTCTACTTTGTTTGTTAAAATTTTCAATTCATTTTTAAATTTTCGAAACGTCGAGATTTCATATGAAATTTTAAGAAACAGTTCGAAATGTAGCAAATATGGAAATTTTGATTGTGTACGAAAAAATTTGAAATAATGTCCAAATTTTGAAGGAAACTCGAGGAGCGAAACAAAATCCTGAGAAATCTAATTGAAATTTACACTCGGATTTTAGGGTAAAGACCAACGAAGCGTTTTTCGGCGAGTCAAAGAGTAAAAAAAAAGAAATCTATTTTTTTAGTTTATGCAAATAGTTCAGGTATAATTTTATTGCACATTGCCTTTTTTGCATTGATGCAGGTATGTTATTTGAGGTGAATAATATATCAATAAATTAAAAAATTCATGCGCTAATTTAATTAATTTGCGTCTCAAATTTGCGTTGCACAAACTATTCTCCACGTCTAATTTTAAAACATTGCGGTAGGTTAAGGTGGCTTTGAAAATTAAACGTAAATGTTCGCTTCACTAGAACGTCCCCAATCCAAACCATATTATCAAATCTACCTAGTTATCTGGTGTTATGTGTGTGTACGAGCAATTTTCACTTGGCAACATAAAATCTAGAGCATACAGTCGTTAAAAAGTGGCGAAGAAATACCAGACTGGTTTGCAATTTGAACGGTAAGGGCGCATGCCCATTGGCCGGCATTCAACCCGAATGCAATACGCGCCAGACGGCTTGCAAAACAACGGAATTTGTCGAGTGCACACTGCATTACACCGCGGGAGTCGGTAAAACTACACCAAAATCCGTTAAAATTTAAATTCCATTCAAAATTAAGTTTTTCATTATATTTTCTTTCGAAAACGTTATTTTTATTCTATTTAGTGTTTTTATTATGTTTGTTGTGTTCGTTACTGTGTAATAACGTAAATAAGTGCTTCCAAAATTTTTAAATTCAAATGGGGTACGTAGTTTAACATTTTCATAGCCGCTTTTGTGTTATGTTCAACAAATAACAGCATATATGTATCAAACGGTTAATTGCGTCGATAAAAATAGTGTAACTGAAGTTCATCTACACATATACAGGATTATTTATACACATACCATACCATAGGATATCCAAGCCGGCTACAAAACCCACACCGACTCTTGACCGTTAAGCTAATGCCGCTCACAAAATAACACATCCATGACCACGGTACGAAAAAAGGGTAAGAATGGCTTAACGTTGGAACCGCTTTGATATCCCTACAAAAGCTTGCAAAAACGAAAATATAGCCGTATTTTACATTTTTATTGTAGTTTTTGGCTTTTTTATGGTTACTGAAATATTTCACTGCTTATATATTTGGGCTTAAAAATTATTAAAATGAAATAAAACCAGAATGTTCTATGGTATCGTTTAAATATATTTTATTATTCTGTGATGATCATTATTTATTAAAAGTACTTAGATGTTTTTTGTCTGAGTTAATCGTGCTGAAAATGTCACTGCTCCTTTACTTACGAGAGAGAAATGTACGTCTTTTTTTTTAAAAGCAGCTCAAAATTGACTAAAAAGAAACTTGCGACATAGCGGAGTTCCCGTGTAGCCCGAGCTTTAAATTTGAGCAATTTCGTTCGTTTTTAAAATGTTTGAAATGTGTAGCAAGATGCGATGTTTTTATATTTGCAAACATTTTGCGTGAAATTCATGCAGACATTATTCATTTATTTATTGAAGTAAAAATTCAGTCTTTCGAAATTGTCTAATGTGTGGTGAACTTAATATAGCCAGAGTTGGGCAGAAATGCTCATTGTTTCGCGGCTAAATGCCATGCGCCATTCTATGAATTGAAAAGAAGCCGGCTATCACGTCACGTTGACGTTTCTGCCATCGCGAACCGCTCGACCGCCATTTTAAATTAACGAAAATTATCATTAACTTTTCGATTTATGTGTAAAATTTGTGTTTTGGATATTGCTCTGATCTGAAAAGGTAAGCTGATATAGTTTTTTTGCGGTCGGCGTAGTTTCTATCGATGCTGACAGAGGTTTGCATGCATGTAATGTGTTTTCATTGTTTGTTGTTACAATAACGCAACGGGACGACGTTATCAACAAGCTGCTTATTTATTTTAATCCCCTTTATGTTTTGAAACATGTGCATAGGCTGTAGGTGGTTTGCAGATTAGCTTTGCAGGATAATTGCGGAATTGTGTTCTTTTTTTTTTACACCCAAAGCCGGTAGCCGCTACGCCGTATCCGCGCATGCATAGTTTTTTGGCGGGAATTACAAAATACAGATTACTATAAGTTGTTTTTAAAAAGTTTGTGATCATGTAATTTACTGATTTTTGAATCATTGATTTTGTTTTATATTTGCTAAATTATTGAACATCTAATAAGTGCTTTAACTGTACAGGTGCAATTTTAAAAACCTTTGTTCCTTAATACTTTTCCAACATGCAACATATTATGTTACTTGGCGTTTTAGTTTGTTAACTGAATATTTCTGAAATCAAAAGAAAGGTTAGTAGTTACTTTACTATGTTTATGATTTATATATTTACTCATTTAAAACATATTGATCGAGATAAATGTCGAAAATTTGAGAATAAACCAGAATTTTTCTGAATTTTTTTATTACATAAATCACGAATTTTTTAAATATTCAAATTCATAGTTTAAGTGGGAATTTTTTTTTCTTTCAACATGTTGACTGAACGAAATGTATCATTTTTTTCTGTAAATTTCGCTATTAGAAATCAGTTTCTTTGATATAAAAGTATGTAGCTTTACATATTTTTTATTTCGACCGTTTTCTTAATATTCTGTCAATTTCGAAAATTTAAAAACAATTTTTTTGTCGAAATTTTGAAACTTCTCAACTTACTTGAAAATTATGCTGTTGGTTTTCCCACATTCGAGAATTTATTTCCAACATTCGCTAATGCGAATGCGAATGTTGACTTTTTCACTGGCACTTAAAAAATATTGTGAGAAAAATCGAGAAAATATTGTGAGAAAAATCGAAATTTTCAAAATAAATCGAATTGGAGAGAGAAACCCAGTTTCTAAAAATATTTCTCGTACAATTTTTATTTTCATTTGAAATTTACAAGAAATATTTTTCTCGAAATTTCGTAGAAACAGTATTGTCAAAATTGTTGTTTTTAGCAAAATTTTAATCCAATTCTAAAAAAATAAACGAATGTTGATAAAAAGTCGAGTTTTGGATAAAAAGTTCAATTTTAAGTAGAAAATTCTCGAAACATAAAACATTTAGTCGAAATTTCAAGAATAGAACGAAGTTCGAGAAAAAGGCCGAAATTTCTAAGAATATTTAAAAACTTCAGTAGTCCAATTTTGAGAGAAAAGGGTAAATTTTTTGGGTTTATACTAAAAATTCTACTTTCTCAAAACTGGTCTTTATAGTGGCAATTAAGAAAAAGACGAATTATAATTAAAAAAAAAACAGGTTTGGAATAAAGTGGGAATTTTCAGGAAATCAATTTCATATAAAAACCTGACCTTTTGGAAAAATTTGAAAAATATCAATATTTAGAGAAAAAGATTTTCGAGGTAAAAATCGAAAGTTCCATATTCCTCGGAAAAAATGAAAATTTCGAGGAAAATATCGACCTTTTGAGGAAAAGATCGAAATTTTGAGAAAAAAGTCAAATTTTGACGAAATTTTAAAAAAAAGGGGGCCAGTTTTGAGGAAAATTTCACGAAAAAAGCCGATATTTCAAGAAAAAAGGAGTCGAAATTTCTCGACTCCCAGGGACTGTTGCCTCTGCCCCCTGTGACGTCCTATCCGCTATTGATATAATAGTTGAAATTTTGAAAAATTAAATTTTCTGGAATTCTTGTCTTTTTGCAAAAATTCAACATTTTCAAAATTTCCATGTAAGTATTATTCTAAATATTTTTACTTTTTTATCAAAAGATCTATTAAATTTCGAAAAAAAAGCAAAGTTTGATTTAAAGTCGAAATTTGCAGAAAGACGAATTTAAAAAAAAAATGAAATTTTCAGAAAAAGTCAAATTATGAAAAATGAGGAAATTTTGAAGAAAGAACGACGAATTTTGAGATAAAATTCGAAATTTTGAAAAAGTTAGATTTGGATAAAAGCGCTCGAATTTAAGGTTAAATTCGAAATTTCAAAAGAAAAAAGAGAAATTTTTGAAAAAGTCAGATTTGGAAAAAAATGTCGTATTTTTAGAAAAAAAGTCGAAGTTTTGAGATAATGGCGAAATTTTAAAGAAAGGAATAAATGAAAATTTTTGAAAAAGGGTACCCGTAGTTGAGAATATAAATTTTCAGTTGATTGCACGAGCTAGGGGAGAGTAAACGCCCTAGTGCCCTATTTTAGTTAGCTATTGAGAAAGAAAATTAAAAAAGAAGAGAAGGAAAAAAAAGGGAATTAAAAAATACTTTTTATTAGGTTGGACTGGATAATTACCGCATTAGTTGTTAGGTACTCTACCAATGTACCACCAAACTCATGATATAGATACCTCAAAGGTCCATGAAACCCAGTTTAAGAAACTGCCATGCATAAATAGTTGGATGAAAGCGAAACTTTGATTAATTTTTAGTAATTTCATACAAGTCAGTTTAAAAATGACAACATTCAGAAATTTAGACGTTTAAGTGTATGTGATGTGTTATTTATCAAAATATTTCTAAGTTATTTATTTGTATTCTTTGAAAATGTTTTGCAGTTAAAGTTCACACTAAATCAGTGACAATTCTTATTTTCTTGGTCAGAAATGATTTGAAATCGAAATTAGTTTCATTATTTAGTAATAGAGTGGATTTGCTTAAGTAGATTTATTCAGAATTTTTATAAATTTTATATTATATAATTGTTAATTTAATAGATCAATGGTTCCCACTCAGTTCTCGTTAGTGACATACAACCCAAAGTTTCAAATTTGCGTTCACATAAAATTTTTTGCAGAAAAATATAGCGTCAACTCTAGACCTTCATCGGGGTTGCCTCGTAAACATTTTAAGCGACCAAAAAAAAATTTGTCGATAGATAATATTATATTTCATTATTTCGACCTAATCAATTTTGACGATTAAAAAAGAGGGGTCCTCGGTCCTTATTTTATCCTATTTTTTTAAAATATGAATTGACCCTTACTGGGAAACTCCAACGGCATCCATCTGGATTACGACTAGAGTCCGATCGAAAACTAGATTTTTGGTCGAAATCGAATTTCGGCTTTTACTTTGGTTTCGGCTGAAACCCAAACTGAAACTTATTAAATTTGCATTCTTATACAAGTACAAAAAAAAGAACCGCAACCAGTAGCAACAATTTAAATGTTTGGTTAACTAGTTTAGCAGCTAGTTTAGATATTACCTTCAATCAGTAGTCAAATATCTAAATAAAAAAAATCTTATATTCAGGGGCATGTTCTCAATCGAAGCAAAAGAAAACCAAGAAAATTTCTAATTATTTTACGACTTTTTTTACATTTGAACTTTACTTTGAATTTAATCTATAAATTTCGAAAATGGAGCAAACGTTTAGAGTTTGTAGTCAGTACTTTAGAAAATATATAACCAGTTTCAAAGGGAATTAAAGTTATAACCAAATAAATTAATTAACCAAAGCTTTTCTCAAAATTTAGACTTTTTCAAGAAAATTTAAAATTTCAAAGGAAATATGTATCAAGAAAAACCGAATATTTAAATTTAAACTCAGTATTTTGTGATTAAAAAAGGAATATTGGCAATTTTTTTATTTAATTTTTGAGATGTTTCAAAGTTTTCTCTTTTCCCAAAGTTTCAAGTTTTAAAAAAATTGTAAAATTTTGAATCTTAATCTTAATCTTAATTTGAAATTTTATAAAGTCTACATTTTGAATCAAAGCCCATACTTCGGAAAAAAATTAGATTAATAACAAAATTTCTCTAATGTTTTTGACTTAAATATCCAGTTTTGAAAGTTTACTCTTCTTAAAAGTTTCTCAGTAACTTTATCAAAATTTTAAGCTTCTCTAATACTTGGATTTTTAAACCTTGAATAAATTTCTAGTTTTTCTCAAAATCTCGACTTTTCCTAGAAAATTCGTATTAAAACTTGAATTTTATTTTTATAAATTTTTTTTAATTATTTATGTCTATAAATTCTCAAAAGTAACTTTCGTTACGTTCTCATAAACACGGAGTTAAAACTTGAAATGAAATAAAAAATTCCATATTTTTATGGCAAATTTTGTTTAAAACTAAAATTTCGAAAGTAAAAAATCAAAATTTCAAGTTCGAAGCCTCGACTTTAAATTTGAAATTAATAGGTTTATTAAGTGGTTATTCATAACATCTCGGATTTAAATACAGGAAGCTCGAAAAAATTGAAAATATTTGATATTAAGTGGAACATTTAGGCACTCGAAATTAAAAAAAAATGCTGTACATCAGGCAGGCATTCCCAAGTGGTCGATACCGACTTCCTTGGTCCTTATTTGAAACTTTCAAAACACTATATAAGTTGTGTTACGTGTACCTACTTGTTATAAGAATGACTAATCGACTAGTCCAAAGTGTCATTGTTGCACTTTTAAAAAACTTAAAAGTCGATAAGCGCGCACAAGTTCGTACAAGATTAAAAACTCTGCAAGTTCAATAAGCGTGAACAAGTGAATTTGGCTTTGGGGGTTTGAGGTATCAGTTCATTTTGGAAAAGGGGCCTCTTGCTCAAAATAGTTTGGGAATCCCTGCTGTACATAAATTATGCGTTTTTTTTTTTCAAAAGCTTTTTCGCAAAATTTTGGGTTGAAGCCATAAATTTTTAATTTTTTTTCTAAAATTTCGACTTTTGAATTCGAAATGAAACTTCTTCAGCAAATTTTAACTTCGCTTTTCAAAATATGCTAAAGCTTATTAAAGCTTGAATTTTTTTCTAGAAAAATTTCATATTTTATAAATTTAAAGACGAAATTTCGAGATCAAAAAAGAAAGAAAGCGAAAATATTCTGATGTACTTGTTTTTAATTTAAAATTATTATTTATTCAAATTATGTCTCCAACTGTTGGAGTTTTTCCAAAAGTCTTCTATTCTAAACTCAACAGTTTAAGTTTTATTTTAGAAATTTAAGCTTCAAGTGAAACTCAGGGTTTAAAGTAAGAACTACGAAAAAAAAATCGAATTTTCTGTTTGAATTCGAAATTTTAAATTTTTTTAAATTTTATTTGTTTTATTATATGACCTATGAATTTTTTTTTGAAACGTTGGATTTCTTCGCAAAATTCTGAGTTTAAACTTTACATTTTTAAATTTTTCTCAAAAATGTCAACCTAAAACTTGAACTGTAGACTTTTTTCTGGAAATTTTTGAATTTTATTTTTCAAAATTTTGATTTTCCGCCTAAAGCTTCGATCCTTTTCTCAACCTTTCGAAATATGTAACATATTTTCGAAATTTAATTTTAAAATTGAGTTTATTTAAATAGTTCTAAATTATTTCTTGTTGGATTGTTTTCCCAAAACCGAAAATTGAGAAATTTTATTATTATTTTTTTTTGGTAAATCCAGCTTTTTTATGAAATTTCTTAGTTTAAACTTGAAAGTTATTTCTTTATAAAAATTCAACTTTAAAAACGAAATATGATCAAGTTAAATCTCTCTTTTCTGAAATTTTTAAGTTTTTCTTGAAAGTTCGAATTTAAACTTAATATTTAAAGTTTCATCTGAGTCGAAATCTCGGTCTATTTTGGTCCCAACCAAAACTGCGGCCGAAATTCGTTTTTTTGGCCGAAACTATCCTAAACAGAAACCGGTCTCTAATTACCACACACCGGTTCTTCATACTTAATATTTTTAGTTAATTTTTAATTAAATGTAATAATTAGGATGATTGCGCTAATGATAAATTTGATTATTTTTAGGTAATGAGCAATAAATAATTGATTTTTAAATGTGTAATTATCCATTTTTCTTATAATGGAAAATGAGCGGTTCTTTAAAACACTTCCCCTTAAAGGAAATCCATTTCAATACAATATTTTTCAAAGCAAATATCTTAATTTATATGTGTTTGAATAGCCAATAAAAGAAAATTTTGGTACAGTTTATTAAAATACAGATATTACGAACTCCGTATATAACGAACTCCCCATATAACGAACGTCCGCTTGTAACGAACAAAATTATGGTCCAAAACTCCATAATGTATGTATTTCTAGCCGACCATAAATTTAAAACAAACCATTGATGGTTCGTTATTTCCGAAGTTGACCGTGTGTGTGAAGAGTTTAGACAGTTAAGCGTTTATTCTTATGTGAATTATAGAAAATTATTTCATTGCTATATTGTTCCAGCTATGGCAGAAGGTAATGGTGAATTATCGGAAGAGCCAATGAAGATTGAAGAATCAGAAAGAACCGAGGATTATCAAAAATTAATAGAATATGGCCTGGACGAAAAAGTAGCGGCGAAGTTAGACGAGATCTATAAGACTGGTAAATTAGCGCACGTTGAACTTGATGAGAGAGCTTTGGATGCCTTGAAGGAGTTCCCCGTTGATGGGGCCCTTAACGTTTTAAGCCAATTTCTCGATTCCAATTTGGAGCATGTATCCAACAAGTCCGCATATTTGTGCGGTGTTATGAAGACCTATCGCCAGAAGAGCCGAGCTGGATCGAGTCAAGGAACATCAACACCGGCGCCTGCACCAGTTAAGGGTCCCGATGAAGAAAAAATCAAGCAAATTTTAGATAGGACTGGATACACTTTGGACGTTACAACAGGTTAGTAGCAGCTTTCATATTTTGTCTGTAAAGAATTTGATGAAGACATCAAAGGAATACACTTTCTTAATAATGTTGCTATTGCGTGGATTTTATCACTACATTTACTCCATTAATTTTTATGACTTACATCATGATATAATATAAGACTAGTAATGTAACCCGCTGTTGCGAGAAGTGGCACTAAAACCGGAGACGATTGCAAAGAGAACACCATGTGAAGGATAGACAGTAGAAGGGCTGCCTTGAGTAGATTAACCAGTGCTTTCTTATGCAAATGTTAATACTTCATGTAATTGTTTCGCAATTTTTCGGTTTTATATTTATATTTTAATTAGAAAATGGGCAAGACTTGTTTTGAGCCTAATTTTTGAGTTTTCGAATGATACCTGTATTTTTTATTTGCTTTTTTGGAATCACATTAACTTTCTGCATTCGGTAACATCAAATTTATAGGGATTCGGAGAATTTCGGAAATCATAATTTTACTGATTTTTATCGTTCATTTTTTAATGTTATTTTTAAAGATATGTTAGTAGCTAATATGAAATTCTCACCAAAAACGAACATAGATACACTGGCAAAAATTTCATTTTAATTACTAACGCATGTTTAAAAAGAATATTAAATTATTTAATATGGGAATCTTTAAAATTATGAGATTATATTTTCTCGAACGTTTTTATGTCTAAACACTGTAAGATTTGGGATCACCAAATGCAGAAAGACATGCAAATTCTAAAAAAGCAATTAAAAAATACGGATGTCTATTGAAAATTCACAAGTTTGTTACCGCAGCAATGAAACAAAAGCAACAGAAATTAAGGTCATCAAAAAGTGGCAAATTAATTAACCAAAAAGAGTTTATTTGAAACATTACAATTTTTTTTAATAAAAGTTATAGCCAATATTCCAGATATACGCCGAACGGTGCCGTGTACTTTGCACAGAGTTACGCCAGTTTTTAAATATCTTGCTCTAAGCCGCCAGTCTCAGGAGTACGTGCCACAATTTTGCCTCCTGTCGGAGTACCTGACTCATACATTGTCATGACTTACACATATCAATTTTTTTTCTATTTATTTTTCTAAAAATACATAAATAAATTGATAGAATACAATGATCAATTTCGACTTGGGAAGGTCGATTCATCAACTTTTCATTTTTTTTTAAATTGTGTCTTAATTTAACCAATATACTAGTTCTTCAACTAAGCGAGATCTCATTGATAAATATTAAAAGTGCTATTATACAGGGGCCAGTATTATGTCATTATTTTTTACCACGTATTCGTAAGCCTCTGTAAAGGCAGAAAAAAAATCAGGTTTTTAATTAACCCATTAGCTCTCCCTAATAGGGTTCTCCTGGTTCACAACAAACTCTTGATGAACATTGTTTACAACTTCATAGGTTATCATTTCATCATATCACTAGGTATAGTTGATCAGGCAGACTGAGGAGAGCAACAAATTTTTACATAAGTTTCGCCATAAAGTATTTTTTTTTTTATATCAAATACGTGAAACTAACATGAAAATAATTGTATACATTTTACATTTTTGGGTTTCTCTATCAACCGTGTGAAGAAAAATAAAACAGGAGTTCTAAAATTCTAAAAATAAAAATGATTATAAAAAGTGTTCGAAAATAATTAACATATCTAATAAAAACTAAAACATCGCGCATTGACAACAATTAATGTACGCAGTTCAACTTTTGTAATACCGTTAAATGCCTAAACAGATTATAGGTAAATTGTCAAATATACAGTCGGAAATTTTTTTCCTATAAATTAAAACTTTTTATCAGTAGTCTTAGTTGACTGCCTTTTAAGTTGTACATTTTTTACTTAAAAACCTATTCTCTTAAAAAATTTCAAAGTCAAACGGGAACTTTCAAAAATTTCTCTCTACTTTCGACTTTTTTCTTAAAATTTCAATTCAAAAAAAGAACTTCGGGATTAAACTCGTAATTTTAAAAAAACTGTCAGAATTTGGAAGAAAAAGACTGGAATCAACATGAGGAGGTAATTCATTACGACATTCTGACACAAATGTAAAATAAATATTAGATGATTGATTGGTAGAAGTTGCAACGGATTCATTTAATCTTTCCAACTAATAACAAGTCGTATTGTATTGTTTAGTGCGATTTAGTAATTTTTTAACACTTACACCTGGCTTAAAAAATTAAAACAGTACTTATCTATTTTTTGAACAGTTCTTGTATTGTGTTCCTCTGTTTTAATATTGACTTAAATTCTAGGTTAGAAGGGATTAAAAATTTCCTTTTGTTGTGAATCATTATGAAATCAAAAACATGCACTTGACATTGAAGCTAATATTAATTTTTGGCCAAGAATCAATAATGTGGCTTCTGTTTTCCTTGAAAGTTTTTTTAACCTCAAATTTATTGTGTAACAGATATATGTTCGGAATATACATTTAACAAAATGTCACGTATTATTTATTATTCAGTGGTTTGCTAAAAGAACGTCATTTACTGTTTATTATATCGATTTGATACTTAAAGCCGAACCGAAACAAAAAAGCAAAACCGCATCGATGTTTCAATCCAGAGAAAGATTGCCGCTCGTAATAAAGGAATGCCAGTAATCAGATCCAAGCTGCTCGCAGATCGAAGATCAGAGAAGACTATTTTATATATAAAAAAAATCTGTCAATAGCGAGTCGGGCTCGCACAGTTAGGTTTCCGTATCATTGAGCAGTCAATAGACCAAATTAAACTAATTTTTACTTATGTTTATTGAACATTTTATTCAAACTTTTCAGTGTGGTTATTGAAAAATGAATGAATTATCCCACATTGCTGAAACATTAGTAAATATGAGTTGAATATTTTAGTCATTACTATTTCCCCTTGTGCTTATGTTGTGCTTTGCTATTAAACAAGGTCGTTTCAATTATACATGAATGAGTGTTAAAATAATGTAAAAATCACAAGGTATAAATGAAACTAGTCGGCTGTGACGTGTATGCACTATATCGAATATCGACGGCTGATCTAGCGTATTACTACATTTCGCCAAATTAATGAACCTTTACTATTTGCTAGCTCCTAAACTGTGCATCTAAACGAAATAATATAAAAAACAAATTTGATCTGAAACTGTATACTTTGCTAATAAACTTTTTTTTTTTGACAAGAATAATCTAGGCAGTTCAAAAAGGCAGAGAAAGTGAAAACCTATTTTTATATAAAATAGCTAGTAGCTATTATTACAATATCGAAAAATTCTGCATTTATGTGATAAACTGTCATTCAATATCTACTACTATATTAAAATTAATTTAATAATTATCTTTAGAAACCTAAGGGATTAAAGGGGGAAAGAATCATTCCTTGCAAATTTTGAGCTATATCACGTAAGACCATTGGTACAAAAATTATAACAAAATTATTTAGAATCCTTAGAGGTAGTTCTTTCAAATGACTCCTTAAAAAAAGTATTAATTAAAATTTGACTTCGTTACTCTAAACCAGCATTTCTCAAAGTGTGCTCCGCGGAGCCTCGGTGCTCCGCAAAGCCTCCGGTAGGGCTCATCCGGTAGTCATAATAAAATGAATACATGTATTAAAGAGAAAGTATTATTAATAAACAATACACATATAACTGGTTTTGCTTTTAATTTAGGGTTAAGGGTTCCGTTAAAAATTTAGTTTTTTAAAAGGGTTCCGTCACCAAAAAAGTTTGAGAACCGCTGCTCTAAACTGTTTTGATTTAAAATATTATTCCTAATGATTCTTGGGCGATATATGTATGGGTTCTCAAGAACTAACTCTTATGTTTTCATGGCGGACTCTTATTGGTCGAAAACATTATGTTTATTCATTTTATTTAACATTTCTGCGACCCAGTTTGAAAATATTTAATTTTTTATTGTTTGTTGACAATATTTTAAAACAGTTTTTGAAACATTTAGATATCACGTAGTTATATTTCAAAAACTGTTTTAGACTATTGCCAACAAACAGTAAAAATTTAAATATTTTCAAACTGGGTCGCAGAAATGTTAAATAAAATTAATAAACTAACTCTATGCCAAATTTCAAATCTTTACGTTGCATAGTTTTCAAAAAACCTCTCTGTGCTACAACGGACGGACGGATGCACACACGAGTGAGTTTATACGGATTCCCTTTTTTCCTTTTAAGTTTCGGAAGCCTAAAAATTAATGACACTTAATAGTTTCCACGAAAATACAATATATCTATGGCATGCTTTTCATGGACGCTGGAGCACAGCTTCTCGTGTAAAATGAAAAAGTATTTGCAGCATGGTGGTTGGTGCCACTTCCAGTATAAATTTTTTTTTGTCCAAACTTCAATTTTAATCTGAATATTTTGACTTTTTTTCTCGAAATTTGGAGTTAAAATTCTTAACTTTGATACATTCTCATCCTCGATTTTTAAGATGTTATTTTTTTCGTTATTACGATCTTTTTCAATTTTTTAGTTTACATTTAAAAAAATTTATGTATTTTTTAACATTTTGATGGTAAAAACCAAATCTCAATTTTTGTTTTTTCAACACTTTGGCTTAAATATTGGAAGTTTTAAATTAAGTCGAATAAACTTTGAAATCAAGAATTTCGAGAGTAAACTTTAAATCACGACTTGTTTCCTAAAAACTTCCTAATTAGAAGATTTACATGTTTTTCTTAAAATTTTGACTTTTTCTAAAAAGTTTAGTCTAAAAAGGCTTCCCAAAATTTCGACTTGCATGTCGAAATTGCGGGTTTTTGCTTGATTTTTTTGACTTTGAAAGTCATAATTTCGTTTTTTATCGAATCTCCCAGTTTAGACTCGAAATTTTGTCCCGTTCTTGAACTTACTAAGTAGAACTCATTTTTTATATGGCTCAATTTTTCTCTATTTCGATTTTTTCCTCAAAGCTGTTACCTAAAATGGAAAATTCTGCCTTTTTCCAAAAATTTTATCTTAAAATGGATATTTCGGCTAACAGTATTTCGTCATTGGTCCAGAAATTTAAATTTTCTTCTAGAAGAGTTTTCTTTTTTTATTCCAAAATTTTCTATTTTAATTTTTAATATAAAAATAGAATTTAAACTTTAATTTCAAAATTCGGAGTTTATATTTGATGTTGTTATTTATTATAATTGTTAATGAATTATTTATGTATTATAAGTTTTCGTGTAAGAAATTGAAATTTCGAAAATCACTTGATTTATTAAAAATAATATCCTCAAAATTTTGAGTTTAACTGTTTTGCTTTGAAATGGATGAGTCGGGTACAACAGGTGCAACCTAAAATTAGAAGGGGGTCTAAGAATTGGCGATTTTTTGTTTGTTTAGTCCATGTGAATTATTTGGAAATAATAACCTTTTTTTGTATATATTGGGGTGTGACAAAGGGGAAAATAAATATGGTCGGGCGAACAACCTCTTTTTTTAGTACTCAAAAATATTTTCGGGTATTCGCCGTTTTTAGAGGCTTAAATTTTGCATCTTGCACAGCCTGTTGAAAACTAGCCATTTTCGAGTTTAATATCTCAACTTCATTAATGCAGTTAATTAATTTACATTTTTTAATTAATTCTACAAATTTTACATTTCAAGTTGAATTTGCGATTGAAATTTGGACAAAAGTCATAATTTTAAGAAACGCAGAATGTTGAAGTTCTTCATAAAATTAAGAATTTAACCATGCAAATTTTATTTTTTTTAGAGTTTCGTCATCTAGAATTTAAACTCAAATTTTGAATTTTTATTTTAAATTATCTGTTAAGATTCAGTTTTTTTATAATTAAGGGTTTGATGAATTTATACCTGGCTTTTATTTTTGTTATTTTAATGTTTAGATTTAAAGTGGAGAATATTTTTATTGAATTGCAATTTTGAGATTTATTGAAAGTTTTTTGTTTAAACTTAAAAAAAAATTATAATTCTTTTTAAAGTTGCAACTTTATAATCATAATTTCGAGTAAATAACATTTCGAATTAATTTTATAAATCTCCTCAAAATTTCCCATTTTTGTCAAGATTTGTATTTTAATAATTAGGCTTTATTTCAAAAAGGTTCAAACATCTTTTTTTAAGAACTTTTCACTTTAAACCTAAAATGTTAATATTTTTTCCATCCTTTTAATTTTAAGATCGAAATTTTGTTTTTTTTTTTGACATTTTGAGTCTAGCCTCGAAATTTTGACTTAAATGTTGATTGGTCGCGACTTGAACTTGAATAATCAAATATTTTTAATTTTAGTTATTGGATTTAATAACAACTGCAAAATTTTTAAAGTTTATTATTTTCAATTTTAAATAATTTTTTCAATATTAGAAAAATTCAAATTAGATGATTTAATATTTCACCAAAAAATATTTTAATGTTAATGTTTTTCGAAAATTGTAAAAATATTCATTCATAAATTTCAAAAAATAAGACTTGATCTTAATAATACTTTTAGTAGTTCTTTGACACGGTCCAATCCCGGAAGAAGTATATCCTGTACTGACTTTGGCCGTGGAAGCCTTCGTTATCATAAACTGATCTTAAAACAAAAATTTTAGAAATGTTGAACGTTTCTTAAAATTTGAATTTTTTTCTCAAATTTTTTAAATTATAATTTAAATTTCTTTTTAAATGTTTTCCTTTTTCTTAAAATGTCTGCCCTAATAATTATAAAGCGTAAAGTTGAAATATTAACAATCTGTAGTGAGAAAGTACCTAAAGCAGACTTTAAGGTTTTGTGTAGATTACAACAAATTATGATAATCTATGGCTTCTCGAGTAATTTTAATACTTCTATTATATGAATGTTCTTCATCGGAGTTCTACTTTCCGTAGAATTCGGATAGCCAAAAATGTTAATGGCTACTAGCGAAAAAAAAGGTTCGAACTTATTTTAATATTTTTTGCAGGACAACGGAAATATGGCGGCCCTCCTCCGGGTTGGGACGGCGCACCACCAGGCGCAGGCTGTGAAGTATTCTGCGGCAAAATTCCTAAAGACATGTACGAAGACGAGCTTATACCTTTGTTCGAGGCGTGCGGCACTATTTGGGATTTGCGCCTGATGATGGACCCCATGACGAGCACCAACAGAGGATACGCGTTTGTGACGTATACAACCCGGGACGCCGCTCAATTGGCCGTGCAAAAGGTAAGTGGGTGCCACTTACGGCTTACGTCTGACTCAGTTTGTTCTATGAAAAATATTTAGTAGGTGTCTGGCTTTAGAAAACTCAGTCACGGACTGACCTGTCTGGTGTTGGACAAAGGGGCGTTCAAGTAGTTTACTTTGAATATTATAACGTATATGTAGTAGTCATCCTCGACAAGATCGGTGATTGGTTAGTATTTCCGGATCTAATCTAATCTTGAAGGTCCCTCAGAAAAATTTTCGGACTACTCTAAATTCAAAATTGAAATTTAATCATTTGACCGATTATCTCTGTTTACAGACTGTCGGGAAGTATGTCCTGATGGTAACCCAAAATTGTAAAAAATTGGCTAATCGTCCTCTGTTTATTATAGTGTGTGTGCCACCTGTTGTCATAGCCGGCAATTGAGTTAGTACCTTTTGTTGCAGCGGCTCTGACCACGGAGCATACACGTTCTTTCCCTGTAGCATTATTTTTAATCTCCTCTGCCTCAGCTCAGAGCCCTCGAGGTTATATATTGTGATCAAATCTCGTTGAAGCGACACCGAAACACGGGGTGTCCAAATTGGCTCTTAGCGTAATTTGTCCAGGTGTTTTGGTTATGTGATTTACGATTTGGTGGAATTTACAGGTCTCCTCTTTGCAGAAGGGGCAAAATTGAGACCGAAATGCTGATTTTTAGTTGATTCCAAATTCCATTTATTTTTCGTAGTGTGCATTTTATTGGTTTGGGTGTAGCGGTGGTTTTGCAGGACTTTTAAGGATCTACGACGCTGGCGGAACCAACTCTTTGAAGAAGCGAGGGCAATTGCACTTTCTAGCCACTATGATTTTGAATTTTTTGTGCGATTTTTTTTTCCATTAATCAAACTCTTTTATCAAATTTGTCATTAATAATGAATGGTCAAAATAATAGACACATTTAACTAGAAGAAACAAAATTTTAATATATTATTACTTATTGTGCGTTAACATTTTCAGAAAATGAACATACGTCATAATTTTAAAATTATTAACGATCCACTAAACTTAATTTCCTTCAACTCTGGCTTATCCTACTTTATTTTGGAAATTCGTGTCGCTCTTGGTAGACATTTCGGAGCTAAAGTCATAATTTCGAGATTAAAGTCGAAATTTCTAGAAAAAGTCATAATTTGATTTTGAAGCCAACATGTTAGGAAAAAAATTGAAAAATTTTAAATTCATTCCAAAAAATCTGGGACAACACTCCAAAATTCAACTATATACCCCAAATTTAATAACAAATCAAATACTATTTCAAAATTTAGAAAAAAAAAACTCGAAATTAATGCGATATTTAACTCTAAATAAAATTTTCAAATTTATGACAAAAGTATTCTAAAATTTTTGGGTAGTAAATTGAAACCACAGTTTCGAGAAAGAAGCAAAAAGTCTCGAAATTTCGATTTTGCTATCAAAATCTTAGGAAAAAAAATAAAAGTATTTGCTTTAAACATCGGATATATTATTTGAAAATTCGAGAAAGCAACCTCTGTTGTGTTTTTTAATCTTTCTTGGTTTCAGGGGACAAGATTTGTATTTCAATTTTTGCATATTCTTTTTTTGTTCAAAAGTGCAAAATTTGTAGACAAAGTTTTCAATATAGTGTCGAAATTTTGAGAAATTTCAATAATGAATCCATTTTTTTGCTATTGCAACATTTAGAAGCATTTTTTTTTTGTAGTTAGAAATTTCTCGGCAACCAGTTATTATCTACATTGGTTCTAAAACGAATTCGAGTTTTTTTTTTAAGAAGGATACACAAAATAATTTGTGAGGGCCTAACAGCCACAAAATTTAAAAAAAAATATCACAGATTTGCTTTTTAGTTGGATGATTATACATGATGTAAACAAATATTTTAGCCAACAGATGATCAAGATTATAGTGGCGGGAAGGTGCTATCCTCTTGGCTGCATTTGTTTGTGTCGATGCAAAATTTGCAAATTTGGTAACCACTAAATTGCCTTTTGATGATAATACACTAAATTTAAGGTTTTGAAGTTGAACTAAATCATGTTCTGGCAAATGTTTATTTCTTTGGCCCACAGCTTGATAATCATGAAATCAAACCCGGAAAGACGTTGAAAATTAACATTAGCGTGCCGAATCTGCGTCTATTCGTTGGCAACATACCAAAGTCTAAAGGCAAAGAGGAGATTCTGGAAGAGTTTGGTAAATTAACAGGTAAAGTTGGCAAGTTCAATCTAAATCAAAAAAAGTAGGTAGTGGCGGCCGGCTGCCGGGCTCAGTTTTTCCTCAGTCCTCACCCAAAAGCCCCCTCCGCCATTTTAGCCCCGTCCCACCCATTTGCCCATGGCACATAATTGGCTACCCTTCCGATGTTCTTGCAGCTGAATGATTATGAGATACGGAAAGGCAAAAAGATTGGCGTAACCATATCTTATAACAATCACCGGTTATTTGTGGGCTATATACCAAAGAACCGGGATCGAGACGATCTTTTGGAAGAGTTTTCCAAACATGCACGTAAGTTGAGCAAACAAATCACACAATCCTTTATGACGAGAAAGTTTCAAAAGAAAGAATGTCCTTTTGAATGCTGCGTTTAGTCTGCGCCTGAGCAACGGGTAGGGCAGGGCCGCTACAAGCTAGGAAGTGTTCACCAAGGTCCAACGCAACACTGTAGTTGTAATAAAGCAGGATGCCTACGGTTAACTATTTTACAAAAAGTATTATTTCTTAATAATACTGCATTGTTTGCCACGTTTGGACTTTGAAATTAGACACTGCATATTTCCAAGATCCTATTTGAATAGTTACCATGCCACAAAGCTTATTATTTTTTTTTCGTTATTCATTTTATGCGTTACGAAAATCGCATATGAAGGAACATTTTAAAGTAAGTGTCCTAAAAACAAAACGTATCAGAGTTGTATTCTTTTAATTGGAACATTTTTCCGTTTAACGATCAAAATAAAGCAAGTTTCATTAGGATTTACGTTACCTAAATATGTGAAATTTTGTGAAAATGTAACAATTTTAATATTTAAATTGTCAGCATTTATTTCAGATTTGAAAACTAAAGTCTTAAAAATAAAAAAGCTATTAATGAAGTAATAAAATAACTATCTTAAAAGCATTTGGTTTTTATAAAGAAGGTTAGTGATGTAAAATAATTTTTTAAGTCTAATATTTCAGAGGGAGGCGATGTTTTTCGAAAAAATGTCGACATTTCTAATATAAAAGTGGAATTTCAAAAATTAAAGATCGAGAAAAGCCTTCGATATTTCAATCTAATAAATGTCACGTTATATTTTGAAATATTCGATGTTTACATTAAAAGCCAAAATTTCAACTTTAGTCTCGAAAATTCCACTTTTATAAACAGAAATTCTTCAAAAAAAATTGAAATTGTGGGGCAAAAATTGGACAAAAACGACGAAATTTCAATAGTAAAATCAAAATGTTAATTTTTCGAGAATTCTAAAACTTGAATTATTTTTTAAATTTCGAATAAAAAAGTCAAACCTAAATGGAAATTCCCCAAAAATATCGAAATTGTGGAGAGATAATATTTGGGTAAAAAATTTTAATTCTTTGAGAGTTATTCGACAAATATTTTGTAAATTTCGAATTTAAAATGAAATTTTGAAATTAAATAAGGTTTTCAATTTCCAAAATTTTTGTTACTTAAGTTTTAATTGCAACTTTAATTTAATATGAAAATCTCCACTCTAATTTTCCATAAAAATCGAAATTTTTAAAAAAGATATATTTCAGAAAAAAACCGACATTTCTAAACAAAAGTTTTCTTGAAATTTCGAATTTATAATTGAAATTTTGCTGCATTTTGTTAAAGAACTCCGGGATTTTTTTTTCAGTTTTTGAGTTCTTGGTCAGCCATTTTGAGTTCACTGGTCACATTTCAGAATTGAAGATAAGTTGAAAAGGAACTTTTGCATTAAGAAAAATCGTTCTCGAAATTTTAGGTTTTACAGTAGAGACTTCAAAAATAAGAGTTGAAATTATTTCGATAGTCTTGTTGAATACACGAAAAAAATTTTTCAAGATTTCGAAATAAGGTAATTCTGTAAATTTACAGTCTAAACCGGATTTCTTTTTTAAGTTCAATCAATCCTAAATGTTATCGAAATTTTGAAACAAAACTTCAAAATTTCATTCACGGAAAATCATTTTCTTTAGTCTTCTAGTTTTACTTTTTAAAACTCGTAATTTCAATTTGCACTTTCAAAATTCGATTTTAAAATGGAAATATTATATTAAAAATGAAAATATAAAAAATGAACTAAACGATTAGTTTTTGGTACTGAAGCGGAAATTCTGATAAAATTTGAACTTTCTCAAATAAAATTTCCAGTTTACAGTTAAATAGTTCTTGTCTAAATTTGAAATGTTACGTCATAATTCCAGGAACGATATCGAAATGTCATTCATTATTTTTGTAAAATTTGGATTTAAAGTAAAAATTTCGAAATGAAAATGAAATCTACAGGAAAATTCGAAATTTCCGCTTTAAAGTCAAAATTTCACGGTTAAGTAATTTCGAGAAAATTTAATTCTTTCACGTCGAAATTTCAAGGTTAAAGTTGATATTCCGAAAAATTGCAATAAATTTTGAACGTTTCAGTTTTTTCTAATTTTAAGTACTTTATTGTAACTCAAAAGTCAAATGTCTTTAGTGTTCTAGAGTGAAGATTTAAAATAAAATTGAAATTAACAAAAATTAAGATCAAAAAATCTCTAGCTCGCAGGTTAAACTTTTGAAGTTTCATTTTTTATAATTTTTAATACTCAAAATTTTGACTAATGTCAAATCTCAAGATTGAAACAGTTTTAATTTTCTACTAGAATTTTCGGAATTTCAACTTTTACTGTCGAACATTCGACTTAAACCTTATATTTTCGAGCTCAATTTCGAGAATTCCAATTTTTACTCGAAATCACGAATTTTAAGACTAATAATGAAAAAGACGAAACCTTGAGTGTCGACGCGAAATTTTCATTTTTTTCCTAATTTTCGTTACATATGTTGAAATTAAAAGTCGACATTTTCGGATCAAATTTTGAGGTTAAAATTTGTATTCTAAAAGAAAACAAACATTTCGATGTTAAACTTGCTGTTAAGTATAAAATCGGGAAAAGGTCGACCAACAATTCTAGATTAAAATTGTTGAAATTAAATTTAATGTAGAAACTTTCAATTTTTTTCTGTTCAAAATTTCGAGACTACAGACGAAACTTGAGATTAAGTTTAAATTCAGAAAAAATCAAAATTTCTTTATGAAATTCGAAATATAATCTTTTTTAATTTGTACCTTTAAAATTTCCACTTAACTACCGAAATTCCGATATGAAACATTTGAAAAATTGATTTAAGTACGTAATTTTGAGGAAAAAAATTGAAATTTCGAAGTTAAAAGGTTAAATTCGTTCTCCTTTGAGCTTTATTTTATTTTTTTATTTATTTAATTTTTTTTCTTTTTTTTTAACTTGTTGCAGTTCGAAATTAATGTGGGATTTTGAGATTAATCTCGTTATTCTCAAGAAACAAATAAATAAAATCTCGACTTAATTTTGAAAAAAAATTAAAAACATCTACAATGAACTCAACATCTTCAGGTTAAATAAGAATTTTTCGACATTAAAATTCTGGAACAAAGAACCTTTTCAAGATTAAACTTTGAACGATGACTTTAAGCTAGATCAATCGTGAAAAAAAATCTAGAACAAGTTTTTGAAATTTTGACTTATAAAGTCGAACTTCCGAAAATTTTGAGCTCTGGTCAAAATTTCGACATTACTAATTGTAACCTGTTTCCAGTAATAAGTTAAAAATCTTCAAATAAAAGTTGAAATCTTAAGAAACTTCAGTTTTTAGTTTGTAATTAACATGAGTTTTTATGTTGACTTGTAAGTTGTAAAAATTAATTTATTAACAAAAGCATAATTGACAAATTGCAAAGATTTTTTTATTGATTATTCTTCATTCATATACCTAAATGGTACCTGTGGTTCGTGTTTGGCATCTCCTTGAAAATACCGTTTCAAGGATATTACATTGCACTATCTGGATTGGTGATAACTAAAAAAAAAAAAACTGAAAAAATAATTTAAAAATCACAATTTGCAAAAGTAGATTACAATGTAAACGAGCTTCCAACTATTTGCATTTTGTCAAAGTCGATGGTAAAATTCACATGGATTGAAAAAGAATTTTTGACATTTTCACCCATAGCGAAAATGTTTCATCGTTACAGCGATGAGACAGTTCTATAGCAGTGATGGTTAAAAACAAAACGGATTTTCACCAGAGTTGCTCTGAAAGCTACTGGATGTATTTTTTTTTATACATCATACAATCAAAATGAACCTTCAGAAATGTCAAAACTGTGGCGACTACCAATATTGATCTTCATTGTTCAGGAATTATACAAGATTCAGTACCTACTTATATTTTCATGACGGTTGAAATGACTACTCCAATATCCGTCGTTGGCTCTCTGCCTCCAATGTAGTTTGTTGTGGAATCTGCGCTGTCATATTACAAAGTTAGCTTAATACAGATACAATTTATATGACATTTGCGTTTCGTATGGCATCCTGTACAATTTTTTCGCTTTACCATTTTAATTTTTCGGCCAGTAGTGATGGCAGTGGATTTTGGTTAACTTCCACTAGCACCTAGCACCGCTCGCACAATATGCAAGACACCAATTGTCCTAATCGAACGCGTTTTTTTTTTCGTTTCTTCCGCCACAGCTGGTCTCATGGAAGTCATCATATATAGCTCGCCCGATGATAAGAAGAAGAACCGCGGTTTTTGTTTTTTGGAATATGAATCGCATAAGGCCGCATCGTTGGCTAAACGTCGTCTTGGTACCGGTCGTATCAAGGTTTGGGGTTGCGATATTATTGTTGATTGGGCCGATCCACAAGAGGAACCAGACGAACAGACTATGTCCAAAGTCAAGGTGCTATACGTTCGGAACTTGACCCAGGACATCACCGAGGAGAAGCTCAAGGAGGTGTTTGAAGCTCACGGCAAAGTGGAACGTGTCAAAAAAATTAAAGACTACGCTTTTATTCATTTTGAAGATAGAGATAATGCAGTCAAGGTGAGTTTAGGCGTGAGGTGAATGATTTACGAATATATGTTTGACTTAACTTGATATCTAGGCAATGGAAGCGCTCGACTCCAAAGAGATGGGTGGATCTAACATCGAAGTTTCTTTGGCTAAACCTCCGTCCGATAAGAAGAAAAAAGAAGAAATTCTGCGGGCCAGGGAAAGACGAATGATGCAAATGATGCAAATTCGCGGAGGGTGAGTTACAGAATCGATTTATTTGCCTTTGCTCTCTTTATTGATATATTTACACGGGCGAAAGTTCTGAACATTTTCAGTTTTTTTTATTTAAAAATCGATCAACTATTTACAATTCAAACAATTTATTAGATATTTCGAATTTTCTCGAACTTCTACCATTTTCATTAATTTTGAACTTATATTTCTCCAATTTAAAAAAAAAATGTCCCTTAGATTCAATTTTCTATTTTAAAAATTCAATTATTCGTCTTTGCTGCCAAAATGCTGTGAATGCTGGAATTTTGTAGTTAAAGTCGAAATTTTGGGGAAAAAATGTTGAGAAAAATCGAAACCTTTGAGATTAAAAAATAAAACGTTTTGAGATAAAATAACGTGACTGAACGCAGAAATAAGATTGCCTTTCTGTGTTTTGTACTAAATCTAGAAGCTGCGTATTTTATATAACACTGTTCAATCAAGATGCCAAGTTTTCGCTGAGATTATTTGTAAAAGTGATTTTTTTTTCTTAAGTAGAATGATGCCAGGAGCTAATGCCTTTAAGAGGACCACCTGGGCAAGGACCAAGGGGCGGTGCTGCTGGAATGAGAGGTTCGATGGGTCGCGGGGATTATGGTAAGTCTTGACCAATTTCATTTAAATCGATATCAAACAATAAAGTTAAACCCCTAGTTTGCTTGTTAGTCAAGTAACTATTCCAATGTTAAGAGTATGCTAAAAAAATTCAGATCGTACAGAATCACGTTTTTATTTTTCATTTTTTTTAAACGAATGTAATTTTCGGCTAAACGTCGTTTTGCTTTTTTGGACCTTTTAACAATTCAAATACTAATCAATAACATTGTGCGTATTTGTAGTGTTTACATTAACTTTCCGGCATTGTAACTAACATTTCTCTCGTTTGTTCATTTCTGAGACGATAATAAGGAAAGTATTTGACACACATTAAGCTGAAAAGTGACAAATTGTATATTTTACAATTTCGCCTCCGATATGTTTGTGATAATTGCGGGTAATGAATAAAAGAAGATGCTTTGTTGTTATTGAAGATTTGGTGACTGGAAAACGAAGCGTGTGTTTCGTATAGGTATAGCCAGGGCGCACAGCAAGGCAAAAGGGCAACAACGTACGGCATTTTTGCACGCGCCTCCTCCGAATTTTCTAACATTGCATGTGTCTTTATTATTTTCTATCACTTTGTACTGTATTTATTATGTACGCTTACAGCCAGGAGCTATGGGTAAGTACACGTTGTGGTGTCGGGACTGACTATTTTTATCGACTTGTTTAAAACTTGTGATTCTTGAAAAACGTCCACTTGGGCACGTTCATATTTTTGTCAACGCGTCCTTTGGACTTTTATTTTTTATAGCTAGCAGTTTTGTGACAGTTATCAAATTTTTTTCTTCGCGAGGTCCGACAATTAAGTACGCCATTTTCTTTATAGTCACTAGTCTGTACTGTGTACCTAGACACTAAAATTACGTCACGGACACCATTTTGGTTGAGATAGATAGAGGTTCAGGTCCCAAACAAAGTGAATTCTATTTAAGTGCCATAAAGTTGTTTTAAAATATTTATTTTAATGCAATTTTTGTTGTTTGTCTGATTGATAATGGCAAGTTGTTATGCCGTAACGTTGTATTATATATATAAAAAAGGATTTCATTGAAGCATTACACAATTATTTTATATATGAAAAGTACATAAAGTGAGATTATTTCTTTTGAAAAACAAAGAATAATAATTATGAATGTATCGAATTGTTAGTTGTAAAACGCTTAACCGTATGTTTTTTTTTGGTATTTACCCAGTAAAACTTAATAACTTATTACATAACCTCACTTTATGTAGTGTTTGTTTTTATTATATTAAATAATTTCGGGGAAATTGTATTTGTGGATGTAGCAACTTGCCGATATTAGTTAGAATGAAAACTCAACGAAAATGTGATAATATGAAGTAGATATTTTAAATCAGCTTTATGGCATTTAACTTTAAAACTCGTTTGTACCGAAAATCCTTTACCTACCAAAACATAGGTGGCGCAATGGCGAAACCTTTGCGTATGCGAGTCAATTGGAGCTATCTTCAATATTTTCGTACCTAATTATGATGTATTTCTTTATCGACTTTGCGGCAGCATTTCTTTCATATTCGGCTGTGCGATAAGGAAGTTCATCATTAGCTGGATTTAATTATATTCATTTAGTAGCTAAAAATTTCCAAACTCATGTTGTAGCAAACACACTAATCGCAGAAATGAAGGAATTTAAAAATCTCACATTTTTAGATGGTAATTTTAGGAATTTTCAAATTCATGTTAGAACATACTAATCGCAGAAATGAATTAATTTTTTAGGTAATTTTAGGAAGGCTCTAACTTTCTGAAAAATGATTGTAGGAAAAAAAAACAAATTAAAGCTTAACGTTTCTTGTTTTCAGGATTTGAGTTCAATTTTTGAGCGTTTGAAATTTTTGAGCATTAAAAAAGCCACAGCAAAAGTTTTTCCAAATTATTTAATTCTATTTAATTTAAGATGCTTCCGAGCACTGTACCATTGTTTTTCGCCGAGTTATAGTAGTTCAAAACAAATCATTTTTAGTTTGGTAATTAATAGCTCAAGGAGAATAATAATCGTCCAGAAAATTAAACTATGATTTTGGAAGTTCCATCTGCACGCCCTAGTTGTTGTTGGTTTGTGATGAAAGTACGAGAAAGTCGATTGAAAAAGAGATTGCGTAATTACGGATATTTGCTTAACTTGGCGGGAAGACTGAGAATATTGACTGTAAGTTTCCAGTCTCAAAGAAATTCAGAAAATTTCAAAAGCCTGCGATTATTTCCTATTGTGCTTGGAATGATTAAATTTGTCGTTTTTGCTAATAATCAACTTGGCGGTGAATTTTGCACTTTTTATTCATTTAAGTACATATGTTGCAAAGGTTTTTAGCATTAATCCATATTTTTTCTTTTCTTTTTATAGGCATCGAAAATTTGGATACAGAAAATATGGATTATTTTTAAAAAATATTTCAATGTTAAAAAAAAATAAATGCTAAAAATGAATCATTAGTTTTTAGTAAAAATGGCAAATCCAGTTATGATTCTAAGCACAATGTAATTTAAAAATTCAGCGGATTGAAATTTTTAACATTTCTTTGGGATACTTTGAGGTGGTAAAGCTA
Organism: Dastarcus helophoroides; assembly: GCA_028583605.1. NCBI lineage: Eukaryota > Metazoa > Arthropoda > Insecta > Coleoptera > Bothrideridae > Dastarcus > Dastarcus helophoroides. Next base: position 23,479,855 of record CM053329.1, on the reverse strand, counting down.
CAGTCACCATAGTCGCTAATTACGAAATTGTTTATCTGTTAAAATGAATCCTGCTATATATATATATAAATTTTTTCAAAAACCACTAACTGCTACATTGCAGGTTTCGAAATTCTATTTTAATTTTCTGTATGATCATTATTTCCCGAGTTACTGATTACTAAGGTCAAAAATGATTTTTTTGCTTTGAAAGACGATAACTCTGCGAAAAATCATCGTACAGGACGCCGGTACATTCAAATGTTGGTAGTAGTGGGTATAGGAAACAAACTCCTCAAATATAATCTGCTTTCAAGACTGGATCAATAAACTTCAGGCAATATGACCAAGGCTTGTAAGTATCATTACATTCAAAGATATTTTCACCTACCTCTACCACTACATTCGAATTTCTTGCCGAATTTACCCCTCTACATTTGAAGTCTCCGCCGATTTTTGCATTTGACAGAACTTGCTAGGTACATTATTCACCATTGCTCGAAATTATTATCACTAAAGAAACCGTTCAGGACAAAAACCGCTCCCGATAACCAAATGTTGCCTAAGCGAATTCAGATCCGTTTTCAATGCGCAAGATAATCCATCACATTAGCTTCAAACGGAAGGCAGTTAAAGAATGCTGTGTTACCATTCTTCCACCACACGACCAGTCTTGTTAAATTAACCGCGTAAATATTCATTAAAAATTCCTTACAGCTAGTGAAGCAAAGGAATCATTGGATTGCATTACTTTTGAGATTCGAGGTCATCGTAGGCAGAAAGCAGTTTTGTGAATTCATTATACACCGAGTAATGTTGCAAAAATGTTGAGAAGGTCGGAATTCTTGCACTGTTACATCAAATTTTCGATTAACTGTTCACAAAATCGATAATGCTAATTAACCAGGAAACCAAATTCCTTTGTTTTTCAAGGATCGCTTTGTAGTTAAGAGTGAAAATGTAGGGGGAGCTTTAGTCAAGCTTAGTGCAACGACTCCTCCCCATTTTGTGGTATACACGATAGTTGGTATTTAATTGAAAGTATTTATAGCATAGTGACTTAAATGAAACACGTTGTTGAAGCAACGGAATTGTCGTGAATTGTTACTTGACTCTTTTCCCGGCATGCTTTATGGTTAATTTTTGGTATTCTAAAGAAAGAAATCCCTTAATCAAAACAGGCAAAACAATTGGACTTTAGTTGGCTAAAATTGGGTACTTATTGTCTTTTTGTAGATTACGATTACGACTATTACGGTTACGGGGATTATAGAGGCGGATACAGCGATCCATATTACGATGACTATTACCGGTACGAGGACTTCTATTATGAGTACCCGCCCGCGCCTCCGCCAGCAAGAGGGAGAGGTCGGCAACCACAACCGGTGGGTGGCGCATTTTATCAAATTTCCTAATTTTTTTTAAGTTCCATTTAACGTTAAATTGTGCGGTAATTTGATTGTGGCATAGTGTTTTCTACTCTGACGACTAATACAATAATAACAATAACTTAACCGCCAGGCCGCATTATTCCTGTTTTTAACCGAACCCCCCAACCGCAAAATTATCTAATGGGACCTTTACACCCCAGCTTGCATGGTTTCACTTCACTAACCCAAATAGCCAGAAACACTTGCCACATTCAAATACCATCATATCTGAGCCAACATTCAAAATTATGCGCCGGGAACATGAGTCAGGAAAGGCCAGCCCCCGACGGCTGGCTCAGATATGATGTGCTCTAAAAGACAGAGCGTTGACTTTACTTACGGTGACGGTGCAAAATGATGGAGAGGATTGCAACATTAAACTCGAAGGAAATAAAACTCCTGTCTGGAATGGATCGCCTCTAAATATTTCGCCGTTTCGTACATATTTCTTTGAAATTCTTGGGTTTTTATAGCAATGGAAACTTGAATTTTTAAGATCTCCGTCTGTTGGGAAAATTTTGAGTTGTTTCCATCTAGTCTTTTTTACTCTATTTGTTGGTGAATACATCCTGTTTTTCCAGGTGTTTTCTTGGTATTTCAATAAGTGTTTTGTATTTCCAAAATTAGAATGGTGTTAGGTCTTAAATTAAAATGACCTTTTGCAGGTTTCAGTTCGACTTGGCTCAGTTGTATGAATTTATCAATTTCCCTATGTACAATTAAGCAAAAAAAAATAGATAAGTAAATCTGCAAAACGTTATTCTAATGAAATGTTTAAGGTAATGACAGCTCTCACGTCATGCAAATCCCGATTCTCTGAAATGTGCAGTCGTAAGTGCTAAAACGACAGGTTTTAGAATCTGTGAGAGGAAAGAGTGATGATAAGGGGAGGGGAGCCAAAGGACGAGTGAGTGGGGGGAGCCGAAGGAGGAGAGAGGTGGGGAAGCAGAGAAAGAGAGAAGAGGGAGGGAGAAGAGAGAGAAAGAGAGAGACATTTAATTTGCATGATACAACAGCCTGTTTACCTCCTTTCAATACATTATTAACTCTTGCGATTTTGGCGCTAAATAAAGCTAATATTAAAAAAAAAGTAGCACAATTTTTAAATTCGATATTTTTTAGAACATTTTAGATGGACTGCGTTATTGTGGTACAAAATACTGCTTGAAATTTTCCAAGACGAATATTTTTCCCAACTGCTCCCGATTGCGTTGTTTGGTTGTATGGTTTATCCCAATGTAATAGAAAACTGAATTTCAAGTTTAATAATTTTATGGGATGAACCACTCATTTCCTTGTCTGAGATATACCATCTATTGGTTAAAAAAAAACTGTTACCTCTTGTTTCTGTGCTAATGTGTCATACCATTAAGGCTTTTGGCACTCTTCGGCAACGCCATTTTGTTTCTACGGGTTAAACCTTTTAATGTAGTTTTAATTCCTTTTGTTTTAAATAGGAATTAGTCACATTCCTTTATTTTCTTCGGTAAAGTCTTCTGCAACTGTCAGCTATCGCCCCAACGTCCCAGAATCTCCATAATCTGTCTCCTAATCCTGAGTTGATCGAATATTCTAGATTTTTAAATTCAACATGGGGAGTTGTTGTTTTTCGTTGTTCTGTGGGGTCAGTAACATATCCGGAAGTCATCCAGACAGACAGGATTTTTCGTTCGATAGTTATTTGCACAGGAGTAAAGTCAACGAACCATCAGGAGGGTTATCCAAAAAGTGGGGCAAGGGGCGACAACGTCACCACTATGCGAAAACTAACAGTTCTACATCTTCGATTTAAAAGCTTAATGCGAATTGCTGTTAAATTTAACGAAATACAAAATTTTTGTATATCAGTCAGTACCCTACTGTATCAGTTGGTACTCTCTAACAGGTTTCATACATGCGACAACTACAATTTTGGGGGCGAACCGCGTTGTATCTCGTTAATTATTGAACAGATTTCGCATGCTAGCGTATTTCAGTGGTTTTATTTTAATAATGTCTCTAGAAATAGAACAAAACGCAGCTTTGTGTCAGTCCATGTTGTCACTGCAGTGTTTTCATCGCACATAAGAATAACAAGCCAACGTTTTCATGCTCTTTTTGTGTTCCTACTATCACCACTCACCATACTTACAAGTCTTATTTTTATTTAGCTTACGCTTATAGATTGCTTTTTTTAGCTTTGCTTTTTTGCTTTGCTTGGCTTTATTTTGACTTGCTTGGGGGTAGCCAAGCTTTCGGTTACATGTTGATGATTTTGGATAACCCTTTTTCTAGAGCTTCCGCATCCGATCCGGAGAGTCTACATGTGTATATCTGCTATCTTAGCATCAAATCGCACTAGCAGCTGTGCACATTAGACCTTCGAGTCTCTAGAAGTAAGATAAGGTTGCTAAGTGTTTGTTTTTAAAAAAATATTGAATAAGTAATGTTAACACTTAGGAACTGGAGGAAGGAAGCACGTTGAATTCTAGCAGCGTGTATTATGAAGTGGGCAGTGCAACACAGGTTTGTTTTTTAAGTCCTTTCTACCAATATAACACAATACAGAGTTCCTATATACCAAATAAACAAAAAATGGGTATTTGATTGACGCTACCCTTAATTCCTTCTTTTACAAATCATCCTACCTACCAGAATTTTGTCACTTTGTTTTACATTAATAAATTAATCTGGACATTTATATTATTAGTCATGAAGCACAGTTACGAAAGAGAATTAAATCGGAAGTGCGTTTATACGTTTTATATTTATCGAAACTGGAGTGATATTTTTTTCCAGTATCTGATTAAATTTAAACAGCAAGTATGTATTGATATCTCTTTTATTAAACAATTTTTGAATCGCTTTTATTTGTTGAAATTGTTGTTTGATCTATGACCTAAATTGAATAAAAGTTTGAAGTTACATTTGGAAAAACTTTTTACGATTACATGGAGTCAATACTGCAACCTGATAATGATGACATCTTGACTAATTGGTTAAATTAAATCTAATTAAGAATAAATTTAACAGGAATTTTTCTAGCATAACTAGAGGGTCAATTTATTGAGGTTATGTACCCGTACTGTTATTTATGGTTAATGTATTTTGACATTTGTTAGCCTACTTCTTTAGCACAAAGGGTAATGTTCCGTTGAATATGTGAAAAAAAATTGCTTATTTTGTTTCATTCACAATATTAATCAAATTGATTTTTTTATTTAAGATGTGGCCCACATTTGTGATATTATATTATTAGATTAGATGTGAACTAGTCATTAAAAAAAAATTACTACCAATTTCTAATTTTTAGAAATGCAAGATCTAATGGAAATTTGGCCTTAACGTCGAAAAACTGTGCTTTTGAAGTTGAAATTTGAAGTAAAAATCTCAAATTGAGACTTGAATTTTCAGAATAAAGGTGAAACATTTTAGGAAAAACTTGAACTTTCTAAATATTTTTTGTCATAGTTTTTAGCGTTTTTTTTTTGGAACTTCATTTTTTCGTCAGGAAACTTTATTTCTCACAAAAGTTTTAAACTGTTTTCGTATTTTATTTTTTTCTGAAAATTTTGGAAATTTTTCTTTAAATTTGGCTTTTATCCCCCATCTCGAATTTTAATTCGAAATTTCAGCATTTCCTTTCAATTTAAGTTGAAAATCTCTATTTTTTAAAATGTTTTCCTGACATTTCTCCATTGTTCTTCAAATCTTTATTTCTATCTCGAAATTTTCACCTTTCTCAAATTTCGATTTGAAGTACAAATTGGAAGAAAATCTAAACGTTTCAGTTTGAATCCTAAATATTCGACTCACAGTTTTTTAAATGTGAAATTCAAACTTAAAATTTATAGTAAACAGTAGAAATTGCAGAAAAGATCAAAGATTAAAAAAAGTTTCCATTTTTTTTTTTCGAATTTCGAATCTTCTCCAGTTTAGATTTTACTCTCGACATCTCGATTTTTAGTTCGAGAGTTATAATTTTTCAAATTTCAGTTGAATAAAAAAAATTAATTTTTTAAATACTTTTACCTGATTTCCTTCCAAATTTTTATTTTAATCCCAAGATTTCGAACTTTTCATTTTTAGACATAATTTTGACTACACAGGGTTTTGTAACTCGACAGCCAAAATGAAATGACAGATGTAGACTTAAATTCTAAACATAAAGTAAAAGATAAAGTTTTTTTCATATCAGAATTCGTTTAGGAAATAATAATAATAAAGAGCCAAAGGGAAGCAGCAATGAAAACCATAATTTGTTTATTATTTGATAACTTGACTTGGTAAGATCCCTGGACCTTAATCCACTCCATTTCGACTTATGGGATTACTTAACACAATTAAGTTATGCTTAAGCTATTTAATAATATTGATCTATATATCAAATTCGGTACATCATATTTAAATCTGAAAGTTTTGCAGAAGTTTACAATGGAGAAGTTTTCATTTTTTCTTATTGATTAATTATAAATATTTAAGTAAAATGATACAAATATCTGAAAGAATCATTAAAATATCTTTAGAAATGAAAAAATTATGAACTTTTGAAGTTGCTCTTGTAAGAATACGCGTATGACGTCATTGGACCTAATCCACAGGGGTAGAACTACCCTTAAAACCGTTTATCAGTCTATAAAAAAATACGTGTCTCTTAGATTTCGGACCTCTAAAACATATCCAAAACTTGGAAAAATCCACGAGCTTTTCTTGCTCAGTGATTTGTTATGCGACGATCTCGGACGGGTCAAATGACGTCACACACACAGACGATCGCGCGAAAAAATATGTAAACTTCAATAATTTATTTCTCAGTTATTTATTAATGGATTTCAAACATTTTTTCAGTGATTTATTAGATTTGATCTATATTTTAATATCCATTATATTAAACAGTATTAACATCATGCATCATGAAACTTCTCCATTAATTTGTTTTGTTGCCACACAATGTAAATGGTGGAAATTTTAAAAATCTACTAAGCACAGTTTTTTTTTTGTTCGTTGCCAATATCTTGTGTTAAAATGATTCGATTTTAACGAATATTACCTCCCTAAACTAAACCCGATATCTGTTATTCTTTTTTTGATGTTTAGAATTCGATTTTATATACGACATTTTATTTTGGCTATCCAGTTCAGAAACATCCGCTGTTTTAGAAAAGATTAAATATTCAAATAGTGTATCCGATTTTTTTTTTGAATTTCGAAATTTTTTCCTGAAATTGTTATTTTATTCCCGAGATCTCAATTTGCAGTTCAAAATTTTAACTTCCAAATTTCAGTTTAAATATGAAATTTCTAATTTTTGAAACTAATGTTTTCCTGACATTTCAATCTTTTTCCTCCAATTTACTTCAATCTCAAAATGTGAATTTTCCCCCCAACATTTCCCGAATAAAGCCTAAAGTTTGAGTTTCTATTCTAATTATTTAACCAAAGTTTTTTTTTGAAATTTCAAATTAGGGAATAGTTGAAAATTTAATTTTAAATTTTTTAAAAACTTGTAATCGAAACTTTATATTTAGACAAAATATCCAGAAAAGATCGAATATTACAAAAAACTTTCGCTTTTCTGTATATTTCTTTTAATTTCCAAGTTTTCTCGAAATGCCGAATTTTCTAGATTTAAGTTTTCCCAATTTTGATTTTAAGTTCTTGATTTTCAACTTGAAATTGAAAATTTTAAATCTAAAGAAAATGTTGAAATTCGATTTTCATCTCGAAATATCGATATTTTAAAACTGGTTAGAAAATTTTTATTTTACCTATTCAACATTTCAGGAAAAAAGTCCAAAGTTTTATTTTCATTTCGGAAATCAAAGTTTTAAGCTAAATTAAGCTAAGGAATTAAATTTTAAGAAAAAAGTTGATATTACAGAACACATTCAAAGGTTATAATTATCTTTTTGTGCAACCGGACACGAAGGTATTATTTTGCATAAATTACTTAGGATAAATGTTAACAGTGATTGTCGATTTGTATTATTACTTTTTATAATAACTGTTGTTTTATTTATCATTTATCAGTTAGTAAATGTTATTTCCCATTTATCAGTTACCATGTAAATACTGGCAGCTTGAAAACATGAGCGCCACCTTTCTATATACGTCAAATTTAATCACGGCTTCTTAAAAGCACAGCGACTTCCGTTACACAACTTCTCTTGATACGCGAAAGAATTACTTCGCGGTCGTCTAGACGCACAAATACTATTTTATTTAGGGTGTTTTCTCGAAATTTCCATTTTTTCCTTTTGAAATTTGAAGTTTTAATTTGGAATTTTCAAATTTTTGCTAAACTTGCAACTATGATTTCAAGAAAGGTAGAAATTCGAAATGTTCAAGTTAATAGTTAAAAATTTTATGAAAAAAAAAAAACTGGAAATTTAAAAACAAACATTTTCTTCTAAGTTATGAATTCTCACATAAAAGTTTCATTCCTTTTTACTAATTCAAATTTAACGGTATTTTTTTTTAATAGTACAGAAAATTGCAATTCCGAGTTTATGAAATTTATTTCATGTTTAAAATTCACATTTCTTTTTTTATTTTTTATATTAGTATACAACTTTCGTGAAACGTACTAGTATACAGCTTTGGTGAAACGTACAAGTTTTCTAGTAACATTTTAATTTTACAAAGTGACAAAATGCTATCCTCATGGTGGAAAGGATCGATATTAAAAATACAACGACACTGTGTACTGAAATATTTACGACTTAGTTGCACCAAATGCAAAAATACGATTAAAATATCATTTATTCTAAGCCGTAATTAGGCTTTATTTCTTTTTGTGCAACTCCCGTCCGATTAATGAAAAGAGGTTATGTTCAACTGACATTTTGCATAAGTTAAAAATGACCGAGGTAAGTAATAATTAGACGTGGAACACAATCTCTTTTCAACGTAACCAGAATTTTCTTTTTGTAAAAGAATGTTCACGTTTTTGTTTTAAAAAAATTGGCACGGAAAGCTAAATTTGCTCCATACGTTTCTTTCACGTATTTAATGCATTAACAGGCTGGCCGTGGGCGTGGGGTGGTGGCACGTGGCCGGGCCGGTGGCCCCCCAGCCCGTGGAGCGCCGGCCAACCGAGCGGGCCGGGGAGGAGCAGCAGGGGGGCGTGGGGCAGCACGCCAAGCCGCTCGTGGAGTGGGCCGCGCCAAGGGAAGTTTACCAGGTGAGATTTAAACTATACCTTTGTATTTTCAATACGCGATTTTCAAAATTAACAATTCATTCTGGGATTGATGATGTTCAGTTTTTAAAATCAGTATTGGATTGTAAAGTTTGTAGAAGTGTGTGCTATAAATATGTATGAGATTCGAACAAGCGTTAATTCTTTTAATGCACTTATGAGAAATAAATGTCTACATTTCATGTCCTTGACGTTCGAATCTTATACCTAAAGATTCTATTGATGTTCAGCTAATTTTTTACTCTGATTTTCTTCAAGAAGTAATTTGCCTTTCTATCATTTCTCAGTTTAAGTATTAGCAAATGTTTATTGAAGGAAATCGAATATAGAGCAACATTTCTTCATACCATTCATTGTACGATTTCAGCAGTTTTGTTAGCCGTTGCATAGTTGTCTTGTCTTACCTTGTCACACTACAACGAATGGAGGTAGGCGAGTTTAAAGCCGTGTTTTAATCCAGTATGTACCACCTATATTCCCTACTTTTTTTTTATTTTGCCATCCCACCACACATTTTGTTACTCACAATTTTCATCCGTCAAGCAGTGATCCAGGCGTAAATTTGTATGGCCTATTGTCACTGCTGCAGTTTGTGGTTTTTATTGGTGCTTTAAAAGCCACAATTCTATTCATTGCTTCTCATTTTAAACAAATGACATATTTTGGCTTTGAGATTAATGAAAATTAACGTACTGTTGTTGCCGTTGTAATAAATACAAGTGAAATATACAAGAAATAAAAAACCAAATTCAAAACGGCAGAACACTAACTGAATATCACCTTAGAAGTTTAGCGAATAAAGAAAAAATACGGGATGCCCCAAAAGTCTGAAACAAAATTTTGTAATTATATATTTTAACTTCTCATAAAATAAAATTAAAATTCGCTTTAAGTTCATATAGCACATATTAGCGGAATAAATTTTGCTTAAATGGACAGCGCCCAGGCACAGAATAAATTGGTAAAGATCAATACACTGATCGGCATCTTGCACAGACTAAATATTTCAGTTAGTGGCCGTTAAAGGTTTTGATTCGTTCTGATTTTGACATCTTTCATTCAAAAATTCCAGAAAACAAGCCAAATCTCGGGTGCAGACAAATATACCGCGAGTCGAGTCCTATTTGTACAAAAGTGACTGTTATTAGCCCACTAACTTACGGATTTAATTGGAAGATCTAATATGTGTACAGATATGTACGTTAGTGGAAAGCATCTTATTTGGTATGTGGTGAATCAAATGCGCAGATATATCTTTACGGATTAAATCCGCAGATCAGATTCGTCAGCTAATAGCCGCCCCATACACCAGCGGATTATATTGAATAAGGCAGATGTTAAATCATCGGAATTAACTTTGTGTTGACGGACAGGGCCGAGCCACAGACTAATCGGCAGACTTATCTTGCACAGACTAAGATTCGTTCTGAGATCCTTTACTCAAAAATGCCAGATAACACAAGACAAATCTCGGGTGCATGCAAACATACCTCTAGCCGAGCCCAATTCATACTAAAGTGACAATACCAATCCATTAAAGCGAAGTTTTTAACTGACGGATTTAATTGGAGGATCCAATATGTGTACAGATATGTACATTAGTGGAAACCAGTATAATGGTATGTAACCAGCCAAGTGCGCAGATATATCATCGGGGATTAAATTCGCGGATCAAGTTCGTTCGTGTATGGCCGGCTATTGGGTGATTATAATTCGATTACATTTATACTTACTCGTGCAGGTTTCTAAACTGAACCGAAAACCGAAACACTAACCCATTTTTATTAAAACGAAAACTGCAAACTAAACTCCATAGTTTAATATATTTTTAATTCGAAATCAATCTTGTACAGGTTCTTCGACTTCTTTTCTCAAAATTCACGCTTTCAACCTTTTTCGCCGAATTTGTTTTCGACACTTGTTTTTAAAATACCCAATAGCATTTAAGTGCCTTGTAAGTGGGATCTGGACCTTCTCTGACTTCTCGAGCCAATGTAGTTTTCCATTTTAAAATGGCAAAGGTCAGTTAGTTGCTTTTAACAACAAATAATTTAAATTCCGTTCAGAAGCTACTAATTAAAATATATTAAGCTTATTTTTGTTAGCACTTGAATCAGATATGTATTTTAACATTAACCTCTGTGTTTCAAAGTCGAAAAATGAATCGAGGTATGGAGATCAATTCTGCTGGATAAGTGATACTTAATGCATAATGCGTTATGTTGCCATTATTAGGGAGAAATCATTCCGGCTTAAATGGCATTTAAGACGATTAAACGGAGCAAAGAACACAATATACCAATAAAAGGGATGACCTTTTACCCAGACAATCAGCTTTTAGAAATCAGAATCACTGTGTTAAAAAGGAGGATCAACGATTCGAACTATTATATCATCTAGAATAATCGAAAGATGTTTAAATAAAGTTGAACTAATGAGCACGGAACCAGAAAAAAGTCATTATTTGATAGAGTACAAAGTTCAAAGATTGGGATTTGCCAAAAATCATCAATATTGGTTTGCTATTGATTGAAAGATTAGGAAGCGTCGACTTAAATGCATAATGCCATTTACCCCTTTTTTTCATTCTTCCAAGACAATGTGCATTTCCACTTCGTTGGGCAACTTGACTGACCACTTCGATGTTGTTGGTATTCCAATAATAAAGTAGGCACCTTACATCGCCCACCTCAATCCCATTAAACATTTATGGGATCATTATAAAATGTTCGAGGTCGTAAACTCCCTCTCACTATTAACTAGTGAATGCATTAAAGAATGAGGGAGAATATTTCCCAGGATTAATCACAACATGCCAAGTCATGGATGTGGTAATTGGGAGTGAAGGAAAACTTACAATTTAACTAACATTACATTGGATCCATTGATTCTACCGTTTTCAATTTTTTAAATGATTTTCAATTTTCGTTTTCATACTTCACCTATTTTTAACAAAAGAAGCGTTTAATGGTATTAAATAAGGTCATATTTTTCGGATTTCTTTCTCAAACGATTTTGTAAATCCAATTGATAACCTTTTATTATAATTTAGTTCAATTTTATTTTCATTAGTGTAATTATTTTAGTTTAATCAAATGGTGCGTTAATTTTGTCCGGGAAATTAATAAAGCATCCCATTGTGATAACGAAGGCTTCCACGGCCAGAGTCGGTACAGGATATACTTCTTCCGGGATTGGACCGTGTCAAAGAACTACTAAAAGTGTTTGACGTTTCGCCCACCATCGTAGGGGGCTTCTTCAGGAACAAAGAAAGGATACAATAAATAAAAAGAGAAATATAAGTGAATATGCAAAAGTGAAAGAATGAAAAGGCCAATTTCAAAACATCAGAGCATGGTAATTCATCCCGGAAGAAGTATATCCTGTAAAGCATCCCATTTTTAAAATTGTGCATATTTGGACAGAGCTCTTTCTTATGGTTTCACCACCCTATCTGTGATAGTAAGGGCTACAAGCCTTAACGAAATTATGATTAAATAATTTAATCAAAGTGTTCAAAACAGTTTCTGGTTCAAAATTACCACACAAGTCTAAATCCAAAAGATTTAACATATCTTTTGATTTGTACCCCTCACCATTACAGATAGGCTTATCAAAACCTATATCGCCGGATTTGTAGAGAATTATTCAAATGTGCAAAAATATATAAAAAAAATACAAAAAATTATTTCGTACAACGTTCTTAACGTAGAAGTATCGGTTTTAGAATTACCGTTTAGAATTTAATGCAATTTGGTAGATTGGTAGATTATACCGGGTTATTCACGACATATGACACGGAAGATTATGCCCATGCTACTTGATTTTAAAAATGTTTCGTTTTGGGAATGGATAATGATCCATTGGCGGTACATTTTAAAATTAGTTTCATGATGTATTAGAGTTTTATCTTTTTAAAGATAAGATTCTAAGGTTAACATAAAAGCGAGTTTTAGTAAGATTTGGATTTTGAGATATTTTAATTTATTTGAAAAATGTAGTAACAATTTTAACGTTAAAATTCTCAACGCGTATTTTACATCTCAAAACCAAATTTAGGTTAAAGTCTATTAATTGATTAAGGTTTGTGTCGCACATTTAAAAAATTGATTAGTGTATACGGGATGTTCAAAGATTATAGTTAAATAAATACAAGTTTTAAACTTGTTTATTTGAAATAGGAACATCCTGTATTTTATCACATAACTTGCAGAATTTAATTCTCTATCAAATAATATTAAATTCCTGTAGCTAAATGTTCGCGTTTTTCTATAAAACACACATTTTCAAAATGGAAACCCATTTTAACAAATTTAATATTTATCAAGTCAGCTGTCGCATTTTGAAAAATCTGAATTACTTCTAATAAACAGTAGTTTGAAGGGAAAACATTTGGTGATAAACATCACTTAAAATTTTAAATATTACGCATTAATTTGAAGGAGGAAAATAAGAATGTTTCAAATACAATAAACAATATTGGCCTATTGTGTTTAAAATGACGACCCTCTGACTCTAAATGAAAACATAGCCTCTTTTCAAGAGTTGTTGAGGATCTTGAACCTCAACATTTGTCAAAAGAACTGAACAAACTTTTAAATGAGGTGTCACTTAACGTAGGGGTGCCATTTAAAATTTAAGGGTATTTTACCCCCTTTCCTAACGAGTGGCTTCCAAGATTTCTCAACTTTTGCTATCATGTGTCCCCCTGGAAAAGAAAATCGTCTTGTCTCAGGTTTTTTTGTTTTTCCTTTTAATTCTGATATTTTCTAGGAGGGAAGTTTCTACTGTGCTGCTATCATTTTTTGACATGTTCACGTATGTTACTGTATTCGTACTCACCAATTGTTATTTAACCTTGACATAAAAATTCTGTAGTACTATCAAGAATAGAAGAGATCCAATCACGATTGTTTTTTAAGATTTTGGAAAGTAGGATACAACAGTAAATGATTTTTCTTCTATTGTAACATCAAATCAATAAAAAAAAGTTTAAGGTTATGTTTGTTCACCGGGTTCACATGTGAACATGACAAAAAATGACAGCAGTACAGTAGATTAGAAAATTTTTTGTACACGCGGCGTTTTCCCTGCGTTTTTATGTGAACAATTCGTCAACCTTCGATGCCACTTCAGTTTTAAGGTTAAGTGACAAGTTTTTCATGATTGTCTTTTAATTAATTTGTTAATTCGGCGTGTTGCTGCTTTTTCTTACTTTTCCAATGAAATATTTGCTCATGATTGAATAATTTTGACTGTGGCCTTGTTCGGTCGTATACATTGCTTTGTGCTTTGTTCTATCAGAGTTCACTATTCAGGTGATTCTACAACGAAAATTAACAAAAGATTTAAAGCCTTTTGGGAACCCCTTTCTTTTCGGGTGTTCCAAAGTAAGAGTAAGTTAAAATGAGTTAATAAAAACAGCACTCACGTAGAAGCAGCATCACACAAAATACACAATTAATACGAAAAACCCAAAACGTCGTCCATTATGCAGTTTGTAACAAATTCGCTTCTCACTCCAGGGATCTCGAAAACAGTAAAAGATGCAGCATCTGCTAAATTAAGGCAAAGTTGCACAATTTGACATGTGGAATACTCCGTTGAGAAATCGAAAATATCTCTTGCTGTTCTTGAGATTTCTGAAAAAAGTAAAATTTTGAATTTTCTTTTTTATTATTTCTTGGGCTTATTTGAAGAGTACTCGAAAAATTAAAAACTTTTTATTGGCGTTTATCATCATTTACCAGATTGGATAGGAATTTTTTTATTAAACATTTCGTGTTTGCGCTATCATTACAAGTACTTTATTTAAATAAGAACCTGTTATTTTTATCAGGGCTTCGAACCGCTATTTGTTTCGTTTCGGTTTTCGTTCCGGCAAAAAAATTATATCGGTTCAGTTCCTGTCTTCGTTCCTACAAAATTGACGAATTTTTCCGGTTTTCGGTTTAGTTCCGGGCGACTCATTTTTTTATTTTTAAAAGTTTGTCGAATTAAAAATTGATTTAAGAACATAATTTAGAAAATGTGATGTCTTTTTTTCTTTAATATTACAACACGTAACTACTCCGATCTGGCCTAAAATTGAAGGCCAATATTTTATATTTTTCAAGTTTAAAAATTTTATGCTGAAACTATCAATTTTGAGTTCAAATTTCCAGAAAAATCTAAACTTTATAAAAAACTAAATCGGAACTTCGGATTTAGATATTTCCAATTTAAACTCGGAATTTTCATAAAAATCTTAAATTATTTACCTTAGAATTGAAAACTTCTAGAATATACGAACTTTGGCGATTAACATCAAAAATTTGAGAAACTTTTTTCTTTTCTTTCATAATTTTGGTTCTCTATCGAAGTTTTGACTTTGACTCGTTCTTTCTAATAAAATTCATTTTTACTGTTTCGACTTTGCTTTCTAAAACTTCCGATTATAAAGATTAAATTAAAAAAATAAATGAAAATAAACAAGAAAAAAAATTATAAAACAAAAAGTTTTGAATTAAGATTTTGCAGGACAATCACAATTTCAAAATTTCTACCCTAATTTAGAAATCTTGACTTTAAACCCAAATATTCGATTTTTTTTCTGGAAATGTGGCTGAAGACTTCAAAATTTCTAGAAAAATAGAAATTTTTCTAAAGTTTTGTTTAATGCATTTACCTTTTTTCGATATTTAACCTTTTTTCTTTTGAAGTTCTAAATTTAAATTTCTATGTACTTTTTATTATTTTTTTTTAATTTCGACTTTAAAGAAAATTTAGTCTTTCTCTAGCAACCTCATAACCCTTTTTCTCGACATGTTGACTTTTATTCTTTAATTATAGACGTTTTTCTCGAAATTAAAACAAATATAAGTTTAAATTTTGCATTTTCGAATATTCGACTTTTAGCTCAAAAGCTCAAAATTTTCAGGAGTCGAAATTTTCTAGATTAATTTTGAAAAATTGTCATAAATTTAATTTGTTTTTGCTCAAAACTTAGACCTTTTCAAAAATGTCGTCTCTCTTCTTGAAATCTGGATATTCTTTTGGGATTTTGAATTAATGTTCAAAATAAAAAGTAACATAAAATTTTTATCTTCAAATTGGCACTTTTGTGCTTGAAATCGTAACTTCTGCTAACATTTTAAGCAAACATTTGAAATTTTTAATGGTAATGTAAATTTTAACCCTAGAGTAGGCGCGCCATATTTTGTAACACGATGGGGCGCGCGCGGTCTCAGAGACCGCATCTATAAATAATGTTATTTATTAACTTTTTTTGGTTCTATGATGAAATATGGTATCTTGGTATATTTATTAATAAAATTAAATAACAAATCATGCACTGTTTTAACCTATAAACAAAAAATTTAGCCAAATACAAAGTCCAAATTATTGTACGAAATACAGAACTAAATTTCCAATAATATTATATTTACGGGTTGGGGTCTAAAAATAGGTTTCATTTGGACAAAACTTGTTTGGAATTATCCTCTACAGCCTTATTTCCAAGCAAAAGTCAATTTAAATCAGGAACTATAATGACAAAACAATTTAACATGCGCGGGCGCGCGCGGTATCACATAATGCAAATAGCTATAACTTACAAAAATGAACTTATAATTAATCAGTTGATCAACCATTACATTTGTGATGTTATAAAATTCAGCTAAACCAAAAATGAGCATTATTGCCAAACTAATTTTTGAAATATAAAATAATAAATATAAGTGCGGTCTGAGAGACCGCGCGCACCCATCGGCGGGTTAAGAATAAAAGTAAAAAATTCCACAAAAAATGCAATTTCAATTATTTCTAAACTAAAATTTTCTATGAAAAAATTGAAATTTTAAGATCAACGACAAATTTTCTGAAAAAATAAACGCGAATTTCAGTTTTAAAGACGAAATTTTAGAAATAATTTCAGCTGTAGCTATAGCTAAAAAGTTTGTGAATATAATTGTAAAGTCCCTCTGGCTTAATTTTTCGATATTTTATCAAATGAATGATAACTGACGAGAAGCGGGATATTCGAAATAACATTTGGCATTATCCTTTAAAAAGACAAACATATATATCCATCCAGCGTCTTTTTGACAGAAGCAAACGGACAAGACATGCCATATAGAAGTATTAGATATATGCATAAAAGTTTAATTCAAAACGGAAATCTGAGATTCAAAAGTAATAAAAATTGCAGGTCCGTCTTTAAAATAACGTGCTTGATGATGGCAACGAAAAGACGAAACCTCCAATAAAAAAACTGTTTATCTTGTAACAGATTAAAAACTCTAGTAAAAAAGTATTTTTAGTTTTTCGATTACTCGTCAAATAAGGTCAACAAAAAATAAAAACAAACGTCCAAAAAAATACTTAAAAAAAATCTCATGAGCAGCAAGAAATATTTTCGATTTCTCGACGGCTACTACTGGTCCCTAAATTATGCAACTTTGCCCTTATTTAACCGATGCTGCATCTCCACGTTGCAACGCCACGATACCGATATGTTGTTTGATGGAAAAACATTCCTTATTATTTATATGAGATTTTGCATCCACAGACATCGTTTCGGCAAGTGATAAAACGCTTTATCTTGAAAAATACTAATGATAATGTCATTAAGTTACATATCATTGGAATCACAATGTCACACACAATTTAACTCTGATGAAAAAAGTATGGGGTGCCATTTGACATAGTTTTCTAAGATATAATTCAAAAACAAAAGACTATCGACTGGCAAAAATTATCAAGAAAGGTGCGCTTAGAATTGAAAATCGACCTGTCTGAAGATATTTTTACAAATCCAGTTTTCATTTTGTCTAAATTTTGTCTAAATAGTTCCATACTTTTTACTCAGGTTGTATGTTTACAAATCGATATCTTTATCTGCAAACAAATTTTAAATGAAAAATTTGGAAAGAGGAAGCGAGAACGGAATACTAATTTTCGATGTAGAATCATCTACTGGGTTTTTTCGAACTTCTTTGTTAAGAAGTTGTTACAAATTCTATGCTCACCTTCATGATCTCGAAAACGATAAGGAATACAGCGATGTTATTTGTAAAAATTATTTAAAAACAAATCTTTCCTATTTTTACCTTTTTCTCCTTTTAATTAGTTAATCATAGTAGCAGAGTAGTAAATTCATCTTATTATTAAACAAATATTTAATAGATGAAAATATGCAATATAAATTTCATAATTTCAAAGCCAAAACAACAATTACATTAACAAACCTATCCTATAAAAAACTTTGGATGAAACACTGGAAAATTTCGAGTTTTTGAAATCACAAAATTATTGTTTGATGTAAAGGTTAGACAAGAATAACCACAAAATTTAGTTTGGCTTAGTTTTTTAAACTCACTTGCAAATTCCCAAAAAATGTTTCAATTGGAGAATTTGCAAGTGTACTCGTGTTTTTTTGTTTTAGTTCATTTGCCATTTTCGTTTTTCAAAGAAGTTATTTAAAAGTAAGTTTTCTGTTGTTGTAGCAGGTAAACGGAAGTTTGACGGGGGTCACCAGAACCAGGGGGAGACAAAGCGCAGATACCAGAGCAACTGGGGTAGCCAGTCCCTACAACAGTTACCGCTTGGGGCGGACATCAACGGAGATCAGCAGGCATGGTACCAGGATTCATATTCGTCCTGGAGCTAAGTGACCAACATCAGTCGCTAACAAAACCCAACAAAAAGTACATGATTATTATTAATATTATTATTAGGACATTTAAGCCCACGGTGAACTGAGTGCGAGTGGCCCTGCGTCGATTTGGGATTTGACGGGCGCGTCATTAGTTGTAGCCTGCACGCGCCCGATCGCCCATTAGCGTAAAAAGCGGAACCCAAAAACACAAAATGGTGTCCCCATTTTATAACCTATCTACATTCGTTTTCTATCTCTTGTTGAATTGGTTATTTTTTGAAGCTATGTTGGATTTTTCAAAATTTTTTAAAACAATGTAATTTTGTTTTTAAATCATTTTCTTTACAAATTAAATTGTAGAAGTTATTATTTTGTCATTATGTTGTGTTTAATTACATTTATTGGTGATTGGGATTAAAGTGAGTCATGTTTCAATAACTTGTACAATGATCAAAAATGCTGCTTTAAAATTTGTTCCAAAATAGTTAAATATTTGCTTTACGTAATGTAAAATAGTTCCAATGAAAAGATAACATTCTCCAAATTATTGAAAAATGGCCTTACTAGTAGTCCTGTGAGGCTTGCGACCCCAATTTGGCGCTTTACTACATCTGGGTCGCCCCTTTGGTTATATATTTTCCCTTTTCAGAGTCGGTGTTATGTTCTGCAGAAAGTTGTTTAAAATATTTCAGAACATGACATCGGTTTTTGTTGTGTTTTTTATTACTTAATTACTAGAAAAATACCATCCCAGGTGTCATATCGTTAATGCAGCTCTAATTTCTGTTTTGGTTATATTTTCATTTCACCGAATACAGGCATGGGTTTGGCACTTTGCGCGAACTGTAGCCGATAAGTTTAGTTTGGTTTTGATTTTTAAGCAATTTCTTAGTTAAATGATAAAAAGGTGGGAGCTATAGTTCGCGCCGGGCATGGAGCGGGACTGCGCTCGGTTCATGCGGATTTGTCCGAAAAAGACCGAACATGAAGCGAGTGAGTTTTTTTTTTATTATTACATGTATAATACAATTATATATTTTATTCCTGCAAGTGCATTTTGCATTGTGATGTATTTTAGCAGTAATTAAGATGTTTCGGAATATTACTAGCATGTACTTCTGTTTTTCATTCGGTATTCCAAATATCAGGATGGTTACAGTCTCAGACTACAAACAGGACACATTACAGCTAAAACACGCATCATTTGCAATTATTTCTCTAAGTATCGTATATTAACATAATTTGGATATGATTTGCTTTTTTGCTTCCCCAGCATGTTTTTTTTTATATCATTCTCAATACGTTTTGTTTTGTAATGAAGGAAATTTCCCTAATATTTTAGTGTGATGTAGCCTCTGACATTACTGTATTGTATTAGAATATTTACTTAAAAGTACTATAGTGAAAACACTCCCTAAGGTTTCACCTACAACTAATTATACCACCTGCTAAGGTTATTTAGCTACCATTGATCATTACTGTACTGTATTATTATCGGTTCTTGATGATTCCGATTTTCTAATGTATATCGTCCATCAAAACTTTGAAAGGATTGATAATTTAATGTCTCAATAAACAGTTGTATGTGTATCACATTTTAAATGTTCTTTTATTTTAAACCCTCACCCAAATTAAAAATTATTCAAAATGGTAAGTAAGCATTGCCTCCATTACTTTAAGAGCTGATCAAACTTATATTAATGGAGGGGAATTCATAGGAAATATCCTAGTTCTAGAGATGTAATATCTGCTATTAAGAAGTTTATGTTTGACAATATGGCTTTTAAAATTCCTCATTATACTTTGCAAAATATCTGGTCATTTGATAACGAAGGCTTCCACAGTCAGTCAGTACAGGATATACTTCTTCCGGGAAAACAGATGAAAAATAAAATACAAGGAAATATACAAATATGAAAAATGCCAACCTCAAAACATCAGAGCATGGTAATTCAGTATGTCTACCATACCAGAAGCAAAACTCTTCTGAGAAGAAATAAAGAAAGGGAACCAAATACCATTCGTCTGCGCGATCACTCCCGAAGATTTCCGATGGTTGGTTTCTAGATGGAGGAGAGCCTGTAACTGACGTCTCTGTTGATGTTTTTGGGGAACTTCTGGATTTTAATGGCCTCGCGTATCTTCCTATTATAGTAAATGGGAATATTTGATATAATTGAAATATCAAAAAGAATCTTATGTCCGTATTCATGTTGATGTTCCGCAATGGCTGACTGCGAAAATAAACCAGACTTAGACATCTTTGATGCTCGGATTCAGATTTAAGACGCGAATATCCGTGTCTCTAAACGCACCCTTAAAACTAATATCATAAAGATAACTTTCTTATGACATTTTAACGACATGTTATTAAAGAGATTAAAATGTTACCAGTAATAGTGATGAAAATGGGAGGTTATTCAATGTTCTTTTAATAATAAATAAACAAAATTTAATTGTTAGAGCATATATATTACGATTTTTAAAATATAAAAACATAAATCTTTAAACCAAAAACTGAAAAAAAAGATGCTTAACCCTTTCATTGCTAGAAACGTATATACCTTTTTTTTGTATATGGGTCCTGCGATTGAAGAACGGATGACACATATACGAAAAACGTAAATATGTGTCTTGTAAGCGCGTCTCCCAACGAAAATTTGACACTCCTTATAATAAGAAAATACAAAAATATTTTAGAATTTGCAGAGACCCGTCGTTTTATGTGCTTGAGGGGACATTTTTTACGGTCAAGTCAACTTCATATGTTCATCCACCTAACTTTCACCAAACCACGCTTTAAAATTTCAAAGAGAACTGCTCTACTTTTGATACATCATTTTAAAGCCCTTTCCATTGCAAATACACTGGTGTGTTGTTTAAAATTAGAGAATTAAAAAGAAAAAGTTGCCAAATCCACATTCGTGTAACAGTGCAAGATGCTAAGAGTGTTCACCCATTTTTCGGCCTTATATAGTCGATTACATAAAAAAACTTTTTATGGCCACTGAATGACACGAGATCACATAATAAAGAATAGAACATACCTATTAGTAAAGTTATGTAATTTTTTCTTTCACCATAATCGAATTTTTTGAGCCCGTTCACGACATCCTGAAAATATTAAGGCTAAGTGCCCTACGTGTGTGCTTATTAAAAGATTCTCCACCAATCTGTTTTACTACCTGTTTCTAAATGAAATATAAATACAAAAGAAAGAAGTAACGGAGACCGGTACTACTTTGTAAAGGTTTTCGAATATTCTGAGATAATTTTCTTTTCATGCTAATGATAACTCAGCAAAATCATTTGATATTGTCGAGTTATTGTCTGCATCTTCAGGACTTGGAGATCTACTAGATTACTAGACGCTTACCAATTAGCCTTTGGCAAAGCATTCTAGGTCGAATTTTGCGCCAACTGGTTTTGGCCTGACACGCGCTTCCTAACATCAGCACGTGCTTTTTCCACAAATTCTACTGTGAGGTTTGCGTAGGGTCGATGTTCTGTACTTTTTCTGAGCATTATTTTTTAACTACTACTTTCAAATCGAAAAGAAAATAAATAATAACATAAACTAATAATAATTAAAATGTACCTATAGGTACTAATATACGAAAACAATAAAAAAATGTCGGGTAAATTTTCTCAAAATTTTTTTTATTTTTTTTGTAATATTACCGCATATTATTAGCACTAACTTTCAATTTCTTTGATAACAAAGCATGCTAGTAATACTGATGACATTAAAATATTCACCTATACCCTCATTACCCATTGTTTGTCGTGATTAAAATCATATTACGATTTACGCGTACCGACTGTAGTAGGCTATTTTTGTGATTTTTTGGTTGGACTATATGCGACCTTCTAAAGGTATTGAATATGCTTCTGGGTCAGCAAAGTTTGTGAATGGGTTAGCAGAAATAGAGCACAACATTTGATCAAAAAAGCTTGATCACAAAGAGCATTAACCCCTGAAACAAAAAATGTTGTAAAAGAGACGCTAGTTGAAAACTCAGAAATTCTGCTACCTGCACTTCACATTAAATTAGGTATTATGAATCAATTTGTAATGACATTACCTAAAGACGGATTCTGTTTCAAGCATACACCCTGTTCCAAGTTAAGTGCGCACTATTGTTAACTTTTTTATTATTGGAACTACGATGTCGGTTAAACAGGCAATATTGTGGCATTTTTATAGGTGATTGCACTGGCGTTTTTTTAATGGAACACCCTAGATATTCTATATCTATTAAGCAGAGAATTTTATTGTAAGCAAAAAAGTTATTATACCTTAATATCAAATATTGGAGAACAAGAAATTTATTAAAGAAAATCAAAGGTGGTACTTGCATAACATTATTTTCTGAAAAACAAAAAAAAAGTAAACATGGATAAGAGAAAATTAAAATTTCAAAGTTAATGTTCAAAAATATTTCTACTTAACATACTTTTTCATTCTTATATGAACATTGCGAGAGTTGTTTATAATAAGGTTCCGTGCGTTTATAATTCTAATTGTACTAGTTGTAGCATCTTGAAGAGCAATTATTGTTGCATATCTACCCCATAAAAAATCTAATGAGCTCATATGTGGTGGCCGTAGAGACCTTTTGGACTTATGTAGCGGTTACCAAATTACCTATTCAATCACTCATGCATTCCTTAAAAATTATGAGCGGGAGCACTACCTTATTGGGAACAATTAAGACAATTTCAGTTTTTTAAAAACTCCCACAATGTGACATGAATTCAACATATCGTTATCCAGTTAAATGTCCCTGATAAAAAAATGGCTCGATAATTTTTGATCCTATTATTCCACATTAATTTAGCAACTGTCAAAATTGTAATGCAAAATAGACAATTTAATTTTTTTTAATGAGCCTTTTGGTGATTTTTGAAAATTGAACTATAGCATAAGATATCTAAATATTTTCTTTATTTTTAATTTTTTGGCATTAATGAATAAGAATTTTTGCTTAAAATAAAATTCTCTATTTAATGGTAATGTAATGAGTTTTTGGTTAATAACTCTAAAACGCGGCGCTCAATTATTTTTTCATTTTCATCAGTGTTAATCACCATAAAAAATACTACAACTTTGCCCATTTAACCGACATCGTAACTTTAATAATAAGGAAATTAGCAATAATGTGCACTTAACTTGAAACAGGGTGTATACCTATACAGAGTCCTCCATTAGTGCGTGGACGGAGAATAGCTCGTAAACCCGAGAAGACATCAAAATGAAATTTTGCTCAGTGGCGCACATCTATAGGGAGCACATTTTAAAATTATTTTCATTTCATTGTACCAATCATATACAGAATGTTGATATAAACTTACTTTTTTTTTAATAGAACACCCTGTATATTTTTACATATTTAGATAGCCCTATAAAAATGCAGCAAATTAATGTAGGGCTTATGGGGGTTTTGACAGGTCGTTTTCCTAGTAGAGGATCAAAAATCCGGAGATAGGACTCTGATGCAGTGATTTGTAAACACTCAGTATAATGTAGTATTAACCAATTTGCAACAAAAATAATTATTGATAGTCTTAGTTTCCACAAATCATAAACATGTTGTCTTATGTTTTTTAATTATACAGAGTGAGTGAGGTTTGCAAATCCAAAAATTACTAAAAAAATTTAAATATAATGCCCTATGCCCTATTTTTATTGCCTAATATAAAAAGAAGATAAAATTAGCTTTCCAACAATTTTACATTATGTGGGGTTACATTTGATAGTTTTCATGAAAATGAACTTTTCATTTAACATTTTCTAGTAATTATTAGATTTGCAAACCTGGATCACTCTGTATAACTAAAGAATATACGACAACATTCTTAAGGTTTATGAAAACTTCAGATTATCAATGATTGCTTATGTCGCAAATTGGTTAATACTACATCATACAGAGTGCTTACAAATGGCTGCATCAGAGTACTGTTTTTGGATTTATGATCCTTTATTAGGAAAAGGACCCATCAAAACCCCCATAAATCCTATATTATTTTGCTGCAGCCTTTTATAAGGCTGTCCAAATATGTAAAAATATACAGGGTGTTCTATTTAAAAAAAATATAAGTTTATGTCAACACTCTGTATATGATTGGTACAATAAAATGAAAATAATTTTAAAATGTGCTTCTCATAGATGTACACCACTGGACAAAATTTCATTTTGATATATCCTTAGGCTTAGGAGCTATCTTCCGTCCACGCACTAATGGGGACCCTGTATATGTAATAAATTTAAGCATTTATCGGATGCAAAGATAAAAGAAAGCGTTTTTGCTGGTCATGTGAAATTAATGCAAGAAGCTAACTTTAAAAATAGCACGAATAAAACCGAATGGAACGCTTGGAATTCATTTAAGGAGGTAGAAACGAAAAAAGCCCAGATTAGAAAAATATAGTGGATAATTGCTTAGTAATTTCCATAAAATGAGCTGCAATATGAATGTTACGTTTTCTGCATTCTCATAGTAACTTGTTTCCTGAGAATCTTGGTGTTATAAAAGTGAAAGACAATGTAAAAGCTTCCACTAATATATTAAGGTTATAATAACAGTTAGCAAAGAAGGTAGGACGCAAAAACGATGGCCGACTACTGCTGGAAGTCGAAGAAAGATGAAGCAGATAGAAAGCATAAGAGAAAAATGTTGATGAATAGGAGTTTTGTAGAAAGTAGAAAAAGCTACTACTAGTTTTTTTAATTTAATTAGCCTCTTAAGTATTATTTTTAAACAATACGGTTGGTTTTTTAAAGTAAAAATTTAATTTCAAATTCATTCATCGTTAAAAATGTACATGTGCTAGAAAAGAAAAAAAACAGCTGTATTTTAATTCAACATATATAGACGTTAAAAAAAATGTAACACAATAGGGTATAGTACTTGACTCTGATTTTTAAATTGCCTTAAAATCATGGCTGTCTTTTTCAGTATAATTTTGTATTTTCCTTAAAAAATCCCCAGTTTACGCGATAAAATATGTGAAGCAAAAATCACTCATTTAAATTAATTAAATATTCAAATAGATTGTGACGTCATGTGTAGGGCAATCAAACAAGCGCAAGTAACGATCGGTATTGTTATTAAAATTTTCATATGAAATAACGAATTTCGTAGAAGGTTTAGAGCAGACACAATATTAAATTAGTTCCTATTTCCATAAAAAAAGAGCGAAAGCCCTCTCTAAAACACAAAGTTAAACCCTAGCAAACTGGCAGCCGTTGGTTATGCTCAGCACGTGACGTCACACTTAAAACTATCAAGGCCGGTTTTGTGACATTCGTTCATCGACCAAAATATTGCAACTTTAATTTGAACTTGTAACAATAAACCAATCACGTGTTCTTATGAATAAAAACCGATAATTCCTTATTTCTTACTCAAAAATATGTCATATTTGCATCATTTATTAATGTTTTTTTATAGTGTCAAGTACCTTATTGTTAAAAGAGGAAAAAAATGTAATTTAGCAGGCCCATGAATTCAAACAGATTACCTCATCTGTGAAGTTTTACATAACATTTAATTGTCTTGATCCACTGTTTACACTTTTTGACTCATTTTCAACAACATTAAGAATAACTTACCTCAGGTAGCAACTGGTGAGGATAATCTGTACTTAAGCATAATAAGACTTAATATTAAAATAAAAAAATATGCCTCCAGTCAGATTCTAGTAACACTATAGTTATTATGGACTGACAATGTTTTGTTCCCATTGCTCATTGAACATAAAGATTTAAATCTGTAGCACTCACTGTGGAGACAGATTGAAATGGACAAATAGAAATAATCATTTCTCACAAGAATGATTATCTGTAAGCAATTTTTTTAAGAGAAAATATTTTACTTTTGAATCCACCAGAACGCTACCAATAGAAAATTATATTCAGCCATTTTTACTTTTTGTGTTTTGATTTGAGACGTATTAGCATGCTCCTCTTATCTTTATTATCTATCGATAAATGGAGTTGACGAGAATTTTAGATAAAAACCAACAACAAGAAGTAACCGTAGTTGAAAAAAATACTACTTTACTAAATTTTGGGAAATCATTTATTTCAATTTTTTGATGTAAGAGATGAAAACTGTATGGCTATCACCAGATCTAATTCTAATTGAAATTTTTGGAGAAAATTTTACAAAACTGAATCAAAAAACAGGTAGATAGGTTGAAAAATAGGAACATAATCCAATTGCTCTAAGACAGCCCTCTATGAAATATTAGAAGTATCTCCAAAAGATGAATTGAAGTATTTCAGATTGGTTTTTATTTAAGTTGTGATCTGTTACTTAACTCTAAAATATGTCACTTTATAGAAGGCAGTTTTACAGCAATTACTCCTTTCTACTTTTAAAAATTCTTTAATTATATTTCTTTATAAATATAACATGATAAAAGCTACTGAATTATGGTATACAATAGAATACTGTAGTAAAAATATGTTCAGTTTATAGTTTAACTAGTATTAAATTATCACATGTACATATCACTTTTAATTCTTTTGACTTGCACTCCATTTTTGTACTAAAAATAATAACGGTGCAAAATTTCCTTATTTCATTTTTGGTAATTGTGTGAAATTAATTTACTCTTGTATAAACCAACAAATTATAAAACACATGAATTATTTTATTACATTTCAAGCTGAGATCTCTGCAGCAATATCAAGATACTTCTGATCTTCCTTTTTATGAATATATGTTGATTGAAAAATTCATTTTTTTTTCTATTCATGCAATGGCATGGCATATCTTCAACAATATTTTCTAATTTCTTCTTCAATCAAATTAAAAAACTATCCGATTTGATAATAAATCAAAAATAAAATAAATTTCATAAGAAGAAAGATCAAAAATAGATACAATAAAAAGTGTACCTGGACACCTACATTTTGGAATTAACTAATTTTTACAAAATTTTATTATTTAGACAATTTTTCAAGTTGGTTTATTGAAATGTTAAAATTTGCTTGTGTAACAATTTAAAAAAGATATTTTACATTTAAATATTTATATTCTAAAGACTAGCAAAACTCATCTATTTAAAGCATTTCTAATTAAATGAATAAGTTCTTTATATAGAAAGCAATCGCGCCCAGCAGGTTTGCATATTTCTCTGTGATCCAGTGGAACATCACACTTTTTTCCCATATTGGGATCTGAAACAACATTTATTATTTAATAATATATCTAGTGCACTTCAAAAAAA
This sequence comes from Dastarcus helophoroides, assembly GCA_028583605.1. Lineage (NCBI taxonomy): Eukaryota > Metazoa > Arthropoda > Insecta > Coleoptera > Bothrideridae > Dastarcus > Dastarcus helophoroides. Next base: position 23,452,388 of record CM053329.1, on the reverse strand, counting down.
AAATAGCTTTACTATAAAATTATTAATATTAAGAAAAGATTGTTTACGCATATGTGGTTGATTCAGGCGATCTTTGTAGGATTAAAGGCAAAATAGCACTTGACGTATTAGCTTCATAAATTTTTCAAATGCAAGTTTTTTAAAAAGTAATTTCTATTCTAGCATAGCGTTTGAATATTGGTTTTTTGGAAGTGAATGTATTTATTTGTTTAGACCATATTTTTGTCAGTAATTAATAAAATAAATTTTCAAGCGAATTCCACAGTTTTATTTTGATGGTATATGATAAAGAGATAATAGATGATAGTTTTAGATAACCAAACGATATTAGTTTATCAATAAAAAAAAAGCACTTACCGGCTGATTCATATGCAACAATTTTCAAATATATAAATGACATAAGCGTGAAAGATGTTTCTATGAAACTAAAAATCTCCAAATCGCTATCCTCTCTGTGGTATAATTGAAGAAACCTTTTATGTAAATCCAATACAAAGTCGCAGTCTGAAAAATTATGTTGATAAATGACAAAGTTATATGTTGACAGAATAATTCTCACTTCTTTGTATCTCAATCAATTCGATACTTCTTCTAAGAAAGGGCAAATTAAAATCTGCCAAAATAGATCCCTTGTGAGGGACACTATAGAATAAAATGGATTTTGATTGCTGATATATACTTTTCACTTGATCGTTGTTGCTTTCAAAAGCTAAAAATAATCAAAAAATTAGATATTATGTATATGTACCCTATATGAGAACAAATTACTCGCCAATTAGGGTTATTAAGGATATAACATTTCGGATCTGGATACGGATACGGATATACTGTGAATATTAATTCGGTTTCGATTATACGGTTACGGAAATGAAATTATTTCGGATATCCGATAGTTTCAGATATTATTATTTTTGTCAATTATTCAGAAGAAAAGAACACATATCTATTTAATAATTCTAAAGACTAATTGACAGACAACACATAGCTTAAACCGATCGGTGTAGAAGCATGAAATTTCGCATTAAGAAAGGATTTTGGATAATTCGTCCCGCAAGGGCGTTAAATAGGTTAAAAAAATTGTATTATTGTATGAAAGTTCCTCATTTTTGAAGTTGGAAATATGAAAATTGGTGTTTAGAATTCAATTTATAAAAAACAATTAGTTTATCAGTGTTTTTTGGTAACATAACGAATTAGTATTCGAAAGTATAAAATATACTGATATCGATTTTGCGAAATAAAATTGATCTTAAATTGCAACATTTTGAAAAGAAACCATAGTTAATTATTTGATACAAATGTCTTAGTTTTGTGAATCTATGAGGGAAATAAGTAATACTGTCGAAATTTTTTAAACAAATGTATCGAATCAGTTTTTTTTCCTCAGAAGTGCAACTTGATCTTTTGAACACACCTCTAATTGAAGCTTTGGAGGAGAATTCGAATTAGACGGAATATTCGTAGGAGTCTATCTTACATGGAGATTGTTAGCATAGTAACGGCTAAACAAAATGCTGGTATAACCGTCGATGATGCTGTAAAGCGAAACATGGTTCGGTCGTAGCAAATATTTTTAGAAATATCGTGAAATTTTTAATATCTGTTGTTGTTTTAATTGTTAATAAAGTTTAATAGTTGTGAACACTTTATTTATGACAAAAAAGAAAAAGAAAAACAAACTCTGAGTGCGAAAAATAAATATTTACTTAAAAGTTAACCAAATGTCCGCACAAAAAGTATTCGTACATTTCAAAAGTTAGGAGATAAATGTAAGAAGCAGTAATAATTAATACTCCGTTGATCTGACTTTAGCTTTAATAGTGACATGGAGTCTTCTTGGCACAGAACTAACTAATTTAGAAGTGTAAGAAGAGTGCATCAGGGCCCCTTCTTCTCGAAAAGTTGTTTTCAATGTTTTTTTTTTGAAATTTGTTGCTCTCGAATTATTTTGTTAAGATAATCCTACATATGGTCTGTAAAATTAGTATCAGGGTGATTGAGGAGGTATTGCAAGGCATTTTGGCGCATAAAAAATATCCAATTCTCAGTATTCCCTGGTGTTTGCTTTGGATCGTTATCTTGTAAAAATATCCAGTCATTATTAAAACTCATTGCTGCTTCTCTTAAAAGAATCTTTTCCTTAACGATGGTAATTTTTTATTAAGGGTTGTTTAGGATCCATAATGCAATCAATAAATGCAAGTTTCCCCACCCCTTTAGTACTCATACAACTCCAAACATAAACAGAACCTCCACCGTGTTTCATCGTAGGAGTCAAATTTTCTATGTTAAGACTATATTAATAAGACTAATAACGTTTGGGAAAAGGAAATTTTTAGAGATGAATCCAAATTTAATTCTAATGGACGTCAAATGGTGTGGGGAAAATGGGAAAACCTAATATTGAACTTGATAAAGAAAATTTAGTTCCTAAGACAAAACACGGTATTGGATCTGGTTGAGTTTGGAATTGTATGGGTACTAAAGGGGTAGGAAAATTTGTATTTTTTGATGACATTGTGGACCATAAACAACCCTAAAGAATGTATTGCCATCCTAAAGAAAAATCTTTTGAGTGCAACAGCAATAAGTTTTAATAATACTTGGATATTTTTACAAGATAACGATTCAACGCATACAAAGCATACACCAAATATTAAAGAGTTTGATACTTTTTAACACTCCAAAATGCCTTGTAGTAGCTTCTCCGGCACCCGATTTTAATGTTATGGAGCATTTGTGGGATTTTCTTTATAAGAAAATTCGAGAGCATCAAATCTCAGGCAAAGTAATATTAAAAACTGCGTTTCGGGAAGAATGGGCACTAATACTCTCTTCTTACACTTCGAGATTATTATTTCATTATTAAAGCTAAGGACAGACCACTGGAGTAATATTTGTGAGTTTTTCTTACATTCATCTGTTTTTTAAAGGGTACGGATACTTTTTGTGCGGACTTTTGGTTGAATTTTATGTAAATATTTTTTTTCGACTTCTGTATTTGTTTTTCTTGGTCTTTTTTATAATAAATAAAGTGCTGTAACTACCTTGTGATTGACTCAATCATCTTTTTTAAATAATTAAATATGTTTAAACCGAGACAATTCGTTCTTTATGTGTACTGCTAAGTGTACGAATACTTTTTACATTCACTGTATATGTGCGAGATTAATACAGAAAAAGGCATAATAAAGACATGAACATAATTTCTTTGCGCGGAACTACAATTTAACCCCTCTACGCATCTCCCATCTGGTGATTTTTATTTTTTGTTTGCTACGAACTTATTAATGGTTTTGTTTACATTTTTGATCTGCCAATTTTGGGGATTATCTGAGATATGAAATTGGTTTGTCTTCGAGATTGGAACCTCGTACATATGAAAATTACAAAGAAACGATGAGATATTATTTAGAAGTAGCTATTACATTTACATAGAAGGAGACAGAGGTAAAACTTCGTTAGTGGGCGAGACTTTGATTAGAGAAGACAGTTGAAATCTAATAGGAATTTCAAGAAGACAATTGTGGGGTCATTTTGAACGTTCTTAAGAATGGACGAAAAATGTTTTCAATATTTACTCAGTTTAATTGAAGCCAGAAGGAGATATCTTAAAATTTCGTGGAATTTTGGGGGTGATCAATTAATAAGAGCTTGAAGATTTTTTATTTTTTTTTATGACTGAAGTTTAGTGTATGTTTTTCAAGTTGCTGAGTAAATTATTTATTTATTCATTCAAGTGGCGTGGAAAGCGGCTTATGAAGCACTTGTTGATATCTAGGAAAAGTAGAACTGTTTAAATACTTTTGAATTTTTAAAGTTAATACTATTTTGCATAGGTACAGGGTGATCTTTTATAATGTCTCTCCATCTTAACTTATTTGCTTTTCGCATTAGAGAAAAATGTTGAATACAAAAGTTGTATAAAATAATTTAAGCTATTTGTAGAATATTTCAAGTATTCTGAGCTTCTGTAAGGATAGTTGACACTTTATCTCAAGAAGAAATGTAAGGAATAAGTGTCTACAACTGCGGTAAAAGATAAGTAAAAACATAATAATAATAATAATAATAGCAATAATAATAATAATAATAATACTAATTGTAATAACAATAATAATTTTTGCTGTTCACTGTAGATGCAATACATTTTTCTTAATAGATAATTGAATTTTACTATTTTCACTGCGCCGCAGTACTGTTTGACAACCTAATTTGACCCACGTTAATAAATATACATTGTTCTTACCATTCAGAATTATTTGTTTAATATAAAGTCCTCCTTTAGAATGGCCCACCCATGTGATTGGATTTTTACCAACTCCTATTTTTAATAAATCTTCTATTATTTCATGGCTTCGAAGAACCATACCAGTTCTGGAAAACAATTGTAATTACACAAGAAGCATGGTAGTAAGTTTATGTATTTTAAATTAAGTTTTTCAGGCAGACAATTTAGTTTTAGAAAATAATTTATCGGTATTGAAAGCCCTAAAATGAAACTCTTCAAAAACTCTACTCATTTTAATGTTTCCATTTAATTCATCCAACTAAACCTTGTTTTGCGGGAGAAGGAGTAAATTGAAGTTATTGGAAGAATAAGGGTAATGGGGCGTATTTACAAATTATTTGACTAAAATAATTGTGCAAGAACTCACATAATAACTGGAAAATAATAAATTACTTCTGATTACACAGACTGAATACACAGTGCGTTCAAAATGAACTCGACACTATTTTGCTAACTTTCTTATTATTAAAGACCCAAATTCAGTGAAATTAGCAAAGTTGTTTATTTTTTCACGTTAATTAATTATTATGGTGATACCGTTTTTAAGTTTTATTATAAAGTTACATTTTTTTAAATGGAATACCCTGTATATTTTAATGAAAGATAATGAAATTTACAATGACATTAGTTATTATAACCCTTTTGCTAGTATTAAATTAAATTTAAAAAAATTCGAAAATTATTGGGAAATTAGTAGGCTATAGAAATAAATGTCAATAGTGTAATATACTCTGATATATGTTAAATATAAACTGAAACAGATATATTAGAAGAGTTCTGGTCCAGACTAGCCGACTACTAGGTTTATATAAATTGTTGTCTAATGCCTACTACACACTCGCAATCAAATTGCCGAACTTGTGTCCATAAAGTTCTGCGATTATCTATAAACAAGTAGGAAACAAATCGCTTGTTCCATAACCCCTTATGTACAAGCAGCAAATCCCAAGTTCTCGGGTTTTTTCTTGCAAGCTTGCATTTGAAGGCTCATATTCGAGGTTGTGGTATTCGGCTACAATATGTTTCGCGTTCGGCAACAACGAAAGTCTTGCAACGCTACATCTCGAGCACTTAAGTTCTCGTATGTTGTATGCGAATTCTGGGCCGATTCTCGATTCACAATTATATGCGATTCTTGTATTCGAGATCACAGTCATTCATTATGCTCGCGCACTCCTGTGTTCGAATACGTAGTTTTTATTCAGAATGTTTCATAACTGGACAACCAAAATAAAATGTCGTATGTAAAATCGAATTCAAAACATAAAATACGAATAACTTTTTCTCATAAAAAAATAATAAAAGACGATTGAGTAAAATAAAGAAACTTAAAAAAACTAAAGTTTAAAAAGCAAATACAATTATGAAAAAAAACTATAATATATACAACTCCTAAAATGATGTAATATTTACATTTAACATGATATATTTTTTAAACAATTTCGTTATCAGCCATTGCATGCTCCGAGTCAGTTGCCCACATGGACTTTGTATTCCATTGTGTATTCGATCCTATGTATTCGAATAATAATTTGATTCTCAAAAGTATTCGATTCTGAAAATCGTACCTTTATCCTATCACTAGTTTTAGTTGTACAATTGACAGAGTTGGCATATTAACAAAGATATTACGTTACTTCTGGTCCAGCACTTTTCTGATATACACATCAGGAAAGTCAAACACTCTCCATAGGGAGAATGTCAATGAAAGATTTAACATAGAGAGCTAATAGTGGGATATATGGGTGGCGCCTTGTATTCTCCTACACCGATGTAAACAATTCAACGCAGAGCGCAGCGATCAGTGCTGGTGGAGATTTCAGTAGTATATCATACCTTTTAAGTGTTTTGTTGCGGGATTACTACTGGCAAGCAACAATTTTATTAAAATTTGCGCACCACATGCTGTTTGGTTTTTAGTCCGTTGATTTAATCAACGTCTGAGGCAAAATAAAACAGATATTCTTTGATAAGCAAAATACATAAACGAGATTCCTTAAACAAAATAAATAATAATTCTAATGAAGAATATAACATAATAACTCTTTAAACATTACAGTATGCTAAACAATATTCCAGTCTGTTGTAAAACTCTCGACGAGTTTTTTTTAACATCTAAACTGGAAGATACGAGCATGCTGCGTCAAAGTAGGGGAATACGTTCAGCGGCCGTAGAAAACTATGGAAGGGACAATTTTTAGCGTTTTACATGGATAATGAAAATTTTTCCTTATCTGTATGTAGTTTAGTTTATATGCATCACATATCAGAAATGTTGACTCATTTATCTGTTCACATTTGTTTCCGTAGCCTAGGAAGCTAATTTCCCATTAATTTTTGAATTCTTACGATATATATTTCATTATCTTAACGAAAAACTTATAACTATTTTCATTCTAAATTCCATTATCTTTCATAAACATATAAGATATCAGGATGCTCCATTTAAAACTTTGTAATTGTAATTATGATAAAATTCAAAAGCGCCAAGTTTAATTCTATTTCTAATATATCATAATAATCAGCTTAAAAAAATACACAACTTTGCTAATTGAGCCCAAGTTATATTTTTAATAATAAATAGTACCCAGTTCATTTTTAACACGCCGTATATTTAGAGAAAATGATAAAAAACAGTGTCAAACCTATAGTTTGTCTCAAAATTAAAAATCCGGCAAAGCAGGAGAAATTTAATATTTCTCTATTACAGGTAGGATCACACATTAGCAGTTTAGTATTGATGAACATAAATCAGTAAAATATCCAATGGATATAAGATATAGTCTATCTTACCTATTTCTCTGCTTTTGCCACACAGGACACCAAAGAACGTCAGTATCATAATTGATGGCTATTACTCTAACTCTTGGAAAATCTATAGGAATCCAGTCTCTAGGCCAACAGTCTGAATAATTCTTACTGTCACAATTTGAGTTTATAAGTTCGCAGTCGCAATCAATATTTTCTTTAATTGCAGTTGAATATTTCTGTTTTGATAGAGCCAATACACTCATCAGAGACTTTCTTTTAGGTGGAACATAAAAATCTCCGGTGCCCTCGTTTTGAACTGGGAATTGGTTTTTAAGCTTATGCCCATCATGCCTCCACATACCTAAAATATTCATCAAAGATAACTACATTTCTACCATTACTCATGCAGCTTGTACCTTGCTTCCAAGTTTTGCATAAACCTCCATGCAGGCCATGGATGAAGATTACTTCACCTTCAATTTCATCTACTGAGGGTGTATATAATACTTCGACTTCAATGCTTTTTTCAGGCGTTTCATCGCAATCTGGTGTGCTTTCATCAGATTCATTTATCTCTGTATTATTTAAAGAATAGATAACTCCTCTCTGAACGGATGGCAAACTTTTGGAAACGCTGTTAACTATGAAGGCTGCTACAGCTGGTAGCAGTCGATCTCTAAGGTTGTGAACTACGACCTCTTTTTGTCTCGAATATATGCAATATATTTTCACAAAAGCAGGCAAGATAGCTTGTGATATTATAGTCACAAGTACTCGTAGACGCCTGCAACGAAAAACAATTTTATTGGAAGAGTTAATGTTAGTAAGAGTTTTGTAAAATTGATTTGCTTTAATGTCTTTCTATAACCATAGACTTTAACCAAGCAATGTAGTTCATTCAGTATAGTAATACTTTATTTGCGTAAAAATCTATTTGTTAAGCCTTTTGTGTTTTTCCCTGCATTAACTTTGCAATGGTTGAGAATATATTGGGGGCTTATTGGAAAACCGTTGGATTGTATTTTGCCAAGCTGTCGACAAGATTTGGGTAATGCTGGGGTCATATTTGAAGGTGTATCTTCCGATGGTTTTCTTCAAATAACTCGTCCAAGCTAAAATAAAATATCGAAAACCATTTTAAAACTTGCGAAAAGCACTGTGACCTTGTTTACATGGACTTTTGTCCTTTTAAAGCATGGTTTTTAATTAATTCACGGCGAACTTTTAATTTTGCCATGGCAAATATAATTTTGCTAAAGAATAGATTTTTTTGCTTTTTTAATTGTTTTCTCGTAAATGGTGACATTTCCTAGAAAAACTCTAGAATATAGCTCTGTAGATTTTTTAAAGAGCTTTAACTTGTATTTCTCTCAGAAATGTGACTATTTACGAGAAAAAATTGAAAAGGTCAAAAAATCAACGATGCAGCAAAATGAAAAATTTGCGGTGATTAATTAAAAAACCATGTATCCTGCGATAAAGGTCTAATAAACTGTGTTTTTTGAAGTTTTGGTATGGGTTGAACGTTTGCCAATTTATTTGAACAAAAACGTCGGAGTCACTTTTTAATATGGCAGCGCACCCCACCGTCCAATCTTGCCGATAAATTGGCAAAAATGATGTGGTAATGTGTTTGACAAGTGTTTTAAATTATTTTTTATTCAAATATAGTAGAAACACATAATAACGAAGATAATGAGATTATATGTAGTTTACTTTTTGATAGTTATACATCCAATATATCCAAAATCCATGCCTTTTTTAGAAAGCCCAATTTGAGTACAGACTTTTAGTGGACATACCTAGGTTGTACATTTACTTTTTGGTGAAATCCATTAAGTGAATCTTATCTCTGATAATTACAAATCGCATAGGCAATAAGTTGCTTTGTCTCAACACTCAGCAGGTGTAAAGACAAACTGATCTATGTATGTTACATAATTCTTTAGATTTTTATAGAATTATTCTCTTATTGTTATTTACTAACGTGAAAGAAATACATTTTAAAATATAAATTGTCAATAGCAGCAAATAATAATTATAAAAATGAACTTGATATTGCAATGGATTACATGTATTTTCATAGTTTTCAACTTGGTTGAAGGCCGTCTGACCTTGAATTTATAATTAAATAGATTAGAAACCTTAGAATATTAGATTTGTTTGGATGTAAAAACAAATAACTTAGCTGTAGTGTACGTAGATGAACACTATTCGAAACTCAATAAAGATAAAACTAAGATGATATCTGATGAAATAGTTCCATAAATTCTACTATTTTCATTTTAAATTAGTCCTATATTACTAACTGACCCGCGTCTTTCTCTGCGTGAAAGACGAGAAAGGATTCTTCAGCCAACTTTTTGAAAATTCCGACAATTTTGGAAGAATTTTTGAAAAATTCGCCATTTTGAAATATCTGGATTCTTCAACATGTTGATTTTTTTAAATTCGACTCCCAAAATTTGGACCTTTTTTTTAATACGTTGACTTTCTCGAATTTGGATTTTTTATAACTTTGACTTTTTGAAAAATTCACCTATTTCTGAAAATTTGGAATTTTTTTTAAAGAATCTGACTATCTAAACTACAAAGTTTCAAGATTTTGGAAGAACGGCACAAAATTAATCTGAGACTTAACCGAATATCGATTTTAAAGTTGGTACTTTTTAAAGTACCAGGAGTACTTACTTAAAGGAGTATTTTTCAAGGTTAAACTAAAAAGTTGCAATAAAAAGTTGAAAATTCAAAGAATATTCGAGGTTCTACTAAAAAATAAGTGTATAAAACACACCTGAATTTTAACACGAAATTTCGAGAAAAGAGCAAGTTTTTAGCATTTCTGTATTTCACGAACAACTAAGATGTCAGTTCAGAGGTCAAAAAAATTTGATTTGTAAAATAAATGATTTTAAATTTGGAAGTACAAATAAAAAAATATTAAATTTCGAAGAAGGTCGACATTTTGAATTAAAAACCATCGAAAACTCGATGTTTTCTTTCCCAAAGGTTTGAGAAAAAGATTATTTAAACTTATTTGGTTTTTTTTTCTAGAAATATGCACTTTTTCTCTAAGGATTTTTTAGAAGTGTCATGATTTTGACATGTCTCTAGAAATTTTAAGAAATAGGAAAATTTTAGGTCGTTTCTTGAAATATTGACTTTTGATAAGTATTAAACTTTATTAACGATTAAAAAGCAACAGATATTAAAAATTCCATAATGTTTCGATAAAATTTGTTAACACCGGACCAGGGTTCGCATTACATTCTGTAATTTTAAATATCTGTTGCTATTTGATCGTTAATAAAGTTTAATAGTTATGAATATTAAGGAATTCCACAAAGTAAGGGTTAAAAATGTCAATACTGACTCTTGTCCTAAAATGTCGGCGTTATTCTCGACATTTCGTTTTGAAGTCGAAATTTTAAAACCACATTGCCAAATTTTCGGGTTTAAAATTTAAACACGGAATTTTTAGAAAAAGTACATATTTCGAATTTTACTTTAAAATTTTAAGAAAAAAGTCGAATTTGGAGGAGTAAGTTCGAAATTTAAAAAAAAATCGAATGAAAATTTCTAGAAAAGGCCTATATCCGGTCGAAATTTTACAGAAAGAGATTAAAAATTGTATGTTGAAACTCAGTGTTTTAAGAAAAAGAACTGAATAATGTGGGAAAAAATACTTGTCATTTATGTAATTAAAAAGATTTACTTAAGTTTATGGTCAAATATTCGACTTTTATAGCGAAATTTCGATATTAAATAAATCAAAATTTTGAATTTAAAGTCAAAAATTGGAGGAGAAAATCTTTATAAAGTAAGCTTGTTTCGAAATTTTGGAATTTTTAAAATCTATAAAAAATTTACGGTTTAACACATTTTCCGAAAAAGTTTAGATTTTAAGAAAAACTTGAAATCTGTAATAATAATTTTAATATTTCTCGGCCAAACTTTTGATAATATTTCGGCTGTTTGACTTCTTACTCGAAAGTTTCTTATCTAGAAAGTGCAAAATCTCTAGATTAGAAATATAAGTTAAATTAAAAAAAATGTAATAAATTTAATTTTTCTTTCAACGTTTATACTTTGCTTAAAATTATCTCGACATTTCAAATCAAAACTCGGAATTAAAAAACAAATTTTAATGTGAATTAAGAATTTGGAGAAAACGGTCAACATTTTGAAGAAAATTTCAATGTATGTAAAAAAAATATTGACCTTAGATTTGAATATTTGACTTTTATTTTGAAATTGCCCTCAAAACCTTAAAAGGAAAAAAACGTAAAACTCTGAATGGTGACTCCTGTTTTTCTTAGTCTAGTCAAATTGTATTAAAAAAAGCATCCACCTTACAAAAGGTCGAGTAATATTAATTTTTCTTTCATGTTGTTTGGAGTAAGATAGAGATAAAAAACACAATTTTTCGACAGTGGAAGCGGAAGGCCTGTGCTTAATCCGCAATCCTCAAAAAACTATTAAAATTTCGTAGTTTTTAAAAAAATTTTTGAGAATAAATTTCTTACTAAACTAATTTCACCTGAGGTACAGAACTTTGAAAAAAGCAATTTTCTTATTGTTCTTAACAAGGCAACAATCCATTTCAGAAACATATTTCCAATTTTAAAACAAGAATATTTGTATTATTATTAATTTCCCTGACTATTTCAAAAGGTCTGAGACCAACAGCTGAAGGAATACTTTCAACTCAAAATCGCATCTTTTCCAGAACAAAGTCAACTTCCCATGCCGCTTTCACACATTGAATTTGTGTTAAGCATTTGAAGGCTCCAAATTTGGAAATTTATGGTACTGGACGGATAATTTCTTCTGCCCAAAGTCATCTGGAAACAAAATAATTCCATGACAGATATACAGGTGGACCATAAGTAATGGTGCACAGAGCAAGAGTGGATTTTTCCTATAAAAATAATGTGATTAAGCTACGTTTAGCTTATTCCAAAAGTTGATATTAACAGAGATACAGGGTGTCAAAGTTGAAAAAAAAATTTGATTTTTCATGTAACTATTAAATAAATTGTAATATAGGTATGAAATTTGGCACAAGGAGGTTTCTTAAGTAGAGGAATTCTCATTTGCTAACATATTACCAATAGCTGACAGGGGGCGCCACCTGCGCTATGATTATGATTATAAATCATAACTTTTTTGCGTATCCACGTATATTCATTTTAAATGGGTAATTTTATTTTCCCATATTCTTTACGTAGAAAAGGCATACTTTCTGAAAGTTAATAACTTAAAGCGATTTTTTTGTATAGCTATTAAATAAATTGTATTATAAGCACGAAATTTGGCACAGGGAGGTTTCTCAAGTCGACGAACTCTAATTTGCTAACATATTACCGATAGCTCATAGAGGGCGCTACCTGCGCTATCCTGCATGACTAAATTATTATAACTTTTTTGTGTTCGCACGTATATTAATTTTAAATGGGTAATTTTGTTTCCCCCTATTTTTTACGTAAATAAAGGCATACCTTTTAAAAGTTGATACGAGCAACTGTTTCCAAGACCTTCCCAAGCCTTTAACGTTTGAAGTGCCTTCGTTTTAAATTACTAAGATATTAAATTTTCGAAGTAGGCTTGAAAAAAAAAGTTATAATAAGACAGCTTTCAAAGTAATTTATTTTAAATATTACTTTGCTGATAGTATTATTATCTAAATTTTAAAATCTCAATAAAGAAAATACAAAAAATTATGACAATTTATTTTGTAACATAGAGATGTGAGATATGATCTCTGCGTCCGCACAAGAAAATTTTAATAGTCTGGGTGGTCAAAGCAGATATTTGGATATGAATTTCAATAAAAGACAGCCCGCAGTGGTGTCCAAACTTAAAAGAAATAGTTTCAGTTTTCACAGAAGCTGACACAAGCCCTTGCAAAGATAGCTGAGGCTGGAAAAAGTTTCTTTGTAGTTATATATGGTACGTCGTTGACTTCATGCCGCACTCATCATCAAGTTCAAAGGTGGTTGGGAGTTGCAAAGGATTCTCTAGAATGGGGATGGAAACGTAACAATCAAAGCCTAACTCCCTTCACAACCTTAAATAATTCAATTCCTTGGTTATTTTTTATTTTAGACATCTGTACAAAAGAGTGCAGCAGTTCTAGCAGCTGCAAAAAATCGAGGTTGAAGTGTTCTTTAATCAGCAAACATTTCTGTGGACAGTGAACAGTCTTATACAAACGCCCAAGAAATGTATTACGATGATAATAAAGAGGAGGATACTTTTAGCATAATAGAAAAAATGAGAAGAATAGTGAAATAGGAAAATTCGAACAGAGTGCAAGAAGACTTTCCCACTTCTTGACAGTTTAAGAAAATAAAAGGGTAATAAAATTTCGGAATGTTCAGTACTATTTTACAACTGATTAAGAGGTATTGCAAAATATTTATAGCTGTTATTTTGAAATTTATTTTTCCACTTCAAATTTTCATAGCTCATTTGCTATTAAGTTTAGAAAAAATTTTATAAATTGTATTAAACTTAATGCTCTTTACAATTATCGATAATAATTGTTGTTGCGCTAGATTAGAGAAAAAGTTATTCACAAAAAACAAAAAGTCCCAAATTTTCAGTTTTTTTTATAGCAGTGTATGTTAAAGACACGATTTCCTATATAGAACATATAATCTTTGTCACTACCTTATTTCAAGCAATATGAAAAAAATCTTACTTTTGCAAGGTAACGTGAATCATTTGACTGTGCTACAAATTTATATTTGAATTCTTAAATTCGATTTAATTTTTCCAAATATGAAGTTTAATTCTCTTAAAGAACTGGGTAAGTTCAAGTTTAAGATCAAGATTAAAAAAAAAACTTCTGGAAAGGCATTAGACATGCTCTTGAATTCTTTGGAGAACTGAAATTAAACATAGATTGTCTAAAAATACCTTCTTTCTCAGCAAAAAAGTGTTGCCTGTTTTTTTTTGCTCACTTCTTCAAGTAATTAGTTATTAAAGTGGGGGGGAAACATTTAAATTAACTAGTTTACTTGTTAGCAAAGACATTGTTTTTGTTAAGTAAACTGCTTTAGTTAGGTAAATTTAAATATAAATATAAAGTTCATGTCTATTTGATTTAACCTAAATGAGGTATTTATTTTAAGTCAAGGAAATACACACTATATTCGAAGGTATAATCTGAATTTTAATAAGTTTTGATTTCGACGGTAACGGTAGGTCTCTACTACCAATCCAGGAAAGGGTCCCTTAAGAATTCATTATAAAAATATTAATACCAAATTATACAATAACAATAGAACATGCTGATTTTATTATTCCTATTATTATTACTGTTATTATAATTATTGTGGTGTTACAAGAATAATTATAATGAAATGATGAGATTATCAAAAATTAAAAAAAAATGGTATCACCCTAATTTTTAACGACAATCAATTCTTGTATGCATACATTACTTAAGGTACGTGCATGGCGAAATTGTCAGTGACACTTATCCTAATAAAGTTTTATTGGCCAGAGTAATTGCCAATTAATGTTAATATGGCACTTAACTACACTTGTGGAAGTCGATTTGTTTTAGATGAATATTTCGATGATATCGGGGTAGTTCCTTGAGGACGTGTTAATTGGTCCTGTCTTTGCTAGATATAACAACAACAATTCTGAAACAATTTCATTTATGACGATGCAAAACTGTTAGTTGAAACTTTATTTTAATACTTAAAAAAACTTTAAATGGAAAGAGGTTAAATAATAGGTTCACTTAAAAGGGTTTTTAATTTTCTACCTTTACAATTTAAATTCATAACTCATTTGTAAGACAAAAGTCACCGAACTTTTCAATTTGACTAATACAGTTATCGAAAAGTAAAAAAAAAATTATAAATTTTGCTTAGAATTGGGCTTTATAAATTACTATCAAAGTAAATGCTAAAATGTTTCTCATCATTGTGATCAGTGATCACATAGATCGGGCATGAGCAAACCTTTCAACGGTAAAAATGTTTTACGCAATGATAAAAAAACTGCGGCCCAATTATAGCTTTAAATATTTTTCAAAATCATGTCACTGATTTTGAAAAATTTTTACCCAATTCAATTTTGCTCTTGGGTAAATAACATTGTTATTCAAATGTTATATTATTTTAACCCCTTGGGTACGGATTTATTTCAGAAAATATTTGCATGTGGAACGGATTTAATTTTTGGTTGCTTGGAGTAGTATGTAAAAGCAGTACATTTTGCGTAAGAATTTATTTATTTCTAAAATATTGGTGACATAATTATGTAGTATTAAGATGTCTTCAAGTAATTAGAACTGCAAAAAATAAATTAATAAAAACAAAACAAAACTAAATAAAATAAATTCAAGCTATAACAAAAAACCAATCACTAATAATAATGAAGAATGTGGTATTTTTCAAAGCAAGTAGGTAAATGCAGTACTACTTTGCATTGTTTGCACTGCCACGTATTCTCTTTCCTAATATTATGCTTATAAAAAACACGGCACCTTTTGCCAGGGTGTTGCTTGGACTTAGTTGACGGAATGTTCTTAGGAAAGTGTGCCCAATTTTTCGCTGCCAAACAAAATGGCGTATCGCTATTTGATGGACGTCCGCGACTTTTATAATTTGGCAATGACAATTGCTCCAGCAATTCCTAAGTGAAAGGAAGGAATGCCTCCCTTGGTTGTGCAGTTCATTTTAGAATATAAAACGTGGGCATTATAAAAGGTCATATCTATTAGGTAAAAAAAAAACATTTTCTTATAACCCTTTACACATTTTCTCATAAATGGGAGACACGCTAGCAATTGGTTTTGTTTATCATAGCCTCCCAGACCTTTATTATACTCAAGCACAGATGCCGGTTTTATATTTTCGCTATGGCCACCCTTATTTTATCAGCATTTGAATGTTTCATGCTAACGTCTTTTTTATCTCTCAATTTCAAAGCCAATAAACCGTGACTGGATAAAATTTTGACTTCTCCTTTTTTCAACTTCATTGAACCGTTTTTCCGAACAGTTCCAACAGCATTCATATCATTTTTACTTTCCTGAATTTTAACCTTGCCAACATAAATTTTGAAACGAATACAATAACCTGATATAGATTCACAAAGTTTGGAAAATTTTATGCCAAAACAAGCTTTTTGGAGGCAATAAATTGAAGAAAACTCAATCGACCTTTGTGCATGTTAGATATTATCTACCTCAAATGATGTCTTAGACACGTCATCCGCTCCTAGGGCAAACAAGTGCATGACTTGTCTCAGGCGTCAAATGTACTCAAGGTGTTAAAACAAAATTATTCAATCATTTATACCTTTACTAAAATAATATACCTACCTTATAACCATATAAAGTATTTAACTTCCAACCATTGCTAACACAAATACACAAAAGTCACGACTCAGGTTTCTAATCATTATTGGGCTTACTTTAAATGAAATTTATTATTAATAAGCAACCTCTGTTTATTTTTTAATCGCAAAAAATTATAAATGAGCACAATCATTCTCGTTCTTGATAGTGCAAATTAATATACAAAATTGTAAAGGAGATGGGGAAAGGGAGATTTTAAACATTCATTTTGCTAACAAAGCTTCAATTTCAAACTAAATATATTTGAGATTGTTGCATTTTTGAGATATCTGTTGGTGAATTTCTCTATTAAGAGGAAGGCTCAGAGAAAGATTCGGAAAGGAGCTGAAGACAATTAAACATATAGCTGAGGTTAATGGCTTCGATCCAAATAATATTTATAAAATTTTTAATAAAAAAAAATTCAAATGTCAATCGATAAATACCACGACTTTCCGAGCTAACGAAAACAAAAACTTAAAGTTCTTCTCACTTCCATTTGAACCCTCGCTTAGGCATGGTTTACGTGGAATTTTACGAAAACAGGACTTCCGGGCTGTTTACAGTGGTAACGGCAAATTAAATTCGCATTTGGGTAGTTTGAAGGATAAAGTAGAGCAAACGGACAAGTCCGGTATTTACCAAATTTCATGTTAAGATTGTCCTCAAAAGTACGTCGGGCAAACTATACGATCTCTTAAAATCCGACTGAAGAAGCATTTGGCTCATTTAAGGTACGGAAGAACTGAGAAGTCAAGTGTGACTCGACATGATTTTGAGTTAGATGATAGGAGAGATAGTAATATTAAACTGTTAAGAGTAGTAAATAAAAATTTTATGTTAAATGCTGTGAAAGCTTAGCCATCCATAAGGCTGGAGAGAACCTTATGAATGGTTGCGCTGGGCCTTTAGGCCACTCATTTTTTTTTAATTAAGGCTGATAGATAAGGAATTGTGACACTGAATTGTGATGCGCATGCACATTCCGATGCGGTTGATCATGCACAAAGTGAATATTCTTAGTATATAAGGGTTAATTTTAGGATTAGGTGTTAAAATCTCTCTGAAAATGGTAGCTTGGCTATCCAAACGCATTAGAGCAACCTCTGTTGTGTTTTTTAATCTTTATTGGTTTCAGGGGACAGGATTTATATTTCAATTTTTGAAGATAACCAAGGACCGCTGTTTTTGATTTTGTAATACATATGTAACAGTACATAAAAAAGTATTAAACACATATTTCTTTTAGATGCTAACTCGGCGATTAAAGTGGCGAAACCCCCTTTAAAGATAACCCCCAAAAACAGTTATTCTTTATTATCTCAAAAATAAATTGGAATTTTTCAATGGAACAAATCTCATATTGTTTCTTATGAAAATATGCTTCTTAAGGCAGACCACTTATGCCACGGGGTTACAATCCCTAATTTTTATGGGGTAAGTTTGATTTTTTCTTATATATCAACTCTAAAATAACTAAATTTCCCTAAATTTGGCAATGTCATGAAGAAAAATTAAAAAAATAGAATTGAGCTGTCTCGAGATTTTGGAAAAAAAATCACTGGAAGAGGTAATTTAACCCTATGGTTAATTTTTTGCTCAACAGTGATAGGAGAAATTAATCACAACATATGGTTTAAATTTTATTGCTATAATGCTTATTTTGATATATTTTGCATTAATAGTGGAAAAATGTAACACCATTATTTTTATGAGGGTTATAGAAACCCATGGAATTGATCATTATTAGATTGCGAGTCAAATCATTTATTTTTTCATCATTCAACTTATTGTATGTTGATACTTCATCAATACTATCAACAATTTTTTTAGACGCTAACCTCTGTGATTTAGGTATTGAACCCCCCTTTCCCCAATCCAAAGATAACTCGCAAAAAGAGTTTTCTTTAATACCTCCAGAATAACTTGGATTTTTTCGAATAAAACAAACGTAACATTATTTCTCATGAAAATATATTACTTATGGCACAATGTTTGAAACCTCCAATATTTATGGGGGTAAGTTTGCTTTTTTATTATACTATATTGTTACGGGCTTATCGGTTCGAATTGATTATTAAACATCTGCTGAATAATACCCACTTTATTACAAAACTAAACTCGGAACACTACAACTGAATAATGACGCGCCCCGCATAAATACTTAACAGTTTATAGATCCGTGACAAAGTCAACTGCGGGACACCTGGCACGAATTTCTCCGAGTAATAAAGCACAATCCACAGATAATCTCGCTTCTGACACCAGTTGATTCGCGTTATCGGTTCGAATGATTATTACGCCGTGAAATATAACCACTTTATTTCCAAACTTAAACTCGAAAACACTACAACTGAATAATTAACTTACTTATTTATTGACTTCTAACTACTAACTCACTAATTACACTGACTTCTGACTGACTGAGGCAAAAGCCAACCGGACCACCTATATATAGATCTCGTCCCGGGTTCTAGAAGAATCCCATAGAAAAGGCTTATCGTTTGCCGAAATTTCTGGAACGCTTATCTGCCGTTTGCTTCATTATCGCGGCCGCTTTCCCTTATCAAAAGTTTTCTAAAAAATTTCCCTAACTAAACTTTATAACTACATTTCGTTACACTATTCTATGTAAAATAATCTATTTTTTTGTCAGCTGTCATGAGGTGAGGTTTTAAAATAGATATAGATTAGAGGTAGTCATATTTCAAAAAATGTTTCAGAATATTGTCAACTTTCATTACTAAAAATTTAAATACTTCCAAACTTAGTGGCAGAAATGTTAAATAAAATTAATAAACATACGGTTTAATATCTTTTATCGCCGATCTATTAACAATAATAATTTAGAAACAAAAGAACAGTTTCGCCGTAAAGTTTAGAGTATTTCCGTTGCCATCTAAGAAAACAAGTAGACCAGGAAGACTTCAATTCAGCAGAATTGCTCTATCCTCATGTACATGGATAATGATTTCATTTTTGAATGTCTTATATCAATCGAAAGGGGGTTAAAATATGCTTCCAAAGATAAAGAGGAAAAAAAATAGTTCCTTTTGAAAAAATGGGAAAATTGAATATTTTGAAGTTTAGGTTAAGGTACCATACAATCTGAGTATGGCAAAAATAAGAACACCCTGTAGAGTTTAGAATATCTTACGGGGATGCCCAATAAAAATAAAGCAATCTTTTTTCTAAAGTTATGAAACGTATTAAGTGGGACACACTGTATAATTTTCTGCAAATAGTGCATTTATTAAGAAATTTGACAACTTGTAATGGGGTTTTCCGTATAATTTGCCACTATTCTACAGAGTTCATTTATTAAAATGCAAAAATGTTGCAAAGACAAAAGTTTTTTAATATTTCAAACAAAAAAAAGGACAATCGCAAAATGGCGGAATTATATGAAAGTTGGTTTTTCCAAATGAAATGCACCGTATATTCATTGCTTTTTCGAAGATCTCGTATATTTTAACTTTAAAAAAGCAATAATATACAGGATGTTCCAATAAAAAACCAACCCTAATAGAATTCCGTCTTTTTTGATTGGTTGATAGACTAAGAAATTTCAACTTTTGTTTATTATTCAATAATAATAATAAACACTGTAGATGGTGGTAAATTATACGGAAAAACCCTGCATGTACATTGGTTATGATCAATTTTAGGACTAAAGTGAATTAAATCACTAAACTTTCATCCCAAGAACCTACATTTAAAGTTTTATGTTATTTGGTTGAGTACTGAATACTTATAATTGCAAACGTACGATTTGTGTTTACCCGCCATCTTTAAAATGCTCAAGAAAGTGAAAAGGGCAAGAGGCTGATCCAAATGATTTTTATTTTGAATTAAACTAACATCTAAAGTTGTATGGAAAGTTATCTTTCAGATAAAACATGGAAATCATTTATTTTTAGTAATACTGATAAACTGATGATTGATGAGAATTGATAAAATACCCTAGACTCCTTCAAAGTATCAGCATTAGATTTCCAGTATCTCCAATACATTCCTCATAAATCAATAGATGACGTCGTTAAGCTCTATTCTTACTACACATTTAATGTATATACCCATTTGTTTTGTGCATGAATTATATTTGAACGAAACATCAGGGTTTCTTTAATCTTTAATCATCAGCTTTCAGTTTCTACAGAATCAAATATTATTACCATAGGTAGAGAATTAAGAGAGTTTGCATTTTCCTCGAGGTGCAACAAGTACAATGCTATTTTTTTTAAGTTATCGTTTATACTTTATTAGGCAAGGTGATGGCTGGAAGTAAGTTCAATAAAATTGGACGACCTACTTTTCTTTGCAAAATTAGTAAGACATCGATATTTCTTAAAAGTTTCCAGGTAATGTGGGCCCTAGACTAACAAGATAAAACCAGAATTTATTATTTGGCACTCTATGATTTTTAGCGTTAAAAAAAAGGTCCTTATCACAATATTTTAATATCATGTTAAATTATATGAAATAATTTATTTATTTAAATAATAATGTAAATGTTATAAACTGAGCTCGGTAAGCTAAAATAAACTTGATATAATTCAAGAAGAGTCAATAAGAATCCAAAAATGAAAAATCATGTTCGCTAAAAAAGGTCCTCAATAAAACTTCGGTGCACCTTTACCATCTGGAGCATAGAGCGACTGCATACTACTCTTTACCCTAGGGTTGGTCATGTTCCCAGGTATCGTCCTTTAGCATCGTCGGCGGATTATATCAGTAGTTTTACTAAATTACTACAGGCACCCTGTCATTTTGGGATGATTTTTGTATTTTTTCCCTCACAGAAAGGTACAACTAACCCTGAAATATATCTTCAATTGAAATAGTATGTTTTGGGATCCCTCGTTAAAATCCTGTTCAAGGAATTAAAGCACGCAACGCACCATATGGTGTAAAAAGAGTCTCGAGTCTCTCATTTATTGGTAGGCAATGTCCAATCCGACAGATAAATCGTTTCCACCATTTTGTAAAATGTTTGAAGATATTTGTCAGATTTCTTGTCTAATTATATTCCACATAAATTTTGATTTTGAAGTGGCTTTTTTTTAAAAGAAAATCTGATCCATCTATTTATTTTAGAAAATTTGATCCATACATTGGTGTATGTTCTGAGCACAATATGGTGCAGCCCAAAGTAGTTAGTTCTGTACAGGATATACTTCTTCCGGGATTGGACCGTGTCAAAGAACTACTAAAAGTGTTCGACGTTTCGCCCACCATCGTAGGGAGCTTCTTCAGGAACAAAAAAATAATATACAAGGAAATATATAAAAATGAAAAGGAAAAAAGGGGCCCATTTTAAAACATCACAGCACAGTAACTCAGTATGTCCACCATACCAGAGGCGAAACTCTTCTGAATTGAAAATTTCGTACAAAGGATAAGAAAGTTTAGACAGAAGAGCACGGTCTCTCAGTATGTCCACCATACCAGAGGCGAAACTCTTCTGGAAGTATATCCTGTACTGAATTTGACCGTGGAAGCCTTCGTTATCATAGTTAGTTCTGTTTATGTTATTTTGAATCTTTCATTGAAATATGAAATTTCAATTGCGCAATGTATTTTTGAACATTTTGGAGCATTGTTAGACTAAAATTTCATCTTTTAAAAATGTCTCATTTTTTCTTTCGTTAGTCACAAAACCAGGCATCTTTTCAACGCAAGGTCACAAGACACATTTTCGATTTTCGTTTGAAAAACATGTTGGTGGTTAATTTTTATCCCTTCTGTAGGAGGAAATACAAAATTATCCTAAAATGCTGCAGGAGAAATGTTGGTTTAGTTTTACTAAATTTATTCTGATCGTGCCTGGTTAACTGCTATTCGGTTATAAAAAGCTAAATGAGTTAATTGTTGTCTAATATGCAATTTTGGTTACAAATTTAAATCTTTAACAATATTTTTATATTTAATAATACTATGACTGCTGCGCATTTCGATATAATAATAAAAAATACTTACGAATACGGTTCCACTATTCCA
This sequence comes from Dastarcus helophoroides, assembly GCA_028583605.1. Classification (NCBI taxonomy): domain Eukaryota; kingdom Metazoa; phylum Arthropoda; class Insecta; order Coleoptera; family Bothrideridae; genus Dastarcus; species Dastarcus helophoroides. Next base: position 23,429,982 of record CM053329.1, on the reverse strand, counting down.
CTATCAGATCTGTTTTCTATTTCCACATTCAGGCTTATTATATTTTGGTCGAACATTATATCTTCCGCCTCTGCAGTTACGTATAAGTTTTCGGTCATTTTTGTCTAGCTGTAAAATAAAAGGAAATGAGATTAGTAGTTTAACATAATTTACGTGATATAGACAGAAGGCAGAGTACTTATTCGCACTTAGGTATAAAGTCGACGAAAACAAAAAATTATCGCAAAACTTATATCCATGTAATTATGCTCCATGCTTCGAAAAATCTGTTCTTAAGGTGCATTTTCTTTTTAATAACAATACGTAATATACAGAGCGGCACATAATCACCGGCCGTGCTCATTTCTTACATTCGGAGATAAAAAAATGATTAATGTTCAACTGTTTTCGAGTTTGTTTCTGTTCAAAGTTTCTGTATGGTTTGTGACAACTGTACTGAATTGATTAATATGTAATACCTCCCAGATGCATATATTCGATGTTTAATTTCTTAACTTCCAAATGCTTTAAGCCACGTTCAGACATGCCTGAACAAACTTGAAGGTACGTGGCCAGCATCGAGTGGCACGAATAAAATAATGAAAAACGAGGAAAAACAAGCGGGAATATACGAATATGTCCAAAGACGGCGCCAAGCTCTCGTAACTGAGATGGCAAAATATGGCATTATATTTTTAGAGTGGGCACAATTGTTTTGAAAAAAAAAAAGCTATCCATACAATTTTTGTCACGTTGAAAGGAGAAAAAAATGTGTTTATAATTGATTTAAAAAATCATGAGAAATATTTTATTAACACAAAATTATAAATAAGTAATTTACAATAACAAATAACATGTTTGGTGAGCACCAATACAGCAAGGGTTGCCATATATCCCGTATATACGGGATTGTCACAGTATTTGGTGGCCTATACTCACTCTGTTCACCCAACAGATAGAGTTAGGCTACTTCCCCTTAAAAAGAACAGGTTCACACGATATTAAGGAACAATGACTAAAATGTGTGTAAAAAATTATAAAAAAATAACTTCAAATAGAATTGTACAAAAAATTAATAAATCGTTATATTATTATATCCTCAACAAAACTCGTCTAGTCCTTTGTGTACAATTATAAGGACGACTTCCCTTGCACGATGGATCCTGCAAGCTACTAGTTTTGTAAGTGAATAATAGGAAAAACATTCTGACCTTTTTAGACAAATCAGCCTTTTTTTTCGGAAAATTTTGAATATTAAAAAAATTCTATTTACTTTTAGAAAATTTCGATCCGTTTTAAATATTTAAACTTACTTAAATATTTCGATATTAGTTTTAAATTGTTTTTTAGAATGATTTGACTTTTATAAAAATATTTACTTATTTTTAAAGATTTTTAAATTCGACTCTGAAAATTTCTATACTAAAATTTCCGCTCTTTTCAGACTCTTTTCAAAATTTTGACTTAAAGTAAGCTTTCACTTTTTCCGAATTTTTTTTATCGAAATTTCGATTTTTTTTTTGTACATTTTCGCCATCAAATTTAAAATTTTAACTTTGCCTCTTTTTGTATAATTCCACTTTTCTGAAAATTTGGATAAAATAGAATATTCTGATTTTGAAAGTTAAGCGTTTTTTTTTTAAATTTCGACTTCGAAAATTTTGACGTTTTGAAAATTTGGACTTATTTTTTCAGAGGATTATTTTCTCTCGAAATGATAGACTTTTTTGAAACAAATATTTTTTATAAATCATTAGATTTCTAAAAATTTTTATTTATTTATTTTTTTTCAATTTCGATATTTTCAGAATTGTTATTCTTTGAAAAAGTCTATCTACCTTTTTTTCTAAAATTTTACCTTTTCAAAAATTGTCCTTTTACGTTTTGACTTTTTAACATTGTTTGTAGTTGTTTCAAAAATTTCTAATTTTTTGCATTTAGACTTTCTTAAAAATTCAACTTTTAATAAATGCAGCTTTTTGATTGCCTCTTCTTTTTAAAAATCTTAACTTTTTAGGAAATTTCAGATTGTTTTATTATTTTGTCTTGTTTGAAATTGTCGATGGAAATTTTTCAATACTTCAAATTTTTTCAAGATTTTGACTTTTCGTAATGTTTTGACCTTTTCTGAATATTTTTTTAAACAATTTAGCTTCTTTTAAAATTTCAGATTTCAAAAATTTTGAGTTCTTTTAAAAATTTCGACTTTTCTTGAAATTTTCGATTATATCAAAATTTCGACTTTTTTCAAAATTAATTATTTGAAAATTTCGAGTCTTTCAAAATTTTGACCTTTTGAAACATTTTTTGAACTATTTCTTTATTTTTAATTTCTTTCTTTTTCCTTAAGTTGGCTTTTTTGAAGTCTTGTTCTTTAAAATTTTGACTTTTTTCAAAGTGTATCATTTCAAAAATTGTGAAAATGTTAAAAACGTTTTAAACAATAGAAAGAAATTTATCAAATTTTTTTCCTAATACGAAATGTAAAGCAGCAATTATTAATTATTGAACATTTGACTTTAAAGTTGGTAATATAGTAGAAATTTCTTCTTCTAAATTTTGGAATTATTAAGTCGAGAAAAAATTAAAACTTTAAGCTGAATTCGAAATTCTTTGATGTTTTGATTTTAAAGCCAAAATTTATTGAAACATGTTTGAAATTGAACTATTTTTTATTAAAATATCCATTTTTATAAATCAAAAATTAATAGAAATATTTCCGTTTTGTAGAAATTACTATAGGTTTTTTCTTCAGGATATCGATTATAAACATGGAATGTTGAATTATCTTCAACAAATTGTGACTTAAAAATCGAAAATATAAAATTTGAAATTTCGAAAAAAGTCGAAGACAAATTTTGGGACTTGAAAAAAATGTTCTCGAAATGTTTAATCTGAAACCGAAACTTTACCTTTAAAATTATTGTTGAATTTGAAGCCAAAAATTCGAATTCAATGTCGATTGTATGAATTTCCGAAAAATTTTTCTTGAAATTTTGTTTAAACTTGATATTTAGTTAAATAATAAGCTAAATATTTCTTCAAATTTTGGTAAAACAATCGCAATTTCTTTCCAATCTCACATTTGTTTTAGAAATTTTGACTTTTTTTGCTGGGAGTTTTGATTTTACTCTTAGAATTTACAAAATGAATTTTAGAAATTCCTAATTTAAAAAATTCAAGATTAAACTCTGGATTAAAATTTTGAAAAAATTTAAAATATAAAAAAAATAGAGTTTACTAGGAATTACGAAAATAAAATCTCAATTTAGGTAAAATATTGACATTTATAACTTCTGGAGTTTCAAAATTTTGTTTAAACTTGGAAATTTGGTAATATTTTATTCGGCTCTTTTAAATTTAAACGTAATAATGCAGACATTTATTATAAAATTTGGTTGGGCACTTGGGTGGGCTCAGTGCCCACCCAAGTGGCCCCCTTGGCGCTGTCACTGGATATGTCGCAATATTCCAATATTCGTCCAGATTTTATGTGTGACTTTCTTTATTTTAATAGGATTCTTTTCATGGACCAGCATTACGGTCGTTCTCTATTAACACTTGACCAGCATAAATAAGTATTGATGAGCATTTTCCTGTGATCTATCGACCGACAGAGGATCTCGTTCGCGAACATTCGGCGATGCTGCTTCTTTTTATTCGTTCGTCCTCGCTGTTCGTCCACACCTATCGAACTGTTCACGTTCGCGGGTTCTCATTCATGTTCATTCGTCAGGTCTGGACGCGGGTTTACATATATTTTTAGAATGTAAATGTAAAATATAGAAGCTGCGGCACGAGAATATGCACTTGGGTTTTCACTAAGGGCACATCTGATGGAAATGATTTGATTTATTTGTGTAAAAATTTGTAGAAACAATATTAAACAAAAAAAATTGCAAATGTGTAGATATGATGTAGTGATGCACTCTATAAACTGGTCTTCTCGATCTCCCGATTTAAATTACTTGGATAATTTCCTTTGGGACCATTTTAGAAATAATTATTATTTAAATAAAAAAAAAGTTTTCAATACAACATATTTCGAAAATTGCCCAAAAAGTATAAAATAATTGCCCCTAGCTAGTTCCATACAGGTTTATAGCACCATGCGGATTCCTAACCCTACAAATTAAAGTAATCGTAGAAAAAAAACTACTTATAGCCAAAAAGAGGTTAAATGGACCTTTCAAACAATACATCTTTTAACCTCCTCTTCGATTTAAGATTTTTGAGGAACTGCCGCCCCGACCAAGGTGGTACACCTGCAGGTCTAAAATCATACTAATTAAGTGTCCCCCTCACAACCAAAATTGATCGGTTTCGGCTTTTTGCACATAACCTTTTTGTTCTCTAGATATTTAGGGTGGTTCGTTTTCAAGTCTTTCGTTTTAAATCTTACAAGAATTTCTATAGTCATTAAAAACTCATAATTACATATTTTGAAGACCATATTTGGCAGTGGGTTAAAAATGTGCAAAAAAGTGTAAATTTAATTTACAAAAGGGTAAATTAGAGTTACAAAATAATGAATTTTTATAAGTGGAAAATCTGTAATGCAGTAGTAGTTTGAGTAGCTTTGGCTTAAACTTAATATATCAATTGCTGGTAGATTTTGATGTATTTTGCCAATTTTGAGATACAACTTTCCAGAAATTAAGAATTTGTTAAGATCTAGGAAGCTGTGATGGATCACTAGCGGCCACTAAACATTCAGGATCACCTTCCGTTTGGGAATGTGTTAGGAAGTTTGCAAATCGTTTCCAGGGGCGTATGGCTTTTCTCTGCAATTGTTTCGCAGATCAGTTTCCACAGCAACAACTATAATTCGTCATTGTTACAGAGAAAGGACGCCAGGGACCTTCCTTGACTCCTTGTCTTCAATGTCGAATTCATCAGCAGGGAAAATCAACATTGAACAATGCACTTCCTTTAGTGTAAATTATTAATTTAAATCCGCTGACTTGCACTCATTCTAGCCGAGTCTAATTTACAATATTTTATTTCACTGAAGTCAAAGGCTTGTAGATTACATCGCGTCTGTTAAAATTTAAAAATGAAAGATATAAAAATTATATAATTCGATAACTCTATCTAACAATAAATTAAAAAAAATGAAGTTTGAAAATTCCACAATGTATCGATATTTTAAATTGTTCTGACCGGGTTTGCTTTCCAAATTTAGGTACAGCATCGTCCGCAGATTGATGTCGGTAGTTTTTTTTTTCTGATATTACTTCTCTGTAAGTATGGATTCAGTAAGATTTAGGAAGTCGTTAGTACTATATTAAACAAGAAAGGTAGAGCAGAGTTTTACTAAAGGAGATCGCTTTGGAGTATGAGCGAGTAACTTAAAGCTCTACAACTTTAGTAAAACTGCTTTTAAAAGAATTGAAATACAAAACTTATCTCCTGAAACCAAGAAAGAAAGATGATCTCTCTGAAGATGATAGCTTGGCAGTCGAAAAGCGTTAGAGCAACCTTTGTTGTGTTTTTTAATCTTTCTTGGTTTCAGGGGACAAGTTTTGTATTTCAGTTTTTTGAAGAACCAAGGAGCAGTCCGTTCCACCAAAATAAAAACTGTTTTTATCAAAAAAACTATTTTTTCGCATTTTGTAATAGTTATAAATAAATAGTTAGAGATATGAAAGCATTACAAAGTTAGAAATTAGAAAAATATATCTATTTATTATTTCCGCAAAACACGTGTTTGTTGATTTAAATAACAATGGTTGACAAGTATCATTTTTGTGGGTCGAATTAGGTTTAAATTACGCATTAATAATTAAAAAAAATGAATCTTGCGACTGAAAATAATTTAAAAAATTGTTTTAAAGATACTGCTCTAGAAGCGTTTTCCAGTTTATTTTATCTGGAACTATGTTTAATCTGACGATTGCTATGTAGTAAGGCCAATTGTTTATGGGGTAAAGTACCATTTAACGAAAAGATTTTAAGTTTAGCATATTTATTAAATGATATATTAAATGTCCTAACTGCATTTTTGTTAACGCTATTTTCTATGTACAAGCTGAAGCATTGCACTTTGCACTCAATATTTAACATAGGTACATTTTGTAACGATTGTGCATGAACTTCAGATTACACCTAATATCCCAGAAATTAAAAAGAATGGTTGTTAAAAAGTGGGATAATGAAATTAATAGCGAGAGGTCGATAAAAAAAAATTTGGCTGCTTTGACGATCTGAATGATGTGAATTTTGCGATTGGGTTTTTTGAAGAACCATAAAATAAAAACAATAAGCTTCTTTCGCCAAGTTTCATCGATGAACAGGATATTCGTCTAAAATTTCAAGCAATGCTACCTTGCTTGCATAATCAAAATTAGTATCAGAATTAGGGAATTCGATCCCGATCCTTATTTCTAATCCCGGGATTTAGAGATTACATTTTCTCAATCCCGGGATCCCGGGATTATTTCGGTATTAAAGGTTACAAATAATAAATAATCAGCTTTTCAACCAACAAATCAAAACAGTCAACGTTATCAAAATTTAGGCAAAAACAACGGTAAAAATGCAGATATAATTAATCAGACTTAAGACGTAGACTAACCCGGCTTAAAATAACTAAATCGTTATTTTCAAGTTATTCTTTTTCAAGAATCAATAAGAGCTGTTTAAATTTAGGGGCCATCCTTTCATTTATGATTTTTTGAGGCCCACCTCGTCCATGCAGCAGGTGGTCAAATTTGTATGACTCTCTTCAACTCCGACGTCACATATTTTGCAATTAATTTTTTAATTTAAAAATTATCCTACCTGCGTGAATTTGGTTTTCGTTTAATATAGATTTAAATTTGCTTTTTTATCTTATGTGTTTACTATTTCACCAACCTTATCTTGACAAAAAATGTTATCTTAATAAATTCAGAATTTTCATTTGCTTCTCGAAATTTTGATTATGAAATCCAAATTTTATAAAAATAATTTCCAAATTTTAACTCAAAATTTTAACTTGCGGATTTCACCTCAAAATATTTTGAATGTGTTTCTTGAACTTTTAACTTTTTTCTGAACATTTCGATTTAATCCTCGATATTTCGTTTTAAAGAAATTTCACAAAAATTGAAATTTCTATTTTAGGTTTGCCTCAAAATAGAGGATTAAAATTTGGAAAAAAACCCGAAATTTTTTGAAGTTGTCAAATTTTTTTGAAATTTTTCCATTTTCTTCTCAGGTCTTCAACTCCAGTCTCTAAAATTAAAACCGAAAAATTTCCACATTTCCAGATTTTGAATAAAATGCAGATTTGTAAAATAGTGGAAGAATCAGAATCGGAATTGTTTTTAGAAATGTCGAAACTCTTTTCCAGTTTCCAGTTTTGAAAGAAAATCTGAATAAAAATGAATCGTAAACCTGGAATTTCCAAATTTTCAAAAAAGTAGAATTTTTTTAAAGACTAAATATTTAAGAAAAACCAAAATTATAAGAAAATTTGAAAGCTTTTATAAATGCTCAAAATTTTCAAAAGTTCAAATTTTGGAATGAAAATATTCGAAAAAAAAACCAAAACTTGGCAAATGCGAAATTTAAAAATCGAAATTATCAAAAAAAAAACAAGCACAATGTGAAAAGGAGTAGCAATTTTGAAAAAACCGAGATTTACGAAAAAAATATTGAAAAATTGAAGATAAGGCCTTAGAATTTTAAAAAAAGTCAAAATTTTCCTAGAAAGTTAAAATTTCCAGAATAAAGCTAAAATTTTAAAAACCATGGATATTTTGAAAAGAAAATTCAAATATTAAAGAAATCGACAATTTCAAAAATTCTAAAATTGGAAAAGTTGCAAAATTTTCGAAAAAATTCGTAATTTTGAAAAAAGTTGAAATTTTGAATTTAAAGTTTCAGTTTTCATATTATCGTTGACTTAAAAAAATAATAAAACTTTTGAACTTGAACTGGAAAGTTTCAGAATAAACTTGAAATTTATTGAAAAAATTCTCAAATTTTGTGGTTTAAAAAATTTTCTTTAAAAAAATAGAGTTTTTTTAAACACAAATTTTTACGAAATTAGAAAATTTATGAGGATGATTCAAGTTTTAAAATAACATTTCCAAAAAATGGTCTACACTTCGAATTTCATCTCGAAACGAAAAATATTGTGATTTTGGATAAAACGAAATTTTTGAAAAAATCTAAATTTTTGAAAATAAGACGAAATTTTCAAAAAAAAGTAGAGATTTAAAAAAGACAAAGTCAAATCTAAATTTTCAAATAAAAGTTTAAAATTTTGAAAACAATGAAAATTTTCAAAAAAAGTTAAAATTTTCGAAAATATCGTAATTTTGAATAATGTAAAAATTTTCATGGAAAATTAAAATTCCCAAGATTTTTAAAAAGTAATCGAAATTCTAAAAAAAATTTCAACACTGAATAAATTGACATTTTAAAAATTTGAACATTTGAAGAATTTTTTTTTTAAATTTGTAATTTTCAAAAACGTTAAAATCTTGGAAATTAGTTAGATTTTGAAAAAATAAATTCGAGATTTTAAAAAATTGAAAAATGTTTGGTGAAAGTTTTAAAGTAAAACGAAATTTTTTAAAAGTCTTGAAGAAAATTACTAGAAAAGTTCAAAAAATGGTTAATATTTTAGAAAAAATCAAAATTTTGGATAGCTGAAATTTTGAAAAAATAGAACATTTTTTAGAAAATCGAAAATTTTAATTGGAAAGTTAAAAAAATGGGAATTTTGAAACAGTTTTGAAATTTCCAAATAAAATCAACATTTTCAAATAAAACTGTGGACATTTTCAAAAATTTTCTAAAATGCAATTTAAAAAAAATTCAAATAGTCGAAAATTCAATATTAAACAAATTTCCCGATTCAAAAAAAAAACAGTTTAAATTCTCCAAAAAATGGAATTTTGAAGAAATTCCAAATTTTCAAGAAAATGTGGTGTGAAAAAACTCAAAATTTTGAAAACTAATAGCTGAAAACTAATTCAACAAAATCTTAATAAAAGTCAATATTTTAAAATATGCCCAAATTTTCGAAAAAATCAACAGTTGGAAAAATCAAAATTTTCAAAAAAAAGTAAAATCTTGAAAATAAGTCAACATTTTTAGAAAAATATCGAGCTTTTTCTTGAAATTTAAACTTTTTGTTAATATCGATTTTCTGATACATTTACTTTTTTCAAAATTTTTAGAAAGGTATCGAAATTTTGAAAAAAGTAAATTTTTTCGAAAGACTTTGTATTCACCAAAAAAGTTTAAATTTCGAGAAAAAGATTAAAGCAGGAAAATGAAGAAATTTTCAAAAAAAATTTCGGGAAATATCGAAATTATTAGAAAATGTAAAATTTTTTAAAAGTTGAATTTTTCAAAAAAATATCGAAATTGAATCTAAATTTTCAAAAAGTCTACATTTTCAAGAAAGACGACATTTTAGAAAATATTCGAAACTTTTAAAAAGGTGTAATTCTTCAAAAAAAGAGTCGGAGTTTTGTGACGCCGCGAAGCATATGACTCGTCTCGCCCTTGACACACGATTTCACACTCTATTGACCCCCTTACTCACCCTTAATCTGAGAAATAATAACGCGTCTAGTGTATCATCATCAAATCATTTTTAAAATGCAAGATTTTTATTTGAAACAATCATATCAATCCCAAAGCAGTGCTTCTTGTTTGGAATAAAACTTCTTCCATTTTATATTAAAATAATAGACAAGTATTCTTGAAAACATTGACATTAAGCGCCTCATAGATTCAGTCTATTTTACAACTTTTTTAGATGATGTCAATCTCAAAAATCCCGGGATCAAAAAAACTTAATTCCGAAAATTTCGGGATGAAAAAGCGGTCGGGATCCCGGGATCAAATCCTCTAATCAGAATCCTCTAAAAGAATTAAATCTAATAAATGGAGTTAACAAGTTAATTTACAACAAGGTGGTTCAGCATGACAAGAAATATTGCTAATCATGAAATTTGAATAAACTACTTATATTTGCTAATTGCTAACATTATTTGGGTTTTTAGGATGCACCTTTCCCTAATTAAATGTTTTTTAGAAACATGTTTGAAGGACAATGATCCATTCTTTATCAGATGCGTATATGCTATTTTTCTAATAGCACAGTTCTGGAAATATTGTTCCAGCTATCCAGCCTATCAATTAATGAAGTCTATGAATAGCGAAGACTATGTTTGATTATGTGTAAAAGCAAAAAAGCATCTAACTCAGTAAATAACTCCAAAGTAAATATTTCTTTACCATGATAGCCCATTCAATTTAGATAACCATGAAAGCTCAACAAAACTGCACTTACAACAAGTTATACTAATAGAAATTAAAGTTAATGTTTGAATGTTATCATCATATGTTCTTATACATGCACACATATATTAAGCTAAATCAAACTATTTATCTCCCACTCTTATTCAAAATTTAATCAATTTTATTGTACGTGTCTGCTGTACATACTATAATACAATAATAATTTGCATACAGGTAAAAGCAGTTATAAGATATAATTCTTAATTATTAAACATATATAATATTTTGAAATTAGTACTTATATATATTACGTCATTCTGCTTACCTATTTAGTCTCACGCCGTCCAATATAAGGTCATAAAAATACGGAAAACAGACGACTTATTTTAATCACTGATATCACAACTTCCCATGACATTGTTTTTATCTATCACTTTTAAAATTACAAGTTCGTGCTTTTAGTAATTCATATGTGATTCACGTTCATCAAAAGATTTGAAAACAATAAACCGCGATTCGAAATGCGGTCAGTTTTTCACGCATGTTTTCAGTGAACGCTAGCAAATGTAAAACTACGCATTCTCCTTCTGACTAATGTCTAAAATCTATTTTCCTTTCCGTGACTTACTATTTGGTTGGATTGTTTAATGAGATACCACGTGCGTCCAATTTTCCTAGCGCAAGCGCTTAGTGGAAATCTAGAATGATATCCAATTAAATTCATCCTACATATTGGAGAATGGTGATTTTACTCGGAATTAGAGAGGTCGATATACCGCATTCAAGGATAACAACAAATGCGTAGTGCAGTACAACAAAGATTTTTTTTTCAATGTTCTTAAATCGATTACTGCCCAACTGTTTCTTCTATGAAGAGAATATTTTGTTTACATTTAAGACTGGAATATTGCCTCAATTTATTTAAGCCTTTTCTTTGTGAGATATGATGACGCAACAATGTCAGAAGTCAGAATTTAATGTTGAGAAAATCAACGAGTTTAAAATATTTTCAAATTTTAATTAAACACATGATTAGGCACTCAAAAATGATCGAAGTATAAAAGAAAATACAATTCCTGCAACAGAAGTCAGGATATTACTTGTTAAGCTCTTTCAATTTATATATTAGATCTAATTTCTTTTGAAGTCATCTTACTTCTTTTTACTAATTCATAAATGCGAATGTGTTTTTCTGCTTTTTTTACTCGAAGATCCGTTACCGAATCTTATAACGAGGAAGTTAAATTTGGAAAGATTATGCCTACATTACTTAATTTTAAAAAAGGTTTGTTTTCGGGATGGATATTATTATTATTTATTATTACTATGGGGTGGTCATCCCTGCAGCACTGAAGCTATAGCTTATTGTGCCCCCCCCCCACGATTATATCATAATAGGCCCGTTCTTTTGAAAAATTCCAGACCCTCCTTTATGGGTGTCTATTGTCTTTGGTTCAGTCAGAGCATTCCCAAAGCTGGAATGTCTATCCCTTGTCAGAGCCGGACATTCGCATAATATGTGTAAAGGAGTCTCTTCTTCCTCTCCACACATTCTACAAGTAGAATTTTCTTTTACGCCAATTGTTGTAAGATGTTTCATTAGGGCACAGTGTCCCGTAAATAGTCCAACTGTCCACCTGAGCTGGATGGTTATAGTGACTTGTTGGACCAAGCCAACATTTTATTTTTAGAAATGTACCGCACCTAACGATTTCGTATAGAGCATTTTTACGAAGGTTCGACTATCTGCGAGTGATTCAAGAGCTTCGATAACTACACTCGGCAGTGACTAGTCGTATTATGTGTATACGGAAAAATAAACAGTCTCACTGAAATGTGCAGCTTTATTTCGAGTCACCCAATCGTTGACAATTATCAGTGACAATTGAGGGTCCATTGGCGGTACATTTTAAAATTTCAGTAGAGTCACAATAACGTGAACATACAAAATTTGAGGTTGTTCGAAGTGTTCATACTACCGAAGGTGTGAAAACTACACATGTATAAACTTACTACATAGCTTATTTTTTCTGGAGCCTTAATATATGTTTGAATGTCACATTATATAAACAAAAAATAATGTAATTAATAAACCAGTAGTTGGAAAAAAATTTGTTATCATTGATTGAATTTTTTGTTTAGATAACTTTAACAGAATTGCCTTTTCCTGAAATGTTTTTAATTTCAAGATATCGCTTAGATTTTAGATCAATGTTATTTTGTTTAGGCCACTTAATTGTCGTATTTAAAGCTCTGATAGCTTCCAAACGACTTATGTTTCTCCTATATAGGTTTCTAGGTCTGTATCAGAACTTGCCTCATCCTCACTTTCTTCCAAAGGATGTTTATCTTTCATTTCATCTTGATTCCAAATCTTCACACTCGGAAGTAGACCACTCAATAGGTTCTATAGCTTCGTAAAAGCGTCACTGTATCCCTTACATCATCGACTACATAGCTTTTCCTCCATTCTTGCTGTAGAACTCCGAGTGGTAAATCACCTTCATTCTCCTCCAATAAGTTTAACATTTTGTTGTCATCGTAGTTTTTTTTATATTTAATCCACTCGCAAAGGGTAACCCCATTATGCTTTCAAAACACTGTGAGTAGGATGCGGAAACAAGGATAGATGGCGATGAACCGCCTTCTAAAACAAGGATAGGTTGTAATTTTTGGGGAAAATTCCTTTCGGTTCCATAACTTGGAAGTTCTATAGCAAAAAGAGTCTCCGTAGACAGAAGTCCTCACTGTGTCAAGCTGGACCGCACAGGAATTTGCTGTCTCCGACTGTCTAGTACGCCTCAAGAATCTTGCCCTTGGGGGGATCAATCATATTAGTTCCTGCGAGCATCTTCCACGATAGTACTTGTAGAAAAGAGACAAGTCATCAACCATACGCCTGTGCTCTAGTGTTTCGAGAGGATCGATCAGACTCTCGTCATCAATTAGGCGAATCGCTCTTCTTTGAATTGAATCCAAGAGAGCTAAAGTATGTTTTGGGGATGAACTTCAAACATGAGAGGAGTATTCTAGTGTTGGCCTAACTTGAGCTTTGTATAGTGTTAATAGCTGATGAGATGTGAAGTACTTTTTAGCTTTAAAAGGAAAGCCTAGCTTCTGAGAAGCGGATTTGGCAATGGTGTGCCCATAATCGCCCCAAGAGAAGTTAGTGCTCGCATTCACTCATAGGATAGATAGATTAGATCTCATCGGAAGGATTTTACCGTCCATTAGTATGTTTGTTGCGTTATCCCTTGATGTTTTCTTAGAGAAAACCGCGGCCAGAGTTTTTGAAGCGTAGAAGACGACCAAACTGTTCTTACCCCATTCCAGAATAATTTCGAGATCCCGATTAATCGTTTGTATCTGCTGTTCCCTTAGTCGATCTGAAGCAGCGATAGATAATGGTTTGTCGAAGAAAAAAGATGACACAAGGTTACTATCATCTGCGTAGCTGTATATAGGATTGGAATAGCGGGAATACCATCAAGGCCAGAAGCTTTCGAGGTGTCGAGCTCAAGGAGAATCTTCCTGATTGTGCGTTGTCTGAAAACAACTTCAGGCATCGAAGTGCCAACCTTAGGAAGAGAAGGAGGTTCTGCTTTTCGAGAATCAAGATGGGAATTTTCAGCAAACATTAAGGCTAACATGTCAGCTTTTTCCTTGGAGGTAGTAGCAATATTGCTATTTTCATCGAGTAAAGGTGGAAAATTTGAAGATGTAAAATTCTTTCCAATCGACTTTGCAAATCCCCAAAAGGACCTGGAACCGTTCGGACAGTTGATAAGCCTCTGGCGCATTTTACGATCGAAATCACCTTTTGCCTCGTCAATAACCTGTTTACAAGAATTTCGTGCATCTACAAATATGGTCCCAGTCTCGACTGGGGGATTATTTCGCCAACGACGATATGCGCGATTTTTGCAAGAGACAGCCCGAGCACATTTTTTACCGAACCAAGATTTACTGGAGGCAGACTTTTTTTGGGAGTGGGGAATTGAGCATTCCATACCAATCAGGATAGTTTCCGTGATGGATTCGGCGACTAAGGAAGGGTTGTCTGAGTAAAAGCAGACTTCCTGCCATGGGAAAAATGCAAAGAAGTCTCTTAATATTTCCCAGTTTGCAGAGTTAAAGTGCCACACCCTACAGGACTGCGTCTGGGAAGAAGGTGGTATATGAAGCGAGCGAGAGGCTGCTACAAGTTTGTAATCCGAATTTTCAAGCGGTGATGTCACAGAGATTTTATACGAATTTGGTGAATTTGTAAGGAAAAGGTCGCGCTTCGCAATTCAAACTGACGCTTGCGCCAAACTCATTAATCCCGGAAATTTTATCCTAGTCGGATGAAGACAGCCTTCGTTTATTGAAAAAATAGCATAGCGTATAGTCTCTGGAAAATAGGGAGCTGACTATATTGATGTATTAAATATATGACTATATCACTACTGTGCTTTAAAATCGTAAGAGTAAGGTTATATGAAAGTAATATTGTTCCTATTTATAAAATTATTAATTTAATTTTGTATACGAATATTATAATTAAGTACAACATAAAATAATACACTGCATTCACAGAAAATATCACTCATCTTTTGCAATAAAGAAGCTGATCAAATAAAGTAAAATTTCGGTTATATTCATCCCTACGTATTGACCCACAGGATGGGTATTTGGTGGCGTTTTAGCATTTATTTAAAAATTCACTCTAATTTATAAATCCTTGGTGGATAGTGAATGGATTTTCAAATAAAAATGTACATGAATTTGCATCTTAAATTTGGAAGCATTGAAGAAATTGGTTTAAACAAAAAACACGAAAACAATGTGAATAAACCAAATAATTGATTTGTAGCAGGTACTTTATGTTTCTAAAACAAATAACTGCTTGCATTACAATGACTTACCTTGTTATTAAATTTTCACACTAAATTGCATGACACGGTTGACAAGCTATGTCCGCAATGTGACTTAAGCTATAGCTGTCATGTTTTGTCATTTGCATAAAAATAAGAAATATTTATTTTCAAAATTTCGTGCACCAGTGTTGAATTTTTCGCAGAATATGTGGAAGAAGTTTGAATTGTATATTTGTTACATTTTAGTCATTTCCTCAGATTTACCAATTTATGGTAATTTTTGTAGGAGGGAGTAAATATCTTACGGACGGTGGGATGTTTAGGACATCCCACGAAATTGGTAATAATTTTGAATTTTACGCGATATAACCGCTTAGATCACCTTTGCGTCAGTGCCTTTTATGGCCAAGTGTAATTTTAGTTGAATTGAGCGAATCAAACTGAACTGATCACATTTTGTTAGTTTTTTCATATCAAAGTCAACTTGAATGATATTGAATAAGTAGAACCCTAATTCTGTTGTAATTACTTCCAGAAATAACACCACTTTTTCGATCACGTGTCGGTTCTATTAAATCAAACCAAACTTTTTAAATATGTTCTTGAATATCTAAAATAAAAGAGGGATGTTTCGGACACGTCTAAAAAATACCACACGTTCAAATCATATCACATGTAGGTAACAGAAACGTACTTAATATTCGTAACATGCTATCAATATTTTTGTAAACATTTATTTTACATATTTTCGGATATACCGACCATCTATGTAAAAAGTCATCTTAACTGAAACGCCGCCTTAGAAAATAATACTGACGATGACAATCTTCGTGAAAAAAATTGTTTTAGTTAAGTTATTTACTAAAGCCAAAAACCACAAATTGCGAGTCCACTATATTGGACAGATTTTATCTATTTCAGAACAAAATTATAATATAACATTTTAAAGGCGCAGGAGTATATCAGAGTTTTTTTTCATACCCTAATATTAACAATGTACAAGATGTTTTTTCTATTAAAAGTATAGTAAGAAAAGTTAAGAATATTATACACATACCCCTTCGAGTTCCAGGAGACCGAGAAATGTTATTTTTTCAATATCCTGGACTTTGAATCTAAACATATTAAGTAGTCATCATTATGTTGTTATGTTTTATTATGTTATGTTATGTTTTTATTAGTAATCTTTAATGTTTAATAGTATTTTATATTTTTACCCACCGTTGCAACCTGCAAAACCATATTTAATTATATAAATGTATTATTACCCAACGTCCCAAATATCCCATATGAAGGTATGTTTCGGACAAACTGTAACCTTCATAAAAAGTTAATAAAAAATTTTAATAATCTGTTTAAGGATATAGGTAAAACAATATTTATGATTTACATAAATAAGTTTAAAATGGCCTCAAAAGGTTTATATCATATATACTTAAATAATAATAAGTTAAAAAAATTATTTATTGAAAAGTGTCTGAACGGTACCGACTCTCCGCTAATGTTAAAAAAGTATAATATTGTAATAAAATACAACCAGTTTTGAGGTTTAGTTAGTTATTAAGAACATTCTTTTGTGAGCATTATGTGCCGTTTACACGGGATAGTAACTTGCGATAGCACTTGCGAGAGCGAATATTTCTATCTCCAAATGTACGACTTGCATAACCCACTTGCAGACAACTTCCAATAAATTGGAAATAAATCTGAATTTGCCTATAGCGCTTTCTACGGTTGTTGTCACGTGCAAGTAATTATTGCGGCACAGGTTTTACGACTTGCTCTGAGAGCACTCTCAGGGCACTGTTTACACTACGCAAGTTCGCTGAAAGTACTCTCAGACATCGACTTGCGATAGTTTTACTTGCTCGTGTAAATGACACATTAGTTCTCCAGTTCTTGGTGCGGTCGAAGACTCTGTGTGTGTGCTATAGTTATTTACAGACCTAAATATCAAGGCCGATTACTTACCGTTAAGTCGAGTAGACAACTTAAAAATTCGTAATAGGCCAAAAATGATTTTTATGGCAGATGATTGGTTAGTAAATGCGGTAACCCCATCCGTAAACATGCCAACGAAATTTTGCGATTTAAAAATATAGCATTTCATTTTAGACTTTACTGGTCTGTTGAAGTTGATGTAAACCACGAGTTACAATAAACTTTTTTTGTCCATAGTATGCCAAATTCCGAGGCTTACGACTTATTTTAAATAAATAAATAATAATAAATAATATATGTTAATTAATTACAATATCGAAAAAAAAATCATAAACATTTGTACAATTTTATTTTTTAATAAAAGTGTAAACTAATATTTCTTTTTTTAAAAGACAAAAAAAATATGTGTGCATATTAAGTACACAACAAGAAATAGATAATATTCTTTCATAACCATGATTTTGTAAAAGAAATTCATTATACCGAAAAATGTTCAAAATATAATTTTTTTTAATCCAAATAATTTTAGTAAAAAATGCAAAATTTAAAAATAAATTTAAAAAACCCCTGGAAAAAATAAATAAAGATTGAAAAATTTTCTGAAAAGATAATTTTTTGAAAAAAGAAAAATTAAAATAGTTTTTGACAATTTCAAGTTTTTTCCTGAAATTTCGAGTTTAAACTTGAAAGCAAGCTTTTAAATTTGGAGTTTAAACTCAAATTTTGAAATTTAGAAAATGGGAGGTTCAAAATTAAACTTTAAAGTCGAAGTATTCCTTTATTATCAAAGACAAACAGGGCAATCTAACTAACTAAAAACTCATTTGATCTGGATTAAATTCAGTTTGGTTATGTTGAATTTCGCGTATTAAACTGACCACTTTTTGGTACAAAAAAGAATGCCTGCAACAGAAAAATTAAAGAAAGAAGCGAGTAAATTACGCAGATATACCTTTCAGCTGGTTTACAGATTCCCAAGTGATCTAAGGGAATTTCATAATATTCGCCGACTCCAGGGTTGCCAGAAGCACGCTGCACTAACTGTATATTAAATTTTAAGGCAGTAAACACAGTTTTACGGCCTTCTACGAATGAGATTATCTTGATGGGGTTGGTTTTGAGCAGCTTCAGGAAATTCTTGTGGACGTCCTTTAAGAACGGAGAATTTTCACTTAAATCCATAACTTCAATGGATGGCCACAGTAACAAAGAGGAAGCTTGGTTAAATGTGGCCATGCTAGAGCCTAGATGAGGTGTGCTATAAAATATTATTCCTTTGGTCTTTGAAAATAGATTATATTCTTCCCTCTTGCGACTTTCTTTGGCTAAAAACATAGTCTGTCAAATATCGTTTTTATTAAATTCAATAAAATACCTTTCCACAATATTGTTTTGACCAAGATTCCACCCATAGAGTGTGCTACCCAAACAATCGGTCGCTTACCTAGTCCAGTTTCTAGTAAGGAAGCCATCAGAGTATTACTTTGCTCGTCTATGTTAGTTTTGCCTGTCAAATTAGGACAAAGTGGTGTCCACATTGAAAGAGTGGTATCATAATTGACTCCTAATACCCTTAAGTTGCTACAGTTTTCTGGTAACCAATCTTTAGGCCAGCAATGTGTGTATAGTTCATCTTTGTTGTACTCGCTGCTTGAACAAGTAAGTTTAAGTTCGTCTTCAGTGTTAAGAACGACCTCTGGTAAATCATCATATACTATTTCGAAATCATGGAATTCTTCAGGTGGCGCATCTTCATATTTATTGAGATATTCCATCGCAACTGGATCATTATATTGAAACTGTCTTCTCAAGTTTAAATTTTTTATTTCAACTTGAGATAAGGATTCTGCATGAAAAATATAATATTGTTAAAAATATAACAAATAAAAATGTCCAAAAAAAACATTCTTATAAGATAAAAATGTACATGCTCTTTAATTTATGTAGAATAATTAGTAGACCACCAAAGACATGTTTTTAAATCATTGAAAATCACTTCGAATCAGTGGCGATTGAAGATCTATGGTTTCATAAAATGCACATGAAACATTAAAGTTGACCATTTCAGGATTTTTGTCCAAAGTAAGCGATTCACGAAAAATACAATCTGTTTAACAAGAAACGTTCCTCGATTTTAGGAAAACTATTGAAAGTACATTAAATGACCTAGGGCCCTTTCGGGCATGCTTTCTATCAGTTTTTCAGTATATCTCACTTGTAATGGGAACCATATCTCCCTGATTTTTCGTGAAAGCTGCTTGAGGGTTAACCGAAGTTTTCCAGCGAGCTTCCTCTTCACACCGCTCCATATAGTCCATTGGATTTGCATCGGGAGACCATGAAGACCAATCCAAAGTTGTGATGTCAGTTTCTGACATCTGTCTGACTGACGAATCCAATGTTTTGGATCGTTGTCCTCCTATAAAATCTAATTTGCGCACTTGGCACTCGGCAGTCTTTGGATGACCATGCTTATAAATAATAACCATTTTCTGAGTATCCAAGTTCTGGGTAAAGAATTCTAAACACCAAAAACCATGCTCAGAGAAACATCCCTAAACATGGAGTTTACGCTCACCAACCACACTTTATGGGAGGGCATGCCCAGAACGACGCTTTGTTAGAAAAAATTATATTGGACAAATCGCAGTCGAGATGCTCGACAGCCAAGGCCTTGCGTTTTTTTCCTGTGGGTCTTCGAAGGCAACGATTTTTGCCTCGTGGTCTGACATTGTGTGCTTCCCTCAGCCAAACGCTCTCTGATGGTATTTATGTTGACGTCAACTCCTCTGTTAGTTAGTAGCTTGGCTTTAGCTACATCTAATCGTGACTAGGATTGCCCTTAAACAGCTGTACTATGAGTTTAGCCTGCTGTTTTGTTGTTATTCACGGTTTGCCTCTATCGGGAAGATAGTCGACAGTTTTGTTGACTTTATAGCGTTCAACAGACCTCTTCAGGAATGTCTTACGACTTTTTTAAATATTTAGCAGCTGCACTGTAAGACATGCGTGGACCTTTTGACCATTTGGCATCTGCGACGTAACGTAGCAATCGAATGCAATTTTCCGCCAAAAAGTCTATAAAAGCCAAATCGTTAATAGTTTTTGAAAAATTATGGAGCATTTCTTATTGAACCGACTGCAATAAATGCATTCCTTTCATCTCCTACTGTATAAAATATATAAAAAAAATATTTCTTAAATATCCGAACATGCATATTTGCAATTCTACATAATTTACGATATGCATATTCTTTTTTATTTAAGCCAACGATTTCCACTGAGCAACAAGAAGCAGCAATTTAGTTTCATAAAAATAGAAAAAATAGTTAATGTAGAAGCTATACATTACAAGTACTGGGGAAGGGGGAGGTTGCTGTACAGGCATCACTACGGCATGCAAAATACAAGCAAACGTCCTTACCTTTTATTCTTTGAATATTCTTACCAAGGAGGCTGATCGAAGTTTCCTGTTTTTTCCGCTGCCTCCAAGTAAAAAATACGCCACCCAATAAACCATGAACAAAAACCACGTCGACGTTTGGTTGTTTTTCATCCATGAATATGGGGTGCAGAAGATATATGTGATGATTGTAAGTCTCCTTCCTGAACTCTAAATTTGCAAGAGCTTGAGCTGCCGGCAAAGATATTCTAATGTCCTCATGTTGAAGCCACTCGGAAAGAATACCAATCCAACCTAAGAAACTGATTTTAGTTATACATATTGTCCAAGATAAAGAGGGTCAGCATGGGCATCTTGGAAGTGTCAAGAGATGTGGATTAAATTAAACGAGGAAAAAGGTTATAGACGAGGCAAAAAGTGATTACGATAGGAAAATGCGCCAGAGTCTCCTTGACTGGCTCCAGGTCCTTTTGGGGATTTGCAAAGTTTAGGTAACAACAATATTGCGGCAAATAACAAGTAAAAGCTGCCTGTTAGCGTTAATATTTGCTCAAAATTCCAACCTTAATTGGTGGAATGCAGAGTGTCCTATCCTTTCCAAGGATAAGATATTGATGCCTGAAGTTGCTTTCAGACAACGCACAATGAGGAAAATTCTTCTCGAGCTCGACATGTGAAAAGGTCCTGGGCTTGACGGTATCCCCGCTATTGTTCTTAAGACCTACGCCGCCGAGTCAACTCCTGTCCTAAGCAAATTATTCAGACTTTCTTACAACAAAGGCGCATTCTCGAATATTTGGAAATCTGCTAGGTGTAGCCTATGTCCGTTAAGTCTAAAGTGACGGAGACGGTTACCAATATCAACGTCGAAATTTTCAAATATTTCGAGAAGAATAGTATTATGCATTTCGGGCAGACAATACAGTTTCAGGCAAGAACGTTCAATTGGCGACCTCCTGGCATATATTACTCAGCTATGGAAAAATACGGTGAGGCTTGGATTGTGTGGATATCTCAAAAGTCTTCGTCAGAGTCTGATATCAATCTCTTCCGGCCAAATTAACATCTGATGAACTTCCACCGGATTTCTGTCACTTGATATCCAGTTTCCTTGATGACAGATCTCTTCAGATCGTCGTTAATGTCACCTCATTTGAGTATTTACGATTAATGCGGAGGTACCTCAGGGGTCTGTTCTATTGGACACAATCGTTCTCTCAGCTTCCAATCCGATATGTAGCCTCGCAGATGATATTAGTTAGGTATCATCCTTTTTATTAGATAAACCACTATCTGTTGCTGCTTTAAGTAGGCTAAGAGAATAGCAGATGATTAATAGGGATCCCGAGATCATTCTGGAATGAAGAAAGAACAATCTGTCGACTTCAGTGCCGTAGAAACTGAGACAGCTGCTTTCTCTAAGAAAATATCATATAACATCTTTATGGAGATATAGTCTGTCTATCTTAGCAGTGAATGCGAGTACTAATTTCTTTTGGAACGACCATATGTCCACCATTATCAAGTCACTCAAGACTGCCCCTCAAGTGCTAAGCTAAAAAATACTTCGTATCTCATAAGCTGATCGCTCTCTGCAAAGCTTAGGTTAGGTTAACACTAGAATACTGTTCTCATGTCTACAGTTCACCCCTAAAGCACAATTTGGCTCTTGCATTAATTCAAAGAGCGATTCGCTTAATTGATGACGAGTCTGAACGATTCTCTCCAAACATTGGAGCACAGGCGGATGGTTGGTGACTTGTCCCATTTTAGGGCTCCGTACCTGAACAGAAAAAAACGTAATCTCACTTCCGTGTTAGTACTCGACGACCCATGCAAATACCGCCAGCCAACGATTAGAAAAAAAAATATATCTTATAATAAAATGGAGGGTTAATTTGGTCTTCGAAAAGTCAAGTTTTAGTTAATATATCGTGTGAAGTACCATTTGAAAGACCTACCTCCAAGGATACTAAAATATTTTTTTATAATTTTCGGTCCATTCGTCATAGATACATCTCAAAATGTGTCAGAAACGACCGTCCCCCTCTGGCTTTCTACATTTCTAAAGATAAAATTTATATTTTAATAGGATTAGCAGATATTGGGCTATATATTATCAGAAAATAGCAATTTTTTTCGATATTGTAATAGTTGTCAAGAAAAAAAATATATTATGGAAAAGTAGGTGCTTTTTGGCCTATTTAGTAATAATTTTTTTCAAATAAAAAACTTGATTTAGTTGACGGATACATTGTCGATCAAATTTGTCTTTTACATTATTTCATTTACATGAATATTTTCGAAGTTGCACTAATTTATTAAATTGCACGCAACGCAGTCATTGCGGTCGGAATCGAAAATTTTAGCACGATCCGGGGCTATCTTATATTGTAAACTGTGTTAATCATCGACTTATTGCGAAATGCAAATGAATGCTTTTTATCTGAGACATTATCAACAGTTATCAGTTCCACAAATATTATATTGATTGTAGAAAAAAGTGCGTATATCCGAAAATAGACAATTTTTTAACACAAACAAATTTGGATAAAACTTCAAATTCATACATAAGTAAAAATGATTTAATTTGTTGACTGTTCACTGTCGTAATTGATATGGAATCCTAATTGTGCGAGCACAACTCGCTCTTTGTTGAGTTATTTACAATTACTTTCATGGAAGATGTTCGCAGGAACTGATAGGTCTGATACCCCCAAGAGCAACCTTCTTGAGACACATAAGACAGTCGAAAATTGTGAATTCCTGTGCGGTCCAGCTTGGCATAGTGAGCAATTTGGTCTATCTCTATTTTTTCTATAGATCTTCCAAACTGTGGAATTCATTACCGAAAAGTTTTTTCCAACAATTATAGAAATTAAAAACCTTATCGAATGTTTCTAGGTGTTAGTTTGTTTAAGATACTACCAAAGTGCTGATGATGCCTTCATATTTGTTGTAGTAAATAAAAATTTTATGTTCCAAATAAAGTGAGTTCCATAAGTGCCACAAGGCTGCTTTAAAATATTTATTGCAACCAAAACACACAACTCAAACACACACTCTTCCCCTTCTAACTGATAATTATAACTTGCTACAGTAATAAGGTGTGCCACAAAAAAAATAAAAGCATGATCACGTCACTATAGTCTCCACGATGTCCTATAACTTCAACAAAAATTTCATTTTTTTTTGCAAATAATGACAAAGATAAAAAGAATTAAAGTAACCCTCTTTTCTGTCATTTTTTCCGAAAAATTGAGATACCTTCAAAACTATCAAAGACAGCAATAAACATGGATATATAAACTCACCTTATTTTTTTACGAAGAATTCAAATAAAATCAAAATTTGATTACTGGTTTTTAAAATAAGAAAGTTGGTGTCTACTTCTGTTATAACCGGAAGTAAAAGGAAGTTGAAAATATTTTAAAAAGAATTAGCCCCATTTACAAAATTAGTTTGTCTTCATAATAAGTGGTTCTCCGTATAAAGGTAACCTCCCAATTAAAAAAAATACATACCCGGTATATCTTCTGGAATTATTTCAGTGGCGAGTCGTATATTTTAGAAATCGAAAAGATAATCAGTTTTCTAAAAGCTTCACCTCTTTGAAAGAAAATTCAATTTTAAAGTTGAAATTTTAAAATTGAAGCCAACATTTTCAGAAAAAGTTAAAAATCTCGAGTTTGAGATCCAAAAAACACGATTGAAAAAGATAAAATTTTGATGTATCTAAAATAACTATTTCTTTTTTAATTTCAGCATTGAATTTTCATGATCAAAGTGGAAATTTGAATCTTCAAGTTTCAATTTTTATCCTTGCAACCTCCTATCTAAGGAATTTAGTTTGCTGTTTCATTGCCTGGTAAAAAGCCAGGATTTCTTTCTGACACACACTCTCATGTCGCTTTAAATTTTTATGTTAATTTATTTCTACAACTTTAAAATCTTGATATTAATTGACATTTCCAATCCTTACTTCATGGAATTCTTTAATATTCATAACTAATAAACTTTATTAACCATAAAAATGCAACAAAATTTAAAAATTCCACAAAGTTTTCGATAAATATTTGCTAACACCGGACCAGATTTCGCATTATTGCCTCATCGGCGATCGTACCAACAATTTGTTCAGCCGTTGTTATGCTAACAAGTTCCATGGATGACAGACTCCTACGAATATTCCGTCTAATCCAAATTCTCGTCCAAAGCTTCAATTAGAGGTGTGTTCAGAAGATCAAGCTGCTCGTTCATAAGTGTAAATTGACTAGATTGTAAATATTTGTGAATTTCTATGGCTTCCAGTTTTTTAGTGTTATTAGAATTATGTTATACTTCTACTGGGTTCGCGCATGTAAGTTTATGTTGTGTTCCTAATAGATGCTTTGCAAAAAAAAACATCCTGCTATCTTCTGAAATCAACATCCAGAAAGATCAAATTTTGCAAATGAAAATTCCAAGTATTACATTTAGATTAAAATGAAAGCCCGAAAAGAATAAGTCAAAGTTTCCAAGAATTTCGAGATTTTTAAAAATATTTTCGGATTTTTTTGAGAACTTACGATCTTTTTTCTGGTTCTTTAAATAAAAATTTCTGTTTTTTTTTTTGTAAATTACGACTAATGTTCAGAATAGGATCGAGATGTTCGTAAAGTAGATCGATACTTTTGAGGTAAATCTCGAAATTTCGACTTATAACTCAGAATTGTGAAATAAAAGAAGTTCAAAGTCCAAGTTTCGAGATTACGAAGTCAAAATTTTCGGAAAAACTCGCATTTTTAAGTTAAATCTCAAAACTTTAAACTCATTCCCTAAAATTTCGATTTTTCAATCAAAATTTCGAAAAAGAAGTCGTAATCTTGAAGTTTTTAAATTTTATTTTTGGAAAATTTCGAAAAGTTTAGAGAAATTTTCAATTTTTTTTCTTAAAACACGCGGAATGAAAGCTTATGATTTTTATTTTTTAAATTTTAACTTTCAGAATATTCAGCTTAAGCTGGGAATTTTATTATTTATTTTTTTAGTTTCAGGTTTTACGTATGAAAACTTCAACCTCAAAGTCATGAAATTATTTAAAGGAAAAATAGACATTACATTAAAGTGAGGTTATGTAACCATAAAGTTATAAATTATTTCAGTTTATATGGTAAATATAAGGCAAATTCATAAAAAAATTACGCTGCAAAAATATAGCACAAAACATTCAGTTTATATTCTATTTTTCCAAAGCAGAACATTCTTTATTTCATATTATCTTAAATATTTGATGAAAGTCTTTTTTGTTAATACATTTATTGTGTCCACAGCAACTTAAATTTATCAATCTAAGAATAAATGTGGACGAATATTTAATTGAAATAAATTTATAGCAGCCTAATGGCACTTTATCTGTGGAATTAGCTATGTTTAGAACGCGAGCCTTCGTCGACGGCAATAAAATGGGGGGCCTTGACGTCAAGCTTTTGTAATCTATTGCGTATCTTTTCCCCTGTTTAACTGAATCCTATCTCTTGATATGGGGCTGCCTATACTGGTCCTCGTTATCTTGGACATTGTGTAGAAAAGAAATAATAGATTTATTACCTGATTTAAATAAATCTTCAAGTAAATCAGGAATGGTAGACAAATTAGCTATTATGCGACACAATGTTATTGTAACAGCCACATTGTTTTTAAATCTATGGCACAATTCTGTTAGGAGTGGTAAACCATTTAAAGCTGCAAGATCTTTGGCATGTGGAGCAAAACTACAATGATGCAGAAGAGACTCAAGACACAATGGTATTATGCCCATATCAGTTTGTAAGAACCTTGTTAATTCTACGGATACCATATCATGATCTGTTCCAAAATCCTAAAAGCATTTAAATGTTTTATTCAATTCTCCAATCCTTTTACTTATGTATGCAGGGTGATTCACAGTGGATGGAGTATCAGATACTGGGATTGTAGGAACAACTAATCGTTTTATAAATTTGATTGCAGGGATAATAGGTCATTATCTATCTAACTAAAATATTTTCAAACCAGTGGTATTGTCAAATGTAGGTTAACATGGCAAAGTCTTCATTGAAAGACCCTGATTTTTATGATTTTTCGAATCTACATTTGATTGTGAATAACTTTTGTTTATACTGTAACGAAATGTAAATTAATTTAGTACGTAAGAAAATTTTGTAGAAAGATCTGATAAGGGAAAGCGGCCGCGATAATGAAACAAACGGCAGATAAGCGTTCCAGAAATTTCGGCAAACGATAAACCTTATCTGCTGCGTTTTTCTAGAACCCGGAAGCGAAAACTACATAAGGCGGTCGCCTTTCCCTCGAATCAGTCGGTGTAGTTAGTTAGCAGTTAGAATTCAATGAATAAGTGAGTTAGTGATTCAGTTGTAGTGTTCCGAGTTTAGTTTAGAAATGAGGTGGGTATAATTCACGGCGTATATATAAAATCATTCGGACTGATAGCCCGCAACAATACTTACTAGAAACCTGCATGAGTAAAAGTGTCGTCCGATTACAGGTACAAATATACTCGTTTAACGAATGCAACGATGCCGGTTATGATAATCGTGACGTCACGAGTCGAGTATGAGTAAATCGGCATTGCGTCTGTTTATGTAATCGGCATCGTTTGGAGAAATAAACAGGCACTTATTTTGAAATATATTTTTTAAGTTTATATTTTCTTCGATACAGTCCTAACAAGTTTGATTAAATTTTCTGACTTGAGGTTCTTTAAACCAGGTAAACAATCTAGATAGGTCCCTTTTGATTGCAATTCTATATCAGCACTTCTTTCTACATTTTAGTTTTTCTAGTTAATATATCATCCAATCTCACTCACCATTACCACAACCACTTCTTTCGTTAACGTGTTCTATGAATCGATTTTTTAAATTTCGACATTTTTCAAAACATTTTTTGTTTAAATTTCATTTTTTTTTTTCAAAATTTTCTAAAATTATTTTGAAAGCACTATTGAAAATTTCTACTTTCGAACAACTTCGGCGTTTGGAAAAATTTGCTTTGTGAAAATTTCATAATTTTTTTCAAAATTTCAAATTTTTAAACATTTCAAATGTTTGTGAAAATGATATCGAATTTTTCTAATGGTTGAATTTTTCTCAAAATATCAAAATTAGACTTTTTTTAATTAAAATTTCGACTTTTTTAAAAAATGTTTAACTTTTCAAAGTTTCAACCTTATCAAAAATGTCGGCATTTTTCCAAATTTTAATTCGAAATTTCGAAAAGTAATTATTTTGAAAAATCGGAATTACCAAAAAAAGTACAAATTTTCAAAAATAAATTAGAATTTTTCCATTTTTCTGGCAATTTCATTTTTTTTCAAAATATTCATGTTATATCAAAATTTGTATTTTTTTTTCAAAAAATTCGAATTGTAAAAATTTAATCTTTTTTTAAAGACTTTCGACTTTTTCTTATAGCTTCGACTTTTTTCAAATTTTCTACTTCATTTTCAAAATTTCAAAAATTTTTAAGTTTATATTTTTGGGGAAATTTGTACTTTTTAGAAAATATTGATTTTTTTAAAAAAAATTGACTTTTCAAGTTTTAGATATTTTTCGAAAAAATTTTCTTCTTTTTTTATTTCGCTTACGTTTTGATAAACTTTTCCAAAAATTTTTAGTTTTTTGAAAATATCGATTTTTTAACATTTTAATTATTTTCTAAAATGTATCCTTTTTTAAATCTTGATCTATTTTTTTGAAAATTTTGACACTTATTAAAAATTTCCACTCGTTGAAAATTCGTAATTTTTTAAAAATGTAATTTTTTCAATTTTCATCTTTCTTCGAAATGTCCCTTTTTCAAAATTTGAAATTTTTTAAAAATTGTTACTTTTTGAACATTTTGATTCTTAAAAATGTCGACTATTTTTTAAATCAGAATTATTTTTCAAAATTTCGACTCTGCAAGCTTTTTTTTTAAATTTTACTTTTTTTTAACTTGAACTTTTATTTGAAAATTCCCATTTTTCTGAAGCGTCACATTGTTTTTTAAACTGCCCATTTTTTTTGAAATTTTTGTTTATTTTGCAAAATCTTCAGTTTTTTTATTTTTTTTTCAAAATGTCGACTTTTTTGCAAAATTGACTTTTGAAAGTTTAGACTTTGTAAAAAAAATCTATTTTAATTTTCTGAAAATTTATAGTTTTTTAAAAAAATGTTTGACTGTTATTTCAAAATTTTTTACTATTCAAAACTTCGCCTATAAGCAAATATTAATTCCTTAAAATTTGGCCATTTTTTTTGAAAATTTCAACTTTTCTGATAATTTTGGCTTTTCTTTAATATTCAGACTTCGACAATTTTGAGTTTATTTAAATTTTAATTGAATGGAAATTAACGTTTTTTTCGAATTTCAATTCTTTTTTTCTAAATTCTGATTTATTTTTAGATTGCGCTTTTTAAAACTGTTCGACTTTGCTTATAATTTTGTCTTTTCTTGAGTAAAGGAACCTTTTGAAAATTTAGATATTTTGAAGTTGATTGAAAATTCTTAATTTTTTTAAAACTAGAAACTTTTTCAAAATTTTGACTCTTCTTGAAATTTTAGATTATTTCCCAAAATATTAACTTTTTAGAAAATCTAGAATTTTGTTGAAAATTTCGTCATATTTTGAAATATTCGAATTTTTTGAAGTGTCAAAATTTTGACATTTTTTAACTTTTTGGAAATTATAACTTTTTGTGAAAATCTTGCCATCTTTCATTTCAAAATTTTCGACTTTTTCAAAATTTTAACCTTTTATTTAAAAATTTCGCCTTTTTCAAATTATCTCAAAAGGTTAACTTTTATTGAAAATTTCAACTCTAAAATTTCGACTTCTTTTATAAATTAGAAATTTTTCAAAAATTGGTTTTATTTTCAAATACTCAGTTTTATCGAAAATTTAATTCATTCTAAATTTTGATATTTTTTAAAATGTAAACTGATTTTTGTAATCTTTTATTTTTTTGAAATACCCGTTTTTTTGGAAATTGGCTTTCAAATTTTCAATATATTTTCTTAAAAACAGTGACTATTTTTTAAAATTTTACGTGTACTTAGAACATATTCATGTACCTTCCCCTTGGACAAATATCGAACTATTTAAGGGATTTTCAAACATTTGACTATTTCTCGAAGTTTTATTTTTTTTTGTTTGACTTTTTTCCAAAATTTCAACTTTTTCTCGAAATTTTGACGTTTATGTAGTAAATTATAGTATAGCAAATACTTGCTAATAACACATAAAATTCTTCAAACTACTATCTAAAATATAAAACATAGAAAGTATAAATTGTTTACAAGTGTCAACTTGTATGTACCGGTAATATAAACTTCACGATTACAAATGAATATATTCGATGTCACGATGCCAATTCTTCAATTACATATTTTGGAAAAGTAATCGGTGATTAAAATCCAATTACATTTTTACTTACTCATGCAAGTCTCCAGTACTTACCTATACGTATCTTACCCTTTCTAGATATTAATTAGTAAGCAAATTTATCACGCAAAATTTGATTTCAAAGGGAGCTTAATATTCTTGTATCAGAAAATAACTGTAACCTGAGCTTTGAGGTACCGCTAAGGGCTTTTCTTTACATCTGCAACATTTTGTTAACAATATATAGGCCTCTTAAAGTGGTCATAAGTATTTTTTTTCAAATGGAATGGTCCGTATATTGTTGTTAATTCAGAAAGCCAAGATAATTTGCTATCCAGTAATTTATAGTGCTTCTATACCCAAGCCTAAAGGTTTTTGACTTATGAGTATTTATTATAAGTTTGCCTCAAGAATTGTAATGACGTATTTCCATGATAAAATAACCACTTGCCGCACAATGCCGCAGTGATTTCAACAAGTAATGTCAAGTTTCAAATTCAATATGCAGTCTATTTTATTGATTGCAAAATAGTTAATTTTGTACTAAAATACACAAGCCCAGCTTCATCATAGCTGTGGAGCAACCCTAATTACCACCATACAATTAACTTAGGGATGTCCCTGATGATACAAGATATTTTTTTTGTTTAGTTTTAATGTGGAACTGTTTTTGTGAATGAATTAGGAAAAAAATTATCAAACGCCTATTATTGTACTAACCTGAACATCCTTAAATACTTGAGATATGAAATAACCTAAACAGGGGTGTTTAGACTTGTCATGTAGTGATAAAAGCAATGCCTTCATTTCATTTACAATCATGTTATTGTTATATGATAAATATCGTACAGGGGGCTCAGCAAACAATCTCCTGTTAACTCCTTTAATCCGTGCCAACAAAACGGCTGTATCTGCATCGATCATATTTGCCAACAATGAACAATGCCAGTTGTTGAGACTTTCAATTTTGGCTAACTGATTCACAGCTTTTAGTCTTATTTTATAGTTATCACTGGTACTTAAAGCTACAAGCCTTTGAGCAAAGAAAAATACTAGTGGGTTCCAAACGTACCAAGGTGCTTTCGATTTATTTTCAGACACCTTAAACAATTCTTTGTGTAAAATTTGTGGATTTTCCTTATATACCGTTTTTGATTTAGGTTCTTCCAGGGCTAATATGGACATATCGAACGGCATTATTCAAGGAGTCCCGTGTGTTTTTTATTTGATAATAAATCCAACCAACCCTGCAACAATTTCTTCCATATTTAGTTTACTTCTTATTAAATGATGGTACCCCGAAAATACACCAGTTGCTATAAAAGTACATTTCATCAAATTAGGATATCTTTTCATCATTCTCTGTCGAATAATTTACAACATTCTCATCACAAAACATATATATTTTTAAGTGAATGAAGACTTTGTTTTATATTTACAATATTAAACATTTTGACATTGACATTTTCTTTTGCTATATGTCAACGTCAAACACAACATTTGGCAACACAGAGTACAAATTGAATGTCAACTAGGGATGCAAACGATAGTTCGATGTTTTCAAAACATTGATATATTGTTTATAAAAGATGTTTAAAAAATCAATGTATCGCGTCGCAAAGAATTAGCGCCATCTGTTGCACCACTTTATGACCACTTTACGCTAAATTTGTATGCCGCAGGCAGCGGAGAGCGGTAAATTTTCTCAGTATGATGCAACTCTTCGAAATGCCGCCCCATAAAAGCTTTTTCTACTTTTTTTTTTTGAAAATCCTAATTTTTTTCTCAGAATTTCGAACTTTCCTAGAAATTTCGACTTTTTTTGAATACTATGAATTTTTATTGTTAACATTTATAAACTTTCGACCTTTTTAAAATTTCAATATACGAAGAAACACTTCGATGTTATTTTTCATAATTTAAATACTTTTAAAACTTTAAATTTTTTGAAAATTTTCACTTCATAATTGGGCCTTTTTTTAAAAATTTGGTTTTTTTTAATATTTCATCTTTTTCTCGAAATTTTTATTTTGTTGTAAATTTCAATTTTCTTCGAAGAATTCTGCTTTTGTGAAAATATCAGTTTTTTTATAAATGTTGACTTTGAACATTTCGATTCTTGAATTTTTGACCTTTTAAAAGTTCTGACTTTTTTAACATCTCACTCTTTTTTTAATTTTGCGCGTTTAACCATTTCAAATTTTTTCCAAATTTTGACCTTTAAAAATTGCGAGTTTTAAAAAAGATGATCTTTCTTTTTCAATTTTCACCTTATTTGAAAGATTTGAACTACTTTTTTTGAAAATGTTAAGTTTCGAAATGACTTTTATTCGAAGTATGACTTTTTAACAAGATTCACTCTTTTTTTAAAACTACTAATTTTAAAAATTTTTTTTTGAATATATCTATTTTTTGAAATTTTATAATTTTTCGAAATATCGTCTTTTTCCAAATTTAATTTTTTTTCGAAATTTTGCCTCTTTGAATATTTTGATTTTCCTTTTTTGAACCGACATGAATTCCATTTTATTTTTAAATCTAACTTGAAAATTTCGAATTTTTTTGAAAACGTTGGCACTTCTATTTCAAATTTCAGTTTCCAGTATTATCAACATTTTCATCTTTTTTTAAATACGACTTTTTCTTAAATTTTATATTATTATAAAATTTTTGATCTTCGATTTCAACTTTCAAAAATGTTAACCTTTGAAAAACTTTACTGTGGAAAATTTCGAGCTTATTGAAAATTTTTGCTTATGCTTTTTTGTATACTTTTTTCAAAATTTCGATTCCAAATTCTTTTCTGCTTTTTTCAAAATATTGACTTTTTCGAAAAATTCTATTTTTGAAAAAACTAATAAAAATATTTACTTTTTGTTTCAATTTCGAGTTTTTTAGAATTTGAATATTTCAAATTTTGACCTCTTTCAGGATTTTGAGTTTTTTTGCACATTTCAAAATTTTCATTTTCATAGTTTACTTTTTGGACGGAATTTCATTTGTTCTGATATTTTTGATTTTATCGTAAGAACGATCCTTTTTAGTAATTTCCACTTTTTTTTCTTGAAATTTCGATCGATTTTCAAAAATTTGATTTGTTCGCTCAGTTTTTATTTTACTTGAAAATTTTAACTTTTAAAAAATTCTACCATTTTGGAAACTTGACCTTACTAAAATTTTCTAAAATTAGGTATCTTTATTTTTTAAAGAATTTTGTCTTTTTTTATTAGCAAAATTATATATTTTTTTTTAAATTTCGATTTTTTCTTCAAAATATCATATTTATCTCCAAATTTTGAAAGTTTTTCTTGGTAAGTTTTTTGCAATTTTTTATTTTTTTCAAAATGTTGACGTTGAACATTTTGTTCTTTTTCACAATTTTCATTTTCAAATTTCAACTTTTTGCAATTTTTTATTTTTTAAAAATGTCGCTTTTAAATATTTGTTTCTTTCTCATAATTTTTATTTTTATTAAAAATTCCGACCATTTTTCAAATTTTCGACTGCGTCGCAAAATTTAGACTTTTTTTTTGAAAGTTATGTCTTATTTTTGAAATTTCGACTTTTGCTCTAAATTTCAAAATTTTTTTTAATATTTCGGGTTTTTTTAAGTTTGATTCCTTTTTAAATTCCGTTTTGGTTTTATAATTTTTAAATTTTTTTAAAAGGCACTTTTTTAAACTTACTTTTTTTTTAAATTTTGACTTTCTCGAAGTTTTTGAATATTCTTTTTTTTAACCTTTCAATATTTTGTCTTATGGAGCCAAAATTTCATTTTCACGTTTCTCCTGTAAGCTTAAATTTTTGACTTTTTGAAATAATAAATGTTCTCTCGTTTATCTGATCCCGATTTGTCCATCTCTTAATTATCTCAAAATTTTTAAAAACTTTTTCAGATTTCGATTCCTTTTCAACATTTCTGATTTAGTCTCAAAAATAATAGGAATTGTAAAATGTAAAGTCAGAATTTTGAGAAAAAACAAAATTTCGAGAAATAACTCGACATTTATTAAAAACATTGAGCTTATTTTAGTTTTTTTCCTTCTCGTAAATATTAATTTTATCTCAAAATTTGGCTTTTTTCTGAACATTTTTTAGTGAGCACTTAAGTTTTATTTATATTTTGGAATTTTATTTAATTTTTAGCTTCAACTTTTAATACAAATTGTAAAAAGTTCTAAAATAAAAAAAAGAATTAAAATTTGGAAAGGAGCCGCACTTAACTCATCGAAGAACCGCATTTGCTCACCTTAGAAATTGGCTGAAAAGCGATGTGTAAAAATTTTTAATTATTGAATGGCCCAAATTATATTTTGATTTAGCTTCTTATGACGTCCCTTTAAGGTGCCGCCTGATGCGGTTGCCTCTTTGCATCATAGCACGGCACGGCCCTGGCCGCAGCTGTACTATAATAATAATTTGAAAATTCATTGTTAGCAATTTCGCAATCTATAGATAAGCCCAAATTTTGAAAGAAAAATGAAAATTTTAAGAAAAGTTTTTCGAGCTTTAAAAATCGAAAACATTAACTGCATTTAATAACATTTCGCTTTTAAATTCACGATTATTTGTTATTATTTATTTATATTTGTTATTTTAAATTTTGGGGCAAAAAGAGAGTTCTTATCATTATCAACATTTCAAGTTTAAACTTCAAATTTTAAGATTTTTTTATGACAACTTTTTTTTACAAAAATAACTTTTTTCGGACGTTTAATTTTTATATTTCGTATTTTAATTCTAAAGTTATAAAAAATGTCGAAATATTCAGAAAAAAGATTAACACTTTTAGAAATAGATCAATTTTCGAGTCAAAAACAAAAATTTCCAAATCTCAACCAAAACAGAATTTTCTAAACGACTCGAATTTCCAAATTATAAATTTTCTAGAAGTCAATTTTTAAGTAAAAAGTCTGAATAGCTGTGCCGTACTTTACTTGAAAATTTCATATTTTTGTAATTTTAGATTTTCCTGAAAATCTTGATTTTTTTCCTAAAATTTTGTATTATACAAACCAAATTCGCAAATTTTATTTTTATAGATTTTAGGTTTTTCTAGAAAGGTGATATTTTTTCTCAAAATTTGAAGTCTAATTTTAATCTTTTCAAACATAGTCTTTGGTTTTAAAACTTTTTTCAAACTTCAAATTTTTCAAAATATCCACTACTTTGGAAATCTTGACTTTTTATTGAAAATTTTAACTTTTTATGAAAATGTCGATATTTTTCAAAATTTTGATTATTAAAAATTTTGATATTTTCCCAAATTTCGTTTGCTTTTCGAAATTTCAAAATTTTCGAAATTTTGAAAATTTTGCTTTTTAAAAAATTTCGAATTCTATTGAAAATTTTGATGTTTTTTGAAAATTAGCGTGACACCAAAAATTTTAAAAATTCGATTGGTTCCCAAAACTTCGCTTTTTTTTAAATTCCGACTTTTTTAAAGTTTGGCATTTTTACAAAATGTAATTGACTGTGTGAGTTTTTTAAAATGTGGCTTATTTTGTTGAAAATCTCGAATTTTTGTTTGAAAATTTAAATTTTTTATGAAAATCTTTATTTAAAAATTTCAACAGTGTTTAAATTTCTTTATTTTGTAAATTCTAAAATTTGTAATTCTCTGTATATTTGACTTTTTAATACAAACTTTCGAATTTTTTTGAAAACTTCGGGGTTTTTTAAATGGTCGATTATTTTTTTTTTTTGTTAAAAATTTTGACTTCTTTTAAAATTTTAAACTTTTTTGAAAATCCATATTTTCTCATATCACATTCTTTTAAAATTTCACTTTGCTATTTCTATAAATTTCGAATTTATTTTTCAAAATCCTGACTTTGAGAATTACATTTTTTTTTATTAAATTAGAACGACCTTCCAAAAATTTAAACTTTTTTGAAAATTTTGTTTTTTAATAAAAAATATAATTTTTTTTCAGTTTCAACATCTATCGAAATTTTTCAATTTTCGTGAAAATTTTAACTGTTTCAATTTTTGATATTTCAAAATTTTATAAATTCGAAATTTTGACTATTTTTCAAAATTTCGACCTTTTTTAAAAGTCTTTACATTGTTCAAAATGATAATTTATTTTTAAATTAAATTAGTACGACCACAAAAGTTTCGCTTTTTTTTCAAATTTTCGATTTTTTCAAATCTTTTTCAAAATACTGTACTTGAAATTTTTTACTTTTTTCAAAATTGCAACTCTTTTTAAAATATCGAATTTTTCAGAATTTCCGCAATTTGAAAAATCTTTTTATTGGCAATTTTTACTTTTTATGAAGATGTCGATAGTTTCCAAATTTCGACTATTAAAATTTTAATTCAAAATTCTTCTATAATGCACAGACAAATAGGTTTGAACATTTATTAGATTCGAAGTTTGGAAACCAAATACCGGTTTCGATCTTGTTAGATCTCGTCAGTTTGGTATATCCAACTCGAATGCTAACAAATGTTCCAACAAGTAAGTACTAAAACATTCACAGGCGTCAAGCGTTGGTTTCCAAACTTCGAATCTAATAAATGTTCAAACATATTGGTCTGTGCATTATAGAATCCTTGTCTTCTGAGAACTCTTCTAGAGAGCAACCGCTTCGCTAGGTGGCAGTGTTTCAACTATTGATTATTATTGGTAGTTCAGCTACCTTATGATTCACTATACACGCCTGGAGGGCTGCATGAATTTGTAGTCTAGGTTGTATTTTTCTTGCAAAATTCTTCTGTTAAAATTTCTACTTTTTCGAAAATTTTAAAATTTTGAAAATTTCTTTTTTTAAAATAATATGAATTCTTTTAACAAAATTTTCAGAATCCGATATTTTCTCAAAACCTAGTTTTTTTAAACTCCGACTTTTATAAATTTGGCATTTAACAAAATTTCGACATTTTTTTAAAGCCTGAATTTTCTTGAAAATTCCTTTTTTTTGAAAATTTAAAAGATTTTCAAAATTAGGTCTCTAACATTTTCGTCTCTAACAGTTTCTGAAAATTTTCATTTTTTCTCTAAATTGTGTTTTTTTAAAAATTTCTACAATTTTAAAATTTAAATATTTTGTATTAAACCAAATTTTATTTTAATACATTTAAGTTTTTCCCGCGATTTGAACTCTTTCTTCAAATCCGGAGCTTAACCTCGAATTTTTGTCGAAAATACGAGTTTGCTTTATAAATATTTGAGATTCAAGTGAAAATGTTTAAAATTTTGAATGTAACTTTTTAACTTTGAAGTTTTTTCCAATGTTGGGCTGAAATCTCGAAATATCTATTTTTGTTGAAAATTTTAATCTTAAAATCTAATCTGTGGTTCAAAAAACGTAGATTTTGAGTTTTAGGTCAAAATTTGGAGAAAAAATATAGTCGAAATTCCGATATTAAAGTCGAAATTTTGAATTTTTATCCCGAAATTTAAAAAAAAGTTGAGCGTTTGAGATGAAAGGCAAAATTTTGAGAAAGAAGTTGAATTTTCGAGAAAAATGTGGAAATTTCGAGATTGCAGTCGAAATTTCAATTTTAACCACTTAATGCTCGTATTAATTTGAAATTTTCTGCCAAGAAATGATCAGTTTTTTTTCACTAATAATTTAGTTTCATGAATATGTATTAACAATACAGGATATACTTCTTCCGGGATTGGACCGTATCAAAGAACTACTAAAAGTGTTCGACGTTTCGCCCAGCATCGTAGGGGGCTTTTTCAGGAATAAAGAAAAGAAATAATAAATGAAAAGAGGAATATGAGGGAATATGTAATATGAAACTCTTCTGAAGAGTTTCGCCTCTGGTATGGTGGACATACTGAGTTACCGTGCTCTTCTGTCTAAACTTTCTTATCCTTTGTACCAATTTTCAATTCAGAAGAGTTTCGCCTCTAGTATGGTGGACATACTGAGTTACCGTGCTCTGATGTTTTGAAATTGGCCTTTTCATTTTTTCATTTTTGCATATTCCCTCATATTCCTCTTTTCATTTATTGTTTCTTTTCTTTGTTCCTAAAGAAACCCCTAATTAAATTTGCAAATTGGATAGTATCTCAATAATATAAGTGATATAAAATAGTTATTCGCATGAAATATTTCGAGAGAAAGTAGATGACTACAACCTCTGAGGTATATGTCAAACACTCGATATTTTATTTCGTGTAATTTATCGCAGTCTCAGAAAGCTTCTCTCAGGATGGTTTACACATGATATATTTTTATGTCAGAGAGAAATATGCGTATCAAATATCCTGAGAGAAGCTATATCTCCTCCGAGCTGTGTAGATAGGACTCAAATAGCTTCTCTCAGGATAGTTGACACTTATGTCAGAGAGAAATGTACGGAATAAAGTCTCTAATCTCAGGCATCTGAGACTAAATTTCCTTGCACGTTTACACTATGACAAATACAGCTGAATAAAATTACTGACACTTCTAAAGTGTCGATGTAAAATGTCTTTACTACTTTAAATGATCAAAATTTGTCTAATTAAATTTGTAAATTACTTATACGGAATAGTATCTCAATATTATAAGTGATATACAATGGAAAATGGTAGCTCGAGAGAAAGTAGACGACTACAACTTCTGGCTGAAACTGGCTGAAATTTGTTTCGACATTTTATGTCGAGCTTTTCTCAGGATGGTTTGCACATGATACATTTTTATGTCAGAGAGAAATATACGGAATAAAGTGTCTAATCTAACCGCACTCTTAGTGTATACATTTGCAGAAACGCTGATACTGTTGACTTTTATTTATGAACAGAAACCTCAACACCAGTTTCCAGATTTTTAACTTCAAACATGATAAACTTTTATTAAAATTTTGATTCCCTATTTAATACACTTAGAGGATGAATTAAGTATCCTTCTCCCTTACGAAATGCCATCCATATGCATAACTTTCTTCGAGTAAATAAAAATCATTTCACTTTTACTACAATTATGTAATATACATTGATTTCGATGCGTTTAATAAATTAGAAAATTAACTAACATCATCCTTAATCTAGTTTTCTTTTCTACATCAGAAGCAGTGATAAATAAAACTTAATTCTTATTATTATTAACGTGACTATCTTTCAATTCATTTTTGACTTTTTAAAAAAAAGCAGCCATTGGACGAACTTTCCATCTTTTTAGAATATTTTTGAATAATTAAATAATACAGACATCAAATTAACTTTTTTTCATCCACAAACGTAGTCGTATTGGAAGGAAATATTTTCATTGTTTTAAACTTATCATACAACATAAACAAGAAGCAATCCCAGATCACGTTGATCATTAATAGATCTATAAATGATCAACGTGATATTAATAAAAGTATGCCAAAGTACATAATACATAAAAATAATATTTTTAATTAAAAATGCAGTTAGGTCTCATTAAAAGTTTGACTCAAGACAGCAGGTGCCTTAATTAGCTACCAAGAATCTATGCATTAAGAATCTATGGAATTTTTTGTCAAGGTAACAATAACCACTCGTTAAAAATACAGACACTCAAAATATTTCATTTGTTGCATTCAAATGGAGCTCATTGAAATCAAAAGAAAGAAAACAATGCAATGAAAGCAATATCGATAACACTGTGCATATAAAAATGTAATAAATTTTGATATCAAAATGACATAACATGTTTAGAGCATTTCTATTTGAACCAAAATGCGTGCAACTGTAACATTCATTTTTGTTATTTGCATATCAAAAATACAAAGTGACTATGTGGATCCTGAGCTTGTAGTTGTTGCCAGTAAGGGGGAGGTATGGCCTAAGCCTCAGTTCCATCAAAAACTTAGCAGTGTTCTGGAACTCAATGCTCAAAAATTTACGTTTAAGGTATATACTCCTTATATAGCTTTATAGGTAACCATATGGTTAGACATTTTTAATTTAATGATCTATAGATAAATTTTTTTCAAATTTACTAAAAATAAATAAAGTTGCGAATAAAGTGGCTGTTGAAATTATATTCCTATATGCGTTTATTAGTTCCTACTAATAGACATATACGACTATAGGAATGCACATAAAGAAATGATTTAATAACCTCCTTATTACTAACTGTTGATGTTTTAAATAGAATAATTTGGTCCGTGGTGAAAAATTAAATATAATTTCGCTCAGTAGAAAAATCTGAAAGTGTTTATTGCGATTCTATGTACAAAGTAATTAATGTTGTCTTTAGTAAAATCTATTATATATATTTTATTTTTTATATGTTTGCTTAATTATTACATCATTTTTACATTTTCACCTAATCAGTTATATGCAAAGAAAATGAATGTCACCTATATATATTTCCAGGGCCGGCGAAACACTTTCCATTTGGGTGGCGGCTAAAGTTCCCTCACTCATAAGCTCTATTTTTTGGCGTGAAACCATTTTGGAATTTTTGGAATTAGAATCGATTTAAAATAACAGGTCACGATTATTTTTTTGTGGAACCGGATGCGAAGGTATTATTTTGCAGCTTCTAGAGCTAGGGTTGCCAATTATACTTTTCCGTAAAAATGAAGTATGCGAAAATATTTTATTTTGATTCTATTATATGATACATATTTTTATAAAAATTCCCATTTTTGATTTAGGACTTTTTGATATTTTAAGTTCAAAATTTTATTTAGAACTTCAGAAAAAAATTGAAATTCAGAGAATAAAGTCCAAGTTTCTAGAAATCGAAATTTTAGAAAAAAAACTAAACATTACCAGTTTAAAGTAAAATAATAG
Source organism: Dastarcus helophoroides (assembly GCA_028583605.1). NCBI lineage: Eukaryota > Metazoa > Arthropoda > Insecta > Coleoptera > Bothrideridae > Dastarcus > Dastarcus helophoroides. The sequence goes on along the minus strand of CM053329.1, from coordinate 23,389,432 downwards.
TTCATGAAAAAAGTGAAATTTACTGTAAAAACTATCAATTTTTCGACATTTTGTGTAGAAATTTCTAAGTTTTGAGAGAAATTTAGAGAAGACTTAAAATTCTTGGTTTTTTTTAAAGAGGAAAGAAGTCGATATAGTGAGAGAAAAAAGCAAAACATATTTGAAATAGTCTTAATTTCAAGAGAAAATAAAAACTTTTGAAAAAAAAATTATAAAAAAAATATTTTTCAAAATTTTGAGTTCGATTAATGTCAAATTTTTAATTTTTAATTTGATTTTTCAAAACGTTTTCTTTTTTCAAAGTTAAGAAATTTCGAGAACAAAATGAAAATTTTGAAATTAAAGTTGAAGTGCTAAAAAAAAACGGTGTTTGATCCCAAAGTTAAAATTTTGTGCAAAAATAAACAATTTTTAATTCAAACTGAAAAAAATGTTAAGAAAAACACAAAATTTGCACACAGAATTCTTAAATTATTTAGTTTAAAAAATTGAAATGACTTTAGCACAAAAGTTTAGATTTCGTGTAAAACCTCACATTTATAACAAATGAAGTTCCAAACGAAAAATTCAAATGAAACCTCGAACTTCCAATTATAAAACATCGAAATTGTGTGACTGAATTCAAAATTTCTTTCCAAAAGCTAGAAATCTTTGAAGAAAAACCAAATTATTTATCTAACTACCTAACTACCTAACTTGACATTTTCCAACTAGGAAATTTGAACAAAATTTTATAAATTTCTAGTTTATTTTAAATTATCAATTTTTTTTGTTAACTTTAATTTTCCTTTTTGAAATTTTTAGTTTTTTTTGACATTTGATTTTTCTAATGGAAAAGGCTTGCGGTTTGTAAAGCCATTGATAATTTTATTTTAAATATATGTGTATTTAAAATTAGCGTCCAAATTTTAGATAAAAAGGTGGAAACGGAATGAGTTTAACTTATTAAAAAATTTTTTCTCAAAATTATGTCAGTTTTTTTAAAACTTTTTGTTCACTCCCTAAAATCAAGGATAAACCAGGAATTTTAAGGATTTTTTTAAATAAATAAATTCGGAGTATTTTTGACGACGAATTTTTTTCTAAAATTTAAAGTTTAAATGTAAAACTTTATTTTAAAGTTTCGACTTAAATTTGAAATGTTAGATTTTCTTTGGAAATGTTGATTTGATTTCCAAAAATATAGATCTTAATTCAAAGGTTGGAAACCTGGAAATTCGAAATGTCAAACTTTTTACAAAATGTTTGTTGAAACTCGGGTTTTTTCAATTTTGAATTTAACATTTTTTCCTAGTGTGGTCTTTATGTTTAATTTTATTGAAATTAAAATTTTTCGAATGTTATAAAATAACTTTTTTCTATAAATTGGGATACTTTTATTAAACATTTCAGTTTCGATGACTTGAATTTATATTATATATTTATTATTAAATGTTATTAACATTTTTTGATGTTAAAAAAATTTAAATTTAAATGATACACACTTTTTTCCCTACAACTATTTTTTTTCTTTTTCAAAAGAAGGGATATGTTATTTTTTCTCCGAAAAAGTTGGCAACTCTACCTAGAGCGGACGCAAAATGGAATTTCGCGGTCGCTATCCTTATCAACGGATTATGGGATATTTTTTAAAGAAAAATTAAAAAATCAGGAAAAGCTGCCTGAAATTATATTTTGAAATCTTTAATTTAATAAGACTAACCCTCACTGTACATTTCGGATGGCGAATTCACCACCCGAGATATTTTTGAGTGGTGGGTACCCTGCACCCCCACGCATACTTCTGCCAGTCCTGCATATTTCAATGTATTTTTTATACATCAACTTTTTTATTTGATGATTTGTGAATTACTGAAACAGTCGACAGCTATCGCTTAGTGTGAGATAACTAGTTCTAAGAAACCTCCAACAAAATTTCCTCAATACAAAATTTAAAATATGATTTATACATGCCATATTAGATAAATATACAGTTTGTCTTACTTATAAATAAACGTTCTATAGCTTCTTTAGAGGTCACTTTAGAAAAAACATTGTTTCACAAAGGTTGATTCTATTTTTATGGTGCATCCCTGCAAAATATGTTCAGTTACTCAGGCTCTATCCTAATAGACACCGAGAACTGATAGTTAATATATTCCTTGATTGTGTTATCATCTTGGTGAAAAAAAAACTAAATAAATATAAATTAATAAAGCATAACTTTTATCAAAAGTAAAAAGCATTGAACAAAGGATCGGAGACTTCTTTAAGTTATAAATATTTGTCTCATAATTTTAATTGCAAAAAAATAAGGTACTCCTGAGAGTTTGTTTTAGTATAAATCTTAGTGGAATCATCAGATTATTTCAAATAACATCCGTTTCGTGTTTCGGTTACGGATTCGGATATTTTTTAACTTATATCTGACAGTTTTGGTTACGGTTGCGGAGATTCATAACATCCAGTACTAAAAATATTACACATCAATCAAAAGGGAATTAAAATCTGCGTTCAATGTTACAATTTTGCAAAGAAAAAATAGTAAATCTATTTGAAAAAAATGAGTTATACTAGTTTAAAATTTAAGGTGCCACACAATCTGCTTATTGCAAAAATAATTCTTTTTTCTTAGTACAAATATAGACAATTTTATGCTAAATCGAGTAGTAAGACCCGTGGTTTTGTATAATTAAGGCAATTGGAACAAATTTCAAAAAAAGTTGAATAACTTATAAAAGTCATCTGCTTCACCTGAAGTATGGTATACAAAGTCAATTTAAAATTTGAGGAAGAATATAAAAATGAAATAAAATCCATGATGTTCTATTTAAAAAAGTTGAAGAGACTTAACGCTCAGGCTAACCCGAACACTTTGTGTAGCTGAAAATATATTACAGAGAGGCCCAACAAAATCAGAAGTAATTTTTATAAAACGATGTTTTTTTTTCTAAATGAAGCTATGGAACGTTTACTCTTAGGTGAGACACACTGTATATTTTTTTAATATTCTTGCGCGTTATCGGTTCAAAAATTAAAACTTCATGAATTGTCACACTTTATTTCCAAACTTATTTCGGAACACTACAATTATGATTCACTTAACTATTATTTAATTATCTATCTAACTAACCAAATAACTAAAACACACATTGAGGGAAAGACGACCGCGTATTTATAGGTACCGTGCCGGTTTCTAGAATGGATCCCTAAGATTTATCGCTTGCGGAAACGTCTAGAGCACTTATCTGCCGTATGATTTATTCTCGCGGCCACTTCCCATTATCAAATGTTTCCAGAGAGTTTCTTACACAATTACTAATACAAATTTTATAACTACATTTTATTACAATATCATATATATTTTATTATTTTTAAATACTTCTGTTAGGCAACCGGACAAAACTGCAACAGCCTTCAATCAGCTTTCAAAAGATATGTAACAATTATACAATTACATGAAAAGATTATTGCTTCTGAGAAGGCATTAGTTACTTCTGGATCTTCTGGTGCTGTAAAAGCTAGAAAATCCACTAAGCGACGTCTAAGAAAAAGACGAGCAGTAGCCATTAAGTCGAAGAAATTGTCTGTAGGGTCAAAGGATGATGAAAATATGTTGAAAGTTCTAAATGTGCAGTTAAATGGACCTTGCCGTGATACTGAATATCCTTATTTCAACATGGACGAAGCGTGTACGTAATATATAAAATAATCCAAATTAAATAATTAGTGATTAAAAAAACAGTTTTTATTATGTACATTATTTTGACTTTTAAGATATTCTTAACATAACCACGGAAACCAAAACTTTAACTTCCTTTTCCTACTGGGGTGTTCTGAGAGGATTAGAGACATTTTCTCAATTGATATATAGAAATGAAAATCGTACAAAGGTAAAGGTGGTATGTGTGAAACCCTTTTTACTAACAAATATTTTTTGAAGTTAATTATAAATCAAACGCATATTTATGATTATCCAAGATTTGCACACCGAGGATTACTTTTGGATACCTCAAGGCACTTTATACCTACAAATTTGATTACACAAATTATAGAAGCGATGGCTTTTAATAAATTAAATGTATTCCACTGGCACATAACTGATGATCACAGTTTTCCATATAAAAGTACGAAATTTCCAGAATTAAGGTATATATAGCATAATTCATCTTTTCTTTTTGGTTATTTATGTAATCTTTACGTTGTTTAGTGCAAAGGGCTCTTATCATCCTCAGAAGATGGTTTACCAGAAAAGTGACATTGAAAAAATTATTCAATTCGCTAAGGAACGTGGAATTAGAGTAATAGCGGAATTTGATACACCTGGTAAAATTCGACACCGGTAAAAATTTTGAAACAACACAGATAATTTCAGCTCATACGCGCAGCTGGGGAGAGGCAATGAAAGATCTGCTTACTACATGTTACTTAAACAATGAACCAACAATAAAATTGGGTCCGATTAATCCAATCCCTGTATCAACGTACGAGTTTTTGGAATCATTTTTTCAGGAAGTAGCAGAGATTTTTTCAGATAATTACATTCATTTGGGAGGGAACGAAGTTGACTTCAGTTGTTGGTAAGAAATGTTTTTATTCTTCAATTGTTTTAAGCATAACTTAACAGTTATAAATTATAGTTTAATTAAAGTACATAATAATATGAAACTAGCGCTCTCTAGGGACAAGGTTAAAGTAAGCTTAAAATGCGTAATTCTCACTCCGAAAAACATAAAACTCCCTAATTTTAAATTTATAGAATCATTATTGAGAAAGTTCAGAATAAAATTTAAACTTTAAGCGCTCCGTATCTTTTAAAAGGGCAACATTAAGGCATGTTGAGCGTAATATTTTGGTGTGTAGTATCTCCACCTTAAGAGTTGGCCCATTCTTTCAAAGTCAGCCTATATTTTTTGTCAGAAAGAAATGTACGGAATAGTGTCTAGTGTTAACGCACCGTTACAATAAGATAAAATATTCTGTCATAAAGATTTCAAATACACTTCAAGGAAACCAAAGAATGCCTTCTCGTCTTAGGAGCTAACCACCTCTATCAATTTTTTAAAAATGAGGTCCCACCCCGTGCGATGCCTTATTTTGAAGAATAAGATGCACGATAACTTTTTCGGATATACAGGCCGGACCATAAGTAACGTCAAACAGAGCAAGAATGGATTTTTCGTATAAAAATAATGTGATTTAACTAATTTAGCTACATATACCTTATTAACAGAGATATAGGGTGCCAAAGTTGAAAAATAATAAAGTTTGAAGTGCCTTCGTTTTAAACTACTAAGATATTAAATTTTCGAAGTAGACTTGAAAAAAAAAGTAATAATAAGACAGCTTTTAAAGTAGCTTATATCAAATATTACTTTGCTGATAATTTTATTACTTAAATTTTGAAAATCTCAATAAAGAAAATAAGAAAATTAAGACATAATTTATTTTCTAACATAAAGTTGTAAGATATGATCTCTGAGTCCGCACAAGAAAATTTTAATAGTATAGGTGGTCAATGGAGATATATGGATATGAATTCCAATAAAAGACAGCCAGATTTTCAATTGTTTACAATCCCTTTACCCGACAATGGTCATTTCTGGAATATTTTTATTTTTGAAAATAAATTTTGTTGTTTTGGTATTTTATTTAAATTTGCTTTAGAAATTTAAAAAATATGTGTAGTAATGATGTCAGGAGAGTAATATTTGATATAAACTATTTTAGAATCAGTTTTATTATTTTTATTTTGAAATCTACTGTGAAAAATTCACATTTACATAATTTAAAATAAACTTACGGTAAACTTTGAAGGCAAATATCTTGAAAACGGTTGGTTGTATCAACATTCTGAAGGTATACCTTTTTTACGTAGAAAATGTAGATAAATAAAAATATCTACTTAAAATAAGTGTACAGGAAGGCACAACAAAGTTTTAATGCTTTAGAACAATACAAGTTAGCTCAGATGGCGCCCCCTATGAGTTACTGGCAACCTGTTAGCAAATTAGAATTTCTTAGACAAAGAAACCCCCCATGCCAAATTTATTGTCTATATTGAAATGTGTTCATCAGCTATGCAAAAAAAATGGTATAAAATAAATGTGACTAAATCACCTTATTTTTATAGGAAAATTTCACTCTTACTCTATGTACCATTACTTATGGTCCATTCTGTATTATGCAGATAATAAATCTTCAGAATTAATTATGAACTTTAAAGAACAAACGAAAGTTTTACATTTTTACCACGTTAGTAATTAGTAATTAGTGATATGGATATTATAATTGAAGAAGAAATATGTAGTTATCGTGTAACTATTAAAAAATCAGTGTTTGTTCGGTGCTTTAGTAATTGCTTATTCTATATAAACCGAAAAGTATTTTTAGCATACAGGATACAGGTTTCTATAAATTCGATGCTCACCATTAGGATCTCGGAAGCGTTAAGTGATACAGTGTTACTTAAATGCATATTTTTAATGTGTGGATATGTATATGCTTAAATATTGCCTAATAATATAGTGTCGAGAAATTAGATTTGCTTCTAAGCTATTTGAAAAAAAAAACTGATTTTTCGAAAAATCGATCCTGCAGTGTGACTTAAAATAGGATGACATTTTTAGACTTTCGATCCGAAGTTTCTTTTCTATTTTACCATTAATTGTCTACTACTAACATCATTTTTAGAATTTTGCACCTTATAAAAAACACGAAACCCTTTCGCTCTCTTGTTTGGCAATCCGTCCATCACAGAGATTTATCTCGATAGGTAACTATCTAATGCAAAAATTGGAAGTTTAGTAATGAAAGGTCTTGCTTATGGGCACATATATAATATTAGCAGTTTATGATGATATGAAATATATGAAACTAAATGAAAATTAGTTTAGTAAAGAAAATATCAAGTGTTAGTTTATATATCGTGCGAGGTATCATTTGAAAGAGCTTTCTCCAAGAGTAAGAATTCTAAAATATTTTTCTTTTAATATTTAGTCCAGTGGCCTTAATAATAAATTTTATTAGGGCTAGTAGGTTAGGTTAGGTTTAGAGGAAATTTGTAGGATTTTTGATATGGTGATAATAAGTGAGAAAAAATATAAAAACAGCTGTTACATTATTTCATTTAGATTTTAGATGTACACTTTACGAGTTGGTACAGTAAAACCTGTAAATTCCGGCCATCAAAATAATCTAAAATTTTGGCCGTTACAGAAAGGTTACCGATATATACAGCTGAGAGCACAAAAGATGCGTTTGTAGACGCTACCTCTATAGATATAGTTACTTACATACTTTGGTTTTAGAAACATATTAACGTGTTTTTAATTTTAACTCGAGTATAACAACACAGAAACATGACTAAATGAAATATAGTTTTATATTTTTTAATTTTATTTTTACTGTTTCACAAAAAATGTATCTGTTGTTGTTTGTTTAATTTACATTTATATATCTCAGCTTCAGGTTTATGTCAAATTTTTGAAACGTCGATGGCCGAATCAACAGAGTTGTTACACATAAAATAATTTTGCATATCTCTTAAATTTTCAAATAATTCACTTATATTTGACAAAGATGATTTTGGGCAATCTTCCTTGTCCACTTCGCTTGTATCTCAATCATCGTCATCTTACAGTCCTTGCACAATTTCCGCTATATCGAAATTGGGATTCTCTGTGGACTCATCATTATCAACTGAAGCAAAATCAGGTAAACTCGTGATCGTATTTCCGATTTTTGGAAATAGTCGGGCAAGGGGTATTTGGACTTCCTCGCAAAAACTCTCATCATTCTGCATTTCTAGTTGAGAGAATCCATCTTTGGAAAAATATTTGATAATTGTTGATGGCGAAACTTTTTTCCATGCGGTTCCGATCCATAAAAGGGATGTAACGAATGCTCACATTCGCGAATGCGAATGAGACTTACTAAGAGAATTTTGTGAGAAAAGTCGCAAAATCCAGAATAAATCGAATTTGGCGGGTAAAAAAACCAGTTCCTAAAAATATATTTTTGACCAGTGGCGGCTAGTGCTAAGGTTTGCAGGTTTGCGCAACCTCCAAAAAAACGTTGAGATAAAAAAGAAAGTAAATTGTCCTTTATGTTGTTTATTTTATTTATTGATAACAGATTTATCGCTGCCAACTATACTGCTGAATATTGCGGATTCCGCCGATTCGTAAGCGTTTGATGATTGGGTCCACGGTTTGCAAAGTTTGCAGGCTAGACTGCAAACTTTGCTTTACACATATGCACCTGCGCCTTAACTTATATTTTGTTCGCTTAAAATACTTGCCCATAAGCAAGCATTAAGTTGCATTTGTGGGTGCAAACCAAATATAGATTCGCTATTATAATCTGTCATCGGGCAATGTTGTGAGTCTTGAAACACAAATAAAAATGAATTCAGTGCAAAGTTTAATTGCACAGCCATTCTGCAACCGATCTGTGTCAAAAAAACTGGAAATTAAGCGACGTGGATGACCTATTCCGTACTTAAATATTGTGCAGACGGTGTTTTGTAAAAAGCGAAGTTTTAACAGAAGTAATTCGCGAAGCTAAAGAAGTACCTATGAGACATTGTTATCTGCTAAGCTAAAAAACGATTCAGCTTCACTGGCCTTTTAATTGCAGCAACCTTATTATTTTTTTCTGAAAAGTTTACCCAACATAGAATCACTTTTCCTGAAAAGAATTTTAAAGAAACCGCCAAGGTTCATCCATTTTTTAATTTACAAAAACTAAGAACTAAACTAACCCTAATTTACGACACAGAAAAGTTTAAATCGTACTTGTACTCTATAACATTATTTCAGAAAATAGTGAGCTTAGTGAAACTAAATCTTTTAAAAATCCTGATAACTATCGCAATGGCTTCTGCTGAAGCAGAATGGTGCTTCCCCAGTCTGGAAAGAATAAAAACTCTTTTAAAAAATACATTATGCCAGGAAAGATTGTCCGCACTAACGATGTCTTCAAAGAAAAGGACTTAATCCAAGGAATATTCGACTTCAGTAAAAAGTTATTGATAAATTTGCAGCTGCCAAAGTTCCAAAGATGGCAAAAGATGCCAAAGATGGACTTCCTCTTGTTTTTCTTTCTGTTTTTTGCGAAAATAAAAATAAAATATCTCTTAATTCCTCCAGCTTAATTGAAAATTTCCAGTTTCGGCACAATTTTGCAAATGTCTCTTTGCAACCCCCAAATTTTATTAGCACCAGCCGCCACTGTTTTTGACAATTAAAAAATTGGACATTATCTCGAAATTTACAAGAAATATTTTCTCTAAATTTCGTAGAAATATTATTCTCAAAATTTCTATGCTTTTATTAAAATCTTAGAAAAATAATTAAAATTTTGGAGAAAGAAGCTTAATTTGACACTTCGAGGATAAGACATATTTTGAAAAACAGTCAAAATTTCGAGAATTGACGCACTGTGACATCAGAAAATATCCACTATTGAGATAAACGACGTCAAAATTTTGAAAAACAAGTTAAAATTTGAATTTTCTGGAATTTTTGTCTTGATAAAAATACAAGACTCTTAAAAAATATTTGTCAAAATTTCCAGATAAACAATATTTTAAAAATTTTTGCTTTTTTATCAAAAGATTCACCAAATTTGGAGAAAAAAGCGAGGTTTGATAAACAGTCTAAATCTGCAGAATGGCGAATTAGAAAAAAAGCCGAAATTTTCAGAAAATGACATTTAAAAAAACAAATTTTGAGAAAAAAAATTCAAAATTTTGAGCAAGTCGTAAAGTAAACAATATTTAGAAATAATTACCATAACAATAATCCCTTTGCCTGCGGAGATTTTGATGACATTAAAGGGTCGGGGTAACTAGCGTCCCATTTCTACCTGACTAGGTAACTAGCGTCCCGGCACAAAAATTATAGGTACGTAACAAGCGTCCGCGCTCCTCATTAAATAAGTGTATATATAACTAGCCTCCTAATTATGTACCTACCCGAAGTATTAAAGAATTATTTTTTTGAACACATTCTGGAGATTTTAAATATGTATTGTTCTCGATAGGGTTATACTCATTGGGATTGGAAGTCTCAACGTCAAAATATGTATAAGTTAATAAAACAATATAGGATACAGTATACAGTTTATTATGAACTTGTACAATATACAGATATTAAAAATACATACATTTATACATACATAGGTGGCAGTTACATTGGCAGAAACTTAAAGGAAACCCTTTTTACAAATTCAAAGACAGTTATACTTTCCCTAAGTAAGCTACTCATGTTGGTTCTCAAAAACATTTCCTTTTCTCTAATAATTTTCGACTATTTAACAGAGTTACTTCTTAATTGAAAACTCGTTTCATTTTGTATTCCTTTTAATACGTCCATAAATATGAAAATATTGGGATGCGGACTATTGAACAACTTATTTAACTTAGAGTAAAAAGATTCACAATTATTTGTTGTTCTGTTAGCAGAAGAAGAAAATTCGGCCCAAATTTTGGGAGGAAACGGTGCTTGTTCAGATATATAAGTGTCTAGCACGTAATCGCAAAATTCTGTCACTTTCGTATCATTAGGTGCAATTACCATTAAATGGTCTCTAAATATATCACACTTGGCGAGGATGTAAAAATGGAAGTCCAAAAAATAATTTCAAAAACATTGCAGTTTCAGATTTGGACTTGTATTCTGTACTCAAGCCAAGTGTCTGAATTTTTCTATACCAACTTTGCCCAAGATGAAAACGGCACCCCCTTATATTTGTATTTGGCAATACTAATTCCACTGTTGTATGGGTGGTATAGTTATTTTACCATTCATTAGTCCCATTAAGAGCAGGTAGTTGGGACGCTTCTTAAGTAGGACCCGAAATAAATACGGGACGCTAGATACTCCCTTCTGGATGTAATTAGTAAGCTTGGGATGCTAGTTACATTTTCCGACAATAAACATGCAATTAGAGTATACAGGGTGTTTTCGAAATAATACCATTACTAAAGGGGCATAATCTGAACGATTTAAAAAAAATTGGTTTTTCCTTCAAAACTTTTATAAAGTTCAACACGAAATTAAATAATTCCGGAGACAACCAAAAATATTCTTTAAATTTTGTGTCATTATTTACTAAATGACGACCAATCAAAATTTCATAAGCTCGCTCTGTCTCTCGCCTCTTATATAAATCGGATTCTTTTCTCCTAATTTCCTCCTCTGATGATTCTTCATCCTCCCTGCAACCGTACTCTACTGAGTTATGAGTTATGAAATTCGGGCAACTTAAACAAATTTTATCTTGCAACACAACAAACATACTTTATACGCTGATGAGCGTTTGCTGTTCAGCTACGGCTGCCAACTGAAAGAAAAAATCATGACCAAAACTAATTTTGGTCGACCAAACAAACCTCTAATATAACCAAAAAATGACAGGCCTAAAATACAACTTTGTCAACTAAAGAACAAAAAAAAAATACGTTCCCCAAAATCATCTAGAATTTGTTCTTAAATATGATGGATATGGTATCCTTAATTTTTATTCATGTTCATTGCAAAATTACATTCTGAACAATTTTCTCTTGAAACTTTTTTCAATACCTCAGATTCCTCTCCAGGAATTTCAATACAATGTAAACAATATTCAGAAATAATTAGGATAATAATAATCCCTTGGCCTGCTGGGGTTCTGATGGTTATAACCATGCAATTAGGGTATAAATCTGTTGTGAATCATTAGAATCATCAATTTTAAAGAGAAATTTTGTCTTGCAAAACAACACACTTTATACGTTGATGAGACAGATTTTTAGTTTTCAACTACGATGCCAATTAAAAAAACATCCTGACCAAAAATGATTTGTGCCAATCAAAAACCTCTAAATTAACCAAAAAATTATATATACATATATATAGTAACCTAAAATACAACCTTGTTAACTAAAATAAAGAAAAATATCTTCTCTAAAAATAATTCTTGTCAACTAAAAGTGAAGTGACACGTGTCTCAAAATTTCTTTGTCGACTAAAAGGAAAGCAACAAATGAATATAGTTTGTGACTACTAAAAAAAATTATAGAAAATTAGGACAATACAGCTTAAATCGTGACAATTTTACATTTTACAGCCCTAGTCTCGGCCGACGTACTGTACTGCAACGCTTTTCTTACTTTACATCAATGTTCACCGTCAAGGCGACCGTTCTGTCCTCGACCGCTGCATGGCATAAAGCGGCGGTCAAATGACGGCCGTTCTTTTAGGTTGCCGCTTTGTAGGAAACCGTAGCTTTAGCAGTTGCATTGCTATGTCACAAAGAATGTCCCGTATTATTGCCAAATACATTCGGAATATATTCCCATAATTTCTTGCGAATGCGAATGCGAATATTAATAAACATGCGAATATTCGTTACATCACTAATCCATATCAAAGCATTTGCTAAATTTATGCTTCTTTCAGAATTTTCAGTCATAATCGATGTCAATGACCGTTAAGTCTTTTTAATATAAAAACCACGGTAAATCATTTTAAAGTTCTGAATTATGTCTTGATCCAACGGTTGACAATGCGACGTAGTGTTTGGAGAAAGAAAAACCAATTTGACATTTTGTAACTCAATCTTAGGATGTGAAGTTGGTTTCGCTTTCTCATTTTACTGTCAAATTTATGGGGGGGGGGTACATGATCGTCCTAAGAGAAGTTAGTGCTCGCATTCACTCCTAGGATAGACAGATTAGATCCCATCGGAAGGATTTTACCGTCCATTAATATGTTTGTTGCATTATCCTTTGATGTTTTCTTAGAGAAAACCGCGGCCTGAGTTTTTGAAGCTTTGAAGCGACCAAATTGTTCTTACCCCATTCCAAGAATAATCTCGAGATCCCGATTAATCGTCTGTATCTGCTGTTTCCTTAGTCGATCTGAAGCAGCGATAGATAATGGTTTGTCGGAGAAAAAAGATGACACAAGGTTACTATCATCTGCGTAGCTGTATATAGGATTGGAAGTTGAAGCTAAGAGATCGTTTATGTGTAACAGAAATAAAGTAAGAGACAGAAAAGACCCCTGAGACACCCCTGCGTTAATCGCAAATGTTTCGGATGAGATGCCATCGACGACGACCTGAAGAGATCTGTCAGCGAGAAAATTGGATATCAAATGACAGAGTCCAGGAAGAAGATGTTAATTTGGCGAGAAGAGAATGGTGCCAGACTCTGTCGAAAGCCTTTGAGATATCCAATGCCACAATCCTAGCCTCACCATGTTTTTCGATAGCTGAGTTACAGATATGAGTAACATATGCCAGTAGATCGCTAGTGGAACGTTGTTGTCTGAAACCGTATTGCCTGTCGGAGATGATTCTATTTTCCTCCAGATATTTGAGAATCTCGATGTTGATAACCTTTTCCATCATTTTAGATACAACGGGTAACAAAGATATAGGGCGATAGCTGTTAGCCAGATGCCTTTGACAAAAACATTCCAATTAACCATTTGAAGCTCCAAAATTTTCGACATTTAAATGTCTTGCTGCGTCCAGGGCTTGTTGTTTAATTAAGGGTCCAGATATCGGAATTTTTTTATTTCTGGCCATACCGAACCATCTATAGTTGCTCTAGTCAATTTGGGAAACTTCCACTATGATAAATTTAAACTGATTGAATTACCTCAAGAATAAAGTGTGATTTTGAAAATCTTGAACCTATAAAATAAATTTACCAGGTAACAGAAATGAATTTCTGTTGTTTCGTGTATGTACATTTAGGCGTTGTTTACATATTTAAATGCGTTATTTACAATTTTATTTAGTTTGTAACTGTAAAATAATAACCTGAAGTGCAAATATCTAGCTTACAAGCAACCTTATCTCTTATTCAAAACCACCCTGATTAGCATATTAAGACGGGGACAATGGAGTTGATAGTCATAGAAATTGTAAACAAGCCAACCGACCGTTATTGGCAGGTAATTATAAGTGTGATTAAGCTAGAAAAATTCCAACTCTTGTGGTCGTGGCCTATATATAAAGGTGGCCGCTATTACAACGTCCGTACTCTTATCACAGGTGGCCGGTATATGTTTACTAACTAACTTATCATTAGTCCGCGTAACGATGCGCCTCTCCGAATGTGAAGCTCACAAACTTTTAAGTACTCCCCGTCCCCCATTATTTTTTAATTAAAATAATAATTAATTATTTCGATAAACAGTGCAATTCTGTTCACACGTCACTTAGGAATTGATAGGAGTTGACTTATGGCCATTTGTATGTGCATTACACTTCGTTTTATTTTTATTGTTTCTTAGATTGATTACGGTTTTTTTCTGCTTCCATCTGTATAGTCACGCGAATGGTAGATATGCCCCATCAGTCTATTCATGGCCGATCTCAGGGTAGAGCCGTGCCTGCGGTTTCTCTAGGCGCCAGGTACAAAAAGAGCACTGAGCTGGTCAACACAGGGCGGCGACAGAAATTTAAATAAATGCTAATTTGCAAGAGTAAATGAAAAGTGTTAACTAATAGAAAGTATATTTAGGAAGAGACGCTTTTTTTAGTTGTCAATTTTTTTTGGGGATATGTTGTTATTTTAGAAGGATGTTTCTTTTTCTTTGGTTACTGAAAATTATTTGGGGGAGCCCAATTTATCATAAAAGAGCGCAAAAAAAAGAAAACAAACTTAACCTTGTCGCTCTAGCCTGATGAAGATTTTAAAGCCCCCGCTAAGTCTATTTAGGTATAATTCTCATTCACACTAGATATGAAATCGACCAATCACTGCATGCAAGCAAAAAAAAAGATTCCTTGCTTAACTTTTTTATGAAAATGAAAATCCATTTCGTAGGGACCTGCCTAGGACAACGGTTATATGTGATGACTTTAAGGGCTGATATCAAATCGAAGATACAGGACATTTAAGATGATATGCCCAGTGTAGAAGCTTCTACTCATTCTGCCTCGAATCTATCTAAAATATATTATGTATACCCATCATTACACCGTTACATGAAATGCGACAATGCATTTTTCTACTCCAATAATATGGACACATGTAGCAACTATGTTTAATTCATATTTAGTAAATATTTTTTTCTAATGAGTTAGTATATCTATACACCTACTATTGTACCGGGTGGCCAACTAAGAAAGGACGCCGGTTATGTCTCAGCAACGAATCACTTTACAGTTTTGGGGAAAACATTTGAATAAGAAAAGTGGCCCTGAAAAATCGCTGGAAAATATTTTTAAAGTTCTAAAATGACCGCTAGGTGGCGTAATAGGTAAGACTGAATAGAAAATTAGGATTTTCTCGAAATTTTGCCCAATTAAGGTATATGGAAAATACATGCATTGTAATCCTAGAATATTTTCGATTTGTTTTGCTTTACATTTTTTGTTCTGTCTTTAAAAATAAAGTGGTGGGGAGACGTCGAAAAAAAAATTTTTGAATACCATCTACTTCAGTTAGCCTTAAGGAAATTTAACAAATTTAGTCTTTACAGTCTAGCGGCACTTTCACGTTTTTTTATTTTAAAATTATTGTCGCTACTACAGTGCGTTATATAAAATGGTAACAAATTTCGCCGTTTTTCTAAAAAAAATTAAATAGAATGTTATGTCAATTTGGATATCTTAAAATAGAGAATTAAAAGCCCTAAATATCAATAAAAATCGCAATTCGATATCTTTTGTCTAACCGAAGATATTGACAAACAAAATTTAAGTTATAATTAATCACACAGTTTGTCTACAAAACTGGTAAAGTGGCCCTTGAAAAAAGTTAACTGCCAAAATGAAATAAAAAAGTGCAAATCTATAAGGTTGCAAATGTGTTTACTACCTGCTCTTCTAACTAAATTGTTATTTCCTCTTTTACATTTCTTCATAAAATAAAAAATTGGTTTCAGGGGACAAGATCTGTATTTCAATTTTTAAAATTAAAAAGATTTAAACAAATGAAAAAGCATTTGACATGCTTTCGAATGCATGAAAATGCAAGTGATGCTGCTAAATCTACGCGTGCAGTATCCCGAAAAACGTAATCAAAGTGAAAGAGTTTTTTTTTAATAAAAATGGCCAAATTTGTTACCATTTTATATAACGCGCTGTAGCAATGACAATAATTTTAAAATAAAGACATATGAAAGTGCTTTCGATAGACTAAATAACACTCTTTCTATAGAGACTAAATTTGTTAAATTTTATTGAGGCTAACTGAAGTAAATGGTATTCAAAAAATTTTTTTTTCGATGTCTCCCCACCACTTTATTTTTAGAGATAGAAGAAAGAGTGTAAAACAATAACATATTGAAACTACTCTAGGATTATAATGCATGCATTTTCAATATACCTTAATTAAGCAAAATTTCGAGAAAATTCTAATTTTCCATTTAGCTTAACGTATTACGCCACCTAGCGGTCAGTTTAGAACCTCAAAAATATTTTCCAGCGATTTTTCAGGGCCACTTTTCTTATTGAATTTTTTTTCACAAAACTGTGGGATGGTTCGTTGCTGAGATATAGCCGGCGTCCTTTCTTAGATGGTCACCCGGTACAATGTTCCTATTTTCGTTAAACGATTTTGTCGATATTAGCGTTATTTAATGCGTAGTCCGTTCGACGAATGTGTAGTTATAATGTAACTGAGAATTAAGTTTAGTTGTCTAGGGTTAATTACGCAATAGAGTTATTAGGGTAAACCAGCCGTTGATATACAACAACAGCCAGCTAAGACTTTGAGGTTGCCACCGAAAGCATTTAAGGTAGTTCCTCGATCAACTACTTTTCAATAAATTTCTGTCAAATATTACTAATAGTGTTATAAAATTAAAAGGCCCATGCTGTTTCCGAAGCCGAGATATTCAATGTCAAACTTACGATTTTCAACATGTAATGTATAGGGTATTAGGCGAAAGAATGTTTTCTAAGAGATTTTAATTTATGGCGGCCGAACCTTATTACAGATTTTGATAAAAAATAATATATTGGGTGTAACAAGATCATAGTATACTCCCTTCTTATTAATCAAGAAAAAAAATTTAAACTTTTTACACTTGATGTATTTATGAAATGCCAAATTTTGACATAAAAATGATATTCCTACTGCTATTTCAATTTTACACTTGGAATTGGTAACCATTTTCTTAGTTTCCATACAAAAATCGAAAATTTGGGATACAAGTCTAAATTCTAGAAAAAAACGTTGGGGAAAAGTTTTGAAGTATTAAAAAAAAGTTGTGCCACATATTTGAAGTTTAAAGTCCAAACTAAAGTTAAAATTTCAAGATACAACCCAAAAACTACATTGGAATATTAAATGTTAAATTCAAAATTTTAAGAAAAAGTCAACATTTTGAAAAAACGTTCAAGATATTTTTACAAATTTTTCGAATATTTCTTAAAACTTTTAGCTTTTGCCAGTTTTGAATTTAAAATATGTTTTTAATTTTTTTTCGCTTAATAATAAAATGTAGAAAATAAAGTCGTTATTTTGCGACTAAAGTCAAGATTCCAAGAAATAAGTTTAAAATGTTAATATCAGATTCGAAATTTCGACATCAACTAGAAATACTTTAATAAAAAAATTGAATTTACAGTCTAAATTTCGAAAATACAAAGTTTACAAGTAAGACGAAATTTAAAATTAATATTTAACATTTTTAACTATAAGAAATAATGTGTACACTTTAAAATCAAAATTTAGAGAAAAGAGTAAAAACTGTCAAATTTCTAAAAACATGTAGAAAAAGAGTAAGAATGTTGCAATAATGCTGACACAAGTTTAATTTGGAATTTTCAATATTTTTCCTCAAAAGTTTGAATTTTCAAATCAAAATTTTTATAAAACAATCAAAATTACAAAATTTTTAGTGTTTTTTTATATAAGTTTAATCTTGAAATTTCTAGCTGTTTTCTTAAGGTCAAAAATTCATGATTAAAATCTAAATCCAGAAAAAATGCTGAAAGTTTCAAAAAAACGTACTTTGACCTCAACAATAAAATATATTTTCTGAAAATTTCGATTTTAATTAAAGCATAAATTTCTAAGCTGTAGCGAAAATTTTTAAATATAAAATTGAACTTTCGAATTTTTTTTTCGGAATTGGATTTAAGTCCAGTGCACACACTCGAAGTTTTGCGAATTTTACGAAATAAATCTTTTTTTTTCCAAATTATAACTTTTTTATTCGAAATTAGGATTTATTTATTCAAAATTTTATGGTTTTACTTTAAATTTCGATTTCAATCTAAAATTTATAAAACATTTTTGAAATTTCGAGTTTAAAAACTTAGAGCTTAAACTTTAAATTGAAAATAAAAATTCAACTTCGAGAGAAACTCAAAATTTATAAAGAAGAAAGTCGAGTTTTGACCTCAAAAGTTGAGAAAACCTTGGAAGTGGAAATATTTCTGAGCTTGAAATTTGTTTAAATAGGGAATTTTAATAACATCTTAATATTCGACCTCAAAATTTTTATAAAAATCAAAATTTTGCGATGAAGTTGAAAATTTTGTTAATTTTCAAATAACATTAACTTTTTTTTCGTAGTTTTCATTTTAATTAGAATTTTAGATTTTTTTAAATTGTAACTTTTCTCTTTCGAGTTAAAATTTGAATAAAAAAATTAAAATGTCTAATTGGAAGCTCTAAAAGAATAGTCGAAATTCCAAAAAAAACTCGATTGTATTTAGCTGCAAAATTAGAATTTTTTCTGATCCCTGCTCCTTTCTTTTAAAATAAAAACTATGTAACCTCTTCAAGTAAAGATTCCATGGAGAATTGGTCTACGTTGAAGATATTCCTTGGCGAATTTACTTTTTCCTTTCTGTAAATGTTGCCTATAATTTGGTGGTGTCCGGTTAAGGGAGAACCTTGGAAGGTTTTGTATAGAAATACGTGACCGCGTTTGCCTAACAGAAAGTCCCGTCAACATAGATTTGCTTACATGGAATTTTCTATATTACAATTCTGGACCATGAAAAACTGTCCGCTTAATAGGGGTGTCCGTCCATTGGAGGTGTCCGCTATGTATGTATATTGGGTGCATTCCCGAACGTGATATTTCTGATTTATGGTTGTACGTTAGGTAAAAAATACAGCAAAAATAATATCGTTCTAGATGCAAATAATGCTCAAAAGCAATCAATACCTTAATCGACAGAAAAAGCCGCAGGTATAATTATTTTTTAATATTGACTTTGAGTTATGAACTAAAACAAAAAAGAAGTTGAGAAAATTTATTTCATTGCAATAATTTTAGCTTTAGCCACCTCATCCTGATCATAATCATAAGTTAAGCATATCATATCTAGGACTGTATTTTTACTATTTTTTTTCTTTCAAGAAGTCCGTGAAGCTAAATAACCACAAAAACAATTTGTGCGTCACGTATCATTGAATTTGTGAAGCATTTGCAAAAATAGATGCTTAATAAAATCAGGTCCGTATTTAAAAAAATGAAGCTGATGGTAGAATAAAAGCGAAACCTGACATAGAAAATATAAGAACAATATCTTGTAGGTGAGGAGATAATGACATTTCCCTTGTTTTTTAATACCTTAACAAATAATGCAAGAAAACAATAAAACCGATTCTTTTCGGAAAATCAGTTTTTGTCTACGACATATTATTAGACAACTGAAAAGGCGACTGTACACTGTATCTCTTGCTGTATTCCAATGGTGAGAATTGAATTCATAATAACTTTTCCTTCGATACACAATATCGTATGCTTGCTATGTGAGTTTTTTTGTATTTAATAATTCCGATGTATTTTATTTTAGATATAAAATGAATATAAGATAAAAATGTGAACAATATTAAGTATTAGAGTCTACCTTTGTATATTTTTTAGGAAAAGTAATCCGAATATAACAGAGTTTATGAACCAGATGGGCTTCATGGGCAATTATTATAGGTTAGAAAATTATTATATGCAAAGGTTGCTGAATATTGTTGCAAAGTTTAAAGCAAATCCTATTGTTTGGGAAGAGGTATTTTTAAACAAAGTAGATTTACCCAACAATGCAATTGTACAAGTATGGAAACCGTTTTACAAGTTATCACTTTATAAGGTAACATATTAATTTTTTTTTTGTAAGATATATATATTCCATAATATTTAGTAGAAATAAGTGAACATTTTTCGCAGAACACTTATCTCACAATGAGTATTATTTTGTAGATAGCCAAAGAGGGTCACAATGCAATTCTTTCATCTTGTTGGAATTTGAGTAACTTGGCGCCTGGTGGGGATTGGAAAAAGTTTTATAAATGCGATCCTCATGATTTTTACTCGTCAAGTAAATTAAAGAATTTTATTTCTGGAGGTGAGGTTTGCATGTGGGGGGACCATGTCAATGAGCATAATGTACTGCCACGAATATGGCCAAGAGCATCAGCTGTGGCTGAAAAATTATGGGCCCCTTTAGATGATCCAGATAGTCCCACAGTAACAGACCAGGAAATCGAGGATGCAGCAGTGAGATTGGAAGAACATACTTGTAGAATGATTTCGAGAGGTATCCCTGCACAACCACCCAATGGTGCCGGTTTTTGTTTTTGAAAATATTATTTTAATTTAGTAGCTGTTGGTTATGCGTTTTACACTGTATAATAGATCCTATCTGTAGTTTTGCTGTTCACTAGTAAATGATACATAATTTATTAGTAAATGTTTTTGCTTTAAAAATGTTTATTTTTAATATGCCCTGGCCACATTTCCTTTGAACCGAATCAAGCAATTACTAAAACTGTTGTTACTTTTCTATCACAATGGGCATCGTAGGGAAGCAATAAAAACTAAATTCAACATAGATCCACAGATATCTTATGTTCTTATTGAATTAATCTTAAAATGAATTGTAACTGACTATTTTGTTCTCTTTTGGCTGTAATTTTGAATCTAAACATTTGTGAATTGTAAAAAAAAATTTAAATTTCTAATAGAGGACCAAAAATGAGACTACAGTGTAAAACTTTTAAAAGCGAATCAACATTTTTTGATGACATTTTGCCATATTTGGGTAACTTTTTGATACTTTTACTCCAGTTCGGAGGAGGGAATTAATTCTTTATTTTGTTCAAATTAAATAGTACGTCTTGTAATCCGTCGTTGAAAAGGCTGTTTGAAGAAGATTACAACGCACTATGTACTTGATTTTCAAAAGCAGAAATAACAACAAATAATAAAAATATGAAATATTTAAAGATAAGTTTTTATGCAGATGAGGTTCCAAACGTGCACTATGGCAAAGTTCAAACTAATAATAAAATACATAATTTAAGGTTTTACAACGTATCTGGAAGCATTTGTTGGATTTCTGGCAATAGGTTTTTTATTCATAAAAAAGTTATTTTTGTATCAGATATGCGAAATAATAATGATAATAAACTGACCCTTTTTGGCCTTGTCGCGCCGTTTAAAAAATACTATCGTACGGTAAAAGTTCTGATCAGTAAAATGGGGAGGTCGACAGAGAAAACTTCCAGTTTGCCTTTACTAAAATTTTGGGAAATCATATTCCTTAATAGTGTAAATAACTTTAGTAGTTTTTGATGGGGACTGCCCAAAACAGCCACCATCAAATTCAGGTACCCTTCAATGCAATGACGAAAACAGCCACGTGTGCCGAGCGCTGATTATCTTCAGAATGATGCGAGCCTTTTAAATGCCGCCTCTGAAAAATATGAGCCCTGTGATTTTATTAAGAAAAAAAACTATTGGAAAACAGTATAAGCGCCGCCTGATACGACCGCCTCCTCGCATGATACTACGGCACGACACTTGTAAACTGCAGTCTTCAATATTTCGTTTTGCAGCTTGAGTTACTTTTTTTTTCGTTTGTACTGTGAGTGTGATGTTTTTCCTCTCATAGTATGATTGCTTTTTCACTAGTTCAACTTAATCACATATTATTAACTTGCATTGCGATCATTATATTTGAAAGAGTCTAGATCAATGCCAAATGGAAGCTACCAGTATGACGCAAAGAAATAAAATTCATCATTTTGCAGAATGGTGAAAAAAGCTTCTAAAATTAGTTAACAATTTACTTTAATAATGTAAATCTCGTTTCTGTCTGGTCTTCCCAGTTTTTTAGAAAGTTCAAATTCTTTCACAAATTCTCGACATCCGAAAATTTGAAAAAAAACTAGAATTACAGTTTAAATCAGGATTTTTAAGAAATATTGAAAAATCTAAATTCATTAAAAAACTTTCCCAAAATTTCTGAAAATTTCACTTAAGCTTTAAAGCTACAATATTGTTGCGCGTTCTCGGTTCGAAAATTAAAACTTCGTGAATTGTAACCACTTTATTTCCAAACTGATTTTGGAACCACTGCAATTATAATTCACTTAACTGACCAACTAACCCACTGTTTAATTAACTGACTGCGGGAAAAACGACCGCATATTTATAGGCTTCCGGTTTTCTAGAACGGAATCCATACAAATAAGACTTATCGCTTGGGGAAACATCTAGAGCGCTTATCTGCAGTATGATTCATTAACGCGGCCGCTTCCCATTATCAAATTTTTCTAGAGAATTCTTTACTAATACAAATTCTATATCTACATTTTGTTACAATATCTAGGTTAAAGTGGAGATTTTGAGAGAGTTACATCAATCTCGAGGTTTTTCGAAATTTAAGGTTTATTCTTAGTTTTTTCATTATACTCATGTAAAGTTTTAACATTAAACTCCGAAATTGTTCTAAATTTCCAAATAGAAAATTAACATTTTTAGAGAAAATCCAAATTTCTAAATAAAAGAAGTCCAATTTTGTTTACTTGGTAATCATTTAAATTCCATTATATGAACATCAGAATGACCTTTTTTAATTCTGATAGATTCGTTATTATTCGTGGGTTTCCAATTGACGTCGTTCTAGACATTTGTGAAATGTTCCTTCTTGCTAAATTAGCAAAATGCAGCTATCAGCGGTGGAGATATCAAGGCGAGTCGGTAGTGCGGTCAGTATCACCTAAACGAAAAAAAAAAATTATAAGGCATTGGTACACAGGACAGTTCAAAATCTGATTACTCAATCTTTGTTCTTCTTAAATGGAACATTCTGTATATTATTATCACTTTAAAGAAAATATTTCATCGGAAATACAACTGACCAGGTTTTTTGAATTTGAATATTTTGTTGCTAAGTCGTCTTTTATAAAAGGGACGAAAATGCGGAGGTTCGACATTTAGCTCCAAGAAAATGTTATCTTATCAGTAGAGGCCGGATTATATGCATATGCAAAAGCATAGTTAACCCATTTTCACCGGTTACTACATATTTCACCTAATATCTAATGACGATGTATATTTTCGCTATATTGTCAGTATTTTTTGATTAGAATTTAATGATTGAAGTCGTATTAAGCGCTGAATGGGACTCTTCTTGGTTAAAGCAGTTCATCGAAAATTTATATTCATCTAGATGGGTAACATTTTTTTTTCTTTAAAGTTCTACTTTTTTGCAAAATGTTTTTTTTATCTTAAAATTTCAAATTAATTATTAAAATTGGACTTCTTTCTTATCAAAATATATTCTCTTTAAAATTTTCAAAATTCGAACTTTTTTGAAAAATTCCAATTTTTTGAAATCCGAATATGTGGCAAATTTCGACCTGTTCATCAAAATTGGCCTTTACCTCAAAATTTGGTCAATCTTTTGTTAAAAAAGTAAAAATTTTGAAAATTTTTATTTGGAATTGTGATATCGTGAGCGGTCCGCTAAAAGACGAGACTCGACACAAAGCATATTCCCAAAAAGGAGATAAAGAAAATACCAAATACAGAAGGCGCCAACTAGTCATTCATAATAAATGTTTTGTAACGATTAAACCCATTATCAATTGGTTGCGGCCTGACAAAATTAACCATACAGAAAAGGATATTAGAGAGGACACCGTCTAGTCGCGTCTCACAATACAGAAAATGCTCGAAAGATGTCTGTAACCTATACAAAATTAATAGAGGACGCCAACGAGACGTGGTACTTAATTTCTATGAAGGAAGAACTTTTCAGGAAATTCTAATTCACTAATATACCCGGAACAAGTATAAAACCGCTCAATTTTTGGACAGAAAGATCTGATTCCGTTGGTGATTCGAAAAACACATCTCGTCCGAATATCAGTCAGCGTCCGCATCGCCATCTTTCGAATAGTAATGTGCTTGTACGTCACGTTTTAAAAAACCTGTAAGTCTTTTATTATTATTATTATTTTTCTTCCTGTTTGCATTTTTTTATTGTTGTGCGTGTATTTATCCTAGTATTTTTTTCTTCATTATTTCGGTTCTCCCATTTTATTTATTTATTTATTTTTGCCGTACAAGTGCTGTACCAATTATTTTGTCGCAACGTGACGCGCGAACTATCTATGTGCGTGCGGTATTAATTTCTGAATTTTTGTCAAAGACAAAAGGCCCAGCAAAAAACTTTTTTAAATCCAATTTTTGAAAAACTCCAACATATTTTTCAAAATGTTAACTTTATCTCAATATTGGATATTTTCTGACGTTATGGTGGGGCGCTTGTTTCCCTCTGACTTAAGCAGTCAAGAGAAAATAAATATTCAACCGGAACATTTAAAGTTTTTCTCAAAATGTGCCCATTTTTTTTCAAAATTTAAGACTCTGAGATATTTTGAAATTCTTCTTTTTCCTTGACATTTCTTTCTTAAAAATTGACTTTCTCTCAAAATTCGTATCCATTTGCCAAATCAATATTTTTCAAAATTTGGATTTTTTGTTCAAAATTTTTGTTCGTAGTTTGACTATTTTTTCAAAATTTAACTTTCTGTAGGAAATTTCTATTGTTTTC
The DNA here is from genome assembly GCA_028583605.1 of Dastarcus helophoroides. NCBI lineage: Eukaryota > Metazoa > Arthropoda > Insecta > Coleoptera > Bothrideridae > Dastarcus > Dastarcus helophoroides. Next base: position 23,364,637 of record CM053329.1, on the reverse strand, counting down.
TCGAAGTTTCGTCTTTTTGCTCGAAATAAGTCTTTTTCGGGATTTTCAACTATTTTTTCAAAATTCATTTTTTCTAAAAATTTAAATCTTTTAGAAACTACATTTCCAGAAATTTTAACTGCATTGTTAAAATTTCCAGAAATTTCAACTTTTTCCTCGAAATTCATCTTTTTCTTCAAATTTTGTTCTTTTTTCTTAAAATAAGTGTTTTATCTAAAAGTCCGCATTATTCTGAAAATTCTTCCTTTTGGCTTTTTCATTCAAAAATAATCTTTCTTTGAAATCCAGTTATTTTTTCTGAAAGTAATAATTTAAAAAAAAACTCGAAATTTTCCAAAGAAAAGTTTAACAATTTAGAAGGATTCAAAGTATTACAAAAATACATGATTTTAAAAAAATTCCAAATAATTGAAAAATCTTGAAATTAAAAAGAATCAATCAAATTTCCTAAAAAAACGAAATTTTAAAAAGGTATAAAAGTTCATAAGAGATCTAAATTTTCAAATAAAGATAGTATTTTCAAAAAAAATCAATGTTTGATCATGTTGTACTTTGAAAGTCGATATCTTAACGGATCTATAATAAAGAAGAGATTTTAAAAAATTGATATACTTAAAAATTCGAAATTAAAAAAAATAAAATTTTTAAAGTCGACATTTTGAAAAAGAAATTAAAATTTTGGAAATAGGTCTAAATTTTCAAAACAATCAATTCATAATAAAATTTGTTAATAAATTTACGAATCTCAACTTAAGTTTTTGAAGAAATTTAGGCAATAACGCATGAAAAACGTCAAAAAAGGTGAAAAGATAGAATTGTAGGATTTTACCTAAAATCCGGCCTCTTATTATTACTTTACCGAAATAGGCATATTACCAGCTTTAAAATCATGCTAATTTATTGAGATTATTTTAAATAATGTGAATGTTATTACAAAAAACAATAAGTAAAATATAATCATTCTAATAAAACCTGAAGTGTAATATAAAATGGATTTCGTGAGAGGATCACTACTGGATCTAATTTTTTTTGCAACTGATAGTATAATAGGTACACAAGCAATTTTCCCTTGTTTTGATGAAAAAGGTTATCTTTGGCTCAGACTAAGTCTCTAAGTGATTAGGATTAAATTTACTCTTCAAAACGAAATTGCAATCTAGAAGTATAATTTACGATACTAGCTGCAAATTTGGGGCAAAATTAAAGCAGATTATTTTTTTTATAATGTAGCAATATAATAACGCAAATTAAATTCTTCTTTTATATTGTAACGCAATGTAAATAGATGAAATAGGATTTAGAATAGAATTGTAGAATTTAGTAAATAAAAAAAGTTTCTAGAAGGATCTGATAAGGGGAAAGCGGCCGCGATAACGAAACAAATGGCAGATAAGCGTTCCAGAAATTTCGGCAAACAATAAGCCTTATCTGCCGAAAAGTTCTAGAAACCGGGGGCCAAAACTATAAAAGGCGGTCAGCTTTTCCTCAAGTCAGTTAGTCAGTGTAATTAGTTAGTTAGTAGAAGTCAATAATAAGTGAGTTAATTGTCAATTGTGGTGACCAAGTTGAGTTCAGTAATAAAGTGGGTCTTATTCGATAAGTGTAATCAATTCGAACCTATAAAGCGCGTAACAATATATTTTTATGACTCTTTCCAACTAAAAATAAGGCATGATATTGCCGTATTTTTAAGACTCCAATACTTACTAGTAAATTATTGTACTTCAGGGTGCAACCAAGAAGAATACTTAAGGAGAATATGTTTAAAGCATAAGTTGTGTTATTGCCAATATATTTTTTATAGTGGATGGAAATATATCGCAAATTTATTGTGTAAACCTATTTTTAAAATATAGTACACATTGAATTTAATCAGAATGAATATATTTTTTTCGATGTTTTGTATAATTTTGACAAGATACATTAATTGTGAAAGTGAAAATTCGGAGCCATTACTTACTAGCAGAGGAGAAGTTTGGCCCAAACCGCAACATCAGGAAAAAAGCGATACAACCTTTACTATCGATCCTAATGAATTTAAAATTACTGTAAGTATTATTATTAGCATTTAGTTGTATATAAGATACTGTATGATTATAAATCATTTTTTTAGTTTAGTAATAATACATGTGATAGTTTGTTGGACATTATAAAAAAATATGAAGATTTATTGAAACAGATTGGCGCCAATGTTTTAAAAAGGTATGTCAGGTCAACAGGTTCATCACAACGAACTCTTAAATATCAAAAAGGTAACTTAAGTAGAAAGCTTAATATGATTGATGAAGATGGAGCAAATGCGTTGGTTATCGAGCTTAATAAACCTTGTAATAACAACGAGTTTCCAGCTCTCAATATGGATGAAGAATGTAAGTTAAAAAAATAATTTCCACCATTTGTAGATGGACAATTAAACCTTTTAGTTTAAATGAATATTCGTTGGTTATGTTTTATTTAGGTATAAATAGAGTAATGTTGGAAAATAACTTTTTTTCTACAAAAACTTCTCATTCCATTTTTTTTAGATTATCTTGATGTTTCTTTAAAAGGCATGCTGCTGCGTACAAATTCTAACTGGGGGGTTTTACGTGGACTGGAAACATTTACTCAAATGATTTATTATAATACAAATCATACTGCAGTAAGCTGGTTATTTAATACATGATTTCCTATTTTGCTGAAAGATTTCTAGTTAGTAATAAACGAAACATACATACACGACTATCCAAGATTCAGTCACAGAGGATTACTGCTGGATACATCTAAAGTATTTATACCACTGAAAATAATTTTGGAAGTTTTGGATGGAATGGCGGTCAATAAGTTAAATGTTTTTCACTGGCATATGACAGACGATCAAAGTTTTCCCTACAAAAGTGTAAAATTTCCCGAACTGAGGCAAGTCTGAACTTAAAAGAAAATATTGTCTCATTTGTTTACTTACGTATGTAATAGTGGGAATGGAGCCTTTGACCCAGACATTATGGTCTATAATCAAACAGAAATTAAAATGGTTATTGAATACGCGAGGAATCGAGGCATAAGAATTATTGTCGAATTTGACACACCGGGTAAGATACAATTGAATACGCTTTAATTGTAACTATAACCAAACATAAATCAAAATCGTGGTTTCTTGGTGAAATCCACATCAAGTTAATTTAGCTTGCAGATGTTTTATCCATTGATGCCTAGGAGCTCTTCAAGGTTGGCACTGAACACTAAACAATATTCTGACATTATAGTTGAAATGTTTATTATTTTCTTTAAAATTTCGACATTTGCTAGAAATGTACTGATTTCGAAATTCTGACAAAAGTTTCGAAATTTCGTCGAAATAAAGAAAAAAATAAACTTAGACCTGACATTTCGACTTGTTTTGAAATATTTAACCTTTCGCTGAACATGTTGACTTTAATGTTAAAATATTAGAAAAATAGCCAAAACTCAAAATTTCACTTTCTGTGGTTAACAGTTTTTGAGATAATTAGAAAAATCATGAAAATTAAGCCTAAATTGCAAGCTCGCTTAAAATTCGGGAAACACCCAATTGCTTTTATTTTTAGTGCAGATTATTTTAGAACATCCTTTTCTTAAAAAATAATGTAATTTTATTTAAATAATATTTGCAGTTATACAGGGTGATTAGCAAAGGCAAAATGACATTTTTCTCAAAAAATTCAAATGGCACACCCTGTATATTATTTCTCATTTCAGTTAGTTAACAGCTAAGCTCTGCTTTGATGTAAACCTTTGTCGCTAATTCTTATAGTTCGGGAGATATTTAATTTCAAATTAAAAAAATTCAAATTCTCTAGATTTATTTTAGTAAAATGCATATTTTCTCATATTTTTTAGACCTAAACAAAAATAATGTTTTTAAAATGCACTAGTATGATCCTATATGATGCTATATGTTCTAATTTTAATCATAAAAAATGTATATTTTTAAAAATATGAAATCTTAATTAGAGAACATATTGGTTTAGGTGTTGCTTATCATCTATACCTAAATTCTATGCATCTATGCTCTATGTTCTTTGCACAGTTCAAATTATTTAAGCAAATAAAGATAAAACTAGTGCAAGGTTCAATATAGTCAATTTTACGTTTGTTTTGGTGAGGAAAATTAACAACACAAACCCATTTCCCACAACGACAATAAAAAAATATTAATAAATATATTTTGTGCAGAATATTTTCAAAAACAAAGCGAGGTAAATCTCCACTGTGGCCTAATCAAGCTAAAGTACTCTAATAACAGTTGTGTATTTTACTTTAAATTGGTTAAGATCGCAGTTGGAACGAAATATGTCAAATTTCTGGTTTTGTAAACTTTATTCGAAATAATGCGCTAAAAAGTTTATTTATTAGTGATTTTCATTACTGTAAGAAATAAATTTCCAACAATTTCAATTAGAGATGCATTTTAAATACAGGATATACTTCTTCCGGGACTGGACCGTGTCAAAGAACTACTAAAAGTGCTCGACGTTTCGACCACTCTTCAGAAGAGTTTCGCCTCTGGTACGGGGGACATACTGAGTTACCGTGCTCTTCTGTCTAAACTTTCTTATCATTTGTACCAAATTTCAATTCAGAAGAGTTTCGCCTCTGGTTTGGTGGACATACTGAGTTATCGTGCTCTGATGTTTTGAAATTGGCCTTTTCATTCTTTCATTTGTGCATATTCCCTCATATTCCTCTTTTCATTTATTGTTTCTTTTCTTTGTTCCTGAAGAAGCTCCCTACGATTGTGGGCGAAATGTCGAACACTTTTAGTAGTTCTTTGACACGGTCCAATCCCGGAAGAAGTATATCCTGTACTGACTCTGGCCGTGGAAGTCGTCGTTATCATATGCATTTTAAATATTCAAATGTCGATAATTTTTATTTTTCAAATTTAAAGTTCAATAACTCTCAAGCTATAAGAGCTAAACCCATAAATTTTGACATTTAATCAACGCTTAGTTCTTGCTTAACAAAAATAAAAAATAATATATAGGGTGTGCTATTTGAATTTTTTTGAGAAAAATGTAATTTTGCGTTGGCTAACCACCCTGTGTAATATCAAATACTATTTAAATAAAATTACATTAATTTTCAGGAAAAGGACGTACTGTAATTATGTGCATAAAAAATAAATTGATTTAATTGTTTCTGGTCTCTCAAAGGAGCTTTAAAATTAGGCTGAAAGTTCATGATTTTTCTAAATATCTCAAAAACTATTAATCACAGACCCCTATTATTTAATACTGTATTAACGAGCATTTTGTGTAGTATTTAAATATGTAATAATATACAGGGTATTTTATTAAAAAAAAGCAGCTTTAGTGCATCACCGTGTATATATTCACCCTGTATAGTATAAAATTATTTTAGAATGTGCGTCTTGTGGTAGTGTATCTTTGTTCTAAAAAGATTTTTGTTACCAAAATAATTGTAGGAGCTACGGGGCTTTACCGTACTAATAACTCACCCTGTATATTACACATACACTGTGTTTAATCTAAAAAGCACCCTGTTTGAACATCATTTGCAAAGTTCATAAGCCAATAATTTTGGTACTTTATATGGATTTCTACGTGATTTTTTCATTCCTTCTCAAAAAAAGCAATTGAACGTAACAGAAAAAAGATATGGATATAAATTGTATTTTTAAAATGAAACACTCTGTAATTTTTTGTGAGGTTGAGTAGAGAATTGAATTTCTTTTGCGAATATACAGGGGTGGGTCATTAGTACAGTAAAGCCCTGGAGGTCGTACAATTTATTCGATAATAAATTCTCTTTGGTACAATGATACACTAGTATAAGAAGTATATAGTATTTTACAATTATTTTCTACTATATAGGTTAAACATATACAGAGTGGTGTGCTAAAGTTGCACTTTTTAAAGGAAACACCCATATTTAAAATGACTATAAAATGCTACTAAAATGATATTAAATTAATAGTTTCTGAGATATTTGGAAAAAAACATGTAAATTAAGCCTAATTAAGAGGCTTGTTTAAAAGAAAACCTTCAAAAGATTTCATTTTTCGTGTATAATATTTCATATATCCTTTTCTTAGAAAATGTAATTATATTTAAATATTATTTGCTGTTTTAGAGGCTGATTAGCAAACGCAAAATGACATATTTGTTAAAAAATGCAAATACCACATTTTGTTTATTATCTTTAATTTTTGTTAAGCAACTGCTAAGCTTTGTTTTGATGTGAAAATCTATAGGTCTAATTCTTGGAGATATTATTAAAACACCTAAATTCTCGTATTTATTTCATTAAAATGCATTATTTTGCAAATTTTTCGAACTAAATAAAAATAGTTTTTTTCGAATATACTAATTTAATGCAAGGTATTAGTTTTGACCATATAAATTACATCTTTTCAGCAATGTGAACACTCAATTAGGAAATTTATTGGTTTGGATGCTGCTTATCATCTAAACTAAAATTCTATGTATCTGCATTTTATGTTCTCTACATACTTTACATTGTTTAAGGCTATAAGTGCAAGAATAGTAAATTGTGTGTGGATTAGTGGATACAACCCAACGCAATGAAAAATACTAAAAAATAAATTTTATAAAGAATATTTAAAAATATAGATTAAGTTAAAGATACATTGTGGTCTTATCGAACTAATAAAATAATAATATTTGTACAATATTCTGGCTTGATAAAATTGCAGTGGGGGCAGAGTATGATGAATGTGTTATTTTGCAAACTTTTTTTTTTGAAAATATGCATCACAAATTTTATTTATTAATATTTTTCATTACCGTTAAAAAATAAATTTTCAACAATATCAATTAAGAGATACTTTTTTAAACACAAATATCGAACTTCTTTATTTTTTAAATTTAAAATTAAATAACTCTTTAACCGTAAAAACTAGACCCACAAACATGGGCGCTACATGGCTTTATCGTACTAATGGATCACTCTGTATAATATTTGACACATATTACACTAAACCTTGATGATTTAAACGTGCTTATAATTCACCTTAGATTGAACACGGTGTACATAATTTTATTTTCAGCAAGAATATTATTTTTTATAAGGTAATTATGGATTTATACATATGAAAGTATGTGTTATGTTGTACATACATATACATTATTATCTATTAATTTTTATATTCATTTTATCCGAAATTTCGATTATCCGAATTAAAAAAAAAATCCGAATTCAATTGAGCTCACATTTCGGATAATTGGAGTTTGATTGTATCATTATTTTTTGCATTATTTGATTAAACATTGATTTATATTTCTAGGTCGTGATTACATTTATAAAAGAAGTCGTTTTTCCTAAATGTAAAGCACTTTTATAAGACTTTTTCGTCAGTGAATTTTTTCTGTTTTACTTGCAAATTACATTACCACTGTTGCTATTTTATTTACAACCTCTTCGATTGCACTACCTTGCGTAATATTTAATCATACATTATTTTGAATATAAATATTTGATCTTAAATTGACCTATGACTATGAATTTAAAGAAGAAATATCTCGCCATTTTAAATAATTATTTTAATCTGCTTCGATCCTGTTTAGTCATTTCATGTTATTATGATAATTTTTGTCAAATTTTTGCTAATATTACGTTTCAATATACAGTGCGCCCATAAAGTAATGCATAATTTTCAAAAACAAAGAAATGATATCGATTTTGTTAAAGTTGATGTAGATAAAAGATATTAAGAAAATTGAAAATTAAAATAATATTTAATGTTTTTATCATTTCTTACGTGTATTCAATTTTATTCAAGGTGTTTTGAAAACGGCGTACGAAATAAGTTCTAATTTTTTTAAATACAGCACACAGTATATTTTGTAATATTTGAATGGAGTTTTGTTTACAAATACAGCGATATAAAGTCTAATAAGCCTATTTGTAAAGGTAAGGGTTACTAGGCCAAATAAAGCTACCACTGGACGTTAAATCGTTTAGATTTACATTATATCCATTGTAACATTTTTAAATCGATTTGTTATATTTCTTGTCGAATTTTTAGATCGACTTAGGTTACACTTAGACTTCTTCATTTAATGCAGAAAATATTAACCATCTGGAAGAACTGCCCGATAATAACTAAAACGTGGCATCATGTGCAGTTTTACTTTTCATGTAAAAGTATCTGAAGATTTCATATTATCCTTTATCATTTTTCATTAGGCCATTCAAAAAGTTGGGGCAAAGGTATGAAACGTTTACTGACAACTTGTTATAAAAATAAAAGGCCTACCAATAAAGTAGGACCTCTCCATCTATTTTTAAATTCAACATACGAGTTTTTGGAAGAATTTTTTAAAGAGATTGGAGAATTGTTTCCTGATGATTTTCTTCATTTGGGTGGAGATGAAGTAGATTTTGATTGCTGGTAAAGTTGGCATTGAAATGTTTTTTTTCCAATTAAAAAAAAAATATATTTAGGATGAGCAATCCAGAAATTACTTTGATGTCGAAAAATCTTTATATTTTGGGCAGCCGTTTTAAACTAGAAAATTATTACATGGAGAAGTTGTTTCGAATAATAGACAGATTGCGAAAGAAATCCATTGTTTGGGAAGAGGTTTTTTTTAATGGTGTTGAGTTGCCAGAAAACAGTATTGTACATATATGGAAAAAGTTTTACAAAATGACACTGTATAAGGTTTGCCTCTGTAATTTATATGTAGATCCCAACTTATGCAATAAATTTTAGATAGCAAAGGCAAAACAACAAGCCATTATTTCCTCCTGTTGGTACACCAGCGAAAAAGTACCTATTGAAAAGTGGGAAAAATTTTACCAATGCGATCCTCAAAATTTTATTAGTAAATCTAATTACAATAACCTAAATAGTTTGGTATTGGGAGGTGAAGTATGTTTTTGGGATGAATTCAATGTACTTACGATGTGGGCAAGAATATCTGCAGTTGCTGAAAAGCTGTGGTCATCGACAGATTCCGAAACAAATCCTGCAGTATCTAACCAAAAATTTAATCACACGGCTTCTCGGCTATGGGAACATATTTGCAGATTTAACATAAGAGGAATACGAGCAAAACTACCTGATGAATTCAGCCCATGCGAAATATAACTGCATTAGATAAAATTATTTTTAATTTTGTATTATTTTTTATAATAGTAATATAATATATTCATTATGTATTCCGCATATCTTTGCCTAGCTCTTTTTCAGAATTTTCAGTTATTCTAGTTACTTTCGTATTTATTTGTCCATGAGGTAGGAAAAAATTTCAATGCCACCTCAAACAGCTATGCATTGGTTCTTACATTGTTAACTACTTGTTTGTAACCCTCGACCGAATAAACCAAAGAAAATGGTCAATTTTGATTCTGACAAGGATTAAAATGCTGGACTACATATGAATTGTCATTTTCATATACGTCGGGAAAATTTTACAATTGAGCATTGATTTTTGATTTGTGATTTTTGACAAAGCTACAATTTTTTTAAAAGAACACCTTGTATGTATTATTGTAAGTATTAAAATACTTATTACAAATACTACTACTCAATGGATTCAATTCATTCTTCAAAGCAGAATTATCAGGAGGGTGCACGCCCCTTCTGTAGTCAATGATGGTAGATGATCTTCTCTGTGAGCTGACTAACTCAACCTACAATGTTTAGGGTAACGTAAATGACCTAGTAATTACAGTAAGGGACAAGCATATGCCTAATTCAAAATTCCATACATGTTAGCAACAAATAGTGTCAAATGGAAGGGGAGCCCGGAGAAAATGACAAACATTTCCTTTAAGAAAAGTGAAAAGCTCGGTTTTTTTAGTAAAAAAGAACTTACGTTTTTAGGTGACGTAAAATATCTAGAAGTCCATTTATTTCTGCTTGAATTGAAATCGCTGATAAACGGGGAACTATGGGTATTAAGGAAAGGTTTTGCTGTTGTTATTGGGACAAACGGTTGTTCCTTGGATAATCGAAGTTGTTCTTAAAGTAACTTTTCTCTTTGTTCTTGAAGAGCCCGAAAAATGTAATAAGGAGATCAATGCGTATTCGTGCAAAAAAATCTTACTGTGCAGACATGCGAAAAGGATCAATGATACATATTTGAGTTGACATAACATTTAGTCCAAAGAAAGTTTTATTCCTCTTCAATATCGATAATTAATTTTTAATTGCAAGTTACCTATTTCACTACCGGAAATGCTTCCTCAAGTTAACTAATCTAATGAATAAGCAAAAGAGGCATCATCTTTTTAACTTCATTTTGCAAACAAATTTTTATTGTTGAAATATAAATTAATTTTTATTATAAAATATGTTGGAGATGTCCGTTACTGTCATTTTGGCCCATATATATTGAAAATTAAAAAAATAGATCTAAACAAACTCTTGAACTTGAGGATATTTATCAGAATGGATTAAGCATCAAATACTACCCTAAATGTAAAAGTAGATTAAAGTAGTCTTGGTGACAATTATTTATTATTATTTTTCAAATGCCATTTATTAAAGAATTTGTTTTAATTGATGACACCGTTGACAAAGTAATACAAGTGTATAGTGTAATATCCCTGAATTTTATCAGTGATAATTAAAGTGTGTAGTGTGTTTAAGAAAGCTGATACTATAAAACGTACCTTATGGTGTAAAATTTGCTGTTGTCGTATTAAGTACTCTTGTTCTGCTTGATGTTTCTTCAAACGTGCTATTTCTTCTTCAGCCCGGAGAAAATAACAACCATTCCCTTTAAGAAAAGTAAAAAAGCTACATTTAATAGCTCTGTTTTTTAGTAAAAAAGAACTTACGTTTTTAGGTGACGTAAAATATCTAGAAGTCCACCTTAACTCCCGACTTTCCTGTAATACACACCTTAAAGCGACAACCAACTAAGCTATACATGCGTTATGGGCATGCCGCTCTTTAATTGGTAAGTCATGGGGACTAAAACCGAAACCTTATGGTTAGACTTAACGGTAGTAAGATCCATCGTTACGTTTGCATCCTTCATATGGTGGCCAGAAAAATTGGCCCAAAGCAAGTTGCAGAAAGTGCAACGGCTGGTAGGTCTGAGTGTAACATGTGCTGTGCACATTGCACACCACCTCTACGACAGCAATGGAGGTGATGTTGGGCGTTTCTTACTTGCACATTTGTGAAAAAAGAGAAGCGGCCAGCTGTGGTTTACGAATCTATCAGAAAAAACACCTTACAGGACACAACAAAATTCTATAGTTTTTTTCAGCCACATATTTCAACACTATCGAATGATTATATGGTTATTATTAAATACCATTTCGATATTTCATTTGAAGTGGTTATTTTTAGCCGCTAGGAAAACTCGTTCGTCATAATAAAACAAAAAAATGGAACCATTATCTGATACACAGCTGAGTAAGTGGGTAGGTAAAACTGATGATGGTCTATGTAGCTTCTGCAATGTCTCGGACGAGACAGCGGAGGACATATTGTGCAGTTGCTCTTTACTGATTCCTGGCAGAACAAAATATGTATTTCGGAAAAATAAAAATGAAACCTGCTGAAACTGGCAACTTAGCTCCAAGGAATATCCTAGACTTATAAAAATTTTAGGAGATATTGGAATAATTCAGATCAAGGTAACTCACAAAAGACCCAAGTTGGTCGAAGTGAAGAAAGGCCATAAAAAGCCAAGCTACCCGCATACAAATCTAAAATATATAACAAAAAATCTCAAAACATTTAACTGCACGCCCGATAATTTACAGAATTACAATTTTTTTGATTCGTCATAACTGTTATTAAAGCTTATTTAACTTTTCGTAAGAAAACAAAATAAAGCATATTTTTGTTTAAAATTTTAAGAGAAACACAGATGGACCATAAGTACACAGAGCAGTGGTGGATTTTTTTAATAAAGATAATGTGACTTAGCTACATTTACCCTATAACAAAAGTTGATATTAACCGAGATACAGGGTGTCAAAGTTGAAAAAAAAAATTGATTTTTTTGTATAATTATGGAATGAATTGTAATATGGGCACGAAAGTTGGCACAAGGGGGTTTCTTAAGTTGACAAACTCTAATTTGCTAACATATTACCAATAGCTGATAGGGGGCGCTACCTCCGCTATCCTGCATAATTCTAAACCATCATACCTTTTTTGTGCACCCACGTATATTAATTTTAACTGGGTTATTTTATTTCTCCATATTGTTTAAAAGGATGTACTTTCTGAAAGTTGATACGAGCAACCGTTTCCAAGATATTTGCCTTTAATCATCATCAATAAAGAAAATCCAAAAAATTAAGACGTAATTTATTTTCTAACATAGAGATGTGAGATATGATCTCTGAGTCCGCACAAGAAAATTTTAATAGTCTGGGTGGTCAAAGCAGATATTTGAAGATGAATTCCAATAAAAGACAGCTAGATTTTTAATTGTTTACAATCCCTTTACATGAAAAAGGTCATTTCCAACATCCTTATTTTTGAAAATAAATTTTGTTTCATGTAATAGTACATTATACTACAAGGGAGAGAAAGGCGTTATTTTGGCAGAGGTGCAATTTGAAGCCCGAGGGCTACAATGCACCGAGGACAAAATAGCATCTCTCCCGAATGGTATATACTATTTTTTCCACGGTCTCATTAACTTAAAAACACATATTTTGTCATTATGAAGTAAGTAGCACCAGAATTATTGTATTCGGATTTGAGCATTTATTTAGTAGTCGTTGAGTTATTGTCAAAATAAACAAACAAAAAGAATTGTTAAATTAAGGTGCTAGTTTGGTTTAGTTTAAAGTTTGTTTAGTGCTCAATGAATAATTGTGAGTCAGAAGAGATTGTGGAGGCTGCAAATATTGCAATAAGCAATTTCTGCCTACGAAGTCAAGATCTTTATACGATATAGCCTACAATCGGTTCAAAAAGTGGTGCGCCGAGAAAAATGTTCAAGTATACAGCGAGAATGTTTTGTTGGCATACTTCAGTGAAAATGCAAAGAATTACAAGTCTTCCACACTATGGGCGCAATATTCTATGGTTAAGTCATGCTTGATAATTTACGACAACATAGATATAAGCAAATTCCCCAAGCTGATCGCATTTTTGAAAAGAACCGGTGACGGATATCAAGCGAAAAAATCGAAAATATTGACAAAGGGTGAAATCGACCGTTTTCTATCAAGTGCAGATGACAAAGAATTCTTAGTGATTAAGGTAAGATTACTTTTGTTGTTAGGTATTTTAATTATTAGGTATTTTGATTTTTTATAGGTTGGATTAATTCTGGGGATTGCCGGAGCTTGTCGAACTGATGAACTGGTCAATTTAACTGTAGATGATATTGAGGATGTAGGCTCTTCCTTGATTGTAAAAATTCCAAACACTAAGACAAATATTCCACGAACCTTTCTGGTTACCGATGTGCGAAATATGCTTGAATTGTTTCGAAAATACCTGTCCCTTCGTCCTCCCCACGTCAAGCATAAGCGCCTTTTTTTGTACTACAAAGCAGGACAATGTAGTTTGCAGCCAGTTGGCAAGAATACCATGGGAAAAATTCCGAGTGTAGTAGCTTCGTATTTAAAATTACCTGATGCTGCATGTTATACTGGTCACTGCCTACGAAGATCTTCAGCGACATTACTGGCAGATGCTGGTGTGGATATCACGACAATAAAGCGTCATGCTGGTTGGAATGTTGGAAATCAACGACTCGCTGAGGGTTATGTCGAGAACTCCATTGAAAATAAGACCAAAATTGCTAATCAGGTTTTAGTAGGTACCACTACTAGCGCAATCACAAAAACTGTAAATGTAAGCGAAAGTAATATTCCTTCTAATATTAATTTTGAAAATTGTACAAATGTAACATTTAATTTAAATGTCAATAAATAGTTTCAATGTTATCTTTTTTTTTGCATGAAAAACGTTCTCCATAATGTAAACTTCCTTGGAAGCATTATAATCCCTTGAGAATAATCGACTACTTCTGTTTTAATTTTGATGTCATAGAAACTGATTTCTACTCCCGACCGTGGAAAAATTATTTTAGTCAGTTTTATTACTTTTTTTTGAAACCTACTGCGAAAAATTTACATCTACATAACTTAAAATAAATACGGCAAATTTTGAAGGCAAATATCTTGAAAACGGTTGCCTGTATCAACATTTAGAAAGTATACCTTTTTTACGTAGAAAATGTAGGAAAATAAGAATATTTCTTTAAAATAAGTGTACATGAAGGCACAAAAAAGTTTTGAAGCTTTAGAATAATATAAGGTAGCGCAGGTGGCGCCCCCTATGAGTTACCGACAATCTGTTAGTAAATTAAAATTTCTTGATCAAAGAAACGCCTCTATGCCGAATTTCTTATCTATAGTGAAATGTGTTCATCAGTTATGCAAAAAAATCACAATTTTGTTTTAATTTTGACATAGACTTTGTCTGTTAATATCAACTGTTGGTATAAGATAAATGTGGCTAAATCACGTTATTTTTATACGAAAAATCCACTCTTGCTCTATGTACCATTACTTATGGTCCAACCTGTATATCTTATCTTTATAAAAGTATAATAACCAGAGTAATATTTCTATTCTTTCGCTTGCACTATTTAAAACTAAGTATAACACTTTGACCTGTTGTTGAATGATAAATTGTTCCAAAATCAAATAAAATGAATTGCAATTAATCTCTAAGAAGTCAATGTTTCAAAGTGAATGTGCGAAGAATGTTGCTTGCTATTCTGGCGTTGGTTTTAATTGGATTCATTGTAATCTATTTAATCCACTTTTCACGTCTCAAACCACATAATTTTCCACCAGGTTTGTCATGCAGAATATGTCTTAATTAAAAGATTCAGATTTATGAAAATGTTTAATGATTAAATATCGTAATGTTTTTTTTTTGCAATAGGTCCTCCCAGATTGCCCTTATGGGGAAGTTACTGGTTTTTATTAAAAGAAAATTACAATTTATCACATTTAGCGTTGCAGTCTTTAGGGAAAAAATACAAAACTGATATTTTGGGATTTTATCTTGGAGATGTTCCCGCTATTACAGTTTTTAGTAATAAATTAAACAAGGAACTTCTGACAAAAGAGGAATTTATTGGCAGAAATGATGGTATCATAAATAGAGAGAGAAGTTTAGGACAACTTAGAGGTATGAATTTTATTAGTCTGTGTCCACTTTAGTTAAATGTATAGTGTTTTAGGGATATTATTTGTTGATGGACCGTTGTGGAAATTACAAAGGAGGTTTTCTTTAAGACACATGAGAGAGTTTGGATTCGGAAGAAGACATTTACATATCGAAAACTTTATCACGGGAGAATTACGTTGCTTAATTGAAGAGTTATCAAGAGAACCTACTTTGGATAATCAAGTGGGTGATTTAATTTATATCAAGATGTATTAATACCATTTTTTATTTTGCAAGGACGCATACAGAGCTAAAGGAGAGGCTTTGTTTCCTGATATTATACAAGGTCTTTTACTCAACACTATTTTTCTGGTACTGACTGGAACCAAATTTAAAGATAACGAACTCAGAGAACTTGGGAGAGCAGCCCTACGTTTTCAAAGAAGCGGAGATGTTACAGGGTGTGCTATTACTATGACTCCTTGGTTGAGGTATATTGCACCTGATTTCTTTGGGTATACTCCGGTTATTAAAGATAATGGAATTCTATTAAATTTTCTGAAGGTGCAGTGGAATCTTAAAAATGTTTGCAAAATTTAAACCCTTGAGTTGTAGGCTACGATCGAACAACACAAACGGACATTTTCGGATGATCATCATAGGGATTATATTGATCTTTATATAAGTGAGCAGTTGAGACTTCAGGAAGATGGTAGCGATATATCTATGTTTACAGGTAAGAACTTTATACGTTGGCTAAATTATTATAGTATATATTTACAAAAAAATAAATAACAATAGTAACGAGAATTTAAAAATTATTATTTACCATTTTAAATGAAAAATGAGTTTGCTTTGAACTATTTAACATTTTTTTAGTAAAGCAGGGTAAATCAATTATCATAGTCTAATAAATAATGTTTAAAATAAAATAATATACATACTGTGATGGGCGCCCTAAAGTGAATGTGTTGTGAAATGAAATAGTTAAAATTCAACTTTGCTCATCTATTAAAATTTTCAAATGATAATTTATTTTTGATTTTCGGACCCAGTTTGTCTACGTTGTGTTCAAAATTATTTCGTTCCAATAAATTGTAACCCCAGCTCTTAGAGTGGACAGGGAAGTGTTATGAACATTTTATTATAATAGGTCAACAGTAAAACCAATAAAATTCAAGTTAGTAGTTTTTAATTATCCTTAATCATAATACAACAAAATAAAAGTCCACCTGTTTGTTCCAAATTGTTTAAATTTGCTGGACAAAAGTCCGAGAAATATTGCGTTAGAAAATTAAGAGAATTCATTAAGCACAAATAATCTCGGATTCTGTCTTTACCCTTTCGCTCATATATGGTACGTCAGTTATTAATTTCCCAAAGTTATCGTAACCCTAATAATCGTAAGGTTCGCCCTAGGTTTGTCATTTAATTTGTACTGAAAAGTTTTTAAACCAAATGCAGCTAACTTTTTTTCTGATTATCGGTAAGTGTTCGTTGGTTAGTTTGTACTCACAGAGGTTCTCAAACTATTTTCTGGTGCGTCTTTTTGTTGTTTTCCTAATTCAAGCATCCGCCACATAACATATAGTGTTCTGTGTTAAAGCGTTGAGCTTACAATATCCAAAGGACAATGTTACGAGAAAATGGAGTTCAAGTTTGGAAATAATAGAAGTTGTGATTTATCATAATAAATCAAACTGATTAAATGTTCACTCAATTTTACTCATTTCTTTCGCTATCATTCTGTTTTTGTTTCCTTGTTCCCTTGTTTTATTTCCTGTTTTTCTCACACCAGAACTCAATCAGTCGAATTTAAACCAGTGTCATAAAACAAACCAGAAATTTCTTCAAATTTTGCAGCAAACTTTCTGAACAGAATATTCTCTCTAAAACTACATCTACTTCGACGACTACTGATTTAATAGAAGGTACATTTTCTATCTCAGAAAGTGGCTAAGCTGGACTTGACAATAAAAAACATTTCAAATTAAAGTTGGAAGCTGACAAGTAGTTCCCACTTCTTTCACCAAAATATTTCCCTAACAAGAGCTGATGCTGCTAGTGCTCGTCCATCTACGTAAGTAAGTATATTTTGACAATAAATCTAGACATTTGACTATAGATTAGGAATATTGCAAAAGCTTCCCTATCGCGACGAGCGGTGTTGTAATTCTTCGTAGTCTATATAGAAAAGTCCCCGCGGATAAGGTAGGGCGGGCTAATACACTAAAACAGAGGCCAGGAGAGGTTGCTTATATCCCCAGTGTGTTCAGGAGTATGATCCCGAAGGAATGCAGCCAGGAGCTCACCTGCGTTTGGGGTTTTACCTATGCTTGGAAAGTTCGTCAGACATGACCTTCTTACAACACCGGTTCCGGTTTTCCTTTTATTCACGTTTCGAGAATGTACAGTACATCATCAGCAAATCCTAATATATGTAGATACCTGCTGTCAGTTACCGAGCCTGCGGTGATCGATTTTTTGAACTCCTGGAAACTTACTTCCAACAGCAGAACACCGAAGGACGAACTTAAAAAAATGAGTAAACTTTCGAAGCGAATTCGCTTTTATTTCTTCTTTTTTTCTTTCCATTCTTTTTCTTCTTGTTTTCTTTTTTTTTTGAGACTGGTAGTTACACCATTCGCTGTAGGGTTTTTGGCCCTATAATAATTTCTTAACAACAACTTTCTCATTCATTCGCGTTTGTTGTTGTGGAATTTTAAATTCCTTTCTCTGGTTTTTATACTCCCCCCAACCCTATATGAATCAAAATTAGGAACACGTGTATTTTCAAATTTTACAAAAATCATTTAAAACCTATAAAAGCGAAAAACCTATCAAATAAAATCATCAGAGAATTTAAAATTTACTTGCCTATTTATTCCATGACAAACATCACACAACTGGCACAAGAAAATTATGTTGAACAAAAATTGTTTTTTTTTTTTCATTTACGTTAACTAGCACAAACAAGAGCATTTTTTTTAAAACTCCCGTATTTTGTACTCGTTTTTAAATGTTCGCGACTTGCCCATCTTTTTTAAACTAGTTTTACTGAAGTTCAGTACTTGATTATCCTATAAAACTTCTTTATGGTGTTTCTTGTTTACGCCCTCTTACCCTTGACATCTGAGGACCTAAATATCCTCTGCATCTCGCTAGATGGCTTGAAAATGTTAAATTCTTATCGATAGTTACTAGCCCTTGTATTGCCCTAATTAACAGCTGACTTGAAAATGTTCTTTTAAAACCAATATTTGTGCATATTTTCTTGGAGCTTAAGTAATTTAAATTTGAAACAAACCAGGCCTAACAAATAACCCTTATCTAATCTGTGCAATGCTAAGAAGTCAGTTTCTCACGCAACACGTTATGTTGCAAAAAATTTTTATAATAAAAATTACTATTTTTCAAAAAAAAATTGAATAAAATTCAATTAAAATAAATTCGATGAAATAGAACAGATTTAATATGAGTTACACTCACCACAAATACCTTTCAAGTTTCATTCTTAAAAGTGTATAATTTAAAAAAGAAGATTCTTCCTTTCGTGAACTTGCAGAAGGTTTTAGCTAATGAAAATTCAGCCAAGAGCCAGTCAGGCTCGCACAAATAAGCTTTCGTAACAATTGCTTTAGTGAACAGTCAATAAACTGAATTAAATTACATTTACTTATTTATGAATGCGAAATTTTATCCAACTTTTCTGGTATTATAATTGACTAATAAAAATATTGTCTATTTTCACATTTTTTCTACAATCAATCCAAATATTTATGGAATTGATAACTATCTTGATAATGTCTCAAATAAAAAGCATTCATCCGAAATTCGCAATAAGTTGATGACTAACAGAGTTTAAAAGATCGCCTCGGATCGCGCTAAAATGTTCGATTTTAACCACAATGAGTGCGTTGCGTGCAATTTAATAAACTAGTGCTAACTACAAAAATATTGATCTAACAATAAATGAAATAATGTAAATCACAAATTTGATCTACACTCTATCCTTGAGCAAAGTAAAGTTTTTTATTTGAAAACAAATTATTACTTTGGAATGCCTTGGAATGCAAGGCACCTATGTTTCCATAAAATATTTTCTTTACTAATAACTATTATGATACAAAAAAAAACCTGCAGTCTTCCGATAATCTATGGCCCAATATCTACTAACCCTATTCAAAGCTAAACTTTTTATTTAAAAACCTAAGAGCTGGTCATTCCAGGCATTTTGAGCTGTATCTTTAAGACGATTAGATTAAAAATTATAAAAAAAATTTAGGATTCTTAGAGGTGGCTTTTTCAAATGATACCTCAATGACATATTAACTAAAACTTGATTTTTCGGAGACCAAATTAACCCCATATTTTGTTATAAAATATATTTTTTTTCTAATCTAATTGCGTGAGTCATCGAAAACTAACGCTGTGCAAAATTTAAAATTTCCACGTTACCTATGTAGTTTCCGAGAAAAACCTTTTTGTGACAGACGGACGGACAGGTACAAGAGTGAGATTATAAGGGTTCCATTTTTTCCTTTGAAGGTAAGGAACCCTAACAAAGAATTAGTCTTCGGAAGAAGAAAATGTTAATTTAAAATTAAACAAATTAAAAGAATATTATAAGAAGTAATAAATATCCTAGCAAAAAATATGGGGATTTCAAATTAGGCAAAACTTTTGCCTTATGATTCAACATATTAATTAGTTGAAGGTTTTTTTATGTTTAAAACATTAATGTAATTCGTGGACATGTTTTTGATTTTAGATGAGCAACTGTTAATCACAATGTTGGATTATATGCTTCCGGCAGCTATAGCGATAGGACATACGCTCAGCTTTTATTTTGCTCATGTTGTTAACAATCCTGGTGTACAAAGCAAAATACAGGAAGAGATAGATGCGGTTGTTGGATTTGGTCGACTGCCGAATTTAGATGACCGAAAACAGTAAGTACAAGAATGTAATTAGTTCTTATCATATGAGCTGAATGAAATTTGCATACAGCTGTCTATCATGTTATTCTAACAGGATGTTTGTCTGGCCCATGTAGACAGCAGTACACTCACAATCAGAGCAATTCAGTTTATAAAAACCAGGCTTTCCAAGGAGGGTAATTAATGTTAATATTTAACGTAGTAAATGATTTAAATCTAAAGATGAATGATAAATTATATGATCTATCTTTTTTAAGATATTTCCAAAGTAAGGATATTATAGCAAAGTACTAAGCTTTTGGGGTTGGTTGTTTTAAAAAATGTAGACTGTTTAGATTATTTTTTAGACTCCTATGTTCTCTGAGTATCCATAGCTGTAAGTCATTTATTTAATCATCTTAATTTCTCCATAAAAATTGTATCCATTCATTGCTGTGGTGTTCGTCCAATCTTTTTGATATTTTAAGATAGGGTCACTTTTGTGCTTTTGATTATAATATGTTTAAAAAACGTTATTTATATTCTTCTATATTACAAAATGAAAATTTTGCTACACGTTTTTCTTTCAAATTTCCACGTCTTTGTCGAAGTTTCAAGTTTAAAAAAAGTTTAAAATTAAAATAATAAATATTTCAAGTTCAAACAATAAATTTTTACAAAGCGGTAAATTTTCCGAAAAATATTCAAAATTTAACTACTTGCAAAAATTAAAATTTTAAAAATTTGTACGTTAATTTCGAAATATTGAATTTGAAAGCAAGTCTCGAAGTTTGTGTTAATACATTTGGCATTATTCAAAATTCTGACTTATGTCTCAATGAACCTGATTTAAAGTTGCAGTTTTTTGAAATTTATTTTAACTTAAAAACAAAACTGCATTTTTAATTAATAAAAAACAAATATGCAACCTCTCCGTCAAAACTTAAAAATATAAAAATTAAAAATTAAAAATTTAGTGGGATAAAAGTTGAAATTTTGAAAAACTCATATTAATAAATTCAGTTTTTTTAGAGATTCCTACCCTATAAGGAAATAACGGAACCCTTATAATATCACTTTCGTCTCCGGCTGCCACAAAGAGGTTTTCCTCTTCCATGTTACGAAGAAATTTGAAATTTCGCACAGCCTTAGTTCACTCTTCTCGCCCATCAGTCTGTTTGTCACAAAGAGGTTTAACTCGAAAACTATGTAACGTAGAAATTTGAAATTTTGCACAATGTTAGTTCTCAATGATCCAAGCAAATATCACCGGACAACGATTAGAAAAAGGAAATATTATATAATAAAATGGGGGGTTAATTTGGCCTTTGAAAAATCAAGTTTCAGTTTTTATATTGTATGAGGTATCATTTAAAAGAGCTACCTATAAATGACCGTCCTTCCCTGTTTAAGTTTCTAAAGATAATCTTTAGATTTTGATAGGGTTAGTAAATGTTGGGCTATAGATTATGGGAAAACTGTAGGTTTTTTCAATATCGTAATAGTTGTTGAGAAAAAAGAATATTTTATTGAAAAATAGGTGCTTGCAATACAAGACTGACCCATATATCATAAATTGTGTTAGTCATCGACTCATTGCGAATGAATGCTTTTTATTTGAGATATTATCATCACATTTATCAGTTCCATAAATATTTGGAATGATTGTAAAAAAAGTGTGTAGATCTGAATATAGACATTTTTTTTATTTTTTAATTATAAAACAAGAAAATTTTGACAAAATTTTGAATTCATACATAAGTAAAAATGATTTAATTTGGTCTATTGACTGTTCACTGTAGTAACTGGTACGGAACCCTAATTGCACGAGCTTGATTTTTGGCTGAATTATTTTACAAGATTTAACTAGAAATTTGTACTTTTCATAAAAATATTGATATTTTTCGCCATAATTTTGGATTTTTTTTGAAGCTTTGAATTAAAGTTCTAAATTAAAAATTTCCAATTCAAACTCGAAACTGAAAATTAAAATTTCGGTAACGTGCAATTTAAAAATTCGCTCATATAAAAATAGGTATTCATATAAAAATTTTCCAAGAAAAAGTGAAATCTTCTAAAAAAAATTTAATCTCAACTCGAGAATAACAAAAAAATGTCTAGAAAAAAGTTAAATTTTCTATTAAAAAAATATATATAATTTCCATTTGCACCTAGCTAAAAGGTTTGAGAAATGAGGAAATTTTAAAAGAAAACTCCAGCATTAAAAAAATCAAATTTTAATGCTTATGTTTGAGAAAAGGGATAACATTTCGAGTTTAAAACTTGAAAATGTGAAAAAAAGTTTAAATTTTTAACTAAAAAATAACAACTATCACAGAAAAAAGCAAATATTAACTTTTACATTCAAAATTTGGAAATAACTTGCAATCTCGAGACAAAGTTTAAATGGGATTAACAATTTTGAGAAAAGGGTCGAAATTTCGAGAGGAACCCGTAAAAAAATGTAATTATTAAAGAAAAATGAAAATGTGTAGAAAGTAAATAGTTTTTAGTTTAAATTTGAGAAAAATGCAAAATTTGGATAAAGGCCTTAACTATACAAAGAAATGTAGTTTTATTATATTGAAAAGAAAATTCTTGCACAAATGCGAACAAAGTAGATAAGCAGATTTTTTATTCATTTGCAATAATGCTTAAAAGGTTTGTAAATTTGTGCACTTTTTGAAAGTCGCAGAAGTTCACAAATTATTATAGTCGTAAAATGAACTTTTTAAAAGACCCAATTCAAACACCTTTAATCTTGAACGTTGAGCCCTGATTGGCTGTTTTCACTCAACGGTAGAAGCACTGTATAGGAGTTCAGATTAGAAAGAATATTCGTAAAGGAGTCTGTGATTTACAAAAGATATTGGCATAATAACGGCAAAACAAGCTACTGATATAATTCGCAGACAATGCTACATAACAGTGCGCTGAAATTAAGATTATATTCAAGCATCATAAAGTTTTAACATTTGTTTTTGTTTTTTTTTTTGCTTAGAAATAAAAAGGATTAATGAAAACGGATATCACGTAGATATCACGTAGTCATATTTCAAAAAATGTTTCAGAATATTGCCAACTTACATTAATAAAAATTTAAATTTAAATATTTCCAAGCTGAGTCGCAGAAATGTTAAATAAAATTGATAAACAAAACCATATTTATTTTAAAAAATCAGCGGAGTGATTTTTTTCTTTTTATGTTCTTGATCAAAAATATTCAAGGACATGTTAATAGAAAACCGTTTGTCATACGAAAAAAAAATATAATGGGGCTTTTTATGAAATTAGTACCTATTTTGAGAAAAAGCAGTAACGTACCGTTTTTTTTCGTTAAAAATAATCAAGGGCATGTTGGAGCGGACGCCACTGATAGAAGTAGAATAAATATTTTTCCTGCAAAAAATGCGTTTTTATGCCTAGTCAGTATCTGCCAAAATTCAAAAATAATAATTCAAGAAGTTTCAAGGCATTTAAAGAAACACTAAATTTTTTTCTTAATTTTTAAGTCTCTCTATCTTAAAAATGAAGCAGTTCCGTGATGTCGATACAATTTTTTTCTTAAAATGATCGAAGGATTGTGCTTCTTAAGTATAACTTTTTTGTTTTGCTTGCAGCATGCCATATCTGGAAGCAAGTATAAGAGAGAATTTAAGAATATTTCCAATAAATCCTTTAGGAGTTGCCAGAAGATGTGTGGAAGATACGGAATTTGCAGGTTATTTTATACCAAAAGTAACCAACCGTTTGTAAGTTGTTGCACGTTAATAGTAAAATTTTTGTATTTTAGGACACAGTTATACTTCCTTGCTTATGGACAGCTAATAGGGATAACGCTCTATGGGACAGAACTGATGATTTTTTACCGGAAAGGTTTTTAGATGAAAGAGGTAAACTGCTCAAGAAAGATTATACATTAGGGTTTGGAGCCGGTAATGATTTTAAAATAAGCTTATGGTTGCAGAAAAAAAATGAATATTTTTCAGGTAAAAGATTGTGCGCTGGTGAAACATTCACAAGAAATAATATGTTTTTAATAGTGAGCACTTTATTACAACAATTTCATTTAAGTGCGGCAAATGGGACAAGAATTGATTTGGACTCAATTGTACCTGGGCTTAATATCTCAATCGATAACAACTGGATTAGGCTCATACCACGGTCATGATACCAGAATTTCTAATTAAAACAAAAAATATTTATTTTCATAATAGTTACAATATGCTGTACAACTATGCATTATAAATACAATTTATCATATAATTCAATGATAATATAATTCAGTCTGTATACTATAGATTTATGAATAAATATGAAGGATAGATGTTCTACTATACATGAAATGCTTTGATGTAAACGTAAGGGTGTAACAATGAAGATTTCAGTAGTCAACGGGTTGTTACAGTCTTTAGTTGAACTTAAAACTATCTACTATACAATTCTAACAATAAATTGGAGAATGTAATGACTAAGATATAACTTTTTGGGAGAGAAATCGAATGATGGTAACTAAAACTTAACAACGTTTAATTCAAATAAATAGTTAATGGAGTAACGGAGTAAGTGTTACTTAAAAAAAAAATCTGTATAGCATATTTTATTTTGGTGAACAGACTGGTCCTTGGTTATCTTCAAAAATTGAAATACAAATCTGGGTCCCTGAAACCCAGAAAGATTAAAAAACACAGAGCAACCTTTGTTGTGTTTTTTAATCTTTCTTGGATTCAGGGCACCAGATTTGTATTTCAATTTTTTATATTGCATATGACCATTATTTTTAGTAGTAAAAAGCATTTGCAAAAACTCTCGAATGAATAGATTGAATTTCCTTAACAGCATGGCCTTACACATTAGTTGAGAATGTCTTGACTTTCATTTAAAAGTTGGTATTAAAATATTAGGGCTTGACGGTTTTATTAAAAGATGCAAATATTAAGAAAATACAGTAAATGCTGGTGTCTGTTATTAAAATGATGTATTTAGTAATACTAGTATTTACTAATACGAGAGTATCTCGAGCGGCATTGTCAAAATTAGTGGTCTTTTTTATAAAAACCCCACCCAAAAAATTTGGTCTACAACTTTGGTGGAAATAAACTGATTAAAAGGTCATTTATGATGAAAATATGCATATCTATAAATAATTTATGTATGTTCTTCGAATAAAATTTAAATTTGAACCCAATATGGAGATTACCACCAGAACTACGATGCAACCTAAATGATTACAGAACATTTAATTGGTCCTATTGGCCAATAGGAATTAAATTGATTTTTTAATGAGATATTGTGAAGTATTTTTTAAGTCCCTGTATTCTTGCCAACTAACTTAAAGAGAGTTTGATTACTGTTTCATGCATACATTTATTATATAATCTTTATGTACAATATGCTTAATATTTTTATTTGATACACAGTGATATGCAGTGAACTTAATACAAAAAATTGAATCAATCTTTTTCGAACAGAACTTCGTTATATTTAATTGGAGTGTTTATATTTGTCCACCTACAGGTTAAATTTTTATTTTTAAATAAAATGCACCCCTTTTTTAAAAAAATGGACTTCACGGAGGTTAACATCTCACAACCTGATTTGATGACTATCGAAAATTAAAAAAAAAAAATGAAATTTTTAAAAGTAAATTATAATATGGTAATATGGTATAATTGATTAAATTTATTTCTAAAATTCTGCAAAAGGTCTGGGAATATTTATCGGATTTTTTGCTTAGTAAATCAGGCCATTAACGATAAGGATATGAATTGGATACTTTTTTCTGATGAGGCTAAATTCAGCCTTAAAATGGATTCATTATAAAATCAAAAATAAAGGCAACAAAAATTTTTCATAAATATAATTATATTAGAAGTTTCAAGAGATTATGTTCCCTTTTTATGAGTTGCCTTTAGTCAATTTTTGTAAATTTTATGAAATTTAAACAGGTAAACGTTTAAATAGCCTGCATTTGAAGCCCATTTTATATTAAAAATTGGTACATTTTTTGTCATTTTTTTTTGTTATTTACAAAATCATTTAGATATGGGGTGAAGTTTCGGGTTTTTGTTCAAGCTTGAAGAACAAGGTGTCGGTCGGTCGGACATACTCGGATCGCCAGTCGAGCGCTCTCGGCGTCGAGAGGCCAGCATAAAAACTATGAGAAAATGTTAAGTTTACAGTTCACCGCAGTGCACCATATTCGTTTAATCCAGTGACGTTTCATTGGATAAGGCTATCAGCTATGGATATTAAGAGTATGAAAAATAGCGAAAAGTGTAAGACATATTGAGAGCGTAAAAAACGTTTACGAGAGATTGAAAATAGAGAATCTAGTGAGTTAAGTACGAAAACACCACTAACAAAAACTGAACACAGTAGGCGGTATTGTGAGCATGTAAAGATGCACAAACTTAAAGGTTCTGAAGTTTACACGGGTTACCCAAGTCAGCGGCCCTTAAGTGAGGGGTTATAATTCCATTATTATGCTGTAAACTCTTACCCTAAATCCAATTCACGTACTGTCTTGAAGTACTCAGTAAACGAATGTGGTAAAATATCTGCACTTATAATTTTTAGGGCTCAAATAAATGTAAATTACTTTTACAATAAAGTTGACAAATTTTTGCTTGTAGATTAAATATATTTTAATATTTCATTGTTTTCGCTTTGTATTAAAATATTTCTTTCAAGAACCATGAGCATAGATGCCTTAATATTATTTTGATTTAAATTATTTCGTAGTCTATTTGGTTATACGAGTATATTTCAATTTAAAAAATAATCTTTCAGAAGAAACTTGGCTAATGGAAACTGTAAATTTAGAAAAGATAAACATTGCAGAAATAACCTTAAAAATAGAAAAAAGTCGAAAGAAAAATATTTGAATATTCAAGTTTTCACTCGAAATCTCAAGTCGAATACTTCGATATTAAGGTCGAAAATAAAAAAAAAATAGCTAAATAAGGCCAAAATTTTGAATTCAGAAAAGTTGCGAGAAAAATAGTAAAAAAAATAGACAATTTTAGGAAAATATTCCAGGATTTCAAAAAATTCATAATGTTCTAAAATTTCAAAACATAGGTCAACATTTTGAGGTTAAAGATAAAACTTTGCAACTAAATCAAAATCATTTGAAAAAAATTAAAATATTTCATTTAAAGTCAAGATTTTAAATAAATGACTTGTGTTCTTAAAAAAAGAGTCTTGATTAAATTTAAAACCTTAAAAATATAAAATTAAAGCTTGGTTGAAACCTTTATTGTAAGAGTAGAAAGTAAAGTTTAAATTTTGGGATTTTAAAATTTGAGGAAACCCACCACTCATGATTTAATAAAAAAGGGGGTTTTAAATTTCGAAAAAAAAGTTGACATTACAAAATTTCGATAAAAAGTCTTGAGTTTTCGATTTTATATATTTGTAATTTAAAGAATTTTTTAGGCTGAGGTCAAAATTTCGAAAATAAGTCAAAATCTTTAGAAATATTTAGAATTTATTATTTAACATAAAAATTTTAAACAAAACATAAATATTTATTGACAGTTCAATTAAAATAAATGACATTTTGAAAGGTTGAGGAATTTTGTGAAAAAGTCATAATTTCAAGAAAATACGCTATATTTATTTTTTTAATGCAACAACTTGGGTTAGACTCGCAAGACTGATGTTCAAATTTTGAATTCGTTTGAAATCCGAAATTTTAAGAAAAAACACAAAAATTGCAAGTTTGATGTAAAAATTTAAAAAAGTCGAAATTGTGGAAAAAATTTATTAAATTTCGGAAAAGTCCAAAATTTGTGTTTATAATTATTTTGAAAGCATAAACGCATAATTTGGTAAAGAAGAGTAAAAATTTGGAGAGAGTACTCCAAATCTATTTTTGACCAATTTTCGACATTTTGAGTTTCGTTCAAATGAAAAAGTCAATAAGTTGACAATGAAAATTTTTTAGAAAGAAATTATCAGTGATTGACAACTGCAAGGTTTTAATACATTTGAATTGCTATCATAACAAACCTTCTGATGGAAAATTCTCATTTTTTGGATGTAGAATGGAAATTGTTACTGCTCTAGACTGTTTTATAAATTTGTGTATCTTAGTAATTTAAATCATCGTAAAAACGTGAAAGAAAATAGATTTCTGGAGGATTTTCTATAGATTAGAAAATTTTAACCTCGCTGGATAAATAAGACGTCAAAATTACCCTTGAGGGATCAACCAAAATAATCAATAAGTAATCGAGTGCCGGGTTCGCTACGTTCTCTTCTAAAAAAAAAGTAGAGCACACTTGATACATTTGAACATCCGATAAAACTGTAACTGACATAAATTGAAATGTATTATTATTAAACGGCGCGAGTATAATTAAATACCATATATGTTGCTAATTTAAAGCCCTTATCGCTTCCCATTTTCGTTTTTAGATTCATCTAAGTGTTCAGTTCATTACGACAAGCGTATTTTTGATATTAAGAAATTTCATTATCTTTGCGATTCTGTGGAGGGAGATTCAAGTGACGTTATTGAATCATTGTCAGTATCAGCTAATTATTAGTATTAATTAATTATGCAAGATCGCTTTAAAATAAAAGAACAGGTCCAACTGTCCTAAACATTTTTTAATTCACAAAAACCACACAACCCGGTCTAAGACAACTAATTATCTGTATTAAAGGTTTTAGAGCTTTCGGCAAAAAAAGGGAATTAATTTTATTTATTCCCATAATAGCCGAAAAATTAAACGATCATGCAAAGCGAAAATGGCAATCAGTACAACTAGTACAGCTCTAGTTTTAATTAGAAATAGGTGCAGTAACTTTAAACAATGTCCAGCGTTGTTAAATCCAGGGTGTCTATCTAACATCATTACTTCAGCATTAGTTAAAAAATTGTAATTTTCTTTAAAAGAGTTTGAAGTAATGTACCATATGGATCAAATCACATCTAAACGAATTCACGTGTGATCTGGAATAAGATAAACAAAATCACAGAACCAACCTCAATTTTTAATTTGCCATTCAACTGCCCTCTAATGTTTTTTTCGATGATCCTGATTTCAATGCGAAATAATCTAAATAGATTTATTAACTGAAACAAGTTTATTTTGGGAGTAATTAGAAATTCCATTGAAATTTGAAAAAATTAACTTCATTTTCAAGAAAACAAATTGTTTGAATGCAGTTGGTCATTTAAAAGTCCATTCAAAGGAACAAAAATATGACATGCAATTCAAAGACCATAAATTTTTGTCGGGAAGAACAATTACATGACTGGGGCAATAAATTTTAGGATCAAGAGGAAACTGAAAACAAAATACTTTTATCCCAAGAAGAAAAGACCCGGAATAACACTTTTACGATAATTACTACTTACGAGCGCCCTGTGGTCTCTTCATTGTAACGTTGCCTTTCAAAAACGAAAGAAAAATGGGCGAGGCACATTCAGTGTCAATAAAATGATTCTTAAACTTGTAAAAAATAGGGACGACACGTGTGAACCACTTGTCGAAATGAGAAATTTCTGAATTGTACTACTTATCCAACCAGGGGGTTCAAACAAACTGTGAAGGAGCATAAAATTCATGTGGTGTAAGACACATCTGCAGTCAGCCTTAACGTCATTTTAATCGCCCAAGCAATAATACAAGAAGATTTCCGTTCCGTTTCTAATTTATCCTATTGTACTGTCAAGTAAGATCACCAAAATGTACAGAATGATAAAAAGGGTATCCATATGACACCGATTTTCAACGAGTTTTATGGCATCAGCAAAGAAGGACTTATTTAAACTTTCTGTTTAATAATGGTAACTTACGGCATCACTTGTGCACCCTTTTTTGCAGCCCGTTTCTTAAAATAGCAAAAGAAGCTGAAGAACAATTCCCATTAGAAAGTAAAATAATCAGTCGCAATTTTTATATGAACTACTTATCAACAGATTTGATCTTAGCTAAAAGTGTTAGTAATTTTATTCAGCTATATTTGTGTCCTAGTGTAAACGGGCAAGGAAATTTAGTCTCAAATACCCGAGATTTCTATTATGAAATAAATCTCTAATCTAAACGCACCCTTAGGGTTAATTCATCTGATCATTACAATGCTAAACTTATAATACAATATATAGGTCCTTTTTATTTTCAGAGATATCGGCTGTGGAAATGTTAACTAAAAGAGCCTGTATATTATTTAACATTTTGTTTGGATCAATTCGTCGACCTCTTACTTCTAAATCTTGGCCCTGTGATAAGTAGATCATATATCTTGTTTGTAAGCGGTAGCTAACTGACTTCAATATAAAGTAGTCAATAGACCATAAACAGGAAACATATTTTTTAACCACTGTGTAGAATGAGGTGCCGTTCAGGACATAATAATTTTTTATGAATATTTAATAAATCAAACAATTTATATTAAATTTCAAATTATATATTATTTCTTTCTTGCAGTATATTTAATTTCAATGAATATGGATATTTTAATCTTCTGTTAAAAATTTTATATAAATATTCTTAAATATCTCTTATAAAGATTTTATGTGATTTCAAAAATATTTATATAAAGTGTGATATATCAAACCACCGTAGCGGGCGCTAGAAGCGCTGGAACTTAAATTAAGGTTTGAAACTTTTTTATTTTATTATTTATTTATTTATTTATTATTATTTTGTTATTATTATTATTATTAGCAGCATGCTGTCACTTTTTATGTCAGATTTTAGTGCTATTGATAAATATGTAAATATAATCAAGATTCAGGTGGCGACAACGAAAAATAAAATTGATATATAAATAATACCATACTCCATGCCCGATTCGTGCGGCTACTATCGCCTCTCACGGTCGTTTCATGTATCACAGTTTATATAAATATTTTTAAAACCACATAAAACTTTCATATAAAATATTTAAATAGATTTATGTAAAATTTCTATCAGGAGAATCTAAATATTCATTTTTACAGAAATGAAGTATATTTCAAGAACGAAACAATATATAATTTAAAATTTTACATATATTGTTTGATTTATTAAATATTCATGAAAAATAATTATGTTGTGAACGGCGCCTCATAGTGTACTGGTCCTTCGAATATTTAACAACAATCAATTTAAATACCCGAATAGTGATCGGCATCGGCAGTTCAGATTTCTAGCCCAATATTCGGAATGCAGTAGACCCATCTAAAAATGTTTGGAAGGTGGTATCGGAAAATCAATTTTGGCGAACTCTAGAGTACTTCTCCCTTATAGTCCGAAACTTTTTGAAAAAGAGCATCTTGAATCTGAATAATTACATATAAAAATGATGAGATAAAATCTATACTTAAGATTATACAATATTAAACTTCACGAATTAAGCAACAACAAAATAATAATAATAAATAACACAAGGTTTATTACAGAATTAACGTAATACGTATTGTTGTAAATCAATACACATTTTATATAATTATTATTATTTACTACTTCGAAGATACATAGATAATTGTCGTGGTGAATTACAAGGGATGTCGGATAAAACAAGGGTCTTCGTCACTAAGATTCTAGCCTTAATAATCTAAATAAATAAAGGTTTCATATTTCAACACGATCGGTAAAGAGGTTATGAAATGATTAATTAAATTATTTTTTATAACAACTTTGAAAGTCTGCAATTCGAAAAGTAAACATTTTTTATTAATTTTTTTTCGTAATTCGTATTTATTTATCATTCCGAATCAACTGCCAACGTTGTCTTTGAAATTTGTAAATACCCTGTATAACCTTGTATGTTAAATAAAGTGTTAATTATGTTTCTATTTGGTGTTATCATTTCCAATGTCTCCGTTGGTTGCAAGGATTGCGAAATCTGTGAATTTTTTCAGCAAGGATCACAATACATACATATTCTTTTCAAAAATAAAGTTAGAGGTTAGTTATCCCCCTGGGCAAACCTGAAACAAAATCGATGTGTCTTACGGTACGTTTACACTAGACACTACATTTCTATCTGATTGTGAGATAAAATACATTATAGTGCCGACTATCCCGAGAGGAGCTATCTGACTTATAATACAGCTGAGATAAGTTACTCGACACAAAATGTTCTATAGCATATATTTTATCTCACAGACAAATGTACGGAATAAAATGTCTATATCTACTCTTTTCACCGAAGAGATATTTGAATAAATTATTTTTATTAGTTAAATTTAAAAATCCCCGTACGACATACTCCAAAAAAGTTTGGTTGATCGCTTAATTAGTAACGTTGATCTATTTCTTGATATCGTATGAAGCTGTCTTTTTTTAAGGGGCAGCAGCCTAACAAATCTCTTGGGTGAACATAGTATAGTGTAAACGTACCGTTAGGAATCTTGGATTCAGCTTTATTTATTCTAGTTAAAATAATCATACTTTAGATAGCCTTATCTTCGATTCAACAGTGATAAATAAACTTATATCAAAAAAATGCACACAGTAATTGAAAAATGTTGCACTAGCCGTCATAAAAGCCTAGGTTTATTTCATTAAGGAATACTAAAATCCGTAGGTATATAAAAAAGGCCAATAACTATGTTTATTATAGTCTACAGTCTTATCATTTACTAAGATAGCGAAAAATAATACGATTCTCATAATTCAAAGTAGAGGATCATTGCGGAAATATTTACTTCCCTTCTTTCCAAATTATTAAAAAATATCTTATTCTGATAGTAATTTAATCTATAATTTTAATTGAAAATGCTCGCTTACTCCCAAGTATACAGAGCATCTCATTAAAAAATCAGTCTCGCTTAGTACTGTTTTTTAGAACAATGTGTTGAATATATTTTTTTACCAGTTTTTTTTTCGAAAATTGAAAAGCTTTAATTGCAATAAAAGAGAAACAATGATATATCATTACTGTTTCAGTTTCCATTCGTTCCCTTGTTGGATGGGTAACATTTTTATCTTGTTAAAAAGATGCTAATTTTAAAGGGCCGATACGCGGGCAAATGTAAATTCATTTTAACACAACTTGTCTAGCTACCCATACACAAAATATTTTCCTTAAAAAGCCTTTTATCATTTTATTACTTTGTAAATTTAAAGAGGTTCGATCAATCATCCCCTAGGGTACACTTTAGGATGAGCACAGCTCTTTCAATTTCTTTCACATGTGACTATCAATATTCACTAATGTTTTTAAAATAAAATTATTTGCCAAATGTTGAGGAAACACTTTGTGGGTTGAAATTGCGATTACCTAAATGATTCAGAGACAAAACCTTTGATACAATACTAAAATCTTCTTGATGTTTTCCCCTCACTATCCCGGAATGATACAAAAGCCTGTTTAAATGCTGACTCATTACTGACGGCTGTATCCTATTAAAATTGTTGAAACCTGTAAGTGTGGATTCAGCGTTTGACCTTCCAGGTTGCTGAAAATTATTTTGATCAAACGGATTTGTGTTTATGAGGGCATTTGTTGGGGCGTTAACACAATTTCCAACACATGTTTCTTGCCTAAAAATTCTCGTTGTTTGAGGAGCTGGAGTCGGTAGAAATATGGGCTGAAATGGCTGAATTAATCTTTGTGATTTTTGTTGCTGTTGCTGTTGACGCTTTTGAGTAAAAGGACTTTGAAACGTCTGTGCACTCGAAGATTGCTTAATTGGATTAAAAGGTGGAAAATTGTTAAATATTGGGGATGGTGTTCTTAAGTCTACAGCATTTTTTACTGGAAGAATTTGGGCATTAAATGGTAAAGAAATTTGAACAGTTGGAGCTGGATTGAAAGTTAGGCTAGGTTGGAATGAGACAAATGCTCCTTTATTTCTGCTTGAATTGAAATCGCTGATAAACCGGGAACTATGGGTATTAAGGAAAGGTTTTGCTGTTGTTATTGGGACAAACGGTTGTTCTTTGAATAATCGAAGTTGTTTTTGAAGTAACTTTGTATTTGTTCTTGTTCAAATGCCATTTATTAAAGAATTTGTTTTAATTTATGACACCGTTGACAAAGTAATACAAGTGTATAGTGTAATATCCCTGAATTTTATCATATTTACCCTCACAGTGATAATTAAAGTGTGTAGTGTGTTTAAGAAAGCTGATGCTATAAAACGTACCTTATGGTGTAAAATTTGCTGTTGTCGTATTAAGTACTCTTGTTCTGCTTGATATTTCTTCAAACGTGCTATTTCTTCTTCAGCCCGGAGAAAATAACAACCATTCCCTTTAAGAAAAGTAAAAAAGCTAAATTTAAGAGCTCTGTTTTTTAGTAAAAAAGAACCTAACTTTTCAGGTGAAGTAAAATATCTGGAAGTCTACCTTGACTCCTAACTTTCCTGTAATACACATCTTAAAGCGACAACCAACTAAGCTATACATGCGTTATGGGCATGCCGCTCTTTAATTGGTAAGTCATGGGGACCAAAACCGAAACCTTATGGTTATACTTAACGGTAGTAAGACCCATCGTTACGTATGCATCCTTCATATGGTGGCCAGAAGCATTGGCCCAAAGCAAGTTGCAGAAAGTGCAACGGCTAGTAGCTCTAAGTGTAACATGTGCTGTGCACATTGCTCACCAGCCCTACAACAGCAATGGAGGTGATGCTGAGCGTTCCTTATTTGCACATTTGTGAAAAAAGATAAGCGGCCAGCTGTGGTTTACGATTATCAGAAAAAACACCTTACAGGCACAACAAAATTCTAGAGTTTTTTCAGCCACATATTCCAACACGAATCGAATTCCGATATTCCATTTAAAGTGCTTATTTTTAGCCGCTAGGAAAACCCATTCGTCATAATAAAACAAAAAATGGTACCATTATCTGATACACCGATGGGTAAGTGGGTAAGACTGATGACGGTCTATGTAATCTCTGCAATGTCTCGGACGAGACAGCGCAGCATATATTGTGCAGTTGCTCTTCACTGATTCCTGGCAGAACAAAATATGTATTTCGGAAAAATAAAAATGACACCTGCTGAAACTGGCAACTTAGCTTCAAGGAATATGCTAGACTTATGAAAAGGTTATTGGAATAATTTAGATCAAGGTAACTCACAAAAGAACCAAGTTGGTCGAAGTGAAGAAAGGCCATAAAAAACCAAGCTAGCCCTATACAAATATACAACAAAAAAACTCAGCACATTTAAATGCACGGCCGATAATTTACAGAATTATAATTTTGTTGATTCTTTATAACTGTTAATAAAGCTCATTTAATTTTTAGTAAGAAAACAAAATGAAGCATATTTTTGTTTAAAATTTTAGGAGAAAGATATCTTATCTTTATAAAAGTATCACAACGAGAGTAATATTTCTATTCTTTCGCTTGTACTATTTAAAACTAAGTATAACACTTTGACCCGTTGTTGAATGATAAACGTTCCAACATCAAATAAAATTTATTGTATTTAATCTCTAAGAAGCCAATGTTTCAAAGTGAATGTGCGAAGAATGTTGCTTGATATTCTGGCGTTGGTTTTTATTGGAGTCATTGTAATCTATTTAATACATTTTTCACGTCTCAAACCAGATAATTTTCCACCAGGTTTGTCATGCAGTATATGTGTTAATTAAAGGATTCAGATTTATGAAAATGTTTAATGATAAAATATCGTAATGTTTTTTTTTACAATAGGTCCTCCGAGATTGCCCTTATGGGGAAGTTACTGGTTTTTATTAAAAGAAAATTACAATTTGCCCCATTTAGCGTTGCAATCTTTAGGGAAAAAATACAAAACTGATATTTTGGGATTTTATCTCGGAGATGCTCCCGCTATTACAGTTTTTAGTAATAAATTAAACAAAGAACTTCTGACAAAAGAGGAATTTATTGGCAGAAATGATGGTATTATAAATAGAAAGAGGAGTTTAGGACAACTTAGAGGTATGATTTTTATTTGCCTGTGCCCACTTTAGTTAAATGTATATTGTTTTAGGGATATTTTTTGTTGATGGACCATTGTGGAAATTACAACGGAGGTTTTCTTTAAGACACATGAGAGATTTTGGATTCGGAAGAAGACATTTACATATCGAAAACTTTATCACGGGAGAATTACGTTGCTTAATTGAAGAGTTATCAAGAGAACCTACTTTGGATAATCAAGTGGGTGATTTAATTTATATCAAGATGTATTAATACCATTTTTTATTTTATAAGGACGCATACAGAGCTAAAGGAGAAGCTTTGTTTCCTGATATTATACAAGGTCTTTTACTCAACACTATTTTTCTGGTACTTACCGGAACTAAATTTAAAGATAAGGAACTCAGAGAACTTGGGAGAGCAGCCCTACGTTTTCAAAGAAGCGGAGATGTTACAGGGTGTGCTATTACTATGACTCCTTGGTTGAGGTATATTGCACCTGATTTCTTTGGGTATACTCCGGTTATTAAAGATAATGGAATTCTATTAAGTTTTCTGAAGGTGCAGTGGAATCTTAAAAATGTTTGCAACATTTAAACCCATGAGTTGTAGGCTACGATCGAACAACACAAACGGACATTTTCGGATGATCATCATAGGGATTATATTGATGTTTATATAAGCGAACAGTTGAGACTTCAAGAAGAAGGTAGCGATATATCTATGTTTACAGGTAAGTACTTTATACGTTGGCTAAATTATTATAGTATATATTTACAAAGAAAAAGAAATAACAAAAGTAACGAGAATTTAAAAAATATTATCCACCATTTCAAATAAAAAATGGGTTTGCTTTGAACTATTTAACATTTCTTCAGTAAAGCAGGGTAAATCAATTATAGAAGTAGAATAAATGATGTTTAAAATAAAATAATATACATACTGTAGTGAAATGTAAATTATAGAATTTAGTACGTAAGAAAATTTTCTAGAAAAATCTGATAAGGGGAAAGCGGCCGCGATAACAAAGTAAACGGCAGATAAGCGTTTAAAATCAATAAGTGAGTTAATTATTCAGTTGTAGTGTTCCGAGTTTAGTTTGAAAATAAGGTGCTTTATGAAATAGACATGGGTAGCGCAGAGAAATTTGGTGAGTTAACTCAGTAACTTAAGCGCAACAGACTGAGTTGGCGCTTTGAGTTAACTCAATTGCACCATGGCGCAGACAATGCTGGTTGGAACTTTCGTACGCTTGCGTGGCATGGATAACAGTAGTACGAGTGTTGAGATATTGAGTTGACGACTCGAGAGGGACACGCACAGATCGCTTTAACGCTTCCGCACATGTGCTGGTTCCAGAGACTAAATAGACTGAACGTTTCAATCTCGTAACATGTGAACCGCTGAATGTAAAATCCGGGGAAGTGCATCCCACTACTCTTTGACATGGCCGGATTAAGTAAAATTTATAAATACGAAACTTGTCCCGTAACGGTTCCAACGATTTAGATGAAATGCGACGCCTATGTACAGTGCTGTAAACATGTGATGATTGCAATGAAATAGAGACACGCGCACGCCGATAATTGAATATTAATATATTTTATTTTTACCTACCCAAAGAATGAAACTCTTGATTTTCCTTCACTATGTGTTCACTGCGGTTTTGACGATGTTCCACAATACATTTCCCCATATTTACAGCCTATTTTCTAAAAAAAAACCCGATGCTAGCTTCTCAAAGGTCTGTGAAATAATAAGAGAGTGTTGCGAGCTAGGCTTTCGCCAGGTTTTCAACTGCCTTCACTGCTTACCCTGTTACGTTCAGTCTATTTAGTCTCTGGCTGGTTCGTTACATTAATCTTTTTATCTACTTCTCAATTTACAAGCAATGGAGATAAATATTATATAGATTGCATATTTGTTATCGTATTACAAGAATTCGAAACCGTTATGGCGATATCTAAAAATAATTATTTTATGTATTTCTGTGCAAGGTGTTGTACTTGTATTAATTATTTACTGCGACCTAGCTTATTGGAGTGATATCCTAACTTCATAACGAATGACTCAGCGAGTTGACGGCTTGAAGCCATGCACTACAGTCCATATTCTCGCCCGCAACACACATTTTGCACATCGCATCGGTACTCCTACAAAATCACAAAATGAGTTGTACGCTATGGCGCATTTAAAATGTGAGTTAACTTAGTCGGCGCAATAAAATGAGTTGGCGCAATTGCGCGGCCCAGCGAAGTGTTACACATCACTATTATGGAAACAAGATTAAATCGGCCAAAATGGAACAACAAATGCAAGCGTTATTAGCAATGTTTAAAGATCAAGCAGAACAAAGACGACAAGAAAAAGAACAGGACAAGGAACGAAGACGACAAGACGAAGAACGAAGACGACAAAAATAAGAACAAGATGAAGAACGAAGACGACAAGAAGAACGGAGAAGGAATGCAGACTAAGAAGAATTGCATAGTCTGTTAGCAAATATAACAGAAAAAATGGGAGTAGACGTTGCAAAAGTGAAAGAACAAATTACAGGAATGAGAGAAGAAGTAAATAAACAAATTACAGGAATGAGAGAAGAAATGCAAGAAGAAATCGGTGAAATCAAAGAAGAATTCAACATCAAGTTTCTTAATTTGGAAAATGACGTGAAGAAGTTGCTAAGTGGACAAGTCGCACAACATGAATCCGAAAGTGTTCCCGCCATTTCTTCCCAAAAGATAAAACCTCCGACCTATGGTGGGAAAAC
Organism: Dastarcus helophoroides; assembly: GCA_028583605.1. Lineage (NCBI taxonomy): Eukaryota > Metazoa > Arthropoda > Insecta > Coleoptera > Bothrideridae > Dastarcus > Dastarcus helophoroides. The sequence continues at coordinate 23,325,977 of CM053329.1, read as the reverse complement.
ATCCTTCCAGACCTATAGAAAACAGTTCGAAGCTGCTGCTAAGGCCAATCGGTGGACGGAGGAAGCAAAGGCAAGCTCATTGGTGGTATCCCTGCGAGGGGATGCTCTGGAATTACTGCGAACTCTATCTGATCACGAACAAGCCAACTATGAAGATTTAGTTAAGGCTTTGGAGCTAAGATTTGGGGACCATCATTTGCAGCAAGTTGTCCAGTCGCAGCTGCTAGTGACAAGGCAGAAAAGTGGCGAAACGCTGCAAGAATTCGAGGCTGATGTGAGAAGACTGGCGTATATCGCCTATTCAACAGCACCAACCGACTTTCTGAAACTTCACGCAGTTAGAATCTTTATAGAAGGAATAGAGACCCGGAAGTCCAGAGAGTGATATGCTTGTCAAACGTCCGAACATCAAAGGAGGCACTGATTAGAACTTTGGAGGTTGAAGCTGCTTACAAGGTTTCAGAGCCAGGTGCGTCACGCAGAATAAGGAAGGCCGACATCGAAGAGGCTGCAAATGACCCTGATCTTGCGAACATAAGTGCTAACATAAAGGAGATGAACGCGAATATGAGTGTTAACACGAAGGAAGTAAAAGGAATGAACGCGAACATAAGCGCTAGCCTAAAGGAAATGGACGTGAGCATCCAACAACTGGTAAGAAGTCTTAAAGGCAGATCCAACAGAAGCACATGTTACAACCATGGCAAACCGGGGAAGTTCAAGAAGGACTGCAGGTCAGCCAAAAGAAGTCGACAAGCCCCAAAGCAGGAAAACTAAAATCAGCCATTGAGAAGGGGCACTCACTAGCTGGTGTCGAGCAACGAGCCCTCAAAACTCTTTCCATCAAGCAAATAAAAAGAACCATGGAAAGTTTGGTAGTGGAAGGAATGTACAGGCAACAGTGGACACAGGGGACATGGTTACTTTAGCACGAAGGAACATTCTACCGTCGCAACCGAAGGTACTGTCGCAAAGAATGATCCTCAGAATAGTTATGGGAGATACTGCGCCAATTATAGGAGAGGCAGACGTTATGATTGGTCTGGGAAAACTGCGGATTTTGCATCGCGTGTTGGTGGCAGATATCGAAGACGAGCCGATTCTGGAGATGGACGTAATCAGTCACCACGGCTTTACTTTTGACCCAGCGCAGAACATTTTAGGGTTCGGAAATAAAGAGCTTGTCCTGACAACATCAAAGGACACTCCAAAGAAAGTAAGCCTGTTTGCCTGCGAAACAGCTGTGGTGCAAGGAAGCAGTGAGAAGACGGTTATGGTTGTGATGGAAGGAGATTTGGGCTGCTGCGTTGGATTAGTGGAACCGACTTATGACATTTCCAAGAATTTACTAGTGGCGAGTTCCGTGGTTAAAACATCTCAGAAGGTACCTGTGAGAGTTACCAACGTATTTTCAACAGCACGTTCAATGAAGAAGGGCAGTAATTTGGCAGTCTGTACCCCGCCAGCCTCAATAAGCTCCTTGCCTGACAATTGTGCGCCAGGACAGGAAACGAAGATTGGGCAAGTCAAGTTGGTCGTGGACTTGAAACATCTCTCCAAGGAAGAAGCAGTTCTGGCTAGATCATTTTTACGAAAAAATCAAGGCACTTTTACTGATGGGGACCAAAATCTAGGAAGGACGGACGTAGTCTGACACAAAATTAACACCGGCGACGCAACACCTATTCGTCAACTTCCAAGAAGATTACCTGTAGCCAAGCAAAATGAAGTCTTAGGACCGGTTAAGAAGATGATGAAGGATGGAATTATCGAGGAGTTCAATAGTCCATGGTCTTCCCCTGTAGTCTCGGTTACAAAGAAGGACGGATCAACAAGATTCTGTGTCGACTACCGGAAATTAAATGACGTCACTAAAAAGGACAGGTACCCATTGCCAAGGATTGATAACACCCTAACAACCTTGTCTGGGTCCACCTGGGTTTCAACTTTGGACTTGAAAAGTGGATATTGGCAAGTGAACAAAGACTCTGACGACAAAGAGAAGACCGCCTTTTCATATGGGAGGGGATTATATAAGTTCACGGTTCACGGCTAATTTCGAACGTCTAATAGAACTTAGTACTTCGAGGACTCACTTGGAAAACCTGCTTGCTTTACTTAGATGACGTCATGGCGATGGGTAAGAGCTTTATAGAACATCTGGAAAATCTTTAAGAAGTCTTCGACAGATTAAAAGAAGCTAACTTAAAGCTGAATTCAAAGAAGTGCTCTTTGTTCCAAAGGAAAATAGAATTCTTGGGCCACACTGTATCAGCCGCAGGAGCAAGACTCAAGCAATCCGTGACTAGCCAAGACCCAAAGATAAACCTGAACTAAGGAGTTTCCTGGGGTTATGCACCTATTACAGAAGATTTGTGAAAAGTTTTGCCAAGATCGCTGCGCCGTTACATCGACTAACGGAAGGAAGAACACCTTATGTCTGGACTCCCGATTGTGATACCGCTTTCCGAAAACTGGTGTCCGCCTTGTGCACAAGCCCTATCTTAGCGTATCCTCAGCTGAATGGGAAATTCGTGCTAGACACAGACGCCAGCAATGTCGGCGTTGGGGCTGAGCTATCCCAAGTTTAAGGCGGTGAAGAAAGAGTCATCGAATATTACAACAAGATCCTGACGAAGCCGGAAAGAAACTATTGCACCACCAGGAAGGAACTTCTTGCAATAGTGAAGGCCGTGTAACACTTCCACAAGTACTTGTATGGGCAAAAATTCCTCATCAGAATAGACCATTCGGCGCATTCTTGGTTACTCCGAATGAGGAACGCAGAGGGGCAGCCGGTTAGATGGTTAGAAGGCTCCAACAGTATCATTTTAAAGTGCCTCATCGACCGGGACGGCAGCTTAACAACGCTGACGCTTTGTCCAGAAGACCTTGTGGGGATTGCAAACATTGCAGACGAGTTGAGGACCATGAGGACATGGTGGATACAAGGATCACGTCTGTCCAGCCAGAAGACGGATGGACTGTTGAAGGTCTTCGGGAGCTACAGAAGAGCGACGCTAATATCGGACTCATATTGCAATGGAAAGAAGCTGGAGATAGACCGGAATGGCAAGAGGTTTCTGTCAGAAGTTCAGCTCTTAAAAATTTGTGGGCTCAACGGAAATCCCTCCAGGTAGAGGACAGTGTGTTGAAGAGGGCATGGAAAAGCGCGGATGGAAAGCGTGTTAACTTACAGTTGGTGATTCCTCAGGAGAAGATTTTGCAGGTCTTGTGGGAGGTGCACAATGGGACCTCTGGTGGACCTTTAGGGATGAACAAGACCCTGGAGAAGGTTCGGAAACGGTTCTATTGGGTTAACTACAGGAAGGATGTCGAGCGGTGGTGTCGGAAATGTGTCACCTGCGCTGCATCCAAGGGTCCCCGCACAAGAACCAAAGGAGCCCTGAATCAGTATAATGTGGGAGCTCCATTTGAAAGAATTACAATTAATGTAGCAGGGCCATTCCCAACATCAGACCATGGAAACAAGTACATCCTGGTAGCCATGGATTATTTCAGTAAATGGCCTGAAGCTTACGCCATCTCGAACCAGGAAGCTACTACAGTCGCAAGGGTTCTTGTGGACAACTTCATCTGTCGATTTGGTGTTCCCTTGGAACTACACTCGGACCAAGGAAGGAACTTCGAACCACCAAGAGGTGTGCCGACTTCTTGGAATAAAGAAAACTCGAACGACACCTCTTCATCCACAGTCTGATGGGATGGTGGAAAGATTTAACAGAAACGTAACAATACTGTGATGGGCTCTCTGAAGTGAATGTCTTGTGAAATAAAATAGTCAAAATTCAATTTTGCTCATCTATTAAAATTTTCAAATGATAATTTATTTTCGATTTTCGAACCTGTTTGTTTACGTTTTGTTCAAAATTATTTCCTTCCAATACATTGTAAGCCCAGTTCTTAGAGTAGACAGGGAACTGTTATGAAATTCAAACAACAATTGATCTCAATATTTTATTATAATAGGTCAACAATAAAACCAATAAAATGCAAGTTAGTAACTTTTAATTATCCTTAATCATAATACAACAAAATTAAAGTCCACCTGTATGTTCCAAATTGTTTAAATTTGCTGGACAAAAGTCCGAAAAATATTTCGTTAGAAAATTAAGAGAATTCGTTAAGCACAAATAATCTCGGATTCTTTGTTTAAACTTTCGCTCATATATGGTACGTCAAATACACTAAAACAGAGGTCAGGAGAGGTTGCTTATACCCCCAGTGTGTTCAGGAGTATGATCCCGAGGGGACGCAGCCAGGGGCTCACCTGCGTTTGGGGTTTTACCTATGCTTGGAAAGTTCGTTAGATATGACCTTCTTACCACATCGGTTCCGGTTTTCCTTTTATTCACGTTTCGAGAATGTACAGTACATCATCAGCAAATCCTATTATATGTAGATACCTGCTGTCAGTTACCGAGCCTGCGGTGATTGATTTCTTGAACTCCTGGAAACTCATTTTCCAACAGCAGAACACCGAAGAACGAACTTAAAAATATGAGTAAACTTTCGAAGCGAATTTGCTTTATTTCCTTTCTCCTTCTTTTCTTTCCATTCTTTTTCCTTTTTGTTTCCTTTTTTTTGAGACTGGTAGTTGCGCCATTCGCTGTAGGTTTTTTAGCCCTATAATAATTTTTTAACAACAACTGTCCCATTCATTCGCGTTTGTTTGTTGTGAAAATTTAGATTTCTTTCTCTATTTTTTATATGCCCCCAACCGTATATTGATCAAAATTAGGAACACGTATATTATCAAATTTTACAAAAATTATTTAAAACCTATAAGAGCGAAAAACCTATCAAATAAAATCATCAGAAAATTTAAAATTTACTTACCTATTTATTCCATGACAAACATCACACAACTGGCGCAAGAAATTTATGTTGAACAGAAATTGTTCTTTTTTTTTCATTCACGTTAACTAGCACAAACAAGAGTATTCTTTTTCAAAACTCCCGTATTTTGTACTCGTTTTCATACGTTCGGGACATGCCCATCTTTTTTAAACTAGTTTTATTAAAGTTCAGTACTTGATTATTCTATAAAATTTCTTTATAGTCTGCGTCTCGCTAGATTGCTTGAAAATGCTGAATCCCTATCGATAGTTACCAGCCTTTGTATTGCCCTAATTTATGACAGCTGACTTAAAAATGTTCTTTTAAAACCAAGATTTGTGCTTATTGTCTTGAAGCTTAGGTAATTTAAACTTGAAACAAACCAGGCCTAACAAATAACTCTTATCTAATCTGTGTAACGCTAAGAAGTCAGTTAAAATACAAAAATTGTCCCCTGAAACCAAGTAAGATTAAAAAACACAACGCGTGTCGACAGCGAAGCTATCATCTTCAAAGAGATACTGTATCAGAATCTGTTGTGTTTTTAAATCTTTCTTGGTTTCAGGGAACAAGTTTTGTATTTCAATTTTTGGAGATAACCAAGGACCAATCCGTCTCACCAAAAAATAAAGAAGTCAGTTTCCCACGCAACACGTTATGTTGCAAAGAAATTTTATAATAGAATATTTGTAAGATTACTATTTTTCAAAAAATTTGAATAAAGTTTAATTAAAATAAAGTCGATGAAATAGAACAAATTTGATATAAGTTACACTCACCACAAATACCTTTCATGTTTCACTCTTAAAAGTGTATAATTGAAAACAGAAGATTCTTCCTTTCGTCAATTTGCGGAAGGTGTTTGCTAATGAAAATTCAGCCAAGAGCGAGTCGACCTCGCACAAATACGGTTTCGTAATAATTGCTTTAGTGAACAGTCAGTAGACCAAATTAAACTAAATTTATTTATTTATAAATGCGAAATTGCGAAATTTTATCCAACTTTTTTTGTATTATAATTGAATAATAAAAAAATTGTCTATTTTCAGATATAAACACTTTTTTCTGCAATTAATCCAAATGTTTATGGAATTGATAACTGTGTTGATAATGTCTCAAATAAAAAGCATTCATTCGCAATTCGCAATAAGTCGAAGACTAACAGAGTTTAAGAGATCGTCTGGGATAGCCCTAAAATGTTCGATTTTAACCGCAATGACTGCGTTGCGTGCAATTTAATAAATTACTGCTAACTACAAAAATATTTATCTAACCATAAATGAAATAATGTAAAACACAAATTTGATCTACATTCTATCCTTGAGCTTATTCAAGTTTTTTATTTGAAAACAAATGATTACTTTATTGGCCAAAAAGCCTTGGAATGCAAGCACCTATGTTTCCATAAAATATTTTTTTCTCAATAACTATTATGATATCGAAAAAAACCTGCAGTTTTCCGATAATCTATGGCCCAATATCTACTAATCCTATTAAATGCTAAATTTTTTATTTAGAAACCTGGAGAACTGGAGGATGGTCATTTCTGACCTTTTGAGCTGTATCTTTAAGACGATTAGATTAAAAATTATAAAAAAATTTAGGATTCTTAGAGGTAGCTCTTTCAAATGATATCTCAATGATATATTAACTAAAACTTGATTTTTTGGAGACCAAATTAGCCCCATATTTTGTTGTAAAATATATTTTGTTTCTAATCTAATTGCGTGGGTCATCGAGAACTAAGTGCAAAATTTAAAATTTCTACGTTACCTATGTAGTTTTCGAGGAAAACTTTTTGTGACAGACGAACGGACAGGCACGAGACTGAGATTATCAGGGTTCCATTTTTTACTTTTAAGGTATCGAACCCTAACAAAGAATGAGAATTAGTCTTCGGAAGAATAAAATGTTAATTTAAAATTGAACAAATTAAAAGAATGTTATATGAAGTAATAAATATCCTAGCAAAAAATCTGGAGATTTCAAATTAGGCAAAACTTTTGCCTTATGATTCAACATATTAATTAGTTGAAGGTTTTTTATGTTTAAAACATTAATCTAATTCGTGGACATGTTTCTGATTTGTAGATGAGCAACTGTTAATTACAATGTTGGATTATATGTTTCCGGCAGCTATAGCGATAGGACATACCCTCAGCTTTTATTTTGCTCATGTTGTTAACAATCCTGGGGTACAAAGCAAAATACAGGAAGAGATTGATACGGTTGTTGGATTTGGTCGACTGCCGAATTTAGATGACCGAAAACAGTAAGTACAAGAATGTAATTAGTTCTTATCATATGAGCTGAATGAAATTTCCCTACAGCTGTCTATCATGTTATTCTAACAGGATGTTTGTCTGGCCTATGTAAACAACATTACACTCACAATCAGAGCAATTCAGTTTATAAAAACCAGGTTTTCCAAGGAGGGTAATTCTTTCATTGCATTAAAAATCTTAATATTTAACGTAGTAAATGATTTAAATCTAAAGATGAATGATAAATTATATGATCTATCTTTTTTAAGATATTTCCAAAGTAAGGATATAGCAAAGTACTAAGCTTTAGGGTTGGCTGTTTTAAAATATGTAGACTGTTTCGATTATTTTTTAGACACCTATGTTCTTTGAGTATCCATAGTTCCTCAATGGTCCTGATTTAAAGTTGGAGTTTTTTTTAAAATTCATTTTAACTTAACAATAAAACAACATTTTTAACAAAAAAACAGATATGCAACCTTTGCCTCAAAGATTAAAAATATATAAATAAAAAATTAAAAATTTAGCGGAATAAAAGTTGAATTTTGAAAAACTCTTATTAATAAATGCATTTTTTTTTAGGGTTTCGTACCCTACAAGGAAATAACGGAACCCTTATAATCTCACGCTCCTATCCGGCCGTCCGTTTGCCATAAAAGGTTTTCCTCGAAAAATATGTTACGTGGAAATTTGAAATTTCGCACAGCGTTAGTTCACTCCCGTCACCCGTCCGTCTGTTTGTTTTGTTTTTTTAAATAAAAAACTTGACTTAACTGATTAATATAATGTAGATATTATTCTTCTCTTACGTTGTTTCATTTAGATGAATATTTTTGGAGTTAACATTTTAGCGGGATCCTAGGCGATCTCTAAACTGTGTTAGTCATCGACTTATTGTGAATCAATCACATTTATCAGTTCCATAAATATTTGGATTGATTGTAGAAAAAAGTGTGTAGATCTCAAATTAGACAATTTTTTAATTATAACATAAGACAATTTTGACAAAATTTTGAATTCATACATAAGTAAAAATTATTTAATTTGATCTATGGACTGTTCACTGTAGTAACTGGTACGGAACCGTAATTGCGAAGGGTCGATTTTTGGTTGAATTATTTTACAAGATTTACCTAGAAATTTATACTTTCTATATAAAAAGTTTAAATATTTAAATAAAAAATAACATAGTGTGAAGAAAAATGAAATATCATAGAAAAAACAAATATTAACTTTTACAGTCAAAATTTGGAAATAACTTGCAATCTTGAGACAAAGTTTAAATGGGATTAACAGTTTTGAGAACGAGTCGAAAGTTCGAGACGAATCCATAAAAAATGTAATCATTAAAGAAAAATAAAAAGGTGTAGGAAGTAAATAGTTTTTAGTTTAAATTAGAGAAAAATGCAAAATTTGGATAAAGGCCTTAACTATACCAAAAATATAGTTTTATTATAGTGAAAAATAAATTCTTGCACAAATGCGAATAAAGTAGATAAGCAGATTTTTTACCCATTTGCAATAATGCTTAAAAGGTCCGTAAACTTGAGCACTTTTTGAAAGTCGCAAAAGTTCACAAATATTTATAGTCGTAAAATGAAATTTTTAGAAGACCCAATTCAAACACCTTTAATCTTGAACGTTGGGCACTGGAAGGAAATCAACGCGATGACAGTTTTCACTCAACGGTAGAAGCACTGGATATGAGTTTAGATTAGACAGAATATTCGTAAAGGAGTCTGTGATTTACGAAAGATATTGGCATAATAACTGTAAAACAAGCTACTGATATAATTCGCAGATGATGCTACATAACAGTGCGCTGAAATTGAGATTATATCTAAGAATCATGAAGTTTTAACATTTGTTTCTATTTTTTTTGCTTAGAAACAAAAAGCCTTAATGAAAACCAGATTTATTCTTCATGGCGGATTATTATTGGTCGGATATCACGTAGTCATATTTCAAAAGATGTTTCAGAATATTGCCAACTTTCATTTATAAAAATTTAAATTTAAATATTTCCAAACTGAGTCGTAGAAATGTTAAATAAAATTAATAAACAAAATCATATTTATTAAAAAAATTTTGTGGAGTGATTTTTTTCTTTTCATTTTCTTGATTAAAAATATTCAATGACATGTTATTAGAAAACGGTTTGTCACACGAAAAAAATTAAGGGGAATTTTTATGAAACTAGTACCTATTTTAATAAAAAGCAGTAACGTACCATTTTTTTCGTTAAAAATACTCTAGGGCATGTTGGAGCGGACGCCACTGATAGAAGTAGAATAAATATTTTTCCTGCAAAATTGCGTTATTATGCCTAGTTAGTATTTACCAAAATTCAAAAAAAATAATTTAAGAGGTTTCAAGGCATTTAAAGCAACACTAAATTTTTTTCTTATTTTTTAAGACTGTATCGTAAAAATAAAGCAGTTTCGTGATGTCGATATAATTTTTTTTTTCTTAAAATGATTCAAGGATTATGCTTGCTAAGTATCACTTTTTTGTTTTGCTTGCAGCATGCCATATCTGGAAGCAAGTATAAGGGAAAATTTAAGAATATTACCATTAAATCCTTTAGGTATTGCCAGAAGATGTGTGGAAGATACAGAATTCGCAGGTTATTTTATACCAAAAGTAACCAACAGTTTGTAAGCTGTTGCACGTTAATAGCAAAATCTTTGTTTTTTAGGACACTGTTATACTTCCTTGCGTATGGACAGCTCATAGGGATGACTCTCTATGGGACAGAACTGATGAATTTTTACCGGAAAGATTTTTAGATGAAAGAGGTAAACTACTCAAGAAAGATTATACATTAGGGTTTGGAGCCGGTAATGATTTTAAAATTAGCTTATGGTTGCAAAAAAAAATGTATATGTTTCAGGTAAAAGATTATGCGCTGGTGAAACATTCGCAAGAAATAATATGTTTTTAATAGTGAGCACTTTATTACAACAATTTCATTTAACTGCTGCAAATGGGACAAAAATTGATTTGGACTTAATTGTACCTGGGGTTAATATCTCAATCGATAACAACTGGATTAGGCTCATACCACGGTCATGATACATGAATTTCTAATTAAAACAAAAAATATTTATTTTGATAATAGTTACAATATGCTGTACAACTATGCATTATAAATACAATTTATCATATAATTCAATGATAATATAAGTCAGTCTGTATACATATAGATTTATGAATAAATATGAAGGATAGATGTTCTACAATACATGACATGCTTAGATGTAAACGTAAGGGTGTAACAATGAAGATTTCAGTAGTCAACGGGTTGTTAAAGAGTCTTCAGTTGAACTTAAAATTATCTACTGTACAATTCTAACAATAAATTAGAGAATGTAATGACTAAGATATAACTTTTTTAGGCGAGAAATCGAATGATGGTAACTAAAATTGAACAACGTTTAATTCAAATAAATAGTTAATGGGATAACGAGGCAAGTGTTATTTAAAAAAGATCTATATTGCATTTTTTTTGTGGAACGGACTGGCCCTTGGTTATCTTCAAAAATTGAAGTACAAATCTGGTTCCTTGATACCAAGAAAGATTAAGAAACATAGAGCAAACTTTGTTGTGGTTTTTAATCTTTCTTGGATTCAGGGGACCAGATTTTTATTTCAATTTTTTATATTCCATATGACCATTATTTTCAGTAGTAAAAAGCATTTGCAAAAACTCTCGAATGAATAGATTGAATTCCCTTAACAGTATGGCCTTACACATTTGTTGAGAATGTCTTGACTTTCATTTAAAAGTTGGTATTAAAATATTAGGACTTGACTGTTTTATTAAAACATGCAAATATTAAGAAAATACAGTAAATGGTGGTGTCTGTTATTAAAATGATGTATTTAGTAATACTAGTATTTAGTAATACGAAAGTATCTCCAGCGGTATTGTCAAAATTGGTGGTATTTTTTATAGAAACCCCACCCAAAAAATTTGGTCTACAACTTTGCTAGATGAACTGATTAAAAGGTTATTTATGAATAAAAATAGGCATTTCTGTAAATAATTTATATATGCTCTTCGAATAAAATTAAAATTTGAACTCAATTAGGAGATTCCCACCAGAACTACGATTACAGAACATTTAATTGGTCATATTGGCGTATAGTCATTAAATTGATTTTGTAATGAGATGTTTTGAAGTATTTTTTAGCCCTTGTATCCTTGCCAACTAGCTATAAGTGAGTATGATTACTGTTTCATGCCTACATTTATTAATTAATTTGAATAAATACAAAAAATTGAGTCAACCTTTTTCGAACAGAACTTCGTTATATTTTATTGTAATGTTTATATTTGTCCACCTACAGGGCAAATTTTTCTTTTCAAATAAAATGCACTCTTGCTATCCCGAGAGAAGCTATCTGACCTATAACTCAGCTGAGATAAATAACACGACCTAAAATGTTCTATAGCATATATTTTATCTCGCAGAGAAATGTACGGAATAAAATGTCTATATCTACTTTTTTCACCCAAGAGATATAGTTAGGGCAACAAAGCGGTATAATTGAATAAATTATTTTTATTAGTTAAATTTAAAAATCCCCGTACGACATACACCAAAAAAGTTTGGTTGATCGCTTAATTAGTAACGTTGATCTATTTCTTGATATCGTGTGAAGCTTTTTTTTAAGGGGGAGTGGTCTGACATATCTCTTGCGTGAACAGAGTATATTGTAAACGTACCGTTAGGAATCTTGGATTCAGCTTTATTTATTCTAGTTAAAATAATCCTACTGTCTTCGATTCAACATTGATAAATAAACTTTTATCAAAAAAATACAATGCATATATTTTTTTACAGTTCTTTCTCGAAAATTGAAAGCTTTAATTGCAATAAAAGAGAAACAATGATATATCAATACTGTTTCAGTTTCCAGTCGTTCCCTTGTTGGGTGGGTAACATTTTTATCTTGTTAAAAAGATGCTAATTTTAAAGGGCTGATGCGCGGGCAAATGTAAAGTAATTTTAACACAATTTGTCTAGCTACCCATACACGAAATATTCGCCTAAAAAAGCTTTTTATCATTTCATTACTTTGTAAATGTAAAGGGGTTCGATCAATCATCCCCTAGGGTACACTTTAAGATGAGCACAGCTCTTTCAATTTCTTTCACATGTGACTATCAATATCCACTAATGTTTTTAAAAATAAAATTATTTGCCAAATGTTGAAGGAACACTTTGTGGGTTGAAATTGCGATTACCTAAATGATTCAGAGACAAAACCTTTGATACAATATTAAAATCTTCTTGCTGTTTTCCCCTCACTATCCCGGAATGATACAAAAGCGTATTTAAATGCTGATTCACTACTGGAGGTTGTATCCTATTAAAATTATTAAAACCTGTAAGTGTAGATTCAGCGTTTGACCTGAAAAATCTTCCAGGTTGCTGAAAATTATTTTGGCCAAACGGATTTGTGTTTATGAGGGTATTTGTTGGGGCGTTAACAAAATTTCCAACACCTGTTTCTTGCCTAAAAATTCTCGTTGTTTGAGGAGCTGGAGTCGGTAGAAATATGGGCTGAGATGGCTGAATTAATCTTTGCGATTGTTGTTGCTGTTGTTGTTGACGCTGTTGAATAAAAGGACTTTGAAACGTCTGTGCACTCGAAGATTGCGTAATTGGATTAAAAGGTGGAAAATTGTTAAATATTGGGAATGGTGTTCTAAAGTCTATAGCATTCTTTACCGGAAGAATTTGGGCATTAAATGGTAAAGAAGTTTGAACAGGGGGGGCTGGATTGAAGGTTAGGCTAGGTTGGAATGAGACAAACGCTCCTTTATTTCTACTTGAATTGAAATCGCTGATAAACGGGGAACTATGGGTATTATGGAAAGGTTTTGCTGTTGTTATTGGGACAAACGGTTGTTCCTTGGATAATCGAAGTTGTTCTTGAAGTAACTTTTCTCTTTGTTCTTGAAGAGCCTGTAAAACGTAAGAACGAAATTAATGTGTATTCGTGAAAAAAATGTTTATTGCGTAGGCATACAAAAAGAATCAATGATACATATTTGAGTTGACATGACATTTAGTCTAAAGAAAGTTTTATCCCTTTTCAATATCGACAATTAATTTATAATTACAAGTTAACTATTTCACTACAGGAAATGCTTTCTCAAGTTAACTAATCTAATGAACTAGCAAAAGAAGCATCACCTGAAAATATTTTGTAAACAAATTTTTATTGTTGAAATATAAGTTATTTTTTAATATAGAATATGCTGGAGATGTCCATTATTGTCATTTTGGCCTATATGTTGAAAATTCAAAAAAATAGATCTAAACAAACTCTTGAACTTGAGGATATTTATCAGAGTGGATTAAGCATCAAATAGTACCCTAAATGTAAAAGTAGATTAAATAGTCTTGGTGACAATTATTTATTATTATTTTTCAAATGCCATTGACTAAAGAATTTGTTGTAATTAATGACATCGTTGACAAAATCATACATGTGTATAGTGTGATATCCCTGAATTTTATCACATTTTTCCTCACAGTGATAATTAAAGTGTATAGTGTGTTTAAGAAAGCTGATGCTATAAAACGTACCTTATGGTGTAAAATTTGCTGTTGTCGTATTAAATACTCTTGTTCAGCTTGATGTTTCTTCAAACGTGCTATTTCTTCTTCCAGAGACTTTTGTTTCTGTTCCAAAGCGATTTGGCGTTGTTTTTCTTCTTCTTCCCTTTGTTTCTTTAATTGCTCTTGCTTTAATGTTTCTTCGCGTTGTTTCTTCAATTTTTCTTCTACTTGGGTTCTTGTTACGCTTCTTTGTCCTGATTCTTTATATATTGGTTCAACGCTTTTCGGTAACCCACGCTCGTCTTGATGAACAGTGAAAGCTGCGACTAACGGTGCTGAAAAAAACTGTAAATCTTCGACCTTAGCTTCGCTTTCTTCTGTGGATGTTGTGGTGGTTGGAGTCGTTACTTCAACTTTATTTTTCGATTTTGACACTTTATTATCACTTGTTAAGACATTGATATTTGCACCACCTGTAACACTTCTCGTTTGTTGATTATCAATTTTAGAATGCGATAATTTGTTTGGAACGCTAAAACTACTTGTGGCACTAGTTAAAAACTGTTCAGGATCATTAACGGGATCAATGGAAGATTTTTCAAAACTGGTAATAGTAATAGGTTTACTTTGAAGCCCACTGCTTTTTTGCACGTACACTACACTTTTTTCTGTTATTACCGTAGTGAGAGGTGGTTGGGTGGTTATTTCAGCGGCGATCGGTTCAGATTTTGCGAAAAAAGAAACAGCAGATGCTGATGCCTTTTCCACTATCTTGTCGGACAAATCGAAATTGGTAAGGCCTATTCCAGAAGCCGTTTTCTCTTCCTCTATTTGTTTCTCCATTTCTTCGTTCTCTAATTCTGTTAGTGCTTTGAGAAGAGCTCTTCTTAGGTTGGAATCCAGGTTGACGGGCTGTTTGGAACCCGAAATTTCATTGCTGTCTACATCTTTGCTGAAGCAACTGTTGAATAATAGGGTAAGAAGGATACTAGTTGTCTGAAAACAAAACAAAAGGGCAGAGTTATTTTTGTATTCTTATCCTATGGCATTATTTACATATATAAGGGGTATTTTAGTCATATTTCACTTTTTTTTAAACTAATTTTAAACTGAAGAAAATCGAGTATGATTAAATTAATTTTTTGTCTAGATGTATTAAATATTTGCACCAAAAATATTTTCAAATCATAATTTAAAACACCCTGTTCGGGCAGCATTACACATATCAGAAATAATTTATAAGTCGGAGTGGCAACAATATTGTCAAATTTAAATATTTTCGTTTGCATTAGGCATCGTAAGTAGAATTGATCTCTGATGTAAGGTAAAATAAAGGAAGAAGCAAGTATCTGCTCAAATGTAATAATATATTAATGAAATTGTAAGCTTTCGTAACTGCTAAACGCATTGATCGAATTTCAAAAACAGAGCGCAAGTTTATAGAGAATCAAAAATTTTTTTCAATGACTTATCACTTGACAATCGTTTCTATTTGAGTAATTTTGGAAAATGACATCTCCGCATAGGAGGGTGGAATTTGGGCTAAGGATTTTGCACTAAAAATTGTTTGTTTCGAAGACAAAATCAAAGTGTTTCAGCAATTTTTCAACAAGATATTTTGCTGACAGTTACCATTCACGGTACGTTTTCGATAGGGCTACTATGCAGTGCATTTCAATGAAAACTATATACCCTAAATAACTTGTTGTATCCTCATTTTTGGGAAAAACGCAAAAACAAATTAATAAATATATACGGGGGCACATATTTCGCCATATTTATACTGGATGTAAGTATCATCTCTGTGCCTTCAGTCCAACCTTTTTTATCTTTTGAATAGGAGCCCTATATTTTCTTAGAGCTCTGGATTCCTCTTGATAAGTACATTTCAAAAATGTATAATGTTCGGGGTCTAGAGTGAACAACTGGAGAGTTGTGGATAAATTAATTTCAAAATTATGTTAACAAAGGGTGCGCAGCAGTAACAGTGTCATGACATTTATAAACCATTCAACGACTGTATGTCACAAATACAGCATAAATTATCGCTATTAAGTAACTATTACATTGTTACAAAGGTTTACACTATCGCGGACTGGATTGAAACAATGCAAGACCTGCAGTAAATTTTTTTAAATTTTGCGCTCCCTGGAATAACAGCAACACATAAAAGACAGAACAGAATTGAATAGAATTAATTCAAAAAATTATGAAAATAGGGTCTGTGGTCTGTGGCCAAAAAAGTGCACAAACCAGAAAGAGTAGTCTACAGCAAAGCTAGGGAAGTGGCCATTTTAGGGTTAGTTATTTTAATAAGCTAGAAGACTAGAAATAACAGTAGTAGTAGAGAATGACGAAAATTTATCCAAAATGTTATTTATGTTTTAAAATGATAAGGCACATTTAAGTCGGTATGTACGTAAATATCTAGAGGGAGAGAGGCAGAAAATGTACAATGATGGAGTGCCCACCTCGGTCAACTGATTTGATCTTCATGGATTTCTTTCTGTTCTGTTATTTAAAAAGAATAATCTAAGCAACACAACCTAAATCTAAAGCTAAACTACAAGAAAAAATTATTTATAAATGTTGAAGGTAGACCCCAAGTTTGCTACCATAAGTAATGTTAGCCTTTGAAGTTAGATTATATCATTATATGTAGATCAGCTAGTCAGCTTGCAAACCTAATACTTTTTTCTTTTAAATTAAATTACTGAAGCTACTGCGATATTTCATACATTCCATGAATCTTTGCTTAATTTAAATTTAAATAGCTGTAGATTCAGAAATGTTCAATCTAGACCCAAAGTATTACATTTTTGAAATCTACTCGTCAAGAAGAATCCAAAATTTTAAAAAATGTAGGGGCTTGTATTTTAAAAAATATAAAAGGCGCTCATTTATGGGCTTAGAGATGAGAGTTATAATCGGTATAATTATGATAAAAAATGTCCTCTCATATATACTTATTGACGAGTTTTTCCTTTTTTCTTAAATAACTATTTAAAAAGTTATTTAGGGTGGATAATTTTCATTGAAACGCAACGTATTATATTGTTTTATTACTACGAGTGACATCTTCAAGCGTAGCGGATGTATGCGATGTGTGTCGATAATCCCCTTAAGCGATTTAAAGCAGACAGACATACTAGTGCGTTATGGTCTTTAAATATCGCTTTCTCGAATAAGAAAATTTACTGGAGACGTCACTTGCACTTTGTAAATAAAAGTCGCTTTCATTTGCGCATTGTAAACCTTTTGATTTCCGCAAAATATAGGCATTATGCGCGGTTTTTATAGCTAAAAGATGCATTGCAGTAAGGTGTAAATAATGTTACTCACTTGGAATTTGATCAGGTATGTTAATTAGTAGGCTTTTATCTCTTTATCGGAATAAGGAAACAGAAACGGAAATTAAGCATCTGATGTAATAGATCCATTAACACGTTTTATTTAGGTAATGCTGGTAATGTCTTAGACAACTTGATATTCTTATTAAATACAAAAAGAAAAGTAGAAAATTACTTGAGATCATTTTCAACATTTTCTGCCAAAGGGATCTATTGCAAGGACCCATTTAGGACTTAAAATGAATGAATGACCCTTTTAAAGGATTGTTTATTATTTTTATTGGATTGTATTAACATTATTTAATATCCAAATATTATCAAATTTAAACAGTAGAATTAAATTATTATTTGACAGAATTTGCTCTTAAATATGAAATGCTTTTATTGTAAAATTTATTATGAATACATAGCGAAATGGAAATAAAAAAATAATTTATTTTAATTTATTTCCCATTTATTTTAACCCAAATGCTGGTATAAAGAGAATGCAACCTAGATTACAGTACGAAACCCTCTAAACGTGTGCTATAAACGCTCAGCAAGGACTCGTTTTCTGGGAAAATCAAGAGACCAATAAATCTGAATATTTATCAGATTCAGAGTTTGAAAACCAAAGGCTGGTTTCGATTTTATTAGGTTTTGTCAGTTTGGTGTACCCAACTCGTTCGCTGATAAAATATTCCGACAAGCAAACACTTAAAAATCAATGAAAACGTCCATGGGACTCCTACAGTCATACCGTAAATACCTCCACCTATTGCGGACAAACTCCAGTGCAAATAGAATTCATCCTAGATTACAGCATGAAACCGCCTAGATGTGAATATACCAATCTGATGAGATCTAATAAAATTGAAACCGGTCTTTGCAACCTAAACTAGAGTATGAAGCTCTCTAGGACTGAAGATACTAAAATTGACTAGATCTAATAAGATCTAAACCGGTCTTCGGTTTTAAACCCTGAACCTGATAAATGTTCAAATCTATTTGTCTGTGCATTAGAACTAAATGTTATTTGAAGAAAACTTATAAAAATCTCCAGTAGCTAACAATAAGTCTAAAATATAATATGTAGGTTGATGCATTTGAAAAAAAAATGAGTTATTCCAAATTTTGCGAGAGTTAAACATTCTGTCATTAAAGGAGAAAAAATTTCATTACTGGGCACATATTAACAGGCCCGACGGGAGAAATTCCACGTCCGATGGCAAACGTTTCCAAACTGTGGCGGGGTCCCACAGCATTTCGTGCAGGCCTACCAGAGGGTTGATTAGAGAGGAAAATAATTTGATGAGCAGAAAAAAAAACAAATGGGTGGTCTATTATATAATTTTAATTTTGGTAATTAAAAAATTTTAATTTTGACGAACCAAAAAGACCTTCAACGGTTGAAAATATTGACATACATTGTATCGTATGTCAATGTTTGAGATAATCGAATGCAGTGTAATGTCAATTTGATCAACATTGATGTGACTTTCCACTAATGCCGCCGTAACACAGAAAGGACCATAAGGAATGGTACACAGAGCAAGAGTGGATTTTTCGTATAAAAATAATGTTTGTTGTTATTTTTAACTGAATTTACTTTTTGTCCACCTTAATAAAATTAATTCAGAAATATCTCATAAAATGTTACACATACTTAGACCAACAAAATTTAATTTCAAATTAAATAAAATTATTGGTAAAACTCGAACTGTTAATTTTTTTCAAATTGAAAATTTTGACTATTAAACATAGAAGTTTAAGAGCAAAGTGGAAAACTTTAGTTCAAGTTTAACATATTTATTTTTATCTCAAAATTGCGAATTTTCTGTCAAAACTTTTAGGTCAATTTCGAAATTTTTAGTTCTCTTATCGTTATTATTCATTTCTATTTTTTCGTATTTAAATTTTCAAATTACGACGCTAAATGCAAAAGCTTCTGAAAAGCTAAGTAAAGTAGAAAGGATTTCGACTCTACTCTCAAATTTAGTACTTATTATATATTATTTTGATATTTGAGGAGGAAAGTGAAAGGGTTTGAATTTTAACTCAAATATTTCACTTTGTTCCTAACATTTTGTTGTTGTTTAAAATTGAAATTTTTTCTCAAATTTTTGACTTTGGATGGAATTTCGAAATTTTCATGCCCTTTAAATTTTGACTGTAGTAAAGGTTGGACTTTAAACCCAGAATTTATACTTATTCTTCTTACTGATTTCTAAAAAAGTTTAATTTTGAATATCATATTTGATACTGAGGTTTTCGTAAAATTGAAATTTGTAAAAGAAGTCAAATTGGTACTTAAAAAATGACAAAATTTGTATTTATATATTTTATTTAGAAACAACTAAGGTCAGCAAAATTCATATTTCGTGGCACAGTAACTCAGCATATTCACGAAACTCTTCAGAAGAGTTTCGCATTTGGTATGCCGAACATGCTGTGCTCTTCTGTCTTATCTACAGTTTGTATCATTGTTGATTGTCTATTTCGGAAGAGCTTCGCCTCTGATATGGTGGACTTACTGAGCTACCAACCCCTTCTGTCTAACCAATCTCATCCTTTGTACCAGTTTTCATTTCAAAAGATGCAGTACACTGCTGTTTTGAATTTGCTTTTTTTTTGTATATTTTCCTCGCGTTTTTTAATTTTCTTCGGTGTTTCCTTTGTTTCTGGAGAAGCTCCCTACGATGGGGAGTGAATCCTCGAACACTTTTAGTAGTTCTTTGATACGGTCGAATTTCAGAAGAAGTATATGTTTTACCGACTCTGGCCTTGGAAGCTTTCGTTATCAAAATGTCAACATTTTGAGGTTAAAATCGAAGCAATTTTCACTTTTATGTTAAAATCTTACGAAAAAATTAAGTTTTTATGTTTCGAAATTTCGAGTTTGAAATGCAAATATTCGAAATAATTGTAAAAATGACCAGTTAGATCTTTTTTTTTTGTTTAGTGACGAATTTGGGAGAGCATATCAATTTTAAAAATAACAATTGGTATTATTATTTAAAAGAAGAGCTTTGTTTTTCCAAAGTGCTTATACATTTGATTTATTGTAAAATTATCCTAGATAGGGTAATGGGACCAGTAATTGTCATCACCCCAGTAGTTGCCACCAAACATCCTTTTGGAAAAAAAAAGATAATGCTACGTTGCTTTAATTCTCTTACGGTTTCAATCAGCTCCCATATGTATTTGCAATAATTTTTTAATGAAGCTTTTAATGGTACTAGCCCATACAAATGCATTACCAAACAAAACAATACAACAGTTCCTCGTCAAAAATATTTTGTAGTGATTCTTAGCGAATTTGTCAAGGTAGGTTGAAATAGTTTAGCTTAAATTTCAGCAGTTTTTATTGCAATGAAAGCTCATTTTTTTACATGGAAATAAAGTATGGTTGATAGGTTGTGAACAAAAATATTTTTAGGTTTGTAATTAGATTTTGATTATGAAAAATTTGGCTGTGACAATTACTGAATACAAAAAACTAAAATAATCCAGTAATTAATACAATGTGGATAATTGACTATTAGAGATTTATCAATGACAATTTTTATTTTAATATACAGAGGAATCAGTTTTGGTTCCAACTGAAGCCTGCAAACAATAAATGACATATTCAAGGACTAATAAAACATTTAAAGTACCCAGAGGTTTTCGAGAAAATTAAAAATCCAAAACAGTCCAATGGATTAAAAATATTACAATAAAGGGTTTTCTACCTAAAAAATTATCTTTATTCACAATTCCGTGCATTATAGTTAACTCGGGAAGGCAAAAAAAGAATAATTTCAATTTTTTTTAAAAGTGACATCCCTATTTCACTTATGAGAATGCGAATTCCTCTTTGGACGTAGAGATGTTAGAACACTTCCAAAAATAAAGCAACGAAGAAATAGATTTACGAAAGAAGCACAATCACATCCTAAGAATCGATATTATTTTTAGTTACCAGTGTCCAAAATCCAGTGGGTAAAAAACAATTACTACGACCAGAAATTACCATGGGACACCTCAATTCAGCATTAATGCTTATTAAAATCCAGCATAAATCTTGACAGAAATATGCAAGCAAATAAAGAAAATTCTAGCTGGATGGAAAACCTTTCTACATTTCCACCCATAATTATTTAATTATTTTAAAAGCGATAACGAAGGAGTGAAAATTATATTTTTCAAGAAAAAAAGATAAGAAAAGACAGTAGTAAGAAAAAAAAAAAGAACACCAAAACAAGAGAACTAAAGTACCTGGAAAAATTAAAACAAAATACATAAAAATAGGAAAAGTCAAAGATAAATAAATACACATGCCACATATTTGGGTGTCTTAGGAACATTTTCATGTATATTGTCCAACTCTTTTTTCCAAACAACTTAACGATTCAAATTGGATACCAATTACTGGAAAAGTTAATGACAATTAGTGGTTATTGCATGAGAATTGTTGGTAAAATAATGGGGAGAAATAAAAATATTTTTATTAAAAAAAAATATTTTTTGACAAAAAACGAGATGGTAGTTTCATAGCAAAAAACTAATCTTTCTCTTAGGAATTGGTGGTATGAAAAAAATGCATCCAGTTTTTTCGATATCAGCAATAAGTTAGAGGTACATCTAATAATGACAATTACTGGTGCCATTATCCTATAATTAGTTTTATAGCGGAAACTCTAGTCTAGTGTATTCGTCGATGATAATATGCATTAATTGAGAAAAATCAACATTTTGAAAAAAGAAATTGGCTTGAAATTTCACTATTAAATCTCAAAGGTTTTAAATTTTATTGGATATAGTTGAAATATGCTATTGTCATAAATGCAACTTGACTTTGAATTTGAGATTATGTAAGCATACTTTAGATTTAAAAATGTCCTTCATTTATGTTATTATTAATGGTGAAAATGTTACAAATTAACATATGCATTATGCATCACAATTGACTAAACTTATTTCCAATAAGAACAAAGAGTTACTTAAGAGTTTTCTCTCAATTTTTACATAGTATCACTGTAGTTTATGTAACCCTTGAAGTACGCAGACAACTCCGTATTTAAATTATTTTAAGCTTTTTATTTCTACATCAAATACCATCTTTAAAAGTTAAATGCAATAAGTACTTATTGTTCTGAAAAATGTTATTGTAATTATAAAAGTAATTATGAGAACACTGGTGTTGGAGACAATTTATCGCTACAGGAAATAATTTTGTTAGGTGCATATTGTCACTGATGCAACGATATAGTTCAACATAAGATTTTATATCAGTTATAACTTTAAAATACTCACAAAAATACAGATATTTTTCTCACATCTCCTGTAATTATTATTAAGTGATTTCTTAATAATTAATTTGTTTTACGCAATTGTTGAAATGTTACTTATTATTACAATTTTTGTTAAATGAAACAAGCTTATTTCCATACTGAAGTAAGAGCTCTTGTTTGTATTTTAATTTGAAATTCAAAATTTTAGTTGCTCTTTAAAGAGTTTATTCACAAGAGAATATCATTACGTGAATAGCTCTTAAGGCGAAAATTTCATAAATTTGGGAATTCGGCACACTTATCATTACTGAAACAAGTCGAAGATGTCGCAAACACCCAAGGACAGAAAATAATTAACTAGTTATGGATCAAATTGTGACATAATTATGTTAAATATCCAAGAAAACATTATAATTATACAGCTAATTAAAATGAGATGCTATAAATCTCTATAAATGCACCAGATTCCTATAAATTCACATTCACATAGTAAAATTTTAGAAACCAAATGAGTTTCTTATATAATTTACTAGCAAACTGATTAAGCAGAAAATTATATCACTTTTAGGAAGTTATCCAAGTTTTCTAAATTTTGGGGCTATTGGGGGTATCTGTAGACATACAGAAAGGTTACATATATTTATTTCTGTATCTGGTACAGATCTTATTCTTCATAAACTCTAGAACTCTCAAATAGCTGGGTTTAGAGAATATATTCATTTGACTACTCCTGTGTGCACCTAGTATCGTAAAATATATTTGGGCTAATACGTTAGGCGATTCCTTCGTTCGGCCGGAAACCAAGCCGTCGACAAATATTTAACTACAAAATCAAGTAATTTCGGCTGTTTCACTGTTTGGTCCTTAATGTCGAGTGTGGAGTTTATAAATTCCTGATAGTTTTCCTCAGATTGGGTAATTATCGTATTTTCATAAACTTCTTACGATTATTTATTTGTTTAATAATTTTGGTAACGAAGACAAACGTAATAATTTGACAATAAACATCTCTTTTGATAATCATTATAACGCAGTTTTTCTTTAAAGAAAGTACAACACGGTGTATGAATAGTAATGTTCTTTAAATAGCTGTAATTTTCTGATGTTTCCATTCATGCATTAAAGATGCAAAGCTTGGTGAAAATCGCGAGTGTGGCTTTCTTCAACAAGAATTATACCAAACAAATAACATATTCGTTTCTGTTCTTTACACAAGACACGTTTGACCTGTTTGTAAATAAAATTTGTCCTGATGGGCTAGGCTTATATTATAGCTTTTTTTTCACTTCTTTTTTTGCTGCACTTAGCATTGCTTTGAACTTTAATATAACTTTATTGAACTTAACAGTGTTTTTTGTATGACCTTTCCTATTGTTTTTTTCATACATCTATTTGAAAACGAAATGAAGTTATGTTGCTAAAATATTAAAATATCGTAGAACTCCGATTATCCGAAATAATTTGGGCTTAAGTAAATTCAGATAATCGAAATTTCGGATAAAACGGATTATAAAAATCAAAGACTGATAAAATGTGCATACATACATACATAGATATACATAATACATGCCTATTTCCATATTTGTAAATCCATATATGAAAGAATAAAAAAAAATACAGTACAGAAAATACCATATTTATTGAAAGGAAAACTATGTACCATATGCAGCTATCGCTTATATTTTGAATAATGTGAGATTTTCTGGAACATTTTCGATTAAAACGGAGAAATATGTAATTGTATATTTTGGATAAAACAAATTTCGCATAATAGCGATTCGGATAATGGGGGTTCACTGTACCAGTAATTTGGATGACATGCATGTTCTTAGCATAACAGTCGTGTAAAATGTGTCTTCTGATGGTTAGCTTAAGAAATAAATCTTTAAATATGTTTTAATGTATAAAAAAGAACTAAATTTGATCTTTCAATAATTTACTATCTAAAATTAATAAAAGTACTTTCTTTAATTCACTTCGCATAAACTCACTTTAATTCACTTCGCATAAACTCATTTTTTAATTATTGCTGTTACTTTAATTTATGGACTAGAGACAGGTAATATTAATTTAAATCACCTCCACGTAAAATAGTACAAAACATAGGTATATTTATGATGTTGAAGCGACTTACATAGAGAAATATGATATCAGTTCTTATTAAAGGCAATTTCCTTTTGATAATAATTATAAGGCTTAAGCTACAGAAACAAGGAAGTAAAAGTTTATTAAATATTTTGGTTTGTAATTTCTTTATAGAGCTGTCGAATTTCCAATATACTTTCGCTAAAAATATTGTATTTCAGAGTTTCTTAACGTGTTATTTTCTATTATGGTTGGTTACTCAGAACCGCGGGTTTCATTATTTGAAGTACATATCTACACCTACATATATATGTGTTAATTTCATATCTGGCGGGTTATAGGAATACCTTTTTTAGTTTATAAACTTCTTTATCTCATTCAAAAGGAAAACGAATGTATTGATACAATTCTATTTCATTTGATTAAAGACAATAAATCTGGTCCCCGCGTTCACAGAATAATTATGAAATAGTTTTACGTAGTCTTTTCCCACAATTACATAGCATAGCCTCTTAATTTTTTGAAAACATACAATCCAGCTTTATTTCTTCGGTGATAAATTTCTCTTTTTTATTATCTGTTGCGATTGTATCGGCGATGGAAAAGCGACGCGACTTTCTTTGTTTTAAATCTTGTAAGTTTAAACATTTGGAGTGTTTATTTTCATTTGAATTGTAACCCGTGTGCATATTAAACACTGTTCTTTAATACCTTAACTCAGTGGTTTCCAACCTGTGGGGCGCGCCCCCCTAGGGGGGCGCGTGACTGTTACAAGGGGGGCATGCAGCTATTTCCAAAATATTATTTTCGAATACAAACCAAAAAAGTCGAATTGTATTTTTGTAAGATTTGTTTTTATTACATTTAAAATTATTATTTCTTAAAATAAATAATTATTTTTTTATGTATATTTTTACATATTTTTACAGTTGAGTATTTATGAAATTAGACTGTTAGAAAAATTAAGGGGGCGCAACAATTTTTTTTTAAAGGGGGGCGCAGGTACAAAAAGGTTGGAAACCACTGCCTTAACTGTATGTGGGTACTTGTTTGGCATCATATTCAATATATTTACCATTTTAATTTTTGCAAAAGAACTTCCAGAATCCATTCATTTTATTAAAATGGTAAGGGTTCATTCTCTATTTAAAGGATTTTTTTGCCCATCAAGAATATAATTTATGCTTATAAATCATAATTAATTTTACAAATAGACAGGGGGGTATTTGTCTATGTTGAGAACTACAAACTCACGATACAGGGTTTTGAACTTTTTATTTTTTTGAAGGATTTTTTCTATGTCTCCTAAACGAACAGGAACATTGAAAAAATACTTTGTGGTGTAAAATATCTTGTAGAATGCTGATATTTGCCTATTAGAAAAGTTTACACACACATCACCAGTGGCGTAGGTCTAGGGCATAGTGACCCTTTTTCCTATATGAATTTCTACGCCATTGGTTCTAGACACTAATTCTATATGTTTTTCATTTTCTTGCGATTTTTTTGTAAGATGTAGTTTTCTAGTTAATAATAATTTTGGATTACAGTTAAAAATAAAATAAATCTCAAACATTCCTAATTATTATTTGGTATTGTTTTCTAAGGATGCTTGATGTTGCTAACAAAATTTATTTATTTATTTATTGCCTTATTATTTCATTTTTTTTATTTATGTTGGCAGCATTTTTACTCCACCTTAAGATGTTTATTTAATTAATACCAATTCCAGGTAAGTTTAATTGTCTACATTGTATTAGCGCTCACACGAGATAGTTAAGACCACCAAATATTTTTTTAATATTCTTATTCGTTTGGGAGATCTACAAAACACCCACTAAAAATAAAAACTTTAACACCCTGTATCTCAAAAACGGTAGAGGCATTGGCTATATAATAAAGTCACTTTATTTTATGATAACATATTTGTTCTTAAAGTTTTCGCCATAAACTTCATATTAGAGGCCTAAAACTTCAGACATAAGTCTTGACATGCCTGATTATAAGGAATATTGGCAAATAATGATGCTGAATTTGTATAGAATATTTATGAATGTTATCGAAGTGAAAACTTCTGCATAGAGGAAAAACTAATAGTTTTGCGTTACAATCCCGCTAATTCTCATTCGCGACGTGCCTTAATGTTAACAGAATTATGTATCTATGAATAGAACCCACAATAGAATTAGAAATATGAAAGATCGGCAGCGAGGTTCGAACTCTGACCCCGTCTAGCATGAACACGAAGCATACATTCTATACCACTGGATCACTCCAGCTTAGATTCTTGAAAGTTTAACTGACCTGATCAACTAAACTTACCCCTGAAATTAAATTGAATATGCGAAAATGTGTATACCACAATTGTTTAAATTGTGTTTTCGTTTGATTATTATTATATTAAATTATTATTCATATTCTCTCCGTAAACGAAAGCTGACTATATCAGAAAGGAAAAACGCTGGCAAATTATGGGTAGGCGTCAATTCGAAAGACGGCATCCGACGTGTGAAATTAAAATACAAATCGCAAGGAGTAATCGGCAAAATAAGGATATGCTTCCTACGCACATAATTTTGCCTGCCCATTGCGAACAATCCCGGACAGAGTGGCAGAACTAGTAACATTTGGTTGAGCGTGTGGCGACGCTGTTATATTTTTAATGGATTTCTTAAAATCTTCATTAAATATTTTGATTTGAGTAGAGGACTCACAGTAAAATATCTTGACTTTTGTGCTTTTCTGACCCAGTTATTTCTTATAAAATATGAAATAGCAGAGCATATTTTTGCTATTATAAATGAGATATTTAACTACGGAATCATTGTGATGAATACATGGGATAATATCACGATGGATAAATGGAAAGATTCGAATAACACCAGGATCAAGGCTAGCTAGTATTATTAGCCCGTCACCTAAGTTTAATGTAAGCAATATCAAATTTTAAGTATGTACCCCGTAGATATCAAAATATACCGGGTGTTCAAAATTAACTCAGCAGTATTGGTAACTTTCTTATTATTAAAGATACAACTTTGGTTAAATTAGCAGTATTTTTTAGTGTTGATTATTATGGTGATACCAAAAAAAAAGAGAATTGAATATGGCTTTTTTGAGTTTTGTCACAAAATTACAATTGTATAAATAGAACATCCTGTATATTTTATGTAAGGTAATAAAATTAGTCACTTCACATTTTTTGTTAAGATGAATAATGACGAATAATGAGAACGTAAACGTATATCAGAAGACATCGAAAATTAATGAAAAATTTGTTTATTGTTAGAAGACTGTGGAGACAAATGTTAATAGTTTATTATAATCTGACAGACTTAGCATATAAATTGAAATAGATATATCACGCAAGTTCTGGACTGTAAATTAAGTAATATTTTTTTAATTCTGTCCTGCTAGACAGGTATAATTGTACAACTAAAACCAACTGTCAGGCAAGTAATTTTAGAATTAAAACCAACTAGTAAACAAGTAGTTGTGCAATTAAGACCATCTGATAAACAACTGTCAGGCAAGTAGTTGTGCTGAAGGACAATTACCCAAACCAAATGGTGTCTTGGAGAAGAACACAATGTCAAGTAAAATCTAAATCGGCACAACTTACCTGTACCTAGGAGTCGACTGGTTTTTTCCCAAGACACCATTTAGTTTACATAATTATTCCTTGAACACAACTGCTCATATAAACGTTGGTTTTGGTTGTACAATTATACTTGTTTAGCATGATAGATTAACAAAGCTATTACGTCACCTTCGGTCCAGAATTCTCATGACTGGTCGTTTTATTTACATTTTTTCTAAATAAGGCCCTATTGACATACTTCGCCACGCCCTTTCATTTGACACCAAACATGCCCCGCTCCTCTACTTCTTCGGCAGCATGCCATCCGAAGCTGTTATGACGTCATTTGGCGCAGAATTCCCATGATATATCTACTCTTCAATTTATATTCAGCATATATCAAAGTCGACATTTCTTTTCATAGCCCACTAAGCTAATTTCCCATCAATTTGATGTCTTATGATATACGTTTAGGTCCACATAGCTCCGTTATTATTGATCTTAAAAAAAATTTAAAATAACAATTTTTATTCTAAATTTCATTCTCTCACATAATATACAGGGTCTTCCATTTAAAAAAATTGTAACTTTGTGGTAAAATTCAAAACGCGATGTTCAATTTTTTTTTTGGTATCACCAAAATAATCAGCGTTAGAAAATTCACAACTTTGCTAATTTAATCAAAGTTGTGCCTTTAATAATAAAAAAGTTGGTAATAGTGCCGAGTTCATTTTGAACACCGAATATAAACATTTTAGGTTACTTCCAGAAAAATTAATTTACTTCATAGTCAATAAAATCAGGAAAAATTTGATCAGTGTGGCAGTCCGCATGACTGCCTAATTTTTTTTTAACATTACCTTGTGTGATTTCAAAGATTCTATCATGACCATTTAGTTGCAAACATTTAATTGGCTATCAAAAAAAAATGTAACATACCATTTAGGTAAACAATAGCAATAAGGATATCTTTCTATATGTACCATTTGAAAATGACATAATTAATTACAGGTCACAGTTTTTGATCTATTTTACGATTCCAATTTATATCAATCAGCAATTTATCAGAACGTATCATTGGAAGGCGGTGAAATGATACCTCATGTGTCTGTCTCTGAAATTTGGGTTGGTTCGTGTTATTTTTCCCATTCTGTCCTTATCCTTATCTCTGTTCTTCATGTTATCTGACTTCTACTTCGTAAATATTTAAAAAAAATATGATGGACTTTCATATTATTATTATGTTTACATTGCATCTGAAGAGTTTACGACGCACATAAATGGATTTAGCACTGCAACACAACAGAGTAATTATTTAAATCAATCACAAAATAATTGACACTGCAGGCAAAAAATAATATTTTTTTTAAATTCCAAAATGCAACGCAAATTTTTATTCAAATGGATTGTGGATTTAGCTTTAGGCGAGAATATTCTTAGTGCCTGCCTGTGTTACATAAAGAAATCATGGGCAAAATTTCATGCCTGTACATTGTCTGTTATTAGTGTTTTGAGTTTCATTATATTGATATTTCTAAACTATAATCGAATAATGAATGTATAAGAATGTCGTAATAGAACATACCTTAATTTTAAAATAAATTTGAATTTAGCATTAATTCAAGGCAAATTACAATGGATAACATATTTTAAACTACAGCAAAGAAAATAATTAGAACTTCAATAATAATTAAATAAATATTAAATTATTAAATAATAAGCACATGAATATCATGATTAGAGATCGGTTTTTAGGCACAATCAAATAAGGTAAAAGGGTTAGAAAAATGTGAAATTAGGTAAAAACAAATAGCTAAAAAAGGCACTAAAAAAAGGCAAAATACGCCAAAAAAAGGCATTAAAAGGTCAAAACCACAATTAACAAGATAAAAATTTACTGACCATTTTGAATATTGGTTTTTTCCTAACTACAAATGAAATGTCTCTCAATATTTTTCATTGCAAAATGTGTACGTCTCCACGGCAATAAATCCGCATAATTTAAAAATATCTCTCTTTACATCGACAGACAATGTCCAAATTACATCGTTCTCATTCGGTTGTTGATTTCACCAGCATTAGCGTGAATGTAGTCAAAGTCTTTAATTTCTTCAAAAGATGGATATTTTGAAAGAATGTACATCTTTTTTAATATTACCTATTTTTGGGAGAGAAAAATAATGCAGCAAATTATTTCTACAATAAAAATCATAAACAACGTAATTTCTCCTAGTTTTTCCTCCCTCTGGAGGAATTTTTCCTCCAGGTATTTTTGCAATAAAAGAATTGGGAAAATTGGGACTACTTAATCTAAAGTTTTAATAAAAATGTTTACACGTTTTTTAAAAGAGCTTGCCTGATAGATTTGTTTTTATTTATTATTATTATTTTTGATTAACGACGAATGTGATGTTGCATAACATAAGATTTTTTGCATGTAATTGAAATTAAAAAAATGTATTTTTCTGAGGAAAATATTTGCTATGATATAATTTATAATATAACTTGTTACAAAAAGTTTTTCAACATGTAAAATTAAACGATTTTTCTCCACTTGACTTCAAACTATGTGGTTAATTAGAGCACTTTGTTTTGCTGGAGGCCTTTTTCACACAAATTCTCTTTACACAAAACAGTTCCAAAATAAATTTTACAAAGAGAATATCCTCGTAATTTTATCATTTTACCCAACATCTGTTTTTACTTAGAAATTGAGATAAATATAAGCAATCTAATTTAATTGTCCTGTGTCACAATAGCAGGCAACATTTAAAAGGGTTTGGGTGTAAATAAGTAGGAATTTTTTTCAAAATATGTAGGTCCGAATCATGTATAAAAAGGCAAAAAACAAGCAAAATTAAAATTTAGGCAATAATGCATGAAAAACGCCAAAAAAAGATAAAAGGTAGGATCATAGAATTTTACCTAAAATTCGGCCTCTATTTATGATAAAACATCAACTAATTTTGGAACAAACTTGAAGTTAATATTACTTTAAGGCAGATCTCGTTGGATAATATATTTTTAACCACAGCAAAGGTAAAGACTATAATTAAAACTTGTAAAACCAAACAAAGTACGATTCTGCCACCAGCCTTTAATTTTGAGTATTATATCAATCACCGGGAGCCCAGATTGTAATTATTATTTGGTTTGGCGCATAATTACAAAATCGTGCACACTTAATTGTTTCTACGGTACAGCTTAAACTATAATATAATACATATCTAATTCCTATGATGTAATAGTGTAACAACGAATTTCGTTTATTTCCGTCAAGCTCTTGCAAGCATTCACAAACGGAAGAAAGTAAATAGACGCAATTATCACTTGAAAAATCATTCTAATTTTTTTGACGACATGTGAAAAAGTTTGTAGCCTGGAAGTTATATTATGTGCTAGTTATTCATGTTTTCTGCAGTATGTCTAAGAAACAAATTCCTTTATTAAATATTACACTTCTGAGAGAGTAATAATTAACCGATTACCCATTCTAAGGCGTATTTATATCTAATTCACATGATTAACTTATAATTCATATGCAAAAATTAACTTTGTATGTAGTTACTTAACAATTTAATCTGCTATAGTGCCATCATAACATATTTAGCTTCCTAATTTTGATGTCACAATATCACTCAGAGCTGTTATGATTTCATAATAACAGGAAAATTTTAAATTAAAAAAAATAACGATTTTTGGGGAAATAGGGAATTTACATTTTTAGCTTCTCAATGTATCAAGGAATGTGAGAAAGTGCATTCTTTTAAATTGTTTTATTTTGCAATACTGTTTGTAATGTTGTTATGGCACGTTATTTTATTTACATCGGAGACTCTTAGAAATTTTGCGTAATTACTCAGTTCGCTTTTTTAATTACAATTATCGTTTTGAATTTTGCTGTGATTTTAGTATCTTTTACATGGATGTTTTTGAAATTTTTAGTAAAGTTGTCATTTTTGAGCTCACTATCGTGGTCTCGTTGAAGGATTTCAGACTTCCCATTCCAAAGGAAGATATGCAGCTCCACAAGGAAATTACCGGGCACCTTTTCAATAGATTTATGCAGCCGTCGTCTGCTGCCTCCATTTTTTCATCAGAGGGCTAGAAAGCTTAAGGGAGTTTATTTAGTTTCTTGAACTAAGCGCAATTTTTTTATTTTATCGTAGTAGGTTACCACTGGAATCACAAAAACCAGCTTGTAATATATAAGATCTTTTACCCCCCGCTAGTCGGCAATCGTAGAGAGTTGGGTGACACAATTATTTATTGCTTTTTAATCCACCTTTTTTTCTACTAGCAAAACATGCAGCCCCACTTTACTGGTTTGATTAACCAGGTTGCGAAGAGTCAGTTAGAAAATACACAATATTTTTGCATAAAAAAGCGAATAAGGAAAACCTTCTTTAACAGTGTAACGGTGAAAGTCCCAATTTCTGTAAAACCATTTCGCCGATTCTGGATAGATAGTAACCAAAAAAAAAGTGAACAAGTTATTGCTCAACAAGAAAAAATGTGGCCCAAATTGATTTTTACTGAAAATTTCACACTGTCATTTTTAAGTCAGTAAGAAGTTTTTATTTCAGTTCGTGACTATAGCAACCAAAAAACTTCCCGGATGCTTTTTCCTCCTGGGACCCTACAGCCGTAGTTTTTCTGTCAAATGCGCATCCATCTATACGCTTTTTAAATAATTACTGTTACCTTTATTTTTACAAAGCAATCATGCTATTAATAAGTTTTTTCTATCTTTCCTTACTTGGTAAAATGTCATACTATAATTTTTATATTATTTTGGTGTGAAATTTTCTTACCAAGTTTTTCCACGTTCTTTAATTACTACTGAAAATACCTCCTCGAGCATGAATATTTTTTAGAAAATTATTCCTTGTCTTCGACTCCGGGAATTTTCAAAAAATGTATGCTGTCAGAAATATTTCCAGTAATAATTCAAGTACTAGGGAGATTACTAATGATAAATTAATGAGACACAGACATTTTTTCGATCCCTAAAAAATTTGAAGCAACCTCAAAAGGATTCGCTACTCAGAGTTTGCCGTCAATTGCATTGTTTTAGGATAGTGTTAATTGTAAATAACTTACTTATAAATAACCTTCTTATGCGCCCACCAAATTCATTAGAAAACCAAAAGAACATACAGGGTGGTCCGCTAATTACGGCGGAAACTTTAAGGGCAATAGATTATCAAAAAATAATGTGACTTTGTTATATAAACAATGCCTCTTAAACGTAGCGTTTTTGAGATACAGGGTGTTAAACTATTCAATTTTTAAAGGATTTTATTTTATATCTCTCAAATGAACAGTAATATTTAAAAAATATTTAATGACATAAAATATCTCGTAAAGAACTAATATAGCCTTAATATAAAAGTCCTACGCCACTATATATAAGGCAATATTGGCCCTTTACGATTTATTTTATGTCACCAAATATTTTTTATTTAAGAGATATAAAATAAAATCGTTTAAAAAATGAAGAGTTTAACACCCTGTATCTCAAAAACGGTGCGTTTAAGAGGCATTGTTTATAAAACAAAGTCACATTATTTTTTGATACTCTGCAGAGAAACATTACTCCACGGTTCTATAGTTTTTGTTCAACTTGTTCAGCTGTACATTTGTAAAAATAACATATATTTTATCAAATTTTAGAGCTGGTCTAATGAAATTAAGATTTCAAAATCCTTCGCAACTATTGCCATCTGGAATAGTATTTCTATCATCTTTAAACTCTTAAGATTGAACAGATACATTGTTGTCTATAACTAAATACTTGTCTTGTTATTTTGATCTGCAACTACATATTGATTGTGAGTAAAACCTATTAATTTGGTAAGAAGTATATTTTGCAGAGCCTTTTTTGTCATCAAAAATATTTTGGGTTATTTTCGGTAAGGTAATAATTTTCGAAACACCTTATCAGTGAGATCACTCCAGGTACGCCACGGCTGCATCATAACTGGAATGTATCTGTAGAATATCTAGCTGTACATATTAGCAATTTTCATTCTTCACCTATTGTCACTATAGCAAAACATATAAAACGGGAACTGGTAACTGATAAGAATATTTGGTTTAAGTTTTACAAATTATAAAAAATGTACATTAATTATTATTATTAGGCCTAAATACTATCATATTGTTATTTGTTAATTATATATCTTCGGTTCTAGGTTTAATTGTTTATTTTCAAGATTTAAAGATTAATTGATTATGCATTTTTCC
Source organism: Dastarcus helophoroides (assembly GCA_028583605.1). Classification (NCBI taxonomy): domain Eukaryota; kingdom Metazoa; phylum Arthropoda; class Insecta; order Coleoptera; family Bothrideridae; genus Dastarcus; species Dastarcus helophoroides. The sequence continues at coordinate 23,291,756 of CM053329.1, read as the reverse complement.
TTTAAAGTGCTGCTTTTGTAATTTCAAGGTACTGCAATGTTGCTCTCGAAATGTATTATAAATGAATAGTAACGAATTAGAATAGGAAAGAAGAAAGCACATGAGAAAATAATTCGTTGCCCACATATAATTGCCTTATAATTTGAATTCAAAACAATGCTAATTCTATTATACACTCTAAGGATACATACAAATTAGTGTGCAATTGTTAAAAGCATTAATTAAAATAGTCAATTTTCACTGAATATTAAATAATCAAGAATGCATGGCATAAAATATAAAATTAATTCAGTTCAATTCGAGGAAGCATTCAGCAACCTGGTGATTTACTACAATGTCAAGGTAGAATAGAGAAAGTAATGATAAATATTTCAGTCTGGATATGTGCGATGCAAGACTGTAAGTGTTTTCGATATTGTATAAATGCCCATCAGAAACTTTCACAAGATTATTCAAACTACCAAAAGCCTCATTACCTGCAGCATATTAATTTATTGGCAGGATAATTACCTGTACTTATGTATGTCCTCGAACTCTTCCGTTGTAAAGATTGTAAGTTTTTACATAGGTGACATCTCATAGAGCAATTGTTTAAAACAGGTAAATAACTCTTTATCACATTATTATACAGTATCTCTCAAAAGACATGCGCAGTTCGGTAACTTGTAATTTCAGAAAAAAATCGCTCAAACAAGTCAATTTTCTGAATTTGGAGCATAAACCTTGGTTAAATTTAATTTTCAAAATTGTAACCAGTGACGCTGATAGGAAGGCATGATTTTCTTTTAAACATTAGTCCCCTTTTTGTATTAAACCGTTGCATTGCAAGTTTAGGCCTTTAGGGTTAATATGGTATGCGGCATGTAGGAAATACGAAAAAAAAGTTGTAATGGAAATCCTCTATCCAAATTTAATTCAATTTCCAGTGCACACTTAAAAAACATTTTTTATTATTCCTAAGCTGCAGGAGCCTAGCCCACAACTATTCAATGGGTTTGAGGTAAGTAATATACGGTGGCCATTTTATTAATCGTATATCAAAAATATCGAAGTTCACCCATAGACCTCACGTGACCAACTCGAACAAGACCCTTGGAGAAAAGATGCAGCTTGCAAGTCCCCCTCCTTCCTTTCGCCAGCCACGCTCATGTCATTCGGACGATTTTAAGCTAGTCCTTGTTTTGTCAGTAAGAAATCCTCTTTCAATCAATGAAAAACCAGTAATAATGATTTCTTGCAAATTTTACTCTTTTCTTTCTGGTAAGTAATGACTTTTTTGCGAGTATCCTACTCATTATTTTGGCTTTATTTAAACATGTTTTAATTATTCCAGATGATATTGCGACAGTGCGAATCGTTAAAATTTTTTTTAAAACATTATTTTTGGTTATGTGTTTCCTGAAAGCTCTCAAAAAGGGTCATTCCTTTGATTGTTTTTCCTCTTGATTTGATGTGCTTCATGCTGAAATGAGTTCTTTCTACCAGTGGCAACATAAAGCATCAAGTATTCCTTATCCAGAAGAGTTGATCCCGTATGCTGCCTTTCCCATAAATAAATTTATTTGATAGATGAAACATGAGCTTAATCAGTCTTAATCAGTAGTTTCTGAACTGATTTTAAATAATTTCTTGTTAAAAGCGAGTAATTGACGTTTGCTACTTATAAGACACTAAACAGATTAAAAATTATCATACTCTCTGAAAGTTATTAAAAAATGTTAATAGTAAGTCAATTTTGTCCATTTTAGCTTAGGAGGTATCCTCCGTCTACACACTAACTGTGGACTTTGTATACTTTTGTATATATGTAGTATTAGAAAATGTAAATCTAATTGTAAAAAATTATTAATTTTTTAAATCTTACTCCTGTTTTTGATGAAACATAGTCATAGAGAAAATTCGCTGTACAACTCGAGCGGATTGTGCATATCGCACTCGAACTATTGAGGCACTCCACAAGCCACTAACAATAGTGTTAGTGGTTTGTGGAGGCACTCGGCCTACTTCGTCGTTTTCAAACCTCATTTCTGTGCGATATGGACATTGTATCCACTTTTATTTTAGAAACCAAGCAATAAGTAACAACCATACGGTTAACTCTAGCCTAATCCCTTTGTGGTCGATGGCGACAGCCCGTAATTTCGAATTGTTATGAACTGACCTTTTACATAGGCATACAGTACATTATTTTAATTATTTATAAAAATAACTTCATTTTTCTGTCATCTTTCTGCCCAAGAGTCGGGCCTATATAGTCCTGGTGGACATGGAATGAAGATGCAGGTCCACAAAGCTGAATGTACAACCCGACTTCATTCCTTTACCTACCCATCTCTATTACACTGGCAGTTTCGGTTTAGATTTTCGGTTTGAACGGGCTTGCAAGTCGCCGTAAAAACTACTATTATTTGTGATCTTATCTATTGAAATGTTACGTATTGTATTACTATTAATTTTGCATTTTGGCTGAGACATTTTTTTTTGTGTAAAGAGGATCGGTGCAAATTTAAAAACAAAATGTGCCGTAAAATATTTAAAAAACTAAAAACTAAGGTTACAGTACTTTAACAACTTTAAAATGGTTGTTGAAATTTTATCTAAATTGGAGTTGTCGAGTTATTTAATTAAAACAAACGCGCTTTTTAATATGGCGGCAAACCCTGTCACCAAATCTTGCCTGCAACTAAGCAAAATACCATTTAATAGTCTCCCAACAAGCACTCAAAATATTGTGGATTCCGTAGTATTTGAAGAGTTAATGTAGGGAAATTACTCTTAATGACTGAACAGCGGAACTAGTGACTTTAAAATAAAACAAATGAAAACTGCAAAGTAATTAGCCACGTAACTAAATATTTTGGGAAATATTAATTTAGAGTTTTTTCCACTACACACGTGATAAGGGGTTCTAAAATATTCTTAATATACATACATACACATAATATACAAGTTTTTAACAAAAGTTTTTTCTAATGTACCTTGTTTAGTTATATAGCAACCTTAAATCTGATCAACTTTATAGTTTTAAGACAAACAGATCTTTTTGCCCATATTTTCAAATAAAAAGTTTTGTCTTTTCCAAAGTCGATCTGTGGACACATTGTATATGCAGGGTGAGTGAGAAAGAATGGGTCGACACTAAGCTGGAGATACAGTGACATATTAACCCATAGAGAGCCATCTGCCGTAATCGTTTGACTTTTTTATGCGAAAAAACTTGGAAAGAGACATTCGAGAAAGAGGTGGTGTGGTGCGTGGCACAGTCTTTCGGAACTGCATGGAGTTTAAATAAAACGGTCTTCTTATTTGATATAAAAGTTGGTTGTTTTTTTGAATATTTGGAGTAATTGTTTTCATCTCATTTAATGTGAAAATCTCAGTTTTAAGTATTTAATGCGTAGTATTTTATATTAAACATTCGGCGTGACCCAACTTGAAATGTGATTTTAACTTAAAATTTGATAAACACATCAAAAAGCTTCTTAACAGGCTCAAGCAAACGTAAACCAAATAACTTTTTTTTGCTGGAAATTCCTAGAATTATTTTCAAGCCCCTACTTTCACTTAGTAAAGCAAGACCCTTAAAGAAGATTTTATTTCTTTAAAGAAGATTTTATTTCTTTCTAGAAGTGTGATAGATATTTTAAATAAATTCTACACCAAAAAAATAGGTGTCAGTAAATTATATATTAAGTTTTTTTTATTCTTTTTTTATTTCTTGATTTTTTCTTTTTTATATTTTAAATTTTTTTTTTATTTTTAAGTATTTCTTTCTCATTGTTCCCTTTCCATGTTATGCACTGCTGACGAGCTCAAATGAGAGCGAAACATCGATGTCCAGTGCTACAACCTTTTTTATATATTTTTTTATACTTTCCTAATTTATCAAAAATATAAAATTTTTATTTTTTCCATATCTAATTTTTGGTCTCCTATTTTTCATTATTCCTATTCTATGTAAAATAAACTAACCTCTTAATTTGTAAGCTGTCATGAAGTGACGTTTTCAATAAATTTAAATATCACGTAGTCGCATTTCAAAAATTGTTTAGAAAATTGTCAACAAACCATAAAAATTTAAATATTTTCAAACTGGGCCGAAGAAATGTTAAATAAATTGAAAAAAACAAGTTTTTTTTCTTCAGATGGTTAGATTAATTTTTAAAGGTATTAAACATACAGCTCTAGAACTTATTAATTTTTTTTAGCTCCAGCATAATTCCACATAAACTCCCATTAGCTGCTCTCGGCTAAAAGAAACTTAATGTTTAATGATTCCGAAAGCAATAATTCAATTTGATTTTTCATTTTTCTTTTAATATTATTCTTATTTATCCCGTAAGTATAAGAATTTAAAATATAAATATTTTAAACTGCCATTAGATTATGGAGTTAGGTATTTGTGTCTTATAATGGTTCTCCGATTTCTAGTAAAATTTATAACAAAGTTTTCTACAAATTAGACTAATTATCTTGTACCCAGAGTCTTCATCTATCAAGAACCATATTCAGAATCTTTTAAAGCTTTCGTAGAACGAAATAAAAAAATCGAAAAATTAACTGGCAAAGCACAGCGCAATGTAAATCAACTGGAAACAAATTTTTTCTGCCACAACTAGCAGCATCCTCCATCGCAAAGGCAAGTCTATAGTTTAATATGTCATTGACTAGATACCAAAATATTACGATTGAGCTGCCTTATATCAATGTCGTTGGTTTCAATTGTTTTCTGAAATTTCTCAATACTTGAGAAAGTTTTGATGCTAAGGGATCTAAGGGTGCATTTAGATTAGAGACTGATTTCATAAATTGAAATACAAAAATTGTCCCCTGAAATTCATGGTTTCGGGGTATTCACGGATTTCATGATACAAATCTCAGGTATCTGAGACTAAATTTCTTTGCCCGTTTACACTATGCCACAAATGTAATTGAATAAAATAGCTGACACTTCTAGCTGAGATAAAGCATCGATATAAAATGCAATTGCTGCTATAAATAATCAAGACGTGATTAGGTCTAATTGGTAGTTTTGGATATTCAATTCTGTAACCAATGTTTTGCAAATATTGACTAGATTTTGTCTAATTAAATTTGCAAATTACTTATATGGAATAGTATCTCAATATTATAAGTGATATACAATAGATAATTGCATGAAATATCTTGAGAGAAAGTAGACGACTACAACTTCTGAGATATATGTCAGACAATGGCTACAATTTGTGTCTATATTTGGTAATTTATCTCAGTTGTGTGATTAGCCTCAGATAATTTCTCTCAGAATGGTTTACACTTGATATATTATTATGTCAGAGAGAAATGTACGGAATAATGTAACTAATCTAAACGCACCCTAAAAATTGAAATATTACTGCTTTTTGGTGTGAGGATTTCAAATTTTAAGCTTATTTTGACCATTCTCCTACAGAGCGCTAGCTTCACTGTTTTATTTATATGTAATTAAAACATTTTTTTTTTATTTGTTAAGAGTCACCTAAAACAAGTAAACAATATAAAAGAATGATTAATTCTATAAATAAAATCTGCTCCTGTTTAAGTCATCTAAATCTATCGCTTTTTAGGATATTTGCATTTAAAAAAATTTAAGGAGTTTCTTAATGATTTTTTTAGGCATAGATGTTTACTATATTTTGATTTTGACATTTAAAAAAGTGTAATTTAAAATTTATTGAGGTTGGTGTTAGACACTTCCAGCATTGGACTTGAAGTTTCTCATTATTACCAATAATTGTTATTGTTATTTACTGTTGCTTTGATTAATTATCCGAATCTTTGCATATTTTAAGAATAAAAAAGTCATAACAAAATACTAAGATAATATTTTTTTATCAAGGACAAAATAATTCATATTCAAGTAAAATGTAAACACGCTGCTAATTTTGCATCTTAACCAATTGTTTACCTAAAAGAAAGCGCAATTATGTATATTAATGTTTTTATACATCTTAAAATGCGTTCCATATAAGTTATGTATAATAACTCTCGCGTATAATTCGTATAAAATATCCACATAAGTATAGCGTTCTTAAAATTGATTCAGCGGTAATTTAAGTTGAAGCAGTTTTACTTTCTCGATGTAGCGTGAGATCCCAACCAACACCTTCCAATGAGCAGATTCAAGATGCTTTATAGGTATATAAAAAAATCAAACAAATTTCATCCTGAACTGGTTTATCGAAATACCATCAATGCATTAATCATATGCTGCTGCGCCTTTGACATTATTATATTGCAGTTTTAATGTAATATAAAAACCGCCGTTACCCGATTTGGCAAAATGAAGAATCTCTGAGAGAAAGTAGCAGCTTTACTTAAGCAACAAGTGAATCTTAAGTTTCTCTTCAACAAACATGTCACCGAAGGTCAATACTAAAGGTGTGAAATTTTAAAACATCTTTGTAGTTAATTGCTTAGAATGTGCCTGTAATACATTGAAACTCTATTAAATGACCTTTAATAGAGTTGCAATGTTCAATGACCGCCTTCTTTTTTTTGTTATAAGACACCCCTAAACATATTTACCTCCCCCCCCCGGAATTTAGTTCCATTTATAATATATTATTCTCTATGAACATCTTAGATGTGCTTATTTTTTATTTTGGGGAATTTTTAAAAAAATATACGTAGATTTCTGGGATTTATTACGTAAAAACTTCTCGTAGTGAAAGCACGAATGAGGATGATTATTTTCAAAATCAACGACATGACGCAATCAGGGACACATACGAAAAAATGTCAAGAGACAATTGTTATTCAAAATTAAATAGGTACACTTTTTCCAAATATGGTATTTTATTTCATTTTGTTCAGTGGTGCATAACTTTTTTTTTCTAAAATTATATCACAGATTACTCGTAAATCTGCCATTCGTTGAGATAGAAATTTAATTGTATCTTATTTTATGATCCTTTATTTATACACCATGTGCGCTAAATTTGGTTTAAATATCTTCGAAAACTCAAAAGAGAAAAAATAAAAACTTTTTTTATTCAAATTTTAACACTTTGCATCTTTTTTTTATTAAAAGTTTCAGGATACATTTTCTTAGGCAGCTTTTTGCTTAAAATTATTACCTTTTTCATTTAAAGTACTTAACACAGGGACATCTTGTATATTCAATACAATTTTAAAATGTAGCAAATATTGCTGTCTTTTAGATTAAACTCTCCCCAATACAAGATACTATATTACAATAGTTAATTGATTTGGGGAAAATTATCTAACAACACTTTTGTGGCGAAAAGTCGACTAGGACCTATAGTTTTGATGTGCAGCATTAAACAATGATTACACTGCCTGAAAAATTTCAAAAAAATTTAAATACCCTCTTCAAATGTTTGTATTTATTCATTTATACATGTCGCTTAATAAGAATATATGCATAACTTTTTTCTAACACGTACCATTTTTAGGTATGATTATTATTAAAAATAATTAAAAAACAAGTATTTAGTTGTACATATAGAGGATTTGATCCCGAGAACTCGACCGCTTTTCAGTCCCAAAATTTTCGGTATTAAATTTTTCTAATCCCGGGATTTTCGGGATTGATATCATTTAAAAAAATGTAAAATAAACTGCACATAGCTATAGGTTTCCATGGGTGCCGATATCGTGTCACGCACTGTTATTTTACTGTAAACATTCGATTTTTAAAGTTAAAAGTTATAATATACTTAATAATTTCCTCATAATTTTACCATGATTTGCAGTCAGGGTATTTTTACATGCAGTTACTTCATTATTATAACATGGAATAAGTTGTGTTACAAGTTATTACTTTTTGATGGTCAATTACTAATTTTAAATGTATTTAAATATATTTTAAACATATATTTATCATATTTTGCTTTGCCATTAGCGTCGTTAGGTTTTTTCCCAGGGGAAGGGGCAACGGGCACCCTAGGGTGGCAATCTGGCATCCGCAAGGCTTCAATTTCGGTAATCCGATTAGAGCTCAAATAAATTTGATTTTAAACTCTTTTAAATTCTTGTCCCCCTAGCTACGTCGATGTGCTTTGCAAACACTCGTGTGTTAAAATAATCATAACAAAAAGTATCTTGGAATCTGGGTTAGCGTATTTGTTTGTCTTTTCTTATTGAATACACCTAGCAATAGATTGAGAACATATCTGTTGTAGGTGTGATTTTAATCTCCTAAACGAGTTACCGGTATGTTGTAACGAATTGAGTGTTATTTTTTCGCTTGGTTTGCTCCATACTTCATCAACCATTCTGGAATTCTTAAGAAGCGCCTCACGGATTGATTATATAATTATAAGTTGTATATTATTTTTGTACACTGGGAAGTAAATTAATTTAAATAAAATAGGCAATAAAATTTTAAAGATCACACAGTTGCTTTCTCTCAAACTATAATAACAATACTTGCAAGAAAACGTGACTACTTTTAAATGATAGTTATAGTGTTTAGTGTAAATCTGTTCTTACATTTTACATTTACATCCATTGTGTTGTAACGGTTTGTTATTGTCGCTACCACTTCGAATTTTTATTCCATTTGTGAGTCCCTTGTTAATTCGTAATTAAATTTTAGAAATTCAGATTTACGTCCATTAGCAAATATTTTACTGATATTTAGTTAACATCAAAATATTTCTAATATAAAAATTAACCAACAGAAAATATTCAGCATTCATATTTTTTGAAAATGTTTTAATTTTAGGTTATGCTTATGGCCAGAGTTACATTGAACTATGAGTTTTCTGTGATTGAATCGTGTCTGAAAATAATTTAAAGTTTTTGACGATTTGCTTAATATTGTAGAGAAGAAATAACATGTTTTCTTATCTTCACTTTTTGTTTTTGGTATCCCCCGCTATGGTACTCAAAAGTTGAAATAATTTAAGTATTCTAGTTTTGCTATATGTATCAATTTAATGTAGAAACTGTTTCTCTTCAAATGTAAAATTTTATTTTTTAGTGGGATTACAATGAGGAGAATAAAATAAACGCAACTTAATGATGATCAAATATGATGAAGTCCCGAAAATTTTAAAATCACAGTGAAAACTTGGCTCACTTATTTGTGGACCGGGATCTGGTTTAAATTTGTTTTGAATTACTCAATGGTCATGGACCGAAACAAATGATATTCATATGTGTTCTCGAAATTTAGATATTGGAAGATAAAGATAAAAGATACAGTAGGTGAAATATGGCATAATCCATAAAACGACCTTCTATGTTTACCAGAAAATTAGTGGTTAGTCAATATTGTTATCTCACGATATAACGGTGCAATACGTGTTTAGTGTTAATGGTGATCGATGTCGTGCAAAGTTCTTTTGAGCAAGAATGAATGAAGTGGATTTTGCAAAGGTATAATTTTAACAGGATGGCGATACATGCCATAGAGCTCACGATAATGATACTCTGAATTTATTGCATGAAAATTTCAAAGGTTCCTTTGCATTGCTAAAAGTCAATATTAACTGGATGGATTACAAATCGTGTGATTTAATACCTCTGGACTTTGAGGGGATACGTGGAATTATCAACATATATCACATCACTGGTAAAATTAGGTAAATTTTATACAAGAATATCACTGAAAACTGGATTTCCAAGATTTGATTTATTGAGCGGCGATTGTCTGGTGTAAATTTTTTAACATAATAACACTGAATATTCGTCATAATAAAAATAGAACCATTATAATATCACTTACACCATATGCTTAATTTCAATTCAAAATTATAGAAGTGATGATAAGAAAACCCAAATTTTTTTACGAGCTAAGGCATACGAAGACTCCGACGAACAAACCTTTGCGGCACACGGCATACTTGTCTGACAAAACAGATATGTGGGATCGTTGTGCACGTCGTTATATTTCATATTTATAAAGGTTTTCTAAAAAATGAAATACAAAAGTATCATCAGCAGCTTCGGCGTGAACCAAATTATCTTGGAACTATCTAAAACTTTGGTTCCAAAACTTTTCGTAAAACGAGTTCATGGTAAACAGGAGGGATCGTGAAGAGACGGTTATGAAAACCAGTGCTCCACTGTACTCTAGTGCACAAGCAGGAAGATTGATATTGACCAAATACAAAATCGAACACTAAGAATATATTTTGAATGTATTTACTTTTTAATATCTAGTCGACTTGAATCCTATATATATGTAGTCATCATAAAGTAAAAGGTACACTTTAAAGAAATATAATGTTAAGAAATCAAGCTAGCAGTAAAGAGTAAGTAGAATCCAGTTGCTTCAATGATTGGATTTTACTATAACTACTGAAAACGAAAAAGTTTTCATTTCAAATGCTCATATAAGTGTCAATACTCAAAATTGTCGAATCGGGTCCGTAAATAATCCACATGAAATCATTCAGGAAGGTCTTCATGATAAGAAAGTTATCATTTGGTGCACTTTTACAGCTAATTTTATCATTGGACCATACTTTTTTGAGTAGATACCGGATAGAGAGGCCATATCTTTAACTGTTACTGGTGAAAGATAGCTGTATATGTTACGAGCCTGAGATTGATTGAAAACATGATTTCTATTCAGGACGGAGCATCCCCACATATTTACCGACCAGTTAAAGATTTTAGAAGTTTTGTTGATCGCCACCCATCGGATTAAAAGCAGTGGGGTTATTTAAAAAATTTGATGTTTAAAATCCTAACCAACAGCGTGTTCTTCGACAATTAAAAGACTATAAAGGATCAAATTGCTGCAATTGAATCAGATATACTGAATAATGTAATGTATACTGTTTGTATACAAATTGTAATTTGACGGAAAGGTTGGGTGATTGTGCAGCAGCGAAATTAATCGCATAATGAACATTTTCGTTAATCACTGTTGAATTAAGAAGCTCCATTATTTAAGAAATTGAATTTCTTTTACATGCTGTTATTAATTATTCTTTTATTTTAGACTCTTATTACCATTATAAATTTCATTTTAACACTTCTTCGACCCAGTTTGCAAAGAATTAAATTTTTAGTATGAAAAGTTGACAGTATTCTGAAAAGTAGTATATTTCCAAAAAATGGTTTAGAAGATTGTCAATTCATACTATTAAAAATTTAAATACATCCAAAAATCTTACATGAAATGGATAATCTTGTTATTAACGTAATTAGTTAAAAATGCATAATAAGGTAAACTATAGTCATTACTTTATAATAATCTGATATTTCAGCTGCAGTAAATCTAAGCCATTATGTCATTAATTTTAACCACGTAATACTAATACTCTTAAGTTCACTTTGAAAAGGCATTTAAAATATGATCTGAAAATGTATTTTTTCAGCGAAAATGTGCGTTTGTCTCTATTCTTTTAAAATTAATAAACTACTTAATGACTGAGACACTCTATATAATAGTTAATTTTAGCCATCACAGAAATGTACCAACAGCGTATAAACAGAAAGAAGAGACCCAAAAATAGGAAACCTGAAAAAGCAATGTTGTATGCCCTAGAAAATTTGTTCATTTATTTATCAAATATCCAGCAAAGGTAGCCAAACTGGTGAAGCACAAAAATCTTTCAAAATATTGCAGTGTACTACTTAGGACCGCCATTCATAATTTTCTGCACTGACGGTTACAGTCACCAACTGTGTGGTAGCTGCTCTTTTGAACATAGCTGGTAAATAACAACTGATTAAATACATTTCCACTTTTTTTTTACTTTGCATATGTATGCAGATAAAAGCATTTTAGTACTTCTGTAACCGGTTAAACGACTGCCAATAATTAAGGAAATAGGTTCGTCTTCACTATGAAAATAGTGTATTAAAATTCTATAGTTTTCTCCTCCAGGACATAATAATATATAAATGAGTCATTATAACTCTCAAATAGACGATGCTTTCGCTTTCTTGTTTTAAAATTTCCAGACAGTATCAGTATACATAGGAATGGACGAACGATGTGAGATTTTGTGGCTGATAATTGTATATTATCAGGTGAGATATTCGTAAGAAATTGTAGGAAGATACGCGATGTTCAGTTTCTATTATTTATTGCTATTGCTTAAGGTTTGTCGTATTTAAAGATAAATTTATTGTTGGAAACTTTTATAGCACGGCAGATAATTTATTTGATCTTTGTTTTCATGTACACTGATATGGACCATGTGGATGCCATATTACTGACTGACTGACTGATAAAAATAAGAACAGATGCAGTCCAAGAAAAGGTATAGTTTCAGAAAGACTTACTTTATACTTATTACTTGTTTATTACCTCCATTATAAATTGTTGCAAAAAAATTGACAGCATTTTCATTTTCATCTCTTCAGACTCATCACGTTGCGTCGCAAATTGACGCCCATAGCAAACGTGAATTCGGAAACTCCTTCCCATTACTAGTATATATGAGCTAAGAATAACAAGAAAATAACCATCTGAAAACTTCGAGAAAAAATCAGTCATTTTGAGATTTTAGAAAAAATTAAATATTTCGAAATTTTAGGACAAAAGGGAAGTTTCAAATGGAAATACCAGAAAAAGTTATGAAGAAATGTATAAGGTGTAAATATAATAATAATGTAGGTCATGGCCATACCAGAAAATGCGTATTTCATGCGAACCTAAACGTACGAAAAAACCCCAGACCTGTAGGGTTGAAAGCGGTTTTAGATGTTTTTGAATTGATTGGCGTCGAAATATTGTCCATGAATTTTTTTTTACAAATAAATGCTTGTGCTTTCTATTTGAAGAAATTCATTGACTGAAAAATTTTGAAATATTTCCTTTAATTTTTTGTAACTACATCTCTCTTCTTTATTTATTATTTTTATTTCATGTTACGCACTGTTATCGAGTTCAAGTGAAGACTCAACATCGATGGCCAACGCTACAGCCCCATTAATTTTTTTTATTATATCTTTACATTTTACCTAAAATTTTAGATATAAAACAATCAATAATTTTTTCATATACCATTTACAACATTTTCTAATATTATACCATATGTTATGCTTTAATGAAACGTCATAAATTTATTGTAACAATTCATATTGAGTATATTTGACTTCTGAGATATATTAATGACTCGGATGGTTCACTTGACACTTCTGGAATGTTAGATGGGGTGCAATTTACTGATTCTGCACTAAAATTGTAAATATTTTTTTCAGTATATTGTAAAGTATAAGGATGCAGGTAGGGGAAGGGGGCATAACAGAATACTTAATTTTAATTCCCTGTAATTACATACCGAGGTGGAAAGTCTTTTAATCTTGTCGAAAGAAAAGGATGGTTGCCCCAGGCGCGTAGCGCCGAGGTGCACCATTTCTCGAGACGCGAATGAAACTTTTCACCGAAGTGTGTATACTATTTTATTTACAACCGTACCTTTTAAATGCAAGAGACGGTTTTTGTATCAAATATAATTTAAGTGAAAAATTGTCCAAATAGGATCTCTACATATGAAAAAAAAGTCAAGTTGACATTTTGACAATAGCTACTACAGCACTTAAAATGTTGAAACAAAGTTAAATTAATTGCATATTTTTAATAGATTGTCATCAAAAACAATGAGCGATCCTGCAGAAATCATTTGTACTCCTCCGCAACTAAGAGAAGCAGCTGAAAGATTAGTTGCCTAAGATGAGTCGTGCAAGGTACCATAAAAGATTTTTTTCAAACAAACATTTTGGTTATTTAATTAATGTGGACATTTATCTTGGTGGAAAGTGACATTTACCCGGGTGGAAAGTGCTTACTTTCCACCCGAGTAAATGTCACTTTCCGCCCGGCAGTATAAAATATGTTATTTTCAAATTTTATTTAAGTTTGAAATGTTAACATTACATCTATGATTGTACATAAAACATTTAAACAAAAAGAAAATTGTCTGAAATTTGGAAAAATCCAGTTTTGCCCCTACACACGGGGTACAACCAGATTGCTAATGTGGCAAAATCGGATATATGTATATATGTATCTATATATGTGTTGCCTAAGTATTTCAAACATGACCGCATTTGTCATAAAGAAATTTATTCAGATTTTCCTCATACAAACGGATAACCGGTAATTCCTTCATCAGCCCTTTCTACGAAAAATTCGATTGCAGTTTTGGCTCTAGCCAACTTTTTTCAAGCCTATTTCTTTTTTCTCTACTGCCCCTCTTGCTTTGCACCTACTTTCCGCACCCCATACTTGCCTAGTGTATTTTCTCTGGTACGTGGCCTTTTGAAATTTAAAAGAAAATGTGACAATATAATCCTAAAAATATGATGAGGCACAATCCGTTTGTGTCCCAAGCATATGTTTTGGTTATGTACAGGGTCTTCGGTTATAAATGCACTAACATTTATCTTTCGAAATATGAAAGATACAAAAAATATTGAATATAAAAGTTTCCAAACCCATCTTTAATTTTTATTTGAAATAAGTCTGCGATATAGAGGGTGTGACGTTTTTTCAGAATAAAAGTCAACTTTGGTTTTTTAAATGGAACACCCCAATTATTTTTTATTTTCGAATTCTCCTGAAAATTCTACAGATGTTTTATGTAAAATACACTATTCATGCATTCAACTGTTTCTAAAATATTGTTAGTTGAAAATCGTCATCATATTGATGCACATTTTCCATTACGCAAATCCCTGGATTCACTTCTTTTTTACACAGTTTTATATTTTGCCGTGATAACACTAAAAAAAGGCTGCCTTGTTAAAAATGACAAAAAAAGTGTTTTGAAAAAGATTAAGTGAATTTGGAGAGTTGCATAGTGGAAAATGTGCATCATATTGACGATTTTTAGTTAATATTTCAGAAACTGTTGAATTTAGAACTATAATGTATAGTATAAAATATACGTAGAATTTTAAAGAAAATTCGAAAATGAGAAAATAATTGGGGTGTTCTCTTTAAAAAACCAAAGTTCACTATGTGGCAAACTTATAACAAATAAATATTTATGCGGTTTCTAGAAAATTTTGTATTTAAAATTTTTTCATATCTATTACATTTCGAAAGTAATATTGGGGGGGGGGCTGCATTTATAACCAAAGACCCTTTACAATACTAAAATGCATGTAATATTTATGAGAGTATCATAAAGCTCACAAAGGGACACTTACTCACTCTATCCATTGCACAAAAAATCAGAGACTTCATTTATAAGCAACATCATTTGCAGGACTTTTAAACATGACCGTAAATTAGATTAGGCATCGGCAAATTAGAATTTGGCCAAAAGTACCTAACAACATTTCTTTCTGAAGGTTCATTTTCGCCTTATATGCAGCTTTATACCTAACAGACTTCTTTTATTCATTAAGCGGCAGATATCAATAATTGTTTTTAATTACCATCGCTATCTGGCTGTACCCTCCCCTCCTTTCCCCTACATTAGTTTAATATTTTGTGGTCTTATTTTGAATTTAAAAATGACATTTTCTTCCTCATCGCACGCCCCGATTTGTGGATTTCAATGCAATTCAGTTATATTCAATTCAATTTTATTCTTTCACTAGACTAATAAAGTCTACTTATCCATCTAGCAAGTTGTATTGGAAACAGCGAATATACAAGTAGGCGTAGGAAAAATTAAATTGTGAACTATATAAGGTAACGATGCCCAAAAGATCTCCTTTGGTCGAGGTGCGGTGTAAACGAAAAGAAACACGGAGCAATCCATATATAATCTAATCTAAGATAATAATCTAATACATGGGGGATGGCGGTGTTTTATATGAACGCAGGTTATGTATGCTAGGGTACTGAACTAAACACTATGGCATTATGATCAAATTCAAAAGGCTTTCCCTTTTATCACATCGATAATTAATGAATAATAAAATCGATTGAAATCTCAAGGCAGTTGGATTTGATGTTTCCTTCTTTTCGTAATTTTGCGAGAACATCGAAATTTCGGTAGAATTTTTAAAACTTTGCTTTAATTGCAATTAGAAATTGCCATTGTGTCCAAACTGATTTCATTTCATTAAATATATTAATATATATAACATATTAGCAAAATCTTATTTATTTATAAATTGGGTAACAACACCCCAAAATGTTATATATTAAACGTATATTTTACTAATATCTAATTGAAATTTGCTAATCATTTTACTTTCTTGATAGTTTATTGTATCGCTTAAAATAATAAGAAGATCTTTTTTTCTGTGACCAAATTTGATATTTTATGTGCCTTAACAGTTTATAAAGTGTGACTTTTCATACATGCCACTTTTCCCGGGAAAACAGTATTTTCCCCCACATGTAAATATAAGTAAATATGCGGGGAGATTTCATTTTAGAAGAAATGATTTCCTTAGTAACGCAGATTTAAACTTCAAATTTTGACATCAATTGATTTTCTGACTAAAATGTTTTCGTTTTCAATATATTAAATTGGCGTTTTTTCCATCACAGAAAAAAACACGGTATTATGCACAAGAAAAAAATTATTAATTAAAATCTACTATTTTTTTCCCTTGTATAATAAGTAACTATTATTATGGCTTCCTTATTACTTGCCGCTAAAAGGATTTTTTAGCTCGATAATTGCAGCGATTGTTTTCAATATTACTTCCCATTACTAGATATTTTTTACTTAAAAAAGTTTTCCTACATTTCCCTCTACGCTATACAATATTTAAATTTATACCTCATTATTATAATATTTGAAGTAGCACTAAAATTCCAGTAGTAAAAACTACACATAATAAATATTGATGATACGGAATTTCTCGAAAGCTAAGAAGTAAAAGTGCTGATGCACCTGCTAGTCGCTTACCCAGCGCATGTTGAAGATGTAAAATGATAGCATCCAAGTATAAGGCACTAAGAAGCACCCACCAACTATCACCGACAACAGAAGACTAAAGAACTTGGCAATAAACAAAGATTTCACTGTCGGTGAAGATCATAATCGTGAATTTGCTAAACAAATACGACGAAGTTTGTTATTAGTGGGGGTCGCGACACACCCTGTCTTCGTTCATTAAAAAAAATGTCTCGAATGTCTGATGAAAGTGATGCGTATTTGAGCTACATTTCTCCGAAATGGAAACCATTTGATGAAATTTATTGATCATATATTAGGTTTAATGAAAAATTGCATTAAATTATATAAATCAATTTTTCTTTTTTATGTAAGATCTTTTAACATTTCTTGGTTTAGAAGTTCTTCACCTGAACTGTTGTAAGATCTACCCATATTTTAGTTTTTCATATTTCCTGTGTAACAGAATCATGTTACACCCTTTATTTTTTCTTTATTTATGAATATAAAATTTTCAAATTTATTACAGTTAATACTTAAGGTACGGGGTCTTTGATTATAAATGCACCCCCCATTTATCTTTCAAAATCTGACAGATACAAAAAATGTTAAATACCCC
Organism: Dastarcus helophoroides; assembly: GCA_028583605.1. Taxonomy (NCBI): domain Eukaryota; kingdom Metazoa; phylum Arthropoda; class Insecta; order Coleoptera; family Bothrideridae; genus Dastarcus; species Dastarcus helophoroides. The sequence goes on along the minus strand of CM053329.1, from coordinate 23,274,380 downwards.
CCTTGAATTTTATTTTAAATAAGTTTGCGATATACAGGGTGTTACTTTTTTTCAGAATCGAAGTCAACTTTGGTTTTTTAAATAGAATACCCCAATGATTTTTTCACTTTCTAATTTTCCTAAATATTCTAAACATCTTTTATATAACACAGCCTATTCCTAAATGCAACTGTTTCTGAAGTATTGTTAGTTGAAAGTCGTCAATGTGATGCACATTTTCCACTTTGCAACTCTGTAGATTCGCTTAACCTTTTGCATAGTTTTATGTTTGGTCGTGATAGCACTAAAACTAATGACCGCCTTGGTAAAAATGCCAAAAAAAATTGTTCTTAAAAAGATTAAGTGAATCTAGAGGCATTGCGTAGTGGCAAAAAAGGTCCAATTTTGCCGATTTTCAGTTAATAATATTTCAGAAACTGTTGCGTTTAGAACTATAATGTATTAAATAAAATATATGAATAATTTTTGGGAAAATTCGAAAATGAAAAAATAATTGGGGTGTTTTATTTAAAAAACCAAAGTTGACTCTGATTCTAACGAAACGCAACACTCTCAAATACAAAATTTAAAAGAAGTATAGAAACTTTTGTATTTAACATTTTTTTTATCTGTCATATTTCGAGAGATAAATGGGGGGTGCATTTACAATCAAAGACCCTGCAGTTGTGAAATGTCAGATTTTGAATCCAAAGTTGGTATTAAATTTGGTGAAAGTAACAGTAGTAGTAATGCCAGTTTTATATCCAAATCTGATATTTCATAAGTATATCAAGGGTAGCAAGTTTGAAAATTTTAATTTTATAGTGTCTCACACTCTAGGTCGGACAGTCGGACACTGTTAATTACGTGTAATAAAAGTGATCAAAAATTGGTAATAGTGTAATGTGCAAAAGATAATAATGCAATAAGAGAAAAAGATTGTTTTCCAAATAAGAAATAGCAAAAATGTAGGAACTTTGAGAGTTGGAGCGTCCATAATAATGCTAAACCATTTTAACTACCTTTAAAAAACTCACAGTAGAAAGTCGACAGTTCAAATCGACCTCTAGGAGTCTACGATACTGAAAGCGCCCATCTGATGAAGCGTGTGGATGTACTGGGAAGCAGTTTATAAATAAATAATAAACCTGCACAAAAACAGATATGGTAAAAATTGCTTCATACCCTTTATCACATGAAAATTTGTTATTAAACTTCATGAAGATAAAAAACAAGAAGCTCTAATACATGATATTAATCATAGATACGAAAAGGAAGGCCAATCAATAAAATTTACAACAGCAGTACAGTGCGGTAAATCCTAAAAAAATAGTAATTGTACACGATGAGGGTTGGACATTGCAGCAAATTAAGGAGAATTCAAGATGAACGCACTTAAACTAACAGTAAAAGCAGTCACATATTTGGGAAAAGACCCCAACCTAGAAAATATGGGTAAAGTATTTCATAATATGCTCGTTAAAACATAGACATCAACGATTGAAACTTTCGTAAAAGTATGTTTACAAATATTTACACCTCTGCAAATCAGTTATATTTATAAAGAAAAGTAAATTTAATGTTTAGGGGAGAGGAAGTTTGGTGAGAGAGGGGAGAAAACCCGGGAGAACTGAAATTAGAAAATCCTCAAGAAACATGGTCGCGGAGGTATCTTCGTTTTGGGGTTGCACGACAGCTGCAGAAATACGGGATTTGCATATATATGTGTAGATTAATATTTTGAAAGCGCTTTTGTGTCAAAATACTAAAAACTTTTTTTTTAAGACAAGAATCTCAAACAAATCATTCGTCCCGTTCGCCAATGGTTTCTGCACAACTGCTCCCATTTAGTTATTCACTTTTGTAATCTACAGATCTTAGTCCAATAGAACATTTGTGAAATTAGTTAGATAGGATCATGAGGAAATGCCAAATTTTAATCGACAGCAGCTCAAGGATATATTGCAGGGATAATGCAATTATATTTCATCTAATATTGCAAACACATTGGTCTTTTCTATGCATCGACATCTACACATAATCATTAGGAGTAAATGTGGCCTGACAAATTATTAACTTCGATACATTTTCGTCAATAATAAATGTTGGAAGTTTCATTATTGGCTTAATTATTTCTGGGTGTCTGGTTTTGAGTGTGGAAAACTGTAAACAAAGAAAAATTAGGAGGATTGCCATGATCCTGTTACATCCAATATACATAATTTATTTTTGTGATATTTACTAAAAACTTGACCTTTATTCTTTATTCTACAAGACACTTTAAGCGGAATAAATTTAACAAAAGTAAACCAAAATTTCTTCTAACAACATTTCTGAATATGTCGATTTTTGTTTGACTTTGACATTTTTGAGGGAAGTTTTTGTAATTTTCATCCTACTGGGGGTGAGAACTAACCCTTAAATTAAAAAGACCTTTCCGAGGGGATTATAATGCACTATGTGGTTTTGCGATTGTCGAGAGCAAAAATAATATAAATGAGGTTCCATTTGCATGTGGCAAAGTTCAAACCGATGACAAAACTTTTCCTCTGTGAAAATGAAACAATAAGAAGCATGCAGTCAATGCAGAAAGGTGGGGTAATTCAATATGTCAACCATACCAGAAATGAAAATGCTACAAAAAACAAGATAGTCTAGACATAGCACGTAACCTACTTAAGTCAAGCATTCGATCATACCAAAGCTAAACCTTCTTGACCCGGTGCAATCGCGAACGCATAATATCATAATGTGGCACCAAACAGTTTAAATAGAATATCTAGTATATTTTATTTTACAATCTGTTCATATAGTTTATATAAAGTAAGGTGCAACCGATTTTCAAAAATCTATCAAATAGTAAATCTGTGAATTCCCCACAATAAATACCTTTTTAATATTTATGCCACTTATGGTAATAGCATGCAAAACTTTTCTGCGCCTCAAATTTTTGTCGAGTCACGTCGTTCCAAAATTTTTAGTTGTTATTCAGTTTTTCCTACTACAACATGTACATAATCGTAATTTTAATAAAATCTTTTTATTTGTTTTTATATGATATTTTTTATGAAAGTATTATGTCATCTTATTCACTTAATCTATTACTGTGATGAGTTTCGGGTCTGGTTTTTGATTTAGGTTGGGGGTAGCACTTACCTTACGACAAATATTATAAAAAGCTAATTTTATCAGTAGGGCAAGTGCGCTTTGGACCAGGTTTTCATACCTTATAGTGCCCCTGGAATGAAAGTATCACCATTAATTGGGTTTAACGACAAAAGCATTTGGAAAATATGGGTCAGATCATGCAGAGATATTTCGTGGGCTCAAAAGAACTAGGACATCCAAGAATAGCTTTTGTGGCTATCAAAACAATATAGGTATTATTTAATAAACCATCCACAAATGCGGGACGTGATACAGAAATGGTCACATTCAAAACGCACAGAAGTAAGTTTTGCAGTAGAATTTACCATACATAATATGGTTATGTGGCATGAAACAGGACAATTTTCCATTTTTGTATTATTAACTAGTTATTCAATGTGTAAGTAAAATCCAGAATTAAGAATTAAAACCTTCTTAAATAAAAAAAAATATATATACAATAATACAAATTGATTATAACTTGCGAATCCTGAAAAATATGCTTAATTATGATTTAGTTACATATTTATCATTATAGTGGTTTATTTAGCTTCTATCTTCGTCTACTCGTTACAAGAAGTAATAAGTACGTTAAATGGTTCTAGTTTAAATTAGTGAAAACAATTAAATTTTGCTTATAAATAAATCGATTGAATTAAGGAATTAAAAATGTGGCTAACTGGCTAATAGTGAAATAAGATCATGTACATACCTGTTATGTAAATCAGGAATGAGCATTTTTTTTTTACAGCGGGCCAATTACAAGGCTAAAAATTTTGCGCGAGCCGCATGTGAGAAAAACATGAATTCTAGGGCGTTAGCACCTCCTGGTTTATGCAGCAAACTGAAAATTTATATGTATTCAATTGGGCGACTTTCCAATTCTTCAGAATTCATCCTTTCCTTGAAATATTTTTTTCGAAATTTATACTTTTTTCTAAAATTTCGTATATTTTTTTTTACAAAATTTATCTTTTTCTTTTAAAATTTCGCATTTATTCATAAAATTCGACTTCTTTTATTAAACATGACTGTCAAAATTTCGAATTTAAAAGTTCCTTGATTTTTTTTTGAAATTTCACCATTTCTCGTAATTCGACTTCTTCTGAAAATTTCGACTTTATTTGATTCTGAAAATTTCAGCTTGTTTATTAAAATTTGCCTTTTCCTCAAAATTTGGTCGATCTTCTGACAAATAGGTATATTTTTTGGAAATTTAAAATTTTTGTGGAAGGACAAAAATGGCAGCCCTTTTTTAATCAAAATTTCTGAGAGTTTGTCAAAATTTCGATATATTATCACAATATTTGACATTTTCTGACGTCCGTTGAGGCAAGGTATCTAGGAGTCCACAGAAAATAAATATTCCATTTTTTTTTCTTAAATTTGCTCTTCTTCTGAATTTCAATAAAACCTGTTCTTGGTTCTCTCACAATATCGTCTTTTTCTCAGGGTTTTCACTATTTTTTTTCGATTTTTTTTTAAATTTGACTTTCTTTGAACAATTTTTGTCTATTTCAAAGTTTTCTCGAAATTTCGCTTTTTTTCCAAATTCCGATATTTTGCTGAACATTTGGCTAAAAATTTCGATCTTTTAGATTCTGATTTTTTTTAGAAATTTTAACTGGTTTCCTAAAGTTTACCTTTTCCAGGAAATCTTGATATTTAATATTTCTATAAGTTTTTCTTTTTTCTGCTACATTCGTTGGTGTTTTTAAATTTCGAATTTTTATAAAATGATCCTTTAGCTAAATTTAGCCTGTTCCTAAATATTTCTCTTTTTCAAAATTTCGATTTTATTTCCAAAATCCTACTTTTTGGACTTTTTCAAAAATGGTTTATTTATTTCAAAATGTTGTCATTTTCTTGAATATTTATCTTCTTTAATGAATTACAACTTTTACATCAAATGTTTTATGGTTCTGAAAATGTCCGTCTTTCTCTCTAAATTAGATCAAAATGTTAAATGTTAATAAAAACATTGCGAAAACATTTTTAGGGATTTCGAGAAAAATATTTCTTGTAAATTCAAAATCTTTACTGAATTTTAAATTTTGAAAACAAGGTTTTGAAAACTGAGATTTTTCTTTCTTAAAATTAGACTTTTTTTGAAAATTGCGTATTTTCACAAAATAAGACCTTGGAAAATTTTGACTTTTTTTTGAATATTGAACATTTTTCGAGTTTTTGAGAAAGGTTAGGTTTTTATTTTCAATGTGGTTTATTGAAAATTTCAACTTTCCCAATTTCCCTCTTAAAATTGGACCTTCTTTTGAAAATTTGGAATATTTTCTAGAAAGTTCAATATTTTTTTGGAAATTGCAACCTAATTTTCAAAAATTCTAAATTTTTTTCGAAGTCTTTGTTTTCTCTGATTTTTCTTTTTAATTTGATTACCGATAATTTCAACTTGTCAAAAATTAATCTAATTCTCCAAATTTTGATTTTTATCTCAAAACTGGAATCTCTTTCTGGACATTTCCATTTAAAATTGAATTTTTTTCTGAAGATTTAAATTTTTTTACAAAATTTGTTTATTTTCTTTAAATTCGATCGAAATGTTAATAGAAATTTAAACAATCTGGGAAGAATATTTTTAGAAAATTTTAGGAAAAACATTTCTTGGGAAATTTCAAAAATATGACAAAATTGAAATAAAATAAAAATTCTGAGAGAATTATTTTTAAAAGTTGATTTTTTTTTACCTGAATTTGACTTGTTCTGAACATTATAACTTTTTCAAAAAAAATTACTTTTTGAAATTTCGTCTTTTTAACATTTCCATTTTTTCGAAAGTTCGACATTTGTTAAAGTTCTCCGAAAGGTGTTTTTTAAGATTGGGCTTTTTTCGAAATTTTGACATTAATCTGAAAATGCGATATCCCCAGTTCTGTAGTTCTGACTGTTGTTGTCCTCCCCTTGAAAAATATCCTGCCTACGCTCATGTCCAAGATATTTCACGATTTGCATTGCAAGCCTGGCTAATCGTGGAAATTTATTAAAAATCATTTAGGTAATTTTACTAGAATTTTTGAATGTCCTAATTGTGAAATGTGATCCTTGAATTGGTGTTGTTTTATAAATCTAGTAATTTCATTTGTACTCATTTGGAACTGTTTCTATGTCATATATTTATTGACTAATTGTAAGAAAAAATATGGAGCAGCAGTTTCTTGGAATTGAAATATGTTAAACCTCGATTCAGATTGGTTATTAAGTTTTGAATTTCTTGGCCATATTTACTTCTATCTGAACGAGTTTCTTTTCTCAAGTATGGAAAATGTTTAGTGTTTTTTGACAACATATGTTTCTTCCAAATGGTAAGTTCTTTTTTTTCGTCAAATTATTTGACATTTTCATTTTCAGTAAAACATTAGAGTTTTGGGAGACCGCACAAAAATGCGGGCCGCATACGCCCGCGGGCCGCGTCTAGCTCATCCCTGATGTAAATAATATATCCAAAACTAGATGGAAAATTAAGAAATTAAATCTAAGTTTTTAGCTAACACTTTCCGATACACGACGCTCTGAAATATTTCCAAACAAACAATAGCCTCTAGCCTTTCGATAGTCGATATTAGATAAGACATTTATGGATTTATCTAAGACATAAATCAGAACCTGGCATCCTTTCGTTGTTTAGTTTTGCAGTTCCACGATACGAAACAAAATAAATCTCTTTTGTAGTTGTTTCGTAAACACATTTTTTCTTAATCACGTAAGATGCTTTAAATCTGATCTAATTGAAGCGTGATATATCAACGATTTTTATTACCAATTACCAGTGCATTTGAAGAGTAAGGATTATTACATAGTTTAAGATTACATGTTCATATTCAATTTCAATTTTTACAATTTATTATACTGTTTTCACGTATTTTGTACGTACATAAGTACGTTGCATTATAACTGTTGAAAGTAAGTCATATAAGAAAATTTATTTTTGTTAGGTGCTCATTTTTTTATTATAAGAAATATTCCGGACAATAATAATTATTATTATTAATTAATATTACTTAAATTGTTAAATTGTTTAGGTAAATAGCTAAACTTGTCATAGATCTTTAATTATTTACTAGCAGTCCGCACTGAAGTGTATACGTATTTATTTAATTTCACAATATGTTTATAATATTTGAATGGTTTCGGAGCATTATTGCATTAACAAAGACAATATCAACTTATTAGAGTTATCTTTTTAGGCACTTCTCAATAATATTGCAGTAAAAGAGAGAGTAAAAGAGATATTGCAAATATTTATTAAGTGTCAATGTTTTTACATATCAGAAACATAGACTTGTTTGTTTTTGGCGTTGTCCAGGAGGAAAGTTTGTTGTTTTCTCTTCGTTCGCTTAATGAATTAATTATAGGTCTGTTGTGCTTGCTCTTAAATGTCAAATATATAAAAGAAATAGTTTTATAATAATCTAGAAATTCGGTTGTCCATGTTATATAAAAATCTTCCAGCCAATATAATGCAATATTAATGAATATATCCGAGGAAGTGTGTTAATTATTCAGAGAATGTTGTGCAATCTTCTAAACATACAACATCAATATGTTTACACTATCATTCTATAACATCATACCAACGTTTCTATTGATAAATTTCAAAAGTGAACATTAACAAATGCGAAATGACATTTTACTTAAAAAAAACGAGTGTCACTGGTTATATATTATTTTAAATTTTTGTTAGGCAACAACGAAGCATTGTTTTAATATCATATTTGTAAGTCTAGCTCTTCAACTTAATCTTTAACTAAAATCATCTATCACTTCAGAGGCATATAAATAAAGTAACAAGAAAAAACTAAATATGGTCAGGAATGAATAATTCACATTTACATTACCATGTTTCTTATGATTTTTCATTTCAGGAAATCGCAAAATAATGTTAGTTCGTTTTTTACTGCAATAACTTAGTGCATTTTATCTATTGTGGGCACGAAGCCAATATTCGAATGACAATTTGCAGAGGGGCTGGGTGGTGATTCCATAAGGTGGTTTTGCGGTGCCCGTCACGGCGACGAACCAATTCGGTCTGTTCATCTCATAATGGGTTTTCATTAGACATTCGTATTAGTGCTTCGATTTGGGTATATAGTTCTTTATCGTGATTTTTAAAACAGATAATATAATCTAGAATGTTGTTAAATGAAGCTACGCAAACTGAGGCTGAATTAGAAAGAAAGGCTCTGGAAGAACGTATTGTAAAAGAAGGAATGATTTTGTGGAAAAGACAGCAAGAATTTGAAAAGACGAAAAAACTGAAAGAACAGCAGGAGGTAAATCTTACTACTTGTCATAATAGTAAAATATTTTTTGAAACATCGCCTTGTGTCACTAACTAACTAAAATGAATCTGCACTTTTCATGTGATATAACAAAAGATGTATCGTCCGTTGGTGACTGAATTTTAACTAAACATCCTTTTTTTTATCTCTTATTTTCGTTAGATCAGTTCTTGAAGGTTTATATAATGCACGAGTTGACTATTTAAGTTTATTGTATTTAATTTTAAATAAGTAATTTTAATGTTAATGTATTAAATTAATAATTCTTGCCTGTATACAATTAAAATATCAGGCGGAATATTATAAACGCTTGGGGAAGATTTTTTCTTATCGCCTTAAATAGTTAAATATAATATAGGTATTTAAGTGTGGCATGGCTGACTTAATATGTTATTTATTAGAAACAGAAATTATTGTTTTGTCGATTTGGCTTTTTCTTGGAAGGAAGAATTACTATTTTATTTAATATGGGAACATTTGAAAATTTTTTACTGAATATCATCTATGCCTATGATGCATGAGTACCTAATAAATTATTTTTATTCCAATTACAATATCACTCGAGAAAATGTCAGTAAGCCTCTTTTCATTGCAATGCAGAGTCATTAACTCTATCCTTTCGGTTAAATTCGTTATGAATCACATATCATACGATTGAATAGAAAAAGCAATTAGAGCGGTTTTGATTTTAAATAAAGAAAGATAGTTCTCCATAGTTTTTACCTTATTCTTTAGTGCTTTTTTCTTATATGGTAGATATCCAAGATATTTTCTATTCATTCGACACGTTGCCTTTGTTGAGGCACATTTCAAACTATTTTTTTAGTCATGAAGTAATTAATTTAACACAAGAATTTTCTGCAATGAGGTAAGCTTTCCCATTTATTAGTTTATTGCATCTTTATGTTATGTATTTTTATCAAAATGTTTAATTCATTAAAACCTAAGTCTCCTTTGCCTTAGTGCTTTTTCGAGATGTTTCTTCTACTTTTAAACCGTTATTGACAAAATTAAATTTTAAAGTTTATTTTTAAGTAATTTTTTCAAAAGTCTCTAGCTCATTTTATTTGAAGAATTTAATTTATTTTTCTTTTCATACCCGTTAGTGTTTAGTTACTTTAGTAATAAAACTTATGATCTTTTCTTGTTGACAAGTGTTTTGGTATCTTTTTATTTTAATTTAGAATGTTTTGGGTCAAGTTTATGAGTTCGCAATAAGATTTGTTTTTGTTATGTATTCTGTTATATTTATCTATCCCCAAAGTTTGTTTGATATAAGGCACACAAAAAAAAGAGGAACAAATCAGCAGAGTATAATAACCCTGGAGGGAGCTAGTAGGCACTTCTTCAGCCAGATTTGTCCAAAACTGTAGGAAGGTCACCCTGTGATAAGCAACTGCTCGCAATAATTTGACATAAAAGAAGTATCCGCACTACTTGTCGAATTTTTGAGACTGACTGGGATGATTAAGATTTTGGCTTAAAATGCAGAATGATAAAAATTTATTTATTTATGGTAAATCTAAATGTTAGTGCGAGGCCGTGCCATAATTTTATGACATAATAATTTGCGCTTAGAACTTTATTTACCCCGCATTTAAATTAACAAAGGGGAACAAATTATCATTCGAAATGGGGGAGAACTCATTTTATTTTACTTCTTGGTCTTCTACAACACGCCAAAAAGAAGTTAAAATCTTAATCAAAAGCGTGTAGAGATATAATAGATGTATATTCTGGTGGGTCGATTTTCTATTTTAATTTTAATGTTAAATGGTCTGCAGTGCCAAAAATTATAAACTGGTTTGAAATTAAAAAGGTATTTTTAGTTTTTTTATTTCAATATCTATCCCCCTCGCTGGGTCCCTAAGAACAAAAATTTTTAAAAATTAAAATTTGAGTACCCCTGCGCTAGAAAAGATTTTGTAACGGAATATTTTGTACGTATATGAAACATTTTTTAAGATCGGAATATGTTTAGCACCCCCCTCCCCCCATCGTGTGTTTGTAACACCTATGGACACGCACGAGAGGTAATATTGTATAGAAGTAATATACTCACCGACAAAAAATTGGAACACCCAGTAAACATTAAGATATTATTTAAATAAATTTTTGTTATTATGAGGGTAACAAATGATTACAATTTCAAAGCTTCTACTTGGTCCGCAGCTTTTTCTACAATTCTGTTTTTTTTACTTATGCCTGATGAGATGCATTTAAAAGTGGTAGTTGTTGGCTGTTGCTGAGCTATATTTTAATTGGGGGATTCTTTTTACGTACTATCCAATAGCAAAGGGTATTGTGCCCTTGGAGCAATGCGAGTAGGAGGTGAAAATGAAGATAGTTGACGACAAACTGTCAAATTAAACAAAGTAATTATTAGTGAAAATTTTGCTTAGCAAGAAAGGAATTTCAGAGTTGGAAGTTCTGTAGAAAAAAAGAGTCGTCCTAAATAAAAGTTCTCACTGAATTGCATAAGATTTTGGTGTCTCGGCTGTCTTGTATGCATCAAGAATGTTACCCTTGAGGAGATCAGAGCCATCAGTTCTTGTGAACATCTTCCACTAAAGTACTTGTAGAAGAAAAAATCAGCAATCATCCATTTGTGCTTAAATGTCTGGAGAGATTCTTTTAGGATTTTATCATCAATTGAATCCAAAAGAGCCAATGAAAGCTTCAGGGCTGAATTACAAGCACTAAAAATAGTTCTTTAGCTTTGATCTAACTTGAACTTTGTAAAGAGTGAATAGATGATCCGTTGTAAAATATTTTTTAGCTCGAAAAAAAGCCCAACTTTTAAGAGACGGATTTAACAGTAGCGGAAACACAGTTAATTAAATGAATACATAAATATATAAATATATATATGTGCCTGCGTTTGGGTTCACTCCTAGGATAAATCAATAGATTTCCTAGGGAGGATTTTAATGTCCACGAGAACGTTGAATGCATTATCCCTTAAGGATTATATTAGGCTACCATCACCTCCATAATTATATACCTTTTGTTTATAAACCCAGATGTATATTTTGAAATCTAAAGAAACGTGAGAAAAAGGCAAAAAACTACATTTATGGACAAAAGAATAAAACATTAAATTCAAGTAATAAAAAGATTAAAAAATAAACAATAATAACATAAAAATGTAAAATAATTAAAATTTTGAATATGAGAAGAAAATCGACAACAGATATAATTGCAGATACTGGATATAGAAAAGTTAATTGTATGAACAGGGATATTGGAAAGTAATATTGTAACAAAATATAATTATAAAATTTAGTTAGGAGTTTTCTAGAAAATTTGATAAGGGCAAGCACCGGCCGCGATAATGAATCAAACGGCAGATAAGCGTTCCAGGCATTTAGGCAAACCATAAGTCTTATCTGCTTGTTCCTTCTAGAACCCGAAACGAGACCTGTATAAGGCGCTCGGCTTTCCCTCAGTTAGAAGTCAATGAATAAGTTAGTTAATTGAACAGTGTTAGTGAATTACGATTGTAGTGTTCCGAGTTCAGTTTTGAAATAAAGTGGTTATAATTCACGTGTTAATTATTTGAACCGATAACGCGCAACAATAATTTGGCCCATTTTTTCCACCTAATATCTTAACAAATAGATCTTGGCTTAATTTGCTTCAAGATTTTATCTACCCTCGCATTCTGGAGATTCTTGAAAAGCGAGTTAGTTTACTGACAATTCCAACAGGTTTTTTATATTAATTTTAAGACAAAACACAATAATTTAAACGTTTTTGTAAGGAGACTGAAGTATTTTTAATATGGTGTGCCTCTTAAACTCACTGTGCCCCCAGCTTAAAGGAATGACCCTACATCCATAAATTTATGATCAAATGATGTTCCCCTTGACATCAAAATCAACTGTCGCGTTGTTTTCCGGAAAAATCTGTTTTACTGAAAATATTCCAAGTGGAGTGTTTTAATTGGGGTAATCTGTATCGCTCGCTCTTTACGTGCACTACTATATTTGGAACTGATTCGAGATGTAAAAACTGAGCTTTTAATGAGGGACTTAAAAAAATTTATGACTCGCGAAGTCTTCTTAATATTATATCCTCAGAGAAAATATATTGTTGAATTTCACAAGACTTTAGTTTCTGGGAAAGAAATTTAAAAAAACTGTAAAGAATGTCCTTAAAATTACCTTGAGAAAAGTATTAGATCAAAAAGAATTACCAACCTTACTTATAGAAGCAGAAGCTACAATAAATTCAAGACTAGAGACTTATCTTGATGAGGTTAATAGGAATTTTCTAAGATTTTAGCCTTCTAATTTCTTAATTGCTTGCAAGGAATGGGAGAGAAGTTGATGACAAGATTTTAAAAAAGTGGTGGTCAAGTATTTTTGACCGTTCATCACGTTTATCGCTGTCAAATCTCATAGCTTAAAGGTAAGCAAGGTGTCTCAAAAGTCCATAGCCAGTGTCATTTTAACACAAGCAATTAATACCATCCACAGAAGTTGGTAATAAATAAGAAAAGCTCTAAAACCAATCCTACTGTAAAAGAGCAAGATGCAAAAACATTAGAAAACACAAAAATATACGTATATTTTGAATGTGCAGGATTACGAGAATATTCATGTGAATAATAATGGGAATAAAAATGAAAAGGTGACAGAGGACATTAGAGTCAAACGAGGAATATATGAACAAATAATGAAAATCAAACAAAAAACTTTTAAGGTGCCAGGAGTATATGCATGTGCCTAAATTGCAGTGAAAGTTGGTATGGATAGTCAAAGTTTTTCAGGACGAAATGAATGAGTGGCTGTTTGTGAGTGTTACGCACTAGTACTGGAATCAATAATTATTCTAACTAGTAGAACTTCTTTTCCTTTTAGAAGTTGACAATTCTTCGGACATGGGAGGACTGTAAAAAATATTTATTAGCCTTGATCGATTACCAAGATGTTATTGCTAGCTTTTTTTAATAATAATTTAATGTCATTACTGATAAGTGTCCTTATTTTTGAATGTTACTATTAAGATTGATTTTCCAGATAAATAAATCTTATTAGGAATCAGTGAATTATTTAGCGGACTATTGAATTCAGAACGTGTTTACCGAACACACTAATACTATTAGTCACGTGGATCTATAGCTTTGTTATTAATCTAGTGCTCTGCTCGTTATTGAATAAAGAAACTAACTATTATTGTTAAAGAAAACGTATTCGCCCTTCACCTATAAGCTAACAATAACAAAAAATAAACAAGGAAATGAGAACATCCTAATCAAATTGATTTGTATTTTAATTCGACGTCCGCAAATTTCATCGACATTGCTTGACTACAGATTCAAAACGACAAATAAATACATTCTACATCAAAATAATTGAGAGGCAGAACCAAGGATACCTCAATCACGAAGAGAGCACAATGGACCAAAAAGGGAGGCCTAAGTACTGACCTAATTTTAGGCAGCTTACCCTAAATCCAGAAATCCGTTGTACAAAAGAAAAATTAATAAAAAATGTTTAGTTAATAGGTTTTAAAAGTTGTGAAGAAAATTAATCACTCAATAATCATTTTACCGATCCTGTTCAAATTTAAAACAAAAATTTAGTCTTTTAAGGCCTATTATTTCATAATTCAAGTGGAGGTGACATATTGTGCGGTAGTTTTCTCCACTTTCCTCCCGATTTTATGATTCAGGTTATATTTTTTTAACAAATAACTCCAGGGAGAAGTCAGTTTATTCTAAAAGAAATTGTCTCAAAAAATTGCTTAAAGGTAACTATGCTTAACAAAAAGACTATTAAAAGTCCATTTGTTTGGATTTGTGTAGTGAGCACCAAGGATTTAAATCTTTATGTTCAATAGGCAATGGGAACAAAACATTTTTTGTTGCCATGTCATCAAATAATGTCATTACATAATCGTTTGGTCCAGCGGAAAACAAATTTTTTACTTTTTTAACATTAACAGAATTTGCTGGTTTTTAAATTTAGTCCTAGTGGAGAATGCAGATTACTTTAAAAATATTATATACATAACTATCATCCTCAACAGTGAGGTAAAAAAAAAATTTTAATGAAAATAGGCCAATAGTGTTTGCAGTATGTATGTCAAACTAGTATTCACAGAAGAAACTAGAAATTTAAATTACATTAAATCGAATAATATAAATGACGAACTAAAAACTCATTACCTATGGCCACTGTTGAAGTTGAAATGCTAATTTTGAATTGCCGATGAAAATAACATTGTCACACATATCTGTTTTCATCGTCTTGAATCAAATGTTTTAACTCTCTGGCGCTCACTCGAAAAGCCGACAGTAACAGATCTATAAGTAGTCATTATTTTCAAAAATGGTTAACTGTAGACCATGAAAAAAGTTCAGTTGAATAAAATGGGTTGGTAGGTAAGATTACCGCCAGTATATTATTTGTATTAACATTTTGAAAAATAAAATCATTGGGAGTTAACTTATATGTTTTCAGTTTCAAAACGATCGGATTATAAACTTGTTAATAAAATAAGTTTTTCTAGACAATTTCGAAGGCCTATATCTTATATCCTAAAAGATGTTTTCCTTAAAACGTACGTCGTAATGCATTGTCGATGAAATTTGCCTGTTTATTTTCCAGTCGTTTATAATAGAATAAAATATTTGCTATCTAGATGCGGGAAATATTTGAACGATATTGGCCCTTTGGCAAACGAAACAATCAGCCTAGAGGATTCCGAAATATTCGTCCAGAAGGTATATTTCCAATCGAAGAATATCGCATCGTAAGTAAACTTACCTATTAGTTTGAAAATAAAAAAAATGCTGGATATTAATATTGATATCAATAAATCTTGCATAAGAATACTTTTTAAGGCAAATCGTTTTGGTGGCAGTTTGGAACTAGGTAAGCCGGGAGGAGGAGCCCCTTTGGTAACAGCCACCGGCAGGAAAGTGACTAAAACACGCGAGGACCCTCTTCTCCGATTTCAGTTTGGCAAAGATCTCAGAAAGTGTGTCGATAACAATCTGCGCTATAAAAAGCAAAGAAAAGAACAACAGGAATATAAAACAGAACTAGGTAATAGAAAAGTCATATATGTATTAGACATTACACTTTTAATATCTACTCCTTTCATAATAATTGCTGGGTTTTTATAAATTTCCCTCAAAGTCAATATACTTATTTACATTTATTGTGAATCATAAGTTCAATATTTCCAAATTATATCGATTATAACATTAACAAAGCGAATTGCCCAAAGGTAGAAACTCTCGACACCCACATCCAAAATTGTTTCCATTACTTAATAATCTTTGTACCTTACGAAAAGCAATTTGAAATAGTTTGTGTCTCAAGAACAAATCCTTTCATCATCTAAATTAAAAATACTCTTCATATAGATAAACACCCATTTAAATTGGTGGTTTGAAAAATTGTTAGCACAAATGCATATTATTATTTCGGACTTTGGCGTCAAAATAAATCAATTAATGAAAACTTCTTATTAATATTAACACCTTTTGTTTTGTATTTATGCAATAAAATATAAATATATTCTGGAAAATAATAACAATAATTTAAAATGTTTAATCTGTCAAAAATATAGAGGTTTAAAATGATAATTAAATTTGCAATTTATTAATAAAAACTATTATAAATTAAATAATTTTTAATATTGCTTTAAGTATAAGAATTAATATTCATATTGAAAATGTCATTTATATGATTGCATAAGAAACATATGGTTTTTACATTCTTTATTGATAGAAAGTTAATATACTTTGAGATTTTAGCCACATAATTTATCAAATAAGAAAGTTGCAACCGAAATTACAAAATAATATTCTAGTTATGTTCAACACTTTGCAAAATTTATATTATCGATAAGTAATATCGAGTTTTAATAATCTGTTTTTTACATCCCAAAAAGGATACAATTACACAGCATTCATCTTGGTTACTAATAAGTAGAGCTGGGATTATATGCAGCAAAAAAAGTAAAAAATATG
Organism: Dastarcus helophoroides; assembly: GCA_028583605.1. Classification (NCBI taxonomy): domain Eukaryota; kingdom Metazoa; phylum Arthropoda; class Insecta; order Coleoptera; family Bothrideridae; genus Dastarcus; species Dastarcus helophoroides. The sequence continues at coordinate 23,257,967 of CM053329.1, read as the reverse complement.
CATGCAATATGCCCTAAAATACTTGCAAAATATGCACTATAAAATATTTTATATGCATTAATTTCCATAAAAAATTTCAAATATAAACGGTATTCAAGATTAATAGACAGGGAAATATGAATACATTTTCGTACAGTTGGTTCATCAAGAAACGTTCCTCGATTTTTCAAAAACTGCTAATGATTTGGCTTTTATAGACTTGTGCGGCTGCTAAATATTTAAAAAAGTCGAAGACATTCGTGAAGAGGTGGATTGAATCCTGTAAAGCCAACGAAGATCTTCTGGATAGAGGCAAATCGGAAGTGGCAATAAAATAGCAGGATACAGTCATCTTACAGCTGTTTAAGCATAATCCTGTTCTACAGTTACGTGAAACCAAAGTCAAGCTAGCTAAGAGAGGAGTTGACGTTAGCATTAGTACTATTTGGCTGAAAAAAAGCATACAATATCGAAGCACGAGGCAAAACTCGTTGTTTTCGAAGACCTACAGGAAAAAATGCAAAGTCTGGGCTGTCGAGAATCTCGACTGTGATTGGTCCAATGTAATTTTTTCGACAAAGCATCGTTCTGAGCATGGGCTTCGATAAGGTATGCTGGTGAGCGATTGCTTCAGTGAACCATCAAACACCCAGTAAAACTCCATGTTTTGGGTTGTTACTCTGAGCACGGTTTTAGGTGTTTAGAGCTCATTATGCGGAACTTGGATGCTCAAAAAATCCTCATTATTTATAAACGTGGTTTTCTAAACCCTGTCCAGAAGATGTTCAGTGTCAAAAGCGAAGACTGGATTTTAGGGGAGGACAATGATCCAAAACATCGGAGTCGCCTTTGTACCTCTTGGAGAGCAGAAACTGGCATCGTAACTTCAGACTGGTTTTCACAGTCTTTTGATGCAAATTCCAATGAAAATTATTTGGAGCGCTGCAATGAAGAAGCTTTCAGGAATACGGGTCATTCATCCTCAAGCAGCTTTCACGAAAAATCAGAGAGATATGGCGCTTATTACTCCTAGGATATGCGGAAAAGCTGGTAGAAAGTATGCCCAAAGGGTGCTAGGCTATTCTGGAAAGCAATGGGGATTGGACCATGTAATAGGTAGCTTGCTGCTGTAAGCTTTTTAACGTTCTTTCAACTAAAAAATAAAAATCAAATAATCTTCAATAGTTTTTCTAAAACCAAGAAACGTTTCTTGATGAACATATTGTATATAAAACAAGATATGTAGACCCAACACACCTTTATTTCAAATTAAGGCTTAATTATCTAACTTGATTGTTTTCGTATTAACTGAACAAAAACAAATTTATCATACCAGCTTAGAAAAAAAAACCTGAAATATGCAAAATGAAAAACTGCATATGCATTTATTGAAAAATGTCTAAATATGCACATATGCACTTTATATGCATTTTGCATATAATCCCAGCTCTACTAATAAGTAATTATTTATACAGTACTAGTCTGTAACTTGGAATAAATTCAGTAAATCAAAGACAGTTTTATTTCCGGAAATATGCTTGAACACTTTGATTAATATTTTAATTTGGACTATTTTTGATGTAGGAAAATTTTATACAGAATGTCCCACATTTAAGACATGACGTCATTGACAATATTTTTTAAATAAGTAGCCTATTTTTTACTTGACTATTCTTAAAGGATATATCAAGTTAAATATGCGTAGTTAATTTTGATTTTTTAATTTCTTGTCATTTAAAGGATATTTAACAAATATTAACTAATTAGAAAAATAAAGGAATCTGATTCAACTCAATAATTTTTCTTCAATAAATGTTCAAATGTTGTCCATTTACTAACTATCAATATCCACAAACGGAACTGAAACTCGTTTTGAACATTTCTAATTACTTCGGGGGAAATTAGTCTACACTCCTCTCTTATTCGTCCTTTGAACAGCTCAATATTTGCAGGTTTGGTCTTAAAAACTTTGCTCTTCAAATACCCCCATAAGAAATAGTTCATAGGTGTTCAGTCCGGAGAACTGGATGGTCATTCAAAAGGTCCTCTTCTACTAATCCATCTGCCTGGAAATACATCATTCCAAATACTCACGGACAGATCTTGCAAAATGAGGAGAGGCACTGTCTTGTTGAAACCAGATGTTTCTATTTGGGACATGAGCTTCGACCGGATCCGGAATCAAAATGCTAAATCAGGAGCTAGCTCTTCCTGCAAGAATTCTAAATATCCTGCCCCATTAAGATTTCCTTGGAAGGAAATTGGTCCTATAACTCGATCACCACTAATCCCTGTCCAAACATCAACTTTCTCTGGATATTGAGTGTGGCCTTCCCTCATCCGGTGTGGGATGTTATCTGCCCAGTAACGACAAGTTTGACGATTTAACTCGCCATTTAACATAAATGTGGATTCATTTGAAAACAGGATATTTTCTATGCTAGAACATTTCTGTTCAGTAGATCCATCATTTGTTCGCAAAACTGGGGTCTTCTATCCGGATTATCTTCTAAGAGTTCATGGAGGATTGTCATTTAATAAGAATGAAATTTTTGCATTTTCAGAATTCTTGCAACTGAAGACTGGCTAATTTTGTGTTCCCTACCTATCTGACTAGTGGGGACATGAACATTTTCTTGGACGGAGAGAAGTATACTAATTTTGACATTTTCATTGAGCGCATTCTGACGGGGATTATTTGTTTTTCTTAAATGCCCATTTTCTCGAAACTGTTTTTCAATTTTGCTTACGGTATAGGGTGGTAAATCCAGATACTTCTCTCTGAATAAACGTATAACTTCATTTTGTGTTCTTGTTCTATCTCCGTAGTCAATTCAATTATAATTTCAATATTGTGTGTTTCCATTAAGTACGGTATTTTGGTCGATTTTTTAATAAATGGTGTTTCTCACTAAACGACAAACTAATAGCCTCTTCAAACAATACGATACTACCCTTCTTTTTTTTTAAATAACTTTTTTTAAAGGATTGTGATAAGATGTCAACCCAGTTTGACAAAAATTATCAAACGAATACCTCCTGATACGCGATTCTTAAACTTTATGAAAATTGTATTAAATTGAATCAAATTTCTTGATTTTTCAAATTAGTTACTAAATTTGCAAATATCTTTTAAATGTCAAAGAATAAAGAATTCAAATTTGGTACGCATGAGTAACTTAATATATCCTTTAAGAGTAGTCAAGAAAAAAACAGGGTTGCTATTTAAAAATATGGTCAATGACGTCATATTTGAAATTTGGGACATTCTGTATAAAATTTTTCTATATCACAAAGAGCGCTAATTAAAATATCGAAATCGAAGTGATCAAGCATATTTCCGAAAAAAAAACAGTCTTTGATTTACTGAATTTATTCCAAGTCACAGACTAGTACTGTATTTTAATATTAATATGTAGTTCAATTGTAATTCGATTGGCTTTGGTAAGTCTTTGTAGTCGGAGAGAAAAAGGAAAGAAAAAAAAGAATAAATTTTGGATTAATTTTTTGTGAAGTTAAGAAGCTGCGGAGTAGCTAAGTAAACGCAAACGCCCTCCCTGACGCTAGATTTTAGATTCATTAAATTGAAATGCTTGTTTTTTATAAATTCAACTTGCCTAAAATACCTTCCCCACATTCGTCATCAACTCTCGGAGTATTGCCAGTATCTGCGTTACTGCGAAGTATTTAACTTGAACTACTTGCTTGAAAATGTGGCTGCTGATCAACGACAAACAATATGATGGAGAAAACCGAACGAGAAAATGAACCTTATTAGTCAGCTGCAAAATTCCCAAATTTATTCCCCTTAGTTTTTCCTATTTAACACGTAAAGTATATGTATACAGAGAGTTTGTTATTTGAAAAAGAAGTGAATGGTGTTTTTCGGAATGTTGTCGAGGGATTCTTCTAACTGCTAATTTTCTATAAAAGTATGGACACTTTTCTTGAATATTAGTTTTATTTTTGGTTTTTGAGAAAATACTGTCCACCATCCATCAATTAGTATGATTTTCTTCAAAACAGGGTCAATTTCATTACATTAGGGACGTGTTTGGCGAAACATCGAGTCTACATTAAATGAACAAATGAGCATAAAAGAACATTTTATATCTAATGTTAACTTGGTCCAATAACTAGGCTACAATGAATAATTCCTAAGGAATAAGTATATGGATAAAAATTATTCTAATGGCCAAGCCTCTAACACATTGGGTTTTTCAATCTATTCAAAAGAAAGCTATTTTATATGAAGAACTATACTCGATAAAAATGTCATTCCGACTTGTTTGCATTTCTTAGCACATTATAAGCTTTCTCCAAGCCTTACCTACTGAATTTGTGGTTAGTAAACTTCTTTTATTAAATGTCTTGCGCAAGGTCGATTGAACGTGCCATATGAAGAAGATGCGAGAACCTTACGTGAAATTCGGATGCTGTAACTTTCTTTGAACAAACAATAACTTTTCAGCAGTGACCTACAAGGTGTGGCTAATAACTTACGGCATTGCGATATGTGTCCAATTAATGATATCGTGATTAGTTTTTAAATATATTTATCTATTATCGGATCTGATTACAAAATCATTAGTTGAAGATGTGTATGTTCTTCAGCTAATTACTAATTGCATGGTGTTTATTGAATACCTTAAGGCACATTGCACATTAGAACATTAATCTGTGCACCGACTTTATTAATTATGTGTTTACACGCATTCGATAATTCAATTAGACTTAAATAGTAATAACTTATTATTGGTCGTAAATTCCAGTGGTTAAGAATGTCAACAAAGGAAACTAAACTATTTTCTATGAGTATGTAGGTACCTCGGTTACATGGTACATGGTCTTTGGTTACAAATGCATTTCTCAATTAACTTTAGAAATTTAATAGATATAAAAAATAGTAAATACAAAAGCTTCCAGAAGCAGCTTAAATTTTTATTTGAAATAATTATGCTATATACAGGGTGAGCGAAACTCGATGTTTCAGCTCTATTATAAGAAAAGGAAAAAACCATATAAGAAATGTAAAAGAAGGTTCTTAAATTGAATGAAATAAGGTCCATTTTAAGTCAAACTTGCATATTTTTCCACATTTGGAAACCAAAGTAATGATATTTTTTTTCCAAAAACATACCTGTATTTCTGCACATTTAAAAAGAGCTAGTTTTTTAAACAAATTTTGTAAAGAAAAAAATTTGGTATCTTTTTTGGCTAAGAAGTTATAAGCAATTTTATTGTAAAAAAAGAATATTATCAAAAATTTGTAATTACTACGTTTTAAACAAATAACATTTGGAAATGCAATAAATCAAAAATTAAGGTATAGTGACATCTGTCAATAATTGAACCAATGATTGACAAACATTTTTTGTTGCCATTTGACTGAAAAATGTTTACGTAAATGGTATACAGGGTGAGTCAGAAAGAATGGGCCAACGGTCAACTAGAGACACTAGAAACCAAAATATTATGATTTATAGTCAACATACCTCATAGCAATGTGGCTGGTTTAAGAGATACAGGGCGTTCAAAATTTAAGTTTTATTCTGAAATGTTTTAATAATTGAGAAAGTTTTGATGCTATAAATTTAATATTTGAGAATTTTATGTTTTTCGATGTGAGAATTACGAATTTATATTGACGTTGCTCCTAGAGGGCGCTATTTTCACATGATCATTTACGTAAATTAAAACATATATTTTTTTATTTGTTGAGTTATACTTAAAACCAGTAGACAATGTAAAACAACGAATGATTCTACAAAGAAAAGGTACTTCTGTTAAGTCGTCTAAAGCTAACGATTTTTAAGATATTTGCATTTAAAAGTTTCAAGGTATTTTTTTATTATTTTTTAAAGAGTTGATGTTACTAGATTAAAATATTAAATTTATAGCATCAAAAGTTTCTCAATTATTGAAAAATTTCAGAATAAAATTTAAACATTGAACGTATCTCTTAAGCCACATTCGTATAAGACCTGTTGAGCTCAATCGAAATATTTTGGTATCTAGTATCTCCAGTTTTGCGTTGGCCCATTCTTTCTGATTCACACTGTATTATTTATTAGTTTATGGGGAATTTTAAAACAACCCTAGAAAAGCACATGAATACTCTCTGAGGTACCCCGAACATGTAATTCCAAACCTAAAAATATTTAATAGGTTTATTTTCAAAGACTGTTTGATCAATCGTACCAATTGCGAATTTTAATAATACATTTTTTATAATAAATTTGCTTATAACTTTTTAGCGAAAAAAGATACCAAATTTTTTTGTTTACAAAATTTGCTAAGAAAAATTAGTTTTTTTAAATGTGCAAAAATATAGGTATGTTACTCAAAAAAAAAAAAATTAATGACGTACTTTGTTTTCCAAATCTGGAAAAATATGTAAATTTAGCTTAAAATGGATCTTATTCAATCCAATATAAAAATCTCTTTTCAAATTTCCTATATCTTTTTCCTTTTCTTATAATGGCGCCGAGACATCAAGTTTCGCTCGCCCTGTACAGTATGTTGCGTTTTTCTAGTATCAAATCAAATTTATATTTGAAATGAAACAGCCCGATTAGATTTTCATTTAATTAAAAAAAAAATATTTTTAAAATAATTAAATTAATCTATAGATGTTGCGTATTGGAAACTGAGGACTTTACGATTTTCAACTAACAATATTTCAGAAACAGTTCATTTTAGGGATATGGCATTTATGTAAAATGTGTAGAATTTTCAGGAGAATTTAAAATTGAAAACATAATTTGGAAGTTCTACAAAAAAGAATCAAATTTGATTTGGATTCTGATAAAAGGCAACACCCTGTATATCGCAAACTTATTTCAAATAAAAATTTCGTTTCTAGAAACCTAACATTTTAAAGTTAATTGGTGGGTGTATTTATAACCAAAAACTCTGTACCATCGCAAAACACTATTTATGCTATTTATCCTTAGCACGCACATGTGGTCTTAAGGAAATAAAAAAAACAAAAAATTGAATTTATATATGCATCGCGTAATTACGGGATGCGTATGTTGACATAGGAAGACGACGAAACATTATTGATGAACATTTTTCTCTTATTAAACTAATAATATAAAGTTACAAGCAGACAGCCCACCTAGTTGTGCTTATCTTGTAATATTGTTACATTGTTATAACGCCCACTACTTATAAAAATTCCATTGTCATAGTTTATCTTAATAATCTGTCTTTGGCAACCTCTGATATTTAAAATTTCCTAGTTTGTGATTTCTTGCAAAAAGAGATCTGGCCTTTTAAATGTTAAGGATTATTACATATTATGTTATTTAAAAACGCAATATATCAAACTTTAAATTCTTATGAAATTATATGCAAAATATTATTATACATTAGCAAAAAAATTGTAGGATGTGTCATAATTTTCGTATAAATCCTTCTAATATTTCCTACTAGGGGTTATGCAGCATCGGAAGTAGGTCTAGGTCTCGGTTGGGGTGTAGAATGAAATGATACCTTAATTGCCTTATAAACTGATAGCATCTCAACACCTTACAGAATGAGAGTTCCTTGAATTTCAATCTAATTTTAATAGGATCCATGATTAGACAACTTTATGGTAGCTTAATGTATTTATCAACCTTTAATAGCTATGAATGTAACGAGATTATGCGATTTAAAATAATCGGGGACGTTGCCAGGCGACGAGGTGTTAGCCGAATCTTCTGGTCACGTCCGAGATTGTTCAAATCCCCAATAATCGAGTTGCATTCAAAGCTTTATCGTATCACTGACAACGATGGCATAAAAAAATCAACAAACTTTTAAAATTAAATTTGTATTTAGTATATTATGATAGGTATCTAACGTATTATAATTGTAACAAACGTATTATAATTGTAACTAACGTATTATGTGCTACTAAGTTATTATGAAGCTTCTAAGTCTTATGAGGTTAATAATTGTCAATAAAAATTTAATTTTTTCAATGATACAATAAGGATTATTCTATGTACTTGTAGAAAATATATGTTAATACTTAAGTTTCCTTTTAGTTAAATCTTTATTGAGAATTATTAAAATCATATAACAATAATTTAGTAACACATAATAACTTAGTTACAATTATAATACCCTAGCTAATAGTTTTATTTTACAGTAGACTCCCACCAAGTTGCGTACTTGATCGACCATTAAAGTTGCTACTCCCCGCTATTCCTACCATTATCGAAAAATATATATGTTTTATTGCTCCTTGCGCGGTTATGTGGGTTATTCAAAAGTGGCGCTAAAACTCGGAAGTCCAATTCGTTGTTCGAAAATTGAAGTGGGGGAATATCCGCGCAACTTTAACGATCGTATCCTGACAACTTTAAAGAGCGGAAAACTTTAACGGGCCCAACCTTAGTGGGAGTCGACTGTAAAACTATTATTTTTATGAATATTGACGTTAATATTTTGATAGTAATAGATTTGCTAGATATACCTTATTCTTGTTTGAAATGATCCACTGAATCTTAACCAGCAACATTCTTTCCCAGTTCAATAGTCTCTTTACTATAGAGTGTCCCATTTTCGGCACTTTTCGGGGATATTGGACTTATTGTTAAAGATAGAGTATTGGGATTTTCACTTTAGTGTCCTAGTTTTTTATCAAATGAAAGATTGCAGTCTTAAATTTGTCACAGCTGCCTTAGTTTGAAGCTACAGGGTGATTTTCAAAATCTTTACTTTTTAGCCGTGTCCCTTATTTCCGTTATGGCTTCTCATATCAAAAAGGTAACAACTAATTTTGATACAGATCTTTACGTTTAATTCAGTGGAGTGGTCAAGTTCTTTCTAAAAAATCAAATTTTGTAGATATTAACCAACGTTACATTTTTTAACAGAACACCCTTTTTTTATCTTTATTAAGCATAATTTGGGGTCTTCAAATATTTATAATTGTTAAGGTTTAATTTAAAAAATAAGCTTAAAAGTTCGATATTTTTATAATTTAGACTGGTAAGCTGTGACTATTTTTTTAGAAACAAATGTAACATTATTAATTATTCACAGAATTGAATCTCCAAATGTTAATTTTTTAATTTTAATATTTTAACTTGGGTATTAACACTTAATCAATATTGCATTTTTCCCGAAAGTTATATCTAATAAAAACAACTTAAAAGTTTTTAATGATTGTTTTCAAAGGTTTTTATGATATATTTTTGTTACTTTTCTAACTTGAATTTATCAGAATTATTGGTCTTTTCCGAATGATTAGATACGCCAAACCAGTTCCTTTACAAAGTTCAACTACATGGAAAGAAAAGAAATAAATGTATATTTGTGTGCAGAACCGTAAACTTCCTCATCTTATTGAAAAATGCAAAAAGGTTTTGATGTAACAATATTTAAAGCTCAAAGAATTTTGAATAAAATATAAATACCCTTAATTTTTAATACACAACTGAAAATATAGAAAAATATGAAAGCAACCTTTAAAGGTTAAATATTAAGAATAATTATGAATTTTGCATTTGTTTGATCCATATAATCCTTACTTTCCCGATTTTGGGCTTGCGATTTTTATTAATTTATTTCTAATCAAGAGAGATCTCAAGGCTAATCATTACAGCTCTGACGATGCAGTGAAAAGAGCTGTTAAGTCCTAGACTCGAGAAAAGTTAGAAGAAGTTTTATAGTGTTGAAATAAAAAAAGCTAGTTACATATTGGGAGAAATATGTTATCCTTAACTATGACTATGTTGAAAAATAAATATATGATTTTGAAGCTTAAGAATTGTATTTTAATATACTTTTTGACCGATATTGCCCTTTTCTACAAGAGTGCATGCATTACTTTTCAGTCTTCTCTCGTGCATACACGCAGTGAAAATGTTCACAAAATTTTAAAATTGCAATTCCACTAGAGCACTTCATTAGGTAGGGGCGGCATAATGACATTCGTTTTTTTATAGGCTAAAAATAATTGATATATTCATTGTAGAGCGAAACTACAATATGAACATTCAAGTTGTGTTGGTCATATTATCATCCCAGAATGCAGCATCAGATTCATAACCAGACCTCTTCCATATCTGCTTTTTACTGCCCTATTAAAAAATTGTGGGTTGTAACACCTTTGTTGAGGCAGTTGTAGTGAAATTTCTAAAATTTTAAATATGAGGCACTTTACGTATGAAATCTTTTTGTTTTATAAAAGTGGGTGTAAAACAAATGATCCCCTAATCAACATATCGAGGTGGTGGTAAGACTTTGAAGATGTTTTGTTTCGATATAAAGGAAACACATTTCTTACAAGGAGTGGGTATAAGAAATCAACGCGTTACACTTCTCTACCAAAACGATAAAGCCACAATTCTTGTAGGATGAAATTGTGCTGACCTTTTTTTTGGAAGCAAAATGGCTAATTTTGGAGGATTTCTACAACTTACCACTTTGCATACAACAGAGGCTGTTATCTAAAATCTAAATTATCATTTTGCTAAATACTTCAAACCATTAATTACAGCAAATCAATTTCAAACAAAAAGGGCGATTAGCACATCATACATAAAATAATTTATAAATATATCCCTCCCTGTTACTAATAACATAAATGCTTGCCTGTGTTTTTTTAGATAAACTAGTGCAGGAAAAGAAAGAAAAACAAAAAAAGGAAAAAGAAGAGGACATTGAATTTTACAAAAAACAAGTAAGTATTTTGTGTGAACATTATTTATATTGAGAATTTTGTATTTTGAAGTTTTTGAGATCCCCTCCATGGGGCAAGCCTGGACCCGGTGGAACAGCTTGGAGATCTCCTAGTAAAATAGGATTTAATTTTTTAAAGTCTTTGGTAAGCTACCTTGTGTAGCTTGCTGAATTATTTTTAAAAGCCTTTATCACAAGTACATATTTCGGTGTTCTATTTTAGGGTTGGTCCAGCGATAATACATTAAGGAGATTGCGTGAACATGAAGCAACCCATAAAGAGTCTCCTGGAAAGGTATATGATAAATTGAAAAGTCTTAAAATGATTCCTTCCCGTAATGCACAGAAGTTAAGTCCAATTATTTTTCCTTCAAATCGTTTTCTTACAAGTGGTTTAAATAAAAGGAAACTCACTCCTTTACTGGATGATAGTAAAGATGATGAGACTGATTTGGTAACATTATTAGCCAAGAATCGAACTACTCCTGTTAAATTACATTTGTGCACTACTGATGCTACTAATGATGGGAAATTTTGGTATGTAATGAGCTATTAATGATGAAATTAATTCATTAACAAATTCGCTTTAGTTAGCATACTAATTGCACTTTCATAGTCCTCAGCATGATGGTTTAATTTTGATAAATAGTTCAATCAGATTACAAAAATGATTACAGCTTAAGTTATAGCACTAATTTCCTTAATACATTCCATAGTTTTGCCACAATCAACCGTTATTTGTTTCAAATTTAATTCATATGTAGGATGTCCGGTAGGTATGGTAATAAATTTCAGAGATCAATTATTTCTGAAAAAGTGGAAGATTAAATACAAATTTGAATAATTTGGCATGATATTAATAACACTGGGAGCAAGAGATTAAACTATATTCATAATAGTGGCACTTCCGGTTACATCGAAAGTATATGACAATAATATATTGTAACAAAAAGTAATTATAAAGTTTAATTGGGATTTTTCTATAAAATTTGATAAGGGGAAGCGGCCGCGATAATTAATCAAACGACAGATAAACGCTCCAGAAATGTTGGCAAATGATAAGCCTTATCTGCTGCATTCTTCTAGAACCCGAACAGGGACCTATATAAGGCGGTCGCTTTTCCCTCGGGAAAGTAAGTTAGAAGAAGTCAACGAATAAGTTAGTTAATTAAAGAGTGTTAGTGAATTACAATTGTAGTGTTCCGAGTTCAGTTGAAAATAAAGTGGTTACAATTCACCAAGTGTTAATCATTCGAACCGATAACGCGCAACAATATTTTAGATGCCATTTTTAGATTACCAATTTCTGGACTACTATTGACGGCTTTTGAAGTGAAAAAATCTTTAGGCGCGTTAAGCGACTAAAAATAGGGGATAAACGCCTGGATTTCCCATATATGTAATACATATATATAGGTTTGGCATTACCAAAAAATGCGATTTGAACTACTAGTCGATTGCTCTACCACTACGCTACTCCGGACATTTAATAACATTTCTTAAAACCTTTCCAACACTCGGATAATTCGACATCCGGCTAATCCGACATCCGGCTAATCCGTCATTCGGCTAATCCAGGCACCGAAAAATTAGTACATTGAAATAGTATGTTACATACAGAGGTGGAAACTGTTTCATTCTTGTCGAGAGAAAAATATGGTTTACCTGGGTGTGTACTATGAACGGGCATAGTTTTAAGTTTTCACTTCTGGCAGCAGCCCCCATAACTGCTCAAATTTTTTTAATCTAATGCCGATTACCTAGAATAACAGACACTTATATCATTAGGATGAACACTCTCACTGTCAAAACTAAATTGATTCCGGTGGCCCTTACATTAATCATTACAGAGTGTGCTATTTTTTGTACCAATTATTAACATTTTCTAGCATTGTAGTTTATTTTAAGGTTCATTCAAATCTATTTTCAATACAAAAAGAAATGTGACTTAACAACAAATAAGTTAATTTGCAGAACTAATAAATAATAAATAAATAAATACAATTCCAGGAACAATTCCATGTGGACGAGAACAGGATCGGCATATCTAAAAGATTTGAATAGACAAATAACGGAAAAGGAACGGCGGATAAAAGTAAGTTTTAATGAAAATCTGGTAATAAGTTTTTAAGAATCGCCAACCTGCTTTCCATATTTTTCATGACAACTCTCATTAAATCAATCGTATTCATTGCCTTAAAGACGCTCCTAGTGTAACATATTGGCCAAGAATGCTGTTTTAAACCTAAAATTCCTAGAAATATGGGAATCAGTGGAATTCAATTTTCTCACCGATACCTTCAGATCAATTTTTATATAATTTCAAATGGATCAAGTCTTTGAGAGAATATCATAATGACTAAATAATATGTACGCACGTAAGTAGGAAAGAAAATTGAATGCAATTATATTTACGTTCAGTTCGGATTTTCTCTGTTTTGTAAAACAAGTTTAATTGGTTCAGGATTACATGGAAGAAGACCGCCTGGAATCTTATCGACATTTTTTAACACTAGACAGTTTTTGGGGACGACCTGGACATGGAGCTCCGAGAAATGAAATTAAAAAGCAAAGACTTAATCAACTGCTGTATCATCCATTTAATTTAATTGAGGTATATTAAGTTTTATTTTTTGAATTAAAGATTGATTTTATCAATTAGACACTGTTAAATAAGTTGTTAACGCTTTCTTTTTTACGATCAATGTAATGTTTTTTTAATTGCAATTATCAACGGCAATTTAAATGTATGTATCTAATAAAGCAAATATCTTATAAATTGAATTCAATTCTATTTTATTAGTGCCGCAGTAATATATACTTCCTATACCTGCATTATCTGTATAGGTATATTTGATGGTTGATATATAAATAATTTCTCGCCTAAGAAAATCGTCGCTTTCATTTATGTAAGCCCGCAAACGTAAATGAAAATTACGAGGCATATCCAGAAAGTAAGTTACGTTGGCGTATAAAATAAAACCACTTAATAATTTCGAAATTAGCTTTATTGCCATCACTTTTCAACATAATCAATGGAAATGCACTTTTCATAAGGGGCACCAGCTATTGTATTCCATTATTATAGAATGATGCCGCCTGTGTTGCAAACCAAATGTTAACGGCTGCTTTGACTTCGTCATCATCGTGAAAATGATGTCCACCAAGAAACATTTTAAGACCGAGGGACAAATGAAAGTCACTTGGTGACAGATCGGAGCTGTAGGGTGGATGAGCAATTTGCAGCGGTATGCGGGTCGCGTGTTGTCGTGAAGCAACAAAATACCCCGACTGAGCAATACTTCATCTTTTGTTCTGGTTAGCACGTCGTAGTTTTTTCAATTGCTCACAATAAACATTTGCGTTAACTGTTGTACCTTGAGGTAAAAAATCAACAAGCAGTATACCTTTTCTGTCCCAAAAAACTGTGCACATGATCTTTCGCGTCGATATGGTCTGTTTAAACTTTGCTTTGGTGGGAGGAAGACGTGCGTCTCCATTCCATAGATTGTTGCTTTGTTTCAGGAGTCAAATGTGACACCCATGTCTGTAACTATGTAGTCCAAAAAATCATCATCATGCTGCTGATATCGTGTCAGAAAGGCCTGTGCACATGCCACTCGTTTCCTTTTGTGATCCTCTGTTGGAATTTTTGGCACCCACCGCGAACACATCTTTCGAAAATGAAGCTTATCTGACAAAATATCATAGATCACTGATCGAGAAATTTGTGAAAAAATTACGGAAAGTGACGAAATAGTGAACCGTCTGTTTTCACGAATTTTGTTTTCGACCGATTGCACCAAATCAACGTCAACAACAGACGGACAGCTGCTACGCGGCTCATCGTGAACGTTTTCGCGTCGCTCATTGAAATTTCTGACCCACCTTTCATGGCATTTTCACCATATACCTCACACAACCGAGGGTGAATATCAACAGGCTTAACATTTCTTTCATCTAGAAAGTCTATTACTGATCGGATTTCACAGTCCGCGGCACCTTCGATTTTTTTAAACATTGTAAATACTCAGAAAATTAAACACACAGTATTTAGCGATATGCAAGTTACGTCTAATTGTTGTTAGTGGATGTCAATATTCAGTGCGCATGTCCAAAGCATATATGTAATACTTCTATATGGCGTGTTTTGTACCTTCGATTGTGTTCAAAAGGCGCGATGGATATATATGTTTGTCTGTTTGGAGGACAGAATTTATTAACCAATCCCGCTTCTCGTCAGTTATCTTTGTTGTCATTTATTTATTAGTGTTCCCGCCCATCTTGTCATCTGTTCCCGCTATAAATGAATGAATGCTTGTCCTCCAAAGAGTACGACATATACTTTCATCTCACCTTTTTGACAACGCATTTTGTAGTGGCGATTATACACAACGCGCCATATAGAAGTATTACATATATGGCGCTATTTTCAAACGAAACTTACTTTCTGGATGTGCCTTGTATTTCCTTGAACTTTAAGCACACATTTCTTCTTCTAACCTATGTAAAACAAAGTTTCGGAAAAAAAAGAATTTTCCCACTTCCACCCTATATACACTGTTTTCTTTATAACTTGCGAGCAGGATAGATAGGCCATATCAGTCTAGTGAACGGATAAAACGTAAGTCGCGCAGTGATTGGTCCATTTCATATCCACTCTATGGTGGATATGAAATTGACCTATCATGACCATGCGATAAGAACGAATGTCATTTTTAGGTTCAAAATTATACCATAGAATTTGTCAAGTTGACGTATTAAACGAAAAAAATATTTCTTAAATTGTATTTTTGTTTTTGAGGGATCGAGGTCGTGGGAAAAATTCGCTGTACAACTCGAGCGGATTGTCCATGATCATCGTATGCGCTCTTGTTGTACAAACTACTATAGTGTGTTCGAAGCATTTATTAAAGGTGTGCTTTCTTGGCATCTAAGTTAAAAAAAAACATTCAAATTTTGAGATATTGGGCTTCTGGATTTTGTATTTGAGGTGGATTGGCCAGAAATTAGGCCAGCCCTTAGGCCACCCTTTCCGGGCCCATTGTGTTATCCCCATGATTGAGGCGTCCTTGATCATTCAACTACCTAACCTTGTTGAGAAACTGAAGAACGTACCTCAGACTGGCCGCCACACTAGGTCAAAAGTCCCCCAGTGTGTAGTCTCTGATTGATGCTAGTGCCGGGCAGTGACACATCAAGGGCTCGACACTTTCATCTTCTTCTATGGTAAACACCCCCTAAATTCCCATTCCGTGAAGGTCTTTATTTAATCGACAGTGACATGTCCAAATCCCTATAAGGTTCCTAAGGTTATTTCTTGAAAGTTGTAGGCATAGTTTTGCCCTTTCCCTACACGGCAATCTAATGAATGCGTGAGTCTGTCGACATGTTATTATTGACGCCGATTGGGCTTTTTGTTTACGATAGATTTATTCGTTAAGTGGGGATCTTATGGTTGATCTAGCCAGGAGAAGGGTTAGTTCTGGTCCAATGAATTATGCCTCCAAACCCTTCCTCGCTAGTTTGTCAGAGCGTTTGTTTTCCTCTTTTCCAGAATGTCCTTTGATCCACTTTAGATCAATTGAATTACTTTAGTTTTAAATATCCCATCAAAAAATTCAAGGAGTGCCATGACCGGGGATCCGGCCGGCACAATTCTTCCATTTCTACTTGTGATCCTTTTCTATCGTCGCATTCCGAAAATATAACATATTCTAACCTTTTCAATTTTCACTTAAATTTACTATTTATTTTCTTACAAATCGACAATTTATTGCCACTTGGAATCAAATATAACAACTCGCCACTTCATAATGTCATTTTATCAGTTTAATATAAATAATAAAATCTGGCATCTCAAATTTTAAATTTTGAAAATAAAATTTTTGATATTTTTTAATATCTAACCCTAGAAGCAAAACAGGTTATGATATTAAGATATTATAAAAGATGTATTCAAAAAGTATATAGATTGCTGCAAACATAAAAAAAGTTAAAGAGTGAATAATTTGCTTAGGACAGGAGTCAGTTCGGAAGAGCACTTCTTAAGGACAAGAGAGGGGACATGATCAAGGCCATTTCATTTGTCATTCAACTTGTATCATGAGAATATTGTACACTATTTGATCATATCAAACACCAGTATTTCTTTACATACTTTGGTACTAGGAAGTTTATATTATCGGTTACCAATGTCTTTACCTGAGTGTGTTGGAAATATTTTTTATATTTCTGTAAAATTTATTTTCGTCGTTTTGAAAATGGTTTTTCTGACGAAGTCTTCTGTGGTTAGATTTTCTATATTTCTCTAGCCTGCAAGTCTAACTTTTATTTCAGAGTCTCCATAACTTCTAGAATAGTTTTATAATGATAATCATGGTATTTACATTTCTTTCTCTTTTATTTCCAGTTTTCTGCTTGTCTTGCCTTTGACATATTCCTGTAAGCGTAAATTTTGGCTCTGAATTATTCACTTTTTTTGACCAATCCTTTTTCCCATTTGTGATCACTTTTTTATAAGCTGACTGTTCTGTTTATCATTTTCGCATCATTGGCTTTATTTTTGGTTAGTGCAGTACGGTCTACATACCATATACACCCAAGGTAGAGTACTGAAGAGTTGTTTCTTTTTTATTTGCATGTTTATGAGAAAAAGTAATTGTTTATAAAAAATCCTGTTGGATCACAAATCATTGAAAATGACATTATTTTTGTCATTCTTCCTACCGGGACTTCAATTATTTGGAAATTTTAAAAAATTCTTATGAGTAAACTGTTGTTATTTTTGGCGGTATCGAAAATTGTTGCTAGGAAGTATGGTTTATAAATACAAAAAATGATTAAAGACGAAATTCTGGTTTATGTTCTAAAAATTAAGCAAAACAGGTTAAAAATCATGGTTAAAGATAAGAGATTAAAGAAATGTTTGATAATAACAATACATAAATAATTAAAACATCATTCAGAAGTATTATCATCTACTTTAGTGTAAATTTCCGCTAAGCAGTTTATTATCTGAATTTTAATCCTCAGACCCATAGGTTGGAACATTTATCAAATTCAAGGTTTCGATCTTGTGGGATATCATCAGCTTGGTATTACCCAATTTGAACTTAACAAATGTTTCGGTTGAAGATATGCACTAAAAAATTACAAATGTTCCCAAATGTAATTTATGGCGGCACTGACTTTTGTGCTGTCTAAAGAGGGAAAAAAATGGATGAGTGTGTTAGGAATTAAAAAAAAACTCCTTGTTGATGATATCTTTAAAAGAATATATTATTGTTGATTTGTCAATAATAAGGCATTAACATACATTTTCATTTGATTAAAAACAAATTTTATTTTAATATTTCGAATCATTCTTTTTGATGTTTTTTCAAGCGAGCACAAATTTCTAGATATAGTCGCCTAGTGGTTTGTAGAAGAAACCATGGAATAGCTCCAACGACTGTCATGCAAGCAGACCCAGAGCAATAAGGCATACGTTTAGAGGGTTCCAGAACTATTCTATTTGCAATTTTTTTCTTAAAATAAACTAAAATTTTACATTTCGGCTTTTTTAATTCTAAACCACATTTTTAAATGATATTTTTTGATACTACCAAAAATAAGAGAAGTTTATTTCAGGTCATTTTCTAGAAATTCCAAATAATTAAATTCCTTGTGTAAAAAATAAAGAAAATATTGTCATTTTTTGTGATTTAACATCAAGCAGGCCTTTTTTGTAAAGAATGACTGTTTCTCATAAATCCACAAATAAAAAAGAAATCCCTATCCCGTGTTCTATCTTGGGACACGCTGTGTATGTTAAATCATGTACTTGTTGAAATGTTATATTTTTAACAATTGTTTGGTTTCTATTATTTCTGGAAGTTAGGAGTCTATATTGGTGTCTTCATGATCATTCTTCGAAAATGCTTTTCCAATTAATTTACCAGGTCTTTTTAGAAAATAAAAGAACTTTTTTAATTACGGGGCAACGGACCATCGCAGAGACGAATGTTTCGCAGTACTGCAATTCTGCAATTGCAATAATCTTCGACGAAATGGGCCTTTCACAAATTGATCTTATTTAGTTTCAAGTGATTGCAATTTGACTGCAATGTGTTCGGTAGTAGTGACTTTTCAAATTTGCTGAATTTAAATATTGGCATTTCAGAAAAAATGTATAAAATAAGCAGAATATTTAAATTCATCATAAAAAATGCTCAAATAATGTATTCAATAAAGACCGCTGCCATTTGGTTTTCCAAAAATAAAAAAACAACAAAAATACACGAATAGTTCATTTTTTCTTTTGAATTTTTTCTTTTGCATAACGCAAAAAGATTTACTTATTGCATATGTTCAACACTAAAATACGTAACTTTACCTTAATTTAGATAACTTTGGTGCTTTAAACAAGCTGAGGATCAAAAAGTGGGCTCCTTATAACGTAAGCATTAAACAAATTAAAGAATAACTGCTTGTAGATTGAATATTAGCTATTTCAATAAAGGTAATCTGATCAATGATCATACACTTTTTTTATTTCTTGAATTTTACATAAAGAGCTAAATTAAATTAAACCTAAAATACGTTTTATATTTATTTTGTAAAATTGGGTCTTAAATTAGGTCATATTTAATAAACATATTTAAACCCAATAGCTCATTTTATTAATAACCACAATTCTGAATACATCAAAATATACATAAAAAATGTTAACAACGTATTAGTTAATTATTCACTGGTATATATTTACATTGTAAGATTAACAATATATTGAAAGAGTGAATTTCAATATTATATGTATATAATTTACATCTTTGACATATTAATAATATAAAACGTAAAAATCTGATACCTTTGATATTTACAACGGCTATTAACTAATTATAACTAACAAATTATCTCTTATAAATACTTAATATTGCTTTTAAATAATAAATGAAAACGTATGTACAAAGCAGGGATATTTAGGACTAAAGTAAGAAATATCAGCATTACATTTTAAATGACTGGAGAATATAACTAATACCATATATGCATAATCTTCTCTTTAAATATTCATTCATACATAATCTAAAAATAAATTATATACAAAGAGAGTTTTTCACTAACTTCAAAAGCGTATGTTTATAAACATGAAATTAAAAAATTGAAGAGTTAAAACAAAAAGTAATACGATAAAAGCTGTCTTAAATTATGGACATTTGACCGACGTAATGGCAAATAGAAATATTAGTTACAAAAGCACCATACTGCAATTAATATGAAGTTGTTTATTATTATTGTCAAACTGAGATTTTATTACAGGACTGCTATTTTTTTTTTAATGTTCGCTGATGTGGAACGAAGTGCATCTTTAATATATTGTTCGATTTTGATAATAAATAGCATTATTAGTCGTAGTCTGTGGCAATATATTTAACTAAAACTGACTTCTACAAAAATGGATGGATTCTCAACAAATTTGGAATAAAAAAAATCAGCGATGTCAATAAATGTTTGCAATGTATTAAGATAAAAAAGTTTTTTGTCTACGCTAATATACAGGCTGTCCATTTTTTAATCTCCACCAATGGGGCTTCGTTTATTTGAATAACTATAATGTTGGTTAAATTAAGGCAAAAAAGAAATCTGAAGCGAGTTTATGATTTCTGAATTGTTATTGGATCAAAAAAAATTCTTTCCAAATTTGCACCGCCTAAAATTTTTTGTAAAGGTGGATATGTTCAATAGAAAGAAATCAAAATAAAAAGCAATTTTAAGTTCTCCATTAGATAAGATCTCTAATAATAACAAATTGATTAAAAACCGATACCATTGATAGTTTGTAATGTAATGTAAAGAAAAAAAAAATAGCTTTTTTTCATCTAACTCAAAAAGTATCAACTTTACTACAAATTTCTCTTTCGCTTGTTGGTCAGCACTAAAATAGTTAATTTTGCCACATTTTTACCAACATCCAGATTTTTAAATAAGCAAGATCCTACCTTGAGGGTCGAAAAAACGGCCACCGTTTACATCAAAAGTGAGTGATATCTAAATAATATCATCATATATAAGTTTTGTTGCATGTTCTTTCGTTGCATTCGTTTAGCATATAATTACTCTTAATACATTTTAGAGTACTCCGAATAGTTGCAAATGGAGATTAGTATTACATTTTGATTTATTTTAAAACCATAAATCACTTAAATACGAGTATACTTAAAAAAACCTGCATACGACTGAAAGTCCGGTCTTATCACCGGCATAATATTTCATTTCTACCTTCCTTGAATATATTTTTGATTATTAGTTTCAACGTAACAATTTCTCTTTTGGTACCCTCTTTTGTTGTTGTTTTGTTTGAAATGAGACTGAATAGTGTTGTTTCATTAAAAGCTGAAGATATCTGCTATAGTTCTTATCACGAAAGTTGAGTTCTACGTCATCCGTATCTGCACTTATCAACGACGGGCAAATTGCTCTGCGAGTGCGTTGCTCTTCTTTGGAATCGAATGCTAAAATACGTATGCAGAAACAGTGTAAGTTTTCTAAAAGGAAAACATGGTTTCTTCTATAACTTTTTTTTTGGAAATTACAATGCCTGGGACTAGAAACGGTTCCACTAGATTAAAACCATGATAAAGACAATGTTATCAAAACTTACATATTGCGAGCATTCCTGAATAATTCTTTAAAGGAAGCACTCAAATAACAACTTTCGTAGAAGTTTGATTATTAGAGAATTTAATATTTCTTGTGCTTTTTTAGGTGAATGTTATAAGGAATATTACAAAGGTCCGAAAAAATGCTATTAGAAAAGGATAAAAACATTACATATGTTCTGTATAATTAACAAGTAATTATAAAAATTAAAATTCAGTTTCTTATTTTTTGTAGATACAACCATAGCAAATTACAATAACATCATTATATATTTTTTTAAATAAACCCTTTTCTCAAGCAAACATGTATTTATTTTCTGGAAAAATCGATATTCTCTTTATTATGACGTAAAATCAAAGAGGTTTTATGTGGCACATTATTATTGATTATAAAATATATATAAATTCTATTTATACGAAGTGTTGATCAATACATGCAGAAAAAATCAAATGTGATTCTACATCAAAAATAGCATACATATTTCCAGCAATGTGTTTTTCCGAATTCTCTTCATGTGGAAGTTATGGCCTTCCGAAGTTGGAAATGTGTTTAACATAAATAGACGTTTCATCAATAATTTACTGTGGTAAAAATTTAAATATTTGAAGCCCGATCCACAAGAAACAACTACTCCGAAGGTTAATACCCCTTCCGGCATTGAACTACACTTGTGGGTCGAATAAACATTTTAAAACTTTCAAATCCTTTATTCTGATAATTTTTTGGAAGCAAATATTCTGTTATGTCGAAATTGATACGGTCTGAATCTCTCACATTTAATTTCCGATTAAATCATAACCAAACAATGATAACAATAACAGATAGCTGTTACAAGTGCTGTTGTCAAATTTTTGCACGGAAAAGAAAACTTAATTCAAATGATACTTCTATTTTGTTAATAAGCATTAAATAATCAACATAATCTGATTCCAAGGGATATTAAATAACATTTAAATTAAAGTTATTAATTTACATAATTTTATGTAAAGTGTGTTCCACGATAGAGAACTGAAGAGGGATTTCTTTTTTATTTATGGGTTTATGAAAAAACGTCATTGTTTATAAAACTCCTGCTTGATCTTAAATCACCGAAAATGACATTTTTTCGAGATTGTTTGTACAGAGAGTTTAATTATTTGAAAAAAAAATGGCCAAAAGTGAATAGATGTTATTTTTGGGGGTATCGAAAATTGTTACTAGGAAATATAGTTCATAGTGAGAAAAAATGCTCAAAAATATTATTTTGCTTAATTTTCTAAAAACTAAGCAAAACAAGTTACAAATCAAGGTTAGATACAAAAAAATAAAAAGGTATTTGATAACACTAAGTGACTAAAACATCATCATTTCAAGGTATTACCACCTGCTTTTGTGTGAATTTCTACTCTTTTTATAATTTTCTAGCCATTTCGTGTCTTTAGTTTTATTTTCTGAATTCCAATGCGCAGACCGATAGGTTTGAAGATTTATCAAATTCAAGGTTTGGAAAACAAATACCAGTTTTGATCTTGTTAGATATCGTCAGTTTGACATACCCAACTTCAACCTAACAAATGCTAAATTACAAATGTTTTCAAATGTAATTTGTGGCTACACTGAATCTTCTGTGCCATCTGGAGAGAAAAAATAAAGGACCACTGTGATAGGAATTGAAAAAATCATCTTGATAATGATACTTATAAAAACAAATATTATTGTTGATTGTTAATAATAAGGAATGCACTTAGGTTTTTGCTTTCTTTGTCAAGTTTGATTAAATATAAATTTTATTTCAATATTTCGAATCATTCTTTGTGGCGTTTTCTGAAGTAACCACAAATTTCTAAGTATAGAGACACCTAGCGGTCTCTAAAAAAACAATGGAAAAGCTTCAACAACTGTCATGCAAGCACGTTTAGTGGGCTGCGTTATTGCAGCCCACATCTATTCTATTTGTAAAAATTCCTGAAAATAAATTAAAATTTGAAATTTGGGCTTTTTTGTAATTCTAAAGCATATTTTTAAATAATATTTTTCGATACTACCAAAAATAGCAGCAGTTTACTCCAGATCATTTTTTAGAATTTTCAAATAATTGAACTCCCTGTATAAAAAAATAAACAAAATAATGTCATTATCAGTGATTTAAGATCAAGCAGGAGTTTTTTTAAAACTCGTAAAACCACAAATAAAAAAGAAACCCCTCTTTAATACTCTATCTTGGAACACATTTTTTATTTTAATAAACACGAAATTGTGTTTTAGTTTGATTTCAGAGTAATATCGTACAATTAACTCAGGAAGGAGGGGGCTCCGAAAGAAACTTTGCAGGAAAGAATTATGTTAGAATCATTTCGTGGATTTTTTTGCACTTACTTATTAGCATCCGGTATTGTACGCAATAGATAAATCCACAAATAAAAACATTTCAGTAAATTCACCAATAAAGCAGAAGAAAATCGAATTTTTTGTTTCGATTTTAAATAGACGTTTGGTACATGCAACCTAAAAATATTCTCTAGAAATCTCTAAGACAAGAAAAATATTGATTGTGTAATGTGTATCTAGAAATGAATTTGATGGTTTTTTATAATACATTTCAATATTCAGGGGAGAACCAAGAATGGAAACTGGTAAAAAGCAACCAATTTAAATATCGGATTCAAGCTTTAATCTTTAAAATATAAAATTTACTTAACAATCGTTCTAGAAGAAAAAAGCAACAGCAAATGGAATAAATATGATATAGGAGGAGATGTATGAATAAAAGTTTAGTATAACGTGACTGTTTAATTTAAATAAATAAAAATGTGTATTGATCCTAATTCTAGTATAACTGACTATTATATTTTTATATAAAACCCAACCGGCAGTTTATATGGTCACCCACCTTACGTTTAGGATTAAATTATAAATTTTATAAACTTTGTAGGCTGCAATGTCTTTATTTCAAGGTACAATTTTTAGACAATTTTTTTAAAATTTTTTCCATGTGCAAACAAATTTTCCCTTTAAATTTAACTTTAAATTAACTGGGACGAGTATTCGAATCTAATCCGCGCTTAGGATTATTTATAGTGATCATGATTCTTTCCATTTTTAGTAAAATCGCCTGTTATTAATATTGAGTTAATCGGCAAAATAACTTTTGATGATTTTGTAGTATTCGAGCTTCCAAATGTTTATTAGATTATTTTAAGTCACTAATTCATTTTTAAGACAGAGTTTAAAAGATTGTCAAATATGTGGAACAAGTTAGATGGTAAAATAAATATTAATACATTAGTCAACACAAAACTGCTTTTTTAACCGGACAGATCACGAATTCAAACCTGAATTAAACCAAAAACAAGAAATAAAATCACTTTTAGTTTTGTTAGAACAAAAACTTAGTAAAAAAAAAAGTCGCTTTATTTACATTTAGAGATTAAACTAAATATTTTGACTATAACTGTATTAATTACATTTTGACTATAACGTCAAACCGTTTTGTTGCACATTTCGACTTTTCTAGAATTTTTTAATAAATTCGAAATTATTAGGAAGTTCAATGTTTTTTGCAGATTTCCAATACAACTTTATACTTCAGTTTGTAAGTTTTCCTTAAAAAAGCAATTCCGTTTGCAGAGTTGTTTATAAATTCCAAAACTCGTTTGAAGTTTTGAATTTAATTATTTTCTGAATTCTTTTTGCGAAGTTGGATTAATTGCGTTCAACTGACAAAGAAAATGTCAGTCAACATGAATGGAATTTTTAATTCAATTTCGAAATCTATACTACTGCTATGCTCTTTTATTACTTTTTTAAAGCGCCCTGTTTAAAAAACATTTAAAATGTTTAAATAAATAAAAATTGAACAATTTCAGAAAAAAAAAATTGAAAAATGTCAAATCAAAAAGGGTCTAAAAATTTAATTTCAAAACTGGGACTCTTCTTTCAAAATTAGGAGTTCAGATTTTTGTAAAGTCAAATCTAAACTTAAAATTATTTTATAAATTTTGAGATTGTTTGTAATTCCAATTTTTAAATTCTTAATTTTGAAATTTGCTGAACATTTTAATTTTTTTTCTGAAACGTAATTTCCTTTGCTCAATAAACTTTTCTTTCATAAATTGTTCTTCTTAAATATCCTCTCAAATGTTAAAGTTTACTTACTTTTACTGAAAATTTTGAGATTAAACCCTGAACCGTTTTAGTTCACTTTAAGCTAATGATTTTGGAGACTTGCAATTAATTGGATCCGTTTGCAAACTTTATAGCGTAATGACAACCCATGTCATGCAAAACGTTTGCTTTTGCGATATAAAGGTTTAAAAAAATATATATATTTAAAGAACTTAAAAGTACCTTACTCGGACCTTTACTGAAAACTGAAAAAAACTGTTACCAAATAACGAAAATGAACTGATATAAAATTTTGAATTAAACCGAAATAAAATAAATAAAAATAACGTTTTGAAGCACTAAATAGATTGTAAATAGAACTTTTTGTTAACGTCGATGATGGAATAGTTTTTATACATTAATTTATATTGTTTATCAAGTATCAGCTCTGAGATATTCTATATAATAAATATTTAAAATGTTCTAAAATATAAAATAAAGAAAAACATTTATTGAGCATTACCAAGTATTCGATTAATTAAAGCGTTGATTATTCTCAACATTTACACTGTTGTGATTGCGGATATCTGAAAAGTAGCGAAAAGTGCCGTATGGTTAAATATATGTAGCTTAGGTGTGTTTAATTGATGACTCTTCTGGTAAAATGTTAATTTGAAACAAACTATATTTTAATAAATTATAGGTAGTCTTTTTATTCTTTTATATGAAAAGCGTTATTACTTATTTAATAAGAATGTAATTTCTAATGAATATTTCAATATATAAATGATTATTTAATCAGCTATAGCCAGTAGCTAACATTGAAATTGTAATCTACTTGTAGATTAAGAAAATAATTAGAATAATTTCACTAGTATTTTCCAGAGAAATCGACTTAAAATAACGGAAAAGTAAATTACTAAGAATTTCACTGATAATGCATGGAAGGTAATAAGTAAAAAACAGATTTACCCTCCATTATTACATTAGATACAGTATTTCAAACTCATACAACAAAAGTATTTTTTAATAAAATATTTTATTGAGAAGATACGTTTAAATAGTTCTCTCAATACAATAACAGGTAAACTTCAATCTTTAGCTTAACTAGGTACAAAATATTGTCAATTAGAATATTTATGTAGTAATAACAAAAGATAAAACAAAATATAAATACAAAAATATGAACACTGGATTACTGTTACCTACACTACAGTACCGAGGGTTGCAGTGCTATTTCATACGATTCAAAACATAGTCCGCTGCCACTATAAGTCCTTTTTGGTAAGGGCTTTCAACTAAAAGATTAGCTAACCTTACGGCTTCCTGGCAATGCTGCCTGGCCAAAAATTGAGTTTGTTCTAATCCTTGTGACTTGTGCACTAATTCAAACGCCTTTTCCACATCACCCGGCTCTTGAAATCTCCTCATGATCATCGGATTCAATTCCGGATACTAAAACGAAATTTTTATCAGAAATTATGTTCGAAATACTCGAATAGGTAGGTAGGTATACTTACCTTTTCGCACGCAAATAGAACAGGTGCTGTGGCAAGTCCCAATTTTAAGTCGGCAGCAGTTGGTTTTCCCATTGCAGCTGACGAAGAAACAAAGTCTAATAAGTCGTCAACTAATTGAAATGCCAGACCTAAATTTCTGCCATATTGATAAGACACTTCTGATAGTTGTTCATCCGCTCCCGCCAGCATTGCTACCTAATGCGAAAAAAGAACAAAATCAAATAATATTCTGCTTACGTAAGACTATTTTAGAGTATTTAAAAAAACCATTTTAATCATCAAATTAAAAGTTCGCGCCCAACAATCAGCTGATGACAAGTAAGTCGCTTGGTGGCCAACTTCATTACATATGTGATCGAATATTTTTCTTAAAAATGTATCGCGATCTATTTATACTAAAATTTTGATATTTAACAGATACACATAATAAACCTTTGATAAGGGATAATGTATCTTCTTATATATTCTGAAGAGATAATTTGCTCAAGTCACTTTTTTTACAATTATTAAGGTTTCTTTAAAAATGTCGAGTTTTTTTAGAAGAAAACCCCAGAAGTACCACATAATTAACGATATTTATTTCTCAAGAAGTGTAAACTTACAATTTTTAATTTTTGGGTAAAAATGTTGACATTAAACTGTACATTTCGAGGTTTCCAAAGATTTTCTACTTATTTTCAAAACTTCTTTCTCAAAATTTTTATTTATCTACATTTTTTTTACAAAATATCTTTATTTTTTTCAAAAAGCCTTGGTTTTAAGTAACAAATTTCATTTTTAAAACCTTCAGAAATATTTTCTTGATATTTAGCGTTTTTTTAATTCTGACTTTGTTTGAAATAATTTTCCCTAAAATTGCAATTTTAATTTTATCGATGGAGATAAATAACATAATAATCAACATTTTCTTTTCTAAAATTTTTGTGCTAAGACTTACGTATTTTACTTTTTTTCGAAAGCGTAGCCATTTCGACTTTTTCAAAAGCTTTCTACATTTCTTTTCTCAAAATCTTGTCTATTACTTTAAAATTTTGATCTTTTCCTAAAAATTCCAAGTCTTCATTTGCAATTTTCAGTTTTTTATTTCTTGTCTTCGATTTGAATATCTGAAATGAATTTTGATAAATTTTTATTTTCTTTGCAAAATATAATTTTTATTTAAAATATTGAGTGTAAATTCGAAAAAAACTTAGCATTTTAATATTTTTCTCTTTCAAAAATTTTACCAGTTTAGAGAAATTTGCGTGTTTTTCGAAATATGAACTTTTTCGTAGAATGCTGATATTTTTTTTCAGTTTAGAAGCAAAATTTTAACTTTGTCAGAGATACTGATATTTTTTAAAAGTTCTTTTTTCTCGAGGCCTAGAATTTTAATTGGAAATTTTGCTAAAAATTTCATCCATTTTCAAAATCTTGATCATTTCGACTTGCTAAAAATTAAAAAAATTCATGATTTTAGACATTTTTAATTTCAAATTTTCAACTTTTTTTATGAAATTCAAATTCAAATGTTCTCTTTTTTATTAAATTAAATCAACCTAATCTCTTATTTATATTTTTGAGACTCAACATTTTGCGAAATTTTCTAAATTTCAAGTTGAAATTTCATTTTTTTTTAAATTTTCCTTTTCACTGGATTTTGACTATTATTTACCTTTTATTCTCGACTTTAAAAACTAAACTCGATATGTCGAGAAAATGATTATTCAACTTTAATTTTAAAATCTTTGCATTTTTTTTCTTTCTGTTCAAAATTTTAAACTTTTAATTTATGATTCAAAATTGAGCTTTTTCATTTATTTTTCGAAATGTTGATCATTATTTCGAAAATAATTTTTGGCGAATTTAAAGTTAGATTTTCCAAATTTTTTCGGTAAATTTCGATATTTTATCGAAAGCTTTATATTTCTCCAGTATTAATTTTAAAAAAATGCTTACTCTTAATTTCAAAGCTTTCTAATTTTGTTTCATAAATGTATTTTATTTTTCTCTCTCTTGTATTTTTATTTTAATTTCGTTTTTTTCCTTAAAATTTAAATTCAAAAATTAAAAATTTTAACAAAAATTTACACATTTAAAATTAAAACTTGAAAAGTTGAGACCTATGATAAATGAAATGACCTATTCATCTTGTTGGGAGTTTTAAATAAATTAATTTTACCGCCACTTTGCCACCCAAATGTGGTCTACAATGTTGTACGACTATCTTTGTCAGTGAATTGAACTCTTTTCCAACGTTATTTACATATATGTAATAAATTTGTCTTATGTCAATCACAATTGACCGAATAACGATTGCGATCGACTTGTTGGCCAGCCCTGGTTTATAGGTATAACCTACCTAAATGCATAACATGTACGTGAATATTTTCTTATCTTGTTAAGGAGTTTTTATGATTTTCATATATTCCATGTATATTAAGAGGACAATAATTTAGGGAAATTAAAACAAGCCAACTTTTTATATATACAGGGTGAGACATTGATACGGTAAAGGTACGCTAGCATCAGAGGTATATTTTCAAATTTCTTTTTACTGTACAGGCTAAATATGTACAAAGTGGTGGTATAAGGTTGCCTTTTTTTAAAGAAGCACCCTGTATACTTTTTGCATATTTAAAATGGCTCTAAAATGCTGATTAAAATGATATCAAACAATATGGTTCTGCGAATATTTAGTAAAAAAATGTTAAAATCGAGCCTAATTTGAAAGCTTGTTTGAAAGGAAGGAAACACCCAAATGATCTTATTTTTAATATAGAATATTTCAGTATATCCTTTTCTTAAAAAATTTCGCTAGAACCCTTTTCAAAAACACGAGCCAATTTAGCTTTTGAAAGATAATTAAAACTATTTTTGTCTATGACTCCTCGTACTTAGTAAAATCATCAAAATCTACTGACTATTTTTTACTTGATTTAATTGATTCCTCGTATTTAAAAATTATCTTTAGGAGCATTAATAGAAAATTCTGTAATAAAACAGAATTAACGAAATCCGCATGAATAGTCCAATGATTTATCCAAATGATTAATTTACATTTAAAATTTAGGAAAATATTTTTTCTTCTTTTGGCGCTCTACTCAAAAAAACGACCATCTAAACACCAAATTCGTCTGATACCATTAAATTACGCCACTTAAAATGTGTTGACCTCACGAATTCTAAATATAATTATGTTAGCCCGGCTGCATAAATATTTTAAAAACGTAAGAAAATATCGTAATAGAATAAAAAAGAATTCACGGTCGGAACTTTAGGAACTACTAAATGTTTTTATCACAATTTTTGTCAATGCAGTTTCTGAATGAACTTACCGATTTAACAGAATTTGCTATGAGAGAGGCAGTTTTTCTGTATGTTTTGGTGAGGTAGTGAGCAAATCGTTCATTTTCGGTTTCCTTTGATCCAAGTTGCATAAATTCTCCTTGAACTAGGTCAGTTACTACCTACAAAAATAAAAGTAATCAAACAATTACAAGTATTTACTTAGAGGTCAAGTAATCACTTAAGCAGTGTTAAATGGGCTTTTCAGTTAAGATAATAAATCAGTGATTTAGCTACTACTTGAGATATTTAATTATATATTGACTGATTATTACAAAACGACCTTAAATAATATTGATGATAATACACGCATACTACGACATAATATATTATCTAATAATGTGTACTTAAATAAATTTGCAACAAACTGCAACAAAAAATAAAAACACAAACTTCCTACTACTATACAAGAAAATAATAATCAACAATAATTACTCTACATGGCCACGGCCCTGAAGATGATGCATATTACAAAGCAAAAGGCATGAAAAAACGTTAATTGTTGTTTAAATAGGTGTAAGAATGCTCAAGATTTTACCTTGATAATGGTGATGACAGCTAAAACAATAGGTAAAATATCCGTTCATTTCCTTACCTGGCTAAGAACTAAAGTGACATCATTATTTTTTAATCTAGCTATCATCATCGATGCCACGGCTAATATAAAGTCTCCAGCCATTGTGACCTAAAACAAAAACAATTTATGAACATATTTCCGAATATATTGAAGCTAACTAAAGGTCAATAAATAAGCGGAACAAGACGCTGTTTTCTAAGCCAATAAAGTAACCGAACAGGAACTTTCTGAACCAGGATATTAACAGATCAAACCGTTTGTTTGCAATTAACCAGTGATGTTGTTACGTAGAATTATCAACTTGCATTGGCCTTATGTAATACAAAATGCATTCATTTTCAGTGAAAGTACAATAAGATTAAAAGTCAACAATTACTTTTATCGAAAATGTGGAACGAGGTTAATAAAAACTTGGAACCAATTCAGTAAATCAACTTTTTCGGTTAGTTTGCATTTTGAAGCTCGAAAATAGCAAAATGCGTTTAAACATAATTTTAGACAGACTCAAATCATAAAAAATTTTGAAATTGTATAAATTCGCCATTTTAAAATTGTTACACTAATAAAAAAGGCGATAAAAAAAGATATAACTCTTTTCTGCATAACAGCATGACATTAAAAATTAATACATGGAATTATTTTCAAATAATATCAAAAGGGCGACAATATATTTTATATTGTATCAGTCATAAAATGCAATGGAATGGGACCGATATAGGTAAGTACTTCATTCAGTCTTCGTTATTGTGCACTGTGGGATTTATAGGAGAAGATTACATGCTATAAACTATCCTTTTGTGTTAAGGTGCAGGCCGCGAGTGTTTTCATTTCTTTTAAACTCTAAAAATAATCCTTTTTTGATCAGATTATGACATGATGTTGAACTCAATAATCTGCTTATGGTAGTTTGTTAAAATAAAAGAAACAAATTCCTACGTTTTACCTTAAAAGTTAAAACGGAACCATTACAATCTCACTTTCGTGTCCGTCTGCCTTGTAACGCAGGACACTGAAAGGCAGAGTGTTGGGTTTTGATAACGCACGCATACATATATGGTCAGTCAAGTCAACGATTAGAATTTTTTTTTAATAAAGTGATGGATTACTTTGATCTCAAAAAAAAGTTTTAATATATCGTTTGAAGAAGTATTACTTGAAATACCTCTAATTAGTAGTGTTGGGCGATTATGAGAGATATAATCGAAATATTTTGATTGATAATCGATCATTCATTGATTCCAAATGAGAAATGAATGATGTTTCATATTCCAAATAAAGGTAACCCTTCTATAACACGGTAGTTAGGTTCCTAGAAAATGACGTGTTGTGTGAAACCGTGTTGTATGAGACCCAGAGCTAGTACAAAAAGGGGGGTTACGTTCCAAAAACTTATTAAAACAAATAGTTGTTTTTAATTCTACATGAACAACTTAATTTTTACTAAAAATATAAATGTATGTATAACACAAAGCAAAAAAAAATAAAAAATATTATTTTAATCTAACGCAACTCTTTTTTATCTTCTCCTCTCTTAAAAAAATCTGTAATTTTACTCTGCTTGCTGGTTCGTACTAAGTCAGCTCCGTTTTGAATTTTCGACTTCTTTCAGTGGAAGGGTCTGTATTCAAGAAAAATGCCTCGAGATTGTCAGCTAAGCTTAGGCCTTCTTGTTTTCTTCTTCTTTTAATGTTAAATTATTCACTGCAGAATCTCCATTAGTGCTAGCAGTCCTCAAAATCGATTTGATTTATAGCTTCGAATGCCATTTCTATCAAATCCGCTTCATCAATTTCTTCTTCCACTAATAAATCTTGAACGTCCTCAATAGCCATATCCACAAAACCTTCGCCTCCGATTAATTTAGCGAGTTCTAATAAGGCACCAACTTCATTTTCTGGACGATTCATGCACGTTTTCTGTTTCAACTGAAGAGGGCCATATCTTCTTCCAACACTCATTTAACGATGATGTTTTCAGTTCTTTCAGCGACAAATATATGATTTCGATACAGTACTTGATTGAAAATTTCTTCCAAGCTTCCATTAGGCTAATTGATTTTAAAACTGTAATGCTCTCCTTATGTAATATGTTTTAAAGATATAAATAATACCTTGATCCAATGGTTGGAGCAACGAAGTAGTGTTAGGTGGTAGGAACAGTATTTTGACATCGGGATGATTCAAATCTTGTGGGTGACATGGAGCATTATCTAATAGTAATACCGCCTTGAAGCTCAAATGTTTCTGCCTTAAATAACACTAAACGTTTGGCACAAAACAATTTGAGAACCAATCTTTAAATTAATTTCCAGTTACCCAAGCTCTTGGATTTGCTCTCCAATATACCGACAAGGTGTTTTTATTTACGTCTTTAAGTGCACGAGGATTTAAAGATCTATAAACTAGCAAGGGTTTTGCCATGAAGTCCCCCGATGCATTACTGCACAAAAGGAGCGTTAGACGATCTTTAGACACCTTAAATCCGGGTGCAGCTTTTTCTTTTTTCGATATAATTTTTTTTGGTATTTTTTCCACCAAAGTCCAGTTTCGTCGGGATTGAAAAATTGATCCGCTGTGTATCCTTGCTCTTCTATAATGTTTTGAATTTTTTCTGGATATCTCCTAGCAGCTTCATGAATAGCCGACGCAGACTCTGCTTGTATTCTTATGCTATGAATTGCAAAACGCTTTTTGGATATTTTGAACCAACCTTTACTCGCCACAAAATCTGGATTGACAGAGGATTCTGCTTGTTCTTTAAGATGTTTGTAAATTTTTGGTGTTTTTTGTTTTATGATATTGCCATCTAATGGAATTCTTTTTTGACAGCAATCATCAATCCAAATGCTGAGTGTTTGTTCCATTTTCTCAATTATTAGCGCCCTGGGGCGAGCTGCACGTTTTGCGGATGTCAAAGATCCTGCAACAACTGCACTTCTTATTGCTTTTTCATTTTTCTTGATAGTCTGGACTGTTTCTTTATTCAAATTAAGGCTTTTTTCAATGTGAGATGCTTTTTCTCCTTTCAAAAAACGATTCAAGATTTGAATCTTTACTTCTAAAGAAACACATTTCGTCTTAAACGTGACATGGCTTGGAGCTAAAACTTGATGTCTTAAAGACGAAAAAATTGTTCTTTAACGCACCGTGGCTCGACGCAGACTGCCGACTACAAAACATATACATTTAAGGCGAGAACAACAAACTTCACAGGTTTTCATGGCAGGCAGACATGCGCAGTGTAAAAGGGCTAATTTTAAGTTTAAAATTCAATTACTAAATTTCCTATTCTAATTAAAAATATTTAATAAGTTTTATTTTTGCATAAAAATGTTATAAAACTGGTTTATAACAATTGAATGTGCAAAAATAAAACATCAAAATGACTTTGTTTCACCCACACTCCTACTACTTTTGTTTTCAAGCCACGGAGATGTAAATAAATATTTCCGCAATACTGTATTTTTAGGACACCAAGCCTCGCTACGGCTGTAGAATATACAAGTACGATGTTGTACAAAGCTTTTTGCAGTTTTCTTATCGTGTTATAGCGAAACCGTGTTATAGGATGCCATGTTGTAGGAGGATACCCGCAATTTACGAATCCGTGTTATGAGATGCCGTGTTGTATGAGGGCTACCTGTATTCCATAGCCCGACACCACTGCGCACTTTCTACTTAACGACTAAGGGAGCATTCATTTCAATACGATTATTTCGACTTGAATGATATTCCATATATTTCAAAGCGTCTGAGAAGTGTGATATCATTGAACAACTCGACGCAGCTGCGTACTTCTACTGAGAACATCATTCATTTTCAAGCGATTATGAGTCAAATGGAATATGAAATATGAATTACCATGGCTTCGACTTCGAATGAGATATGAGTGACTAATCATTGAGTATTCATATTACATATTCCGAAATTTAGCGGTATTTGTGATTTAACACCTCGACAAATAATATATCATTCATTTAGACAAAATTGTTTGTTTATAATCCTAAATATAGTGTTATGCGGCAGCTCACTGCTACCAAGCAAAACCGATAACGAATATATTTCTAATTCTATTGACATGTTTAGAGGTGCTAGTGTGATGATTGTTAAAAAAAATGACAAATTTCAGCGTAAAAAATTGGATCATCATTTTAAATAAATTTGGTATAAATTATGAATAATGTATTTATTTAAATTTTCTATAAAATGAGTTTATATTTTTTTTCATTTTTCTGCCGATTAAATAACATTTTCCATCTAACCTTTGCCACAATTATAAAAATCAAGCAAAAAAGCTGGATTGAAAAATCATACAAGAAGTTTTAGGAACTATTTACTAATTTGGGGTCCCGAAATGAAATTCGAAATAAAATACCATGATCCAATAATATCCTGAATTTTTGACAGATATAATGAAATATTTCATTTATAATCGATCATTCGAATGATCATTCGATTATTCCAAGCGATTAATTCGACTCATTCAATTATGAAAATATGTCGATTATGCCCAACACTACTAATTAGTAATATTAGGCTGTAAATTATCGAAAGACGCGGTTTTTTCGACCAAGTGATAGTTACTGAAGAAAAAAATCGTATAAAAATGGATGCTCGTTTTCGAGGGATATTTGACCAATACATTATTAATTCTTATGAAATAAAAAACGCTAATTAGCTGAAAAATAACGTAAGTCTTAAAAGTTTTGGCACAAAATATTTAACCATATATTTTTACAGTAAATAATTTTATTTCAATTTATATTATTTATTGTAATCAACAGCTTAGTAAATAACAAAATTATTAGCTTAAACCAAATGTGCTGTTCAATGGGTAGCGATTTTCTGCGAACTAAGGTTTTGGAATTTTCAGAAAAATACGTTAAGTTGATATTTAAGCCGTCCAAATCCTGACGGTTGATATTAGCAGAAAATTGCGTTTCACTGAATAACGTGGACCCTTTAAGCAAATAATTTTGTTACTTACCAAACTGTCAATTATGGTAAATAATATAAGTTTAAATTAATTTATTACAAAAGAATATTTTATGCCAAAACTTTTGAGACATACGTTATAGTACAGATTTAAATTGTCCTTTACAAAATTTTATTTAGAGGTTTAGTTAGGAATTAGGACATGCTTATTGTTTATTAATTAGGCGCGATACAGAAATTGCGGCATCACGTAATCTAATAAATTAAAACTTTGGTGTTTACTTCTAGAACTAATTAAATACATATAGGCTAAGTGTAAAAAAAGTTTTCTCATCTAGTGTGCTGCTGTCATTTTTTGACATGTTCACGTATGTTCCTTACTTGATTCGTACTCACCAAATTGATATTTAAGCTTGACATAAAAATTCTACAGTATGGTACTATCAGGAATAGAAAAAATCCATTCGCGATTACGTATTTGGGATTATCGAAAGTAGGCTTCGATAAAAGATTCCTCTTCCACTGTAACATCAAATAAATAAAATATTTCTTTAAGGTTATGTTTGTTCATCTGCCTGTTTAAAATACCGATCAAGTAAGGAACATACGTAAACATGACAAAAAATGACAGCAGCACACTAGATTAGAAAACTTTTTGTACACACGGTATAATTAAATAATCGTCAATTTTATATTAAGCCACCAATATTGTGCTACATCTACTAACAGAAATTTCTTTAGCGGATCATCTGACTTGAATTCGATTTGAAAAAGTAATAATTTTCAAAGAAGTCAAAGTGAAAAATTCGGATCAAAGACCACATTTAAATATTTATGTGCATTGGTGTTCAAAAAATTTAGTATTTCTCTCAAGGCCTAAAGCTAAAGAAGACTACCTTTTACAACATCCACTACCTACAGGTTATAGAATGTCAAAGCTCAAAAAATCAAATAAAAACTTTAATAAAACTGTTTTAATTAATGCAAACTTAGAAAATGTTTAGTGACATCCTCATTACGTAATATTTATACAGTCTTCGTAACAAGGTTATTAGGACATTCGTTACTTCCGATATTTAAGTAAGACTCCAAATTTATTTCCTGTTATAAAATAAAGTGGTTTATTTAGAAAGTATATTGGAATAAATGAAACTAAGTATTTATCTTCTCTTGGGTTGGTTATTTTGATGATAGGATAATCGCACAATATTTTAAGAAAAATGCAGCATTCTAAAGAAATATCGGTACTCGTCTCCTATATCAAAGAAAATTTTTATACATTTAAAATAATTTGTATAAACTAAAATGTTTTTTCTTTTCTTAAGATCATAACACTACATTTAATTAATAATAACACACATCCACTTCTAAACCAATTCATCTAAATCTCATGTATTTTTGGGTGCTGAAACCGTATCTAGCATCAGTCTTTTCGCATCACCCACAGTTTTCTCAAAATCAAATTTGAATACATAAGAA
The DNA here is from genome assembly GCA_028583605.1 of Dastarcus helophoroides. Taxonomy (NCBI): domain Eukaryota; kingdom Metazoa; phylum Arthropoda; class Insecta; order Coleoptera; family Bothrideridae; genus Dastarcus; species Dastarcus helophoroides. The sequence continues at coordinate 23,220,741 of CM053329.1, read as the reverse complement.
ATAAAAACATTTAACTTAAACTGTACGTTCATTTCATTAGGATACGATTTTTACATACAATAACATACAGTAGAACTCCGTTAATCCGAACATGACGGGACTAAGGGGTAGGTCGAATCCTAAAAAAGATCGGACCATTCGAAGAGTAAAAAATTAAGACAATTGTTAGGAAATAATGTTTTCTTCAACTTACCTACATACATATTACACCTGATATAATACATTTTGTTTTATTTTTAATCGATATGTATGTACTATTCTCGATATAAGCATTAAAAGTAATCCAAGACTATTTCCTTCTGCAAATTTGAATGACAGGCTTTTGCATCTCTATTACTCCATATTTTTAAATTAATCAAAACGTGACGAGTACAGAGTTGTTCAATGTGCTTTAAACGCTTTAAAACCATTTTTTCTTTACAAAGATTATCTAAAAAAAAATCCAAAAGCTACAGATTCAAAAATATTTATTTTATGTAGTACTAAGATAAAGGTCGAATTATCTGGAGAGTTGGACCATCCGAGGTCGGACCAACGAAATTCTACTGTATTTTACTTCAATGCTAATATTTCATGCACGTAAAGTTTCGTATACAACTTTTTCTAACGCACGAAGGGATCACAGTAATAACCCATAATGTTGATATTCCTCTGTCCCTAATACTTTTCCATCGTCTTTTTATCCTGATGGAACTATTCCCCCAGCTCTTCATTCACATCCTCCATGCTCTTCATTCACATCGTCCATGTTTTTAGAAAAAAAAAAACAAGATTGTTGTACAAAAAAAGGTCATTATTCAACCCAGATTTTTGAACTCGTCTATCAAAGACAATTTAGCAACAAAATAAACACAAATACAACGAGATTAATTATAAAATCAGGAAAAAGGTAAGAGAGGCAAAAGGGACATGCTTTGGAGAGAAATGTAAAGAAATTAAAGATCTTCAACATAGATACGATTTCTTTAACCTACCTAAAAAGGTTAAAAAATGGCAAGGTTAAGACGACATCATCCTATTAATTTTCTCCTAGACAGAAATGGAAACACCACAACACAGACAGATGGAAAGGTACAATGACGGAGAGAGTACATCAGAGAACTGTTCGACGATGAAAGAGGGGATTTAGAAGACATAGAACTTGCCCCAAATGAGAATGAAGTTGGTCCAGGTATCACAAAGGAAGAAGTAATGCGTGTCTTGAAAACAACAAAAAGCGGAAAAAGCCCTGGACCTGACCAACTCCCTATTGACGTACTAAAAATTATAGAAACAAAGTGTTTAGACATCTTGGTTAAAATGGAATGGTATTGATAGACTACCCCGATTTTTTCGACACAACAACAACACTGATCCGATCTGCCCTTTGGTACAAAAATGCCAAGTCATACAAAAACCACGATAACGTGAAAATTGGAGGAAAGTTTCCGAAGTTCTGAACAGGGATTTTTTAACATTATCCGGGTCTAATTAATTGCAATAAACAATGGAAGGTAGGAGCAGAAAAAGCTCGCGCTCGCGAGTGCGACCCTTACGGCTCTCCTTGTGAAAGGGCCGTTAGCCTTCTGGTTGTCATTTATTTTTTGCTTGCAGTCTCTGCAGAATTTGGACCTGGGAACTTTAAAACTATGTTATCTCCATTAGCTTGTGATGTATGATGTATCGCTGACCAACGGATATGTGTAACTTGTGTCTCTTGGCACAAAAAATTTAATTTGACATTTGAATTAATTTTGTTTAATTATTTTCCTGTGCAGGATTTTGTCTTTTTAGCGAAAATGTCACCAGCTGGGAATCACATCCTATTATGGGGCAAACCCTCTTTAATCGCGTTTTGAAGCGTATGCTCATCAAACTTCAAAATCAGTTTTTTTTTCGATAATTTGTAACCATCTGAAAGATTACAGCACTCCTGTAAATGAAAAAGTTACATCATGGAACAAAAACCACCAATGTCACCAGTTAGGAATCACATTCTATTATGGGGCAAACCCTCTTTAATCGCATTTGTATACTCATCAAGGACTGCAAACATTAATGACACGCAAACCCGAAAACAGCCAGCTCTATGTACTAGACCTAAATACAAAGAAGACAAAATACATGGTTATCAGTAAACGCATAATCCTGAATACACAACTGATAATCAACCAACAACCAATTGAAAGGGCTGAAAGCTATACATACCTTGGCACTAATGTAAATAGTCAATGGGATCACTCACTGGAATAAAACAACGTATAGCAAAAGCTAGAACAGCATTTATGAAAATGAGTACTGTCATCAGAAGTCATGACCTGCCGCTGAAAACCAAGATCCTCGTACTCCAATGTTATATTTTTCCAGTTTTGCTCTACGGAGCGGAGGCTTGGACACTCTCCGAAGTGTCATTGAAAAAACTTGAAGCGTTTGAGATGTGGTGCTACAGACACATCCTAAAAATCTCGTGGATTGACCATGTCACGAATAACAAAGTTCTACGCAGAATGGGGAAGGAATGCGAAATTACCGCTACAATTAAGAAATGCAAATTGGAATACCCGGGCCATATTATGAGAAACGAACAACGATATGGCCTTCTCCAACTAATACTGCAAGGGAAAGTGTGCGGTAAGAGAGGACCAGGACGAAGACGAATCTCATGGCTTCAGAATTTAAGAATATGGTTTAACATGACCACAACTGGATTGTTCCGCGCAGCTACCAATAAAGTAAGAATAGCCATGCTAGTCGCCAACATTCGGAGCGAATAGGCACTGCAAGAAGAACTCATTAAACTTCAAAATCAGCTTTTAATTTTTAAGGGACACTATAAATATTAACAATCTACAATCTAACTTTTATCGAATGTAGCCCGTTACAAAGCAAATTTAGAAAATTCGTTTAAATAAATTGAAAATCAAAGAAGTAACTTAAAATCTGATTTTTATTCGATTTTGTTTAAACACTAAAAAATGAACATGTAGAGTAATATAACTTTCCTGGGGAGTGTTCTGACGTGTGAAAAGCTACATAGCAGTTTTATGACGCCAAATTTAAATGTGTCCTAAGATTGAAATACAAAACTTGTCCCCTGAAACCAAGAAAGATTAAAAAACACAACAAAGGGTGCTCTAACGTGTTTCGACAGCCAAGCTATCATCTTCAGAGAGATACTGTGCTAAGGTTGAGTCTGCCCCTCTTTCCCGTATCTAATATTTTCTAAAGAGTGCGAATAAAGGAACTGGTTTTCAAACCATCAAATATACACAGACATTTTCTCAAACGCATACTAAATCATTCAGTGAAGTTCTTTGCTATTCAATTCATCCAAATTAACCAACTTTCTCTAATTTTTTCGTAAGTAAGAATGAAACCCAAAGCACGATATGATTGAATTCTTAAGTTATGGAATGTATCTGTTGTAATCATCAGCACAATTAAAAACAAGCTGCTAGAAATATAAAGTAAAAAGTATTTTTTGTAGTCAAAAACGGGAATTAAAATTACGTCTTTGAAACTGTAAAATATCGACAACTAATCTGAAATATTCTAAATAAATGTTAGCAATTACAGACTAAAATATTCTTCAGTAGGAAACCGTTCTAAAGATTTGATTCAGATTTAGTATTAGGATAAGGTTTGGCTTTTTAAATTTATCTATATCTAAAAAGGTGTCACAAAAAACATTTTTTTTATTATGTCCTCTTGTAAATATTTGAGGTTGTTGCTGGTACCTCCAAACTTTCCCAGATGGCATTGACGTCTTACGACTGAAATGATTAAATAGTAATAATCTCTCTATCTTTCATATCTTGGAAACAGGTCTAACGATTATTTTTAGTTACACCAGATAAGTATTTCTCCGGGAAAAACCCGATTTTACACAAAAAAGCTTGGCGGCTGCAGCGGTTAATGTTAATAATAATCTAAGAACTAAGGTACCTCGCAATCACTGTTTGAGGCATAATTTTATAGATTCCCATTGTTAATAAAACTTAAAAAGTAACCGAAAATCTATGTAAGTATAAATAAAAACTAAGAAGCCACAAAAAAACAAATAAAACGAGCTGAATTGATATAATGCTGGAATGCTGCAAACAAGATACAGAGAATATAAAAAAATGTACATGCAACAGAAAAGAAATGTTATTTTAGGTTATTATTTTTTCAATGATCACACATAACTGCATTTTATTCAAATAGTTTACAACTGATTTTCACTTTTGAACACAAATGCAATTATATTAAATAAAAGAAAGGCTACAAAGATGTCAAATATGAAATCAGAAAGTGTAACCGATCTAATAGTCTAATGATAAGCTGGGCCGTGTCTGAAATGTCTCCCAATTCATAAAAAGGTAAACAAATTAATTATTTTAGTTCATAGTTATGCATATATTTATGGCAAAATGCAGACTAATTTCTTTTACAATGGAATGTACTTAAGGTAATCAGTTTAAACAGACTGAAAATGAATTTTTTATCAATTTCAAGTTATTAAACAAGAATGCCGTCCTTATTTACAGATAACAACTTGTTAAGTTTATAGGAGAAGAGGTTTGAATTTCTTCTGGGAAATAATAATAAAGATGCAGATGCTGCTGGACATTACATAATTATTACATAACAATAAATATACATCGACAGAATACGACCTTGTTAAAAGAATTTCTAAATTTTCTCGCTTCGTCTTTCGTGCGTCTTGAATAAAATAGTAGGCCATATGTGATCAAACTCGCAGACAATACAAATATTTGTAAATTTTGTGTTGCTGCTATAAGGTTCATCCATGATACAAAATTTTGTATAGTTGAAATCTGTGGTTGAAATGTGTAACATGTGAATAAAGGACGAGGGTTGTTATACAAATTACCTTTTGCTTTTTAAGGAACATGCTGCACCCTCAACCTAATGCAGATGCGGATATTGAAAAATACATATTTGCTGCAAGAAAGTGTGAATAATCTGCCAAAGACAGGAGTCAGTTCAGAAGCACACATCCAACACAAGGGGCCCAAAAGGGGTAGCCCGAGTACTGGCCCAATTTTAGGCAACCCATTCAGAACCAGAAGTGATCTTCTTTAGAACAAGAGCAGGTGTACCATTAAGAGTAGATCTTTCGATGTGTTTCGCTAAAGAAGATTTTTTCTGATCTTGCGTTGTATGAAGACAACTTCAGATACGTTATACCAACCAGTAGTTCTGGAGCTTGTCAATCAAGAGTAGAATTTTGTGCAAGTGTTGAAGGTTGTCGTTTTAATGTTGTTCTCATCGAGATGTAAATTCACAAGATGACCGCTGGAACAGTTGATGAGCATCTTTATGATTATGACTCTTTTGTCTCGTTAATAAACTGTTTATAAAAGTTCCTTATGTAACAACAATAATGAAGAGATGATTTGCAATTTTATATTCTTTATTCTCGAGCGTCTACAAGAACACGTGCGTCTGTCTTAATTGACAAGTATGACTGGTGACGCACAATAGTGCCAACTGGATCACGTACTGTGACATCCCCATATTTGGTTTTTTAAACATAAACATTAGGTATTTGAATATACAATTGAAAATATATCAAACATTTTTTCGAAATAAATTATAAATTTATTCTTTGAACACGGTTTACCACGCAAGCGGATCTGGTAACTGTTGGTATTAATCGTGACTGTGTCAAAGAAGTCGGACCTGGAGAGTTGTTTCCCATAGAATTGGAAGGCAAGTTCTCGGCTGAATCGATGGCGGGGATCTGGAGCGGTTCGTCGTTGGCTCTGGACGGATTGACCATTGATTCAAATGGCTCTTTAATCTTGGCTTCAGATTTCTGTACTAGGCTCGAGTTTCTTCTAATGTTCTTTCCAGTTTAAGTTTCGATGAACACCAATCTAGGATTGTTATGACCTGTAATTCTTCCCGTTTTCCAATCACGAGGAGCAACCTGATATCGTATTTGGTCGTTGACATTGAAGTTAGTGGCTGGTTTAGCGCTTCTGTTTGCATAATTTTGTTTGTCTCGTAATCGTTGTAGTTCTAGATTGACTAGTTCTTTCACTTTGAGTGTAAGATTTTCAGTCGTAGTAGGGAGTTTAGATCTGGTCAGCTTTGACACCAGTCTTTTATTGGGTGATCCAAGGACGTCATTTCGCGGTGTGTTGCGGAAATTCAGAAGAGCAAGCTGAACGTCAGAATCATCTACAGCACATTTTTTAAGGATGTTTTTAGCAGTTTGCACATTGCGTTCCGCTAAGCCATTGCCACGAGGGTGGTAAAGGCTTGAGGTTTGATGACGAAAGCCCCATTCTTTGGCAGATTCTTGAAATTGTTTTGAGGAGTACTGTGGCCCATTATCCGTTTCGACGATTTCTGGGATTCCGAAGAGCGCAAACCATTCTTTCATGAATTGAATAACTTCTCGCGAAGTTTGTGTCTCTAACCGTTTTACGTCGAAGAATCCGGAATAGCTGTCGGTAATTAACAAATATTCGCTGTTTCGGAATGAAAACAGGTCATTTGCTACAATCTGCCAAGGCAGGTCCGGAAGTTTCTTCATTATGACGATTTCCTTGTCTTTGTAGCTTGTGTTTTTTGACATACAGGGCAGCCGTGGACAAACTGCACAATGTCTTTGAACATTGTTTTCCAATAGAGCAATTGTCTAGCTCTTCTCAAGCAGATTTGCACGCCTAGATGTCCTGCATGTACATTTATTAACATCTTCTTGATTTGAGTTTTCGGTATGACAACTGACAACTTTGTCACCTTTGAGTATAATGCCGTCGTGATAAGATAAAAAAATGTCGAACATTATCCGGCAGATCTTCACACTGATCCGTGAACCCATTACTAATGTAAGTTAGTAATGTTCGTAGTTCGTTGTATTGTCCAGTAGCTTTCGTCAATTCGGATTGTGCCGTATCTGAAATTGCTATTGCAAATACTTCTTCTAAGTCTTCGTCCTGTTGATTTTCCGTGGTGTTACAATCTCGACTTAGTTATGGGAATTTCTGTTCCTTTTTTGTACTTTACAACTGAAGAGTATGACAGAACTTCCATTAGTATTCGTTGTAATATCGGGGGTGCTGACGAAATCGGCTTCTTGAAAATTACTTCCAATGGTTTATGGTCGGTCTCGATAAGGAGTTTTTTTCCATAAACATATTCGTGGAATTTCTTGCAAGCAAATTTAATTGCTACAGCTTTTTCTATTTGGGGGTAATTTGGGTGACCTTCCGTAAGCGCTTTTTGTAGCAAAACCTACGAGTTGATGGTCTTGAAGTAAGACTGCTCCCAAATTTTTCGAACTGACATCTATACGGACAATGTTACTTCCTTATTGACTTCGTAATATTTTAGCACAGGGGTTTTTTTCAGTAAATGTTTGATTTTTGTAAAAGCTGATTCTTGTTCAACGTCCCAACGCCACTGTATGTCTTTGTGAAGTAGGGTTGTGTAATTTCAAACATGTTTATAATAAATTTGTTCAGGTATGTCACCATAGCTAAGAGTCGTTGGAGCTGCTTTTTGTCTCGAGGTGTTTTCAAGGCTTGAATGGCAGAAACCTTTTCAGGATCTACTTGCACCGATTCTATGACATTTAATTTTACCATCGGGTCAAGTTCCACTTTTACAGCATCTCTTAGCGAATGTGGTATTCTTCTAGCTAGCTTGACTTCAAATTTTGGACTTTCTATTAAATCGCTGTCGTATTCGTAATTTTTCAGACAACAAAGCCCTTTGAATAATTCTTCGTCTTGTGTTGTCAAAATTTTCTCGAAACGATTGATTAGTTCTAGCTGTTTACATGAGCTTCGACCTAGAACTAGCATGACTTTTTCATTTACAACCTTGAAATTGAGGATCGATGTAATGCCGTGAATTTTACAGCTGAGGTTGACTTCACCTACAACATTCAGTTTATTATTTGTGATTCCAATGAGTCGTTTGGTTTTTGACAGTAGGTTCTTCTGATTTAATTTTTCAACCACTTTTGAAGGCAATACGTTGCAGTCTGCTCCTGTGTCTAAATTTATCTTGAATTTATTGCCTTCAACTTGTACCACTTCTGTTCATTTTTCGTCGTCGCTTGTAGATATTGTGTTGACAAATAACTCGTCGTCATCGCTCCATTCATGTTCCAAAAAGTGGACATTTTTCTTTTTTTTTTTTTTGACTGGCTGAGTCTTCTTTTGTTTAATCCAGCATTGTGCCGAAAAATGACCCTGTTTACTGCAGCTGGAACATGGCTTTTTATATGCAGCTTCTTTTTTTTTTGTGTCGCTATCCGCATCTTCTGTAATCAAACTCTTCTTCTTTGTTGTCAAAGGCTGATTTTTCTTTTGTTTTTCGTGGACGTGTACGCTACTGACGTCGTTTTCGACCTGCAGTTGCTCTAATTGTTTGATGGCTTGTTCATTAGCACGACAAATTGTAATGACTCGATTCAGCGTTAGATTCTCTTCAAAAAATAATTTTTCTCTGACTTTGTCGCTTTTAATGCCAATAGCAAAAGATGCTAACGAAGCAGGCTCTCCAACAGAGCTTCGAATTCACATGTCTTCGCTAGGTTTTTAATTGTCGTGAAAAATTCGTCGAAAGTTTCGCCGTCTTTCTGCACCGCTTTGTTAAATTTGTAGCGTTCAAAGGATACATTAATTTTTGGTAAGAAATAGGCGTTGAACTTCGCTTCAATCACTTCAAGGTTTACTTGTTGATCTGGTGTCAAGTTAAACCCGTTAAAAACCGCGATTGCATTATAGCCAATCGTCGACCTAAAAGTTGCATCTTGTAATTCGGGTGGTTTTGTCGATAGTCTTCTAACTACCGCGTACCATTGGAATTGCTGAAACCATTGTTTCCAATTAGTTGCGAGATTTTTTCCCACGATATTAAATGGTTTTGGAGGGCGGATTCCTTGTACTGCGTTGATGGTTCTATCATCGGCACCGTTGTCTGGGGCATCGTGATTTTCCTGTATGTTGACTTCTGATACCATGTAACAACAATAATGAAGAGAGGATTTGCAATTTTATATTCTTTACTCTCGAGCGCCTACAAGAACACGTGCGTCTGTCTTAATTGACAAGTATGACTGGTGACGTACAGTAGTGCCAACTGGATCACGTACTGTGATACCTTACGTCTACAACAGCAGTATGAGCCTATATTAGAGGGTCATTTCACCACGACACCATGCACAATTCTTTCAGGAGACAGCCCAAGCACATCTTTTGCTAAACCACGATTTAATGGAGGCAGTTTGCTTTTGACAATTAAGAACTGAGCATTTCGTATATCTATTAGGATGGTTTAGGTAATCGATTCATTGTCTGGGTTAAAATAGACCTCTTACCTCTTACCAAATCTGCACATAAGAACGGCATGGTATATACTATATACACTGAGCGGCAGGCTGATATAAGCTTGTGATCAGCGTGTCTAAGCGGTGATACTGAATTAATTTAATACGGATCTGGAGAAGTGGTAGAAAAGAGTGTTGAGTAGGTTAGATTGATGGTGATCTACATCACATATTCGTATGTGTTCCTTAAAAAGTTGCAGGAGTCCACATGTGTTGAAAAAAGCGTTTTCTGCCCTTCACGCGTCTTCTAATAATAAGCAAAAACATTAAGACAATATATTAAACCAAAAAATTGCTGCATATGTACACTGAAAGTTAAGTAATAAACTACAAGATCTGATGAGAGGCAATATTTTGAACACTCACTTTTGAACAAACTTGAGTTTGAAGGAAAATTTATTTAAAGGTGACGCTTTTTAAACAAGTATACATAACTACCAAAAAAAAAGAAAGCAGCATTGAGAAGCTGAATCAATTGTTAGTGTATTTCGGTACTCTCTTATTTGAACATTGAAGAATCACACTCTTCGATTAGGCCGTTGATTACGGGTTTTGCCTAAAAAGTTCTTTCATAGAGAAAACTAATATATTTCGGGATTTTTTAAATTGTTTAGTTTTCATAACATTTATACCAGCTGCTACGTTTGTAATTTGCAATGGGTCACCTGGTATAATATTCACCTCGACACTTCATAATGATATCTAAGCCATGTCTTAAACCCAAAATAGTGTTTTATAACCTAGATCTACAAATAATAAAGACTTGTTTATGATGTTATGTGGAAAGTATCAAACGTACGTATAAATTAAATAGATTTGGTATTAGAATCCTTAACATTTTACTTTCTAGACTAGAGTGAGCTTGAATACCAGCACGTTTAGCTTTTACTTAGCACCAAGTCTACTTATGCGCACTTATTATTCTAAATATAGCTTATTTATAACCAATGAATAAGCAGCCAACGTGCGAATATGTGTACAAAATAAATTCAAACACTAAGGAATTGCTGTAAATTTCTTATCATCTGCACTTTATGCAATCAACTGGATTATGAAACTTGCATTTATTGAATTTTTACCCTTCAAGTTATCATTAATTGACAAACAACAATGTAAAATAAATATTATTTTTGTAACGCCATATCCCAAAATTACATTTATTTAGCGGTTTCAATGTATCAAAATAATGCCATTATTGACAAGTACAAAATAAAGGAAGGTGTGAAACAAAGAAATTTGATTTAACATTTTAGAGTAAAATAAAACTTCGTTGAAACATTAATTTCATTAAATATTTCGTTGTTTTGTTATTGGTTTCAATGGAAACTTTAATACAATTTAGTCATAACAAAAAGCTAACGCATTTTTACAAAATTATATTGTTTTTTAATTTCGTATGACGTTACAAAAATGCTGTGTACAGGGTATACGGGGGAAATTGAACACCCTGTATACTTAGTCATATTTTATTTCGTAGAACTTTGAAAAAGAGGGGAAGTTGCCTCTTAAAAGTTTTTCATTACTTCAGTCGCTTCTGAAATATTTTACTATTTCGTACTAGGTGGACATCCTGTATAAATCGTGACCAAAATGTTTTGTTTTTACTTATAAAAAAACACCATTTTAGCTATTTTTTTATACAAAATACTATCATATTTATTTATTTATTTCAACATTAGACCTGCTGTGTAAAATAATTAAGTAATTAATAGAAAATTTCTGGGTCACACAACTGCCAATGGTCAGTTATTGATGGTTAAGTGTTATTATCAACGTGTTATTTTGCTATAGATCTATCTAACTATACATATAATGCTGTTAAACAAACTAGTTGAGTTAGGCAATGATGATGCAATGTAAAAGATGCAATTTGTAATTCATGATAAGCATTTGTTATGCAGTGCTAAAAACCCCACAAGTCTTTTATATTATTTTGGTTTATTTAATCTGGTAAAAACCGTCCATTCAAGGACTACAAAAATGATAAACAATCCTACTTGCTATTCCGTTTGCTTCTTACAACTAGAATAAATCCCCCTTATAGAAGGGGCCCCCTTATATGCCAAACTATCATTCGACAGGTGTTTTAAAGCTTTGTAGTAATATATATGGAAGAAACAAAAGAACCACCATACATATAAAAAAGATTTTCGCACTAACGCAGACTACATAATGAAAAACGATAAAGATAATTTCAAATGGTGGTGTTAATGACTCTTACCTTTTTGTGGTTCCACATCACATTCACGCTCGGTTTGCCACGTCTGAAATCTGATTGGTCGATTACATCGTCGTGGACAAGTGAAGCTGTGTGAATCATTTCAGATATCATGGCTACTTCCCTCTGTGCCGGTAAAAGACCACTAAAAATATCAAGTAGGCATTAAAATATAATATATAAAAATAAACGTTTAAGTAGTCATTTTTAAATCAAAAATTTTCAATTAAACAGAAGGAAGATCGCAGTAGATTTTGTATAAAACGACGAGACAAAAATAGTAATTAACAAATTTTAGAAAATGTAATTATAAATAAATAAAAGATAATACAATTGACCTGACTGCTGAGTTATTAATATACAGGGTGTTCAAAGTGAACTCAGCACTATTGCTCACTTTCTTATTTAAAGGTACAACTTCGGTCAAATTAGCCAAGTTGTGTATTTTTTTAAAGCGGATTATTATGATGATACCAAAAAACAAAAAACAATTGAACATAGTGTTTTTGCATTTTTATCACAAAGTTACCAGGTTACAAAGTCGTTGGATAATTCGCTTTTTAACATGAAAATCGACCGAAAACGATAAAGAATTGTAGAAGAAGGATTAAGTGAAAAAAAAAGTGAAATCTCGAAGTGGGGGTGTAAATGTTATAGAGTGGCAAATACTCAAAATATATTTTCGGATGTTTAAAGGTTTTGAATTTTGTGAATATACGAGGGAAACATGTGATGAAGACGGAAACTTTTAAAACATATGTTGTTTTCCAACGAAGCATCTTTTTTTACTTCATAGACTCCACAAACCTAGTTCGGAAAAACAAGCATTTGACTATTTCTGTACACTACACCTACTGTGACTTTGGTTACGTTAGGAAATTCCAGCGTTGATACATTTTTCATAAAAAGCCTAAATGCAGACAAATGTTTAATATGTTCTGAAATGAAATAATCCGGCTGTTTGAATATTGAGTATTAATTTTGTGAAATATTATTTTAATTTTTAGAAATAATGTTTTAGTTTATAGTTTGTAACTGTTTTACGTTCCAAGTATTTTTATAAGACTTTTTTGTTCATTTAGTTGTTAGAATTTCTGTTTTACTCTTCGTCAGACTGGTTGATTAAAAAAACCAGGGAAAGGTAAAATAGATGAAATTATTTTCATATTAGTTGTAAGTGTATATATGTAAATGAAAATCTAAATAATTAGGTGGAGAAACCGGGATTTACTGTTCATTTATCATTTCTGTGGCCAGCTTCCTTTACCATTGCACCTGCTGAGTAGTAATGACGCCATAGGTGCGTGTTGACCTTTAAGCCATTTGTTGCGCTCAGCAACTCTATGTCAGATGGTTGATTTATTGAATTATTTTCGATTTTTTGTTTTTAGTAAGCCTTCCGAATACATGGTTGAAATAAATGACATTATGACTCAAACACCAGTATACCAAATGAGCACCCCATTGAAAATTACTTTTTGACTTTTTTCAAAATGCTTGTAGTAATCTTGTATGCGTTTATCCATATTCCATAAGTGCACTAAACATTAAGGCACTTTAGCACTTATACCAGCTGTGAAATTCATTGCTTGAATACTTTAAAGGTAACTTCAAAAAAGTGGCAACTGAATTTATGCATTTTTTTTTTATTCGAGAAAATGAGAAATCGCAAACTGTCAAATCAAGGCTAGGCCGTCAAAGATTCCAGATCTTTAACTTTTAAGAGATCAATTGTTGCAGTTCTTCAATAAGAAGAGACGTGATGATGCAATGTGAATTAAACCGACAATTGATATTTGAGAGTTATAATACGACATGTAACAAGATTAGTTTTAGTAAATAAACTGACAATAAAAATCATTTGTGCCAATACTTCTGTCTTCCCATTTTGCTGATTTGGTTCAATCTGGGATTGAATTAGATCAACTGTCATTTTCAAGGTCTCATTGTTGCAAAAATGTTGAATTTATATTTCATATTAACTCATACTTATTTCTTGCCATGCCGATACCAGCTTGTGTAATTGTGTATGATTCTCAGCTGATTTAAGGTACTTTTAGATAATCCAGGTTTTTCAACGATATTTCTGAAGAAGGAATACCTTCTCAAAATTTATCAGCCAAGCCTATATTTGATTTATCGAACCAGTTAAGAACATTCAAATCAACCGCTAATTTCGCCTTAAGAAGTTGTTTAAAAATTTCTCTTCGCGCTTCAATACATTTCTCATTTCAGGACAGCATGGAATACTTTTTATACATTTTCAATAATTTCAAATCAGGTGACCTTGGAGACCATTTAATAATTCCATTAGTTCCAATTCATATGTCTTATGAAAATATTTTTAAGCCAATGAGACTACAATCTTCAAATACAAAAATGGCTTAGTTAACCATAGTGAAGGAATGTAAACATCAATTGTTAATCTACCTTAAAAAAGATCAATTTTTTCATCGCCCAGTAAAGTGGGTAAATGACTTGTCCTTGCTTTACGTACATAAGGGGGAGCAGAGTGGAAAATGTTCTTACAAGATGGAACTTGATTTTTGAGGATTTCAATATCATTGCATTAGAAGAGATAAAATTATCTAGCCGACACTGCTAAAATGGAACAAGTTGTGATGGCTGTTGGTAAAAATGAACAATGTTTTGCATAGGAGGATTAGTGCCTGGGCTAATTGCAGAAAAACTAAAGACTGGACTTTGTTTTGCGGTTACCAAATAAACAGCTTATAAAAGATTTTACTTTCGTACAATCAATGACGGCGACTGAGCCAAATACGTGGAAGTCTATGTTTTGGTTGTTAAAAATTTTCCGAGCAATCACAAAACTGAAAGCTATATTATGCTAGTAATATTGAAGAATTTTAAATTTCCATCAGTATATCTTTATTTATAAATGTGATTGATATTCAGCAACATAAACGTGATTGAATATTCAATGAATAGCGTATGTAAGTTACGTTTTTAAAGAAATTTAATTGTGTTTAATCTAACCGAAATGAGACGGTACTTAAACTTCTTTATTAATTTTGAGTAAAATACTTATATCTATCTATCTTCTCTAAATATTTCAGTTGGAGAGACGAGATTTACTCCGGAATCCTACATTCTCAGTAAGCAGAGTAGACAACGGCCAGTAGGCTCCATCGGAAGCAACCAGAAACCCAAGAGAAACGCAAATATCGACCGATACGGTTTTGGTTTCCTTATTTTGAGACATGTACTGCGGCATTTTATTTGTCAACTATCCTGAAAGCGGAAATAAAAAATTACGAAAAAATTGCCCCAAATGGAAAAGTGCCTTTTCACCAAGATAATGCACGGTGTTATAAGTTATTAACTGCGGTAACAAAATTGCACTAATTGAAATTGGAGTTGTTTCCCGATGCACCTTATTCTCCAGATCTGGATTTCAGTGACTATTACCTGCTCACAGACCTCAATAAAATGCTATGGGAAATGAGATTTGTGTGAAATACAAAAACGCCTATTTTGAATCCAAAAATAAATTGGTGTACAAAAAAGCCTTCGAAAATTAGAGAATCATTGGAATGACTCTTGAAGATAAATAACCTGCAATCTTGCAAAAAAAATGTTTTGTTTAGTAATTAACCTCGGGATTTATTGAGTG
Organism: Dastarcus helophoroides; assembly: GCA_028583605.1. NCBI lineage: Eukaryota > Metazoa > Arthropoda > Insecta > Coleoptera > Bothrideridae > Dastarcus > Dastarcus helophoroides. The sequence continues at coordinate 23,205,552 of CM053329.1, read as the reverse complement.
ATCGGATATTTCTGAAAGCAGTTCACTGTACTGTACATAATATGAAAATTGCAAGATATCAATTCCAGCAATATTTTTCGTTTATGTATTTTTGGTGGCGATTCTATTAGCACATTTTTGACATTTACCCTATTTGGCGATTCAAAAAAAAAACACCTATCCAGATTATCCTAATTTTGTACTAGCTACCCGGGCGCTAGCAAAATGCAATAGGTACTATGCAGAGACTAAATAGACTGAACCTAACACGGTAAGCAGTGAAGCCAGTTGAAAGCCTGGCGAAAGCCTAGCTCCATTTAGCTCGCAATGCCCTCTTATTATTTGACAGACCTTTGCGAAGATAACATCGGTTTTTTTTTAAAGAAAATAGGCGGTAAATATGGGGAAGTGTATTGTGGATCATTGTTGAAACCTCAGTGAACACATTAGTGAAGGAAAATCAAGAGTTTCATTCTTTGGGTAGGTAAAAATAAAATATATAAATATTCAATTATCGGCGTGCGCGCGTCGCCATTTCACTGCAATCATGACGTGTTTACAGCACCGGCTTAACAATATTGTACACAGGCGTCGCGTATTGAAAGAAAATTATTTTACTATTAAACCAAGATGTCTTTGAAAATAGTTCTCCTGAACTTTTACCAAAAAGCACTTATAAAAATTATCCTATTGGTCCAAAAGCCCCTAATTCTAAAGTTTCATCTAAATCGTTAGAACCGTTACGCGGCAAGTTTCGTATTTATAAATTTTACTTAATCCGACCATATCAAAGAGTAGTGGAATGCACCTCCCCACTTCCCCGGATTTTAGCTTCAACTGTACGCATGAGACAACATTGAAACGTTCAGTCTATTTAGTCTCTGGTACTATGTATATTTAAAAGATGGTCGCCCTTTATCGTAAAATACATTCCATTACACTTATTTTTTTTTATATTTTGAGAGAACGTCTTAAAAAGATATCGAATAAGGGAGGCGATAAAAGAAGCAGAGTACTATGGAGATACAGAAATCGACTTTTTTATATTTATCATTTTATTTATGCTTATATGCTTAAATACCTTAGAAAAAATATCCTCTAGTTTTTTATGGTACCTACCTATTAACTGATGTATAGTACAGTAATATTATTGATGAGTGAATTTATGATTTATGCTTTTTTTACCTTACTATTTGAAATTAATTTAGGTTTTATCGCCTTTGACGTGTACACTACTCTTGGTTTGTGAAAAAACTTATTCATTGTGATTGTCGGCTTGATCGCTTTTAGATAGACTGGCAGATGTACTACCATCAGAAACAATAAACTATACAGTTTAAATTGACAGAATTTTAATAAACAGACCTTTTCACGAAATTGGGTAATTTGAAAGTATATGCCATTACGAAAATGCTAGTGCGACATTGAGAATATATTATTTATTAAAAATAGTAAGCATTATTGTTGAGCAACAAATTATTGATCCTATGATACTGCTTTAGTTAATCGGACGCAAAACCGGTTGTAAATTTGATGACTCCCGCTTTGATGGTGCACGAATATAAAATCTATACATGCATCAGAATATTTAGTTTTTATGGACACTTTCCAACGACGTTTTATTTTATCTAATGGTGAATAATAAACAACCGTCTTTATGTGATAACTTTTGATTTTTTCCTGAAAATGGAAAATTCATGTAGACAATAAAAATTTAAATATAGAAATCCCACATAAAATTATTTAAAATATGAGTATACAATTTCTCTTTGTATTTATCGTGAAAGAGCAGACAACAACTTTAATGATTTATAAAAGATTGTGTTTACTGTAAGACCAATTTTTAGGAAAAATTAATGAAAACAAAAACTTTAAAGAATTGTGTATGCATGATGATATTAATTTCATAATTTGAACTTTTTTAAAGAAATTTCAGTTTTTTCACTTTTCAATTATTTTTCTCCTAACACTAAATTTGCTGTTGTTCTTGAAAAGTCTGTTTAATTGAGGAATAATTTAAATTGCAAATTTGAAATATTACGAAAAACAAAGTTTTTTTGATTGTTCAAAGTTAATTCTAAATTTCTACATTTTTTTTTTAAGTGAAAACTTCTTTAGGCACCTAAACTTATGGTTCCGAGTAACCATTACGCGTTACTAACACGCTCTCCTGTTGGTAACGCAATTTATCGTGATGGTAACACGAAACGATAAGTTTACCTCTTATAAAAAATCGCTCATCAAGCCTAAAAAGTTTAAACTTAAAAAAGTGTTTTATCGGCAACGGGGTTCGAACCTGTGACATGTCAACAGCCTGATGCCAAGCTACAAGGGCCTTAATAAATCCGCTTCTAACTTGTGTCTTAAACATAACTATAAGCCTATTATGAGTTCAATTGACTATTGTTCATTGTCTAAATTGCATTTTAGTTTGATTATTATTTTAATTGTTTAATTGTCGAATCACTGTACAGTATAACCATCGTAGTTTTTACCATAAAACATAATGTCAACAGGTTAATATGTATGTCTTAAGAATATTAGAGTAAGTATTAACAAACAACAAACATTACTTAATTAATATTCAATCCTAATAAAAATGTATCTTTTTGCAACCGCTAATTTCGCCTTCAAAAGTTGTTTGAAAATGTCTCTTCGCGCTTCAATACTTTTCTCATTTCAGGACAGCATGGAATACTTTTTAAACATTTTCAATAATTTCTTCCCGAACTGGCTACATTTTTTAGGTTATTTACATTACCATTTCGCTTTGTGTAAAAACGATTTTTAAGATAATACCACAAGCAAAATTCGAATGGGGTCAAATCAGGTGACCTTGGAGACCATTCAATAAGTTCCATTAGGTCCAATTCATATGTCTTAGAAGATGACGGGTTTTCCTATAATTATACGTAGGAGCTCAATCCTGCTGGAATCTGACATGTTGCCTGTTTAATAAATCCATTTTATCTAAGAAATTATTGTCTAAGATGTTTTGCATAATTTTCACATATCTTTCATCATTGAGGGAAAATTCATAAATAAAAGGTCCAAAGATTCTAAATGAAATTATGCCCCTCATACCTTACGACTAGAACGAATTTGTGGAGCTCATAGCTTAGTTATTATTCATCTTATCAAAAAATTTATAGTAACTATTTATACTCTAAATGCCATTACCTTTGATAAAAACATAAAATATTTAGGGTGTTCCATTAAAAAATTATAATTTGTTAAAAATCTCAAAGGGGCGATGTTCAATTGTTTTTTTTTTTTTTTTCATAATACCATCCTAATCAGCGTCAAGAACTGAACTAGATTGCCAATTTAACCAATTTTGTATCTTTAATAATAACAAATTAAGTAACGCTGCCGACTTAATTTGGATCACCGTGTATATTATAATATAACAAACAGCAATATTTACTAAATTTATTCTTTATCGTGTCGCTCACGCTGCTTCCACTGTTTTATTTTCCCATAACTGATAATTTTTTTCACAAAAGGCCTTGTTTTCTTCATCAATCCACTGAGGTAAGACTTTTATATGAGCCACTTTACTTGCTGATATTAGAAGAGGTCCTTTGTAAGCAGGAGATATAGGAAAATTAAGAAAATTTGTATTCCTAGGATAACCAACTTAAAACTTAGAGGCTCTAATAAGACCTGGAGTATTTATATCGTGAATAAAATGAAGCAGTTTATAAATCAAAAATTTAACTTTTTGGTCGCGTGGGTAATTTTGAGTTTCTTGAGATACACAGTTATTTTTTTATAATAAATGGGCCACCATTTTTGAAAATTTAGTATTATTTTGTTATTCTCTGGATAAATTGCATGTACTACAAAAGTATTTCTTGCACTAGAAGACACTATTATTTCAGTGTATTTATTAATGCTGTAGATTGGATCGAATTTTTTTAATTTTCTTTTTTTCAAAACAAAGTCCTGCTTTGAACTAAGGCTAGACAAAATCTTACAAAACAATGATTTTTATTTGGTTCTGGGCAACTGTCCGAGAATAGATGTAGTTCTGAAACGCCTTAAGTCAGCGAGTTAAGGAGTTTATGCGTTTTGTTACTAAAAACTGATCAGAAATTTACTACACCGGTTAAGTAAAATTAGTGTATTTTAGCACTACCTGATAGAATACGACGAAAAACAACATTTTTAATAGTAATCTAAATTTGCGCAAAAAGTGACTTAATGTATTTAAGCAACCACTGATTCGATTGTATAAATTAGAAATTTTTCTTTCTTCAAATTTCGACCTTGCTCACAAAATTTTTATTTTATTTTTTAGATTCAACTTATTCCAATTTTTCTCTTTTTCTGAAAATTTTGATTTTTTCTTACTAGATTGCCTTAAACTCAAAAAGGTTACTTTTATTTTCAAAAAAAATTACTTTAAATATTTTTCTTCTCGTTTTTGGTTTTTTCAAATAAAAACTTTCGAAATTTCAACGGTAAGTACTTTCAAAATTTGGTAATGAAGTTGAAAATTTACTTTTAAAGTGAATATTTCGAGAAAAAAAATCAGGATTTCTAAAAAACAACATTGGAAATGTTTTATCTCAAAATTTTTAGTTTAAATTTTAAGGGTTTTAAAAAGTACGAAATTTTAAATTTAAACTTTTTTTTAATATTTTTAAATCATTATTCCCTTGTCTTGAATTACACTAAATTTATTTTAGCTTAAAAACTGGGCTCGGTAAGCTGAACTAAATACTGGAGAATTCAGGCAAAGTATCTAGGTGTAATTCTAGACAAAAGACTCACATTCCAGGCACACATCGATTATGCAGTGTTCAAAGCCAAAATGCTGAAGGGACTGCTGCAAGCGATGATTGGTAGAAATAGTAACCTGTCCATTGGACTTACTACTATACAAATCAATCATAAGACCAGAGATGACCTACGCATCTGTAGCTTGGCCACAGGCGACGGCTAATCAGATGAAGAAATTCCAGGTGTTCCAGAACGTCTTTGTAAGACAAGCCATGGACGCTCCATGGTTTGTGAGAAACAATCAGCTCCATAGGGAAGCTGAAGTACCTTTGATAAGAGATATTTTTAGGAAAATTAATTCCAGGGCGATAGTGAGAGCGGAAACGCATCCCAACGAACTAGTTCGACAGGCAGTGGATTACGATCCAGACATCCCAACCAGGATTAGGAGACCAAGGATGGTCCTCTAGGCTACGACTTCCATCTTGGAAATTTTCTGTTTTGTTTGTTTCTTATGTTTCAGGCAAAACAGCTTATAATAGTGCTCCAGCAATATTGTAGTGTTCCGACGGAGGGATTGGGGGCCAAGGGCCCGGCCCGAAGAAGTAGGGGTTTTTAGTCGGTAACCGTAGTTTGAGCGGAAGTCCGACACTATCTGGGTTATCTTCCCAGATGTCCGCAACGGATTTCCCCTACTTAAAAAAAAAACTGAACTAAATTTACCGTAATTCAACTTTAAAGTTAAAATTTCTAAATTGTTTTTAATTAAAATTTGGAATTTAAAAATCATATAAGGTGCACATTTGGTCTGACATAATTTTTTTAAATTTTGACCGTATCTTTTTCTGAAATCGGAACATTTTACCATTCCAAGTCTATGCTTATGGACAATGGGATAGACGGGACGTATGATAACTTGATAGTCAAAAAGTGATTATTAACAATTATTGTATTTAGACAAAAACGAAAATAACTACTTGTGTGGTAGAAAAAAGAAAAAGATAAACTTTTAATATGATAACAAAGGATTTGTTGGCCATAAAGCTTCGACGATTTAACAACCATAAAGCTGTAAGCTGTTAAATATGACCCATTAATAAGTGACGTTTAAATCTTTTCAAGACATATTAACTAGAATTAATCTTACAACTACATATAATACTAATATTTAATTAGAGGGCGGGAGAGCTTACTTCCTTGTAAAAATGTGAAATTAATTTATTGAAAATATAATTAAAATGCCTTGTGACCTTATATGTGACGATTATATCATCTGTTACTAACAGTAATGAATCTTACATGTGTTTATTTTCGTTTAATAACCGTTTATACGAGAAAGAAAATTAACTTTTATTAGCACTTATTTAACTCCTCAAAAATACCCTTAACTTTAACAAAATTGGTATGACTGACGAGCTATTTTTAATATTTTTCAAATGAGATGTCACTTGTCATAGGGTTAAAGTCAGACTCACAGAAATGGAGTTCCCTAGTACAGTGATCCGTCATTGGTCAAATTATTACTTTTTTTATTTATGTGTACATACAGGGAATATCTCTTAAACAAGCAATTCCATCAGAAAGATCTGAAATACATATCAGGGAATTAGAGGGGAAACCAAAATGAAGTACTTTTTTTGACTCACTTTGCCTCACCCCTTATGGGTTAGCTACCTCCAACTTATTTTTTTAATACCAATCTACTTCTGCTGCACACCATGGGCACACCTCTTTGCAGTCATATAGCAAAATCCTAAATCGTACGATTAATTTTTGGGGATCTCGATGTTTAAAATAGGCAACATTTTTGACAACTATAGTTGTCCGGAAAGTTCGTTTGAATTTTTTGAAAAAGATAAATTTTGAAATTTTTAAAATTTCATTGTCATATTCATGTTACGAATGAGCTATTCTGTTCTATGATCACCCCCCATCTTTCAGGTAATTTGAAGATGATACTCTCTAAAATATTTTCGGGTTGTTTAAGAAAGACCTGTTAAATGCTGCTTTTATATCTTCCATGTAATTGATTTTTTTTCTTTTTAATAAAATTCAAATAAAAGGTCGGTGAGAAAGTCAGAGTGATTTTTGAAAGAATAAACCACTAGATTACCAAACAGGAAGAATATTTAAATAGGGTACACGAGAGATGTTCTACTACTGAATATGATGGAAATACGAGTAGAGGAATATCGCAAAAAATTGGCGATCGGAGGTTTGAGAGAAACAGGAATAGTCCAAACCATCCAAGAAACGATAGAATCAATTTTTTACACAGTAAGCACTTACGAGTTGTAGGAAAAGAGGTTTCATTGGTATCGCCAAATGGCAAAATTACTGCTGGAAAACGGCAGTTAAAAATCAGTGCAATTCATTTGTTCATTAAATTTGTTTCTAAATTATTGTTGCGCGTTATCGGTTCGAATAATTAACACTTCGTGAATTGTAACCACTGAACTCGGAACACTACAAAACTCAACGCGGAACACTACAATTGAATTCACTTAACTGATCAATTAATTAACTCCCTAACTTATTCATTGACTCCTAACTAGCTGAGGGAAAGCCGTGCGCCTTATATACAGGTGGAACCAAATTTGATTTCCACTATAGGAATCTCGTGAACTATTAGAGATACAAGAACGCTTAAATAAGCAAAGTAGTGCAGAATTTAATGCCTAATATTATTTTGCTGAGAAAACAATTGAATTTTAATTCGTCATGGTTTTATTTAGAAAAATCTGAAAATCGCCATTTTTAAAAATCAGCTGTAACTTGTTTATTTGATGTCCGATTGAAAAAATTCAAAAACTGTAATAAATTGTGTTTTAAGGCCTTTCCATTGGTGTACGTTCATTTTTTCTTAATTCAACTGTTTCCCAGAAAATTATGTCAACTTTAACATATTTTTCTGATTAATCTGATATATGATATGGCATACTTCAAATGTGGCAAAGTGGGTTAAATGAACAATTTTTTTAATTTTAAACAAAAAAATTATAGTAGGCGAAGCAACTGTTAATAATAAAAATAAAGTACGTAATTACGTAACAATGATTATTAAAAAACTAAAAATATTGTAACAAACTGTGCAATATTTAAACTGTTATTAGTGTAAGCTTAACGTGCATACACCCCGTTAAACGGCGTAATTCTACGAAAATGTGTAGACGTTTTAAAAATTGTGTCGGCATTTTTACAAAAATTCTTTTAATATTAAATACTTATTCATGTAACGTGAAATATCTAACAATCTAACATTAAAAATGACTTATATTTATGCACATTATCCGCCTTAAAATATTTTATTTCTAGAGAAGTCTAGAACGCACACTTGCGTATGACTCATGGAAAAGTCCTCCTTAATAAAGCCCTTAGAATGTTTTGAGAATTACGTAATTTAAAAGGAATCATGCACGTTACGATTATTAATAAATATTTCAATACTATACAGTTTGTTATAATAATTTTTGGTTTTTTAATAATAATCATTGCTTTTTTAGAAACTGTATTTTTATTATTAAAAGTTACGGCATTTAAGCGTCGCCTACTATAATTTTTTTGTTTAAAAATAAAAAATTAGTTCATTTAACTCACTTTTGAAGTATGGCATGACATATATCAAATTAATCAGAAAAATATACCAAAATTGAAAATGATAAAATCCAATATGGCGTCTATAAGAAATAACAAAGTTGACATAATTTTCTCGGAAAGTTGAATTTAGAAAAAAAATGTACACCAATGAAGAGGCCTCTCAAAAAACAACTAATTACATTTTTTGAATTTTTTCAATCGGACTTCAAATAAACAAGTTACAGCTGAATTTTAAAAATGGCGATTTTGAGTTTTTTTTCTAAATATAATCAAAACGAGTTGGAATTCAATTGTTTTCTCAGCGGAATAATATTAGGCATTAAATTCTGCAGTACTTTTCTCATTTAAGCTTCCTTGTATCTCTAATGGTTTACGAGATCCCTGTAGTGGAAATCAAATTTGGTTCAACCTGTAGGTCCCGCTTTCGGTTCTAGAAGGAACCAGCAGATAAGACTTATCGTTTGCCGAAATTTCTGGAACATTTATCTGCCGTTTGATTCATTATCACGGTCGCTTCCCCTTGTCAAATTTTTTAGAAAATTTCAAGCTAAATTTTATAATTACATTTTATTACAATATCTTTGCCATTTAATACTTTAGTATATTTAAGTTTATTGTACTTCAGCAGTAGTGGTAGATTTAGTGAATGCATTAATATCAGATACTGAGTTTTCTCAAAATGGATATAATCAATGCTATAATGAATAACATATTATTTATGTATATATTACAGCAATAACTAATTTAAATCTAATTCGTAGTATAATAATAACCTAATTTCAAAGTGTTTAGTGTTATGCAACAATAGGATGGCGATCAACAGGTGCAGGCGTAGCAGAGACAATACAAAAGCTTATGAATGAACGATAACCTTGCATCAGGAAATGGAGGGGAATTGTACGCAAGGTCATCAAGTGAAGATGGAACAGCCAGGATAAAGTACTACCGCTATTAGGACGTTGCACTTATACCAGCACAGCATGTTTGACCCAAAACACTAAGCACGCATGATGTTATTCCACCCATGTTCGTAAATTAAGACCATTAGGTCGTTGCATTTAGGGCCCTGTCACATTATATCTAATATACGCTTTGATAATGGGCTGGAAATTTTTCTCTGCGGGGCAACAGTCGGATTATTGGGTAAAGGATACGAGAATCCCATAGAGATCTGACAGTGTTCAGTTACAAAAGCTGGGCTAGCTTCTTAGAACATATAAGATAATTATCAACTATAAATAACGTCTTTGAAATTTTCCTTTATAGACCTATAACTGTACTGAAGAAAAAGAGCAAAACAAGGAATGTTATTATTTATGAAAATTAATAATGAATAGTTTACTCCCGCCTCGAGGTTATAGTTGATTTGAATATGAAAGCTAGTATGCGCTATTAATCTAAGAATTTATTTATCTAACATCAACGCATCAAATGACCCGTTTTTAATAAATCAATGTGTATTATTATCGGTCTTAAAGTTCTACTATTTATTTTATCTAATGCGTAGGCTTAATTACTCATGGGCGCAAATTGTTTATCGCATATTCATTGAGGAGCTAAATTTTGGAGTAAAATTACAATAGAACCCTATTATAATGAGAACGTAAGGACTAGCAAAAATGCTCCCGATCTGCAACTCAGATATCGCGATTGGTTGGTTGATTCTTGAGAGAAGTTGTGCAAGCTAAGCATTTCGAAAACAACGAAGATGTATAATATTCCGTACCCGATTTTAAAAATGTTGCCGTTCTAGTCTGCCATCATCTTTCATCTCTCAGGTAATTTAACAATTTCCTTTCCCAAAATATTTTGGATTTGCTTGAGAACCTATCAAGTACGCAATACAGAGTGCCTAAATAGGTTTTTAAAATTGCTAAAATGTGGAAAAAGAGTAACATGTAGGTGCAGAATACACATTAGTTTCTTCTTGAAACTACTTTACCGAACGTGCAGTACTGTAAACTTTAGAAGCTTATCAAAATCATCTTTTTTTTAATTCACGCAAATACTATATTGTTACGGGTTTTATCGGTTCGAATTGATTACCACGTGTGAATAATACCCACTTTATTACCAAATTAACTCGGCACACTTCAACTGAACAGTAACTCACTACTTATTTACTAATTACTAAGCCACTAACTACACTGACTTCTAACTGACTCACTCAAGGGAAAGCTGACCGCCTTTAACAGTTTTGGCCCCCGGCTTCTAGAACTTTTCGGCAGATAAGGCTTATCATTTGCCGAAATTTCTGGAACGCTTATCTGCCATTTGTTTCGTTATCGCGGCCGCTTTCCCCTTATCAGATCCTTCTAGAAACTTTTTTTTATTTACTAAATTCTACAATTCTATTCTAAATCTTATTTCATCTATTTACAGAGCGTTACAATATGTAATATAAAACAATGCATCGGACCAGCAATACATCTAAAATAATAGTAAGTTTTAGCTAAACTTCAGATATACTTCAGAAAATACATTCAGATCCCCCCATTATTTTAAATTGCGCTCTATAGGTAGCTTTAATAAGCTGATAAGTCATTTGAAAGATAATTTCATTTTCTTTGCAATAGCGTAATTTTTTTTGGAAATTTTTAGAGAACAAACTAGTCACAGACTATTTTTTAACTAAACGAACATTAAAGCCCAAACGACATTTGTCATTTTATAAAGAAAATTTGTCAAAAAAATATTCGATTTGACAATTTTTTTCATTAAATAATATTGATATATAAATCTTCTCCTCTGAAACCAAGAAAGATTAAAAAACACAACACTTGCTCTAACGCGTTTCAATAGCCAAGCTATTATCTTCAGAGAAGTACTAAGTATTTCTCTGAAGATGACAGCTTGGCTTCTGAAACGCGTTAGAGCAAGTATTGTATTTTTTAATCTGTCCTGGTTTCAAGGGACAAGATTTGTATATCAATATTTCAAAATAACAAAGGACCAGCCCGTTCCACCAAAATTAAATAGTGTATTAAACAGTAGCTTAACAATCTCGGAACAGCAAGATTATCTAGAGTTCTAGATGAGTTTTAGGTAAAGTTCAGATATACTTCAGAAAATACATTCATTTTGTCATTTTTTGAAGCGTAGACTAATTGCATTTACCAACTTACCGCCACAAGATCCTCTCCAATGTTTTTAATTTCACAATATGGTTTTGTTGTAAGTTATTTAAAAGATAATTTCATATTATTTACAGCAATGTTTTTATGGAAAATTTTAGAAAACAACTGATTAATAGTGTCTGTATTAAAAAAAAACATGAAAACTTGAACCTGATTTGGAAGCTTGTCTGGAAGACAAGGAAGACCCAAATGATTTTCTTTTTAGTGCAGATGATTTTAGCATATCCTTATCTTAGAAAATACTGTGATTTTATTTATATAACATTTGCCATTATACAGCGAAATTACATTTTTTACGAAAAAATATCAAATTGCAGAGCCTGCATCTCCTGGGATTTTTCAATTATTCTTTTCACGATTAAAACGTTAGGAAAAATTTTAATTACCAAAAGTTGGAGGCACTTGACAAATTCATGGTACTCTAACTTCGAGCATTTTTGAAATAGTTCTTTAGCGTTTATTTTTAGCATTAGCGAAGTGGGACTGGGTTTTTTAATATAATAACATAATATAAAAACAGCAACAAAAGGAAACCTAATTTTAATTACCTGGTTGTGCCAGCAAAGCCAATGCTGATACCCCTCAAATGTTCCATACCCAAGCCCCACTATTTCTGTATTTTCTCGGAAAAAAAACATTACTTAAAATTGTCGTTCTTTAGGAAATCCATGATAAACTATTTTACGAGTTAAATATTAACTAACGGTAAAATGAAAATATATTTCGAATAAGTCAAATAGTCATAATAATTTAATTTGTCCTCGAAAAGTTGTTTGCAGGTTTCTTTCATATTTTAAGTGTTGCAATCGACTATAAATAACATTAGTCTAAAAAGCATCATGTTTGACATTTAATAATTAACTACTCCCAAGACACTTCAAAACTAAGGCAAATATATTTATGATGTTCTTGAACTGGAGGCGTTTTTAAACTATTCTTATATAATACATTCATTACAAACCTTAAATAACATCTTTTACCACAGTTTGTTTAGTTATTAATCGTATTCAAATTTATCACGTGTATATTATTATCTTAGCAAATATTTGCTTTTGTGCCCATAAATCAGTTTAAAATGTTTGCAAACCAACAGAAAAATTGGCCAAATTGAATTGGACAAACCTTTGTTTTTTCTAGATATATAACATATGTATGACGAAAAATGAACAAAACAGAACAAACCTTTTTCCTTTGTATATATGATAATTTATTGCCCTAGCCATAAGAATTGCAACCATAGGTCTAAGTGCTTTTCCTTGTCCATCGAAATAATAGGTCGCTATTTGATATAAGTCGTCTTGGTAGGTATTTCTTCGCAAAGCCTGAAAAAAAAAACACAGAAAATGAGATGCAAAACAAATGGTGAATCGTTAAGAAAAAAACAGTGCCAAACACGCTTATATTGTTTTCTAAAATTTGAACCACGATGACACTAACAAGACTAATTTTAATTCTTCGATTATTAGACTAGCTGGCCTATTGGATTATTATTTTATCATGTTTAAAAAAAAATCAACGATTTACATTTTTAATTCAAAAATACCACTAAAACACCATTTTATCTGCCCTTGACAAGATTAGCAGTTTTTTATTTGAAATTGACCAAAAATGTCCTAAAAATAGAGTGTAGCACTATATTGAGTAAACACATTTATAAAACCTCCAAGAAAAATGCTTATAAATGTTGCAATAAGTACTAAAATGCGAAAAGAGTGATTGCAACAAACTTGTACAAATTTCCAAAATACAATGTATACCTAAATCCAATTGTGTAGATATCAAATCTTAATAATGTTGCGGGGTAAAAGTTTCCTTTACGGCTACTTCTCGATAGTGTTTATCCCTCTCAACGGTTACTTTTGAGTAGTGTTCACTAAACATCGATAATATTGATGGTTTTGACTATCGAAAACTATCGATAGTATTGTTGGGTAATAGCGATAGTTTTTAAGAAATGATTTTTAATAAGTTTTTGTTTCTGCTTCCATTTAAAGTTCAGTAACTTAATATATTAACACACTAACTATACATATGTCATCTTTATTAAAAGAAGACATTGGATGCTGCCAATATGTAATTATAAATACAAGGGAGCTGACCATTTCATATTTGAGGAGCAGACTTTTTATACGCATTTTGTCAATTTTTTCAAAATTTCAACCGAAGTTGGCATCGCAAACTACATACGCGCAGCTACAATTTTATGCCACAAAAGACGTTCTAAATGTATTTTGTCCTATGCAAATTAAATGATCTTGACCTTGGACTTTCTATGTGCTGCATGTCCATGGGCGGTAGACAAACTAACAGAAGTTTGTTGCTGTTTGAAGTGTTTATTTTGGTGTACTTTCATTTCTCTGTTTTTTACAAAGCCATTTATAATAATGAATGTATCTGCGACAGGGGATCATACAAGTTGGTGATACGGTGCGCTATGCGATTGCAATAATGATAACGATGGGGACCTTTATGACAAGTAAACCTCATTATTGTTTTATTTCAATTTTAAATATTATTTTGTATTTCAAAAATAAAATACTGTTCTTATAAATCTGCTTAAGTTAGTCATGCCGATTTGTGTAGAACCAGGGTGCTAATGCATAGACCAATATGTTTGAACATTTATTAGATTCGAAGTTTGGAAACCAAATACCGGTTTCGATCTTGTTAGATCTCGTCAGTTTGGTATATCCAACTCGAATGCTAACAAATGTTCCTGCAAGTAAGTACTAAAGAATTCACGGACGTCAAGCGTTAGTACTACCGTCACCAATTAGTCCATAGAGGGTGACAATCTAAACGCAGTTTGTCCAACAGTTTTTTTAAGTTTTTTGGGATACAATCAATACTAGATTTTTCGCATGTAGGTATAACATTTACATGATTTTTCATCCATTTTTTGAATATATCAATTTTTTGGTTAATTCCTTAACAACCACGTAGCAGTTTTTCTTTATTTGCCAAAATTACAAAAAGTGGATAGAATGTATACAAAACGTCTGCTCCTCATTCATGTCGAGTTTTCTTCTCGCTTCGATAGATGACGCCCATATTCACCCTCAGAAACACCAATTTTGCTCTGCTTTGATTTCATTAAATAATGTGGAGCCATCTATGATCAAGAAAAACTTATAAATTAAGGATTAAGAACAAGTTCGAACATTTAGTAAGCTTCGACAACCCATCAATAGTATGCATTCTGTGAATTATAAAAATATAATTTGTCATAAGTATATGTTTGTTAAATTTGTCTGCTGGTTGCAAATTATGTAAAGTAAAATACAAATCGAGTGGAAACATAAGTAACCTAAAAGACCATATTAAAAGGAAACTTCCAACTCATTATATAATATAAAACTATTGGAAGGACTATCGATAATATCGACACTTTCGTAAGGGGCCTATCGATAGTACAAACTACACTACTTTTTGGGCTTCCTGAAAAGCTATTAAAAACATATCTGATGATACAGTTACAGAGTTACCAATTGTAAGTTACAAATTGTCAACAAAATGTCTCCTGAATATAGGCCCATACAGGAGACACGGTCTCCGAGAATTTTTAATGCATTCCTTAATCGATTTTAACCAACTTTCAGAAACCAATTTTTGGAAAAAAAAATTACTTAAATAACTGAAAACTCTTGACCAACTTACGACTTCAGAAGCTTATTTTATAATATCAGACAAGAAATATGTTAAGAGTTTAGGCACCTAGAATATAAAACAAAAATCTAAATGTAGAGAATCAAAAAATTAGACTTAGATGAAATTAAAAAAAATATAATTATGCAAAGAATATAAGACACAAGTTGGGGGAAGCTCGTATCAATTAGACATCGATATTCCGTTCTCATTTAAAATCGTCAGTAATGTATAACGGCAAAAAATAACTTTAATTCAATATGCATTACTGACCAGTTACAAATGAGAACAAAAGATCGATGTGTAATTGTTACGACTAGGATTGCCACTTTGTTTTCGACTGAATATACTATTTTGTCAGAATAATCTATAAAAATTTATAGTACACTTGCAAAAAATTTAGTATTTTATGAAAAGAGCAAAAAAATACTAACGTATGTTTGATACTTCCTTATTTCTATAAAAACTATATTTTTTGCACTTTCTGCGTCTTTCAGCTATTTTGTGTCTACAGTAAAAGTGTAACGATAACTACGATATTCTTTAATATCGTAGTTTAAATTTTAGGAAGAAAATGCAAAAATTTTAGATTTTTAATTCCAACTTCCTCAGATTTCGAAAACAAATGCGAATTCCAAAAAGTTCCAGAAAATTTACTCAATTTCGAGTTAAAACTTCGGTGTTTCTACATTAAAAAAATGAATTGTTCCCGATATTTGATGCTTTACAAGACACTTCATAATTTTCTCTAACTTTCGATTTCAATATCAAAACTTTCAATTTTGATCTCGATATTTCGATTTTTTTCTCGAAATTTGGGTTTTACCATAGAATTTTGAATTCAAATTTTAAATCTGGAATTTCTATTAGGCATTTCGATCATTTTTGTTTAATTTAATCACGAGTTCAAACTTTGTTTTAAAATGATAATTAAATTAACTTGTTGAAGTTAACAACTAATGACTACAAACCAAAGCTAATATCAGTAATGGGATTTCCACACAAATAAATTCCTCAAAGTTATACAATAAAAGGTTAAAAACTGAATTATATTACATTAGATTTTTATGGGTAAAATTTAGTAGAAAATGCCCCTATTTAGTCTTTGACATTACTCAGATTAAATATAAAATCAATACAGAACATTAAGACTAATTATAATTTCTCAATGCAAACAAATTTAATTGAATCGTGAACAATTAAATTAATAAACATTCCCAATGAGAGAAACATTTAACCTACATAATTCATAATGATTTGCAGAGTGCATAACACTTAAGTGATGATATTACAATGTTTATTAACAAAGTGTTGCTCAAGAAAATAAAAAGCAACTGTGCTATTAAGGTCCTTTAATACATTTATAAATATTAACTAACTTTTGTCTCTTATAGTTTCCATCATAAGTAAAAAAATACACACTCGTAAGTTGCTTTTGTACACGACCAAGCCCAATTTATAAGCATACAACTGCCGGAAAAGCCACAAAAAAATATAATAAACGAAGATCCACAGGAACTAAATATAAAGCAAAAATCAAGGATAATTGCTATCTAGTGCCAGTAAAGCTTCATTAGAGATTTGCATTAGACATCCGTAACGACAAAGAACATTGCTTCCAAATATTATAGCTCGACACTAATCTCATCATCACTCTCATACAACTACTGCTAAATAAAGAAAAATAATTTTTACAATTTTCGAACAGCCGGAGTTATTTGATTTTGATTCATATTAACACATATTAACAAATCTCAAGGGGTCGTTGAGAAAATCGTTTAATAATCATCTACTTTATAAGGCTTGCAACCATTTCTTTTTAAAATAGTCTGCACTGTTCGCGAAGGCATAATGGGGTTGCCCTTTGCGATTGGATTAAACTTTAAAAAAAAACTTCTAATTTTAGTGGTAAAAGGCAAAGAGTCCAACACCTTTTTCAGCGCTCCGAGAGAAAAAGTACCACTTAAATATTTGCATGCTTTGTTCTATTGTGTAATGTTAATATTTTGTATGTAAACAATTCTACCTGCTGCAGTTTGTCAGTCTGTTCTTGAATCATCTACCACTTGTAAGTCCAATAAGACGATAGAAGTAAATGGAGCACATTCTGGAATTTGTACGTATCCTATACCGTATGCAACTCTGAATTTAAATTTCGAGCCCCAACGGAACGATAAAAAAATCCCCACACTGTTAAATAAAAATTAGAGGTATTCTAACTTTTAGATCATTAAGAAATTTCAGCAGTAAAAGCCTCAGCAGGTCTCCACATCATTTATGTAAACTTAGGTTGACGATTAGAAAAAAGAGGTTCTCTCATTTTAAATTCAGTTTGAGACGAACCACGTAAAGTGACCAATACTAAAAAATTTTGTAAAATTTGATTCAATTTTTATTGTTTTTACGAATGTTTAAATATTTTAATTACTTTTAGTTAAAAAAATAATTTCTCGGGCACTTTTCAACGAAATGTAATGAACATTATATGAGAGATTCTTAGTAGTTTATATTTTCAAATGTAATAAACAATTTTCGTGCATTTATTTTTTTATCTATTTATTTATAATAATCAAATAAACAATTGAATTTTTAACAATGTTCTCATGTTTCGATTTTGTTCGAATCTAGGACGCAAAATGTTTCTCGGACCGTGAACTATAAGAATCCGCAAAAAAAATTGACTCCCCGATAGTCATTTGTTTACAAACATCAATACACTACTGCGCTGTATACAAGATGTAACCTGTCGCATCGCGTTCTCGCATGTCGTGTATAATCCGTAGTGTTGATATTGTTTTGTGGTTTCGAAATGTACTAATCGTATGTTAAGAATTGTTAAGAAGAGTTTGATAAGCATGATGGGACCTATCAATGAGTGTTGTAATCCTTTGAAAAAAGCAAAGAACAATAACATGCGATCGAATCTTATAGTGATTCAGAAGAAACGAAACGCTAAGTTCAGGAAATTTATTAATTTTTACATGTGTAAACAATGTAAAAAAGCAATCTATGAGCGTGAAAGCGATTTGAATTCAATATCGATAGAAAAAGTAGTTAAAATGAAGGAATCTAAAAACGTTTGTGTGGATATATGTGAAAAGGAAATAGTAAGCGATCCAGATGACTTTTCTGACACTGATGATGGAATTTTTGATCCGAATGTTCAAGTTGATGATAAACAAAAGAATCTGACGTGTATTAAGAAAATCAACGATACTTTGAATGATTTTATTGAACCACCGGTAAAGAAACATCCCTCAGATCAACTTACAAAAAAATATAAACAATCCATCGAGACAATAATACATAATTTGATTGATGGAAATATTACACGTGCTGTTGATTCTGAAGATCCGAATCAGATGTTCGTGAATGTTATCAAGAAAGCTCTTTCGAAACAAGAAACTCGATCCGGAAAAATTAAAGTACTAACCACTCTACCTGCTGATTTCAGTACGAAAAAAATTCGTCGAGAGTTCAATGTTTCACGTCGTATGGTGTCTCAAGCTAAGGCTTTGGCAGCAAATTCTGAATTTGCTTCGAAACCTCCAAGAAAAAAGGAAAAAAAAAACTTTCTGAATCGACACGGGAGAATGTAGTGAATTTCTATCTTTCAGATGATACTATTCGCGTGATGCCTGGTATGAAAGATAATATTTCTGTCGCCAAAGATGGCCAAAAAATTCGAGTTGAGAAAGGACTTTTATAATTTAATATAAAAGATCTTCATGAACAATATCAAGAAAAATGTCCAGAGGCTAAGATAGATCTCACAAGATTTCAAAAACTCAAATCACCTGAATTCATTGCAGCAGGTCAAAGTGGTACGTACAACGTTTGTGTTTGTAAGATTCATCAAAATATTAGACTCAAGTTATTCGGTTTGAAAAAAGAATTGAAGAAGCATGAAATTTCTTTCGTTGAAAAATGTAATGATTTGATAAAAGCTTCAGTATGTAAAATTTCAACTCCTGCATGCTTTTTATCGACTTATCACGTGTGACCAAATATACAAGTTATTATTGAACGGCTAAAGAAACAACTCGATGATAATAATATTCAAGAAATTCCTTAAACTAAATGGACCAATACTGGCAGGTATAGAACATTTCGATTTTTTCCTAATTCTCATAATTTGTTTTTTCGATTTTCCATGTATCACCGTGAAATTTCCTTTTCAGATGTAACATCACCGAACAAATCGTAGTAACGAATTTCTGAAATCTTTGGAAAAAGATTGGCCAAACCTTCTGAAGCATGATTTTTTAGGCAAGTCACAAGCTGTTTGCTTTAATAAGAAGAAGAAATCGGTGTGTAATGGTGAATTCGTTGTTTGTTTAGATATTGCCCAAAACTATTCTTGCTACGTACAAAATGCAATACAATCGCACCACTGGTCAAGTAACCAAGTAACTTTGCATCCGTACGTGATATACTTTCGTAAAAATGAAAAAATGCAGCACATAAATCACGTTTTGATTTCGGAAAAAGTTCTAGACGATGCCAGTTCAGTTCATTTGTATAATACAAAGTTAGTAGAATTTTTGAAAAAAGAGTTTGGAGCGGAAAATGTTAGACAGCTGTTTTATTTTTCTGATGGAGCAGGATCATACTGCAAAAATAAGTACAATTTCATGAATCTGATTTGTCTCCCTAATAATTTTGGAGTCGATGCAGAGTGGAACTTCTTCGCAACGTCACACGGCAAAGGAGCGTGCGCGTATGAAGCGAGTTTGCAAGGTGTCAGCGAAAAACACATAACAAATGAATGGTGAAGCAGTTTTTTCAAAAAAATATATTTCAGCTTCTGTTTACAGTCGGATTATGATTCAAATAAAAGCCGATTGGTGGAATTTGTTGTAATTGCAGGACCAAAACCGAGGACTGATTGTTAAATTTTAGAAGATTGATGTAATACCATCATCACCAAACAGTAAGCATCATTTTTTGCTGTAGCGAAACATTGGGCAATCCACATCGATACATACTGCGTTTGTTTTTGTTGATTGGCATAAAGGATATAACTTATTTATAAATGACACTGCGATTCAGTATTAGATCATTTTTATCGCGCAAAATAGGACGACACAACAGTTCTATTTATACAGCTGACGTTCAATACATGCAACAAAAATTTGTTCGAATTTTTAACTCTTTCGATGATTCTAATATCATACTCTGTAATATCTCTTCTAGCTGCCCATCAGCTTCGACAGTCGTCTTTAATTCATCTACCAGAGAATTTTAATCAATTTTTAAACCCATTAATGCTTCCTGTTCCTCAAACTTAATTATTAATATCTCATTCCAAACAGAACACAAACAAATATTATTAAATAAAGCAGTTTATAATTAAAATTGATTTTATAAATAAAGAAAAGTTGACCAAAAAAATACAACATTTTTTCTTATTAGGTAGAAGACAAGTAAGAAAAGTTTTGCATTATTTTTGCGACAACCAACAAAGAGATTGGATAATTAAAACATTTTAAGTAATATCCAACAAAGCCTTATCTTCAGTTTTAAAAATTTCAAACCCTAGGGTTATTGAATTACTTACGTCTCTAATATAAATATAAACATCTTTAAGATCATCTTCTAATAAAAGGTAAGGATCTACTTGATATTCAGGCATTGACCCAGGCTGGTGAGTCCTCATACTTCCAAAACTTCGGGCTGTGGCTGCTACTTCTGGTCTGCTGCAAGGATGCCAACAACCGGATGTTGCTGTGCTGCTCGTCGCTGTAGCTGCCAGCGTCCGGCTCTGGAACAATAACACAAAAATAAATCATATAATCGAAATAAATAAAAATCATTACAAGTAACCTTCTAAAGATAATTCCAATCTGATCATCGGACTAGAACGTTGACCCCAATATTTTGCATTTTTCAATTTATTGTCCTCGTTTTCCATTTTATAGTTAATAACGAACAATTTTTTTAAATTGATGAAAGGATGAATTAATTTACATAATACGATTGATTCATGCATCTTTTAACTACTGATGTATTATTACATGACATAAATCTAGTAGGTTAGGCTTGAATTCAAAAATATTATAATTATCCTTCCGATGGTTAAGTTTCAATATAATTAATCATGGAACCAAATGTGTGTAAAGGTCTTCTTGCAATGGAATCAACCTTCTTCATCACTTTCAGTAATTATTTCGACATCAGGAGAATAATTGCGCACAATTGCAAATTGGAGAGTAAAGTTCATTGGCATGCTTCTAGTTAGTTGATTTATGTCTAAATGTTCTTATTATTTAAGAACAGTTATGTTAAACAAAATGCACTAGCTCACGATAATTTTCACGATTTCAACAAATTTAAATTACATAATACTTTAAAATAAACCAGACTGAATTAGCGCATCAATTTTGCAAGATTTTTTGCAACAACCCATCATTTATTGTTAACATTGCAATAACATTTGAATTTAGTGAGAGTTTAAGATTCTATAGGCATCACTTGGGTAACTACTGCTATTGTTTCAATGCATTCGTTATTTGGGGCGTAAAATGTATGTCCCATGACAAATAAATGTAAGAGGATCATAAAATTTTAGAATGTCATTCACTTAAATGTGTAGAAATATTTTACAATATTCCAAATGTATAACTGAAATTTTTGCTCATGATAATTGTAAGAATTTGATTAATCCTGAATCCTCATTTGATCTGATCAACCAACCTGAATCTCATAAATGTTTCATCAAGTTAAATAATCTAAGGTTTTGGGGAACTGAAAGAGTATATACAATTCCACTGCTTAAGTGCGAATAGGTCCACAGTCTAATGGAACATTAGAATATGTTTAGATCTGTAGCTCTACAGATTCAAAACTTTGGACCAACAATAATGTGATAATGTGACTAATTAATTAATGAATTCTTTCTTCTTAGAGTTCAATCAATATTCTCTAGCATATTTTAAATTTAAAATAATAGTCTTATAAACAGGGAATAAGCATCATTCAGATGCAATAACATAAAAGCCTTCAGATAGCAAAACAAGCGAATCAAAAGCAGTGCGAGTGATCAAGTGAATCTGTGCATATTAGTCTGCTTGATGGTAAGCTGCGGCAACTACTCGGAACGTGTATTTTACTTTCACATTCCATTACGGCTGCTGAATGTGGGTTAGAAGAAGCAACAGGTGATGACCAACCAACACCAAGCACGCATAAGACGTTAATACTGAACTTAAACTGAAGATGTACAAAAGAACTCTCGGTTTTAAAAAAGAGAAAGAACACTTTCGTTGAAGATCAGACGCGGGGTCACTGATTTCCAATAATGATGCTCCAGCATGAGTCTTCTGATATAAACCGCTAATTAAGACTTCTTATGGAACTTTCACGGTCATGGTCATTATAATATAGCCAATGCCTCACCTTTTCATGAATGATATTGTTCTTTTGTGTTTTCGACACAATCTAGAAAAATTCTTAGTAGCGAAACAAATATTTGATTTTATGTAAGATGAAGCGATATCGCAATCAACTTGCTTCTTAATTTACTTGTTCTCGTACTTTTCTCGGTTAAATATGCAAATATTTCTCAATTCGACAAATTTCGATATCCTTGAAATATCAATCGTAAAAATTTCTATGAGCTTTAAGATTGTTACCTAACAAAACAATTTTCAACATTCGATTACCTAAAATTCTCAAATTCTAACACCTTTTAGGTCAAGGTTTTGACAGGTCAACTATCATTGATAAAACAAAAGTCCCACCTGGAATTTCGTTTATAGGTAATTAAATTTTCACAGAAAAGAAGAAAGTTTGTCTTTAAGCTCAACATATAAAAATCTACTTTTGTCTCCAAAACTACCTACCTGACATAATACCTTAGGCGTTGGATGCTCAATGCGTTAAGGTAGGGACAGATTTTGTCCGTCAAAGGAAAGGCTTGCAAACCTAAATGATTATATATTTATAAATTGTAATAAATTTTAGTTTGTAGAATAGGGTGTGGCATGACATGATTTGTTCAAAAATATTTGTCATATTTATAGTTATAATTTGTGAATTTAACCAAACATATTTATTGTTTATTTGATTTTGCATTGCACACCCAGATCATTAGTTGTGTTGCACACCACGACGATTGGTGGTGTTGCACATTACGTGGTTTACTCTATTATCGGAAAATGCCAAAAAACACAATCTTTTGTCATACAGATTATATCTCGGTAATTGTACACCAAATCCGTTGTAATATAGCTTTTTGGATAGAGGAGAGCTTTCTCTTTGCTATATTTTTAAATTGCTATCAACTCCAAAATTCCTCATTGAAAAACAACTGTCAGTCTGTGTGTAGGTAGGCTATCGGGTTACAGGTTGCAATTCTTAACTGATTTTTGCCATTCTTATTTCTATCGATTTGGTATTTCCTAGAGTAAAACCCTATTGACCTTGGAAATGATTGGTCAAATAGTTAAAATTTTATTAAAAAAAACGTAGTGTATTAGAAGAAAATTAAACTTAGGTATCTCAGATTCTTATAACTTTTATACGTATTGTAGGTCAAGTTTCTCTTAGGTATAGTGTAAAAGAGTAAGACGTAATTCGCTTTCGTTTTAGAGAAAAATTAATTTAACGAAAAGTTTTTTTTTTTTCATTTTATAGAAATTGTATTCTGCTCTGTACATATCAATGATGGCAAACTTATGTAAGTATGTCAAAGTGCACACGTCAAATTTATTTCTTTTAAAACTATAATTCCATTCAATATTGTGAGACAGTAGCTGAAATTCTAGAATTCTAAAAACTACACATTATACCGTTAATAGAAGATACCAAAATGAAATGTACGCATTAGAGCAACCTTTGTTTGTTTAATCTTCCTTGGTTTCAGGAGACAAGATTTGTATTTCAATGTTTGAATATAATAGAAAATAGAATCATCTCCGACAGGCAATACGGTTTTAGACAACAACGTTCTACTTTACTGGCATATGTTACTCATATCTGTAACTCAGTTATAGAAAAATATGGTGAAGCTAGGATTGTGGCATTGGATATCTCAAAGGCTTTCGACAGAGTCTGGCACCGATCTCTTCTCGCCAAATTACCATTTGGTCTTCCTACTGGACTCTGCCATTTGATATCCAATTTTCTCGCTGACAGATCTCTTGAGCTTCAACTTCCATTCCAATATACAGTTACGCAGATAATAGTAATCTTCCGTCATCTTTTTTCTCCGACAAACCATTATCTATTGCTGCTTCAGATCGACTAAGGGAACAGCAGATACAGACAGACAGTTATTCGGGATATCGAGATTATTCTGAAATGGGGTAAGAACAATTTGGTCGACTTCAAGGCTTCAAAAACTCAGGCCGCAGTTTTCTCTAAGAAAACATCAAGCGATAACGCAACAAACATACTAATGGACGATAAAATCCTTCCGATGGGATCTAATCTATCCTAGGACTGAATGCAAGCACTAACTTCTCTTGGGACGATCATGTACGCGCCATTACCAAATCCGCCTCTCAGAAGCTAGGCTTTCTTTTTAGAGCTAAAAAGTACTTCACATCTCATCAGTTATTAACACTATACAAAGCTCAAGTTAGGCCAATACTAGAATACTGTTCTCATGTTTGGAGTTCAGCCCCAAAACACATTTTAGCTCTCTTGGATTCAATTCAAAGAAGAGCGATTCGCCTAATTGATGACGAGAGTCTGACCAATTCTCTCGAAGCCTACTGGACTCTGCCATTTGATATCCAATTTTCTCGCTGACAGATCTCTTGAGGTCGTCGTCGATGGCATCTCATCAGAGACATTTGTGATTAACGCAGGGGTGCCTCAGGAGTCTGTTCTGCCTCCTACTCTATTTCTGTTATACATAAACGATCTCTGGATGAAACTTTTTAAAAAAAGTCCGTTCCACCAAGATCTTTTTTTAATTGTGAAATCTTGTCATGGCGCGAAATGCTTTTTTATGGTAGAAAGTATTAGACCTTTAATTCAAGCAAAAAAAAATAAAGAGGAAGGTATTTTTCATTTTTTTTAATTTTAATATTAAAATATATTTAGGTACAGTAAAATAGTTATGGACCTTTTTTTTGGTCGCGAAATAGAACAAGTGACGTGTTACGAAGGACAGATTTTTTTGGTAGTCGAAATAATAGGTGCCAAGTAATAATAATCTTGCTCTACATTGCTGAAGGTTTGGAGCAGAAGCGTTTACACAATACCCAATTAATCCATATTTCCGTTACAAAAAAGAGCAAAAGCACCACAAAACATATAAAAGCACGATACACTAGCCAAAGATAAACACTAGCGAACTGGCAGCCGTTGGTTATGTTTAGCAAGTGACGTCACACTGAAAACCATCATGGCCGCTACGATTTTGTGACATTCGTTCATCGAAGATAATATTGCAATTTTAAAATTGTAATCATAAACCAATTACGTGTTTTTATGTTGTTATTCAATAATGTATGATATTTACATTATCTATAGTGTCAACTACCCTATTCAAATAGGTTTGTAAATTTTGAAACAAATAGCAATCTGCCAGTGCGGTGTTAAGGTTAAGCATGATCTAACACCACTTTTCAACCAAATTTCATTAATTTTTCATAAACCAATTACGTGTTTTTATGTTGTGTTTATGTTTTTATGTTGTTATTCAATAATTTATGATATTTACATTATCTATAGTGTCAACTACCCTATTCAAATAGGTTTGTAAATTTTGATACAAATAGCAATCTGACAGTGCGGTGTTAAGGTTAAGCATGATCTAACACCACTTTTCAACCAAACTTCATTAATTTTTCACGAATGACAAAAGTATATACTGTTGTCATAATGGAACCTGGTTGGTTTCGGATTGGTTATTCTGACAAATCTTTGAAATCGAATAAATTTTTTTGGTGCAATTTAACTGTAGATGTGATTTCTAATGGTTCACCACAGTTGAACCAGAATTAATAGGTAGTTTCCAACCAATTTTGGGTTAAAAAAGAACCAATGCAATCGCCGTTTGACCTAATACTAATTCAGAAATTAAAACTTCTAAAGGAATGAAAAAAAAAAAACATAATCGCGCATGGTTATGGTAACTATCCCCCACTGCTCGCCATCCTATATCTGTTGTACAATATGCAATATCGAACAATTTCGATACTCAGAAAGTCAGAAACGTAATAAACCCTAGAAGTGTTAAACGCAAGCAGAAGCAAAAAAGCAATGAGAATTATCCATCAAATAATAGCTTAATCTTGTGAACCAAGAGTTCATTGAATTATTTATTACCCATGTACCCATCTTCAGTAACATTCATTATATCATATATTGTTAAGCAACGCTGATAAAAACAATTCTACTACAATAAGCCAAATTAATTACAGCTGTCCTCATCACAGGTGTAATTATGCCACTTTAATTCCTAGTTGAGGAAAGTACATTACAATATTACAACATACGCACATATAAACAATAAATACCTAAATAGTGTCATATTATGTAGAGTGAAAATTTGAATAGTAAATAAATAAAATCTGTATTATGCAATTTTACGGTATCACAACTTAACAAGATCGAAACAACCCAACAACGCTAATAAAAGTTGGTTGAAGCTGACCCAAATTCAGATACGAACTTTAACATTAATTTCCTTTCATGTCCACTTTATTAAAGTATGAATTTAAACGGCCTTCGCAGTTTGCAACATAAATAGGTAGAATATTGAACTTTAGAAAACGATCTTAGTCTTTCTAAAACTGGTATTTTAATATCGTCGGAGCTGTCTGGCTAGTAGTAAGTGATTATTATGCAATAGACTATTGGTACATCTGAACTAATAACTTAACTAAATACTCGGTAATCGCTTTAAGTTTACTAAACTCAATGGATGCTGGCAATGAATGGGATGGTTCTGAATTTATGCTAAAATTTTGAACAAATATTTGCTCATTTTTATTCTAGTTCGGCATATATTGCAAATAGACTTTTAAACGTTTTTTACTTTTCGTCTCGCTAAACATTTTTTACAGAATTGTTAAATACAAAAAAAACAGCTGATGCCATCACATCTCAAACTCGGGTTATCCACGTGCAAATTAACATTTAATTTTATCATTAGTTTGTCAGTTTCTATGCACGTCTGTTAAAATTTCACTAAAATTAGGTATTAACAAATATGTATCTCTCGTAGACTTTAGGTGAAATACGACTTTTTATGAAAAGTCTAGGTGTATCATGAAATTCCGATTTTCCTGTAAAATATTATTATTACATCATCCGCTGAAGCTTTTCATAAGATGCCGCATTTATTTAGGCTTATTACAACAATCGGTTTTGCACAATATGTCGCCTTTGCGAATGCCGGCATATCATAAAATGACTTAAACGTAACAGAGGAGATAATATGGAAATATTGTGGGTTAGGATGACATGTAGTATATTGGAAAATAAGATATGTTAACAGAAATATTTACTGCACAAAAAAAAATAACAATAAACATAAACTTATAAAGATTAGGACAACACTGTTTATTTGAACTAAATTTATTTATTTTTTTAAATACCTTGCCCTTACAACAACGAGTTGAAGGAAACCTCTTCTCTATACTTATCATAAATATTTAAAGTTGTTTAATTTATTTTATTTAAATATTCTGTGCTTCATGGACGTTTATTAGGTTTGTTTATGGAGTCTCCTTCCATTTCTACAGTTAGTAAGA
The DNA here is from genome assembly GCA_028583605.1 of Dastarcus helophoroides. NCBI lineage: Eukaryota > Metazoa > Arthropoda > Insecta > Coleoptera > Bothrideridae > Dastarcus > Dastarcus helophoroides. Next base: position 23,177,753 of record CM053329.1, on the reverse strand, counting down.
AAAATCAAATACTAAAAGACAAAACACAAATAAGAACAACATACCTAACCTCCAAATATTTATTTCATAAAGTGCCGACTAATCAATTTGACAAATAGTGTAAAGCTACTTACAACACTATATGACTAATAAACTAGGCATTTTATGAGAAGATGGTGTAATAATAAGATTTTAAATCAAATGCTGGCATTTTATGATATGCCTAGGTTTCTTTGAAAATCCGCATTTCACTATAATCCACCATATCCATTTCCAGGTGAATTTTAATTGCTGCATGTTTATTAGTGTAGATAACTCAATTTATAATCTAAATGTTTACTTATTCATTTCTAAGCCGAACACCTGATGTATGTAATTAGTAGTTAGTGTCTACATGTTCATCTTCGTTGAAATTTGGATCGATATTATTAACGAGGATGAACATATATAACAATCGGGAGTGTGCGCATACTCTTAGACATGTTAGGTGAGGATATCACGCGACTTCCTGCACTCAAGCAAATTCCGTTCTTGCCGTTCGTCAGTTGTAAATACAATGAAGGAACAAAAGGTTCATCCGCACGTTGCGCAGCGCATTATTATTAAACTTCTTGGCGTTGAAGGTGTAAAGCCTGCCGAAAATCTTCGTAGACTAGAAGTACAGTTGGGGGATACTTATTTGAAGAAAACTCAAGTGTATGAATACCACAAAAAATTTTTGGAAGAACGAGCTCAAGTTGAAAATGAACCCCATGCCCGTCGTGTGCCTACAGACAAGATTAACGCTGTTCAACGCCTTTTGGAAGGTGATCGCCGTTTAACTGTTGGTGAAGTTGCAGCTGAGATAGGGATAAGCTTTGGAGGTGCTCAATCCATCATTACAGATGAGCTGGGGTTCCGAAAAATTTCTGCCAGTTGGATACCTCGTCTTTTGACTGAAGAACAGAAACAACATCGTCTGGAAATTTGTTAGCGCCATCTTGGATGTTTTCGACGTGAAGGTGATGGTTTTTAGCAACGTATCGTTACGTGTGATGAGACTTTGATCCACCATTACGCCCCTGAATCTAAGCAAGCAAGCATGGAGTGGAGAAGAAAGGGGGAACGTGCACCCCTCAAGGCAAAAACTCGCCTCTCAGCTGAAAAGGTTCTTGCGACAGAGTTTTGGGATTTTAAAGGTGTTGTGCACGTCGATTTTCTGCACGAACGTCGTACGGTTAATGCTGCTTATTACTGCCAGCTATTGGATAAAGCAAAACGTTCATATCGGTCAGAAATGTGATTTTGTTTCACGACAATGCCCGCCCCCCACTCACCGAATCTGACACATTAGAAATTAGAGGAAATGTATTGGGTAACATTAGAATACCCTCCTTATAGACTTACCGACTTACCACCATGCGATTATCATATGTTTGGGCCACAGAAAGAAGCTCTAGGAGGTGAGCGATTTTATGATGATGCTGCTGTTGAGACATTTGTGGGTAATTGGCTGCAAAGAGGCGTCCCTTCTTTTTATGATGATCGGATAACAAAATCAGGAGCTAATGTAGAAAAATAGTTAATAACTTTCATATATGTATCTTGTATCAATAACTTTTTAAAAACATAGTCCGCTTCATATTTGATTTACCTTTGTAGTAATCTATTAGATTACATTAGTTAGGTTTTAACTTCGGGTTTCGAGTTATTTTAAAATAATCAAGTTAAGATTTTCTAGTCATCCAAATTAAATGCTATTCAATGATTTTGCAAAACTTATTGATCCCTAACACTGACGATGACTTCATCCACATTTACTTGCACTTTTGTAGCAAAATTTAAATTTATTTAATGCCCAGTAAATAATTCATGTATCATGTGTACTTTTTTCTGAAACTTTAATAACCAATATGCTTTGCTGGTCGAATGAAAAGTGGCAACCTGTCTTTGATACATTTACTTTTAAACATGCACAACCAAATATAAACATCAATCTGTTATACCCCTAACTAATTTAAAATGCGCAGAACAAAACGTTTGGTTTTAAAAGAGACATTTTGAAAAAAAATGTTCTTAATAAAAGTTAAAATTTAAAAAAAACAAATGTCTTTAAAAAAAGTCGAAATTTTCATTTTTAAAATTTTATTACCAAATAAAATGTGAAAATCGTTGGTAAAATCAAAATGAACACCATGGTAATTTCTTTTATAGTTAACAGTTAAATTTTCACAGGAAAGCAGAAAGTTCGTCTTCGAACTGAATACGAAAATCTACTTTTGTCTCCAAAACTATTCGAAACCTTATGCCATTTGCGTTTCTAAAATAAAATATTTCTCATCATATTGTAATTCCCATATCACCAGTTACAATGGTAGTAAATAAACATGTCTTGTTTGGTAACAAACATCTTATTTAATGAACTTACGTACGGATTTAAAGGCAAAATTGTCAGCCAAAAGTCAGTACGCAATTTGTATAGCTTCCATTTTCGTAACAATTGTTATATTGCAGTACATTTCATTTCTAGCTAGGTTTCAACTATCTCACATTGAATATCAGCAGTGATTATTATTCTTGGGCGATAACAGTCCTGAAATAAATAAATTTGACGTGTTACCTTTGACAAGCTTGTCATAATTTGGTCCTTATTTGAACAAAGAGCACAAAACAGTTTCTATGAAATGAAAAGAAAAACCGTAAATGATTACGAAATACGTCTTACCCTTTTAAGCCATACTTAAGCAGAAGTCAACCTACAATATGTATGAAAGTAATAAGAACCTGAGATCTTTAAGTTTGATTATTCTTTAATAGTCTATGTTTTTATTTATTAAACTTTAAACTATTTGACCAATCATTTCCAAAACCAAGGGTTTTATTCTGAAACATTCCGAATCGATAGGAAACAAGAAAAAAAGTTAAATTTTAAAATCGGTCAAACTACCTGTGGCGTGATAACGGACATTCACACAGACTGACTGTCGTTTTTCAATGACGAGTTTTGGAGCTTAAGCCAACATTTTAAAAGAAAACTGTCTCGAGATTGAATTTTAAAACCAACATTAAGGTAGATTGGGAACATTTTGGTTTTCGGATATGTGTCGAAATTTAAACATTGATTTTAAATCGAGACATTCGGCGTCAACAGATCTCTAAAAATCGAAACGTCTCAGCGTACACCTGGCAGCATTAGCAAAAGGGAAATTTAAATAAAAGTAATATAGTAAAATAGGAAAATTCAGATTTGAAAAAAAGAAAAATAGAACACCCAACAGAATAGAACAATCTTACTGTATTATATCAACATAACATTAGGGTCTTATTAAATCACCACATATTATTATGAGAACCTTGACAATGAATTATAGGAGTTCGGTTGAGCTAGTCTATGATTTCTTCAATCCTTCCAAATAGTCAGCGTAATTGGAGGGATTGAATAAATGATTTGCATGAATATTGTTAAAGTGTTGGGTTAAAGTGTCGTGTAAGTGATACTTAAATAATTGCTTAAAAAAATTACTCAAAATTCAATTTTTTTAAATATTAGTTTTAGAATCTTCCATATATTATAAAAAAATCTGGCGTTTTGATACTTGCCGCTACTGTTTTGTCAAACTAGGACAAATTATTATAACTCCAAATATATCCAAATTTAGCGAAATTGCCAATATTTAATGAATTGATAATTACATAGAAACTTAATCTAGAACAAATGTTTAGCAATGTTTAGCATTCGGCGGCATTCGAATATAATTTGAAAGTAGTTCACTATCGCTCTTGAACACTGGTAGTTGGCATACTTAGCTGTAACTTAGTCGGGTGTATGCATCCTGTATTCTGTTGCAGTAGTCACTTAAACCAATATTTGCATAATGCATATGCCGTGTTTACAATGTCTATTTTAAGTGATTTTCTATTAAATCGGTTCGCAAAAGTTTGTTTAGAAATCCCGCAGCGTTAAAAAATATGCATCCTTGAATTGATAACAAATTTTTAATCCATCACATATGCAATTAACTGAGCTGCTTTTTGCAGAAAGGAACCAGGCCACAAAGTTTTAAAAATTAGATGTTTAGCACTTAGTTTGGAAGAACTCATAATCTTTACTATAAAAAAGAACCAGATCTCATTTTAAAAACCATTCAATGTGAATGAGTACTTTGGTTCCTTTCCGCAAAACAAAAAGTTAATAATATATTAATCTTTTTAATAGGTGAAACTATAATGGGGCAGGGCACGGTAACTGCCGCTTTTTGTTCCTAGTAATCAATCGAACATTTATATTCAACTAGAGGAACTAGAAGTTTCCATTTTCCCTTAAAAATTCGTTCTTATTTGAAATTTCAACATTTTCTCTAAATATCGGCTTTGTTTCCCAAAATTCGTCTTTTTTCACAAAATTTGTCTTTTTCCCTAGTAATTTCAAATTTGTTTTTGCAATTTTAAAATGTAATCTCAAAATTTGCCGTTATTTTTTTTTTCGAAATTTCACCATTCCTCAAAATTCGACTCTCTACAACTTTTCCTAAAATTCGGTATAAATTTTGGTTGTTTTATCAAAATTTCCCTCTTTCTAAAAATTCGCCGGATAAAAAAGTATACATTTTGAAACATAATTTTTGAAGCTTTTAGGTTTTTGTACAAGGGCAAAAATTCAAGGAAATTTTTTTTTGAAAATTTCAGATTTTTTTTAAATCCAACTTTTTGAAAATTCCAACTTGTTTCTAAAAATGTTGACAACCATGTCAATACTGGACAGGGTGGAGTGTTCGTCTCTCCCAGGCTTTAACACAAAATTCAGAAGGAAATAATTATTCAACCATCAAATTCACTTTTTTTTGCATTCGCCGTTTTCGAAATTTCAACAAAATTTGATTCCGGGATAACTCAAATTTTTACTAAAGTTTTTCTCGAAAATTTAATCTTTTTGTCGTAGTTCCGTTCTTTTTTTTTCAAACTTCTACCTTTTTCTCAGAATTTCGCTTTTTTCAAAATTTGTTTTTGTTTTTTGAAATTCGGTCTTTCGATTTCTTCGAAATTACGACTTTATCTTAGCTTTTTCCTTGAAATTGTTCCTTCTCAAAATTTAAACTGATTTCAAAATTTAGATCGATTAAAAAATTTAGATTGATTTATAAATTCGTTTTTTTAAATAAAAGTAGGTATTCTCAAAATTTAACTATTTTTCAAAATTTCACATTCAACGCCTAGTATTAATTTTTTTCAATTTCGAAGTTTATCGAAAATCATCTTTTTCGAATTGATTCTCAAAATTTTACTTTATGGAAGAACATTTCAGAATTCGTCTTTTTTCGAAATGCCGCAAATTTTCTTTACATTCATCTTTTTCTGAGAGACGGGTTTTCGGAAATTGCAACTTCGAAATTACAACGTTTATCTCAAAAATATATTGTGTTTTCAGAAATTTTGACATTCAACGCCTAGTATTAATTTTTTTCAATTTTGAAGTTTATCGAAAATCATCTTTTTCGAATTGATTCTCAAAATTTTACTTTATGGAAGAACATTTCAGAATTCGTCTTTTTTCGAAATGCCGCAAATTTTCTTTACATTCATCTTTTTCTGAGAGACGGGTTTTCGGAAATTGCAACTTCGAAATTACAACGTTTATCTCAAAAATATATTTTGTTTTCAAAAATTTTCACTTTTTCCTGGAAATTTGCTTCGTTAGTAATGTACGAAGTTTTATTTTGCAAGAAGGAACCGACCCACAAAAATGTAAAATTTCAGTTCGATAAGTTATTTTTGATAAAATGTAAATAAATACATTCTTTACACATATTTTAGGTCAAAATATGTACTGATATATACCGTTTTACCGAAGTGAAGGAAAAAACTTTTCGTTAAACGGATTTTTTCCGAAAACGAACTACATCTGACCCTTTTGCTCTGTACTTGGAAAGAAGCTGACCTACCATATCTTCTTCTTCGAGTGCCTATTCGTTCCAAATATTGGCGATCATCCTTATGACTTTGTTCACGGCTGCTTTGAATAATTCTATAGTAATTTTTGAGAACCATGTCCCCAAGTTTTAAGCCATGATATTCTCCTTCTTCCTGGTTCGGTTTTGCCATAAACTTTTCCCTGGAGAACAGACTTTAGTAGGCGATACTTGCTTTCGTTCCTCATAATATGTCCGAGGTACCTGAGTTTTCTTCTCTTGATGGTTTATTATTTCGGAGTCCTTCTTCATTCTCTCCATCATTATCTTATTGGTCACCCATTCCACCCATGAAAATCTTAACATCCTCCTACAAAGCCACATTTCGCCTTAAGTCTTCTTTGTGTTGGTTCGGTGAATGTCCAGGAATTCATCCCATAGAAGAGTACTGAGAAAATATAGCATCGGAGGAGTATGCTCTTGATGTCGATCTTGAGGTTGTGACTATTCAACAAGTTAGCTAGACATTTGATTGAAGGGCGTCCTTGCTTTCTCTATTCTGCACCTGATCTTCTATGGGTGATCCCAGTTCTCGTTGGTCATGGTTCCCAAATAGGTGATCTGTGGAACTCTCTATTTGAGTGTTGTTAACCATTAGGTCGTATCTTCCACTCCTTACTTTACTAATTACAATAAATTTCGTTTTTCTACTGGTAATTTCTAAGTCATAGTTACTACTAACATCTTTTATTTTGTTCATTAGCTCTTGCAAGTTGTTCATGCTGTCAGAGAAAACCACAGTATCATCCGCATATCAGATGTTATTTATTCGTTCACCATTTAACAGGATTCCTATATCGGTATTCTCAAAGGCCTCTCTAAAGATTTCCTCTGAGTAAAGATTAAATATAAGTGGCGAAAGAATACAGCACTGCCCAACTCCTCGAAAAAAGGGTTATTGCATTATTAATTTTAATAGTAGCTGTCTGATTCCAGTAATAATTTGGGATGATCCTTAGATCTTTGTCGTCCATCCCCGTATTCTTCAAGACCTCCATCATCTTTTCGTGCTTTATTCTATCAAACGCCGTCTGCTAGTCGAAAAAACATGCAAAAATGTAAAAATAATAAGGACCAGAGGCTCCTAAGTTTGATTTTTCTCTAATAATTTATGTCATACTTTAAAATTAATCACTTGACCCAATCCTCACCAAAATCAATAAGGTTCTGAGAAATTCCAAATCGATAAAAACAAGAATGGCACAAATCGATTGAGAACTGCAACCTATACCGTGATAACATAAACTCCTGGGGAGAATTAATGCCCAATTTGATTAAACTAACATAATTACACTAATCAAAATAAAATTAAACGAATTTATATTGAAAGGTTATAAATTGGGCTTATCAAATCATTTGAGAAAGAAATCAGACAAATGTAACCTTATTTTAAATCATTAAACTCTTCTTTTGTTATACAAATGTGCTCTCTGGCAAGAAATGACTTTTTTGCTGCTCATTAATTCGGTTTTATTTAAACATCTTTTGATTATTCCATATTATATTACTCGAATCGTTCGAATCGCCAATACCTCCTTTTCTAACACGTTATTAGTGGTTCACTAGTTTCTGGGAAAAGGACCATCCCTTTCCTTGATATATTTTTTCCCTCTTAATTTGGCTCTCCAATGTGACATTCCATTTCGTTAAATCGTCTGACCATGTGATTTGTACTGGAAGGATTTCTTCCTAACAGTGACAACATAACGCATCAAGTATCACTTATCCAACAGAGTTGATCCCCATACTGCCCTGTCCACGAATACATTTCTTTGGCGAATTCTTTTTTTTCCTTACTTTGAAACACTAGTAGATGAATGTTAAAATACATATCTGGAGAAACCGCTAATAAAAATAAATTTAAAACATGTCTTAATCGGTAGCTTCTGAACGCATTTTAGAATCATATGTTGTGAAGGGTAATTGACGTTTGCGAAGGTCCACATCCTACTTGTGAAAAACAACAAATTATCATTCAATCTAAATGTTTTTAAAAAATGTTAGTGGTGCCTTTGATTTTGCTCAATAGTTTACGTACACACAGACCAACCGACGGAACTAACAGCCATTTTTCAGCGGCGAATTTTGGGGTTAATGGCAACTTTAGAATGTGCCAAAGAACGACCAAAGGTCTTCTTTTTACAAAGGGCGCGTCAAAAAAAACAGGCTGTCTCATCGATCATCCTTTGTAAAGGCAATATCAGAAGGAAAATAAAGTGGTTTCTGAAAATACGCGGTTGTTTTATTTATACGCCCCCCAAATAGCTGGTGTCTGAAAAACTGTACAAAACTTTTCTCGAGGTTCTTAAGTAGTGTATTACCTTTTACTATTCTCGCCAAAAGTGCTACTACAGAACACAGTTTTCCCGTCTTAACACGGATTAAATATCTTATTAGAAATGTTACCGGACAAGAAAGACTTTCCAATTTGGCGTTGACTGGTTCAAAATATTTCTAAACAACATGTAATTGATAAATTTTCAAGTTGAAGAAGAAGATTCCCCCTAATATTAAATAAAGCAGAACATTATTTATTTTGTAATATTAAAAAATAAATTTCGCCTACGGCGTATTTGATATTTCTTTTCTGACCAGCTTCCCCATTTATAAAATACACGCCAAGCCACTGACATTTAAGGGTCCTTCTGCTAACAAGTAAGACGACAGCAAGTGAATATCCGCTGCAGGCGACTAAATAAAATTGTCAAAAGACCAATGAAGTGGATTAGAATCAACAACTTCCATACGGATATCTCGAGGATGTGTTGTAACAGCAGTTAACATGAAATTAAGGCTCATTCGCTTCCAAAAAATAAACTTCCTCGTAATAAATAGTTAGATGAGGTTCAGTGGATATTCTCAATCATGCAAGTTTTAATAGTATTTCCCAATCGACGCATTGTGTAATAACCAGTCTCCGCGTCGATGTTGAAGTCGTTGTACATGTGAAACGAATTTCGGTTTTATCTGTTTATGACAGTGACACACATTTTTAGGAACAGTTGCAGCAACGTGCCATTTTTTTCTAATTAATCACACCTGATGCAATTCATCCCGAAGTCATGGCTGTGAAATATTTCATCGAAAAATTTTGTCAATGGAAAGTTCAATGACAAAGCAGTTAAATTGAGAAATGTAGATAATAAAACATGACCGGTCGCATAAGTTTATATTAACACTACAAAAAAAAAATACATTTCCATTTGTTAAATATATTTAGCGAGCCTAAACGAATTCTTTCATATTTTTTTATTGTGCGTATATTACAGGAATTTATATTAGTATACGATACCAATAATTGTAAACTGTCCTGAAAGATCTATTTAAAAAAGTGGAAATTAGGAGATAGATTATAGATAGTTAATTTCTGTACTCCACGAATCTCGTTTCATCTTAAAATAATACAATAAGTCCCCGACTTTATCCACCCAATTGCACCCAAGTAATTCTACTCTTTCGCTTACATTATTTTATTCATATTAATCTGATAAATAAGCACTTTTAATAAGCAAGGATGTCTAGCGATTCTTACGGCCTTTGACGAGATGTGGCTCTCCATTTCAATAACTAAAGTATATTTGGTTCTTATGCCTTTATTTCAAATATTTTTTCTTCTCCTCTAATAGTTTTTGTCAAAGTCTCGCAATAACACTAATTAAATTAGACGGTTTTTATCGAATCAATATTCGAGCAGAATAATTTTGTTAAAAATACAAATTCAAAAAAATTCTACTAATTGAATTTTAGCAGAAAATTTTAACCCATGCACCATCAGCGTAGTAAAAAATCAAAATATTGACTTTTTCTGTTCGGTCGTAGAATCTAATAATATTTCAATTTAGTAAGTAGCAGATATAAAATTTATGCACAACTAGAAAATATTCTTTTCTAAGAAATGATTCTATTTAATTCTAAAGGCGGCATTGATGGAATAGTTTAAATGTTTAATTCGGCACTGTTACAATAAAAATAATTCAATTTAGTTTACAGGTAACTTAAGTTCCATCAGGTTCTGACATATTAAAAAAAGTCAATGTAAAATAAAAGTTAACATAGTATTAAGCGGACGAAGCCCGGCGCATTCGCCACAGCTCGACATTTCAGGGCTACACTTCTACAAAATAAAGCTGAGAGAACAAACAAAATCATGTCATTAATTTAACATACTTACAGTAATATACGTTCTACTTTTGCAAGCGAAGTACACTCCACATGAAGCAAACTTATTTCAGTTCCAAGATTTTCTCAAATTAGGAACGGATAGAAAATATCTTTAATCAAACAACCGATACATTAGGAACTACTTCAGTGGGCAAATGATAAGAATTGTGAGACCAAACTTGCTCTCACTTGTTCTCGTCTTGAAGTATTTCTGATGATCGATATATCGATACTAATTAAACTTTCTTCATTAACAGCCCATGCATAGAAAATATACAAATTTTAGATAAATACGCCTGTATACTAGTCGTGTTTTTTGACGTTTTGTTATAACTGGATTTAACGAAGAATTTCTTATACAGTATCGGACAAAATTAAATTGACTTTTGTAAAACTTCTCGACAGGTATGAAATAAATTGCAATCTGCAAACTATATGTATATTATAATGTATAAATATCTCCTTAATTATTATTTTGTGAATTTATCAGACTCACTAATTCTTCTTCTTTTTATAAGAGCTTTATCAACTTCTACTGATAATGAACACGACAAAATTAAATTGACTGCATTAATTTTAGTACTTAAAAGTGTTTTACTGAGGTTATCATCTCTGCAAAGTAAGTTCAATTTAATTGGTACTGGAGGTTCTCAATACATATTGAGAACCTCCAGTACCAATTAAATTGAACTTACTTTGTAGAGATGATAACCATCGACCAAAAGGATCAAGACTTCATCCTAAATACTTTTCATGAACCATTAAGAAAGGCGGAGGAAACATTATGGTTTGGGGCGCTTTATCATGTTATGGCATGGGTCATTTATACAGAATTATTAGGAAAATTGATCGATTCATGTACTGCAATATATCATTAAAGTCATGTATCCATATGGTGAGTGGGAAATGCCATTTTCATACATTTTTCAGCACGAGAATGACCCCAAACAAAGTTAATGTTATGAAATGGCCTGCTCAATCTCTGCATTTAAATCCAATTGAAAATCTTTGGGAAATAGTCGACAAGCAAATAAGAACAAAAAAATTTAATAATGGGGAAGAACTTTTTCAAGAACTTGAGAAAATTTGGAAGTCTAGTGACCCTTAGATAATAACAAATTTAATTGAATTAATACCAGAAAGATGTCGTAGTGTTATAGAAAATAAAGGGTACTGGACAAAATATTAACAAGTTTGTGACAAATTCATGAAAATCTAACATTTTATAGTAGTCAATTTAATTAGGTCGCATTCAATATCTCTTGTTTTTTGAATTTATTTTTTTATTAAGTATTCCAATTGATTTCAGAAATTAACATTTTTTTTATAATAAAAATTATTACCTTTTTGCGTCATGCTATTAATTTTATTAATTTTAAGGTGATCATAAAAATATTGGGATTCCCTAATAGTCAATTTAATTTCCGATACTGTATATTTTAACTGAAACTTAAAATGAAATGTCTGTTATACAAGGCAATTCACACAAAAATTTTGCCAAACTTTCTGATCTTTTTTTACTAACTACTAATTTAATTTAAAAAGGTCGACTTTTTCGCACGAAATTTTGGGATGTTTTTTAAAAATTGCAATTTTTATTTAGAAGTTTTTACTTTTTTTTTAAAACGGTTTATATTTTTAGTTTTTGCTTTCTTCAAAATTGCAAAGAGTACGTAAAATTCAAGTTTTTTCCAAAAATTTCGATTTTTTCTTCAAAATTTTCACATTTTTCTACCTTATTGTGATCTTTTTTTTCCATTCTGTTTTAATCTATAAATGTCGAGGTTTTTTGCTCAATATTTCGAAAAAACTTTTTTTATAAATTGCTGATTTTTATTTCGAATTTACTTTAAGATCAAAATTTCGACATTTTCTAAACTTTTCAAATTTTTTTGAAATTGTTATGTAATCTGATATGCAGGCTTTATTACCTGAAAGTTTCAAAAAGATATTTGCAAATTTCGGGGTTTTGAACTTATGAAAGTAAAATCGAAATTTTGAGATTAAAGTCGGAAATTCACGAAAAAAGCTTTTTTGATATTGAACAACCTGAGTTAAAAATGGCGACCTAAATTAGAAATTTTTTGAATCAATAGTTAACTTTTGACTTCTTTTCAAATATTAACATAAATATTGGAACTTAGGGAATAAAGTCCTAATTCTAAGAAAAAATATTACCTGAACCCAAAATTTCGACTCAAAGCTGAATATTATGGGCAGAAATAAGAAAACATTTTAAGTTTAAAGTTGAATTTTTGATCTATTTCCCAAAATCGGGGAATTAAAGTCCTGACTTAAAAATTTTAGTCAGCGTTTTCAATTTTGACAGCAAAATAGAAATGTTGAGATTGAAGTCGAAATTTCGAATCATGATTTTTTTCTAACTACAATCCACTAAATCGGAATTTAAAGTCAGAATGGCAAATTTACATTAAAAAACCAAATAGTGTACATCTCACACTCTTGGTTTTGCTAACGATTCTTCCCGTGGTAACAAAATTTGTTAGTGGACTGGAAGTTGGGAATAGCAAAACACATTTTTTTGCAATCTGCCAATTTAGTTGTTTCTGCTTGATCAGTTGTTAATAACAAACAGCTGAGTTTTTGATTCCTTGGAAGCACCTCAAAAAAGAGAACGCCTCTATAATTCCACAAAATTAATAGCATGATATTTTTGTGGTGCAACTTAATTCTCTACGTGGCCTGAACTGGATCATCATATTGATTTTTATTAATTGATATTTTTAACATAGACCATTGATTATTCATTTCAAATAAGGGATGAGTGTTTTTGAGACTCACGTCGCAATCCGCTTGCAAATATTGATGCTTTGAATTCATGCAGAGTCCAAATATCAAAAATGTCCGAGACATTTCAATGAACGTGATATATTTATCCTCTTCGCACTTTTTTTCGGGCAGTAATTGACGTTGTGGTTCAATTATGGGTTTTATTTGGTAAAATAAATAATTTTAATTGGTGAACCAGAACGTTGATATTTTTTGAGCAACAAATTTCCAGAATTTAGGTATACCTACCAATCTTGATACGTGCATATCTCAATTGGAACCTCAGCGAATTTTCTTCTTTTGCGGAAATAAAATATCAGAATGTGTAAAAAACCTTTTTGAATTCCAGGTTAAAATTCGCAATGAAATCACACTTCTAAATAAAATTGTGCATAATTTGCTTCTAAGGTAATCTAAAGCTTCCAGATATAAATTATCAAAATCATTCCAATGATAATTACTAGGAAGGAAATTTCTGGTATATTACACGAAAAGATAGATCTTACAGTAATGATTATCATGTTACTTACTTGACGGAATGAATTGTTCAATATTGCCGTTAGTAATTATTTTATCATATTTATTTTTGCAGTTTATTTTCTAAATCTTATTGCATTTAATTTGAAATCTTATTCAAATGTACACAAAAAAACTTAAAATGTTGTAAAAAAAAGCTCTTAGTAGTAGATACGTATATTCTTTTTCTATTCATAAAAAAATCAAAGGCTTAATTATCTACTAGTCACCATTACCTCCCAAACATAATACGTTCCCTTCGATCAATATAACGAATTTTCCATTAACATAAAAAACATATTGCTGACCAATTCACCTAGTGTGCCTGTCTATTTTATTTAGAGAAACAATTAGCACAAGTTAAAATAGTTGCAAGAATTTGTAATTATGCAATAGTTGAAAAAAAAATGAATCAGTGTTAAGTAATTATTATTGTTCCCGCCTTATGGTGATTTCTCTAGACGCTAGACATTGACCTAACTGAAGGAACACACAAATTGCACTTCAATTATATCCATCTATTACGATTTTTAGCACGAATTTGGTAATAATTTCGGAACGACATTGAAGTTTTTTTATAAACTACAAGACAATTAGCTTCATTCGGTTAAATTCATCAACTGTAAATATAAGTAAAAATGCATTACGCAACGTGAGCATCTGTAATAGTTAGACCAAGATCGCATGTTGCAACCTGAACACAAAATAATAGTGTATTTTGCTGAAACCTTCGTCAAATTCGTCCTTTTTTATAAATTCGAGCAAAGTGATTAACTGAAAATAATTTGAAGGAACATGAACATGAACATATTATGTAGTTATTCATTTTTACTAACCATTTAAAATTATTATAGCGATTGCATGGTAGGTACCATGATAATGGCAGCAATGATGACGTTTCACCTGACAAACACATAGACAGAACCGCCCTAGGCGAATGCCCTTATTTAATAATAAAATGGAAGAAAAGAATACTTCTTGGCGAGTAAAAAACTATTCCAAAATATATTTGATGGTTAAAACAAAGGTGTCCCTAAAAAAGTGTCCAAAAATATTTTTCATGACTAAGACTAAAAAAACGTACCTCGTTAATGGTAATAGGGGGGAGCGGCATAACTATAGGTATAAACCGCATATGTAATAGCATACGTATGAGGACTAGGTTTCTTATACTTTCTAAAGATACTTTCAATAACAATATTTTTGAAATGAATTGAAAAAAAATCACATATAAACCTGTTCACAGCAATCCTGAAAACGACGTATAGTAGTAAATTCCAATTTAATATACCTTCGGTAGTTGATTTAGTAATTTTTCATTTTCCATTTTTCATAAAATGGAAAGTGTTAACTATAAGTACAAGTATATAACACATTTATATTGTTTTAAATTCGTAAAAAGATAGCTTAAGAATGAAGCAACCGCGTTTTCCAATCAAATTAACACGTTAAGTATTGTGATGTTATGTAAGGCAACTTGACACAGAATTCTCTTTGCACAAGCCCGGCATGTTTGCGTAGTGATTCTTGATATGCCAAGATTAAACGAATGCAATATCATTGCTGCATCAAAACGACACCAATACACTGCCAAAGTCTAAAACATCATGAAATTGGTAGTAACTACGAGATTCCATTGCCTGACATTGGCATTTTAAACATGATGAAATCTTACAGGAATTAACATATTCGTCAATTTTCAGAAGTACAGGCAAATAGCAGATATAGTTTCCTTAATCCTCTTTAATCTTCTGCTGCAGTCGATTGAAAAATTGTTCCGAGATTTTAAGAAATTCTAAAATTTTCAATTTTAACTCTCAATAAATGGTTTATCTCATATGTAGGTCAACAGGCATTTATCAAGATCACGTCACCAGCTCTAAAGATAAGGCAAACTGGTGATCACTAGAGACTGGATTATATGCATTAAAAATACAGCAAAATATGCATTATAAAAAAAAATTAATCAATATTAAATTGTATTTTATTTCCTCAAATATACAAAAAAAAATTACATATTATAATAAAACTGTGTATCATATTCGCAAAAGATGTTAGGGTTCAGCCACGACAGCGAGCGATTTGTTGCAAGTGACAGAGTGACAAAAAAGTACTTCAAACACATTAGAGTAAATTGAAGCTCCCATACTTATCTAAGTGACAGCAACAAATCGCTAAGCAGTCACTGTATGGCTTATCAATCAACGTTGCTTGATTTTAGAGCTATTTGTGTTCATGTGATGGTTTTGCTTCTTTGACTTCCCAAAATTTTTTATACATTTTCGATTCGACTTTGCATATCGGTCAGAAAAACGTATTTACAGGCAACCTAATATATTCAAAAAATCTTTCTAGATATTTCCAGTAGTTCCACGTGATGGATTTCGCTAAACCTATTGATAAAAGGAACACTAAATTGTCTTATTCGGAAGAAATGATTAGGACTAAAATCATCTCCAAAGGCAGAGAATACGATTCATTTGCGAGAGAGGCATAGCAGAAACTAAATTTTAATCACTTAAAAAAAAACAACATATCGCTTGACTTTCGCGAAAAGTCACCCGGCAGCGTGGCCGTACCACACCAAATATTTCAATATTTCAAAGGTTAGATTATGTCGGCGACTATTGCGAAAACGGTCCTTCCACATTACAAGACGTTACAGGTGCATATTCGAAAGAGCACATAGTCCTCATAGCGATTTGCCGTTTACAATTTTTGTAACTTTAAAAACTTTAATAAGATCCTCACCTTTACCAATAGTCGATTTTAAAACTTCTACATTATTTAAACAACTATATCGTCCTCTATTGACATACCACCGATAATTTTCAGTAAGTAATCAGGTTTTATATTTAAATATTATTTATAAATTACAAAAATGAATGCAGCCGGATAAGCAATGGGGAATCCGTCTTTAAATTAATTTAACCAATATTCAACCTAAAGGTTGCCTTTTAAATAACATTAACACACAATAAATATAAGCTTCAAATTGTTGATTTTAACTGAGAAAAATTAAGCGATAATAAACATTGTCTTATCTTTAGATCAGGCCCGTAACCAGAATTTCTTTTCGTGGAGGGGGGGGGGGAAGAGGCTGCGATTCTTCTGCTAAAACTACCTAGTCTTTGTATGCGTTTAAGTTAGAGCTAAGAAGCCACGGTCTAATACTACTTTACTATTAATTTATTATTATAGTATACAAGCTATACTAAAATATAAAAAAAATACACTAAAAACAATTCGAGAGTCTAACTCATCTGACATTTTTTTGGAATCGTTTTTGCCAACATAATAGGTAGAGATCCAATTTTAGGTAAAATCCTACGATCCTACCTTTTTCCTTTTTCGGCGTTTTTCATGTGGGCTATTGCCTAATTCAAGTTTGCTTATTTTTTGCCTTTTTATACATGACTTGGACCTTATTTTCAGAAAGTTTCGTGCCTATTTATCCTTTTTTATGGCTTTACCCCAGCCCAGCACATTTACACTTCTTAAGAATTTGAGCAAAAATAAATAAAATTTCCAAAAAAAGTAATTTAACAACAATTACTTTTATGACCCACCCAGTTCCATTTAAGGTTTACCTGCAATTGTAACGCAGGGCAATTGAAAAATGTGGCCTATTTATCTTAATTTAATTTCTAAATAAAAACAGATATGTGGGTAAGATGATAAAATTATCTGAAAGATATTCTTTTTCTAAAATTTAGCTTTGAACTATCTTCTATAACCTGCACGAAAAACGCCTCTAGAAAGTGCTGTATTTAAAGACGTAGTTTGAAGTCAGCTGGAGAAAAACATTTTTTTCAAAGTTCGATTAAATGCATAATTTCAACTTTTATCTCAAATTTAAAGTTTGCGCCCCAGCATTTGGAATTTGGATATTCTTTTTAAATTCTGAAAAAATTAGATATTTTTTTTTAAGTTCAGTTTTCCTCTTAGCGTCCAACTCTTTTTCTAATTGGCTACAACTTCAATTCCTACGTGTTTTATTTTGGGCAATCTTAAAACCTTAATATTTTCTAGAATTATTGTTGCTACCTTGAATTTGCAATGTCGAAATGCATTTGATTCTTCGGAATTTTCAAAAAAAAGTTTTTGCTATAAAGTTATTAATCTTTTTTTTTAAGTTTTACTTTTAATAACAAAATTTCGACCTTTTCTGGAAATTTTTAATTTGAATTAGATTTTCTGTCAAATGCGAAGTATGTTAATACTTTTACTTTTTTTTCTCAAAATTCAGAGTTTAAAATGTTGGTATTTACTTCACACCCACAAATATTTTTTTAAACTTCGATTCTTTCTAGAAACCAGAAAATTTCACAAAAACGTTTGTGAAAAATGTTAGATATCGAAATTCTTAACTTAAACTTGAGTTTTTTTAATGTGGCATTTTAATTCGAAATCTTTAGAATAGTCTATATTTAGAGTGGACAAAGTCGGTTTAGAAAAAGTATAATTACGACTAAGTTTATAGCTTAAAAATAATCAAATGAATTCATTAATAAACATTTCTGAACGTATCAACTTTTTTAGAAATTTTGAATTTTCGAACAAAAAGTCGGATAGGTTAATGCTTAACAAATTTACCTGTTCAATCTCGAAATTTTTTGTTTTTTAAATTCGAAATTTTAGAAATAAGTTGACATTTAAAATTACTAACTAGATCCGAAGAAAAAAGAAGCCATGATTTTTGGAAAAAAAGGTTTGAAGTCAAAATTTTCTAAAAAAAATTTCTAATTTCCAAAAGATAAAATCTATTAACAAAAACCAATAACACTCAACATTTTGTCTTGAAACAAAATTCCAAAAATAAACTTTCATATTTCCTGAAATTTGGCCAGGGGATTTTTTTTTAATTTAATGTTTAGAAAGAAAGTCAGAAGTATTTTGAAGAAGTCTGAATTTTGAGCCAGTGCTAATGTAAAAATTTTGAAAAATAAACTGATGTCATTAAGCTTTTTTTTTTTCAAAATTTCGAATTAATCTTGGCATTTTTAAACTCGTGAAAATTCGCAAAAATTTTATAAATTATAAATCAAATTTTTCTAAAAATATAAATTTAAAGTTGAAATGTCATGATTAAAAATAAAAAATTTCTTAATTAAAATTGAAATTCTATAACTAGGATAGAAATTTCAATATTTTATTGGAAGTTGTCACTTGGGAGTCGAATTTTGAATAAAAATGTCGAATTTTCGAAATCGTAATCGAAATATAAACAAATTAACTTCATAACAAAAAATTTCGACATTTTTTATAATGAAGTTAAAACTTTTTGAAAAAATTAAAAATTCTGAATTAGACTGATGAATTTAAGGTTTTAAAAAAATCCTGAATTTTCCAGTTTAAAAATGATTAAGTTTTGTGTAAAACTCGAAATTTATAAAAGAATCGACATTTTAAATTTTTTTAAAGTTCAATCGACATTTTAGAAAAATTATAGAAGAAATTCGTAAAAATTAGTTATTAAAAATGTCTTCTTAAAATTATGGCTTTATAAGAGATTTTAAATTTTTAGTAAATAGTCGAATATTCAAAATTCTATTCAAATACCGAATGTAAATTTTTAAACTCAAAAACTGTAAAATTATTATCACAAAATCCCAGTTTTTCGCAAAATAATTGATTTACTGCAGTATTAAAATTTATTTAAATATGTTAATGTATACCAGAGAGCGGGAGCGATAAAATTTTTATCGCTTTTGGATGAAAAATAAATGAGAGCTAAAAAAACTGTTAAACAATTTCCCTGGTGTTTAAGATCTGTGTCTGGTTTGTTAACAAAATTAAACAAAAAGAGAACGATAAAGATTACCGGATATAAAAAGAAAGCGCGTGACTAAAACCTGTAAAGAGGAGAAGGAAATATCGGAATTGTACGGCAAAATGTGAAAAATCCAATCCAAAAATCCAAGAATTATTGAAAAGGAGTTCCGCATTAAAAGATCGCCTGTTAGTCATATTATCAAGTGTGATCTGGAATTGGAAGCATTGTAAAAGGGTTCACCAAATTTGTAATAAAATGTTGTTATCCTGCATGATTTCATTAAAATAGTCATGAAATTGATTAGAATTGGAGCAGTTAAAAAAAAAGTTGCACTCATAAATGTTAGTCCTTTTTATACATAACTAAATTGTGTTTATACAAATTTTTAGTTTTTTACGAAACATTCAATGTGGCAAATATTTTTGAGACTCTTTGGATAAAAATTGATTGTAGCTGCAACCCTTTTTACTTAATAGCCTAAAAGCTTACACCTTATGGTATTGTTGGTGCGAGTTTGGCAAAAAACAACCCACTAACAACAAAATAAATCAGCCAAATAAAATGTGGACTTTTTTTGGCCCAGCGTAGTGGAGATTTCAAAGGTGCACCATTTGCGTGTTGGCAAAGTTTAAACCGATCGTAAGTATTAATTTCTAATGTTCTTAAAATATCTTTATGTAAAACAAAATATCACAAAAATACATCTACATATTTTTTAAAACTTTAAACATAAATTTTATTATCAGGCTTGAACTTTAGCAATATCCAAATGGAACCTCCTCTACATAAAAACTTATTTTTGCTTATGACAATAGCTCCACCAGATAGTGCATTGTAATGCTCCTGAAAAGGAAAAGGTCATTTCAACGGGTGGCCACAAAAAATATCAATTAATTTTAAAAAAATTGTAGGTCATCCCTTGCAGGAATAAAAGTATAAAAATCATCCTAAAATAGTGGCAAACCTGAAATAAATATCGACCTGTTTTAAGAATTTTGTCACAAAATTTTTGGTCAAGCTTTACTGAATTTATTCATGTTAAAATTTCCATCCTGTACTTTAAAGATCACAATGATTTTTTGCAATGAAACAAGAATATGATGAAACAGCAATCATCGAATCACGTGAGCGAATTTCTCGAGATCTCCTCAACGAGATGAACCAGTATACCAAGTAAAACATGATTTAGTACGTAAGTAATGCTTTAAAAAATTAAATTAAAAGTGTTTAATTATATTAATTATGAAAAACGATTAATATAGCTAGATTAGAAGAGCATATTTACCTGTGAAGTTTAAAGACAGAATTCGATATGGGAATTTAATTTTTCCAGGAAGAGTTACTCAATATCTGATCATTAAGTTTTAATCCTGCGTTTGTAATTAGTTACGTATTGTAATCATAACAACATATAACAACGTAATGCAATAATAACAATTAGCATAGTCAAACTCAAAAAGGCCAGTGGGTCAATCTTAGAATTACTTATAATTAACCATATTAATTAATTTATAAATGTCTATAACGTTATGATTATATTTATAAATTAGACGCTTCTTAAACCATGTAAAATTGGACAACATTAGAATAAAAAGACCCTTCTAGCATAAAAAACGTGTTGAATGTAGAAAAAAAGTTTTTTTTTTGCAAAACAGGGATATTAATTAAAGTATTACACTAACAGTTGAGAATGCGAATGTAAATAGGACCAATAATTTTTAAATATTTACAATTTATTTATGTAGATATATTTTTAAGCTGACGATGAAACCAAACTGTACTACTAGGTCATGGGTTTATCATTCCAAAATATAATTAACATAAATATGAGTTGAAGGTGAAGCAGCCGATGCTTAAGAAAATTGAAAAATAATACACAGGCTGAAATTTGATTTTTTTTTGAAAAAAATGTCATCTCGCCTTTACTAATCAGCCTGTATAATAACAAATGTTACTTAAATAGAATACCACTATGACAAGAATATAATAAAATCACATACATCAATTCGGATATTGTTGCCTTCGGGAAGAGAACTTCAAATTTAGGTTCAAATTTCTTCGATTTTTTTAAATATCTCAAAAATTATTAATCACAGACCAGTATTGTTTTTATTATTTTAATTAGCATTTTGTAACACATTTAAACATGAAAAAATATACAGGGACGTTTCTTTTAAAAAGAGGCTACACCGTGTATATGTTTATAAAAAAAATAGTTTAAAATATGTCACATTTTAGTGCATCTTCGTATTAAAAATAAATGATTAAAAAAATAAAATGTATGAGACACGGGGCTTTACCGTATACTAATGATTCATTCTATATAAAACAAAATTGTCAGTAAAAAAATTCTGCGACACTTGAAACATCCTACACAAAGTATAGTTCAAGGTACATGAACGTTGTGCAGAAAATTAGAATTCGTTGTGGCATTTTTGAAGCTATTGAATTATCTGTCTGATAGAAATTGTAATCGTTAAACGGAAATCCTTGACATTTTGCAGATATGAGGAAGTCTCAATTAAATCCTCATGAATAAATTACAAATGGGATTCGTTTAAACTCTGGATTTTAGATCAAATTGAAGAAGCTGTATATCTGAAAATACAAATACTAAATAAATTGAGTTCAATAAATAAATAATATTGCACTATGTGACTACACTTTTCCAAATTTTAGACTTCATTTATTATTTTAAATGTTTTATAATTCGGTTTTTACATGTTGAAAATCTGCTTGGTAGAAACAATGAAATGAAAAGTAACATTCCTTAAATGATCCCTGCCTCCATAGCCGTAGTTAAATTAAGATTTTTTTGTGAAGTAATTTGGAGAAATCTTGAAAATATTTTAATGCCTTTATTTGATGTTAAATATGAGTAATCTGAGTTTGCTTAGTCTGGGGAGGTGAAGCTTAACTTTCTAGCCTCAAAAAACCGCGAAAGTTTGTACTTTTTTCATAACTCTTACGAAAATAGTTATTAGAAGAATTATAGAATATTCCATTGTGCTTGGAATGGCTACCCGAAACTTGAAATTCGGTGCAGTGGTATAGCAGCAACTTGGCAGCCAAAAAATAGACACTTTTTTGCCCCTGAAGTAACTATCATTTCAATTTATTGAAGAATATTGTTTAGGAAGGATTTTGGGCACTTTTAGTTTCAAATGTCCGGAAATCTCAATCTGCTAAATCAATGGAACGTGGCAGCCAACGAAACCACTCATTTGTGAACATTTCTTTCCCCACAAAATTGCCTTAATCACTGCATGAACTGTCGAGATCACTTTATGCGTAACATCTATTTGGACATCTTCTTGATAGAACTCTAAACAGTGCTGATAGGTAACGCACAGCCTAACCCAGTGGGTCCTGAAGTTTCCTTTTATAACGTATGTAAGCGCTGAAAAAGGACCTTTGAAGATGCGACCCCTTATGGATGTTAAATGGGGGATGAAACTATGTATGAACGTTCATCATTTTTGAAGTTAAAAATATGTAAATTAGTGTTTAGGCTTCTGTGTATAAATAAAAATAATCTTTTTTGGAACCTCATCCAAAGGCGGTAAAATAGAGGACGAAAGTTTAGATGAGAAGTGGGCCATTTTTGAAGTTACAAGCGTAGTTTGAGAAATTGTCGTTGGACGATGAGAAATCTCGTCAGGCAAACGTCTACTATTAAAAAACTGTCCACTGGTAAAGTTAAAGTCTGGATCGTCGTCAAATACTTAAACTATTTTATACGTATTTAAGAGAAATCCAAAACAGACATGAAGTTTATTAACTTGGCTAGTCCTTTCGGGAGAGGGAAGTAGGGAGATGATCTCTGTGGATAAAATGTAATAATTGTAGTTAGAGGCAAATCTGTTGTAGTCAAAATCTGAAAATCTTTTTATAGTTGTCAAAAATATATTTTCGTTTTAAATATTAAAGACCTTTGGTCTGACTCCTGTCACCAGTCAGTGGTCATATTAAGGTACTTCGAAATAGTTTTTCTTTTGTCATCAAAAATTTTAAAGACTTTTGTCATCAAAAATATAAACCAGGTTATTTAGGTTAACAGTTCTGGATTTTATTAAGAGAGCGATTTGTCTTCTGAGTATCTAAGTCTCTTCAGACACTGCAGCATAAGCGGATGATTGATGATGACTTATCGCTAGTTTTACAGATACACTTTCATGGAAAGTATTGAAAACCAGTGGCGGCAAAAGTATTTTTCGCAAAAGCAGAAGCAAAGGTAGTCTGAAAATGCCAATTACACAGACCTGCGATAAAATGCTATTTTAAAACTGAATAAGTGATGTTTTAAAATTTTTAAATGCTGAGTCCACAAAAATTATATTAAAAATGGATATAAACATTTTTGCTATAAAAATTTTAGAAATCAGCTACATTTGTGTTGAAGATTTCACGAAATTGTCATTAGGGAAAAGAAATTAACCAGATTTCTGATTCCAATGGTGCGGGGGGAACCAAAAGATCATAGTGATGGTTGTTATTTTTGTCTGTTACAGTTTTAATGACTACCACTCCAAAAATAAATTAGACAACCTTTCTTCTGCAAGTTGTTTGACGAGAAGAATGAAAAGTTTACTTCTGTACAATTAAAATATACAGTATGCCCCTCTTCTTCCAAACGCACTTCAGAGGAAATTACGAGGATTTAAAAGAGTTCAGAGCTGCAGAGAATTAAATATAAGATTATTAGTGCTGGATAATATCTGTCGAGCTAAACGTTTTGATTATGGTGTTTGATCTGAAAATGATCCTCGTTTCATTGGTAAATGGGATAGCAAAGCAAAGATTGAAAACTGTGATGCCCTCAGATCGGAACATATTTATCCCTTATGGGAGTATTGTACAATGAAGTAAAATCAGCCAAGAGCGAGTCGAGCTCGCACAATTAGGATTCCGTACTAGGATAACACTATATAATATTTTATTTTATGATATGTATGTTCAGTGTGGTGATAAAGTTTGTAACAAAATTCATAATTCCGTTATGTATTGTTTTCAAGTGCTCGAACAAGTCGATTTATTTTTTTTAAAGTCAGCTTACGACGTAAGAATTTTATTTATGACGTCACCCATGTTTGTGCAATGACGTCATCAATGGCAACCCTTATTTCTTGCTGTGTTTTGTAGAGCCTTTTATTATTGGAATCATGGAATCAAAATAATTGTAACTTACATAACAATTTTTCGGGAAAAAACGCAATTGCTTTAAAAAATAAAAATTTACCTTTCATGAAAAAAATTAAGTATTACACCCAGAAAAATAAACAAAATTCAACGCAAATATTCAAATTGGTTTCCATCAACCATTTGGCATTGATCGATGATCGATTGATCGATATAAACAGCTCGAACTGCAACGCTCAACGATGTCAAAATTAATTTGTACCACTTTAGCTCGAATTCTTTGCCGTAGTTCTTCTAAATTATTGGGACTGTTAAAATAAACTTTTTTTTAAATAACCCCACAAAAAAAAATCCAATGGACTTAAATCTGGTGAACGCGAGGGCCTCCATTACCCCTTAATGCCCTATCCATCTTCCAGGAAATGTGGCGTCAAGATATCGACGGAAGTCAGTGCTAACGTGAGAAGGAACCCCATCTTATTGAAACCAAATAATCTGATGGGGTACATCGGCGTCGTCAACTGCCACAGCTGGTACTAAATCACGTTGCAAGAAATCTAGATATCGTACTCCAGTAAGGTTTTCTTGAAAAAAGTAAGGCCATAGAAAACCGATTATTCCCAACCACACGTTTAGTTTGCCTTGCCGTTGACTATGAGAATCCTGAGTCCAGTGAGGATTTTCCTGTGCCCAATACCTGGAATTGTGCCGATGTACTGTCCCATACAGGCAAAAAGTGCCTTCGCCGGAAAAGATTATATATTATTTAGGAAATTGGGATATCCATCACAGCGTAACATCACAAAACTCCAAGCGGCAATCTGGATCATCCTCGTTTAACTCGTGTATCAATTGCACTTTGTATGGATGATAGTTTTCTTCTTTGGATAATTTTACCACAAAAGAGTGATCCACGATAACATTTAGGGCTAGTTGCCATGTAAAAGAGTGAGGATTTTCTTCAGCTTCAAGGGATACATCCAATCTGACTTCTTCGCTAAATCGAGGTCGACCTTGTCGAGGTAAATCGTTAATGGATCATATTTCTGTAAATTTGGCTATCAATTTACTTACTGTAGATCTTGCAATGGGCGGTCCATCAGGATGTTCTTCGTTAAATAACTCACATGCTTGGGCATGAGTCCTTACTCGATCGCCTATATCCAACCATCATCTTTATCTTTATTCTTTCCTGTTGAGATAAATGTGCCATTGTTGTTAACTTTGAAAAGAATAATTACTTTTTGTAATTTGTAAAGTGTCTTACACTTTTTATGAGTTCCAGGTACTATTATTACGTGTGTAATTAAATTTACTGAAATTTATTTTCACTTCTGGTTTTAGATTTACTCAACACAAGCAGTCAACTAATTGATAGTCTGTTAAATTATCACTCAAACAAGTGCATACATTTTATATTAGTTGCAGCACCTGGCACATTTCCCCTCCTTATGGCACAACAAAATAAAAACAGTAGTTTCTTGTTGTAAAATTATTTAAAAGAAGATAAGCCAAATTTAATTTTTAGGCTGTAATACTTAATTTTTCCATGAAAGATAAATTTTTATTTTTAAAGTAATTGCGTTTTTTCCGAAAAACTGTTATGTAAGGTACAATTATTTTTACATCATCATTTCAACAATAAAAAGGTCTACAAAAATTTAAAAAAATAAAATGGGTTTGCCATTTAAAAACACCGATGATGAAGTCATTGCACCAAGATGGGTGACGTCACACATACGATTTTTACGTCATAAGCTGGAATTATGAACTTTGTTCCAAACTTTATCAGCACGTTCTATATGTTAATTAAAATCTTATCCAGATTTTCTTGTGTGATAAATGAAAAATGACACTTTTCCGTAGAGTCGATGGCAACACTTATGGAACTGGAAATAAAAATAAAAGTGTAACACCAAATATGTCCCAAATAAAAAGTTTTCACATGCCTATTCACAATAACTAATAGGGTAATGACATCAATAATTGTCATCACCCCAGTAGTTGTCCCAAACATATTTTTGGAAAGAAAAATAAAATAATGCTTCCTTACTTTAATTCTCTTATGGTTCTCAATCAGTTCCCATACGTATTTGTAATAATTTTAAATGAAGCTTTTAATGGTAGTAGTCCATACAAATCCGTTTCCAAGCAAAACAGTACATAAGTTCATTGCCCAAATGATTTTGTTGTGATTCTTAGCGAATTTGTTAAGGTAGGTTGAAATAATTTAGCTTAATTTTCAGCAGTTTTTATTCTAATGAATGCATTTTTTTTACATCGAAATAAAGTGTCTTTGATAGACTTTGAATTAAAATGTTTTTAGGTTTTTAATTAGATTTTGGTTATGAAAAATTTGGTTGTGACAATTACCGGATACAAAAAAACTAAAATAATCCAGTAATTGTTGCAATGTGGATAACAACTATTAATAGATCTATCAGTTACAATTTTGTTTTAATATATAAGGGAATCAGTTTTGGTTACAACTGAAGCCTGCAAACAATGGATGACATACTCAAGGACTAATAAAACATTTAAAATACCCAGAGCGGCACTTTAATATAAAGTTTTCAAAATAAATAAAAAGACAAAACAGTCCAATGGATTAAGAATCGTTACAACAAAAGGGTTTTCAGCCTAAAAAAGATTATCTTACTCTAAAATTGATATACAAATCTTGTCCCTTGAAACCAAGAAAGATTAAAAAATACAACAAAAGTTGATCTAACGCGTTTCGATAGATTATAAGCACAGTTTGGGGATACTTGTTTGAAGAAAACTCAAGTGTATGAATGCCACAAACAATTTTTCGAAGGACGAACTCAAGATGAAAATGAACCCAACGCTCGTCGTGCTCGGGCCAGTGTGACTGCTGCTTCAACGTCTTTTAGAAGGTGATCGCCTACTACTGCCATTTATTGGATGAAGCAAAATGTACATATCGACGGAAAAGTCACTAATTTTCGGTCAGAAATATGATTTTGCTTCATGACAATGCTCGCCTCCACTCAGGTCAATCTGACACAAAAATTAGAGGAAATGCATTGGGCAACATTAAGAACACCCTCCTTATAGTCCCGACTCATCACCATGCGATTATCATATGTTCGGACCACTGAAAGAAGCTCAAGAAGGTGAGCCATTCCATGATGACGCTGCTGAGACATTTGTTGCGCAATTGGTTGTAAACACGCCTCCCTTCTTTTTATGATGATGGCATTAAAAAACTCCCAATCCGTTGGGAAAAAAGCACAACAGAATCAGGACATTATGTAGAAAAATGGTTAATAGCTTTAATATATGTATCTTGCACCAATAAATTTTTAAAAACAAATTTCCATTCATATTTGATTTGCCCTCGTAAACCATTTACTTGATACTCGTATGAGTAAAAGAAGTCAAATTCTGCAAAATAAATATTTTTTGTATCACTAGCAATACAGCTGTAATTTGTACACATCCGCAAGCACGATATTTGCAGAAAATCGTAAAAAGTGTCAAAATTTGCAGGTGGGTTATTAAAGACAAAATTTCTTAAATACTATGTACACTTCAAAGCGGGACATGTTAATGACATCATTAAACAAAGAAGATTTATTTTTAGACAAACAAAACTAATATTTTTACCTCTAAATGGTATTATTAAATTATACTTACTCTAAAAACATGAGAATATCAAAGGTAACCAACCTGAAAAAAATAGAAACATAAGTTGCATTTAACCTAGTTTAGAGACGTTAACAAAAATGTTTGCTTATTTTTAAGAATAGGTAAGAAGGTCGACTAAGGAGAGCTTTAATTTGGCCAAATCAAAGTATTGTTTTCTTCATTTTGGAACGCCGATTCGAGACTAAGATAATTTCTTGTAATAATTTGGATTCCTTTATTTCACAGACATGCATTCGTAATCCTTGTTTTGGTGCATTAGCTCGGAACTTCCTGACAAAAAGAAATCGGAACATTTTTTTTAAATAAACGAAAACTGACGGGCGCTTTTACCCAAATTTATTAACCATTGTGACGATGCGAAAATTACAGGAAATCACGTTAGATACCACACTAAAGTAAACAATTGAAGATGAAATTTAAGATTACTAGGAAGCACCAAGAGATGACATATGGTTTATGTCGGTGTATGAAGCGACCAACATGCTAGGTATTACAACGACTCAACAATCAATTAGAAATTTCTTATGATGGTTTCAAATTAAGAATTATTAAAAAGAACACATAATTGATCAGTAAATAGCTTTTTAAGATTGGTTGAAGAACGAGATACCATGTTTTTATTGAAACTTTATAATTAAAACAATTAGTGAATTCATACGTTTACAATGAGATTAATTTAGTTGCAAGATTCTATTAAATCAAGACACGTGAAAGAGCTAATCAGACCTTAAAAATGTATGTAAATGTTTAAACACATTAAACCACTACTTTCCCTACTTTATTTAGTTTTCTATTATGCCATTTGAAAAACCGCATTATTTTATAGAGTTTCTAATAATAATATTTAGCAATTTCTAAGAGTAATTAAAAATTGTTATTAATTTGACTAAAGAATCTAACGGCACATTTTTAAGAACAATGAATCCACCTCATTCAACCTTATGTAATATCGAACCAAATAAAAATGAACATCCTTACTAATATATAAATGCGAAAGTATGTTTGTGTGTGTGTCCGCTTTTCACGGCTCAATAAATAACTGACGAAAATTGATATAAATATTCCTTACGATGCAGAATAATTAGTAGGCCACTTCTTATCCCAAGCTTATATCCAGAAAGCTAAAATAACCTTTTTATGTGATGTAAACAATCATAGAGAAAGATAAAAGTGTCAACTGTATGATTTTTATTTTGCAACGGCATCTCTTGTTAGGTCCTCGAACTATTACCATAAAAGTGGGCATCTGTATTACCGATTTCAGTAATAATACGTTACCACCTTACAATTTGAACTGCAAATTAAATTCAAATTTCATTTAAATGTAAAATTGTTTTGAAATGGTGATTCAGTTGCATTGTAGTTACTTCTTCAAGTTTGCTGACAAAGTGTCGGGTAATAGCTAGTCATCTATAACAGGAAACGCCTTTCACGACAATAAAACTGCTTAAAAACTATTCATTCTATGAAGCAATGTTTTAGTTTAAACACTTTTTTGTATTCTTATTGCGACACTTCAAAATTTTGAAGAAATAATTAATTTTTGAATATTAATGAAAAACAATAGATATCAATCAAACAGTGGTCTCTAAATTGGAGTAACAATGGCCTTGAATGCATTTGAGGGGCGTTTAATGAAATAAAGAAATTTTGAAAGCAAACAGATGGTGTAAAGATCGAAATATTTAAAAAAATTGTTTTAATATAGAGTTTTAAAAACACAAATTGAAATATCTTAATTGATTCGAAAGGTTTAGTTTTTTGTTTTTTCTAAATACTATACTACATTTTTTTTCTGCATAATTTAAGTTATTTTTAATGTTGACTTAATGCTCGAAACTTCGGATTTGTTTTTATTAATTTCGAGACTTCTTTTTACTCTAACCTTAATCTCGTTTGAGTTTTGATTTTTTTTTTGAAAATGTCTAATTTTTCGAAAGCTTTGAAATATTTTCAAAATTTTAAGTTTTTTAATTTTTTGCAACATTATGACTTTTTTTCAATAACGCCCTTTTTTAAATTTCTCACAATTTTTCAATATTACGATTTTTTTAAACTTAGATACACATACTAAGTTTTTTTAGTTTCAACTTCTTTCAAAATTGATTAATTTAATGTTATGAAAATTTCGATATTTTTTTAAAAATTTCAACTTTTTGAAAATTTGGAATATTCTGAAAATACCTTCTTATATTTTCCAAATTTTTGACATTTTTCAAATTTCAACTATTTTTTTAATATTTGGAATTTTTTTTGGAAATTTTGACTTTTTTAACTGTCAACTTTGATTCAAATTATTCGAATGTTTTTAAAAGATGTTAACGGGTGACATGAATATAGTTTTTCAGGGGATATAACTTAAAAAAGATTGGAAACCCCTGCTTTACAGCATCGTCCCATCGTCGCATTATATCAGTATCAGTGACCGCTGTTATGCCAACAAACCGATCAAAAATTTCTGTGCAGGTGTACCTATTAGCTGTTCATTTGTAAACAGGGGGTCAACAATTTTTTTTTAAAGGCGCAGAACTGTCCGGAAATTTGTATCGTATTTGTTGTGCAATTTATTTATATCAACACTTTTTTCGAGACAAAAACTATCTACAGCAATTGAAGCTAAAAGTTTTTGGAACGTTAGATCTTCGCTGAGTAAAAGAGATGTAAGCGCCAGACTGCTACCGCTACTGGATATTTAGCATACACGGTACGCGCGGATACAATAATACAAATCTTAAAGTCGCTTTGCAGTAGATTTTCTAAGCCAACAACAGTACACTATACTTATGTGGTGATAAATCTCAGCAAATTTCGAGCATTAATGAATCTCCGCCACCCGTGACTCGATTAGTAAAGCTACTACGTTATCATTACTTCAAAATGTTTCCCTAACGTGTGGAATAAAGCATCGAAATTCCGTGAAATGTATAATTTCAGATTGTACCACTAGGGATCCCCATATTTTACTATTTCATTCACAATACCTATCATCCTACACAATATATTACTTTTTGTCAAAATCTGTAAATAGGTTTGGCCGCAATAAATTAAAATTTCTTTGAAAACGTTATTTCCCTTACATCTTACAAATAGTAAATTTCACTCAGCTTTAACACCAGGACGGGTCTATTAATTTTGCAGGTGTTAGGTAACATTATTAGTAACATGTGACAGAAAAAATAAAATATATTGAAAAGAAAATGACTAGTGAACTACCTTTATTTGATATTATGTGCAAAGTTCAATATACCTAAGCGCAGATCACTTCAACATCTCTTGCATTCAATGGATGTTGCTGTCTAACCCCATGGTACAAGGAGATTTCCCACTATTAGTGACCTTTGTGATTTTAGTTACATCGTACCTAACCTGGTTATTAGAGGTAATTATATTATCCCAAAGTAGCGAAATTTTTTAATTTCAAAGGACTAAGACATAAGACTTTATAAAAAGTGAAAGATCCTGTATTGATACCCAAGTATCGTACGTCGTAGTGTACTCCTGAGTATTACAATTTACTTTTATATTTTCCTCATTAATTGTGTAATTGCGTTACTTGTATCGAACAAACAAATATAGGTAAAAGTGCATAGAAACGTGTTTAACTGGACACAAACAATAGAAAACATGATAAGCTTTACATTTTCAAATCAGAGTGAGCAACTTTCATAACTCCTTGTTTTGATTTTAACGACGTGTATTGCAGAATTAATTACCGACAGTTGCATTTGTTGCTCGGTGAAAAATGATTTTGATGATGCACAGTATGAAGGACATTTTAAATGTATCTAACACAACGTCCACTTTTAACCGGTGAAATCGCGTTCCGAAACGCAATTTAATTTTTAATTGAGTAAAACCATGGTGTGTTCTACGGTTGCCTGCCTAAATTTTTATAATTATTACTTTAAATATCGTTAAAAAGGCATAATGTTAATGCACTTTATTGTGAAATGCTTTATTAATGAAATTAGCAAGTTATTGATTAAATAAAATTACAAGCATAACAAATTGCAAAATATTTGCAATTTGTGAAATATTTTCTTTCTCAAATTTACCATCATGTATAAAATCGAGAAAAAACATCAATGTATAGGAAAGTTGCGAGCATTGCTCCTTTCACAGCAATGAGACTACTTTACACGCATACCAAGCAAACTGGAAATATGTCTAAAAAGTATGTCGTTCCGGTCGCAAAATCTCATGAATCACAACCGCTAATAAAATTAGATCTAAGAAAACTATTGATTTCTTTTTATTTGTATATTTTGATTACAGTATGCGTCTAAGTGATGAGCTGACCGGGACGACGAAAGAGAAAGTTCAAGACGCGCCCATACCACCTGTTCTGGACACTACGCATCGTTGATGAAATATCGAATCCCCAAGGCAAATCCGCATCGGACCTAGATACCAAGCTAGTTTTGTTTCTGGTTTCGATGGTCTGGCCGAGTATTATTACTGAATTATTTTTGTAGGCTCCTTTATAGGTTACTTCTCGAAAAATAACGAACTCTTTTTTTTTCAAACTAAAAGAGATGGATTTCAAATAAGATGTGGAATACTATTTTTCTTTAAAGTTACTATGTCAATAATATTTTGGAAAATGGCACATTAAAGTAAATAAACTTGCAACACAAGAACTTCTATTTGATAACTAGGGCTCATAAAACACAAGATTAGTGGATTTTTTAATGAAATTATTAGGTAAGCAGAGATTCACTACAAAGAGTATTAAAAAAATAAAACAGAAATACTGTTTCTAACTTTAAAAATTCTACAAAAGAAATGCAATAAATCGGTTTTATTGCAGAACCGTACCATTGTCGCATTTTACAGATTTGTTCTAATAAATCATTGCATAGTTGCACAGAAAATCACATTACACGCACAAAGACACATTCAGATTACATTACACAAAGTAAATTTGCACCTGAAAGAAATACAACCATCAATTTAATTCGTTGTCAGTAATAACGTTATCTTTTACATTCAGTAATAAAATTACTTTTGTGATCTCTTGAAAAAAAATCCTTTATTCTTCAATGGAGTTGACATTTCAATGATTTTAACAAGATTTCTGGCCAATTCAAACCTGACAGAGACTAATTTAGAATATTAAATGTATTTTCCGAAAGGCTCTTTTCTTTTGGGGATTTCTTAGAGTTTTCCACCTTTATTCGATGAGAACAACACTATTGCGACGACCTCCAACAAAAAGAACAAAAAGGTTGATCTGCTGGTCTCAATATTTGCTTAAAATTCTAACCTTAATTCGCAGAACGCAGAGCCTCCTATTCTTCCTAAGGGTGGCACATCAATACCTGAAGTTGTTTTTGCGTTGTCTGAAATCAACTTCGTGAAAATTCTTCTCGAGGTCAATACATCGAAAGATTCTGGCCTTGGTGGCATCCCTGCTATTGTCCTTAGAAAGTCCTAAGAAAATTATTCAAACTTTCTTATGACAAAGATATATTTCCTATCATCTGGAAATCTGCTAGGGTGCAGCCTATCCCTAAAAAGGGAAGAAAAAATATGGGCTAACAGCTACCGCCCTATATCTTTGTAGGCCATTATATATCTAAAGTAATGGATAAGGGTTTCAACGTCGAGATTTTCAAATATCTAGAAAAGAATAGAATCATCTCGGACAGGCAATACGGTTTCAGACAACAACATTCAACTGACGATCTTCTGGCATATGTTACTCATGTCTGGAACTCAGTTATGGAAAAATGTGGTGAGGTTTGGATGAGATTGGATATCTCAAAAGCCTTGGAGAGAGCCAAATTAACATCTTATTGACTTCCGCATCTTATGGACTTTCGCTCCAATTTAAGATGGCTAGGACAAGTATATCGCATGGGAGATAACAGCATGATTAAAGACATCTTCTATGGTGTGTTACTGGAAAGACAACGAAAACAAGAGGGTCAGCGGCTCCGGTAAAAAGATAATCTCCACAATCTTTAAAAAGTCTAAACCTATTGGGAAAATATGGCAAGTAACCGTCCAGACTGGGGTAGAATAATTACATCCAGAATTGGACTCTTCACACACAGACGAACCCACAACCGTCAATAAATGCGTGACCTGTCGATACTCGACTGCGAGTTAATGGCAATAATAGTAATTTTGGACTTCCATCGGGTCTCTGCCATTTGCTGTCATGTTTCTCCGACAACAGATTTCTTCAGGTCGTCAATAATGGCGTCTCATCTGAGACATTTATGATTAATGCAGGGGTCTTTTCTGTCGCCCACTCTGTATCTATTATTCATAAACGGTCTCTTAGCTTCCATTTCCAATCCGATATATTGCTACACAAATGATAGTAGCCTAGTGTCATCCTTTTTCCCCGACAAACTATTATCCGTCGTTGCTTCCGATAGGCTAAGGAAACAGCAGATACAGACCATTAATCGGAATCTCGAGATCTCCCTGAAAGGAAGAAAGAAAAATCCGGTTGACTTCAATGCCTCAAAAGCTTTTTTCTAATAAAACATCGAGAGATAATGCAACCAATATCTTCATGGGCAGTAAAAGCCTCCCTATGAATCTAATTACCTATTCTAGGAGTAAATGGGAGCACAAGCTTCTCTTGGAACCACCATGTACGCGCCATTGCCAAGTCTGTCTCTCAGAAGTTGGGTATTTCAGATCTCATTAGCTACTGACTCTTTACAAAGCCAAAGTTAGGCCAATATTGAAATAGTACTGTTCTCATGTCCCCAAAGCACACTTGCCTCTATAAATTTAATTTAAATAAGAGCGATTCGTCTAATTTATGACGAGAATTTGACTGATTCTTTCGAAACACTAGATCTGATCCCCCAAGGGCAACATTTTTAAGCCACACAAGAACATCTCAGACGATAAATATCTGTGCAGTCCAGCTTGGCAAAGTAAGGACTTCTGTCTGCGGAGACCGTTTTTTTTTTCTATAGAACTTCCAAAAACGGGAATTCGTTACCAAACAAAATGTTTCCTGACAATTAAAATTTATCCTCAGCATCCTACTCACAGTGCTCTAAAGTAATAGGGTTTCACTTTGCGAGTGGATGGATTGAACTTAAAAAAATTAGAGGAATGACAAGAGAATTCGATTTCTTTTTTTTTTCTTTGAACACTTGACCATCCTAAGAATTTTATTACTTTTGTTGCAAATTAAACGTAATTTTGTTCAAAAGCGTTATCATTAACAGTTTCAAGAACATTTTCGACACATTTTGCTTTTTTACTGCACATTTGATTTGACGGCTACTAACAACAATCTAATACTTTGGTGGGGGTCTCCTAATTGTTGCAGGTGCACACTCTTAAATCCGTCCATTGCAAAAAAAAAGAGAAACAAAATGTATGGGGTTTTGGGTACGAAGGCTTCAAAGAATCGGTAGAAAATATTCTTCTTCCGAAATTGGTTCGTGTCAAGGAACTATTAAAAGTGTTCGTTCGATGTTTTGCGAATCATCGTAGGCGGCTTGTTCAAAATAGGTGTAAACCCAAATTCAAGATAAAATAGCACAGTAATTCAGTATGGCAACCAGAGGCGAAGTGAAAGTGATTCATAAAGGAGCTATAGTCAATACAGACTAGCACGGTAATTCAATATATCAACCATATAAGAGGTAAAACTAATCAGCAAAGATCGTGAAATGAAAAACCAAGATTCCAACAGAATAGCAAAATAACCAACTACAAACCAGATGAGAAACTCTTCCGAACTGAAAGTATGTCAACCATACCAGAGAGGAAACTCTTCTGATCGGAAAGATAAGAAAAGGAACAACTTTATATACCATTCACATGTGTGATCATCCGTGAGGATTTTCCAGCTGATAGTTTTGGAGGGAAGCAGGACATGATCGTCTCTGTTAATGTTGTTCCAAAACTTTTAAATTGCAATGATCTCGTATATTTATTTTCCTGTTACAGAACTCGGCAAGAAGTAGAGCAACGAAATAACGACTGTTTTACAAATAAATATTAATAATAAACATATTTTATTAATTAATATTCCTCATGGTTACCGAAAAATATTATAAGCAACATATCCGGAAGCTGTTTTTTTTAACTTGCTTTTAACTTGGTTTCCAAGACTCGCCTGCGAATCAATACATAATCTTATCTATTTATTATTAACGAGAAAAAATTTCAAACGATTCAAAAGTCATTTAATTGATTGGTTATTAAAAGTTATTTCAATCAGATGTTGCTTTTTGTTCGCAATTCGCTAGAAAAAAAGAGTAAACTTGCTACACGCAAAAACCCCTTAGGAGAATCTATAAAGGCACTGCTGACCTCAGAATGATTTTTTGTGAAATGTATCAAACATTTTTATATAAAAAACGAAATCAAAATAGTTGTCAAATAATTGTATAGTTTACAAAGAATGCGATCTATGTATCAATTTTATTATCCCCGTTTAATGATGTTTGCGGAAACCATATTGTATGACATTACAACAATGTAACGTATTAAATGTGTTTCAGTCAATTTAAATTATTCAAAGAAATAGGCTACTGTGTTTCCTAAGTCTTCTCACATAATCAGTGCCCACTTTTAATAGTAATTCTACAACTATAAAAAACAAAGGAAATTAAAAAACACTTTTAAAAATTGAGTGTATATTACAGGCAGAGACATCAACTAAATGTAGAAAAAATAAAAAAAAAAAGTCGCTATGCTCGCTATACGTTGGAAAGACAACATAGATCGGCTACCGTAATTTACAATTTTCATTTTTGTCAGTAATGCTACCAAATATAAAATGATTCATTACTGACCTATTATAATTATTATTAGTTATTTTTGGCAATAAAACACTGTATCACATCCGTGAGTAAAAATAAAAGTAACGAAACGGCTAATTGAACCATTTGTCAGAAATTCGCGATATAGAATAAACCTTTCCAAAGATAGATAATCAATGTTTAAATCAGGTTGTTATCTATGGCAAAACACCGGTGTTTTTCAGCTGACATATCGAAGTTTACATGCCAGGACAACGAACTTCACAAATTATACTAAACGCTGCAATTGTACTTTGATCAGGCATGTGTTATCAAGGATCAAGGATGTTAGAACAGGAATTAAAATTGGCAGTAATGATGTTCCCGTTAAATGGCTGCACTGTCTACAAGCAAAATAACGTTACCTTTAACATTTAATACCGTCTAAAATGAAATATTCGTTAAATCGCACAGCAAAAATATGCATCCATCCAAAAGTGCCGTTAATTTATTCAACATCTTCCTGCAAATGTAACTTTACGTGTAAAATTACCACCATTTGGTGTTTTGTAGCCGAAAAGCAAAGACGTAACTTGAAAACATCTCCAGTTTTCTGCAATCCAGTTGCAAAAATAGCAACCACTTGATTTTCTAACTATAAATTCATTCCGTAAATATTCTACGTAGAGAGCCTCAAGGAAGAGATGGGCGAACCGGATTCGTAGTGGTTGGCTCGCAGCGCTAAGCTTGTCGTATTTTAAAATTCTGTCAAATGCTAAGTATTAAGCGGAAAAGGTTTTCTAACGTAGAAACACGTGCACATTTAGTGCAGATTATTGTTAAAAATATATAAATATCCTGCAATTGCAGCAATTATTAGAAACATCTTTTTCGATAAGCCCTTGGAATCTGACATAATTTTGAAATATGACAAGCTTAGCGCCGAAAGCCAATCACTGCTAATTAGGTTCGCCACTCTCTTTCTTCAGTCTCTCTAATTCTACCCTCAGCGATTAATCATCGTAATCCATAAATTATTATATTTATAATGATATAAAATTCATCAATAAGTATTTATTAACTGGGAAATAAAACACTACTATGCTTTTAACATCGAAACAACATCCTTAACCGATAAATTGTATTAACCTTAAATATCACAATAAATCTTAAAAATTCCAGAATTTCTGGACAAATATTTTATATGATTGAGCCAGGTTTTGCATGTGAACATCGTCGACGATCATGTTAGTAGTTTGTTTAGCCGTTGTTATGCTAACAGACCCAAGGATTATTAGTTATGAATATTGAAGAATTCCACACAGTACACAGTAAGGGTTAAAAAATGTCAATAATAATTATCGAATCTACAGTCACGATTCATAAAGTGATATTAAAAACATAGTACGGTTTTACTTACAACATCGGCTTTAAGGCTATCATATTTAATAAACATTTATTGTTTAATGTATATCTTTAATAAGTTCTGTCATACTTATAGGAAATGTAAAATAAATTCCCAATTATTTTTTATTAACATCTTCATTAAATTATTGCTAAGAATATAAAATAAAAGATATAACATCTTAATACAGAAATACCACAGAGTAGCAGCAAATTAAAAAAATACGAAAGTATTGGAAAAAACCGGTAAAAATAACTTTCAAAACTTCAACCCCCGTTAAATTTAAAGAATTTTTTTTTGCAATATAAAAACCTTCCCCTATAAAGGGATTATAAAATACAAACACAAACAACAATGTCTGGTAACTTATTAAATATAAGAGCAAGAAAATAATTATTTTCCAAAATGTACAAGAACCCAATGTTGAGAAAAGTGGGAAATTGGAAAAGTATCGACATTTAGGCAGTGTTAAACGGTATTGTAAAAATTGTTTTCTTTCCTAAAATTATTTTTAGACTGCACAGAAATAATTTAGAGAAAATCCAAGTTAAAAAAGCAACTTAGTAAATAACCGATACTAGATACATATAATACGAGTATCATAACACAACAAAGCTAAGGAGCGATAGTTCTAATTTAAATTTAAAAAAATGACAAAATAATTATCAATAATGACAACATTGAATGGAAATCATTAATTGGTCGCGAATGTCAAAAACAAGAATATTATAATTTTATTGAAAACTCTGTTATTTAATGTAGTCTATTTATAAAGCCCAAGATGGATTGGTCTCCAATTTTCGGTCATAATATGCAACTCGTCTAATATTCTTTAGGTAGATGAACTTTTAAAACGTTAAATATTCCATATACCGATCTCGGGTAAAAAAACTAGTCAGTGAACAGTTATAATTCCAATCCCAAAAATAAACTTTTTATTCACTGGACTTAAAACTTGCGATTCTTTAAGCAAATATTAATAATCATCCTGTAATGGTAACTCTATCGCCTTGGGTTTATTAATCTACCCTTGCTTAAATGTACAGGGTTTTTGATTACATCGGGTGTCCCACGATGACCAAACTGAATGAAACGAACGAACAGAATCAATTGATTTCTTAAATAATAGACGTTCTACAATTTTGCAAATTGTAAATAAGAGTAAGATGACGGGAAGCAATTGGACCAAAATATTTTCAAGATGATGACAACTCCGGTTATGGCGCAAATAAATGCCAACTTTGTTATTTTACATAGAATAGATTTATATAATTTCATTTTTACATTCTACGTAACATTCTAGAGATATTCTATGTATAATGTTCCACATCTAATCTTTTCTGAAATAATTAACATTCTTTGGCAAATATGAAATCAGAAAATAATAAAACAAAAAATCCGGTTTGCATTTTAATAAATAACTCAGAAAATAAAAATCTCATGGAAAATACACTAGCGTGTGACTCGCTTTTTAAAAATATTTTTGACTATAAAGCGTGAACTTATACTCGACGGTTGCTTTTTTTTAGAGAAAACATCCGGTATATTTTTGTATATTTAAATTTGTCACAAAATACCAAATAATAGGGGACTACGATTAATATATTTAGAAAAAACAGTGTGCCCAGAAAACAGCTATGAATGAAAAGAATTAATGTCGGAGAAAAATGGATTAATACAACACAGAGGCTTCGAACTGCTATTTTTTTCGTTCCGGTTTTCGGTTTTCGTTCCGGCAAAAAAATTATATCAGTTCAATTCCGGTTTTCGTTCCTACAAAAATAACGGTTTTTTTCCGGTTTTCGGTTCAGTTCCGGGTCTCTCATTTTTTTGATTTTTAAAAGTTTTTCGAATTAAAAATTGATTCTTGAACATAATTTAGAAAATGTGACATATTTTTTTTTTAATATTACAACACGTAACTACTCTGACCTGGCCTAAAATTGAAGGAAAATATTTTATATTTTTCAAGTTTAAAAATTTTATGCTGAAATTCTGAATTTTGAGTTCAATTTAAAGAAAAACCAAAACTTTATCAAAAACTAAATCGGAATTTCGAGTTTAGATATTTCAAATTAAAAGTCGAAATTTTTATAAAAATCTTAAATTATTTACCCTAGAGTTGAAAACTTCTAGAATATACGAACTCTGACGATTAATATCGAAAATATAAGAGACTTTTCTCTTTTCTTTCATAATTTTGGTTCTCTATCGAAGTTTTGACTTTGATTCGTTTTTTCTACTAAAATTTTTTGTTGCTCGTTCGACTTTGTTTTTTAGAACTTTCAATTATAAAGATCAAATTAAAAAAATAAATGAAAATAAGCAAGACCAAAAATTATAAAATAAAACGTATTGAATTAGGATTTTGCGGGACAGTCACAATTTCAACAAAAAAACTTCAAATTTATTTAAAAAAAGACTTTTCAAAATTTCTACCCTAATTTAGAAGTCTTCACTTTAAACCCAAATATTCGACTTTTTTCTGGAAATGTTGCTAAAAACTTCAAAATTTCTACAAAAAGAGACATTTTTCTAAAGTTTTGTTTAATGTATTTACCTTTTTTCGATATTTTAACTTTTTTCTTTTTTGAAGTTTTAAATTTAAATTTCTATGCACTTTTTATTTTTATCTTTTTCTAAAATTTCGACTTTAAACAAAATTTAGTCTTTCTCTAGCAACCTCCTAACCCTTTTTATCGACATGTTGACTTTTAATCTTTAGATATAGACATTTTTCTCGAAATTATGAGTTGAGACTAACAATTGACAAATATAAGTTTAATTTGGAATTTTTGAATATTTGACTTTTAGCTCGAAAGCTAAAAATGTTCAGGACTCGAAATTTTTGAAATTAATTTTGAAAAATTGTTTGTCATAAATTTTATTTGTTTTTTATCGAAACTTAGAGCTTTTCAAAAATGTTGTCTTTCTTCTTGAAATCTGGATATTCTTTCGAGATTTTGCATTAATATTCAAAATAAAAATAACATACAATTTTTAACTTTAAATTAGCACTTTTGCGTTAGAAATCTAAGTTCTTTTAACATTTTAAGCAAACCTTTGAAATTTTTAATAGAAATGTAAATTTTAAGAATAAAAGTAAAAAATTCCACAAAAAGTGCAATTTCAACTAAAATTTTCTATGAAAAAATTGAAATATTAAGATCAACGACAAATTTTCTGAAAAAAATAAACGGGAATTTCAATTTTAAAGATGAAATTTAAGAAATAATTTCAGTTGTACCTAAAAAGTTTGTGAATAGAACGGGTTTTTTTTACCAGAAGTTTAGTGAAAGCAATTATCTAATATTTAAGAGAACACACAATTTTGACTTCTAAATTCTAAACAGATCGCAGTTTTGGGTCTAAAGTCGAAATCTTGAGAAAAAATTTAGTTTTTAGAATAAAAATTACTATTTTAACGTCAACGAAATCATTGCAAGTTAAAATTATACATTTTCTTAAATGTCACAATTTCAAGTTTACTGTAAAATTTCGACCCCAATACCAAGATCCCCGCTTTAAATTGGAATATCATGTTGGAATTTTTGCTGAAGTCTTGACTTGAAATTTAAAAATGTCTAGGTTAAATTTGAAACTGCGAGATTTTAGCAAAAATTTGAGAAAAAAATCATAGCTTGGAATTTTTGGAAGATTTAGGGTGTCGGCAGCAGGAATTTAAATTTCGGATTTTGAAAAAAAATTGGAATATTAAAATCAAAGTGGAATTTGAAAGAAAAAATTCACGAAAAATCAAAAATTTGACTAATAACTTCAACAAATAAGTTTCCAGAAAAATTTCCAGAGAAACTCGAATTTGCAAAAAAACTTGTAAGGAAAACCGAGTTTCCCTAGCTTGAATGAAAAACACGCTACTACTTTATTCCAAAGATATAACAGAGGGACTTTTTTTATTTTAAACTCGAAATTTTAGGAGAAGAAAATAAATATTTTGGGTAATTTTTAGATAAAAGTCCAAATTTAAAGAAAAAGTCGAAAATCTTGAAAAAAAATTCAAGTTAAAACTTAAAATTTTAATTTGGATTGAAATTTTGAGAATAAAGTCAATATTTTCTAGAAAATGTGAAAATTGTGAGTTTCTAATCTAATCTAATCAAAAATGAGAGATAAAATGAGATGAAAGTTGCATGGAATTGTGTAAAATTAAAAAAAAATGAAATTTCAAAAAAAATACAATCTTAAGTATAAAGTAAAAACTATTTTAAGTATATACATTCGACGAACCGAAATAAATCGATAATTATTTTTCGGTTTCGTTTCGGTTTTCGTTCCAGCCAAAATAACATTTTTTTTTTTCAGTTTTCGCTTTTGGGTTCAGTTCCGGTTCGAAGCCCTGGATTATACAGAGACACAAAAGTGCAAATAAAAATAGGCAACAATTTGACGAAAGCAATAAACATAACGAAAGGTCTGAAGCAAGGATGTGGTATACCACCCACACTCTAATATATTTATAAAAGAGGCTCTACAGAGATGGTATAAAAAATGCAGAAGGATGGGCATACCGATACAAGGAAATATATTACACTCACTACTGTTCGCAGACGACTAAGTTATTTTTGTACAAGAAAAAGAGGACATGGAATATATGATAAGGAAACTGAAAGAAGAATACGAGTTATGGAGACTTAAAATAAACATGAGCAGAACTGAACGCCTAGTATTGGGCAAAAGGTTGCAGATCTTAATCTAGAGAACGAAACTGTCACCAGCTGTCAAACCTTTAGATATCTAGGATCTACAGTTCATCGACATAGTACCTGTGCAAGAGACATAGAAACAAAAATACCACGAGGAACACAAGCTACAAGAGCACTTCTCGGATTGATATGGAACAACACTCTTGCTAAAGAGAACAAAAAAAGGATTTTTCGAAGCATAGTATAAAATATTACTCTATATGGGGCAGAAATATGGCCTGTAACAAATACAAGAAGGAATAAAATAAGAACAGTTGAATTAGAATTTTTGAGACGGTGCCTAAAATAACACGAAGGGACCAAGTGAGAACTGAAGAAATATGGCAACGAATGGGAGTAAAATGTTCAATAACAAGAAAGCTAGAAAATAGAGCACTGCTGTGGTACGGCC
Organism: Dastarcus helophoroides; assembly: GCA_028583605.1. Classification (NCBI taxonomy): domain Eukaryota; kingdom Metazoa; phylum Arthropoda; class Insecta; order Coleoptera; family Bothrideridae; genus Dastarcus; species Dastarcus helophoroides. Next base: position 23,134,526 of record CM053329.1, on the reverse strand, counting down.
ATGTCCAACGAATGCCAGAACACAGACGGCCAAAACGAGTATATGAATGGGAACCGCCAGGGAGAAGACAGAGAGGACGACCAACATTAAGATCGGGAACCCATATTAGACATGCAATGTCTAACGGGAAAGAGTCGAAGAAGAAGAAGAAACATCATGAAAGTTGGGCCTGATTTGCAAGATCAAAACATCCGGCCGGAAACATCCAAATTAATATGTTTTTAGTGTAGATGATTTTAATATATCATTATCTTAGAAAATAGTGCAATTGTATTTATATAGCATTTATTACAGGATAATTAGCAAACGCAAAATGATATTTTTCTCAAAAAACTTATCAAGATAATAATTTTTTTGTCAGAAAGCTGCTGAAAAATAACCTCCATTTTGGTTACGTGATGTCTTAGGTATTGAGTTAGGGATCCTTTGGCAGTGATTATAACAACAACTCGCGAAAAGATCCTCAATATTATTATCCTAATGTGGTAACGCTTCGAGACTGACGCTCGAAATGTTCTGTCCTCGTGGTCATAGAATGTGTTGAAAATCAGAAGCACCCTGTTATCGTTAGTTATGGAAAATTCTAAAAGATTTCTTTCTTTTCGTTCAAAGACACTCTAGTCAATAATACTGTACAATAGGTTAAGCCATTAACGTCAAAAAATAATACTTTTTGGGTTACGATATGTTTGCTGACCACTGGTCACTTTATAAGGGTAGTACTTAATACATTTTTATTATTTTAGCAAACAGTTATCACCAAATTCTTGAGGAAAAAATAAGTAATATAGAAAAGGAGATTGAACAAAAAGATATTGAAGACATATGGCAAATATTTAAGGAGATAGTAATAGAAGCAGCTAAACAAGCATGTGGCACGATTACAACCAACGCCAATAAAAAGTTAACTGCCTGGTGGAACGATGAAATCAAAAAAGAAGTTAAATTAAAAAAACAAGCGTGGAAAGAGTACTTAAATAATAACACGGCACAAAAATACACTTTGTATTATTATTATTATTATTATTACCAAAGTAAAAAAAAATGGTTTTGGAAGCTAAACAGAAGGCATGGGAATGTTTTGGGGAAAAAATGGAGGAGACAAATAAAGGAGATCGCAAGCTATTTTATAAAGCAGTGAAGACAATAAGAAAAGGACAAGAAAAGAAATTGACGACTATAACAAGCAAAGAAGGCGCGTTGCTAAAAGATGAGAATTTAATTATGAACAGATGGAAAGAATACTTTTACGAACTATTAAATCCACTGGAAACAGAGACACAAGAAGACAAAGAAGTAACAACAATTGACACAATAGCAGATGAAGAAATTGAAGTACTTACGATAGAGGAAGTTGAAGAAGCAATCAAGGCAACAAAATGTGGAAAAGCACCCGGACATGATGGAATAACACCAGATATGATTAAACACATGGGGAAGAAAGGTCTAAAACTCTTGTACAACATTTGTAATAAGGCATGGATAAAAGGAAACATACCTAAAGATTGGGGAATAGGTGTTATTATGCCCATATATAAAAAGGGAGATAGAAAACAATGCCAAAATTATCGAGGTATAACTTTATTGAGCACGGTAGCAAAGATATATGAAAGGGTGTTAGCAAACAGGCTCCGTTTAGTCATAGAAACGCAATTAAGTGTATCCCAAAGTGGATTTAGAAGAGGCCATAGTATACAGGACCATATATTCACGATGAAACAACTTACGGATAAAATATTAAGACAACGGAGAGAGGCATATCTAGCGTTCATTGATCTTGAAAAGGCTTTCGATAGAGCACCCAGAAAAGAAATATGGATAAGTTTGGAACAACGAGGAGTCGGCCGAAAATTAATTGCTGGAATAAAAAGCATATATGAGGAAAATGCAAATTACGTCAGAACGCGAAATATGCAGTCTTCTACTTTCTACACAAGAGATGGTTTACGACAGGGAGGAGTACTTAGCCCATTACTATTCATTATCCTGATAGATGACATACTCAAACAAACATGTACTAAAACAACAGGCCTACAAGTAGGATACTACAATCTACAAAAAGTCTGTATAAAAGAATGTGCATTTGCAGATGATATAGTAATAGTGGCCAATTCACCCGAAGACCTACAAACTAACTTAGAAATATGGAAAGATGCTCTAGAATCTAAGCAAATGAAAATAAATGTCAATAAAACAAAAGTAATGGCGATAACAGAAGATGAAAATAAAAAAATAAATATACTATTGGAAAATAAGGATATACAGCAGGTCAAGGAATTCAAATATTTAGGAGTAATAATAGGTAATAAAGGAAATCAGGATAGGGACATCAATGAACGAATAGAGAAAGCACTTAAAGCATATTACAGTATGTGTGCAACCATAGTCAAGAAGAAAGAAATATCCAAAAATACGAAAATGTTGGTATACAAGACTATCTTCCAGCCGATACTACTATTTGGAAGTGAAACCTGGGTTTTAACGGAGAGAATGAAAAGCCGGATACAAGCAGTCGAGATGAAGTTCTTAAGAGCGATAAAGGGAATAAGTAGAAGAGATCGAATAAGAAATCAAAAAGTGAGGGAAGAACTGGATGCTAAGCCTGTATTAGAAATTGTCGAAGAAAAACAATTAGGTTGGTGGGGACATATACAAAGGATGAAAGATAACATGCAAGTAAAGAAAATATGGGAAGCAAGAACATCGGACCGGAGACGTAGAGGCAGACCTAAAGAAAGATGGGATGACATCATTGATAAATTAATCCGAAAGAGACAATTAAACCTAAACGAAGCAAAAATTTTAGCGCTAAACAAAAAGGAATGGAAAAAATTTTGTGAATAAAATAGAGAATACCAATCCCGACACCTTACGGTATAAGGGAATTGATTATATATATATATACTTAATACATACTACAGACTTTTCTTTGCTGTGTCGTGACAAGAAGTGTATTCATATTAATATTATGAGCAAATAATATTACGGTATATACAGAATGTCAATTTGAAAAGTGACAAGCGGGAATATCTCTTAGACAGAAAATACCTTCAAGAAGAATTGAAATACATATCTGAGAGTTTGAGGGCGAATCAAAATGAAGTAGATATTGACTGCCTTTGCCTACCCACTTAGGGAGTAGCCACCCCAACTTATACTTTTTTAATACGAACCTATCTCGTGCGACACATCGTGATATGAATTAAGGAGAGACCGAAATTCATGTAGAGAGTCTGCAGCACTGACAATTCCTAGGTCAGTAGATTTTACATCAAGAAAAATGGGGATTGACATCAATAAAAAAAATGTTAAATACACTGCACATCATAGCGATTCTCATCATAGTGGCTCTATTTAAAGAACAAGAAAGACGTTTACGTATTTCGAATGCCATGTTCAGTTCTTCATGACCTCTGAGATCAGAATAAAAGCTAGGTATGGCAAATAATTCACTAACTTTTCGTTACAATTTTTTTTTGTGGAACTTGGTTATTTTTAAAATTTGATATACAAATTTTGTCTCCAGAAACCAAGAAAGAAAGATTAAAAAACACAACAACAGTTCAGCTAACAAATTTCAATAGCTCAGCTATCATTTTCAGAGAGATACTAAAACCCAAGGATTGGACACATTTTACCCCACACCATAACAATGCTTTGTCATGTCACAGGTTACAATTGCCAACATAGAGAGCAAAGAAGACCGTTTGAACTTTATCTGGTAACTTTACTAGTTACATTGACAACTTCAACTGTAAGTATCATTGTTGATAGCTTTTTTTGTCTTTTATCGGTTTCTTTTTTTTAGAGATCAATCGACCTTTCTTTTCTTTTTTGAAAGATTGTAATCAAAAGTACGTCGAGCAGACTAGACGAATCTCTTAAAATCTGAATGCAGGAGCATTTGGCTCATTTGTAGTACGCTATATTATACCATAGGAGAGAAATATTAAACTGTTAGGAGTAGTAAATAAGAATTCTGTGTTAAATGCATGCGACAGCTTAGCCATCCATAAGGCTGGAGACAACCTTATGAGTGGCTGCGCTGAGCCTTTAGGCCACTCATCGATGTTAAAAATAGTTAACGTTAAAAGATAAGGAATGGTGACACTGGGACGTATGTGATTAGATAAGCATACGCATTGGTGTGCGGTCGATTATGCCCAAAGTAAATATTTTCAGTATATAAGGGTTAATTTTAGGATTACGTTTTAGTATCTCTCTGAAGATGACAGCTTGATTATCGAAACTCGTTAGAGCAACTATTGTTGTATTTTTTAATCGTTCTTGGTTTCAGGATACAAGATTTGTATTTCAATTGTTAAGGGTTAACACAATAACATTGAAAAATATAAAATTGTTTCCTAGCCCAGACCGAAACATTATGTTTTATGTTCAATTCTTCAACTAAATATGGTAGGAAAGAATGTTTATTTTCTCATTTAATTGTATCATATAGTTTAATGAGACTATCCTTACAACTTGGTGTAAATATAACGAATGAAAAAGAAACAAAAATAATGATGTCCAGTACAGGTTAGACTGTTTGCTGGTAATGGAAGTGAGAGTGACCTTGCTCCAGTCAAGTAGGTCAGCTCTATCTTCTGTTGTTGCTTTCTTTAGCCAACGACTGGACCGTCTCGTCCGTAAAACAAGAAACACATCTCGACTCATACGATTATCACAGCAACGTGAATGTCGAACAGCCAGGGAAAGTTTTCGAATAAATGTATATTAGCAATGTCCGATTTGTCCGATTCGATACATTACAATTATATAAAACTAACAGAGAATTACATAAAAATGTCCAAGGATTCAAATAATAGATGAATTGATTATCCAATCGGCAATATATGCTAATGATGCCAAAAATTTGCAATCGTTTTTGAATTTATGTATAGGATTTGCTATTAAGCTGTCTGTATTCTGCGAGAGTAGACATGCATATGCATTATTGAAAACATGAATATGTATCAACAAATTGAAATGATGTAACAATTGGGCAGTAACCGGAAGCATGCACAAATTTTTATAGCTTACTTATTGGGTATTGATATAATACCTTTCACCGAGTAGTCCCAGGATTTATAAGCATAATATTCACTTAGCGATATATTCAGGTTATCGTGAAACAGGATTTCAATATAAGGTAACTTATCTCCATTAAAATTTCACATCCATACAAAACCTAAAACGTTCCAAGGGGCGGAAGAAGAAAACACAAATTATATTTATGCATATTCATTAGTATGAAATTTTACAATGTAGCCAAAATAGAAAAAAAGTAAATATTTAATTATTCTTCTGAAATTTTCGGATTCCATGACAGAGGAAAGAAAATTAATAAACAATATTGGAGAGAAAGGCAATGATATAACCAATGTTTAAAAATGCGGAAATTACCAGAATTTTTCGTACATGATTTTATTATGCTCACATTGCAGCAGTAAGAATTTAGAGCAATATTTTTATCATGCGCCAATGGACCAAAAAGTAGAACACCACACGTAAAATGTATGGAATTTTATAGGTGCATTAGAACAATTTAAAATGTTAACATCATTATAATCAGGGAATAAGGAACGTAATAAAAAAGTCGAGTAACATGAATTATATAATACATCATATGTGATAAACAAGTTGCCTATAGTAGGTATGGCTCATAATTTGCCAGAGATTTTTTATCAATTTATAATTTAAATTAGCTGAAAACTTTTTCAATTTCACTGTTCATACAATCAACTTTTAATTTCTCAAGTTTTGATTTGATAAATGACAACATAGATCAAGTCGCCAAAATAGAACAGAAATAAACTCCTGCAAATCCCAAACTGAAATCATGTGAAATGAAAGCAAAAGTAATAAATACTACTGGTTCTTACAAATTTTCTTGTAATTTGGGCATTTTTAGATATTAAAAACTACGAGGTGTGTTCAAAAAGTAAGGTAACTTTATATTTTTGTGAAAAAATATTTATTTATTCATCAACATTTATACTGTCCCCTTCAAAGTAATCCCCCTCAGATACAATGCAGTTGTGCCAATGCTTTTTCCAATCGTCAAAGCACTTTTTGGTATAGCCTTAAGCTCCTCTAGCGATGCAGTTTTATTTCATCAATACTTTCAAATCTCAGTATTTTTGTAGGTCTTTTAAGTTTTGGGAAAAGGAAAAAGTCGCAGGGGCCCAAATCCAATGAATATGGTGGCTGAAGCATGATTGTCGTGTTGTTTTTGGCCAAAAAACCTCTCACAAGTAACGATGAATGAGCAGGTGCATTATCGTGATGCAAAAACCATGAATTATTTTTCCACAATTCTTCTTACATAACTTCAAGGTAATACTCCTTATTGACCGTACGACCTTGAGATAAAAACTCCTAATGCACTACCCCACGGTAGTCGAAAAAAACAGTGAGCAAAACTTTGGCATTTGATCGGACTTGGCGTGCTTTTTTCGGTCTTGGCTCTCTTGGGTGCTTCCATTGGGACGATTGGGCTTTGGTTTCGACGTCACAACCATATACCAATGATTCGTCACCAGTTATGACCCTTTTGAACAAATCAGGATTATCACTAACGTCATTCAAAAGCTCCTGAGCGATGCTCAGGCGACGGTTCTTCTCAAAATTCAAAAGTTCAAAATTCAGAAGTTTCGGAACAAACTTCGCTGACACATGTCTCATGCCCAAAACATCCAAATAAATTGCATGACACGAGCCGACTGATATGCCAACATCTTCACCAACTTCTCTTATGGTAATTCGACGATTTTCAAAAACAATTTTCTTCACAGCTTCGACGATATCTTCTGTTGTTGATGTGCTGGAGCGTCCAGAGCATAATTTCGTCGTCGGCTTCTTCTCGGTTATCTTGGAAGAGTTTGTACCACTTGGAAACATTTTTTTTACTTAGAGCAGACTCACCGTACGCCACTGTCAACATTTCAAGTATTTTAGAGCACTTGATTCCATTTTTCACACAAAATTTGATGCAAATTCTTCTGCTTCATTTCTTATAATAATAGAAAAAAAACTGTGAACACAACAACGACAAAATGAATAATCGAAAGTACGTTGCCCGCGAAACTTAAAAAGTCACCTTGCTTCTTGAACAGGCCTGGTATATACTGGGATAACGGCTAACAATATGTCGTAAGGACGCAAAAATGTTGAAGATTGATAAAATATTAAAATAACTATAACAAAATTTTGAATAAAAGCTTTGCGAATAACGTATAACAAAAAGAACTCAAATTATGCTAAAAACGTATTAGTCAACAGTCACAAATTTGATTGAAAATTGGAAAGTGTACACTTATGCACAGCGGTAACTACCATAAATTCAGTAAAACTACCAAATTCCGGAAAGAAATCGATGTTTGTTCAGTAGAGTATCGCATCTTTTATAAAAGGGGAAGCTGATCGGGAAATAAAGTTTAGAAATTTCCTTTTTTGAAATGAAAACTTCTTTAGACGCATTGAACGATTTTAAATAGGAGAAAAACTTATTGATTTCGCCTCGCCATCACGCTAATTCTCTCTTATGTTAACAGTTTGTGTAGCTATGAATAAGATTCGTAATTGAATTAAAAACGCATGGCAGCACCAGTTTTTGAACCCGCGACCTATCAGACCTATCAAGCGAAATCTACAGCCTTATACAATGAAGCTATACTGTCTATTGACAAATTTAGTTTTTAACTGACCTTAAACTTAAACATCTACACACCTACTATAAGTTAAATTGACTAATGCGCCTTGTTCAGATTGTGTTTTAGATTAATTATTATTTTAATTGTTTAACAGTACATCACTATGCAGTATAACAGTGAGTACTTTAATAGTTGTACAACAAGTGCGGATCACCCTTCCTTGTTGGCGCAATATGTTAGTTTTAAATTTTCACTCCTGTTGGCAATCTCTACTACTATCTAATTTTTTTCCAAAATCTCGACTCTCGAGAATGTCAAGTTTAAACTTTTTCTGTTTATTTATTTTAATTTCGAAATTTTGAGAAAAGGGCGGACATCCCGAATTTGAAAACCAAATTTTGGAAATAAAGTAAAATTAATTAGAAAAACACATATACCTTTAAGATTTCTAAAAAAAATTTAAAGACTTTCATGCCTTTTTAAAAATCTCATTTTAAAAATCCTGAATTATTCAAAATTTCATGTTTACATTTAAAATTACTTTTTTATGATAAAGTTAAAACTTCAATTTTAAAATTTTAAAATTCCATTCAAATCTTCAATATTAAATACAAAATTTTAAGAAATGGTAAATCTGTCTATTTTAAAATTTATAATTCAAAGTTTGACTTGTGAATTTCTTCGCATTTTTCTTTGTTTCAGAGATTTTAATTTAACTTTAAAACGAAATGTCGAGAATAAACCATTTTGAAACTTTAAAGTCGACAATTCGACAAGAAAAACTCGGCGAAATTACAAGTTTAAACTCTAAATGCTTGATCCATTTCTTAAAATTCCTTATATAAAAATTTCGATAAAAAAGTCTAAATTTGGAAATTTCTAAATTCACTCAAAGAGAAAATGAAAAGTTCGAGAAAACACTCGATCAAGATTAAAGAAAATTTATAATTATGTTCTCAAAATGTTAAATATTCTAAAAATTTAATTTACAAACATTAATTTTTTTCTCAGGATTTGGAGTGAAAATTTTAATTTATAATTATTTTATTTAAATTGCAGGTTTGAAATTGAAAATTTGTGATCCTAAGATGGAATTCCAGAGAAAAATCGAAAAAAATGAAATGTTCAAAAAAATGATTCCTGAAATTTGCATTTTATGGTTAAAATTTCACCTTTAAATTGTTCAAATTAAACATCCTAGTTTTCATAAACATAAAATTTAAAATGTGGCTAGGGCTGAACATATTTAATATATTCTAAAAAATATTTCGAGTTTAAAGTCAAAATTTTAAATTAAAGAATGTTTAGCGGAAATTTCAAAATGTTTCTAGAAATTTTTGGCTAGTATTTCGAGGATTAACTTGACAGTTTTTATTTAATAAAGCTCTTTTTAAAATGTTCTTTTTTTTAACTCGAGATTTATATTTCCTCTTTGAAAATTTGTAACGAAGTTCTTGAATTTTCCAAAATATTTATAGAAAATCAATTCGACATTACGAAAAAGTCGAAATTTCGAAGTAAACTTAGTACTGAAGAAGAAACACATTTCTGGTTAATCTGAAAATCTCGATAAAATGGCGAAAATTTAACTTTTTTGCCCAACAACTTTAAATTCTGTCATTGAGATTTTCATATTTTTTTTCTTATTTATTTTTTTTACTGGCAATCTCGAAATTTAGACTTCTTATAAAAATCTCAAATTTTCCCTCTCTCAATAAACAAAAATAGTTTAAATTGGGAACTTTGGTAAAATGGTGAACATTTTTAAAAAAAGAACTCGGTAGTGATTGATGGAAAAAAACTTAAATATTTTCGTTTCAATCATATTTTGAAGTAAACTTGATTATTTGACTTTTTCTAAAAATTGTCCTCAAAACATTCGTATTTCTAGAAAAGACGCGATTCTGACAAAAAAAAAGTAGAAATTTTACCAAAGAATTAAAAGCTCTCTGTTGTCATGTATTCGTCAGTATCTCGCTGAAGGTGATAGCTTGGCTATCGAAATGCGTTAGAGCAACCTTTATTGTGTTTTTTAATATTTCTTGGTTTCAGGGGACAAGATTTGTATTTCAATTTTTGAAGATAACCAAGGACCAGTCCGTTGCATCCAAAATGTATTGGTTCTTTCAATTCCTTAATAATTGTAAGTAAATCCTTAGAAAATAAATGTGACACAAGAAGCTTTTCTTTTCTTTTTTTTATTTATTTTATGTATATTTTTTCCTTAAAAAAATAGGAATATATACTTTACTTTTTTAAAAAACCCAAAATATATGAACTTTTTTTTCATTATTATTATAAATTTCGAACATGTTCTTGTAATTTCAATTATTTTCAAATCTTCCGAGTTGAAACCTGCAGTTATTATTTGTCCTAAAATTTTGTATGAGCCCTTAAAATGTCCTTTTCCACATTTGGAAAATATGTTTTATTTTTACATTTCGACTTAAAATTCCAAATCAAGAATTTTTTTATATATATTTCAAGATATCTTTATAAATGATTATTTTTTAATTCGTTTTTTGTTTTAAATTTAAATGCTTTATTGTTATGTTTATCCTAAAAGTTCAACTTTGAGGCACAAAATGTATGCTTTTTTTAGAAATTTTAAGAGAAATTTGAATTTTGTTCAAATAATTTTAATTCTCTTTAGAAAAAATGTCAAAATACTGACATGTTCTCAAAATTAGAAAAACATTTTTTGGGAGACGCAGTTAATATTTCGCAGTTTTTTTTATAAATTTTATATAATTTTCAATTTCAAATCGAAATTTCGATTTTTTTCTGGATATTTTTAACTTATTTAAATTTCAACCGTAATGTCGATTTTTGATTTTCTCGAAATTCAAATTAATCCATCTTTTTTTAAAATTTACTTTTATCCAAAATCGACAATCAAAGGTATTTGTAAAAAGTTAAAAATCCAGAAAACTACATAAACTCTGGTTTTTTTCCTCGTAACTTTGACTACAAATTGGAAATATCGAAAAAAAAAATACTGACAAATCTAGTCTTTGATCTTATCCGTGTTCAGTTCCTGCATATTGAAAAACCTGTCACACTATCTAAATTTTATATTTGCATAACAAATTTGAAGATATTTTAAAAAATATGTTTTCAATGTAGTGATTTTTCGTGATTATGTAAAACTTTAATTTAAATTATCTCAATACTGCAAATAATAAGTTACTACAGTCTTCGTTGGATGAGTCGATATGCAAAATATATAGAATTAAATTTAAAAATTCAAATATATTAAAACAATTTTACCTTTATGTATTTATCATCAAGAGCTTCATAGGCAACTTTCCACTTGCATTTATAAAGAAATAGTTTCACTCAGCAACATGAAAATAATACATTAAACTTCGGTCAGAAATTTCCTTGAAAGTCCATGTAATTTTAAGATATCTCCTTGTGGCTTAAATTAAACTGAGTAAAAGTTCAAAACATATTTCGTCCATTCTTACAAACGTTAACAACGGTCCCACAATTGCCTTCTTAAATTTCTAATTCATTAGATTTCAACTGCCTTCTCTATAATCAAAGTCTCGCTCACTAACGTCTACTTTTGTATAAATAAACCCCTATTCCTATTTAATATAAAGTTGCTCATCGTTTCTTTATAATTGTCACCTGTATGAGATTCCAATCTCAAAGAAAAATCAATTTCATAACGCAAAACCCAAAAAAACCTCCAAAATTGACAGCGATTGTAGCTGTAATTTTATTGCCATTACATGTACCTACAAGACATTAGAGCATGTCGATAGTTCAAATTACAAGCAAAGGCAGACTGGGTGGGTTCTTTTTTTTTATTGAATGGGCTATTTGATTCATTTGAGAAGAGCGTTGATTGCATTCTTTATTACGTAATAAGCGCACTACATTGATATTTCTGAAAGATCTACTATATTATCAATAAAAAAAATCAATGTTAAAATTTAAATTTTCAAAACAATGCCAAAACACTGTTTCTGTAATGGCACTGGTCACAAGTGTAGCTGAAGTGAATTGCATCACTTTTTTTCCAATTTATTGGTTATAATGACGTACAATGCCATAATGTACAAATACATTTATAAATAATCCACAAAAACTGTTTGTTTCTGTTCCAGGGAATCCCAAAAGTGGAAGAATTAACTCCCACGGACCTAAAGAGCATTTCATCGCATTGAAATGTTTTTATGTGCGAGGATGACTTTGATGGAAACAATATTTAACTTTATATATTACTAGATGGCAGCTAAAAAAATCATTTTTTATAAAACAAAATAACTTCTTTAATACCTGAGTATTTATCAACATAATCTAAAGTGAGATTTTACAAAACTTCTGAATGATAATACGAGGGTTGCCTTTTAAATTTTTACAAAAAGTGAAACAGAAATGAACAATTTCCAAACAAAGTTTTTTATTGCTTTTCGAAATATTCGCCCTTAAGCTATGTACATTTTTGCATAAGCTAAAGTCAATTCTGGAAACATTTTTTCCCTCTGAAGCTGATATCGTAGAAACATGGTCTTGAAAGTCTTCAACAGCTTCTTGAGGTGATGAAAATCGCTGTCCGCGCAACTTTTGTTTGACAGTAGGGAACAAGAAACAAGAAAATATTCAGTTGTTTGACGTGCTTTATGGGAGCTGGCATTGTCGTGATGAAGAATGATGCGACGTTTTTGTTCTTTTTCCTGATTTGATCGAAGACCATTGGCAAACAAATCATTGTATACCATTCGGCATTAACAGTTCTTCGATCCTCTAATGGAATCGTTGCGACGTGTCCAGTACAACCGAAGAAACAAGCGATCATTTTCTTGAAAGTGCTCCGTGAACGAACAACTTTAGTGGGATTGGGTTCATTGTTAAACACCCAAACAGTAGACTGTTGTTTGCTTTCAGGATCATACTAATTTATCCAAGTTTCGTCTCCTGTAACATTGAACGTCCTCGGTCGAATTTTTTCAACATTTCCTGACACCGATCAACACGACCCTTTTTTGCGCTTCGGTCAAATTATGCGGAATCCATCTGGAACATATCTTTCTCACACCTAAATGTTCATGCTAAATCGATTGTATTGCAGTCTACGGTATCCTAATAGACGCCTCTATCTGTCTTTAAGTCACATGCCGATCTTCTTTAATCATGTTGCGCACAGCATCGATGTTTCTCAGAATGACAATCGATTTTGGGCGACCTTCACGACGGACGCACCACCATGACGAAATTCTGCAAACCAATTGTAAACAGTCTTCTCTGTTGGTGCTTTATTACCAAAATTTGCACGAAGCGATTCTATGAATTGTTGTTAAGTAAGGCCTTTTTTAAAATCATAAAAAACTATCCAACGTAAACCTTCACGGGTGATTTCCATTTTTGCACAAACTTGCTTCTTTTAAACGTTCACTATCAACAACTTACTCGGTCAATTTCTAAATTGCCACTGGCTTCGCAATAACAAACGTCAATACAGCTGTGCCACAACTCATTAACGCCACCTATTGTTCGACTGTAAAAGCTTAAAAGGCAACCCTCGTATACAGATCTATCCAAATTAAGTATCCACCATTGGTAACTTCGTTCCTATTAAAATTGTTTAAACTAGTAGTATTTTTAAAGTTCTTTAAGGTAAAGAAATGAAAAAAGAATTCAGCATCGCGTTTTCGATTGTAAGGGATAAAATACTACTTTTTTTATTGCAGCCCCTGCACATTATTCTTTTTTCTGATAGAACTTCAAATTATTAACAAAGAAAAGTAAAGGATTTGCTGTTACAGTCAAAAATAACGCCATTATTTCAATTTCAAAATATTAACAATGAAAATAGCAAACCAAATAAAATTATAATAATTAAAAATTGATATACAAATATTGTCTCCTGAAACCAAGAAAGATTTAAAAACAACACTTACTTTAAGGCGTTCCGATAGGCTAGCTATCATCTTCAATTTAATCTTTCTTGGTTTCAGGGGACAAGTTTTGTATATCAATTTTTGAAGATAACCAATACACAAAAGCTTGAGTTGATGGGGAAATGTATATTTAATTGACAAGGATTTTCATCAATCATCAAGATCTCCGTTGAAGATGGAAATTTCTTCCTGCTCTCAGTTTTTATTCGACAGCGTTTAACACTGGGTCACCACCGCACATAAATTGTGAAATATTACATGCTGTATTCAGAATAAAGTGACGATTTATTTTCAGCGAAAAAAGTGGGGGGTTCAATTTGAAAAAAGGGATAGGGAATGGTTTATTCTGGGTAGTAACAACCACCATAGTTTTGAAGATGCATTATAAAGGATTAATAATACCATTTAAATTTTTTGTTGGTTCATCTTTCTATCGTTTCAACTAACTGAGATATCGAATTTTAAGAACATCTTGGGACATCTTACATATACACAACTATTAGTTTTTTTACGGGACCACCCCATTTTAATGATGAAATAATACATGTGGCTGTATTCAGAATGAATTAAGGATTCTTCTCAGTAAAAAAATATGGATGGTGCAATTAGAAAAAAAGGGGGGGCGTGGTTTCTTCAGAGGGCAACAACTACCAAGGTTTTAAGGGCGCATTATAATTGATGCCACTTTTACATTTTTTTGGTTCATGTCTACCTTTATCAGGTAATCGAGATATCGCTTAACACACACGTGGGACACGCTGGATTTTCAGAGTTGTTCAATAGTCTATTATTTCATAAAAAATAAAAAACACAAACAATATTATTTACTTGGGTAGGTAACACCATATGATTGGATTATTTGCTTCAGATAACCCTTTAGTCAATAAATATTTGAGACACCGAGTTGTGCAAGATAGCTTTGTATGTGTTCTACGAATATGCCAAATATGAAATAAATATCTAGTTTCTGGAAAAAAATACAAAGTATTTCGTGGAACATTGCATCTGTCAATTTTTTTATAAAAATTCAATTTTCTTAAAAACTAGAAATTTTAGAAACAATGTTTGTTATTCAAAGTGGCCTTAAAATATTAAACTAAATCCAAAAATGCAAAAATATATAGGGTGTCTCATTTAAAATAACGAAGTTGGTGTCAACTTCCGATATAACCGGAAACACAACAACTTTGCGAATATTTTAGTTGTGTTAGTCCTATCGTCTTTGATAAGTTGCCAAATTTTCAAATGTTTTAGATGACTACTTTGTCAGATATCGATCGCGGCGATTCCCGGTGGGACACGCTGTATGTGACAAAATATACGTCATTATAAGACCGCTCGTATTGATCATTATGGGAAATATGAAACTATTTTACAGCATTTACTGTTTTGCCCGGTCATTGTGAACAATGCCCAAAATAAATTGGGCAAAACAGATAAGTGCGATTACCACGTCGGATCTAACCTCACTTATTGTTAGAGCACTCCGCTGTTTGTCTACAAACACGCTGTCTGTCTTAAGCATTTAAACTTTTTATTAGTTTACAGTGCTTGATTTATGTAGGTATAAGCTATACTAGCTATACCTTAGGGCCCCCACCATCTTCGGGGCCTTCCAAGAAATAATCAATCATGTTTGACAATGACATAATATAATAAATATCTCGACTTAGAAAGGGCCAGTGGTCCAGCAGAATTTCTAAGAAAAAATAGGGTGGAATACCTTTTTTTAGTCGTTGACAAAATTGTTGGTTTAAAGAGAACTCATGCCGAAATAATTGTTTGTGTGAAGAACCTTTGTATTTAATTAACAAAATTCGAGACCCGTCGAAACTTCAAAAATTCTCGAGTCAAAAGTCGTGACCTTTTTTTTCCACCAAAATTAGGTTTAGTTATCCAATTTTTTATCTTACTTCCATCATTTCGATTTTTTTTTTTCTCTAAACGTCGAATTTAATTTTTTGGACTTTTATTCAACCTCATACGTAATTTAGATTTTAAAGCTGAAATTTTGAGTCGTTTAATTACATTATTGGCAAAAAAGAAGGAAGACTGAACCAAATATACTGAAGAAATCAGTTCCCAATCTGCAGGGAGGCCATGGTTGCAATGAATGACGTACTCCAAAATGTTGAAATTTCCTTACAGGAATGTACAAGGAAATTTTCGTCTGATGGAGATCAAAGCTATGACAGATGTTTTTGTACTACGAAATGCAAAACCAAAAGTACAGGTTTCGCAAAACAGGAAAATTATATAAACTCAAAATGTCACAACCCCTACTTCAAGAATTAAAAAAATATATAGGTCTGCTACTAATATTTTTGTAACTGACATTTCCACCCTTACTTCGTGGAATTCTTTAATATTCTTAACTATTAAACTTTATTAACGATAAAAACCTAGTCCGGTGTTAGCAAATATTTATCAAAACCTTGTGGAATTTTTAAATTTTGTTGCGTTTTTATCGTTAATAAAGTTTAATAGTTTTGTTACCTTATTGTTATTGTTTTGCAAGTTACAAGTATAATACCATGCTACAGATTCTAATAAGTAAGTCAAATTCTATTTTACTACATATTTACCCTCCCCAAGAAATCATGGTCATTGTAAAAAATGTGCGGGCAGTGTAGTTGATTCACAAATATTTTCCACAATGGCACTGCTTACATTGACCAGGCACTGCACACAATGACTGATCTTCCATTCTGTCCGTAACATACATTTAGAATGACTTTGGCTTCATTATGGCCAACGAAAAAAAAAATGTTAGCATCAAAATTTGCAACAATAATACTGAGAATTAATTGCAATCAAAAAACCATTTTAAAAATACAATAACTTAACAGTAGTTAAATCGTTCTAGTAATAAGAGGTAAGAGAAATCTCGTTAGCTCTTTGGACTGATGGATCATAAATTTCATGCAATAAAATAAACTAAATATTTCTTAATAAAATTATCTCTAAAAGAAATACAAGTAAAACAGTCAGTTGATAGAATGTTACACAGGGCTTCGAACCGCTATTATTTTGTTCCGGTTTTTAGCTTTCGTTCCGACAAAAATAGCGGTTTTTTCGGTTTTCGGTTCAGATCCGGATGACATTTTTTAATTTTTTAATGTTTTTGTTTGAATTCTAAGATAATCTAAAA
Source organism: Dastarcus helophoroides (assembly GCA_028583605.1). Classification (NCBI taxonomy): domain Eukaryota; kingdom Metazoa; phylum Arthropoda; class Insecta; order Coleoptera; family Bothrideridae; genus Dastarcus; species Dastarcus helophoroides. Next base: position 23,117,811 of record CM053329.1, on the reverse strand, counting down.
AACACTGTCTTTTTTTCTTTATTCTCACAACATATAGTAATATAACTTCTCTGATCATCTGATATTGCTTAAAATTTAAGGAAAATATTCTCGGTTTTTCGAGTTTACAAATCTCAAGTTGAAACTGAATTTTTAGTTCATTTTGACTTCAAATTTCAAGAGAAACCACCTGAACTTTACAAAAAAAAAGTAATAAATTAATCGAAATATTATTTACCCAAGAGTTGAAAGTTTCTAGAATAGGCGAAATTTAGGGATTCAAGTCGAAAAATTGTGAGACTTTTTTTCATAATCTTCATTTCTTATCGAAGTTTTGACTTTGATTCGCTTTTTCTAGAATAGATTTTTATTTTTTCGACTTTGTTTTCTAAAACTTTGGAGTAAAAAGACCAAATTGAAAAAATAAAAATTTCAAGTTTTAAATTAAGATTTTAAAGAGACAGTTAAAAGTTCGAAAAAAGAACTTCAAATTTATGTAAAAGAAGAGTCCTCAAAACTGCTGCCTCAATTTAGAAATATTGACCTTAAACCCAAATAACCAATTTTTTTCAGTAAATGTTGCTAAAACTTCAGAATTTTCAGAAAAGTAAAAATTCTAGGAAAGTTTTTGTTAGTGGATTTAGCTTTTTTCCAATATTTTAACCCTTTTCGTTTGAAGTTCAAAATTTAAAATTGTGTTCAAAATTAACTCTGCACTATTGATAACTTTCTTATTAATAAAGGTACAACTTCGCTCTGGTTATGAAACCAAAAAATCTTACAAATCTTAGAAGCTAAATTAAAAAGAATTTTATAACATTATTATATTAACTGATAAATGTTTGGGATATCATAATAAATGATTTGATAAAAGCACGTGGTTATGCAACATCAAAAAATGTCAAAAAAATAAAAAATGAATAAACATTCATTATGTTTTATAAATTGCATTTTTTTTGGAAATTTGACGTTTAAATTTCAAATTTAAATTTGTATAATTTTTCAAATTTACTACTTTGACGGACATTTTTAAACAGAACTATATTTGGTGATATCTATGTAACATTTTCGAAACACGTCATCAACAACATCATCAAAATTTTGTAATTAAACTCAAAATTTTGGGAAAAAGGCAGGACATTTCAAGAAGAAAATAATAATTGACAATTCCGTAAACATTTTAAAATTTGTTAACAAATTTGGAAAAATGACAAATTTGAAGTTAAGACTAAAAATTTTGGCAAAAAAGTAGAAATTTCAATAAAAGTTTTACATCTAAGAAATTTTTTATTTTCTCCAAAATTTCATTTTTTCTTAATCTGAAGTTTCAATTTCAGATCTTTCATTTTTTGGTTAAGGTTTTTGGCTTAATTTTTTCGAATTTCTTAAGGCAAAATTTTGAGATGAAAATAGAAACTTCAGAAAATGTCAGGATATACTTCTTCCGAGATTGGACCGTGTGAAAGAACTACTAAAAGTGTTCGACGTTTCGCCAGGAACAAAGAAATAAAATACAAAAAAATATACAAAAATGAGAATGAAAAAAGGGGCCAATTTCAAAACATCAGAGCACGGTAACTCAGTATGTCCACCATAGTAGAGGCGAAACTCTTCTGAATTGAAAATTTGGTATAAAGGATCAGAAAGTTTAGACTTTTTTCATTTTCATTTTTGTATATTTCCTTATATTTTATTTCTTTGTTCCCGAAGAAGCCCCCCACGATGGTAGGCGAAACCTCGAACACTTTTAGTAGTTCTTTGACACAGTCCAATCCCGAAAGAAGTATATCCTGTAGTGGCTCTGGCCGTGGAAGCCTTCGTTATCATATTCAGAAAATGTCGGAAAAAAATATTTTTAAATGTATTTCAAATTGAAACTGGAAATTTTAATAAAAAATGAGATTTCAAAGAATAATCCTCAACATTAAAAAACTAATGGGCAGACCAACATTTATCAGATTCAAGGTTTGGAAGACCCGTTTCGATCTTATTACATCTCGTCAGTTTGATATACCCAACTCGAATGATAACAAATGATCTGGCAAGTAAATACGCTTCGAGGGCTGCATATTCTGCATTCTGGATATTTTTCTATTCTATAAAATAAAAAAATAAATTTAATATTAAAAAATTCAAATAATTAGAAATTTCGGGAAAATACTTAACATTTTAACTTTTTTTTTCCTTTTGGGAATTTATCTCGAAGTTTAAAGATTAAATTAAACGTTTTTAACATAATGTTTAAAACTTGAGAAAAAACAGAAAATTTTGAATTGAATTTCGAAATTTCTTCAAAAATCAAAATTTTGGGAAAATGTGAACAATAAGAACTAGAAATTATAAGTATAAAGTGAAAATTTTGATATTTCGAGAAAAAGTTTCAACTTATTTTTAAAAATCTTCAGTTATTTTTAAAATTTTATATGCCCATTAAAATATTGACATTTTTCAAAATATTTTTTTCCAAATTTTCGCCTTTTTTCCAAAAATTTACCTTTTTTTGAAAATTTTCCTTTTAAAAATTCCAACCTTTCATCAAAATTTAAATATCTATTTTTCAAGTTTTGACTTCTTCAAAAATTTGAAACTTGTTTCAAAATTTTCGAATTTAGGTATTTTGAAACTTTTGTTTTTTTCAAGTTCCGATTTTTTTTGGGAATTGTCCCCATTTATTAAATGTTTTTAACTTTTTTTGAAAGTTTTGAGTTTTTTCAAATTTCCCTTTTTATGAGTTTTTTCACCTTTTTTCAATATTTCCACTTACCTGATTTTTTTATTTTGAAAATGTTAACTTTTTATGAAAATTTTACTTAACAACTTCTACCTTTTTTTATGAAAATTTTACTTGAAAGATTTTATCTTTTTTTAATCTCGACATTTTTGAAAAATTCATCTATTTTTAAAAATTTTGAATGATTTTTCAATTTTATTTTGATTTATTTCGAAACTGCTTCGTTTTTTTTTTAATTTTTAAATTTGTAGGTAAAATATTCTATTTTTTCAAAATTTTACCTGTATTGACCATTTTTCAATATCTCGACTTTTTCAAAAAGTAGATTACAATTTTTTTCAAAACATCAAATTTTTGAAAATTTCAATTCTTCTTGAAAATCTTAGCTTTTTATGAAAATGTTAATATTTAAAAAAAAAACGACTTTTTTCAAAATTTTAACTTTTTTGCACATTTCAACTTAAAAAAAAATTAGAAATCTTCCATTCTGCCTTATTTTTTTAATTTTCGAATTAAAACTTTCGGTTATTTTTCAAAATCCCAAGATACAAACTTTTTTTGAAAATTTTGACTTCTTTAACTCTCAGCTTTGATTAAAGCATTAAAGGGGAGAATGAATAGATTTTTTGTAATTTGGGCGGGGGATTGGGAATCTTTGTCATAAAATACTAAATTTTTTTCGCATGTACTATATTTTTTATTGCTTATTCTGAAAAATATCAGCCTAAAATAGGTTGGCAATCCTACCCCTACGTAGCCGCTTGCATGCTTATCACTTAAGGCGCTACTACCAATTTCATATTTGTCCTTTTCTGAGATTTCATTTCAATCACTCCTGAACATTTCAAGATATCGAAAAAACGAAGCTTTTCTACCAAAATATTGGGCTGTGTAATAAGTATCAACAATTTTTTTTCAAATTTAGGATATTTTATGTTTAACTAGAGAATTATCAATAGGATAGTTTGTGATGTTCTTTTCATCGTAATTTATGACCTCCCAAAGTTCAACAAGTTCCTTGATGTCCCCTTCTATAAAAATCCTTTCAGTTTTGACTGGACAAATGCATCTAACCAAGCTAGTGCTTTAACCGTTTTCCGTGTCTCGATTAAAAACAAAATGAACAACCATTAAAAATGATCAATTTTATCAACATCACATTCCATTTCAATAGAATGAAAATTCAAAATAATTAAATTTAAGAAGCCACCAAAGCCACAAGCTGATAGAACAATAAGTCTTCTTTCGATTAATATATGTGCATTTTGACAATGATTATGATGTTTATGTGAATTTTTTAATTTGAATAAGTCGGACATTACTTGTTACCCAAACAAATAGACTGAACTTTTTTCCGATCAACGGATAGCGTTTAAAGAAAAAACTGTGAGAGCACCCCTTGCGCAAGAGGGTCCTTATTGTGTACCGTGAGGAACACTTCTGTCCCTCATAAAGGCGTCACTGCAATTTAAAAATATAACAAATAAATATGAAAATTCAATATTATATCGATAAGATCTTAGTTTTTCCAGAGAACAGCTAAACAAAGCACTAATATAATCAGCCGATGATTCTGTAAAGCTAAACTGGTCATATTTATTTGTTACATTTCTTGTTATATATCGGACGTAAGATAACATGAGGTCTATTATTTCGTTAGTTAAGATAGAAAATCAGTTAGACGGGCAAAGTGATGTGCAATTTCTTGGCCATCAACCTGCCGTGGAAAAAACATTTGTTTAGGTTTTTTAAGAAAAAACGAACAACGATATGGCCTTCTCCAACTAATACTTCAAGGGAAAGTGTGCGATAAGAGAGGACCAAGACGAAGACGAACCTCATGGCTTCAGAATTTAAGAAAATGGTTTAACATGATCACAACTGGACTGTTCAGCGCAGCTACCAATAAAGTAAGAATAGCCATGCTAGTCGGTAGGAACGGAACTTTCCACAAAATTCCTAGCAAAACACCAAAAAGAGAGCCCTTGTGGATATAGGTTATCCCATATAACGACTTTCAATATAAAATCAGCTCCAAATAACAATAACAGCCATGCTAGTCGCCAACATTCGGAGTGAATAGGCACTGCAAGAAGAAGATAAAAACTGAAAGACGTCATTTTCTAAAATTTGTTGTAACTTCTTTATTTGCAGTCCGTTTAAAAAAGAGATTGAGTAACATTTGCTTGGCTTCTTAGCAGATTTAAAAAGAAGCAGTTCATTATTTTTATTTTGTTGCATAATTTATTTTAAGAAAATTATTACAATTTTTTCTTAGGAACGCCATATTTGATTTTCTCATTTTCCAATTCAGTAAAATTTTCTAAATAAAATGATATCACATAGTCATACGTCCAAAGCTAAACTTATATACAGTCACATACAAAACAATTTCATCTTTTTTTTAAAGATAGATATCAGATATTAGAAATTTTCTGGAGGATACACCTATAAATCATCTAGATGACCTTGATTACCGAGATTAACTACAACATTAGTTAATAGCATTAACTGTGCGAAGACAATCGTTTTTTTTTTTGTTTACTCTGTTGGTATCAACTGATGGTATTTTCATAAATAAGGAAAAATATTTAGTGAAAATTAGAATCGAAACGTAAAAACTAAAGCTTTCCAATTTTGGCATGTGCAGATCTTACTGAAAGTTTTCTCACTAATTAATTTGCTTAAATATTTTATTCTATCGACACTTCTCAGTTTGTCATGGTTTTTTTATATTGCTTACACAGATATCGAATTTCAATTAAAGACATAAATCAAAACCAGTGATTATTATCTCAATCCATTATCATTAAGAATTTATTGGTGCTTTGGAGATAGGGCACGTTATTTTATAAAGTTTATTAAATAATAAATCGTTATCAAAGAGTAAATAAATCGCCATGTATTTATATTCATATTTGTGATAAAAGCCCATCGCGGTAAAAAGTAAGGATTAAAGGTTTAATTCAATCGATTTAAGAAATTAGTAAACACATTAAACATCTTTAAATATACACGTATATTGCCTAAAAGAAAGTTACAACAAAGATAGGAATTGAGAAAGTTATACGGATTATACTTGCATAGAATTTTTCATAGATTGAAGATCCGCTTTGATAGCAGTAACAGCCTACTTTTTTCCATAGATTGTTAACATATCACTTTTTTAAGTTAATCGCGTACCAGCTTAAACTAAAACTTAGCTAGGTGCGCATGCGTGCGCCTATATTGGCAAATTTTCAAATTATTATCATGCAGTCAATAAGGCATTCAGTAATTTGAATCAATTCAATGAGTCTTTCTGAATTAAAAATCATAGAAACCGAAATTAAAACTACAATAATAAACAGAGATATCGGGTGACGATCTTTGGTGTAATATTTTAAGGATTAAGGATCAATAATAATAACTGATATAAAATTTAATAATATAGCATAACATAATTAAAAGTGTAAAATTAATCATATTGTTATTTATTATTATTACTATTTTATTTTATTTTGAAATTGTCATACCTGGCATTTTTGTAAAGAGTTTCTGGCTGGCGAAAAAAATCCAATTTTCGAACGCACATACGAAGTTTTGCTCCGGAACTGCTGAGACTGTCCCCACTGACACAATTTCTCTTGCACCCGAACACAGAGTCTACTAGACCCTATACAAGCCATAGCTAAGACTGTTGTGAGCCCGAGTTCTCAGATCGTGAAGAGACACACCATTAGCACCTTTCCACCTCACGTTAACCGCCTCCGTCCCTACTTCAACCACACAGCTGATCGCCGAGCAACGACAATAGATATAACATGGCCAATTTTGTATTTTACAGGTTAAATGCGGCAATTCAAAAATGTGAACAGTTCATTAGTATTTTCCTAGGTAGACGGTTTCCGCCAGGTAAGAAAAATTACGTAACAAACACGGGGCTTTTAACAAACCATTGATAAATTTGTTGGTTATGTTAACTAACCTAACTTTTTGACAGGAGAATTATGCTTTGCCGGATTTGAATTAAATAAAACTTCTCAACCACCCCCACGTTTGTCTTTAAAAGATATTATAGGAGATGGCTTTTTATGGGCCGTCCCCAAACATCGAAGAACGATCGAAAAACGACTTAAAAGGAAGTTCGGTCATCCAGACTATGTCCTCAAGATTATGCTACCAAATACCACCTTGAGAACCTGTAATACTTGTGGGGACGATCACGAAGCGGGGGTTTTATGTCGTAAGTAGCCATCCTCTCGCTTACCATGTTTTTGTAACGTCGAAATATTTCAGCTACTTGTTATAAGAAAGTCATGGATGAAACCAAGGAAATGCAAAATGCTATTCAAAACGAACTTGGTTTGCAGCCGGTTGAAAAAGAAGTTGTTGTTTTATATGATGGGGAAAAAGAGGGTAAACCTGGGGATATGTGGGAAGGCAAGAAATTGGTAGAAATGAAAAAGCCGAGGCCTTCGTGGTTCAGTAAAAATCTGTTGCAGCAAACAACTCAACAACCAGCAACTACCAAAGATGTAAAACCATCAGATTTAGGCTAATTTTATTTATAGTTGTATTTTAATTATTACGTGTTCATTGCTAGCAATAGAGGAGTTTAACATGAAACTCTTGTTCTGTTTTATTTCAATAATGACTATACTAAAAATTGTACTGCAGACATTTATTAATTAATTAAAGTTTATGATTCAACTAATTTATACTCTTGAATTATCATGCGTTTATCGTAAAAGTCCAAATTGCAATGTTTTAAAATAAAATTTGCTCTTTTTTCTCACAATTATGTAGATTATTGCAGCCGGTGGAGCAGGGACAGACTGGCTCCAAATTTTATGACAGGCTACTTAAATCAGTGGCCCTTTATTGGGGGGGAAGGTTGTTATTCCGTTATAGTGCTATAAAATTCAATAAACGCATTCCAAAGAATTCAACATTAGGGTCAAACATTTAAAAAAAAGTTAACCATCACTAAATATGTAATCCCACAATTACGAATTTTTGAAAAATATTTCAGATCAAAAAAATTAAAAATGTAGAAATTTAGAAAAAAAGTCCACATTTTAACATTAAAGACAAAATTTTCCAACAAAAAGTGAAAATCATTTGAAAAAAAAATTATGATCTTGTATTTTATAGTTAAACTTTTGAATACATAGCTTAGCTTTTTGAGAAAAAAGTCCACATTTTAAAAATACAAAGCTAAAGCTCTAGAGATGGTTCAGATCTTTATTGGTTTTGGGAATAAGGGTAAACTGATATTTGGATTTGGAAATTTAAATTTTCGCAGGAACCATAATGTACAAAAAAAATATTTCCGAAATTTCAAAAAATAGGTGACATCTCGAAATTAACTTTGAAATTTCGAGAAAAAATTTCGCGTTTTCGAGTTTATATTCTTAATTTAAAAAATGACATCGAATTTTGGAGATTGTGGTTGTTTCGAAAAGAAGTCAAAACATTTTTTGGATAAACAAGTAAATGCTAACTTAAGAAAAAGTGAAAATTGTGAGCCTATAAGTATAATTTTGAAAAAAATAAACAAAACGCCGAATTTCGAAGAATAAATGAAAAATTCAAGAAAATTTACTTTTTAAATGCGATTTCTTGGCTTAAAATCGAAAATAGTGTTTCACGAATTTTTTTATACTTGTCTTGCTTTTGCTTCTTCTTGAACAGAAAGTTCTTTCAGGAAGAGCTAGATTTCTTGACAAAAAATAGCAAGAAGCAAGATTTCTTGTCAAAAAATTTGCAAGAAGCAAGATTTTTTTTTACTTTTTCAATATTTTCCCAAAATAAACTCTAGAACAATCCCTTTACAAATAATAAACCCTGGCGCCCCTCTTAAATTAAAATTTGGAAAAATTTGAAATTCCAAAAAATATCAAAATTAAAAGAAAAAATCCAAAGTCAAGCTTTTTTCTCAAAATGACACTATTTAAGTGCTCAAAATTTAAGAAAAAATTTCATTTTGCCCTAAATTTTGATTTTTATTCAGAAATTTTAAACGTTTCCTCAACTTTTTTATTCTATTCTCTAAATCTTAATTCTTATTTCGATTTTTTCTGGAAATTAAATTGATTTTGACTCAATTTTTTTTTAAACATTTTGACTTTAATCGCAAAATTTTTTCCCAATTAACTCAGCTCAATTTCGACTTACTATTGACACTCGGAATTTCAATCTCAAGAATTCTAATTTGAACTCTACATTTCGAATACAATGCCAATAGTTTAAAGATGAAAAAGACGACTATGAAGTGGAAAATGAAGTAAAAACATTACACTCATTTAATCAAAAATTGGAATTTGGGAAAAAGTTAAAAAATTTTGAAAAACTCGAATTTTTTCTCAAAATATTGAAATCTTCAGTTTCAACTTTAAATTTCTGATTTTACATCTTTAAATTTTCTTAAAGCATTTCGAATTTTACAGAATATTTTTCAAAAATCTTAAGTTTTTTCCAAGTTATTCTGATCCAATTTTTTTTTCAAAACGAAATTTTTAGGAACGAAATCTAAAATCTGAGTATTATGTCAAAATTTTCGACTTTGAAGTTAAAATTTTAAAAAATTTAAGTTTAATCATCAAATTTAAATTAAAAATTCCATAAAGAGTTCAAAATGTCCAAATAAAATGTTGAAACGTCGAAGGTTTTCCCGAAATTTGTAATTTTTTGAAATCCTTATGAAAAACATGTTGAGTTTTTTCTGGAAAGTCGAAAATTTTGGTTGTACAATTAAAATTTCAAGTATAAATTGAAATTTTGAAATTCGAACTTCAAATTTCGCAGATACAAGATAAATATTCCAGGAAAAAAAACACGAAATTATTACTAAAACTTTTTTTTTAATTTTGAGTGTTTTCTCTAAATATCAACTTTTTTTCTCGAAATTTCCGGTCTAGATTTAAAACTTCAAAATTAGAAATGGATATTTTTTAATTTCATTTTTATGCATCACTACTCGAGAGGTTGAAAGATAGAAATCAAAATTTTTACAAAAAGTTGAAATCAAGTGTAAAGGAGAAACAATAATTGCAGTTTTAATTTTGGTGGAACTGAATAGTCCTTGGCTATCTTCAAAAATTAAAATACAAATTTTGTCCCCTGAAACCAAGAAAGATTAAAAAACACAAAAAAGCATTTCTCTGAAGATCATAGCTTGGCTATCGAAACGAGTTACAGCAAGCTTTGTTGTGTTTTTTAATCCTTTTTGGTTTCAGGGGACAAGATTTGTATTTCAATTTTTGCAGTTTTAATATCTACGGTTGAAAAATATCGAAATTTAGCAAAAAATTTAATTTTTTTAGAATTTCTAACTAAATTTTGGGGCAAATTAAAGTAAAAAGTAGACACATAGTTGAGAGAATATATCTCCATCTCCCTCGGCAAACCCCTCTGGCAAAGCGAGTGTATCACACAGCGAAACGCATCGACCCCGCAAATTGTCTGGAGACAGTCACCACTGCAGAGAGGCAATAATAACTCAGACATGTGTTAAAAAATGTCAGATTTTTCATTTGTTTTCCGCATTACTCATCGAATTGATTTCAGAACTAATTGAAATTGAATATTTTGTTCCAATTTGATTGTAATTGTTCAATTAATTTCACAACAAAAGTGAATAGGCAGCGTGTTTCATTTTTCAGCTTCATACTTCTGTATTTGTACTGGATATACGAATAGAAGATTGGTGGGAAATACTGATTTCGGTCTGGCAACCCTGCAGATACTTGCATGAAACATAGAAGAGATTATAATCAGTTCTACGTAAAATCATAGAATTTTTGTTGAATAGGTGAAATATGACATTTCAGTGAGAGCGCTTAGCGATGTGATGCATATATTCCGCTAATATTTTGACGTTTTTGTTTTGACATTTCTCTGTAAAAAAAAACTTCTGGTTACCTACTTTGTACAGCACATCTTTTTTTTAAATCGTAACATGTTCCAAATCTAATGTGTTGTTCTGAGTAATTACAAACTTTTTGTTTTTACGGTGTGATATTGATTTGTGATGGATGAACAAGTTGGGGCACAGTATGCCTTAAAAATTGCGTTACATACACTCAAAGAAAGGTGTCAAGCTTTTCAGCATCGGATTTCGATTCTAGAAGAGGAAAATTTGAATTTATTAACTCAGTGCAATAAAAATGAAGCGCAGAAGAATCCTGCTGATGAAGTACAAAGTTTAAAGCAACAGATAGTCGTTTTGAATGAACAGAAAGAGCAACTGCAAAATAAAATAAAGATTGTGTCGACTGAAAATAAAGAGCTGTGGACTGAACTTAGTAAATTAACGAATATTAATAAAAATTTAGGAACGCATTTGAGCAATATAAATAACACATTGAAACAGCATACACAACATTCTCCCTTGATTCGTTCAAAAACATTTACACAAACTGAACCACAGACCAAGGTTTTGCAAAAGAATTTAGAGGATAATAAAATTAGTTTAGAATTAGAAGATATATCATTGAAATTGAAAAATGCATTTGCTCAGGAACAGTCTGAACTTGAATCCCTTTTAATGGAAATTAATGAAATTCAAGATACTAAAGATATAATTACCAATTCCATGGGTTATTCTTACGAAGAGGAGTTCGATGACAATTCCTTGGGCCAGATTGAAAGTCTTCTGGAGCACTATAAAAATATGAAGCAGGAACTTGCACACCAGAATGAAAATTTGAAAAAAGGTTCTAAAATTTTGGAAAAGTTGCAAGATATAAGCTGTAGAATATGTGCTAAGAAAAAAGATTTAAAGTTTGATGCAAAAAGCACTTCTACAGAAGATCTTGTGAATTCCAATATTCCAGATGAAGCTGTTGCAGATTTTTCAAAGAATACAGATTCTCTAGATAAGATATGTCCGATGTGTAGCAAGCAGTTTGATGTATCAACTCCCTTTAATAAATTTGAAGAACATGTTTCCCTACATTTTACAAGTGAAGATGGATTTCATGTTTTGTAAATACTATATGATTTATTTTGACCTCTATGTATGTACATAAACAGTATTGTAGCGGATATTTATTTTTATGAAATTAAATGAATTTGTATGTAGGTATTGTTTTATTATTACTAGAGACTTTTAAGTGTAAACTTGGAGTTTTCAAAAAAAATTGCGAAAAACTAAATTTATAAAACGAGTTTTAAATCCATTTTGAAATTTGGATTTTAAAGTTGAATTTTTAGAGGACATAAGTTTCAAATTTAAGCAACACTTTTTTAAAAGTTGAAATTCAGAGAAAAGACTTAGCAAAAATGTTCTCAAATTGAATTCAAATATGAAATGTTGAGAAAACAGTACAATAAAAAAACTAAAGTTAATGCAAAAGCCGAATTTGGAAATGAAATTTTAAGGAAAATATAGATACTTCAAACCTAAATTAGAAATTTTAAGAAAAGAGTCCTGACTTTTGGATAAGGTCGACATTTTGAAAAACCAAATGAAGATCTTTAGAAAATGCATATTTTACATAAAAGTTTTAGGTTCAAATCAAGTATTTTGAGAAGTAACTTAATATTGAGAAAGAAAAAAACTCGTGATTTACGTAATCAAACAATTCTTAAAATCTCCAGTTATTTCACAAATTTTGGACTCTGTCTTGAATTTTCGAATTTAAACTTGAATATTCGAATTTTTACTTAAAGATGAATGTTAATTAACTCAGAAACATAACATTTAGACTAAAACAACCCTCCCGCCAAAAAAATCGCAGATTCAACGGAAGATATGAAGTAGATTAGGCCTTCTGAGCATATTGCTTAAAAAACACAGGCCAAAATCTGTACATTTTGGGTAGTGTAGGAATGAGTGTGACTACCCGAAAGCACGCTATTCGTGAGATATTTTCTCAGTAACGACTAACTATACAAAAAAAATGGTTAATAACTTTTGTAGAAAATTTAAAGCTCTTCAACTTTTATTAAAAACATTTTTTTGTTAGACCAAAATTGTGAAAATTATTAGCAAAAAAACAAACTTTTCCTTCTTTAAATCAATGTGGCGGCCGTTCGGCACACGATCTTGGCGGGGAACTTTATATACTTATTTGTTAAGCCTAAGTGAAAATATTTCTAAAATAAAAATTTAGAATTTAATTTTTTTTGCAACAGGGGTGATTTTTCATATATTTTTCCTGGATTGTAATAGCTATAAATAATCTCGGACGTGGCCGGACGATTCGGCTGTCCTCGATTTTTATAAATCGCATAATAATCTCGTTACGTTAATAGCCATAAAGAATTCCGTAATGTAACTTTGGTTGGAAACTATTAACGTAATAGTGCCCACACACCTAAAGGCGATCTGTAGAATTTGGCCTGTAAGTCCAGAACTGCGGATCAATTTTTGATATACAATACAGGACGCCTGTAGATCCCAACCGGCAGGCTTCAAATTTTGCGTGAAAACTGAAAGTGCATATTGACATATCTTCAGTTTTCATCGAAGACGAAATTTTTCATAAAGTTAAAAAATTTATCGGTTTTTGCGATTTCGTAGTAAAGAGTTAAAGAGAGACACCAAATTCATTGTATAAAAATTGATGAATATGCCAGGTCTTTTCATGAAAACTTGACCCCACCCTAAAATTAAAAAACCGAAAAATGTTTTAGATACCCCTAACCCCTAGCAACCCCCACCTTAAAATTTAAATTGGAAGTACTATATTAAGTAACACATCATTTTGAACCACTTTCCTTTGCAAATACACTGGTGCAATGTTTTTGGGAATTGATTGAGAATTAAAAACGAAAAGTTGAAAAATGTAGGGGGAAACTGGTGTATTGTGAACCGCCTTTTTATTTGGCTAAAACTCGCAAAAATATATTTTTTTTTGAAAATTTTAAAGCTTGAATTTAAAGTACGACCAATAATCTCTCTTTGGGTTGCTGCAGTTTGGTCAAATTGTATTACATTTACAACTTATATCAGTTGGCGCCAAAAAGGCATTTTTGCGATTCTGAAAAATGTGGGGGAATTGCGGCCCACCAAGTGAACAGCTCAATCGCACACGTCGCAATGGTTGGTATTTTGGCGGTTCACCTTTTATGGCATATTTTTCTTACAAGTTATGCAGAAATCGGCGTCTTCTTCGGTGTCACAATCGGTTAAAGACTGTTGTTTCTTCTGTGGTGTCCTCGAAACGAAGCGATACCACCGATTCATTTTTCGAATGTTCGAAGTTATAAATATAAATAATAAACATGTTTGCTTTTTTTGGAAATGCAACCAAAATTCCCTGCAGAAGAGAATCTAACATCAACATTGTATATTTGTTAGTGGAATCCCCTTAAACTATAAACTATAGTTGTCAAGTGGTGGCAACTTGGCTACGTCAGGACCGGCGAGCTCAGGAAACGCAGCAGGAATGTATCGCGCAGCAGTACCGAAAATACGCCGGAACCGAAGAGCCATCGCGATAAATCGTTTGTACCTTATAAAAGAATAATATAGTCCTATTCTCTAATATCGATTTTTATTGGGAAAAAATACCCCTTATTTTCCGACTATAGTTTAGATCGGAAGTGGGATATCTCCTTGTCCAAGATAAAGGAGGAAGGACCTAAAATTTAAAAAGGATTTTTAGTGTGTTTAGTTCGAGTAAAACAAAGGGACAATAATCGAGAAACAACGCCCTAAGCTACATGAATCGGAAATAGTAACCAGTGACTATGACAATAAACTCTGCCACCAACAAAGTGTGATTGATGTGGAAATTTCAACAAAAAAAAGCTACCAAAATCTTTAAATACAAAAGATCGAAATTTCTTCAGCAATGGCCATCGCCCAAACGTCTCAAGCTTCAAGACAGTCGGTTGAAACCAGTGCGCACTGTAATAACGCAACTGTATCTGATGTCACCAACGCAACTTCAGCGCATTTTAGACTCGATCCTGACGACACACCCTTTATGACGCTTGAAGGGATGGATGACGTCATCAGAATACAGCTGGAACCGGGGACCTCAGATACCTGATCGTGTTTTACTAACGGGAGGCGCCCTTCGATAGCGAGCGGCGAGATTTTATAAACACTGGAAGCCTGTCGTGCGCGATTGAGTTTCATTTCGTTGGGATTTTGTAGTGGCTTTTCCCAAACAAGCCACGTGTGCTACCTGCTACACGCATTTATGGTTTATCAACTCAAAAGACACTTTAGTGGAATATGGACATGCTAAGCTGATATAGAATACAGTCAAAACAATCACTGTATGGATTTTACTAGCAATTCCGATAAAAATAGTTGCAAATCTAATGGAAATGTCAGGAATGGACGAGCAATAAAAAAAAAGAAAATTTTAATTACGTCATATTGCGATTGAAATGCCGCGTCAAGATGACCAAATCAAACGAGTTAAATGCGAATATTATTTAATTTATTAAAATAATTTAAATTCGAGGAATACACCACCAGATGACAACTTTAATTACCCTGACAAGGCCATTGTCAAGCCCGTGTTAAAATCACAAATAGCTCTCATGAACCAGATTAAAATTTCTGCGCTATAAGTTATCGCATCGTTTTATTTAAAATAGATCTTCTTGCAGTCGAAGATTCTCTGCTAGCTAGCCAAAGAAACTAGAAAGTCAAATATCATGGACCCAGGAGCTTCTAGTCTACGCCATATACTCTTCCTAATCTACTACCCTATGAAAGATCCATACTTTCAAAAGAATAACAAATGCTCAACAATCAATTAAGACTCTGGCCCATTACAGAGTAATCAATAAATGTGAGTAGAAATTATATTTCTATTGCAGTATTTATCTGATTAAATACTTGATTTGAAAAAGCAAAAAAAAAATTATTGAATTTGTTTTTATATTTTTACAATGTTACACAAGAATAACACATGAAAGACGGCTAGTGGCGATCCCACTCAATGAAATACTAACACCAGAAAGACGGCCAGAGGCGATCCCACTGTGCTAAAGGAACGGCGATCCCATTCGATGAAATACTAGCACCAGAAAGACGGCCAGAGGCGATCCCACTGTGCTAAAGGAACGGCGATCCCATTCGATGAAATGCGAGCCCCTTGCCATTTCAGTTGACCCACCTTAAGATTTATCAGAAATTTCTCTTTGAGGTGAAAAAAATAGAATGAAATAATCGAACTCCAAATTGTTTATTCTTTTAACAGTATTTTTAATACATTGTAACCACATACAATGCATATTAGATAAATAAAGCTGATAATTACCACAAAATGTAAACAAATAGAAAAAATGTGAACAAATACGTTAAATTAAGAAAACAACAATTTTATTATTTACCACTCGGTAACATCTCCTTTATTTTTTATAACAGCTAAAATTCGTTGGGGCATCCAAATCTTGGCAAAATTTTGGTGTAAAAGAATCCCATATTTCTTGAAGCCTTTGCTTCAGTTCAGGGATTGTTCGTGCATGATGTTTTCGTAGCACCTTTTTCATCTCGTGATAAATCCGGAATACTAAAAATCCATTTCAAAGGTGGTATAGTATGGTCTTTCATCCATTTTAAGCTTCTTTTAGAGGTGTGGCATGCTGCGCCGTCTTGTTGAAACACGAACTCTTAGCCGGATGTCAAAAATTCTTTCATGACCAGTAAAAGCGCTTCTTCTAAAATGGACAAGTATTTGTTTGTATGAAGTTTTCCTACTCTTCTTGACGACATGCTATCCCACACCATGACAGATGCAGGAAATTTTACTTTTATTTTGGGGTAGTCGGGATAGAACGCCTCATTTATTTTTTCAAATAACTCTACTCCGATTGTATTAAATACAAACTTCGAATCGTGCCTCATCGCTCCATTGTATCGCATGCCATTGCTGAAATACCCAATCCGTATATTCTTTTGCCCATGTTAACCTATTTTTCTTTTGCTGTGGTGTTAAAAGTGATTTTTGCTTTAGCCTAATGCAAAATTGTCATTCTTAATTCTAGAAGTTTGGGGTTTTTATTGAGAAACACAGCTTATAAGTCCTAAATCCCAATTTATGAGCTTCTCTGCGAGTTGTTGATATAGAAATATGCCCTTCAACACTATCACTCCACAAAGCACTTAATTGAAGGTAATTGGCATGTCTGTTTTTGTTAAAAATTCTTTTTAATGATCTTCTGTCTGCACTGGTAATTTTGATTTTTTCACATAGCGGGGTTTTGTAGTGACTGAATCTGTCATTTTATACCTTCTAACTATATTTTATTCACTATACCGCAATAACTCTAATAAATTTGCAATTTTAAAGTTTGATTTTCCAAATTTAAAAAATGTAATGATAAGAGAACGAATTTTGTCAGTGATCACCGTTCCGCTATCCATTTTAAGAAATGCAATTACCTTGAATCTGCATCAAATGCATTCTGACATCTGTGAGTAATAGCAATCGTTTTGACATATGTTGTCCACAGTCATCTTCGGAATATAGGCTTACCTTGTAATGGCGTATTTTTGCAACATTTTCGCTTGTTTGTTACAAATCTAAATAGGGAAAAATAAGGTTGGTGTTTTCTACTGCAAATTATTAAATATACGATATTAATTACTTTGTTGCCTAAAAACAGCTTCTAGTATTTATTGTATTTTATTAATAACCAAAAACCTAAGATTTTATTAGTTGGGCCAACTGAAATGGGAAGGCGCTCGTACTAACACCCTAAAGACGGCTAGTGGCGATCCCACTGTGCTAAAGGAATGGCGATCCCATTCGATGAAATACTAATACCCGAAAGACGGCTGGTGGCGCTCCCACTCGAAACAAAAACAAAAAACTACACACATAAACACACACACACATTAACCTACAGACAAAAAAAAAATCACACCGTAATCGTGATAATAATGTGATTATCAAAACAAAAATACTGCCTTTGAATTTTGTACTTCCAGAAAAAAAAATAACCTATGGTGCGAGGACGCCCTTTACAGGATGGCCGTGTTAGCGGAATCCCCTTAAACACCCTGTATAGTTGTCAAGTGGTGGTAACTTGGCTTCGTCAGGACGGGGAGCTCAGGAAACGCAGCAGGAATGTATCGCGCAGCAGTACCGAAAATACGCCGGAACCGAAGAGCCATCGTGATAAATCGTTTGTACCTTATAAAAGAATAATAGAGTCCTATTCTCTAATATCGACTTTTATTGGGAAAAAATACCCCCTATTTTCCGACTATAGTTTACATATTTACATTTGAAAAATTATTATCCTACCAGAAAACTATTAGAAATTGCCAAAAATAATGCTGTTAAAAATTTGCATGAAAAGTCACATATGCATCAAATACACGAAGTTAGCTTGTGAAATGTAAAGAATTGAGTTGGCCGCAATTCCCCAAAAAAAGTGATCCGTAATTCCCCGAAGGCCCCTTTTTACAAATGGTAACATATGAGTTACGCAATACAAACTTCTTGCAAAATATCATGTCTGCCGAAGACTAAAGGTTCCGCCAATATTATGTCACTGTAACTGAACCCAGCAATACCATTTTGCATCATTATAGTACAAGGATAGCCATAGGCCATGATTTTGCGCTAATCGAAGACTTATATCAGTATTCAATACTCGGAAATGTCGTAAATGACGTAACACGGCGCCAAATTCAATCGGGCGTCCCAAAATATTTGTCAGGTCAAAACAAATAAACAAAAGCTTAATGTGCAAATAAATGCTGTTGACTGGGTACATGACTTATTTATTATGAATGTCTTTCCTTTCTTTATAATTAATTAGTTTGAGACGTCTAGTAAAAGAAGACATAACACAGTGAATTTTTATCAGCTGTATGTTTATTTTTTATAATTTTTTATCCAATATTGTATTATTTTCAGTTAATAGTTAGGGCACAAAATAAGTAACAACCAGGTTACCTCTCGCCCTATTTCTTTGTGGTCGATACCGACAACCTGTAACCTGGAATTGTTATAACAGCTTTTTTACATAGGCGTACCGCACATTATCTCATTTATTGTGTTTTGATATCTGAGTAATTCTAGGAATTTCTTTCAAGAATTAAATCTTGCACTAACATTGGTAGAACAAAATATGATTCTTCAATTCTAAAGAAAAGGATCCAAGAGTTGGATATATAACCGGAGTCTATTTCATTAAAATCTCGGACCTTGCGATCTCTACTGCACTGGCACTTTCAACATAGACGGTCTTGAAGGTCGCGGGACTCAAACGGTCACGTGATGAGTTAGCCTTCTGGTTATTTATTTTGTGGTTACGGTGCTGAAAATCACCTAACGGTAAATGGTAAAGTATGAAAGCCACCGGGAGAGAAGGGCAAAATAGGCAAACGCCAAAGGCCCGCGCCTTCATGAGGACCCAGTGAGCTGCTGCCATTTGTGAATTACAAAAATATAAAAGCTTTCCTGTTCTCTGAATTTAGTGTTAAAAATCTGGTTTTTTCGGCGTTTTTTTTCTAAATTCCGACTTTTTTTCGAAACTTTTCAGCTTAAACTTGAAAAATGTCTCTTTTTAAGATGCCAGATTTAAATTCGCAATTTAAAACGTCAGATTCTCCATACTTTTTAGAAAGCAAATTTTCCAAAAATTCAAATTAATAATTCTTATTTTTTTCTATTTTCCAAAAAAAAGTCGAAATATTCAAAAGCGACCTACATTTTGAAAAAAATTAGAGAAAAAGGCAAAATTAAAAAAAAATGATAAAAATTCTCAAAAATGTACAATTTTCGAAGAGAAAAACAATTTTTTCTACTCATTAAAACGAATAATTTTGTACATTGTACATTACCATTTATATTGTAAAATTGAAAATGTAATTGATTACTTTTTAACAAATGGTAATTTTTCTGAAAGTCATGGGTAATGTAATGATTTCATTTTAAAAGTAATTTGCCGAGATCTGGTTGTTAGGCGCTTCTTAAGCCCTTAAGATCTGCCGCATATAAACAGAATCGTTCGGTTTCTGAATCAAAGATTTAGATTCGAACACTGAAATGAACGTATTTTTATGAAACTACAGGAGTCTGAACGCATGCAGCCAGTAATTGAATTCTGAATTGGAAACCTGATCTGAATTCCCTATGTGTGCGACCGCCCTTACTCAGACAACATTCCGACCTTAGTGAAAAATCCAAGCACAATGAGTGGGTAATTCGAAAGAGTCAAGAATTAATTTATATCTGAAAACTTGAAGATGTCTAAAGTTTTTATGATAGGCTAGATTATCTTCTCGCAGATGAAGCTGTCAATTTGAATCCTAGCTGCCTTGAGAAACAATTTAAATATGTTGTTTAATATATTAAAAAGATTATGTTTAAACATTATCATATATGAATTACAACTTATTCTATAGCTATGTATAAAAAGATACAAATGCTTAACTGTAATATATAAAAGATGATAGATAGTACATGAGGTATAGGAATATTTAAATATTTTCCATCTCCAGTATTCTAAATTTAATACTAATCTAATTAGACACATGGTTCTACATAATTCCCCGGAAAGAGTCCAGTTATCCCATCCATTACACCTTCCCACCATCCATCGTCATTCTTCTTCAATACATATATAACTGCACTTTCTTGGAAGCTGAGTTCATCATCTTTGTCGGCATAATAATCATATATAGCAATCACTGAAAATATCATAATGACAGACCTAAAAAAATCTCTTCCAAAATTACCAACCCTTCTCAATATAATTTTTGGGAACCCATCCAGGCAAATCCTCCTCATCTGGTACAATTGGCATCACACTTGAAGTTAAAGGTCTTCCAAACGAAGCATGTTCATCCTCTGGAGGTGGTGGAGGAGGCAAAGGTGGCGACTGATTTCCGCTTTGTCTGGCCAAGCGCTGACCATGAGCGTGGGATAAAGTGTGCATACCCAAACTTCCATGTGGCACAGGCGCATGTTGGGTCATCATCATCGGATGATGATGGTGATTCACAGTCGGCATTGTCATCTCTTGGTTAACAAGAGGCGATGGAGGAGCTGTAATTAGAGTCCAAAACTAATTATGTGCAGATCATATGATATAAAGTAAGATACTAACAAGCAATAGCACATAAAGAGTTGAGATATTTGTGGACAAATATATAGGTACTGGAGACCTGCACGAGTAAGTAATAATGTAATCGGGTTTTAATCACCGATTACTTTTCCGAAATATACAGGATGGACCATAAGTAATGGTACATAGAGCAAGAGTAGATTTTTCGTATAAAAATAACGTGATTTAGCCACATTTACCTTATACCAAAAGTTGATATTAACAGAGATACAGGGTGTCAAAGTTGAAAAAAAAAATTGTGATTTTTTCGCATAACTGATGAACACGTCACACTATAGACAAGAAATTTGGCATAGGGGGGTTTCTTTGGTCAAGAAATTCTAATTTGCTAACAGATTGTCAGTAACTCATAGGGGGCGCTACCTGCGCTACCTTGTATTATTCTAAAGCATCATAACTTTTTTATGCCTTCATGTACACTTATTTTAAATAGATATTTTCATTTACCTACATTTTTTACGAAAAAAAGGTATTTTTTCTAAATGTTGATACAAGCAACCGTTTTCAAGATATTTGCCTTCAAAGTTTGCAGTACGTTTATTTTAAGTTATGTAAATGTGAATTTTTCGCAGTAAGTTTCAAAATAAAAGTAATAAAACTGACTCTAAAATAGTTTATATCAAATATTACTCTACTGACATTATTATTACACATGTTTTTTAAATTTCTAAAACAAATTTAAATAAAATACCAAAACAAAATTTATTTTCAAAAATAAGTATGTGGGAAATGACCTTTTTCATGTAAAGGGATTGTAAACAATTAAAAATCTGGCTGTTTTTTATTGAAATTCATCTCCAAATATCTGCTTTGACCACCCAGACTATTAAAATTTTCTTGTGCGGACTCAGACATCATATCTCACATCTCTATGTTAGAAAATAAATTACGTTTTAATATTTTAATTTTCTTTATTGAGATTTTCAAAATTTAGATAATAATATTATCAGCAAAGTAATATTTGACATAAATTAATTTCAAAGCTGTCTTATGATTACTTTTCTTTCAAGCCTACTTTGAAAATTTAATATCTTAGTAATTTCAAACCAAGTGACGTCAAGCTTTAAAGGCAAATATCTTGGAAACGGTTGCTCGTATCAACTTTCAGAAAGTACACCTTTTTTACATAGAAAATATGGGGAAATAAAATAGCCCATTTAAAAATAATATACGTGGGTGCACAAACATATCAACTTTTGGTATAAGGTAAATATAGCTAAATCACATTATTTTTATTCGAAAAATCCACCATTGCTCTGTGTACCATTACTTATGGTCCACCCTGTATAATCGGGGAATTGGCACCATTGGGTATCGTGGCATCGAGGCTTTACGACATCGTACCAAATTTAATCATTTGTAATCGTGAAGTTTATACTATCGATTTCTTGTCGAAAATTTATACTTTCTATATTTTATATTTTAGATACGTAGTTTAAAGAATTTTAGGTGTTATTAGCAAATATTTGTATAATTTATTAAATAAAAGTCGAAACTTCCAGAAAAAGTCGAATTAAACAAAAAAAAAAATTAAAAAAATTTAAACTTCGAGAAATAGTCAAATGTTTGAACCACCCTTTAAATAGTTTGATGTTTGTCCAAGAGAAAGACACATGTTCTACATACAGATAAAGCTTTAAAAAATAGTCAGTTTTCGAAAAAATATCAAATCAAAATTTTGAAAGCCAATTTCCAAAAAAAAAAAACGGAATTTAAAAAGAATCGAAATTAAAAAGTCAGAATTTTCAAAAAAATAGGAGATTTAAAAAATCAGTTTAAAAATGTAAAATTTAGAAAGAATGAAATTTTCTTAAAAATTGAACATTTAAAAATAAGACCAATTGTTCAAAAATTTCAAATTTTTAAAAGAAGACGAAAAAAAAGTTAAAATTTTGAAAATGTCGAAAACTTTGAAATGAAAATTGTTAAGATTTTCATAGAAAGTTAAAATTTCCAAAAAAAGTTAAGGTTTTCAAAAAAGTCAAAAAATGTCAAAATGTTGACATTCTAAACAATTCGCATATTTCAAAAAAAAACGACGAAATTTTCAGCAAAATTCTAAATTTTCTAAAAAGTTAATATTTTCAGAAATAATCTAAAATATCAAGTCAAAATTTTAAAAAAGGGCAAAATTTAAAAGTTGAAGAATTTTCAATGAACTTTTCAAAAAACCGAAATTTTCAAAAGGTTCCTTTACTTAAGAAAAGACAAACTTATCAGGAAAGTCGAACAGTTTTAAAAATCGCAATCTGGAAAAAAATGGCAAAATTAAAAAAAAAAGATTTGAAATTTGAGAAAAATGTTAATTTCCATGAAACCAAATTTTAAATAAACTCAAAATTGTCGAATTCTGAATATTGAAGAAAATCCAAAATTATTAGAAAAATCGAAATTTTCAAAAAAAGACCAAATTTTAAGGGATTTATATCTGGAAAAAGGCGAAGTTTTGAATAGTAAAAATTCTAAAATTACAATCAAACATTGTTTAAAAAAAAATCAAAATTTTCAAAAAAATCAAAATTTTCAAAAAATCAAAATTTTGATAAATGATCTAATTTTTTAAAGTCTAAACTTTCCAAAAAGTCACAATTTCGGAAAAGTCGGAAAAAAATTGAAAAATTTAGAATTTTGCAAAACAATAATTTTTAAAAATTCGGCATTTAAAAAAATCAAAATTCTCAAATAAAAGTTAAATTTAAAAAAAGGGAAATTTAAAAAACATCGAAAGCTTGCAAAACGTCGAAATTTTGAACAATAATTCATATTTAAAACATAGTCGACATTTTTAAGAATCAAAATAAAAAAATAATGGAAATCTTAAAAAATCGAAATTTTCAAAAAATTAGAAATTTTTGGGAAGTTGATCAAAACGTAAATAAAATTCAAAATTTAAAAAAAGGAATATTTTTCAAAAAATACAAATGCTGAAAAAAGTTCAAAATGTTCAAAAACAATCTAAATTTTCGAAAAATATCTAAAACTTGAAACGTCAACATTTAAAAAAAAATCAATATTCTCAAAAAACTACAAATTTTCCCAAAAATATAACTTAAAAAAAGTTGAGTTTTTGAAAGAGTAAAAAATTCAAAAAAAGTTGAAAATCTTAAAAAGAGTAAATTTTGACAATTCGAATTTATGAAAAAAAATACAAAATTTGATATAAATTCAATATTTTTCAAAAAAAAATTGAGATTGCCAGAAAAAACGAAAATTTCGAACTTTTTTGAAAATTTATACTTTTTTGGTAATTTCGATTTTTCAAAATATTTACTTTAGATTAAAATTTGGAAAAACGCCGACATTTTTGATAAAGTTTTTAAAAGCCCAAGTTTTTTTCGAAGAAAAATCGAAATTTTAATAAGAGTAATTTTGAAATAACGATATTTTCAGAAAAATTCGACTATTTGAAAAATCATTTTCACAAACAGTTAAAATGTGTAAAAAATTGAAATTTTGAAAAAAAAAATGAAATTTTCACAAAGCAAATTATTCAAAAAGCCGAAGTCGAAGGTTCGAAAGTAGAAATTTTCAATAGTGGTTTCAAAATAATTTTAGAAAATATTGAAAAAGAATAAAATTTAAACAAATTTTTTTTTGAAAATGTCGAAATTAAAAAAAAATCGTTTCATAGAATACGTTAACGAAAGAAGTGGTTGTGGTAATAGTGAGTGAAATTGAATGAAATGTTAACTACTAAAACTATAAAATGTAAAAAGAAATGATCTAGAATTGCCATCAAAAGGAACCGATCTAGATTGTTTTGCTGGTTTAAAGAA
The DNA here is from genome assembly GCA_028583605.1 of Dastarcus helophoroides. Classification (NCBI taxonomy): domain Eukaryota; kingdom Metazoa; phylum Arthropoda; class Insecta; order Coleoptera; family Bothrideridae; genus Dastarcus; species Dastarcus helophoroides. The sequence goes on along the minus strand of CM053329.1, from coordinate 23,093,286 downwards.
CCTCAAGTTAGCAAGTTTAATCAAACTTGTTAGAACCATTTCGGGGAAAATATAAAATAAAAAATATATTTCAAAATTAAGCACCTTTCTGTCTTCAAATGGTGCAGATTACATAATCAGACTCGATGACGATTATTACTCATACTCGTCTCGTGACGTCACGATTACCATAATCGGCATCGTTGTACTCGTTAAATGAGTATTTGTACCTGTAATCGGACAATGCCGTACTCACTCGTGCAGGTCAGGTATTTTTTTTTAAAAAGTTTAAAAAGTTGTACGATTTTTTTGAAAATTTCGACACTTTTTGGCATTTACATTTTTCGCAAAATTTTCCTTTTTTCAAATTTTGACTTTTGTGTACGTTTTCACCAACTTTTTCAAAAATTTCTAGTTTTTTGAAAATTTCATATTTCAAGGTTTCAATTTTTTTCTAAAATTTTCACTCTAAATATTTGTATTTTTTTTAAAATGCTGAAGTTCAACTGTTTTCAAAATGTCAGTTTTTTGAATTTTTGATTTTTTTCAACCTTGGCCTTTTTCCAAAATTTAATTTTTTTTAAAAAATCGTTACTTATTAAACATTTTGATTCTTAAAAATTTCGATTGGTTTTATTAAAATTTAAATTATGTTTCAAAATTTCGACTTTTTGCAAATTGTTGATTTTTTCAAATTTTGCTTTTTTCAAAATTTGACACTCTTTTAAAATGGTGACCCTCTTTGAAATTTTAGATTATTTCTAAAAATATTAACTTTTTACAAAATTTGGAATTTTGTTTGTTGACAATTAATTAATTTTTTGAAATATTCAAATTTTTTGAAAAATGTCAAAATTTTGCCACTTGACTTTTTAGAAAATCTTAACATTTTTTGGAAACTTTAACTTTCTACGAAAATCTTTAAATTTTTCAATATTTTGATTGTTTTAGAAAATTTTAATTTCAATATTTTAAATTCGAGAATTTCAATTTTTTTAGAGCGCCACATTTTTTTAAAGTGTTGAATTTTTTCTAAAATTGTGACTTTTTTGTGAAAATTTTGACTTTAAAAAATGCCGATCATTTTGAAAAATGTTAGCTTTATGAAAACTTTGAGTTTTTTTAAAAACGTTTAACTGTTATTTCAAAATTTTAACTATTCAAAACTTTGCCATTTTCAAAATATTAATTTCTCAAAATTTGATATTTTTCTTAAATTTCGACTCTTCAAATAATTTTGGCATATCTTCAATATTCAAACTTCGACAATTTTGACTTTATAGGAGATTCAATTTACTGGAAATTAATTTTTTTTTCGAATTCTGACTTTTTTAAATTCTGACATTTCATTTTTCAAATTAAGGATTTTAAAACAGTTCATCTTTCCTGATAATTTTGTCTTTCCCTAAGCAAAGTGATCTTTTGAAAATTTAGGCTTTTAAAAAGTTTTTAAAAATTCTTTAATTTTTTTAAATCCCGACACTTTTTAACATTTTCATTATTTTAAAATTTTAGATTTCTGAAAATAGCAACTTTTTGAAAAATTTAGAATTTTGTTGAAAATTTCGTGATTTTTTGAAATACTCGACTTTTTTTAAGAATATCAAAATTTTGACTTTTTAAAACTTTTTTCTGGAAATTTTAACTTTCTATGAAAATCTTGACATTTTTCGAAATTCCGATTGTTAGCAAATTTTTATTTCAAAATTTTCGACTTAAAATTTTAGCTTTTTTTGAAATTTTGACTTTTTTCAATATTCTTAATTTTTTTCAAAATGTTCACTGTTATTGAATATTGCATCTTTAAAATTTCGACTTCTTTTATAAATTTGAATTTTTTTGAAAAATTTGTCCTATTTTTCAAACATTCAATTTTATAGAAAATTTCATTTGTTTTAAATTTTGACACTTTCTTTCAATGTAAACCGATTTTTAAAATCTCTTAATTTTTGAAAATTTTTACTTTTCTAAATTTCGGCGTTTTTTTCGACAAGTGTCAACTTATAACATGCAACACGAAACTGATAATGTAAATGAGTGTATTCGGTAGGATGCCGCAATGCCAAGGATGCCAATTCCCGGATTACATATTTTGGAAAAGTAATCGGTGTTTAAAATCCGATTACATTTTTACTTACTGCTGCAGGCCTCTAGTACCAACATATGCCTTCTTACCAGTTTTGTGTTTTCTTTAATGTTATTCAGCTTGCCTTCAAATGTTATTTGACTCTTTATTTATTTTGATTCTTATTGGTAATGTTATGCAGATTTGTAAATAAAGATAATAAATATCACATTTCATATATAATACAAGGATAGTACAATGGAAGGTGAATTCAAATTTAATATTGATAAAAAAACAAAATTTACAACATAAACTTCTATAAGCAAATTTAAAACAACAATACACGGGAGACAGACGGATTCGTTATATGTAAAATATGATACATTTTTGCTCTCTTAGGGACCACATTGTGAAAAATCCTTCCTTAGAGGATGCCTACGCCGTAAGGAGACCCTATCGGCCAAATTTCAGTTTTGTATGTTTAATAATTTCTGAATTTGTATTTGGTATTTTATAAAAATGTACATTGTTAGATACATTAGAATGTTCAGTGAAAATTAACAAAGGTCAACCACAACTTACAACTGTTTTATAGTGAAGACAATTTAATATGATGTCTGATAAAATAATGTCGCGGCAGCATACTAAGTACTTACGTGGCATACTCATATGATGATCGATTATGTAACTTGTATTACTGGGCGGAGGAGGAGGCGGCGTTTGTGGATGCGACTGTTGCTGCTGAATTTGCTGTTGTGAAACTGTCATCGGATGAACCATACCCACTTGTGGTGGGGACACTGTTTGATGTTGACCAGGCTGCACAACTGGCAGAGTGCTGTAACCTGGTCCCCTTTCACCTCTCCTTGGATGACCGATCGGATAATTTGGAGCGTAGTGACTTGGTACTTGTGGAGGTGCAACAGCTGGAGGTGTGCGATATTCACGACTATTTTTACTTAATGTCCCACCAGAAGAAGACGAAGAAGCTAATTAAAAATACATGTTTAACTAATTTTAAATAGTTTATGATTTTGAAGGTTTCAAAAATATACTCAATTATTTTTGTTATAATCTTTAAGGGAGGGGGCTGGTAAATCGTTATGTAGGTTTTGGTTCTTGGATTTAAATGCTAGGTTGAGTGGTGTTACAAGAACAGAGACGGAAGGGGTTTCGGTGGGGAATTGAGTTCGGTTTACGTCGTTCGAATTCGCAATCATTCATATCGTCACTTTACTGATATATGATACCAGAGACTATACAGTTAGTTTCTCTATGTATGATACTGTGTAACTCGATCCATTTGGATACCTCAAGGAAGCGTGCATGTTGCTGATAGCAGTTGGTTTAGTATTCACATTTGTTTGTAAACTTGCAAGTAGAAATTTTGACTTGTTTCTTAAAATTAGTATTTTTTATGTCACGTTTTGATAAACAATTAAACAGAATTGACAAAAATATTTTATGAAAATTTCAACTTTATTTTGCTATTTGAAATTTTCCCGAAAAATATTTTCCTTGGAAATTTTAATTTATCGAAATTTGATTTTTTTTCCAATTCTACTTCAGGGCCATGCAGTGTGCTGTAAATTTTCTCAGTATGAAATAACTCTTCGAAATGTCGCTCTATATTTTTTTTCTTTAAAATAACCCTCGATTATGTTTAAAAAATTGCACCAAGTGCAAATAAAATTAAAAAAGGTCAATTGTAACCTTAAAGCAGAATTATCAGAACATATGCAGCAATTATTTCAAAACTTCAAAGAAAATAATCAACTTTTAAAATATGGTGACAAAATATCGAAGTCTATGTCGAGATTGTAACTTTCGGAAAATTTTAAATTTGACATTTTGTCTCAAATTTGACTTTGAATATTAAAATTTCGACTTTATACCAAAGATTTGAGAATAGTTACTAAATTTAGATTTTTTTTCGAACCAATGTTATTCCTAAAATTAGGAAAATAATAACAAAGCATTAAATAGGAATTTTTACGAAAAAAATCACGAAATCTTTTGAAATTTAATTATGTTTATTATTCTCAAAAGTTTACAATTTTTAACAAAATTTCAATTTAGATTTTTTTCTCGAAATTTCGAAAAGTCTTTTGTTATGCAGTTTGTATTTTAATTTCGATATTATTCTCGAATATTGGGATTTTTTATTTATGTACTATAATGTAAATTATAATTTTTTGTTGTTGTTGTAAATTTTGACTTTCTTCTACGAATTCTAAATTTTCAGTTTCAACTTTCACATTTTTCTCGAAATTTTGAATTTAATTTTGAAATTTTGACTTTTTAAAAAGATGGACTGTGTTTTCGAAATTTCTCGGATCCCAATTTGTGGATATCTCAAAATTTTTAAAGTGATGTTTCATATTTTAATTTTTTAGTTCGAAATTCCTGGTTTAGTCTCGAAAATAATAAGAATTTTAAAATGGAAACTTGGATTATTGATAAAAATGAAAATTTGAGAAAAAATGAAAAATTCTGGAAAAAACTCGAAGTTTAAAAAAACTATCGAACTTTATTTAAGTTCATTTTTCTCTTTCTCATAAATATCGATTTCATCTCAAAATTTCGTTTCATTTTTAATTTTGTATTTAGGCATTTAACTTTTATTTTTCTTTTCTTAATCTTCCTGTAAGGGCTTTTTTTCCTTCTTATTTGTGACACTGAGTTTTGATTGCCCAATTTTTTTCTATGTCGACCCTTTCTTTAAATTCTGAGATATTTTTTTTGAACATTCTCGACTTTGTATCTACCAATTCCGATTTTATCAAAACTGAATTATTTTAACAAAATCGCAGTTGTAGACTTTTTTCTAGAAATCATAATTCTAAATTTGTGATTCCAGAAATATTTTTATACACTTTGACATTTTATTTATTCTTCAATTTAAAATTTTAACAAGGGTTATAAAAAAGGGCTGCCTGGATAAAAAAATATTAAAATTTCAACGGAAGCCGCACTCAACCAAGAGTCGCATTTGCCCACTCCTGACAGACAGATATAGAAAAGCGATACGTAGAATTTTAATTATTGAATGAATGGGGCAAATGGAATTTTGATTTGGCTGGGTGGTACGTTTGTCCAGTTCTGATTGGTGCACTCAGACCAGTGGCGTGTATCGTACATTTCGCAATGGAGAATAACCACAATTTTAGATTTTCGGCTCACGGTGTACTACAGTGAAAATAAACACTGCGTTTAAACTATTTCGATATCATATATAGTTTTCGAGATATTTAATTTATTAGATTGATTTCGGCTAGTGGACCGCGCATCAAACTGTGACGTCATAACGCATGTTAGCGCGTATGTTGCATGTAAGCAGCATTTTGAGGAATTTTCATGGACGTTGTTCATTGAAAAGCTGATCCGACTTCTTTTGAAAATGCTAAGTTTAGAGTTGGAATTTTATTTATTTATTTTTTAATTAAATTTGGAATTTTGAGAATAAGATGAAAGCTTAAGATTTAATTTTAGGGATTAAACTTGAAAATTGGAAAAAGGCGAAATATTAAGATTTATTAAATAATTCAAAAACTGTTACACTGGAAATTTTTTTCGAAATCTATAGTTTCAAGTTTTAACTTGTAATAACTATATTTTTCTTAATTTCTATATTAGAAACGAAATGTCGAGAATAAAGTCAAAATTTTGAGACAAATCGAAATTCCAAGAAACAAGTCCAAAATGTAGAGATTGTGAAGTCGAGAGCTTGAAAAAAATCGTAACTTCGACTAGAATGTCAAAATTTTATGTTATTTGTAAAAATTTCGACTTTTAAAAACAAAATTTCGAGAAACGAGTGAAAATTCTAAACTTAAAAAAAGATATATTTAAAAAAATTTTGAAAAATGGTCAAAAAATTTTAATTGGAAATTGAAATAGTTTCTAGAAAAAAAGTCGAAATTACAAGATTTCTAGAATTTCCTTTTTACCAATGTCAATTTTTCTCGTAGAAGTTTCTGATTATTTTCTTAAACTCGAATTTGGGATCCAGATTTTGAGGTTAAAGTCAAAATTCTAGAAAAAACTGTGAAAAATTTGTGCCAGAACACATTTCATAAATTTTTTCCAAATAAATATTTTTTTTCTAAAGTTCGACTTTTTACATGAAATTTGTAGTTTACTTTAAAATTTTAAAAATAAGTTTTTCTTTTGCAGTTTTCATTTTGATTAGAAAGTAAAGACTGAAAATTTAATTTTTCTTTCTAGAATTGCAACTCCAAAGAAAAAAAATCAGATTTAAATTTGAAATTTTCAGAAAATGGTCAGAATTTGAAAAAAAATCCAACTGTTCTCTTTAAAATTGCACTTTGAATAAATATGAAAAAAAAAAAGATTTTAGGTTTGAATTGAAATTCTTTTAAAACAGCAACAGATTTAAAAAAAAATGATATTTATGTAAAGATATTCTAAAAGTTCCCATTCTGGTCATAAAAATTTGATTTTAAATTTGAATATTCGATATTCTTTTCGAGGTTTTCCATGAAATTTCAAAATTTCATAACTTATAAAAACATCATTTGACACGTATATCTCCTTTCAGTTCTCTAAGTAGGTAAAGGTTAGAAATAGGTGACTTAAAAATGCTTCATTTTACCTTTTTCGTTTCCAGTTGATTCCTTTTAAATTAACACATACTTTTCCGCTTCCGGATAGGGAAGCACAGTTTTTCTCGAAATTACGAATTTACTCTGAAAATTCTTCTTGCTGGTATTTCGGCTTTATTCTTAAAATTCAATTTTTTTCTAAGTTTCCACCAAATTTTTACTTTTTTTCTTTCAATTCGTGCTTTTTGGAATGTTGTGATTTTTTTTTGTATTCTGTTCTTTAACAATTTTGACTTTTTTTCTAACAATTCGACTTTTCAAAAATGTTGACCTGGTCGGAATTATTTGTTAGTTTACTTTTTTAAAATGTCGAAATTGTCAAAAAAGCAGAATTTTTTAAAGAAAGTCAAAGTTTACAACAAAATAAAAAATTCCTAAAAAAGTTAAAATTTTCATAAACTAGGAAGTTACAAAAATAGCAAAATTTTAGAAAAAGTGAAAATTTTGAAATACAGTGGAAACCGGATATAACAACATCGTTTACAACGACGGATCGGTTATTACGACGAAATGGCAAGGTCCCGGCTGAATCTCTATATAAACACTTACATAAATATACCGCCTATAACAACATCGGATAAAACGTCATATCGCTTAAAACGACGAAATTTGCCGAAATTGTTCGGTTATAACGACCAACCACCATACATCATATCGGTTAAAGCAATGAAGCATTATTTTAAACCTTATTATATTCTATGAACGATACATTGCGTATTTAGTGCGTCATTTGACAGTTCATACGTACCATCGTGTTATTGTTTTTATTAATTTTAGTTTTGATCGGGTATTTTAACGTCATTATGTCGCAAAAAAGGAGGAAGGTGTTTAATATAGAAGAAAAATCACACATTATATGGAGATCAGAAAATGGCGAGTCTAATGGCGAAATTGCAAAAGAATGTGGGGTCTCACTCCACTATATCAACAATTTGGAAGAATAAGGATAAAATAAAAGCTCTTTTTGAAAACAATTATTTGAAAATTAAACGATCGAGGGCATCTGCGCATAAAGTTATAGAAGAAGCTTTATTTAAATGGTTTCAACACCAGAGAGCAAACAACGTCCCAATAAGTGGTCCGATCTTGCAACAAAAAGCCAACGATTTCGCTCGGCTTATGGGAAAAGAAAATTTCGATTGCTCATCATCTTGGATACAACGTTTCCGTGCTCGTCATAATATTGTGGCAGGAAAAGTTTGTGGTAAAGCTGCTGGTGTTCCTGAAGGTGTGACGGACGAGTGGCTATCTCATAAGTGGCCTGCACTGTGCGAAGGATCCAGAGGAAATCTTTAATGGGGATGAAACTGCACTGTTTTTTAACTTGACCCCTGATAAGACGCTTAAATTCAAAGGGGAACAATGCATGGAAGGGAAGTTGTCTAAAGCAAGAATTACAGTATTGGTTGCTGCGAATATGACTGGATCGTGTAAACAAAAACTTTTAGTAATCGGAAAAGCTAAAAAACCGCGTTGTTTTAAGATCATTAATTCATTACCTGTAACATACGAAAACAACTCTAGGTCTTGGATGACATCACAGATTTTTGAAAAATGGCTTCGAAATTGGGATGCACAATTGAAATCAAAAGCTAAAATTTATCGCTTTTAACGAAGAGTTTAATTCTGATGTTAACCAAGAAATTTTAATGAAAATGAAATGAAAAATGCAAAATACATTTGAAATTCAAATTAAGAAAAAACAGACCAAAATGACCGATTAATTTAAAGACCAATTGTACGGAAGTAACGTATTTTTAAAATAAATTTCTTGTTCATTTTTTTAAAATTTTATCTGCATACCAGTTCTTACAGCAAATACCTATTTATTACGTTTATTTAAATTAAATACATACATAATATGCACATTCATATTGCATATTCAAATTATGTACATATATACTTATGTATATTGCTTATAACTACCGCTTATAGCGTCCGTAATTTATGCTCCCTTCAGTGTCGTTATATCCGGTTTCGACTGTAGTTACAATTTTATGATTAAATAAAAGCTTCAATTTTTATTTTTATTGAGAATTTGAAATAAGTGGAAATTTAAAAATTACTATGATTTCTTGTTTTACCAAGAATTAACAAAAAAAAAACGAAGTAACTATCATTTAACGTCAAATACTTAAAAAAAATGAATGGCGTGGAAAATTTTAAATTATCTGGATCAGTCTCACATTAGAGCATCGTCAGTGGATTAGATCAGCTCTTTGTTTCGTTACTGATATGCCAACTCATTGATCACAGACTCCTAAACAAATATTCTATCAAAAGTTTGCCTATTACAGTGGTTTTGAAACTTATTCGAAATTTGGATCCGCTCTTGATTCCGCCGAATATGATTGTGAAACAATCTCAATCCTAACCACCTTTGTATTTACTGATATCTTTATATTTAATTGTCAAACAAACTGAACGGGTAGACTCTCCAATACTGTATGTTCAATTATTAACTGAAATTTCAGTTTTTTCAAACAGTATTCTGAATATTTAATTTTGTTTTCAATGAAAAATGTCATTGTATTAAATCAGTTTGTATTTATATAGTAATAATGTACAACAGTACCTAAACGAATACATAAAAGAACTTACCTTTGCTAGCAGCCCTCGCCACCTGTGGAGGAGTTGGTGGTTTTGTGGTTGGGGCTGGTCCCACCATAGAATTATTCATGGCATTCAAAGATTGTATACTGCCCTGACTTGACCCCCTTTGTTTTTGTCTGGGCGTACCTCCACTTCTAACACCATGTCCAATATCATCATAAACTAAAAAGGGTGAAAATGAATTAGTTGTGAAAAATCCTGATATTTTCAACACGTTCTCAGTTCATTATTTGATTAAATATGGTTCATGTAATATTCATAAGGAGTCACAAAATGTTTAGAAATAATTTTCAATTGTTTGGATTGCTGAAATATATAACCTAGGTAAATAATTTCACTTAACATCTACCTTTGAAAGAAATTATTAAACACGTATTTAGCAGATTTTGAAAAATCAAACTTAAGGAGATGAAAAAATGTATGAAAGTAAGAAAAATAACACAACTTCTGCAGAAATCTGAAACTTTCCACGTTGAAATTTATGAAAGGAAGTTTAAAATGTTTAATATTTTGCTTCTAGAAAAGTCGAAATCGAAGTCGGGAGGATTGTAATCTAAAACACATTTTCTGAAATAAATTTAGTTTTTCTTTCAAAGTTTTAACTTCAATTCGAAGCTTATTCTATTTCCAAAAAATTTTACCTTAAAAAATATATGTTTCAACTGATGTTTGAAGAAAACTTTTTTTTAAACATGTTTGAAACTTTTCCAAATGCTTTTTAGGAAGTCAAACTTTTGAGAAAGTGCTTGTTAATAGATTTGACTTCTTTTTTGAGTTTTCTCGAAATTCCTGATTTAAATTTGCAATTTTTGTTTTTTATGTTTGACATTAGATTCGATAGGTCGACTTTTTTTAGAAACTATTAGCCCTTTTTTTTACCTATTCAACTTTAATTTCTTCATTTCAACTTGTTTCTCCAAATTTCAGTTAAAATTAGAAATTAAAGAACTGAAAAGCACAATTTTAAACTGGAACTTTTGAAAAAGAGTTCAATAATTCTAGAATAAGTTGAAAATTTAAGATTATGTAATTGTCATTACTGAATTCGTTTTTTTTTTTCGAAGTGTTAAGTAACTGAATGGAAATTTATTTACTATTATTATTTTTTTTTATTAAAACCTTTAAGTTTAGACCTATTTTTTGAAATTTTGAATTATAACTAAACGTTCAAAAACATATTTTTCAAACTTAAACAAAGAATTAAGAGAAACCAGTAAAAATGTCAAAATTTATGTAAAAACTAGCAGTAAGATTTCCCACCGGCAACATCTCAGAAACCATCCGACAATTCCCACGCCACGTTTTTAGAAAATTATGCAGTCCCCTTACAAACTTTTGTCTCTTATTTTATGGAATTAATTTCCATAAACGCTGGTATACAACCGAATCATATTTATAAGCAGAGGCCCAAACACCAATTTCCACATTTCTAATTTCAAAACTGAGGTTAGGGGTTAAATTTTGAAAAGTCTTTTCTAGCATACATCTATTTTAAGGACCTTTCGTGGAAAATGTCACCTTTCTTTCTGCAAATTGTTTAAGTTAAAATTGAACCTAATACTTTTTAAAATTTCATTTCAAAAGCGAAATCTGGAGTTAATCTCGAATTCCGAATTCGTTTTATAAATTCCAGTTTTTTCTCAAATTTTGAACTATTTTATGAAAATTCCGAGCTTAAACTTTAAATCTGACATTTCAACCGTAAGAAACTAATTTTTTTGGTCAAAATTGGCCGACGGTGTATGTGATGCTGATACTAGATATTTCACTAAATTAAACCTTTTGTTACGTTGCGCTAGTCTTTTTTTAACATCTTGGTGATGCCTCCTTTTTGTGTGAATCTAATTTCGTTTGTTATAACAGTAAAACCTATTAGTTAAGTATAACAAGCAAAGACATGATCATTCAAGTAAAAAACCGAAAAGCCAAATTTTGACAAAAAGAGCGTCCAAAATTTGGCTTTCAAGAAAAAAAAATGGGAATTCTGAAAAAGTGCGTCTAGTTTTGAGAATAGTCGAAATTTCTTAAGCACAATTTTGCAAAAAATTGGAACTTTGAAAAACAAACTCGAGTGTTTTTCTTGAAATGTTTATTTTTTATTTGTAGTATAAATTCTGACATCTTAAAATTTAGAAAAAAAAGGAAGTTTTCGAGTAAAAGAACTTTTTTGAAATTTTGCTTTTACTTTTTTAATTTAAATTTCTAGCGAATAATGATATACAAACGAATTTTAAGAAAACAATCGTGATTTCCGGAAAAGCTGAATTTTGGAAAAATGAAGACATTCAGAAATGACAGGTTAAAAAAATCGTACTTTCGAGAAAAAGATTAAAATTTGGAAAAAAACTCAAAATATCCTAGAGAAAACCGAAATTTGGAAAAATATTTGAAAAACAGAGTCGAAATTTCAAAAAAAAAAAATAGGTCTAGGAGGTAGATTCTTTCAGGAAAATCACAGTTTTTGTAAAATATTGTGAAATTTTGAAAATAAAAGACGAAATATTTTTAGAAAAACAACAGTCGAAATTTTGAGAGAAAAATTGAAAAAAGAAATCTTGATTTCCAAAGTCACATTTTGAGCAAAAATGTTGATTTTTTTTTAAATACAATCCGTTCACAAAGAGTGACCTTATCAAACTGTTGGAGTATTACGAGTTGGTGTCGCAACCGAAGACAGATGTTAATAAAGTCGAAATTGAGACAGATGTGAAAAGCAAGTCCAAATTCCAGAAAGGAAGTGTTTAAAAACCGCCGAACTTTCAGAAAAAGCAAAATTTAAGAAAAGTGTGCAAATTTTGAAAAAAAATAGTCGAAATTTCCCAAATTTCCCGACAAGTAAAATTTTTTAGAAAAAAAATTTATTTTTCAAAACAGGGTTAAAATTTGGAAAGACAAATTTTTAGTGATAAAAGTCGAAATTTCGGGAAGAAAACGAATACTGAAATGGTAAATTTTAAAATAGAAGTTGAAATTCTGAGAGAATATGAATTCTGACTATGTCGAAATTTTCAAAAAGTGGGAATATCTAAAAAAAACAAGCTGAAATTTTCAGAAAGATTGCAAATCTTTGGAAAAAAGACAGTATATTTTGAAATAAAGAAAAAAGAGTGGAAATTTGGGTACAGTCGAAATTTTCAGAAAAAAATTAAGAATTCAGCAACAATGGAAAAGTTTCCAATTTTTTCTTATTGATTTATTATAAATATTTAAGTAAAATGATGCAAATATCTGAAAGAATCATTAAAATATCTCTAGAAATGAAAAAGTTATAGGGCTTTGAAGTTGCTCTTGTGAGAATAAAGGTCGTTACGCATGTGACGTCATTTGACCTAGTCTACGGAGGGAAAACTATCTTTAAAACCGTTTATCAGCCGATAAAGAATATGTGTCTCTTAGATTTCAGTTCACTAAAACATATCCAAAAATTAGAAAAATCTGCAAATGATGTCACACCCTTAGACGTTCTCGCTAAAATATGTTAACCTCCCTATATCTCAGTCATTTATTAACAGATTAAAAAAAATTGTTAGTGATTTATTAGTTTTGATCTATATTTTAATCTAATTACATGAAACATAGTATTAACAACATCATGAAACTTCTCCATTATAATTGACTTTCAATCAACATATCTAAATAAATTAGTTTAAATAATTCTACTATTTTAATCATTATTTAATTCATCAAGTGCTGAGAAAAAGTAGAAAAAGCTGAATTTGGAGGAATCAATCTAGGAAAATTTTGAAAAATAAGTATATTTTGAAAAAATAAAATAAATACCTTGGGAAAAAGATGATAATTTGTAGAAATAGGTTGAAATTTTCAAGACAAAATAAATGTTGACAAAAAAGCAGAATTTTGAAAACACAATGTCAAAATTTGAGAATAAGACTGAAACTGAAATAAAATACGCAATTTTGCGAAAAATATGAAAACTGAAATAAGGTCGAAGATTATGAGAAAAATAGTTCCCCGGGTAGTGAGCCAAAAAAATGGAACTATGCGGATAAAATAAAAATTGCCCAATTTGTAAAGAAATCCGCGTAAAGGTCAAATTTGATTTTTAAAAACGCAACGTTCTTGATAATTGTCCCTCAATAGTCTTCTGCTTTCGAATTATGACATCATAAACAATGAAATCTTGTTGGATTATCACTATGGATGATGTTGATTAAACTTGTCTTTGCATAATGCATCCACAAAGTGGGACGAGGTATTATAAACTGCAAACGGTTTTCATGTTTAACTTAGTCTGATTAGTATTTAAGAATAGGTAATCGATAAATTAAGTGCTAATTTATTTTGTATATTTCATTCAACTGGTCTTTTGAAATCTAAATTTGTGGAATGCTATTTTTCAGAGCTTCCTCATTTTACGTGCACGATAGAAAGTATTATTGAATGTTGACAAAGACCACATAATCACTATATTATGAAATTCCTACTTTAATAAAACCAAGGACCTTTTTCAGAATTACAAAAAATCATGCTTACTTGTATAATCAATTGGTTTTCTAAGATACTTAATTGGCTTTTCAGGATTAGCAGGTGCAATAATTTTGTATTGTCTACTGGTTGTCTTATTAGCAGTCAATACTCCAATCTCCCTCCTTGCCACTTTTTCCTTATGTATCATGACAGTCTGAGATATATGATTCATCTGACTTTCCATCTCCGCAAGCTGGGCAGTCTGCAGTTCAAGCAGTTGCAAGAAATTGTATGCCAAAGTGTTGATCTGATAAGCTACGCTGGCCAAGGATTGGGTAGTGTAATTTTTCGTTTCTTCCAAAGCATTTCGTTTGTTGTCAGCTTGAAAATAGTTTGCTTCACAATATTCAGCCACTCTCTCCAAATTTGTGTGGTTATCTGTCAAACTGCTCCGGCCATCGGGTATTTCGGATCGTAAAAGCGTTGCTAGGTCTGCCATAGTATCGCAATCACTAACTACACCTGATTCGCGACTAGGACTACCTACAATACATAGTAATTTAATGGTGCCCTTTAAAAAGGAAACTGTCACTTATACCATGGGCGTAATAAGCAACATTCATAATCTGTCAGTTAAGCCACAGTATTGTAAGCACATATTACACCACTTTATTAAAACAATATCGAATGAAATAATATTAAGTTTTCAAACAGCTAATAATATTCCATAACCGAATACAAATTCATCTTTACGAAACCGATAAACATTTGACATTTAAGAATGAGAAGTGATGTCACTGATGGATCATAGAATACTAGCATTGTTGCCAGGTCTCATGATTTGATGTTCAATCTCATGATAACTCGTATATTACATATATTATAAGAATTCTTATGTTTTTTCGTAATTGCTATTTCATATCTTATAATAATTCTCATGTTTCACATTTCTGGTTGCCGAATAGAACTATAAATACCTCATCTTTACGTTCATCACCACTACAAAATTAGAAGTTCAGTGCCTCCTATGTCTGATGCAGATTTATCTGAAATGGACTATACAGGATGTTAATCTACCATAGCGGCATAGCAAGTAAATGATTTTTATTTTTTAATTCGGAAACCGGCCGTCGTAGGACAAAAAGTCAAGAGCTCATTTTTGATAGAAACATAACAAAGACTAGGAAAATAATTCTTATTTTGAAAAATAGCATTGGCGTCACATTTTTTTTTCAAAAATGTGTATCGACCTGTTTGTGGGAACTCCACTGGTGGAATCAGAACAAATGTTTTTTTGTCAAAATACTTGCTTTTATACCCAGATATCGTGTACTGGATATCAAAAAAATATCTAAACCAGTCTCAGAAATATTGAAGAAAAACCGATTTTTTCTTCTATTTTTACCGCCCTGTATATCGAAAATGAAGCGTTTCCGGACCTATGTTAATATGAAAATTTTGTCTTAAAATTGCCCAAGGAATATCCCCCTGCCGGTTCAGCATGTAATTATGAAACACCTGTATACTGAACAATCTATATGTGACTTTGTCCTCGTTAACTAATCATATTTATATTATCTAAGTATTTATCAGTATTATTTAGTTTCTCTATGCTCCGACCACAAACGAAACGGCTCTGAAAATTTTGATAATTCGATAATTTTACGAAAACAGGGCTTCAGGGTTCTAACGGGAAATTAAATTCGCTTTTGGGTGGTTTGAAGGATAAAGTAGAGCAAACGGACAAGTCAGGTATTAACCAAATTTCCTGTAAAGATTGTCCTCAAAAGTACGCCGGGCAGACTAGACGATCTCTTAAAATCCTATTGAAGGAGCATTTGGCTCATTTGAGGTACGGAAGAACTGAGAAGTCGAATGTGACTCGACATGGTTTTGAATTAGATCATAGGATAGATAATAATATTAAACTGTTAAGAGTAGTAAATAAGAATTCTATGTTAAATGCATGTGAAAGCTTAGCTACCCATAAGGCTGGAGACAACCTTATGAATGGTTGCGCTGGGCCTTTAGGCCACTCATCTCCGTTAAAAATAGTTAAGGTTGATAGAGAAGGAATTGTGACACTGCGACATGTATGATTAGATGCGCATGCGCGTTCGGATGCGGTCGATCATGCACGAAGTGAATATTCTTAGTATACAAGATGATTCAGTCATAATGGCATTAATTTTAAGGGAAGATAGAGAAAAATGAGTATAACACTGTAAAGAAATGTAATTATAGAATTTAGTACCGAAGGAATTTTTCTAGAAAAATTTGATAAGGGGAAACAGCCGCGATAATCAAATGGTAGATAAGCGCTTCAGAAATTTTCGCGAAAGCTAAGCCTTATCTGTAAGGATTTAGTCTAGAATACCGGGAAGGCGGTCGGCTTTCCCTCAGAAGTTAGTTCATTAAACACTGAAAGTTAGTTAGTCAGTCAATGAATAAGTTAGTTCATTAACCAGGGTTAATTATTGGTCAGTTAAGTGAATTACAATTGTAGGGTTCCGAGTTCAGTTTAGAAATAAAGTGGTTACAATTCACGGCGTATTAATCTTCGAACCGGTAACGCGCAACAATACGAATACGTGATTAAAGAAAATTTTTTTAGGTATAATTACGCTGAAAAAAAATATTTTAAAATCATAATTTAAACCCCTTTTTGAGCTGTCGCGTATTCCAAGGCCCAGATAAATAGAAAAGAGAAGAATTTACGGCTGCGCAGGAGCCTAAGAATAACATATCGGCATTAATACACCTACATACATTTTTTTTGCCATTACATTTACATTAACCTGCCTGAAAGGTAAATCGATCCGATTTTTAGGATTTTTAGATCGATTTATTGGATCGATCTGGTATTTGAGATCGATTCAAAAAATCGCCCTTGAGACTTCAAAAAATCGATTTTTCGATTAATGGATCTCAGATCGACATCCCTAGCATAAATGATAATACGAAAAACATTAAATGATCCTGGCGGCACCGATGGTTGCAGAAAAGTCATTGGGTGATTTGCTTTTTTATATGAAAATCGGGTAACAACGAATTGCAGAAGAAAGCTACGTGAAAATAAAAAAAGGTAAAGTTGCGAGATGGATGGAAATGTTGATATCAACGCTGCAAGTAATGAATTAAATTCGCTGTTGTAAGTGCAAGTGTTAAAAGTGGTTAATGCTCGAGAGTTATTTCCTGACGTCCCGACGTTTTATTTTTTGTGACTCTCTGTGATACGATGAAAAATTTTTAAATCATGTGTAGTTTACCGACGAATCATCACTAGGTCTAAAGTAGTTCGGAAAAGAGGCATTCGAGTATTAATGTAAGTACTCTGCATCTATTCTGATTGTGGGCTATCGTTGACATATTTTTTATAAACAACAACTGCTAACCAACGTTAAAATGCTTCAAGATTAAATAAACGATTGCGTTTTATTTTTCATCAGACCGATTGATTAACGAAACAAATAAATATAAAAAGTTTTAAGTGTATGAAAATACAAATACTTATTCGTCAAAATAACTAACAGAGATTTGTTGCCCCTTAATTAGCGATGTTTCGCGCTCGCCAGTCCGGCTTATCGTTGCAGCTGGTGAGTGGATGATAACGTGATCAGCGTCTGCTGCCGTAAAGCATTTAATGTGGTCAGTAGGGCCAGGCTTTTGGTGGTCAATGGGTTGATTTGGGTCTATTTTAAAAAGTCGAATAAAAAAGTTTTGTTTCGATTTTCTGTCTTTACTAAGCCTCTCGAACATGTAGTTAAAATGAATGCCATTATGACTGAATTACCCTGTATAAGGGTTAGTTTTAGGATTAAGTGTTAGTATCTCTCTGAAGATGATATCTTGGCTATCGAAACGCGTTAGATCAACCTTTGTTGTTTTTTTAATCTTTCTTGGTTTCAGGGGACAAGATTCGGATAGATTCGTCCTTATTCGGTAGCTCGTACCTGTCCTCGCCTTAGACTCTTGTATGGTCGATGGTAGGAAAATGGGTAAATCCCCGAAAAAATAATTCTGTGAATCTGTGAATTATTATGTATTTGGTTTGTAATTATTTTATTCTTATAGCGTCTTCAAGTGATCATTCGAAAGCCGGACAAAAGGGACAAGTTGGTGAATGTCTTAAGTTTATTTTAAATTTTTTTGCTAGATTCTGCTGCTACGTTCTTTACGGTTATTGTGTGAAATTACCAGAATTCAATCAAAAGATGACGCATACATAAGGTGACCAACTATTTTTTGTTCCAAAAGAATACACTTTGCAAGTATTTCATAGGTGAAAAAAAAAGAACAAAAAACGATAAAAACTTTATTTTCTTTTAAAAACATATCTTTCTTCGGAGTGGATTTTTTTTTGCTAAATGAGGATGTTCGTCTAATAATGTAGCCACATCCGAACAACTTTGATTTTGCATATTAAATTTGACTCTTAAGACGGCAGATAATGTTTTTACAGAAAGTTGCGACTTCTCACTGCTCCAATAATCATTCCCTAGTGAAAATCTCCTTTCAACAGCAGCATTAGTGCCTGGACTACATAAGGAAATTTCTATTAAAACTTTTAAATTTTCATATGGGATATGTTCTACTCTAAAATGCCGAAAGATTTCTACCCATCTTTTGTCAAGTTCTATTTTCTCATCGTTCCATTTCTTCAATTTTTCTTCATTTAATTATAAATTTACTCTTCGCATTTTTTCAAAGAGAACATTGTCATTAATAACAATATCTTTTACTTCCTTCATTACAAATTTGACTGCCGAAGAAACTTCTTTCCATTCAATTCTACTATTTAAAAGGGTCCATTTGAAACAATTTAATGCTCTAAAGTTCACTAGCCATTTTACGATATATTCATAGCAAATTTTATAAAAATTTTTAACTTCTTTTAAAAATTCATGTTTTGTTCCGGGATTGGAATCTTCCAAAACGGTCAGTTTATTCTTTAGAATTAGTGGTAAAAATCCATCATTGAATCTTGATTTACATTGCAGTATGAAAGCGTTTAATATAATACAAACTTCTGCTGCCGAAATTTTATCTCCTTCAATTTGTAGAGTAATTTTATGAAACAACGACGCCTGACTGTGAATAAAATAAAGCATAGGTTCTGACATATCGTTTTGAAAGAATTTCTTCAAAATTGTAGGACATTTGTCAAGGCTTAAAAAATATGAACGTAGTGGATTATATAACTGTAAAACGCGTTCTAATGCTGCAGTTAAAGCAAGCCATCTGACTCTGGGATAATCAAGCAGTTTTTTGTATTGAACACCAGCCTCTTCACAAAATTCTTTCAAACTTGCTACCCGTACTGTCAACCGATTGAAATATAAATATATATTTGTAATAATTACTTCCACATCTATTGACATTAAACTTGATGCTGTATTGATGGCATTTGGTATAATGTAAGCATTACAATCAATTCCCAAAATATTTCGTTTCAGAAGATCTTGTAATTTTGTGTACACATTATTGACACCTTTACGGGTACGTCCTCAAAATTAGTATTGTGTCATCAGCCGAGAGCGCTAAAATGTTCTTATTCAAATTGTTGTCCGTTATAACTCGAAATAAGTGATTAGACAAAATGTTTGATGTTTTCCCTTCGATTGATCCCAAATTTAAAATCTTAATTTGAATACCGCTCTTAATATGGAAATACCTTACTAAAATTGGATAGTTTTATTTCATTGTGATTCGATGCGTCTGATAGAATAGATATATATGATACAGAATCCACATTTTCTGATAGCATTTTCTTGCAGCATTCATTAAATACACTGGTTACGATAGACTCACATTTTGTTCGCGCACAAGAAAATTTTTAGTCACAAAATTTTTTAATAATTTATTAGTACAGTCCATTCTGCGAAAACTTTGATTATGGATTATTGTGTGAAAAGCGAAAGTACCCTCCATAACTGCCAATTTTTTTTCATCAGTTCCAAAAGTATTCCCTTTAAAAAATGTTGTCAGTTTGGATGTTGACGCTGCTGTGTCATGAGACGTTTTATGTACTTTACTTTCAATGTGTGTCGTTATTGCACTACGTCCATAAATTGCAGTTGAAAATTCCCTATTGCAGATTGTGCATTTAACCAAGGAGTCATCATTTCGATTTTTAACTACAATGAAGGGAAACTCTTTTTTTAAATTTTCGTTTAAACGATTTTTCCTTCTTTTGTTATCGCTCATATTTGAATTAATAATCTAAAAATTATATTAGTAATATATTTTTTATTTTGATTTTAAATAAATATTATAATCTGATATTTAAGTAAAATGAAAATGAAACTATAATATTAATACTTACATGCAACTTCACCTTCACTAGATAAATAAAATAAAATTTTATTTTATGTTGTACGCCTCAAATCTTGTCAACTTAAACAAAAAGTACGAAATTGTTGGTTTTCTCTAATCTTAAATTAATTAAACAGAAAGGGAATTCCCATAAGACTTTGCCGTACATACTACGCATGCGTCAAGACTGTCAAGCATGCCGTACATACTGCACATCAAAGATCAGCTTGGGGATTACGTACACAAATATTGAGAGATAGATATATCCATCTCTTTTCACAAATGTAATTTTGACGTTGTTAGAAAAAGAGGTCTATAGTATCTATCTATCTCTCCAGGTGTCCTCTGACGTGCCGGAAACGACAAGCAATATGCGCGCGTGAAATAGTTAGTCACCTTACGCATACAGCATACAAGTTAATTATTATTAACAATAAAATTGTAAACATGTAATTAATTGGCAAGAAAAAGAAGGTAATGGCCAAATTAATGAATTTTAACAAAAAAAAAAAAACAAACATAATACCTGCGGACAGAGCAACTATGGATAATTAGAATAACAAATAACAAATAAAAAAATAACTGTCAATGTATCTTCTTTGCGAAGTTTCATTGATTCTATTCCTGTTGAGTGGCATTTTCAAGATATCCTGTGAATATAACAAGATATACATTGCGGAAACTTCACGACCTATGCATGTCCGAATTAATGAACAAACACAAAAACTATCTAACCAAGGGATAGTTCTCAAAATTAAAAATATGTGAACATCAGTTTGAATTAAAGGAATAAGGAATCCGTTTTGATTTTTTTAAACAAGGACAATTGTGTAGCGAATTGTTCAGTTGAAATAAACGGTATGTGATTGCCATTGTTGGAAAAGGAGAAGCAAATGAGTCATCTTCAAAACAGCTAGGGTATGATACACTAAACTGTTAGAATTATTTCTGTCAGTAAACAAATTTTGTAGAGAAAAAAAAATTAAATCATTTTTATTTCAGACGACGGGCAGAGAGGTGAACTGCCCGAAACCTTAAATTTAATTATTATTTATATTTATCGTTAATTTTTACAATGGTTTTTAAGTATTTTTTAGTGAGTGTTAAGTCATAAACAGCGATTGACAAACTAAGATTTAACGCAATCGCTCTTTGGGGCAATCTATAAAAGATTGCCATTCCTTAACAAAAAAAAGTAACTGAAAATTTGGACGTCTGGAAGAAGCAAGTGGCGAAAAAAATGCCACTCAACGGGAATGGAATAATTGTTACATTTTGTTTACATTTTGGTTAACTATTAATCAAAAATACAAAATACGCTAATCTAAAAAAAAGTTTTTCCTTTAGGATAGTTTACAGGTTTGAAACGCTTAGCCACATAAAAGTTTGGCGCATCAGTGAAGTCGGAAATTCAACAGCTACACAAAGATCCAATAAAAAGTACAGGTTCGGATTTAAAATAACGTACTTGATGATTGCAGCCAAAAGACGAAACGTCTAATAAAAACTCTTTTCAGACCATCCTGTAAAGAATAAAAAATGTCAACGAAAAAGTGTTATCAGTTTTTCGATTATTCTTCATATAACGCCAAAGAAAAATAAAAATAAAAATCCAAAAATTTACTTGTTTTTAAAAATTTCAAGAGCAGCGATTACTCGTCATCAAATTATCCCCTAATTTAACCGATGCTGTTTGTCTTACGGTTTTCCCGATCTCTGTAGTGAGAAGCGAATTTGTTACAACCTTTATACATAGACAGAATTCACTACACCAAATAATTCACTGCTGGTAATGCGGTATGTTTTTTCATGCTTTTAAAAAAAATCTCTTGTTTTATTTTTCTCGGCCTGGCGACGCTGAATAGTAGATTCAACGTTGAATAAATATTCAATCAACGGTTTGGCCTAAAAACATATATTAATTGTTCAAATAGAAAAGTCATCAAACGTGCTTTTTGTTAAAAAGGGACGTAGCGAAAACCGACAAAGGCATTATAATATTTATTGATTGTTTTTGTTGATCCATCAAGTTTCATTTTGATATCTCACTTATGGAAAGAGATTAATCTCTTTAAGGTCTTCGACTGATTTTATACAAAATTACTGGGGCTTTTCATCCGTTGGGTTGTTATGATAGTAATTCAAATATATTAAAAGTTTGCAGTTGTTAATCAGGAAGAAATTAAATCTACATAATACATATTCGAAAACTGATCAAATGTATATTTGTAATTTGCAAAGTACAATTGAATTGGTGATATTAAGGACAGTAAAAGTCCAAAATTTGATATTTTTATTTATTATAGCCATTTTATTTTAAGTACGAAGCTGCATCGAATTAGTATTAGAACATTACTAAAACCATCTTGTTAATGCCCTTTTCAGAGCTTGTCGCGCTGCATTGAGTGTAAGAACAGTACAAGTCCTGGACTACTTGTACTGTTCTTATTCGCAACATATATCGTTTTGGTATGATTTATGATCAATCTCAGATGTTTTAATGCTATTTCATGCTGCCAAAAATTAACCAGAAGATGTGATCGCTTATATTTTTTAGAAGAATATGAGGAAATGCTTCAAAATTCCAGAAAAACCATTTACTATAATTATTACTAAATGTTACGTCAGAAAAATTTTCGAACTAAAACATAATAAATATTTAACACAACTAAGAAAGTTAGAACAAAATACACATTCATTAAATAATAAGCAAAAACCTACCCAAATCCAGAAATTTTATAAACGCTTCGAAAATTTATCTGACGTAACATTTAGTAATACTTATAGTAAATGGTTTTTCTGGAATTTTCAATCATTTTCTCATATTCTTCTGAGAAATATAAAAGATGACATCTTCTGAAACTAAAATATTTAGTAAAGGTTTAAGATACTCTCCTCCACCATGCTTCAAAAATACTGTAAAAGAAATTCTAGTAACTGAGGCTGAAATATCTTTGAGAACACACAATTCAAATTATGAGAAAATGCAGATAATGAAATTAGTCCAAAATCACCAGATTAATCAAAAAAGTCCAAATGACAATTATGTTATTTCCAAATTAAAGACGAAAATATCGCAAAGGAGTTTAATCTTAACCAAAACCGATAAAGGTAATACAACTGTAACTCTCCCTAAACAAATGTATATTCATAAAGTTGAGAGCTTCATACAGTCAGAAAATCTAAGTATGCTTCCAAGAGATCCAACCAAAAAATTTCAGGTTGATTTGAAAAAGATGACCCATAACACCAAACTAGTCTTCACTGAAGCAGATAAGCGCTATATAATCATTAAAAATCTAGAAGCTCCAAAAATGTACGGAACGGTAAAACTACATAAACAGAATTTACCAATAAGACCTGTTGTTTCCTACACACAGACTCCAAATACAATTTTGGCAAAAAGGTTAAACAAGATCCTGTTAAATTGTAATTATACCTTTAAATATACAAAAATTCTCAAGATTTAATAACAAAATTCAAAGAACAAAATTTACCTCGCAATTGCAAATTGATTTCCTTTGATGTCACATGTTCACGTGTACCACCTTAGGAATGCTTACCATTAATCAAGTCATTTTTGGGAAGGAAACACACAAATCCAAACTTAACAACTGAAATAATTGAGTTGTTTCAGGTGAAACAAAATTATTTTACATTTGAAGGAGAGCATTATCTGTAAAATGAAGGTCCTCCAATGGGTAGACCAATTTCACCCACCTTATCAAATATATTTATGGATAATTTAAAAAACAAAATATTTAATTCTCATGAGTGGACAAATATCCTTTTTAGGTATAAATATGCAGATGACATTCTAGCTGGTTTTCTGCGCTCTTCTAGGCAATTTGACAAATTTTTAGAATACATTAATAACCTACATTCAAATATTAAATTTACTGCAGAAATTGAAAATGAAAATAAAATAAATTTTCTGGATTTAACAATATTAAGGAACTCAGACGAATTAAAATTTTCAATTTATAGAAAACCTACGCATACAGACGTTACAATTCCAAATGATTCCTTATATTTAATTCCACACAAATTGGCAGCATATAAATCAATGATAAATAGAGCTTATATGGTACTCATGAGTGAAGAAAATTTTAATCGGGAAATTAAGATAATTAAACAAATAGCTTACAGCAATGGATATTCTGAAAACACAATTAATAGATTAATATCTATAAAAGAACACCAATTAGCTATTAATTCTATCTTTCCTAAACAACCAAACAAAAAAAACAGACTATTTTGCTATTACATATTTTGGAAATATCTCGAAAAAGATAAGTTACATAATTTCTCATACATCCCAAGCGACACCTAGCTTTAAATCATATAATTCGTTAAGTAACATGATTTTTAATGCAAAAGAATAAACTCCACGGTTTGGTAAATCGGGTATTTATAAGTTGAATTGCTCTGAATGTAATGCTGTATACATAGGACAACATCACGTAATTTTCATATTAGGTTCTGCGAACATCTGGCTGCCTTCAGAAATCAACATCCAGAAAGTTCAAATTTTGCAAAGCATCTATTAGAAACACAACATAAACTCACATGCGCGAACACAGTAGAAGTATTACATATTTGTAATAACACTAAAAAACTTAATTTTATGGAAGCCATAGAAATTCACATATATTTACAATCTAGTCAATTTACACTTATGAACGAGCAACTTGATCTTCTGAACACATCTCTAATTGAAGCTTTGGACAAGAATTTGGATTAGACGGAATATTCGTAGGAGTCTGTGATCCATGGAACTTGTTAGCATAACAACGGCTAAACAAACTGCTGGTATGACCACCGATGATGCAGTAATGCGAAACCTGGTCCGGTATTAGCAAATATTTATCAAAACCTTGTTTAAGTTTAAAAGTTATGAATATTAAAGTATTCCACGAAGTAAGGGTTGGAAATGTCAATTATTTTTAACTATGCTTTACCATCGTATTCTTTTATTTTTTTGCGAATTTTGCACCCATTTCTAATAATTTTCAACATTGAGATTAAGAACAAGTCCAAATTTGTTTATGTGAATATTGTTAGAAACTTTACATATCTTTTGAATTTGGCGCATTAAAGCAAATAGGGGCATCGAAAAACCAGTCATTGTTGCGTGGTTCTTTCGCATCGACTGCGTGTACGAAGAGCTAGATGGCATACAAATATTCAAACTGTTCATGCCTAACTCTGTTCTATTAATAGATCAGCCGCCAAGCTTAAATACTTTTAAGAGGATATAACAATATAAATAAAATGCATGAACTAATAAATTTAATTTTTCGTTTAAAAGGTGCCTGAAGTCATACACTAAAACTTCTCTGCTCAAAACTTCTCGTCGCCGGCTCCCAAATTTGAACGGTTTTTGGCTTCCGTGGAAATTTCGTCGGGACTTAATAACTGTGTTGTAACTTACACTTTTTTCAATAGTGCAACATAAAGAGGGTATGTTGACAGATATATTACTTTTAATATTTTGTAATAAAATAATATTAACATTTATATCCCCTGCAACTTCACTCAGAAATCTATTTTCTTTCCCCTTAGCTTAGCTTTGGCTTTTTGAGCATAACTTAAGTGCCTTGGCATATTTCAAATAACTTTTTAGCTTGTTGTCAATGATAAATGTATTTAATATACAGTTACTCACAGCTTAAATGATGCAGTGAGTATCCAACAGATATAACTACTGACACAAACATACAGAAAGAACTAAACACAAAGTCTTAGTAACAACTATAAACCTTTGTAAATATAGTTTAAACTTTATTATATATGAAGTTCTAAAACTAAAGTACCTGCCAAAAAATGCAAACAAAAGAATGCCCCTATAAAATAGAGCTCACAGCTAAAATGATGCAGCTATTATAGTAACATACAATACCATAATTTTTTACTTTATCACTAATCTAGAGGTTTCTCTTTGTCATCAATAATTGCCTGTAATCTTTTACGCATTGTCTTTACTAAGATTTGGGTGTACTGAGAAGAAATTGCCTTTCGTTCTTCAATGACCATCATCAACTCATTTTTATTGTTCACGTTATGTTTAGCGAGTTTTTTCTTTTATATTGACCATACTACACTAAAATTAGATGACAGTGGTGGTGTATTAAGACACGCCAGACAATTTTAAAGTAACCTCTCGGAATGTTTTGATTTCAAATTCTTAAATTTTAATCCTTTTCTTGGTTTTCTCTTAAAGTTATCTTCCCAACTGATAAAAAAAGATTAAACTCCGTTTCATCAGCCAATATAACTGACTTCACGCAGATCATTCATTTATTAAGATGCTTCTGGGTAAATTCCATTCTTAGCTTTCGTTTGAAGGGTATATTCCAGCTGTTCTCCCGTCCAAATTAACTCCCCTTAAAAGAGGTCGTATCTTTTTATGCAACTTTTTTTTTAATGTGTTATAAACTTCTATTGTTAACTTTGAAGCATTTTATTTGAGGTTTTTGGTGCTTGTTCTTACATCCGCCCCTTGTCGTATTGAGTAAAAAGTTTGTTATAAGCTTTTGATAACTTATTTAAGGTCCGCTTTTGTTTTAGTATATTGTTTCATAATATGTTGAACTGTTCTTTGACCTTTTTGAGCATTTTAGCCATTTTCTATAGTTGTAACCGTTATTAAAATGGTTAATCATCATTGGTGACTTCTCAATTGTGGTACGACGGTCTGCACAGCTATTTGTGTCTGTTTGACAAATATTTAGTAGAAATAATATGGCACAAAATTAAGATTTACTATTATAAACATCTAATAATTGGCGAAATCAGAAAGTTCTTCCATAATTTTGATGATGATATGGTCAAGTTCCAAATAAAAATTTAAGAGGGGTCTAGCAACTTTTGTATTCAACATTTTTTTGTAAGTATCATATTTCGAAAGATAAATGGAGGGGCGCATTTATAACCAACCCTGTACATACCAAACTTGTAAGAAGCATAGCAAACAAAATAAACACGTTTTTTATTTTCTCACTGGACTTGTACTGTCTTAATCTCACCAGTTCAGTTACAATTGAAGAGATTTTTTAAGCTTCTTAAAATAAGGTATCTTCTACTAGGGGTTGTAATTTAAGATAGTTGAAGTTGAAGAGGGAAGTTAATAAATATATCATTTTATCGTTTAGGTCTCCCTTTTATGTTACAAAAACAGTTTTGAGGAATTTTCGATCACTTTTCTTTTTGGTCTTAAAATATAATTATTGTAAATTTTCAAATTATCACCTAGCATGTAATGTATACGGTAATAGATAACCTGTGATACGTCATTATTTCTTGTTTTAATACAACTTAAATTAGCCAAATGAAATGAATCATTGGTCTCCATCTCCACTGTTCTGTTCTGCATCTTTGCGCAAATACAAATAAATTCGGAGCCGATCGTCTGAAATCGCTGGAACCGCATGCCACCCTCAAAACACGGATGCAACGTGCTGCTGCCGACTCTCCAGCGATCAAAAACAGTTTCGTAGCGAGTATCGCGCTGAAGGTATACACGAGATCGTCGCACCTGTTGTGAAATGTCCGTATATTTCTTATCGACACGGCCGTTCGTCGATCAAAATCCCTTAGAACGGTGCAATTGTAGGTAAAGTTTAAAATGAGAGGCCTAATTGCCAAAGTCTTTTGCTGTGATCCTTGTTTGTGTGGTTGGAAGTTATTACAATGATACAAGAAGTCTTGTGTTGTGCTGTGTTGTTTACTTATGGTTTCATCTACCTGTCCGCGACACCGTTAGATCCTGTTCGATATATGAAAGGTATATTAATTTGGTGTTTAATGTTAAAATTGTTTCGTTTCAGTAAAAATACCATTTAGTTGAATTCATACTTGTACCACCAGGACTATTTAAAACTCCCGGGGAATTATTCTGCGGAAAAAATATACAAAAATTTTGTTTTTTTTTTGGAAACTCGTAAAATTGTATGGTTCATTTTTTATTACATTTTTAAATTGTGATATGCTTCTATGTATTGTTTGTTTCTTTGTTTCTTTTTATGGTCTTGAATCTGAATCGAAATTTGTTTTAATTTTATGCAGTTATGAAAAAAAAACCTGACTTTTAAATTTATATTGCAAGATATTTCATCGAGTGTTACGAGAATTAATTAACTATATACACTTTATTAACAATTTTCAAACGGTTGCCATTTTTAGAGAAAAATGACTTAATAAAAGTTGAACGGTTATAGATGATTGTGATTAAGGAATATCCGTATTCGCATGTTTTTTAAACGCAAGAAGTTACGCCAATATATTGCGAATGTATTGAGCAATAAAACGGGAAAATATTTATGAAATAACAATACTACTAATAAGGCAAGGTTTCTTGACCTGGGCCCCATAGATCCTTGGGGGATCCATATCATGAGTATTGAGGGTCTATGGGTAACGTAGCTAACAACATTCGATATTTATTATTATTATAGTCCCACCTACTAAAAAGTATTTCTCCCTTGTTTTCGTTTCCTACTAGCTACAATAAGGCAGGGTGGGACACTTGCTTTTCTCTGGTTCATACAGTCAACCGAAAATTTAAATTCTCAACTGCGGGAACCTTCTTCAGAAATTTTAATTTTTTTTTAAATTAACCCTTTCTTGAAATTTCGACATTTTTTCGAAATTTCGACTTTTTTCTTCAAATGCGCCTTTTTCACAAAATTACCCTTTTTCATTTAAAATTTCTTTTAAAATTCGACATCTTTTGTCAAAATTCGACTTACTTAAAATTGCGAACTGTTAGTTCAAAATTTGTCGTTTTGTTTTCAAAATTACGTCATTTTTCAAAATTCGGCTTTCTGAAAAGTTCAACTTATTTTTTAAATTCATCTTTCTGCAAATTTGGACTTGTTTATCAAACTTATTAGCTTATTAGTAGCCCATCAACTACTCACTCTATACAAAGCTCAAGTTAGGCCAACACTGGAAAACTGTTCTCATGTTTGGAGTTCAGCCCCAAAGCAGACTTTAGCTCTTTTGGATACAATTTAAAGAAAAGCGATTCGCCTAATTGATGACGAGAGTTTGTCCGATTCCCTTGAAACACTAGAGCACAAGCGGATGGTAAGTGATTTATCTCCTTTCTACAAGTACTTTCATCGAAAATGCTCACAGGACCTAATAGGATTGATCCCCCCAAGGGCAAGATTTTTGAGGCATACAAGAAAGTCGGGGGCAGCAAATTCCTGTGCGGTCCAGCTTGACACAGTGAGGACTTCTGTCTACGGAGGCTCTTTCTTCTATAGAACTTCCAACTATGGAACTCATTGCCGAACGTAATTTTCCCAAAAAATTACTACCTATCCTTGTTTAAAAAGGCGGTTCATCGCCATCTATCCTTGTTTCTGCATCCTACTCGCAGTGCTTGCCGGGTTATCCTTTGCGAGTGAATTAAACATAAAAAAGCCTTTTTTTGTAGATCTGTAGATCTTTAGATAAAAAAGTAAAAATGTCTAGAATAATTTAAAAAAATATTTTTTGAAGATTTGGAATTTTGGTAAAAAGACAAAATTTCCAGAACTTTCAAATTCCAACGTGTTTCTCAAAATTTTGATGTTTATTTTTATAGTGGATATTTTCTAACGTCACAGTGGGGAGGAGAGGAGGAACTTGTCCTTGACTCAGACAGTCGCTTTTTTCTTCAAATTTCGACTTTCGTGAAAGTATCCTTAAAATTTGCCGTTTTTTCGAAATTTTTCTGGGACATTTCGAATTTTTACTAAGTTTCGAATTTTTCCTCGAAATTTCCATCTTTTTATCAAAATGTGGAATTTTTTTTCAAAATTTTGATTTTTTTAAGTTTGTTCGGGTTTTAGAAAATTTCGATTTTTACCTCGAAAATGTTCTTTCTCTTCAAATTTCTATATTTTTTAAGCTTCTTCAAAGGATTTAGTTTTTATATTAAATTTGATTTCCTGAAAATTTTGGCTTTATTCCAAAACTTTTTTTATTATAATTCGTCTTTTTTTAAATTACGACTTTATATCAAAATTCTACTTTTTCCTCTTAAAATTGGAGTGTATAATTTTGAATGTTTTATAGAAATTTTGCAGGAAATTTGAATCTGTTTTTTAAAATTAGTCTTATTTTCGAAGTTTCGACTAAATGTCTTATGTTTCGAGAACTTTCTGCTGAAAATTAAGCATTTTATCGAAAATTTGATTTTTTAAAAATTCGAGTATTTTTCCAAAATTGGATTATAAAATTTGCATAAAACTTATAATTAAATGTTGATAAAAATATTTTTTGAAATTCAGAAAAAATATTTCTTGTAAATTTCGAGTCAAAATTTAAATGAAAATGAAAGTTGTAAGGGAAATATTCTTACAAACTGAGACATATTCATATTTTTACGTAGCAACCTTTATATTTTTTGGTATTTGTGAATACATCTTTTGTTTCTTAATATTATAGAATTCCTAGCACACTTTGCTCATAAAATTACGCAATAAAATAATTAATTATACATTAAATTAAAAAATATGTGTTATTTATTTTCAACAAGCGAATCTAATTTAAAAATGTTCAAACTGATCTCCATAATTTTCTAAGCAATGCGCCAATCTGTCACGAAAATTCCTCAAAAAATTATTCAGGTTCCTGTGATATGTTGAATATAGTCAGTAAATCCAGTACTAAGATCTGCCCAATTATTTGACCCATTTTTATTACTTTAGTTTTAAGGACCCCATCAAAAATTTCAATGGGTGTCAAATTCGAGGATCTGGCCGGCCAGTCAATTGTTCCGTTCCTACAATTGAATAGTGCACACACCTATATTTGTGATTTTTTTCTATAATCGCATTTCGAAACCATAAGAATTTCTGCCCTTTCTTTTTCACTTAAATGTACTATTTATTTATTTTTATATAAATCGGCAAGTTATTGTCACTTGCAATTGAATATTTTTTTATCAGCCTACATCTAAAAAGATCTGGAAACTTTTATCTTAAATTTTAAATTTTAAAAATAAATTTTTCGATTTTTTTTTAATATCTTAACCCTATAAACAAAATAGGTATGATATTATCAAACAAAAGCTGTATTCAAAATTGATAAAAAATATATAGATTGCTTATGCAAGTAGAATGCAACCTAGACTACAAATTCATGCAGCCCTCCAGGTGTGTATAGTGAATCATAGGTAGCTGAACCACCAACAGTTGAAACACTGCCACCTAGCGAAGCGGTTGCTCTTTAGGAAACATTTCCCAGAAGACCAGGATTCTAATGCACAGACCAATAGGTTTGAACATTTATTAGATTCGAAGTTTGGAAACCAAAGACCGGTTTCGATCTTGTTAGATATGGTCAGTTTGGTATATCCAACTTGAATGTTAATAAATGTTCCGACAAGTAAATACTAAAGAGTTCACGGACGTCAAGCGTGTGACTCTTGGTACTACCACCTATTGGTCCATAGAGAAACTATGGCCATCACCAACAATGTCGTATGGTTTCCAAACTGCGAATCTAATAAATGTTCAAACCTATTGGTCTGTGCATTGGAGTATAGGTTGCTATTAAAAAAAAAATTAACGTTTCTCCATAGCGGCAAGAGTTGAAAACATAAAAAAAAATTGTAGTTGCCGTAGCATCGTCGTGAATAACGTTTCAACTTTTATTAAGGTCATTTTTTTAAAACGTATATTTCAAAATTTACAGGCAATATTCCATACTTTTTGAACGCACTGTATAAATGGCAGATTTAATTTCATTCCACTTATAAAATTACTTCACACTAGAAGTAGAAGTCCATTTACGTCTTCTCATTAACAGAATGTTTGTGACATCCATTTTATACTTACAATAAATTATTTTTAAATTATTTTAATATTTTACGGAATATTTTATCATTTCTTGAAATAATTTTGTCATGTAACTATAAAAATATTGTAACAAAATGTAATTATAAAGTTTAGTTGGAATTTTCTGGAAAATTTGATAAGGGGAAGCGGCCGCGATAATAAATCAAACGGCAGATAAGCGCTCCAGGAATTTCGGCAAACGCTAAACCTTATCTGCTGGATTTGTCTAGAACCCGAAACGGGATTTATATATAGGGGGATCCGGTCGGCTTTCCCTCAGTTAGTTAGTGAGTTAGTGAAAAGTCAATGAATAAGTTAGTTAATTAGACACTGTTAGTGAATTGTTGTGTTCCGAGTTCAGTTTAGAAATAAAGTGATTACAATTCACCAAGTGTTAATCATTCGAACCGATAACGCGCAACAACTGGTGTCAGAAGTGGAAGGTTCAGTTTAGAAATAAAGTGGCTACAATTAATCAAGGGTTTATCATTCGAACCGATAGTGCGCAACAATATAAATCATTTACCCTATGTAACATGATTTATGTATGAGATGGCTAATCCATATTTTGTGATATTCAGCACAATAATTGGAATAGTTCACAGATGTATTTTGAGTGTCCTCTTTACATCTGAACTGTTTACATAAAGTTCATAACTTGGAATTTTTTTGTAATTCTAATCCGAATCAGAGTTCAAATCTGTTAAATTTATAATGTTTAGGAAATTTTGTTAAAATCCAAATATGCAATTCTTATAGATTATATCTGGATACACTAAAACGTACCAATTAAATTTTCTGATGAACAAATTTGTTTTTGAAAACTATTTATATTATTATTATTTGTTTTGAAAAAAATCAGTAATTTGATTACCTTGTGGGAACTGATAGTAGACACTCTTCTATATCACCATATATCACATAGCATAACTTATGTAAAATATTTTGCATAGACAGTTGTTAAGTTGAGATTTCCATACGCTCAAGAAACAAATCGCAAGTATATTTTGACCATCAAGCTTCCTGACCATTCCAAGCTGCTCTAATAGTCGCTTCAAGTTTTACCGAGGATCCAGAGCGTAATGCTTTTCTAACAGCAAAACTTCCCTAATTTTGAATACAGTTTCCTACACCGTAAATCATTTAGATTATTCAACTCTAATCTCTATTTGAAACATACTTACACAAAAAAAGGTAAAGAGTTACGCCAAATATATTGTTACGGTTGTATGACACGGTTTCATAATTTATAGTTTTTTTATTGTGAACTTTTCATTCATTAAATGTTAGTCTATTATTATTTGTGCTATTATATTGTATACAGTGATCTCTGTGATCAGGCAATAACAACTGTTCGGTCTCTGGACTTCGCTCTCTTTTGTTTGCTTAGGTGCTTCAATTTTACTCTTCCGAGAGATCCAACTGAAGAACTACGCTTAGGATCTTTTTGGTCGAAATCTGCTTTAACTTTTCTTAGTTCACATACTAAATCCAAGAGTGCTGCGCCTATGTGGATTAAAGCATTTTCAATGGCACAGTACAGGAGAGTTTCTTTCTTCCGGTACCCTCCGCAAGTCGTAGCAAATTCAGCATCTAAGAGGTTTTTGGTGGATTAAAGTCAATTTCAATTATCTAACTTTGTTTCGCCAAACTATTTCCAGGACCGTAAGGCTAAACACGTAGCGGGGCGAAGAGTGGAACAGTGATGAAAACTTATAACAAAGCAATTATATCAAACCAATTGTGTCATGACACAATAAAATATGTTTACTCACAAACGTATCACCCTTAAGATGTGATTACGAATCGTAATTTACGATAATACGATTGCAGGTATGATTACAGTTTATAATTTTCCCCCCATTACAACGTTGTTTAAGCACATTTAAGCGAATAACTAACCACTGAAATTCTTCGATATTGTAAAAGCATATCATGCTACGATAAATAAACGTAATCTTAAATTAACTAGTCAAAACTAAAACTATCGACAATACGGATACGATGTCCTTGCGTAGCTCGGCAGAATACAGTAACCTCTAACCGATGGCGGAATATATTTTAGCTCTAACTATGTGTGTCATGTGCGCGTGTGTTTCTTGCTGCATTGTGACACAGCACGCGGCACGCTGAAAGAGCCCCTGATAACTCGGTATCTTCGGTGTCATTCGAGTGTCATGTGTCATATAAGCTCTTTCAACACCTTTGATACAGAGATGGGCATCAGTACAAAAGTGCCATTCAACAGTGTTACACATCTCTACTATGAGCGAGCAAAGCGCTTTGTTCTCCGCTTTCATTCCAGCTTTGCTTTCCTCTCCATTGTGTTTAGCCCCAGACACAAACGCTGTGATTGCTAAACTGCTTCTAAGGTGAAATTATACTTTGATTTTCAAAAAGTCTACCTGTAGATTTTTTGCAAATGGTTGCTTGGGTACCTCTAGATCAAGTAAAGTAAATGATGACAATGTTGAGATTTATATCTTGCTTAATTTTACTGTCTTCTTAAAGAAGTTACTCACTAAAGAAGTCAGCAGTTTTTTCGAAGGAATAATTAAAAAATATTTTTTTGAAACACCAAATGAAAATTATTTACTCATAAATATGTGCATTTTATGTTACAGTTTTTAAATATAGCAAGCATTACTAACGTGGATTTGATATGGAGGCAGCTTTTGCTTTGTTTGGAGCTTGTAGATGTGCAGAGTTTTATGATTTATGTATGCTTTGGTGTATTGGTGATGTTGCTAAGAAAGAATCCTTATTGGTCGGTGATCTTGGTAATTGAAGATGGCCCATGCAATGATAGTATAATTTCGATACTGTGAATACAAAAATCATGGCAGTTGTTCATATCATTCAAGATTGTTGATAGTAAAGGGGATGTTGATAACAGCTTATCAAAAGCAAAATGTAATTTGCAATGCATATACATATTTAATTTAAAAAATAATAAAAATAATGACTTAATAATATTTTCATTTCATTCATTTATTTTCATTTCAGAAGTTAGATATTTTTCTTGTTTTTTCAGGTTGTTGTATCAAATAGTGACTTCTCTTCTGTAATTTTTATAAGTTTTCAAGAAAACAAACTTTGCAAGCCGATATTTTTTACGTAAATTGGTAAATTCATTTCTCATGATGGCCTTCCAGAATTGTCACTAGTTCAGTCAAAAATAGACGCTACCTTTGTACTTCTGATATTTCTATGATGTCTATGACCACGTGGCTATTGGTTTAAATAGTCTATTAGAAAACAAGAATGTAGTAGTGGAGTTCAGATCTCGGAATTTCTGAAGATGTAGCGCTTGGAACAGTAATCAAGTTGCTATTGCTGCATAACTATAGGCTTTATCGCAGATTTGCATTGGAATAAGATATCTTAAAGCTTCTTTTTGGTAAAATGTTGCAAAGCTCGCTGACTTGAAGTTTGCGTGCAACTTTTATGGGGTTTGCATAGACAGTACTCCAGTGACAAATGCTTGATGCCTTTTGAAGCTTGCGTACCACATCGCTGACGTGACGCGTCGTGGAAAGTGGGCCTAAGCTGAGCATTATTTATTAAAGAGATTCTTCCATTTTTCCGCAGCTAGTACATCCATGTCAGATATGACATGGTGGCAACATGCCACCAATTCGAATTGTCCTGTTTACATTAACATGAATATATCCGATTGATCTTTGACTGCATTTAGTTTTTATGACTAGTTTATGGTATATTTTATGCTATAAAGTAGGTGCTTAGGCATGATTTTCTATATACAAAGATAACAATATGACGCTAGTCGGCTACACATCTGCATTTACCGATCACATTTGTTTTGTTATTGCTGGCATCAGTGGCGGCTAGTGCTAAGGTTTGCGCAACCTCCAAAAAAACGCTGGAATAAAAAAGAAAGTAAATTGTTCTTTATGTCGTTTATTTTATTTATTGATAACAGATTAATCGTTACCAAACATACTGCTGACTATTGCGGATTCTGCCAATTCGTAAGAGTTTGACGACATTATTGGGTCCATGGTTGGCAAAGTTTGCAGGCTAGACTGCAAACTTTCCTTGTGCCTTGACTCGTATTTTGTTCGCTTAAAATACTTGCCCATAAGCGAGTATTAGGTTGTACTTGTGGGTGCAAACCAAATATTGATTCGCTATTATAATCTGTCATCGGTCAATGTTGCGGGTCTTGAAACAGAAATAAAAATGAATTCAGTGCAAAGATTAATTGCACAGCCATTCTGTAACCGATCTGTGTCAAAAAAACTGGAAATTAAAAGACGTGGATGACCTATTCCAGACTTAAATATTGTGCAGACGGTGTTTTGTAAAAAGCGAAGTTTTAACAGAAGTAGTTCGCAAAGTTAAAGAAGTACCTATGTGACATTGTTATCTGCTAAGCTAAAGAACGATTCAGCTTCACTGGCCATTTAATTGAAGCAACCTTATTTTTTTCTGAAAAGTTTAACCAACATAGAATCACTTTTCCCGAAAATAATTTTAAAGAACAGCAAAGGTTTATCCATTTTTTAATTTACAAAAACTAGGAACTGAATTATCTGTAATTTACGAAGCAGAAAAGTTTTAATGGGCTTTTGGTTTACTTGTACTCTATAACATTATTTCAGAAAACAGTGAGCTTAGGGAAACTCTAAATCTTTTAAAAATCCTGATAACTATCTCAATGGCTTCTGCTGAAACAGAGTGGCGCTTCTCCAGTCTGGAAAGAATAGAAACTTTAAAAAAAAAATACATTATGCCAGGAATGATTGTCCGCATTAACGAGGCCTTAATTCAAGGAATACTCGACTTCAGTAAAAAGTTATTGATAAATTTGCAGCTGCCAAAGATCGTCCGTCGTATGGATCTTTTGCGAATATAAAAAAGGAGAATTTTAGCAATACACTATATATGTATAACATACCAATTTAAAATCCTAAATATCTCTTAATTTCTCCAGCTTAATTTAAAAATTCCAGTTTCGGCACATTTTTGCAAATGTCTCATTGGCACCTTAATTTTTGTTTCCATGTCAACCAGTGAAACCGGAACGATCAATTTTGATTTTGGGAGCAATAACTGCTACCCGGTCCAGGTTTTTAACTTTTGGTGTAAAACGATAACCTTTACTTCAGTTTAGTCTTTTACTTCTTTGTTTAAATGTCTAAGATTACTTACTTAAATAGTCAAGTTATTAATAGTCGATTATCCTTTAGGTGTTTTTTGCCCCAGTCTACAAAAAATAAATTGGGGTTGCTATTAAAAAAAACCGATGATGACGTCATTACGTAAAGATGGCTGACGTCATAAATAAAATTTTTACGTCATAAGCTGGCTTTTAAAAAAATCAAATCCACCAGTCTGAGCGTTTTTTCTTGAAAACAGTACATAAAGGAATTATGAATTTTGTTCCAAAATTTATCACCACACTGTAAATTAAAATATGTATATGTAACATGACAAATTTTATTAAATATAAAGCTTTTTTTTTAGTTACATATGATGTGGAGAATGTGTTAAAAAGTGAGAAATGTGCCTAGTTGAAATTGTCTTTTCTTTCTTTCTTATCAAAAAGCCGTTGATTATGTGTAATTTTCGCAAGATATTTATACTGAAGGCAAGCATTTATTAATATTTATGAACTAATAATAGATCAAATAATTTACGTAACGCAATTGTTTTTGTTTTCCCAAAATAACTGTTAGGTAGTTGAAAATGCAATGATTGTTTAAAATAAAGGCAACATCGTTTCTAACAAACCATATAATCATATACAACATACATAAGCATAAATGGCCTCATAATAACTTTACTTTGTGCAATAGAGCGAAATATAAATTGAATCACTTAATAACTTAAACTAGTAGTAAAGATCCTTTAGATCTTGATTGAGACCTTAATTTATCAAGGCACCAGTTGATTAAGTCAAACTGTTTTTGGTCTAGACTTTCCTTTGAATAACTTTATCTTGGAAAAAGGTAATTTCGCTTTAGTTCAGAGTGAAACGCTTCAAATTTCAATTTTAAGTTTACTTTGGCGAATATACATTATCTCGTGTATGCAAGGAGAGGAAACTCATTAGTTAATTAGTAATCGCAAGTTTACGGAAATTCGTCGATTGTGACTCACTTCAGACTTGTAACTCTGACGCAAAGCCCAACATTGAAGTGAAAGCAAAATCTTTTGTCAGAGCATTAAAAAGTTTTTACAAGGTAATATTACGACACAAAGATCCAACCTATTAATTTAGCCATCGTAATCCTAATAAAAGTTATTTCTACGCCAAACAAAATCATTTCATGCTAATTATTGTTACTTAACATACATTTTTGAGTTCTACAAAACAAGAACGATTAACGCGTGGTTAATTGCTGTGGTACTATAGAATTTACACACTTTGTTCGTACAATCGCAAATTATAAATCGAAACTTGCATGGATTACACAAAGATTACAACCTAATAAAATAATTATTTTGAGAAAACCTTCAAACCACTAAACATAAACGTTCAATGCGGTAAACAAAAACCGGTTTCCTTCAATGTATGTTTTCATCAAATGTTTTCTAAAAAACTGCAGTAATACCATTGGAGATGAGACATCGCGTATGCTAAACATTTGAATTAACATGAATTCTAGGCTAATAACGGTGTAAATTTTATTTTGTACAGATGGGCAAAATGTTACCATATTTACTATCTTGGCTGTATAGTAATCTACGAGGATTGGTCAATTAGTCACGTTTAGATGTTGTCGGACACCTTTTTTATATTCAACAAATTTTAAGGAAGTTTCCATTATCATTAACTAGTGAAATTATTTGACAAGTCTACAGATACAAAATTGACAACATGATTTTTTGCTGTTTGTGGAGCCATAAACAATCTTGTACATTTCTATGCCTTGCCGATGAAGTCATAGCAGGCCCGGATCCAATAAGTGCGGGGTCCGATTAGATTTTTTTTGCGGGGCCCTCTGTATGTTGACCTTTTTCTAGACATGTCGGACGACAACTTTACTATTATTTCAAATTTCCCAGTTTAATTTTTTTCTAAAAAAAACTTCACTTTGGAATGATTAAAAAAAAATAATTTTAAACTTGGAAAATTAAAATTAAACTTGAAATTTTGACTTTAAATTTTTGGGAGAAAGTAAAAGATAAAGTTCAAAATTTTAAATTTAAAGTGGATATTTTGAAATTAAAGTTGAAATTTTCAGGTAAGGTCGACATTTCGAAATGTTAGTAAAAGTTTTGAGAATAGGTATAGTCGAAGTTCCGAGAAAAAGTTTTTCAAGATTCAACTTTCTATCTATAATCTTTTAAAAAAAGTACAAAATTCGAGTTTAAAATTTAACTTCCTTCCCAAAATCGAATTAAATAGCAAAACTTTAAAATCGAAGGTGACATTCTAAAAAAATCATTCAAGATTGAACTCGCAACTTTTGCTGAAACCACTGTTTTGAAAAAATAGAAATTTTGAAATTTAAATGGAGGTTTGAAGATTATTAAAAATGTTAATTGAGGTTTCAGAGGTAAATTTAATATTTTGATCAAATACTTGATATTTTATGAGAAATATGATGTTTTGAATTTGAAATTAAACTTATCACTTTTCTTTTTCGAAATGTGGAATTTAAAGTCGAAATTTTGAACTGTAAGGTGTGTAATTTGAGAACAATATAAATGTTAGATTTAGACTGCAAATTTTAAATTTTTTAAAAAAGTTTTTGTGTCATTTGTTGTTGAAACCTGCTTGACAGCCCTACTTATAATGAATTTCTATCAATTTTACAAATATGATTTTGTGATATTGTTTGTAACTTTGGATTATAGTATATTGTTTTTCTGTTGATTTTTTACGTAGTACTTTAGATCCATTTGTTTTATTGCGCTTATCTGAACTAATTTTATAAATGGGAAAGTGTGTTGCGTTGTATATATCACTGCGCCATCTGTTGCGCTATCTTATGTCAACTTTCCTACTCAGAAATATTTTTGCTTCAAATGGAATTTTGATTTATTTGGCTGAGCAGCTAGCAGATATAAAATGATATTTCCACTGTTATCGTGTTCATATGTAAAACAAAACAAATCGAACCATGAAATTGGATAAACTGTTTGTAACTTTGGATAGTTGATTATTATGATTACATAAAGTTTTATTTCTGTTACCTATTTTTTTAAATAGTATTTTAGACCGTTTTGTTTTATTACTTTTATACGTAATACTACGGAACATATCCTAGCTAACTATTGACGGACCAATGCATAACCTAAATCTCTGGATATAGAAACTAAACTTGGTTAGTTGATTCAATTAATGACTGCACAGAGAAATGGGTAATGCCTAACACGCGGACGAAGTCGCTTTAAATTTCGAAAAATAACTTTTTGTTGGTTTTGGTGGTAATGCGGGGCCCCTTCAAGTGCAGGGCCCGATTGGGACCAATCGCTCCAATCGTCTTAAATTCGAGCCTGAGTCATAGATACGCAGTATAGTAACGTTGTAATTTGTAATATACAGTGTTACTTTCAACAGACAAATATGTCTATAGTTCAATAATAATGGGGTAGTTAACACCACAAAAAAGAAAATTTATTAAATAATCTAAATATGACGTATATTATCGAGTGAGAAATAATCTGTTTGTATTTATAGAAAGACTAGGTTGATTTATTATTTCAATTTTAAAATAAAAATTGTTTAGCCTGGACATCATAAAACATGGTGATTTCAAATGTGCACTAGAACAGCAGATTGCCCTTAAGAAGACAGTTTTTTAAAGAGGACCATACGAATTTGCCAATAATTGGGACAAAAATGACCAAGTTTTTTGCTACTAATCCCGATTTTTGTTGTGGCGAGTTTAAGATCATTAACAGAAAATTAGGTTATAAGTAAATATACTGTAATATTTGCTTATTTTATTTATTTAGTTATGTTTGTGTTAGAACTGTTAATTATTTTCGTAAGTTCATTTATTTTTTTAGATTTTTGTTTTGTTTTTCGTCGGATGGGTTGGTTAGTGAAACAAAGAATGTAAAACAAATGCCATTATTTTCATATTAATTTCAAATGAATGTAAATATAAATACAAGTAATTATGCCACAAAATATATTAACGATTTTAAAATCTTTCGTTTATTAAATAGCCAGGTTCTGTTCTGGCCAGCCTACCTTATCATTGCACCTGCTGTGCGGATGATGATGTCATAAGTGCCTGTTGATCTATGGAGTCATAAACCATTTGTTGCGGTCAGCAAAACCGTGGTTAAGTTCTAGGGTTTATGGCTTGGCACTCTTAAAGGGTGGAATAAACTTTTTTCCGATTATTGCCTGTCTTTACTAAGTCTTTCAAATACGTAATTAAACTTATGACCTTATGACTGACGTAGATAAGAATTTTGTTGGGATATCATTCAACTTTTCGTGATAATGTAGAAGTTTACTAACATGTTACCTATTCAATGTGCATACTTTTTTAGTAGGAATATTAGTTTAAAAAGCAGTACATTTAATCTTAAGGTTAGTACACACACGTAGACAAAATCCCGCGGTTGTCTATAGACAAATCGAGTATCTGCTCTATAGACAGTCTCGAATAAATCTCAAAATGGTCTAAGAGCCTTTAACAGGGGGCCACACGTACTTAATTCAGCTAAACTTGTTTCCGAAACACCATAACAAGTGAGGCAGCGACCTATGCAATTGTCGCTTTTTGACAGGGAGATATAGAACAAGCGATTGGTTTCCCATTTGTGTATAGACTATAGACAATCGCAGAACCTTGTCTATATAGACACGAAAACGATAGTTGATGTGAATAAATCAGGGGCCTACAGTTGCGTGCAAAAGTTTCCGGCCAATTATGATTTTGTTAATTTCTACAATACTTTTTTTAACAATTGTTGTTGTTTACAGCAGTACTTGGACCGTTGGTAAATAAATAAAAATGCACATTATGTTCTTTTCAAACCTTGTTTACCATTTTTATTATCAAAAAATAAAAAAATGCTGCTTCATTAGTTTCCGGCGACTAACAAAACTATATATTATTTGTTAGGTACATGTACAACAACTCTTCGAATAGGTCCATAGGAATTACAGTTTAATATTTAGTTGGCAGATCCTTCATTTGGATGACAGCTTGGTAATTACAGGACACTGACTCGATAAGGTCGTCCATTGTTTTTTGGGGAACTTTGGCCACTTCACCTGAAGAGTTTCGCTTTGTTTTTAAATATTTTGTAACAAATTCTACGTATTAGTTCGTTCCACAAATGTTCAATAGGGTTCAGGTCCACTGACCGCGCTGGCCATTTCAGTAACTTGATGTTTTGGTGGATAGTTGCTGTTGGACAACCTCCAGGTGCATTTTGGATCATTGTCGGGCTGAAATGTCCAGTCTACGGGCATGTAATTTTCAGTAGATTATAACAAATTTGTTTCCAAAAACATCACTATATGTTATTCCTTTAATTTTGCCGTTAATTTTGACAATCTCCGTAGCTGGAAAAGATGATCCACACAAAAATGTTACCACCATCAGGTTTGACTGTCGATATTTGGTGCCTGGTTCTGTCTTTCTCTCTTCTAGGTCCACCAACATGGGGTTTCTCATCATTTTCTGGCAAACTACACTTTGGCTTATCAGAAAATTAGACTTTTTTAAATTTTAAATAGTCCACAGCTAATATACATATACGTGCGAAGTCTAAGCGGACTTTCCGATTTTTCTTGCTGAGCCGAGGTTTTCTTGCTCTCTTTCAACCAAAAAGACCCCCAGCATGTAACCTCCTTGTCACAATGCTTTGACTAAAGTCGGTGAGTTTTCTTCTTCGCGAGTAATTCCAGCTACTGCCTTCTCTACGTCAGGGTTGCCTTCCATTTTGACCAGTCGAACCGCTCTCACTGTTGTTTTCTCTGATCGGCCTGCATGATATCCATCATTAAGACCATCGCCAGTTTGATATTGATCAAATCATCATATTCATTGCCAATATGATATTGTTAATAGTCAATTTTCCTATTGATAAAACCGCGGCAATTCGACGAGAAGAGCACCCTTGTTCTGAAAGCTGAATCAGTTTTTGGCGTAAATAAATGTTTATATTGGGCACCGTGTTTCCACTGTACTTCAAGGTTACCAATTGCATTGTGAATCACGGCTGGCCCAAGTGACTTTTTAAAACGATGCTTTTGATTTGAAAACGCCAATTCCATCTGAGCGGAAACTTTTGAACATGCTGTTTCTTTAAGAAAATTTTAGAAAATGTCTATAACACTTACATGTTTAAAATAGTTTTGGATCGTCACTTTAGGTAGAAATACTGTGCTTAAAAATTGTATTTTTTTGGCGAAAACATTTTGGAAATCAACAAAACCTTACCTGACTGGGAATTTTTGCACGGAACTGTATTTCATTTGGTTTCAACAGGTCCGCTGACAGAATTCCCGACGCCGGGCCCCATTACGTTCTATGTATTGGGCGCGTGGGTCCCTATAATACTCTGTTCAGGCAAAACGACCTAAAATAAAGAGAAAAAAAGGTTTATTGATTTCATAATTTTCCTTCTGACGAAAACAAAAAAATACTCATATTTTTTGTTCATTTTGACTTTTGTCAAAATTTAGTTTCGACCCTTTTGAAAATTCTGATTAAAAGATTTCCACCTTTTTGAGAATTTTTACCTTTTTTTTTTAAATTTTGCCTCTTCTTGTTTGGAAATTTCGATTTTTTTGAAAATTTCCATTTTTTTTAATACTGACTTTTCAAAAACTTCCAATGTTTTTGAGAAATTCAGTTTTTATTGAGCAATTAGATTTTTTTTAAAATTTCAACTTAATTTGAAATTTTTTTTAAATTACAATATTTTAGAATCGCATCTGTATTCGAAATTTCATCATATCACGAATGTTCAGTTATGTTTGAAAATCTCGATCTCCAAAATCTCGACCTCCAAAATTTCGACTTTTTCTCAAGATTTGAACTTAATTTAGAATTTGGACTTTTTTATCCTTTTTCGAAATTTCAACTTTATTGATAATTCTGACTCCTTTTCAAAATCTATATTAATTTTAAAATATATTGGCTTTTTCCCGAAGTGACTT
Organism: Dastarcus helophoroides; assembly: GCA_028583605.1. Taxonomy (NCBI): domain Eukaryota; kingdom Metazoa; phylum Arthropoda; class Insecta; order Coleoptera; family Bothrideridae; genus Dastarcus; species Dastarcus helophoroides. Next base: position 23,049,318 of record CM053329.1, on the reverse strand, counting down.
TTTTTCACATATTTGACTTATTTTTGAAAATGTTTACCTTTTAAAATTTTCCTTCCTATTAAAAATATATGCTTTTTTTTAAATTTGGAATAGTTAGAATTTTTAAATTTTTTCTAAATATGGCCTTTTTAAAAATTTCAATTATTTGTAAAAATTTGAATTTTTTGAAAACACCGACTTTTTTTAAGTTGCAACTATTTCTCAAGATTCTGACTCTGAAAATGATATTCGATTATTTTGAAATATTTTTTTGTGAAAACTTCAGTCTATTTCCAAAATTTGCACTATTTTTGAAAATGTTCACGTTTGTTTAAAATGTTGACAGTTTCTCAAAGTTTTGATTTTTACGAAGTGTCGACTTTAATGTAAATTTGACCCCTTTTTAAAAATTCTGCTTTCCTTTTGAAAATTTCGACTCTTTTTTAAAAAGTTTTTCAGAATTTCCATTTCATTTCTGAAAATTTCAACCTTTTATCATTAAAATTTCGATTTTTACTCCAACTTTCGACTTTTTAAAACAAAATTTGCCCTTTTTTCAAAATTTAGGTTTTTTAAAAAAACCTGGTTCTTTTTCAGAATTTTCACTTTTTTTTTTTTAACAATGAGCCTTCTGTAATTTCAAAATTTATTGAAGAACCTGACTTTTAAATTACATAGAGTGTGGAACAGCCAAGTGAAATAAATTCAATATCTCAGTTATTTTATTTACAATTTTTGGATGACAAGATGAATCCTGCATCGCAAACATTTCATCCCCTTCGAGTTACCGTTTCAACCTCTAAATTTTTTTATTGGAAGTATGGGCTTGGTATGCCTTATTTGAAAGGTCTTTTCATTCTCTATTTAAAAATGTTATGGTTGCTGCAATTATTTAAAAAATAAACAATAAAAAAAATGATTTATCAACTAAATGAAATTTTCTACAATAATTACTAATAGCGGCTCGTCCAGTTCTTCCTCGATAATTATAAAGGGACCAAAAACAATTTCCATATTCTATTTTGATTTTGTAAAAAAGGAAACGTAAAACCTTATCATAGTCAATTGTACCTTTTGTCGAAAATATCCCAGTAACTTTTTAAAACTGTGAGAGAATTAAACAGTGGTCAGTATCGTGCTTCAGTTATCTTTTTGCACATTTTGTAAATTTAATGTGGGTCATTTAACAGAAGTGCATAAAATAATAATTTTGCAAATAATCGTTTATGGAGGTAGAGCAAGTTCACAGGCCAAAGCGCTCCTGTACTTCAACAAAAATTTCCTGATTTACGCCTATATCCCAAGGTACAATTAGTAAAATCGAGAAGCATTTTCCGAAAGCTAAAAAAAGATCCCTCCAATGCATTAATTAACTAATGATATCAAATTGGAAATAATGAACGAGTTTCAAGAAAATTCACATTCTTCAAGTCGACAAGTAGCTGAACGTTAGCTATTCCTCGATTATTCGTTTACTGAAAGAAAATAAAATGCATCCTTATAAACTGACATCATGTTAAGTGTTCAGTGAAGACGATTTTGATAAAAGAATTCATTTTTGTGACCAAATGATGCAAAAATTTAGGGGTTGCAACTGTCATTCGAAGAGGGTTGCATCTGGGGATGAAATTTTTAGGGTGGAGGATGTCATTTTATAATCTAAAATTGACGAGTTTCGAGATTTTTCATAAATTTTTAGAATAACCAAGATACGGAATTTATTCCATTTGGCTGTTCCACACTGTATGTAAAGCTAGCAGTTTAAAAAGAAGTTGAGAAAAATTTTGTAACAAAATTTTGATCTTTTCTAAAAATTTGGACTCTTTCAAAATTTTATTATAATTTTTTTTGCGAATTTGTTTACTTCGAAATATTTATTCTTTTTTTTTGAAAACTAGCCCCTTTTTGTCGACTTTTTTGAAAATTTCAGCATTTTTTTAAAATAAACTTTTGGTACTGTGATGAGCGACCCGTTTGTGACCATAACCAGTGATTGTATATAGTTTTTCAAAATTGTCGAATTTTGCTCATCTTTAAAAATTTTCGAAGAATAATTTACCTTCGATTTTCGGACCCAATTTGTCTACGTTGTGTTTAAAATTATTTTATTCCAATAAATTGTAACCCCAGCTCGTAGAGTCGACAGGGAAGTGTTATCAAATTCAAACAACAATTGACCTCAACGTTTTATTACAATAGGTCAACAAAAAAATCAACAAAATTTCAAGTTGCTCTTAAACATAATACAACAAAATAAAGTGAACCTGTTTGTTTCAACTTGTTTAAATTTGCTGGACGCAGATCTGAGAGAAATATTTCTTTAGAAAATTAAGAGAATTCATGAAGCACAAGTAATCTGACATTCTTTGTTTAACTCTTTCGCTCATATATAGTAGGTCAGTTATTAATTTCCCAAAGTTTGTTTTTATCCTAATAATTGCAAGGTTTTTCCCCAGCTTGCCATTCAGCTTGTACTCAAAGGTTTTCAAACCAAACGCAGCTAACTTTGTACCTGATTATCGGTGAGTGTTCGTTGGTTAGTTTGTACACAGAGGTTCTCAAACTATTTTCAGGTGTCTGTTTTATTCCCCAATTCTTGTGTGTTTTTGTCGCTTCTTAATTCAAGCATACTTCACATAGCATACAGTTTCCTGTTAAAGCTTTAAGCTAACAATATCCAAAGAATAATGCTACAAGAAAATGGAGCTCAAGCTTGGAAATGAAGTTGTGATTTATCGTAATAAATCAAATTTATAAATGTGGATTCAATCTTACAGATCTCTCGTTCTCTCAATCTTTCTATCTTTCCTTTGTTAACTTGTTTCTTTGTTTTTTTTCTGTTTTTCTCATACCAAACTCAATCACTCGAACTTAAACCAGTGTCAAAAAATAGACTAGAAATATTGTTCAGATTTCGTAGAAACTTTCTGAGCAGAATTTCCCTTCCAACACTACATCTACTTCTACGGCTACTAGTCTAATAGAAGGGGCGTTTTCTGGCTTAGAAAGTGGCTAAGCTTGACTTAGCACAAAAAAAAAACATTTAAAATAAAGTGAGAAACTGGCAAGAAGTTCTCATTTCTTTCATCAAAACATCTCCCTAACGAGAACTGATGCTGATGCTGCTCGTCCGCCTACGTTAGTAAATTTATGTTGACAGTAAATCTAGGCATGCGAATATAGATTAGTAATTTTGCAAAAGCTTTCCGATCGCGACGCGCGGTGTTGTAATTCTCCGTAGCCTATATAGAAGAGTCCTTTTTTTCGGACTGTGTAACCGATGAGGGGATCTACGGATAAGGCAGGCCGGGCAAATACGCCAAAACAGAGACCAGGAGAGGTTACTTATGCCCCCAGTGTGTTCAGGCGAATGATCCCGAGGGGACGCAGCCAGGAGCTCACCTGCGTTTGGGGTTTTGCTTGTGTTTGGAAAGTTCTTCAGACAACCTTCTTACAACACCGGTTCCGGTTTTCCTTTTTTTTCTGTTTCGAGAACGTACAGTACATCATCAGCAAATCCTAATATAGATGTCTGCTGTCAGTTACCGAGCCCGCGGTGATGGGTGTTATCGATTTTTTGAACCCCTGGAAACTCAGCTTCCAACAGGAGAACATCGAAAATCGACCTTAAGAAAATAGAAGGTTTTCGAAGCAAATTTGCTTTATTCGTTTTCGTCTTTTTTCTTTCTATTCTCTTTGAGTTTGTTTTTTTTTCTCTCTCCCTTTTTTTTTTACTGAGACTGGTAGTTGCACTAGTCAATGGTAGGGTTCTTGGCCCTATAATAATTTTCTAACAACGACTTTCTCATTCATTCGGTTTGTTGTGGAAGTTTTACATTCCTTTCTCTTTTTTTTGTGTACGCCCCCCAACCCCATATTGATCAAAATGAGGAACAAGTATTTCTCAAATTTTAGGAAAAGTTAATTAAATCATATAGGAGCGAAAAACCATCAAACAAAATCATCGGACAATTTAAAATTTACTTGCCTACTTATTTCGTAGCAAACATCACACAAATGACACAAGAACTTCACGTTGAACAGAAATTGTTTTTTTTCTGTTCTTTCACGTTAATTAGCATAAACAGAACCAGTTTTTTTTTAAACTGCCGTATTTCGTACTCGTTTTTATAAGTCCGGAAGTTGAACATAATTTCTAAACTAATTTCATCGAAGTTCAGTATTTGACTACCCTGTAAATTTCTTTACGGTGTTTTATCTTTTTATTCCCCTACCCTTAACTTCTGGGGACCAAAAGATATCCTCTGCATCTCGCTAGAGGGCATGCGGATGCAGAATTTCTACTAATTTAAATATTTCTAATCCAAATTAGCCCTTAAATAAATTTTGAAAAGGATTCTTAAAGTGCGCATCAAACTGCAAACACCTTTTGAATAATGTCGTCCCTTTATCTTGCAAGTTTTACTTCGATAATTAAAATTTAAATAACTTACAATTATACGTGTTTGTAAGGGCGTTTTTTAAACGTGAAATTCCTCCAGTATACCACCACATGGTCTTGCCGAGAGATTTGCTACGGTCTCCGTTATTGACACTTACCCTTATTTATTACTCTATTTTTCAACGGTCCTTCAAAACTAACATGTTATTTTACTCAGTTTAGGTAATTAAACTTGAAACAAACCAGGCCTAGCAAATAACCCTTATTCAATTTGTGAACGCTAAGAAATCTGTTTCTTACGCAAAACGTTATATTACAAAGAATTTTTATAATACAGTATTTGTAGATTTAATATTTTCATGAAAAATTGAATAAAAATTCAATTAAATAAACAAACGAGGAAATAGAACAGTTTAGTAGAACTCGACTCATCACAGTACCTTTTCTCAAATCTTCGGAGTTTTGTAAATTTTACTTTTTAAATAATTCCATTTCTGAAAATTTGGAAGTCTTTTGAACTTTTTTAAATTGCTAATTTAAAGATGCAATTTAAAAAAAAGTAGTTTTCGAGTTAAAGCTGAAAAGTTTCAAAAAAATTCGAAGTTAAGAAGAATATTCGAGTTTAAAATTCAAACATGAGATTTTGAAAAGAAGAAGACTTCTCAGTTAAAATCTAAATTTCCTGATTTTTAACACTAAATTTTGATAAAAAAAGGTACAATAATTTTGTAATCACGAAGCACTAACATGGCTGCAGCTAGTCGAGTTTGTACAATTAGGGTTTCGTACCAATTACCTCAATGAACAGTCAAGAGACCAAATTAAATCATTTTTACTTATGTATGAATTTGGAATTTTATTCAAATTTTCTTGTGTTATAATTGAAAAGTAAAAAAAAATTGTCTATTTTTGGATGTGCATACTTCTTTCTGCAATCAATCCAAATATGTATGGAACTGATAACTGTGTTGATAATGTTTCAGATAAAAACCATTTATTTGCAATTCAATAAGTCGATGATAATACAGTTTATGAGATCGTCTCTGATCGCCCTAAAATGTCCGATTCCAATCGCAATTACATTGTTGCGTTAGCTAGTGTTAACTCCGAAAATATTTATCTGAATGAAATAATGTAAAAGACAAATTTAATCTGCATTGTCTCCTTTATTTTTTTAATTGAAAAAAAAATTACTATATGGGTCAAAAAGCTTTGAAAGGCAAGCACCCATTTTTTCATAACATATTTTTTTTTCTCAACAATTATTACGATATCGAAAAAACCTGCAGTTTTCCGATAATCTGCGTCCCAATATCTACTAACCCTATTAAAATCTAAATTTTAACTTTGGAAACTTATGTGAACGGCGAACATTTTGAACTGTATCTTTAAGATGATGGGACCGAAAATTTATATAAAAAATATTTTAGAACCCTTAGAGATAGCTTTTTCAAATGATACCATACGCTATTAACTGAAACTTGATATTTCGAAGACCATTAAGCCCCCATTTTACTATAAAATATTTTCTTTTTCTAATCGTTAGCTGGTGATATTTGCATGGATCATCGAGAACTAACTCTGTGCGAAATTGCAAATTTCTACGTTACACAGTTTTCGAGTTAAACGTCTTTGTGACAGACGAACTGATCGGCGACGAGAGAGAGATTATAAGGGTTCCGATTTTTTCTTTTAAGGTAAGGAATCCTCCTCCTCCTGTTGAACGCGCTTTAGATTTACTTTACATTAGAAATCAAGACAGAAATTTAGAATTTTGTGTATGATAGATTTAGTTAGTTTTCTTTAGTACCTATTCAGAAAAACCAAATTAGTATGTTTGCTATAAATTTGGTAAAAACCTTTTCTTTAGCACTTGTACTGTTAACCACCACCACAAATATGCTCATGACACGAATTTTTGATTTTGTATATTACTCTTTATTTATCTGTGTTATTTTATAAACAGATTTGATTTATTACTTTTATTACAAAATTAAAATTGTTATTATTTAAATAAGAAAAAAATGTTTCGAGTTTTGGATGTTTCCGAACTTGCAATACTCCCACTCCCTAGATCATTAATCAGGAAGAATTTCTCGTTTAATTTTACGCCATACTTTACATACCTTATTTTCTCGCCGGTGTGCGCTCTCTGCTTCTGCCGTTCGGTTTTATAATCGAGCATGGTAATAAGTTGAATTAACGCCAATTTCACTCGGATTTCGCACAAATTGCGGCCGGTTTTTTACGCTTTGTTTTAACATTTTACCGTCGAAAATTCCCTTGCATGCTTCAACAGCTATAATTTGAATTAGAGCGAAATAAACCGGATGTAGTTTCCATTAGAACTGACGCTATGCACGTTTTCGACCATGAAAGTGTTATAATAGATAACAGATGGATTGTGGTTTTGTGAAAATTTGTTGAAAGCTAAAAGGCTGTAATGGATTTATATACTGAAATTACTAATTTAATAATAATGCTAGAGACAGTGAATTTAATTGAGGATTTAGGTTTTAAATATTTCTTTAACAATAAAACGGTGACCGCACTGGAATCGTTTATAGGGAGTGTCTTGAGATATAATGTCATTAATTTTAACAACGTGATTGGAATGCTTAATAAAGGCAGAACATCTAAGAAAATGTTATTTGATGGGCAAATCGAGCTATAACTACCCCAAAAAATTGCTCCTGGTTTGCAACAAATTCTCTTAATAGACATTGTTTCTTGTTTCACGGCTTCATATCTCGGCAGGGACAAAGACGCCTATCACTCGCTAAGTGCAAATGATAAGGCAGACTGGCGATAAATAACATCCTCTAACTAATGGGTAACTAAGTTTCACTTATTACTTCGCCTTATAATTATTGTATTGCACACTGCAACCGTCGGTCGTGGTTATCTCTACGGAAAATGCCAAAAGCTCGACTTCTCGTCATAAAATTCATTATATCTCGGGCAATTTTGCACCAAATCAGTTGCGATAGAGCTTCTTATAAACAATAATACCATTTGATACATTCTAAAGGAGTTATTCGTTATTGAAAAATGACCACAGAACCCTCTTGATTTTAATGAGAATCGGTCCAATAGTTTAATTTTTACTAAAGAATAACCTAGTTTATTAGTAAAATAATTGAAATAAAAAAAGCCTTTCAAATTAACACGTTTTTTTTTAAAACGGACCAAAAAGTGTAAAATAATTTCTCCTAGTTCCATACAGATTTATAATCGCATACAGATTCCTAACTCCATACAGATGGTCCTGAAAAATTGTGATTATTATTTTTTAATAGCTATGAAAATACTTGTAAGATTTAAAACAGAAAACGTGGGACGCAGCAGTAAAACTGTTAACCGAACCATTCATGCATCAATTCTTATTTATTGTATGTGCCCCATGTTTTTTGTTTTAAATCTTACAAGTATTTTCATAGCTGTTAAAAATTCTTAATTGCCTAGCTCATCGGAAAGTTGGTTCTGTAGAACTATCAGACATACATCAATGTCAAACGTCGGTTGAGGCTAGTTTCTAATCACAGACAAGAAAGTGAGTTAATAAAAAAAAACGTGTAATAATAATAATAAAATAAAATCAAAGATAGCAACCTCTCTTTTATACAAGTTGTAGGTCAGCTTCTTCCCAAGTACAGTGCAAAGGGTTAAGATTTAATTCCCTTTGGTGAAATTTTACTTTCAGGCAGGTAAAAAGATAATTCAGACCATGGTCCAGTGGTATGGGCACTGGGCTACAATATAAGAGAGCTGGTTTCGATTTCTGCTGGCGGCTTTCATCGATCGTTCTTTTTTAAGAAACGCTCTCGTTTCCAAGGTCGACTCAATGGTGAATAAATACTCGGGTGCAACTCGCGGTAATAATAGACCGCTGAACTGCAGTGCTGGCCACATTGCCCACATTGCTTTTCTTGTATGCCGTTTAACCCTAGCAATGGCAGCCTATGAGTACGTTTATATCGCTGCTTTTGATCCGATTAAAACTCGATTGGATTCATTCAATTCGACCCAATTTGTCGATAAATATGGTTAGGATTAAAATTTCAAGTGAATCGAATATTTCAATCCGATTCTCTTCTTTGGTCGGATTGGATCGAATCGGGCGGATTGAAACCTATGTTTGACCCGATGAGAAACGGACCGTATTGACTTCAAATTTTGTTCATGTTTATATTTTGTGCATTTCAACACAATAACATGATATAACCTCATTTCCAAACTATGTGACTAATTCCACTCGGATACAAAATTCGCCCGTTTTTAGTTGAAGTAGTATTCGTTCTTCTCGGATTGGATCAATCAAAGTTAAAACGGATTGAAGACCAAGCGATAGAAACTCGCCCGCGTTAATCCAATTTGGTTCCGATCGACTTTCATTCGGATCGAAAGCAACGATAAAAACGTAGTCTATATCAGATAGCGCTGGAAAGCGCTGCAAAGGTTAATTCGTCCTTCTAGAGTTTTCTGAAGAGGTTCGCCATTCCAAAAATAAGAATAGAATCAGCGGCGAGGTGTTCGAAAGTTTTAATGTTGTGAGCTTGGGCGCATAGAAAGCTGCTCTTGAGGCTGCAAACGTCAGAGAGCATTCGAATTACAAACAGAGAGAGTTAACAAAAATAAATCAAAAACGGGACAAATAGTACTATACGAGAGATTGAAGTAGAAGATTTAAAACAGGAAATTAGGAATTTTACTTTAAATAAATAAATTTGATTTAAACTATTATGGCTACTTCTAGTACACACTCCGTAACAAAATCGCGGAACTTGTGTCTACAGACAAAGTTTTGCGACTGTCTATTGATAAATCGGAGACAAATCGCTTGTTCTACAACTTCCAGCAATTCCACAGGTCGGGGTCTCACTTGTCGTGGTATCTCAGAAATTAATTGGGCTGAATTACCCAGGTGTGGACGGCTGACAAAATCCCTAAATCATTTTGAAACTTGTTGGGGACTGTCTCGAGACAAAATTGTCGATTTGTTTATATACAACCGCAGGATTTTGTTTACGACTGTATACTAGCCTTAACAATTTTAAGGTTTTATGAGGTTTCTCAGAAAATTTTTTTCTACAATCTTATGTTTTATTTTACACAATGTTAAAACAAAGGTTAAACATTTTCTGGAGTACGACCCCATTAATTTTAGCTATGAGTCATCACTAATTTTCAGGTTCCTCTTTGTTGATATTTTAAAAAACTATCCAGTCTTGTAACTCGTTCCATGAATTAATTCTGAGCTGTCTGCCAACTCTAGACCTTGCGGGTCCAGAAAGCCTCAAGTTGCCCTTCATCAGCTTAGGCAGGTGATCCACGAAGCAAGGTTCAAATTTGCATAGTCTATTAGAGGAGAAGCTCATTGACTACATTCTTACATCCATTTCGAAAAAAAAAGTGAATATCTCCTGCGAGTAATGTGTTGGACGCAAAGCCTGAAAACGGCCAATGGTCGATTTTTTTGTGCCATCCTAGGATTGTGCGCTTTGAGACAAGTTCAATTTCATTTCAAAAATGGTTTTAGTGAGTAACTTAAAATACTTTTAATATTCCATAGATACGTATCAGGAGAAATTCATAAGTTAAATAGTTTTCTTGACACTTTTCCAATCCAGTTATTTAATTGAACAACTCTATACTCCAGGATACACCTAAATTTTCTATCATGGAATAATTGACGGCAGCTTGATTGTGACTGTTACATGTATTATGAATTTTGACCTTTATTTCTTTGCGACTTTACCCGAAACGTGGATTATCGGCGCAGATGATATACCGAAATATTTGCAGGTCAAAAAGGATAACACTTTAACAAAAACTTAATGAATGTGCAAATAAGTAAATAAATACTTTTAATTGTACATATTACTTATCTGCTTTGTGTTTTCTAGTTTCCATTTCTAATTTATGGGTCTGAGATGTTCAGTAACAAATATAACAAACACTGATGGAATTTTTATTATTTTTATACCTTTCAGTAATCTGAGTTTAGGAAAGTTATGTGTGCAACTGTGTACTGTTTTTAAGTTTACGTTAATTTTTTTTTGTTTCTAATCAATTATACCGGGATATCAAAAATTATCTTGGTCATGGGTGGTTGTGTCAGAATCGTCAACGTATGGAAGAGGAGCATGCAAAACCTTTGAAACGTCTTTCTCAGGAAATTGGACTTTCTTACGGAACATGTCAGAAGATTTTAAAGAAAGACTTGAACATGCATTCACATAAGATGCAAGCATATCAAGTTCTTCTACTCGCAGACCACCCCAGACGCCTTGCTTACTGCCATTGGTTTGTCAATAATTTAATGAATGACGATCTTCTGAACTTAACTTTTTTTTCTGACGAAGCGTGGTTCCACCTTTCGGCATACATCAATTCTCAAAATATGTGAATGTGGAGCAATGATAACCCTCATGTTTTTAATGAATCGCCACTACATGATCAAAAAATTGGTGTTTGTGAGGCAGTTTCTCGCAGAAGAATAATTGGGACCAACTTTTTTCGATTTCACCGTCAACGCAGAAAGGTACAGACACAACTTTTTGGCTGAATTTTTGCAACAGTTAAATGATGATGAACTTCGGTACGGTTATTTCCAGCACCATAGGTGCAACAGCACATACTACACGAGAAAATATTGCTTTCCTCCGCGACTTTTTTGATGACCGGCTGATAAGTTTGCATACAGAAGTTGAGTTTCCTCTGAGATCACCTTGTTTGACAATTATGGACTATTTTATATTTTCTTACTTAAACAACAAGATTTTCTCAACTCCGGTAAATAATTTGCAAGAACTGCAACAAAGAATTGTTCAGCAATGTGCAGCCATAAAGCCAGAAATGCTGCAAAACGCTTTTCACAGCATGAGGAGGCGCGTCAACTTATGCATCGAACAGAACGGGGGGCATTTCCAACAATTACTGTAATTTAGTTTTTCTTGTTACTAAAACCGTTATTTCATAATTTGTAGTTCATTATTGTTTTACAACTGAAATAAATAGGTATGAAATTTATAGGTTATTGATGATGTCAGTGTGACAGTGACATAGTTATTTCAAACGTAAAGTAAGACACACGTTTTACATTCCACAACCACCTTTGACCAAGATAATTTTTAATATCCCGGTAGAAACATATTTTTCAAAACATGAAGTTTTCAATAAGAAGTTAAATGAGTATATTTTTAGAAATTACAGTAATGTTGCTTTTTATACTAAATATGTAGGATAAGTCCTAATAACTCATAACTCATGTAAACTATACGTATTCATACACACATATAACTTTGCATGTTTGTATACTTTTCATTTTTATGTGAGACTGATTATCCGAACAAATCAATCATCCGAACTATTCTTGGTTTAGTTTAGAAACAACAGAAGAGATATCATTTGCTGCGTGCTGTTTTTCCTTGTCACTCTGTTTTCCCTTAAATACTTATTGGGTTGACAGAAGTATAGTTGCAGAGTTAGGTCGTCTTTCTACATTATTGGTCCAACAAATGCCTTAGAAATTGCAACTTTCAATGAAATAATCATATAACGACTGAATATTGAACTTTACTGTCCCAAGACGGCGAATGTGTACTTTGGATGATGATAGTAGGTGTGGTCTCCATGGTAACACATCGACGGAGGGTAAATTTCGCCTTCAGTATGAGATTCTTAATATAAACTTAGAATGCTCGGAACCGCTTTTGGCTTCTCATTTCTCATTTCTTAACTACCCTAATTGAGATGAAAACTATAATTGTGTTACGCCTCGGTGCGAATATGTTTTATCCGGGACATAAATGAGAGAATACGCAGTCTTATTAACTACATTAACATGGGAAAACTCGGTCAAATTGAATATATTAGGCAACTTAGTGTGGTTTTGTTTAGAGACGAATGATCTCATTAGGCTGGGACTTTATTAGATTTGCCACAAACATACAAAATGTACTTGGTCTTTGTATCCGGATTAATTATTTAAATAAAATATACTTCCGTCGTGTTTTCTGACGTACTCTGATTGTGTTTTTATTTATTATAAATAATTTAGGACGTTTTTAATTACAACTACTACCTTTATATTCATATAATTGGTACAATTTGGCAAACATCCTAGTCTTTAAGTTTTTCTAGCATGGTTTATAGTTATACAGTTGTTATGCATAAAAAAATTCAAATAAACAAATTACACAAAACATATTACAAGACTAAAAACTGACATTCCTCATGTCGATGAGGACAAAAATAAAATTACTATCATTCAGTGGCGTGCAGTGGCTTTCAAGATGGGTTAGGACAATCAGATATTCGATGATTCCGAAGTAGAAAAAACTAAACGTTGGAGTAGATGCGACGTAGTAAAAATCATTGTGTACTTACAGACCAGGAATTCCTCACAAGGATTTTATTAACCCGTTAAGTGGAACACTACACATCATCTTTCATTAAACTCCTTTTTTTTTTTAGTAAGGGCCCACTTGTATTTGTTATAGATGTTATTACCAAACTACTATCTAATGCAGTTTTAAGTCGAGGAATTAGATATCCTATCACTATTATTGCCTGCTTGTTTTAAAATGATCAGGACAAATATTTTAGGCGCTCTAAACCGTTTTCAACATCGTCGTATTTACATTGCATTTTAGTGACATCATTAACAGAGCAGTAAATTAACACTTATAGATCAGTTTCAAAACACTTAATATAGTATTAAGTGTTTTGATTAAACACTATTCTTCCATACTGACAAATTGTTTTTAATACGAGTAGGTTTGCATTTACATTTTCTTTTCTGATGTTGATAGGGTAGGCAATGCCTTCATTGTATGCACGCCACTACTATTATTCATAAACATAAAAAAAAGCCCAGCTAGATGAGAAATTGTAGATAAGTATGAAGAAGTTAAATTTTTTTAAATAAATTTAAATAGTCATGAATATAACTTAACTTAAAAAATCGCGCCTAAAATCGTTTACTTACGAGTCAGCATTTTGAAATAAATAAGACGAAAAATATCGCCTTGTGAATGTAAGCTTATACTTGTAGTCTCACAAGAGAATCCTATCCCATAAATTCCCTTCAATATGAAACGCACCAGCATATTCGTTACTCGTTACTTGGCGCCGTCGGGTCATGGCAAGCGAATGAAGCGGCCGCTCCAAACGCCATGTCCCAGAGAGTCCTTCAGCAGGACGGACCGCTCCATGTAGGCGAAATAGGAAGCTCCTTAGGGCGCGTTTTTTGTTTGTTTAGTTTCTGAAAACAATGATTACCCTTGAATCTCTAAATCTATTCTCTATTCTTCTGTATCGGCTTAGCCTCTAGTTTTCTGCGATGAAATTAATTATATTTTGGGGGATTTTGGAAGAAATCAACTTTTATTGCAGCTTTTCTAAAATATATCTTTACCTGAAAGATAATGCTATTTGCATTTTTAAAACATTTTTAAGGTTCCGTACCTTAAAAGAAAAAAAATGGAACCCTTAAAATCGCACTCTCGTGTCCGCCTATCCGTCCTGTCTGCCACTAAAAGTTTTTTCTTGAAAACTACCATACTTGTATTAATTTTATTTTAAATAAAACTATTGATTTAGTCGAAGTCTAGAATTCAGTCTTTTACATTACTTCATCTAGACGAATATCTCGGGATTAGCACAGGTTCCTTAAATTGTACGCAACGCAGTAGCTGCGGGTGAAATCGAACATTTTAGTGCGATCCAAGGCGATCCCATAAACTGTGTTAGGCATCGACTCATTGCAAATTGCGAATGAATGCTTTTTACCTAAGATATTATGAACATAGCCACCATTTTCATAAATATTGCGATTGATTATAGAAAAAAAGAAAATTTGGATAACATTTTAATATCACAAATAAGTAAAAAAGGTTTAATTGGTCTATTGAGTGTTCACTGCATAATTGGTGCGGAACCCTAATTGTAAGAGCCCGACTCGGTCTTGGCTGACTTTTATTATCATCTAACATAAAGCATTTGAAAAATGTCATGTGTTTTGCTTCTATTCCATCGGTGTAGCTTGGTTGTTTTTAATTTACATAATTTGTGGATAGGGGGTTTTCAGGAATGATAAAATAATTTTGTGGGGAAGTGAATCTGACCTTTTTAACAAAGTGGCAACCATGGCAAAAAGTATGCTGTCCATTTTTATAGGTAGGGCAACCAATTTCTTCTTAGTGAGGCCAATGATTGGTTAGTGTGTAGGTATGGAAACATGCTACATGTTGCATTTTCTGACCGATTTTTGTAATACATTGAACTAGAAGATTATTTCCGAAACCATAGCTTCATTTTCATTACAAAAAAAAATCTAACAGATGGGTCTTTTATTAAAATAATCGAGAATAATTTGAGAATTTTTATGGATCCCGTATGTTAAATAGGATATTGTTTAATAAATATTGAATATACGTCCATTAAAACAGGAGCGATTCGAGTTCGATGTAATTTGCTAAATTGTTTCGCATCATAAATTTTTATTGAGAAAATAACATTTCCATAACAATGGAAGATGTAGAAACATTGGCACACGTATTAACTCGAGCTCGTGCTAATCATTCTACACACCTTTATTGCAAAATAAGGTAGAAAGAGGGCTGCATAGAACATTTTAATCTAATTGGTTATTGATCCCTTTTTCTGTCTTCCATACCTCTCGTATTGCTGACCTAGATATTCTAGAACTTTATATTTCAGAGTCCACAGGATGTTTTCCAATAATATCCAATAATGCCCAAACATACACAAACAAGAAAAAAACACAAATGGTTGCCATTCTACTACAATTTCCTTGTCAGCTGTGACACCTAATTTAAATCATATAAAAGTTTTATGTCTTGGGACAAGTAAAAATTAGACTGGTGATATGGCATGTAAAAATAAAGAACGCCTTTTGTTGTTCGATTTGTTTTCGCTAATTAGATCAAGCTAATTTAAAGTTTAGGCTCTGCATATTATGTGTATTCATAGGCTATTTTAATTTAAAATATGTCACTGGAGAGTTTACCTTACAAGCAACACAAGGGATAAAATTAAAGCCCCAAAAGTTAGATTGAAGGATAAAAGAGATCTGGTCACCGACTGAGTTACCTCTTTTGAAAATCCCTAGGTTGTTCAACTAATTAGTTTTTGAGCGACACGTGTTGTCGACACTTGGGTGTAGTTACAGTGAAATGCTCTCAGTGTTTTAAGAGCACTGTGACATTTTATGGCAATATACAGGATGGTCGGCTATCTATGGCGGAAAGTTTAAGGAACAATAGTTTATCAAAAAATAATTTGACTTCGTTATATACAGATAAGGAAAAATTTTCATTGTGCATGTAAAACGCTAAGAATTGTCCCTTCCATAGTTTTCTGCGTATTCCCCCCCTACTTTGACGCAGCATGCTCGTATCTTCCAGTTCAGATGTTACAAAAAACTCGTCGAGAGTTTTACAACACATTGGAATATTGTTTAGCACAGTCTCGCGGCCTATTTGAACTCATATTGTAATGTTTAAAGAGTTATTTTGTTATATTCTTTATTGGAATTATTATTTATTTTGTTTAAGAAATCTCGTTAATTTATTTTGATTATCAAAGAATATCAGTTTTATTTTGCCTCAGAAGTTGATTAAACCAACGGACTAAAAGAACAAACAGCATGTGGTACACAGATTTTAATAAAATTGTTGCCTGCCAGTAGTAATCCTGTAACAAAACACGTCAGAAGCTATGATGTACTACCACCACCAGCCCTGATCGCTGCGCTCTGCGTTGAATTGTTTACACCGGTGTAGGAAAATACAAAGCGCCGCCCATTTATCCCACTATTAGCTCTCAATGTTAAATCTCTCATTAACATTCTCCCTATGGCCAGTGTTTGACTTTCCTGATGTGTATACAATATATAAACGTATCAATTTTTTAAACTATTTTATTTTATATCACTTAAATGAACAGTAATAATTAAAAAATATTGGACGACATAAAATATATCTTGTAAAGGGCTAATATTGCCTTATTATAAAAGTTCACTAACCTCTCCAGTGGCGTAGATCCGGGGTATAGTGACCCTTTTTTCTATCAGAACTTCTGCGCCACTGGTCCCAGATACTAATTTAATAATCTCTTTTATTTTATGATGTTTTTCGCTCAAAAAGTGTACCCAGTGATTTTTTCGTTAGATGAACTATTTTTGAGTTAATAGCATGTAAAAATATTAATGTTCTTTTTTAATAACAATATTGTTATTAACATTATTCCTATGGAAATAATCGGAATCGTATTCTTCGTATTTTTGGTAATAAGCCGAAGCTGACCTCACGCAGAACAGCTCAGCAATTACGATTATGCAAGTCACAAATATTACGGACATTACGAAATGACCACAGATATGCATTTCACCTACGGCCCGTTCAAATTTACACCTTGGGGATGCGGAAAAGCGATTAAGGTTTTACCAGTGGCTTCTAAATTCGACGGAAGAAAATCCCGACTTTTTGCGCAAAATTCTGTGGACAGATGAATCTTCATTTAACAGACGAGGAGTAACGAA
Source organism: Dastarcus helophoroides (assembly GCA_028583605.1). Classification (NCBI taxonomy): domain Eukaryota; kingdom Metazoa; phylum Arthropoda; class Insecta; order Coleoptera; family Bothrideridae; genus Dastarcus; species Dastarcus helophoroides. Next base: position 23,032,369 of record CM053329.1, on the reverse strand, counting down.
TTACCCTAACATCCATTTTTGGGCACACAAAAATCCTCGAGAAGTTTGGCCACGATCATTTCAAAATGAATTTAACGTAAATGTTTGGCTGGGAATTATTGATGATAATGTCTGTGGTCCACATTTTCTATCTCGAAGGTTAAAGTCTTAACTATTTCTTGACTTTCTCACTAATAAAGTATCTGACCATATCGACGATTTACCCCTTAACCTAAGATATGAAAGCTGGATACAACTAAATGGAGCTCCCCCCCATTTTGGAATAGCTGAAAGAGATTGGCCTAATACTAATTATCTGCAACGTTGGATTGGCCGGTTAGGGAGGAATGAGATGACTCATGACATGATTAATGGTATTGGACCAGTGGTCTGGCCACCCAGGTCACCAGATCTTCATCCACTGGACTTTTATGTCTGGGGAAATCTCAAAGACAAAGTTTATGCTACTCCAGTTTTAACAAGGAATGACTTAGTGTTAAAGATTCAGCAAACCTGTAATGACATGCGTCCAAATCCACATGAATTACCCGCTGTAGTAAATTCGTTAATTCGTGTCGAAAATGCGTAGAAGTAGCTGGAACGCCGAGCAATTACTTTTTTAAAGTTAATGACTAAGTTTTTTTCTTGTTGTTACTCTTTTTGTGGATTTGGCCTATTGGGAATACCTCAAATGAAAGTGCGCCATAATACTCTACCCCATGGTGGTATGGAAATGAGTAGACGAGGAAATTAAATTTGTCGTAATATTTTGTGATGTTTATTTTCCTAATTTTAACCCAGAAATAAATGGTAAAATGCACATATTAACATAAATTGTTAATGCTAGTAATAACGTTAATAACAACATTGTCATTAAAAAGGATCATTAATATTTTTACATGCTATTAACCCGAAAATAGTTCATCTAACGAAAAAATTACAGAATACTCTTTTTGTGCGAAAATTATCGTAAAATACAAAAAAATATTGAATTTGTATTTAGGACCAGTGGCGTAGAAGTTCTGATAGAAAAAAAGGGTCACTATACCCCAGATCTACGCCACTGGAGATGTTAGTGAACTTTTATAATAAGGCAATATTAGCCCTTTACAAGATATTTTATGTTACAAAATTTTTTTTAAACATTACTGCTCATTTGAGCGATATAAAATAAAATCGTTTAAAAAATGAAGACTTTAACACCCTATATCTCAAAAACGGTACGTTTAAGAGGCATTGTTTATAAAACAAAGTCACATTATTTTTTGATAATTCCTTAAAGTTTCCATCATAGATAGTGGACCATTCTGTATAATTTCAAAATTAATACTTTTTGCTTTACCCGAACGTTAGATTTTTTTTAGGCAAAGTTTGACATTTTTGCCTATTATATTATAAAGTAGAATTTTTACATGTTTAGGTACAATGTGAAAAAATATAAAGTGTGTCCCACGATAGAGTACTGAAGGGGGATTTCTATTTTATTTATAAGTTTATGAGAAATAGTATATTTAACAAGTTATGGTATGTGCAATCTTCTAAATAAAATGGACATAAAATAAGAGTATCGAAAAATATTTTGGTTCTTTTTTATTTTTCAATCTACAATGTCATGATTCAAAAAATATTTATTTATCGTGCGATAAAGTTAACAAACATGGTTTTTACGTCAAAACTTTATTTTTTAAGACTCATATTGATACTGCAATAATAGAAAAAACTATACTTAATGGCGCATCCACACATATCTTTACTTCGGCGGTAGAACCAAAATTACTGTCATGAGAAGACAAAATAAACATTAATATTGAAGTCATTCAAAAAAAAAATTAATTTAAATTTAAGCGCCCGCAAATCTTCTGACAAATTCCATAAAACCAAAAATCTGCTAACTGCACTGTAAATCTAATTTATCGTATAACATTTACACTTTTTATTTTAAAACCGACATAAGATTTATAAGTTAGTGAAACGCAACTCTGGCGCATGCACCAAAATTAAACCCGCAACACTACACTGTTTTATTTCATGTCATAGCCACAAGATTTATGGTGAGTGCAAATGATAAAAGGGCTGTTTTTTCGGTTATTCATGGAAGGTGTATCTTGCTCTTCTTGATTTATAAGTGCGATTTTATAATACTTTCTAAAGGACCGTCCTATTTTTACAGCCAGCAGTGGAGTAGCGTTATCCTTCTGTCAACAGTTATTGATTATGTTATGTTGACTTTCCTTTTCCCTTCCTTTCAATTGTAGGAAGGAAGTGATGATTTTCTCTCAGTCACATTCAAAGCATTTCACCTTTACTAACGCCAAATTGCTGGCCTCTTTTCTATAAGAACGTTGAGCTTTTGCCAACATTTTCTAAAAAAGACTAGCTTTTGATTACTTCTCTAACGAACGAAGTTTAATCAGAGAGATAAATATTTGTATCGCAATATTTACTGAAGTATTTACACAAATCTTTCAAAAAATTCTGCAAATAACCTGCAGTAATAAATAATGCAGTTAGTGTAACAAGATGTTTTTATTTTTGTAATTTAATGCGATTTATTTTCCAAGATTTATTCATCGAAGCTCTGGTTAATTTGGAATCAGGAAATACGGATTAGTATTATTACGAATTTGCTGTATGCGCAATTTTTCATTTTTATCGAATCTGCATACAGGAATTCATTACTCAATTACGAATAATACATTTATGGATTTGAATTAATGAGAATTAAAAATACATAATTGGTTTCTTTTGATTAGATTGTATTGTGGGCAAATGAATGAATTAAATTTTCATGTCTAATGTAATACATATTATTGTGGCCAACCAATTTAAATTTATTTTATGCATCAGTAGTCCCAAATGGCTTTGATCAGTTTGCATTTCTTAGAGAATGAAAAATATGAGAAATTCTGAGCTTGATCCAAATTAGCCTTACTCCCGCAACAACTCCTCGACGACCATTTAATGGAATAATTTAATTGAAGCGGTTGAATAAATTTAAAGGTCATCGTTCTTACGATTTTAGGATTTCTAATTAAACGGAAAGAATGGAGTAATTTTGTAACAACCGCGCCGGATAAAACATTTGAAATGAATTTGGAAACAACTGATTCTCCTTTTGAAGGGTTTTATTGACCTTATTTTTTAAATGTTTTGCGTCATTAGCCAGCCAGGCGAATTATGAAATTATACAGGCTGTCCACAAAATTTCAGCAACTCGGAGTTTTAGTCCTTTAAAGTTGCCAAGAAAAAAATATATTTAATATTTCCATAACTTCCACTCTCCTTCTCATCATGTTGAAATTTGAAATATATGTATATTTAGGCTATCAAGGTTTATCAGTTCCGAGAATATTAGAGAAGGCAATATACTGGGTGGTCATTTTTCTTCGTCTACCTCCTCATTTTATAGATTAGAATTTTTATCATGGTTATAGACAGGGCAAAATTTACTTCATTTTAGAAAATGACCCCTTTTGACAAAAATGACTACTTGCCAGTGTGTTAGGGTCGGATTTTGTAGTGAGCGCCATGAAATTAAAACGTTCGTGTCAGCAGGCGATGAAAACGAAAAATATCATTTATGGTGCTTGTTAATTGAAAATTTATTCAATTGATCGTAATTTAAATATATATCCATGTCTTCTGTGAATATTAGTTTTACCTAATTATTGTTTTGACATTTTAAACTATTCTGCTTTCAGGTAAACACGAAAGAGTACTTTTCGAGTTAATGCAAGACATTTCCTAGCAGCAAACCCTGCAAAGACGGTAATGGTTCTTTTCACGAATAAGAGGAAATTAGCACGACTAAATTTTCTAAACTCATGGGAACCCAACTCATTTGTCAAATCGAGTGAAATACCATGGTATTAAATTTAACAGCAAACTGAGTTGGAAGTACCACATTGAAAATGAATTAAATAAAGCCTACAAGATCTTTTGGCAATGCCGTGGGACCATCGAGAGGTCTTGGGGGTTATCCTCTAAGATGGCCTTTTGAATATACACGGCAGTCATCAGACCAATTGTAATCTACGGCGTTATAGTTTGGTGGCCAAAGATAAAGTGCACCACCAATATAAAACAAAAGCTAAATCACATCCAGAGACTAGCGTGTCTGGCAGTGATAGGAGTAACGAAATCCACTCAAAGACCAGCTATGGAGGCGATGTTGTGTCTGCCACCTCTCGACACATTTAGGAACGCTTCCGCTCTTCGCTTGCGAGCGGGAGGAATGTAGAATACGGCAGGTAAAATGGTGGGCCACCGGCGCATAATGGATGGGGCGTTCCAAAAGGCGCCCATTGTGGGTGCGCCGTTGGACGATCTACCGGCGAAATATAACTTGACAAAATCCTACCGTATAAAAATGTATGAACTACAAGCAAGGATACCAGAAGTATATGCAAGGATGGATCGAAAACAAATGCGGGCACTGGAACAGGAATCTTTTCGGAAGATCTGAACCTAAACGTAAATATTTCAAGCGGAGATGTTGGGAATTTTATATAGCGCCGAACAAATGACGTAACTGAATAATTACAGGAAAATATATCCAAATTAAGGCGGACAGCCAGGCAGCCCTTAAGGCAAAACAAACTCAGAGCTCATATGGAACTGCCACCTAGCTTTAGAACGTCTATCACAGGAGGACACAATTGATCTAATATGGATTAAAGGACATTCTGGGAAAGAGGGAAATGAACGCGCTAACAAACTGGCGAGTAAGGGTTCGGAGGGACAATTCGTTGGACCAGAACCACCTTTTCCCTGGCTAGATCAACCGTAGCATCCCTATTTAACGAAGAAATTCATCGTAAACACAAAGCCCAATGGGCATCAATAACAACATGCCGACGGACTTACGCATTCATTAGAATGCCGTGCAGGAAAAGGGCAAAACTATGCGTACAACTTTCAAGAAATAACCTCAGGAAACTTGTAGGGATTTGGAAAGGTCACTGTCGATTAAACAAACACCACCACAGAATGGAAATTATAAACGAACCGAGTTGTAGGCTGTGTTAAGAAGAAGATGAGGGTGTCGAGTACGCGATGTGTCTCTGCCCGGCACTATTATCAATCAGATGATCCACACTGTGGGCTTCTGGCCTAGTGTGGCCAGTTTGAAAGAGGCTCACCCAAGGGACGTTCTTTGGTTCCTCAACAAGGTTGGGTGACTGAATGAATGACCAAGGACACATCAATCACGGGGATAGCACAATGGGCCCGGAAAGGGTGGCCTAAGTGCTGGCCTAAACTCTAGCAACCCCCCTCAAATCCAGAATCCAGACATTGTAAACTTATTTTCGACGATTTTAGGAATATCTTTCTCTACCTTAGAAGGCAAAGCATATTTTTGAAATAAACCATATTCTTTTACAGGGCTAAATTTAAAAACTAGCCAATTTAATTACTATTTAAAATGAAAAATATGCTTTTAGTGAGACCGGAAGGGACATTACTTGATAGCACTTTTCCCGTCGCCGATTGAACATAAATCTGTGACCCTATACAAATACGGAAGGTGGGTGAAATAAACTACCACTCAGTAATATAGGTTTTAAACTTCAACACAATTGGTCAACGGCTTGTTGACTTATTGATTATATTATAGGTATTTTTCTTCAATTTGAAAGCCTATAACAAATTTTTCGTTAAAAATTGTTTTCATATGTCATATTTTTTTATCATCTTGAATCTATAGCAAAGCGTTATCGGTAAAATTTGCGGACATTCTGTAAATTTTCACTTAAAGAATAAGATTAAAATTTTGTGATTTTGACTTTAACTGAAAAAATCTCAAAAAATCTAGATTTTCAAAACAACATTTTTAAAAAAGAATTTAAAAGTTTTCAAAAGAGAGAATCGGCCAAACTCTTGTCATTAATTCTTTGAATTGAATCCAAAAGAGCTAAGGTGTGATTTGGGGTTGAACTCCAAATATGAGAAGAGTATTCTAACTGGCCTAACTTGAGCTTTGTATAGTGTGAGTAGCTGATAAGATGTGAAGTACTTTTTAGCTCTAAAAAGAAAGCCTAGCTTCTGAGAGGCAGCCTTGGCAATGGCGGGCACATGATCGTCCCAAGAGAAGTTAGTGCTCGCATTCACCCCTAGGATAGACAGATTAGATCCCATCGGGAGGATTTTACCGTCCATTAGTATGTTTGTTGCATTATCCCTTAATGTTTTCTTAGAGAAAACCACGGCCTGAGTTTTTGAGGCGTTGAAGTCGACTAGATTTCTCTTACCCCATTCCAGAATGATTTCGAGATCACGATTAATTATCTGTATCTGCTGTTCCCTTAGTCGATCTGAAGCAGCAACGGATAATGCTTTTTCGGAGAAAAAAAAAATGACACCAGGCTACTATCATCTGCGTAGCTGTATATTGGATTGGAAGTTGAAGTTATGTGGAACAGAAACAGATAAGGAGACAGGATAGACCTCCGAGGCACCTCTGCATTAATCGCAAATGTCTCGGATGAGATGCCATCGACGACGACCTGAAGACATCTGTCAGCGAAAAAATTGGATATCAAATGACAGAGTCCAGGGAGGAAGACCATAAGATGGTAATTTGGCGGGAAGAGATCGGTGCCAGACTCTGCCGAAGGTTTATAGTGAAAATGTCGAAATTTTGATTTTCGATTTTAAAGTGGAAACTTTAAGAACGTATTTTTATAAATGTCTTCTGGGTTCAACTTAATGCGTTTAGTTTGTGGTTGTAGTTAAGTAGAAATTATTTCAATTCATACAACATTTTTATGGTTAATGTCTTTTGTTTACTTTTAATTATATAAAATACGTATACTGGAATAATATGGGACAAATATTCGTTCAATCTTTTATTATTATTAAATTAAACAATTTTCTATCTTCAAGATGTATTTACTCGAGTTTGTAGGTCTTATTTTTTTTAGGTTTATATTTATTACTCAATCAACCGTCCAAATCTTTAGAAATGTTACCTACAAAAAGGTTTAGCATTTTGTTGCCTATTGGGGAAAATCTCGTGAAATGGGGTCCATTTATTTATTTTTCAGAACATTAGGGATAACCTTGTAATAAGGGTGTTTTAGATTGCGGCAGGCATCGATGGTTTCGTAAGGTTATTGCCGACGTTCGGATATAATTTAATTATAATCACTTTACTTTGTGCAAGCAAAGGTATTTCGTTTGCTAAGCATTCTGCCTCTTCAGCATAATGGCAACCCGCATTCCAAATTAATGTACAAGCGTTATTAGCTTAGTTTACCTTCCTAGAATGATTTCCCTGTTTTATAAATGAAGATCCCTTTGTGTTGCATATTAAATGCATTTGCATCACATTCGCAGCACTATGTAGGAAAATTTCATTTTCAGTGCTCTAGAATTATATAAAAAGTAAACTTCCGCCCCCCCCCCATATATTTTACATGAAATTTGGGGAGTGAAAATACTTTATTATTGGTCACAGATGATGTAATAAGGCCATTGTACCTAATAATATGAAATGCCAAATGAAGCCATTTGAAAGTAATTAAAAGTCTTATTGAGTATTTGATTTAAAGTAGATTTGATACATCAATAAATAAATAAAAAAGTTTTTCAGCATTTCAGAGTATGCTCTATTTACCTGCTGACAGCGAAACATCTTATTGTTATCGAATTCTTGTACTAGTTGAAATGTGTCCGCGAAAATGGTTCTTCGTTTTTCAACAATTCGTTCCATTAAACTTTAAAACGTTTATGCTGTCAAATGCTGTAGCCAGCTATTTAATCCTTAAGTGTGAACATTTCATTTTCATATCACTAGTCTGGACATGGGGTCCCACAGATTCCTATATTTGAGGGGACATTTTGACTACAAATATTAATAAATTTGATCAACTAGAGTTGGAAGGGCATACATAGTTTTTAAGTGAAAATATTTATACTAAAAGTAATTAATTTTTGTAATGAGGAAACTATAATTATTACCAAAAATCAATATTTTTACTCTTGACATCAGATCACTTTGGAATAATTTTGTTAAACTTTTTTATATAAAATCAACAAAAATCTGAGTTTTTCTTCGAGTCTATTAATAATCAAGCAAAAAAAGGAAAAAAAGGCTAGTAATTAAAAAAAATGACAATCTATCGATATTACTAAATTTCTTAGCATTCTTTACAGAAGAGCTTTGAACGTTGCAGATATACTGATTTGTTGCATGCTAGACATGTATTCATTGTCTTTCTATGTAGTCAAGTGTAGATAGATGGCATTCTTTTTTTTTATTTTAGCCAGATTCTTGAGGATAATCATTTTATTTTTTTCATTACCCAAAATGGTCTAGAAAGTTAAACTTATATCTCTTAGCAATGCTTTTGTTGAGATGCGTATGAGACAGGAGAATTAGTGATTTTTTTTAGATGTGTTTTTATATGCATAGTGTTTTTCATTTTCAGCGGTCCATATTTGAAATGAATTTGTAAGTGACATCCCAAAGACATTATTTTTAATTTGAAGAATATACAGTGACACTTTGGAAATTGTAACAATCGAATGAGCCCCGCGGTTTTGCTTGAGAAATCGGATTATGAGAATAATGTACAGTTACGTGTACTAGATAGCACCTCAAAATTTTAAGTATGTAATCCAAGAAATAAACCCATCCGAACTTTTTCTGCGGACATTTTTATACACAGTGATTCAAAAATATTGTTACGCACTTATCGGTTCGATTGATTACACTTATCGAATAAGACCCACTTTATTACTGAACTCAACTTGGATCACCACAATTTACAATTAACTCACTTCTATTGACTTCTACTAATTGCACTGATTCTAACTGACTGACTCGAGGGAAAGCTGACCGCCTTTTTATAGTTTTGGCCGCCGGCTTCCAGAATTTTCAGGCAGATAAGGCTTATCGAATGCCGAAATTTCTGGAACGCTTATCTGGCGTTTGTTTCGTTATCGCGGCCGCTTTCCCCGTTATCAGAACCTTCTAGAAACTTTTTTTATTTACCAAATTCTGTAATTCTATTCTAAATCCTATTTCATCTATTTACATTGCGTTACAATATCTTCCGATATTTTCAGGGAGAATCGATAAGGTCACCTTTATATATTATTTCTTCCCTAATGTTATAAGATCTTAAAAAGGGGTGAAAAATATATTTTACTTTTAAAAATATCTTCCGGATCCTTCATGTTATCAAAGCGTTTTAAGGCATATGTTTATATAGACTTTTCTTTTTATTTTGGGCTCTAGAATACGAACCTGAATTTATGGTACCACTTTTAGAATCACCTTGTATAATGAAAAATTTGTGAGGGAAATATTTCGATTATTTGGCACCAATAGGTTGTCTTGTTGCCTTGTTGCCTTGCGATAAACACCACTGCTTTCAAGTAGGTGGTAAACTAGAGCTTTCAGTCGTCCGAGGTAGCACCACCCCTCGTGTCACTAGGAGGCGGTGAAATGATGCTTACATCATGTTTCTGGCCCTGGCACGTGAGTCGGTTCTTGTTATTCTTCTTTCCTCATTCTGCCCTTTTCCTTGCCTTCGTGCAAAAATTTCTGGACGTAAACTACCATCCCGTTCGGATGTCCGGGTGGAGGGTGTGCGTGGTAGTCCAAAATCGACGGAAAATTTCAATGTGCCACGAGTCAAGACTCTTTCAAAGAGGTTGTCTTTCTTGGTGACTTCAACGTACACAATATTCCCTGGTTAAGGTTTTATTTCCGAACAAACGTCGCGGGAAGGGTGGCAGAGGCTTTTGCGTCCTCACTTGCGGACTATCGCAATTGGTTGAGGAATCCACAAGAATTCCTGATGTAGTTATCCATCAACCTAATCTACTCGACCTTTTCCTTACGAATTCTCCAAATTCGTGCAAATCACTGTGACATCAACGCTTGGAAATTTCGATCACAAGCTTGTAGCAGCCTCTCGTTCGCTTCATATACCACCTTCTTCTCAGACACAGCCCCCTAGTGTTTGGCACTTTAACCCCGCAAACTGGGGAGAATTAAGAGACTTCTTTGCATCTTTTTCATGGCAAGAAGTCTGCTTTAACTCAGACAATTCTTCCTCAGTCGCCGAATCCATCACTGCAACTATCCTAGTTGGTATGGAATGCTCAGTCCCCCATTCCCAAAAAAAGTCTGCCTCCGGTAAATCTTGGTTAAGCAAAAAATATGCTCGTGCTGTGTCCTGCAAAAATCGCGCATATCGTGCTTACGAAGTAATCCCTCAGTCGAGACTCGTGCCACCTTTATAGATGGACGAAATTTTTGTAAGCAAGTTATGGACGGGGCAAAAAGTGATTTCGATCGTAAAACGCACCAGAGGCTTATCAACTCTCCGAACGGTTCCAGGTCCTTTTGGGGATTTGCAAAATGGATTGGAAAAAATGTTACATGTTCAAAATTTCCACCTTTACTCGATGACAACAACAATATTGCGACTACTCCAAAGAAAAACGCTGACCTGCTAGTCTTAATCTTTGCTGAAAATTCCAACCTTGATTGTCGAAACACAAAACCCCCTATTCTTTCTAAAGTTGGAACTTCAAAGCCTGAAGTTGGTTTTAGGTACACAGTCAGGAAGATAATTCTTCAGTTCGACACATCGAAAGCTTCTGGCCTTGATGGTATCGCCGCTATTGTTCTTCAGAAGTGCGCTCCACAGTTAAACAAATTGTTTACACTTTCTTACAACAAAGGTGTATTCTCTGTTATCTGGAAATTTGTTAGGATGCAGCCTGTCCCTAAAAAGGGACAAAAGAATCTGGTTAACAACTATCGTCCTATATCTTTGTTTTCCGTTATATCTAAAGCGATGGAAATGGTTACTAAAGTCAAGATTCTCAGATATCTGGAGAAGAATAGAATCATTTCAGACAGGCAATACGGGTTCAGACAACAACTGGCGATCTATAGGCATATGTTACTCATATCTATAACTCAGCTATGGAAAACCATTGTGAGGGTAGGATTGTGCCATTGGATATCTCAAAGGCCTTCGACAGAATCTGGTATCGATCTCGCCAAATTAACATCTTATGGTCTTCCTCCTGGACTATGGTATTTGATATCCAATTTTCTGGCGGACAGATCTCTTCAGGTCGTTGGTGATGGCATCTCATCCGAGACACTTCCTATTAATGAAGGAGTGCCTCATGGGTCTGTCCTATCTCCTACTCTCTTTCTGTTACACATAAACGATCCCTTAGCTTGAACTTCCAATTCGATATATAGTTAAGCAGATGATAGTAGCCTGGTGTCAACTTTATTCTCCGACAAACCATTATCCGTTGCTGTTTCAGATTGGCTAAGGGAACAGCACATCTGGTTGACTTCAACGCCTCAAAAACTCGCAGTTTTTTCTAAGTAAACATCAAGGGGTAATGCAGCAAACATACTCATCCCGATGGGATTTATTCTGTCTATCCTAGGAGTAAATGCGAGCACCAACTTCTCTTGCGACGATCATGTGCGCGCTGCTAGGTTTTCTTTTTAGAGCAAAAAATTACTTGACATCTCATCAGGTGCTCACTCCATACAAAGCTCAAGTTAGGCTATAGAGCTTTTAAGCTATGGAATTCGTTACCGAACGAATTTTTTTCCAGAAATTACAATTTATCCTTGTTTAAGAAGATGGTTCATTGCCATCTATTCTTGTTTTCGCATCCTACTCGCGGTGCTCTGAAGGTGTAATGGGACTGGCCTTTGTGAGTGACTTGAACTTAAAAAAAAAGAGGTTTAAATATAAGCAATGTGACTTAATATATCAAAGAACACAGATAGTAATAAACAACAACAAATGCATGCTTACATGTAAACGTCAATTACTCGAAAAAGCTGGGGTTTATCAAAGTGCAACTTTTTTTTGCTAAATAATCATCTTAATTTTTTCATGATATATGTAAAAAACAAAAAAATTAGGAATAAAATATTGAAATGTGCCTTCTTAAAAGGGGGGGAGGATGTGACAAATATGTTGTAAATGCGTGTTTAAGTGCCTTGTATTTGAGTTTAAAATGTTATTTGGATAGAATATATGGCCAAAAGATGATATTTGTCAACTGTCTTTGCCTATAACTATCATCATCTTAAATCTAACTAAGCTTAGAGGACATTTTACATTTTTTAATAAACTATATTAATTATTTTATAACAAATATTGAAAATGCCAACCCCCCATTCTTCTGTACATAGACTGTCGAACTTTATCGCTATAACTCGGAGAGTGGGCATCTTAGGACGCATGTTTTTAGTAAGATAAAGTTTTATTTTGGTCCCAAGAATATGCTCTTTAAATATGTGCACATAATTTTGAATCATCTGTACATATATGTCCTTACTTTTTGATGTTATATTCAACCTGAAGACATCTCTATAATGTTCTGTCCAACATGATGGGGATATTATGCATACTGATGAATATTTTACGTATGAAATAGTATTCCAGCATTGGAACCAATATGGAATTCATATTGGCTGCAATATAAATGATCTATATTATGTATAAAATATGTATGTAACATCCTTTCCCATATGTATTACATATACATCTCAGTAATTCTCATATAAAATGAAATTGAATGTGAAATGTTAAAGGGGTGCGCGATGCCATTTCTTTTGGCAGTGGTTCGATGGTAAATATAAAAACGTAGTAACATATGCCAACTGCGTAAAATCGGTACCGCATGTAAGCGATTCGAACTAAAAAACTGGGGCACAAGATGATATTTTATTTATACGCGACGTGTGTGATCTTTATACCATAAAAGCGGCAGTTTCCTCAATTTCCTGAGGAAAACGACTTTGTCATTGTTCGTGAAAAGCCTGAACATTTCCCACGTAACTAAATATGCTTAGTAAAAACGCGGTATGGTGATGGGTCTGCTTTATTGGATTTTGACTACTCTGATATCCGATTTTAATGATTAAGTCTTTAAACAATTTCTAAAAAGGACACAAAGAAAACTGATTAATTTTATGTTTTATTTGACTTCTAGATTAATAAATATTTTTACTCTGTCACGTGTGCTTAATTTATAGTACCTAATCATTTTTACATCGCTCAAGGGTTTTAAAATGTCCTAAATTCAGCCAGAGCACTATCTCTTTGTTATATTTCACTAGCTAACAAAGTGCTGCATCCAACAGCATGTTTTTAATGCATCATTTTTCACAACTTATCTGACTTTTATCGCCAACATGCATGCTTTCGAGGATTCCAAAAAGTAAACCCTTATTTTGAGAAGTTATTGTTTTTCAACTCTTAAATTTTCCTTCATTTTTTTTTCTTAAAAAGGCATCTGTAGTTGTTTAAAATGACATTGTTGGAAATATTGGTTTTTCTTTTTTTATTACTGAAGAGTGGTATATGTGTAAATGTAAACAGGGTGTTTCAGTTTTAGTTTAGAAGGCTTAAAAACAAAAACTAAAAAAAATCGTCCTTTAAAAACACTAAATCAAACAATTGATCTTCTCCGATAGGGTACGGCGCTACAGATCTCAATAAATAATACTTTACATTGTATAATTGTATACAGTATTAAAAAGATAAACCACTCATTTGAATAATACGTATAAAGAACAAAATGATACTATTTATGCAATGGGGACCCAGAATATTCCAAGTACAGTAATATCATTTGCGGAAAAGTAAATTTCTCTAATAACATTTTCGACGTTTCAAACATAAGTGAATTGTTAAGTATTTAAAGCGATTAGAAAATTATTACCCTGAGAATAAGTAACGGTTTCTTCTCATTTGCTTGGAAGCGTAAGAAAACGAGTTTTGTAGGCATACTGTTTACATCTAACACAATCAAATTTTATTTCGGAATATCTACGCAATCCTTACTAAAGGGATAATTAAATTTGAGGCAGTTTGTTTCGAGAAGGGTTCTTTATTAATGTATATAGCAACGTAAAGTTAACAAAGTCTGGAGATAAATGTTGAAATTAGCAATCGCATCAGATTAGATCGGTGTTGGGTGCTATAAATTTTCTTAAAGTTTTATACACATTCTTCGTTAAAATTTAATCAAGGCTGGAAAGTTCGGTGAATTGTTACTAAAACAGCCAATTGATGTATACATAAATAATGAGTTATGTTCTAAAGTTCTCTAACAAAAAGTTTTTATTATCTGGTGGTAACTGTAATCAGCTTTCATTATAACTTTGTCTTTAATAAGACATTGCCAAGTTCTGATTAATTTTGCTTTTTAATTATGCATGTACATTTTTAAAACTTGAACAAAAACTAAATGTTTGGGAAAATTTTGATTTATCCATAACTTTGTTGTTTCAGATATTCGACTAAATTCTTGGATTAGGCATTTTGAACCCGCTTATTATGACCCTTTGCATCTTAGAAGTCAGCATAGTCGGATTAGGAGGAGCCTTTCTGGAAAACCATTCTTCCTGAGATTGGAAGTTCGCGGTCTTGGAAGGTTAGTAAGTTATAAGAGGTCAATCTCACTCTTATCTCAGTCCGTTTGTCCGTCTATCACTCAGGTGTTTCTCAAAAACTACTCTCCAATGTGTGATTCGAAATTTGGTTCAACGTCTTAATAACGCACACATATGTCTGTCGCCGGTCAAAGATAAGGAAAAAATATTTTAGATTAAAATTAGAGTTTAGTTTAATCCAAAGAAAATACAATGGTTAATAGTTACAACTGTCATTTGGAAGGTCTACCTGTCAGGATTGTAATAGTTATTTATTATACAAGGAAAAACAGATTTTAGCTCGAGGATGTGTTTGTTTCCGGGCGGGAAGTGGTGGGAAAAAATACATCGAGAGGTAAAATCTAATATTCATTTCCGTGCATAACTCACTATTTTTTTTCTATGATGGAAAAAAAACGACGATTTAATATTAAAAGAAAACATTACAATCAGAAAATCAATCGATGTGAAATTTGTTGCAGTTTAGATATGCGCTGCTAAGTAAACTTTTGAAATAATCGATCGTCTGTGTAGGTGATTGCCTAGGCCGTCTATGGAGGATGTTCGCAAATTTCACCGACAACGATTGACAGCAGATTGAGAATGAAAAATAAATACAATTTATTGAAAACAAAATAGTGAACAGTTTTTAGTTTCTGAGTAGCAGACCTTTAAATGTGGCAAAAAAGTATTTAATTAATAACTACAATCCTTTTGCCGATCGTTTCGAACTTTAAAAATATAAACAGTAGAACTCCGTTGGTCAGACCTCGGATGGTCCGACTCTCTGGGTAAACCAATCTTCATCTTCAGCCGACCTTTTTTCTATGTAAGTTTTATTAAAAAGAAAGATGGTTTTGAAGTGTCTTAAGTAAATTAAATGACATCTCTACTCTTTCCCTTTTGATATAATTTAAAATATGGAATGATAGAGATGCAAAAACCTGTTATTTAAATCTGCAGCAGGAAACAATTTTTTTCCTTTTGTTGTTTATATTTAAAATATTACATACTACATACATATGGATAAAAAATAAAATAAAATGTATTATACTAGGTATAATATGTATGAGCGCCGTTTAGGACATAATTAGAGTTTAACTTTCCTGATCGGCTATAAAAATTATCCGAGATATAACTAGCTTTATGACGGAAAGTCAATTGTCAAATGTCATATTTTTAAGAAATATGGAATAAACATTTGAAATGTCGATATTTTTCCTGAAATTTAAAACTTAAAGCCGAACTTAATAAAAATGTTGAAATTTGCTTTTTCGTCTCTATAGATCGATTTATTAGAATCAGTCTTTGATTAGAATAACAAAATATCGAGAAGTAAACAAAGTTTTTCGTATAAGTTTAGATTCATAAGCCAAATAGAATCAATATATCAAATACATAAATTCGCATAACTTACATTATTCATACCTTTTTATCTCCGAGCTGCTCTCATATTCAACGTAAAGCGGTGTGCATTTTCCTTACCTTCGGGCCGTAGAACTTTTGGCCGGGGCACATTTGTTCGAGAATTTTTCAAACTTGCCTGGTTTACAAACTTTCAGCAGATTTGAAAAGTTACAAAGTTATTTAACTTAGTTGAACAAAATACCCTATTATCGTCTTTAAAAGGAAAAACTGGCAAAATGGCAATATAATTTTACTTTTAAATCTGTTTCAAGTGAAAGTATTTATTGCATTGTAATTTGAACAGTCAGGAAGTACGTCTGTCTGAATTTATCCAGAGCTCTTTTTGATTCTTTTACTTGTGAAAAATAACCGTCAATCTGCAGATATTAATTAGCATTTATGGTTTATTATGAACTTTGCTTAAAACGAACCGATCTCGTGGGTCACTTGAGGTTCGTTATAAGGGGACATCAGTCTATTTTGGCGATGTTGCGTGTTGATGAATAATTTAGTAATGGGCATAATGATTTGGATCAAACGCAAAAAGTTTATGTGTAATGCATTTGATGAGCTCAATATTTTTTTGATCATGTTTAGTGATTCATCTGTCGCAACATTCACCAATTTCTTTCATTCATTACATGTTGACCATGCCTATGTTATGGGCTGGATTGTAACCAACCTCACTGCATAACTTCATGATATAACTATATTTTCAACGACTTGGGAAAGATTTTTAATGCTAAATCAAAATAAAGACGTTGGGGCATTTTTGCCAGGATCGTTAAAGTCACACATGCCGACACTTGCAATTGTGAGTCTGCTCGCGAATAGGTGGTAATATCGCGTCACTGTATCCCTCACGTATAGCAACATGTCAAAACAGTCAACAACTAATTCAACTCGCCAATCACGATTCTCTGGCTATATCGACAAACTCCAAAGGCATGGACTTTTTTCTTAATCCAACCTTGAAATAGCGTGACTTAATATCAAAACTTATGGTAGATTAGAGGTTCACTGGCGAAACCTACGATTAAACAATTAGGGGGGGGCTCAAAATACTTAAAACTGAAAAGAAAGTATGGTTAATCAGTATGAAAAATAATATGTAGGATGTCCATTGAAAAATATGTTCGGGGCCTTTTCAAATAATTTGCTAATATTTAAGGAGCATAATCCCTTGGATCATTTTAAGAAAAAAGTTTATATCAACATAGGTGTGGAACCTGCTTTATTTTTAAGATACAGGGTCTTGCAAATGAGGAAAAAATTTAGTTTTTCTTTAAAAAATTTGAAACCTCCAGAAATATTTTTTTCAATGTTGGTATATACTAACTAGGCATAAAAACGCATTTTTTGCAGGAAAAATATTTGTTCTACTTCTATCAGTGGCGTCCGTGCTAACATGTCCTCGAGTATTCACAAAAAAAAATACGCCACTGCTTTTTCTTTTTCAAAATAGGTATTAATTTCATAAACATCCTTTGTAGAAATGCCCCCTTAATTACTTTTTTTCCTATGACGAACGGTTTTCGATTAATATGTCCTTGACCATTTTTAGTCAGAAATGTAAAAAGAAAAGAAATCACGCCACCGATTTTTATTTTCAAAATAAATATTGTTTTCACTAGGACATTTTATTCCTTAGTAAAAATTCCCCCTTAGCTTTTTTGTCCGACGAATGGTTTTGATTAATAAAATAAGATGCATTTCTTTAGTTTTTAAAGTTAAATAATTTGTTTAATGGAAAACCTTCGTCAGACGAAAAAAGGTCAAGGAAGCATTTTTACCAAAAAGTAAAAGTTGTTTATGAAATTGGTACTTGTTTTGAAAAAAAACATTGCCGCTACCGTTCGTTTCGTTTAGAATACTCAAGGACTTGTTGGCGCGGTTAATATCTACTAAAATTCAGAAAAATATTTCGTCGGTTTTAATATATTTAAGGAAAAATCAAATTGTTTATTAATTTTCAACACCATATATCTTAAAAATATGTTCCGGGCCTGTGTTGATGCGAACTTTTTTTTTAAATCGTTCAAAGATTATGCTTTTTCAATATTAGAATCTAATTCGAAAACACCCTGCATATAACTTTAGTAAGTATCTGAAAAATTTTATTTTCAGAAAAAAACTGACTTGACTACGCTACTGAACTTAACGTAAAAAAACTATAGCAAGATCAGTTTTACCTTTTTGGTACAAGGAGGGATATTGGAAATATGGAGCATGGCTAAAAAAAGGAGAACTAAGCTAAGAAAGGCAGTCATGGCAATTTTGAGACTGGAATCTTCCATTTGATCAAAAATAAAGTGAAAATCCCAACACACTTTTTTTAATAATACCCCCGAAAATGTGCCGAAAATGGGACACCCTTTATCTAAGGAAACTAAAACTAAACTGAAAGTCAACTCAAGACTAAACTATTAAACGAATCAAAATCTTAACTTCAAACTGATCAAATTGCAAACCGGGTTTTTTTACCACACACACACACACACACACACACACACACACACACACACACACACACACACACACACACACACACACACACACACACACACACACACACACACACACACACACACACACACACACACACACACACACACACACACACACACACACACACACACACACACACACACACACACACACACACACACACACACACACACACACACACACACACACACACACACACACACACACACACACACACACACACACACACACACACACACACACACACACACACACACACACCACACACACACACACACACACACACACACACACACACACACACACACACACACACACACACACACACACACACACACACACACACACACACACACACACACACACACACACACACACACACACACACACACACATTAAAAATAACTTTAATGTAACGATTTATTAATTTTTTGTACACATTCGAAATTATTTTCTGTGATACTTTTACTAACACAATTCATAATTATTATTCCTTGATATCGTGTGAACCTATCTCTTTTTGAGGGGGAGTGTCCTAACTGTATCTGTTGGGTGAGCAGAGTATAGATTGTACACATTTTTTGTTCTATAGCTTCTAAGTGCATTAGTGCAAATTTCTAATACTACTACTATGTTCGCGCATGTAAGTTTATGTTGAGTTTCTAATAGATGCTTTGCAAAATTTTATCTTTCTGGACACACTGTATTATATGTATTATATCCAGATTATTGGAAAGAATGTAGATTGACCCCGATATACAAAGCAGGAGCCAAAAATTTAATTATAAATTATAGACCTGTGGCAATTATTAGTGCAATATCAAAAGTTTTTGAAATCATCGTGTATGATCTAATTTTTAGCGAGGTAAAAATGGAAATTACAGAGACCCAACATGGGTTTATGCCCCACCGGTCAGCGGTAACAACTCTAGTAAACCTAGTACAAGATGATAGAGAGGCAATAAATAGGAACAGTCAGCTGGATATAATCTACATGGACATGTCGAAAACGTTTGATAAGTTGGACCATCAACTACTTATATTCAAATTAAAAGGTTTTAATATTCATGATTCACTAATTAATTTGCTAATGTCGTATCTAACAAACCGAAAAATGTTTGTAAAGATCAATGGATTTTGCTCCACTATCTTTGTGCCAACTTCAGGGATACCCCAGGGTTCAAATTTGGGACCACTTTTATTTCTACTTTTTGTAAATGATTTACCTCAAGTTATCAAGCACTCGAAAAAATTACTTTTTGCAGACGACTTAAAATTCTACTCGGAAATTACCTCTATAAATGATTGCATTCAATTGCAGGAAAGTATACAGTCGGTAACAAAATGGTGTGCTGGGAATAAATTATTTCTAAATTTTTCCAAATGTTCCGTTTTGACCATATCACAGAAAAAGCAAATAATTAATTTTAATTACATGATGGATGGAAAATCTATTACCCGCTTGGACAAAGTTAAGGATCTGGGAGTTCATATTGACTCATTTAACTTTTATATACCACATCGAGACAATAATAAAAAATAGCATAAGGAAATTTGGCTTCATGGTAAGGAATACTCAAGAATTCATCGATATTGCGGCCATAAAACTGTTATATAACAGTCTAGTAAGAAGTAACTTGGAATACTGTAGTATTGTCTGGTCCCCACGGTATGCCGTGTATATAAACAATGTTGAAATGGTGCAAAAAAAATTTATGAAATATCTACACTTTAAAGAAACCGTTAATTATAATAATGTAACGCAATGTAAATAGATGAAATAGGATTTAGGATAGAATTGTAGAATTTAGTAAATAAAAAAGGTTTCTAGAAGGTTCTGATAAGGGGAAAGCGGCCGCGATAACGAAACAAACGGCAGATAAGCGTTCCAGAAATTTCGGCATTCGATAAGCCTTATCTGCCGAAAATTCTGGAAGAACGCGGGCCGAAACTATAAAAAGGCGGTCAGTTTTCCCTCGAGTCAGTCAGTTAGAATCAGTGCAATTAGGAAGTTAGTAGAAGTGAGTTAATTGTAAATTGTGGTGATTCAAGTTGAGTTCAGTAATAAAGTGGGAATAAATCCATCACGTGTATCAATTCGAACCGATAACGCACGTAACATCTGGTGTCAGAAGCGGAATTATTCGTGGATTGTGCTTTATTACTCGAAAAAAAGTCTTGCCAGGTGCCGTAATTGACTTTATCTCGGACCTTTTAAACTGTTAAATAGTTATACGAGGCTCGTCAAATAAATTCGTGAACATTCAAATACGCTTTATGGATACGAGATTAAAATCGGCCAAAATGGAACAACAATTACAAGCGTTATTAGCAATGTTTAAAGACAAAGAGGAAAAAGAAAAAGAAAAGGAGGAACAAAGAAGACAAGAAAAAGAACAGAAGCAAGAACGAAGACGACAGGAAAAAGAACAGGAGGAAGAACGAAGACGACAAGAAAAAGAACAGGAAGAAGAACGAAGACGACAAGAAAAAGAACAAGAGGAAGAACGAAGACGACAAGAAAAAGAACAAGAGGAAGAACGAAGACGACAAGAAAAAGAACAAGAGGAAGAACGAAGACGACAAGAAAAAGAACAGGAAGAAGAACGAAGACGACAAGAAAAAGAACAAGAGGAAGAACGAAGACGACAAGAAAAAGAACAAGAGGAAGAACGAAGACGACAAGAAAAAGAACAGGAGGAAGAACGAAGACGACAAGACAAAGAAGAAAGACGACAAGAAAAACAAGAATTGCATAGTCTACTAGCAAATATAACTGAAAAAATGAAAGAAGAAGTGAAAGAACAAATTACAGGAATGCGAGAAGAAATGCAAGAAGAGATTGGCGAAGTTAGGGAAGAAATTGGGGAAGTAAAAGAAAAATTCAACAGCAAGCTTCTCGATTTGGAAAATGCAACAAAGAGGGAGATCAGCAACATAAAAAATAACATGAAAAAGTTGCTAAGTGGACAAAGCACACAACATGAATCCGAAAGTGTACCTGCTAGTTCTTCCCAAAAGGTAAAACCTCCAACCTATGACGGAAAAACATCCTTCCACACCTACAGAAAACAGTTCGAAGCTGCTGCTAAGGCCAATCAGTGGACGGAAGAAGCAAAGGCAACCTCATTAGTGGTATCCCTGCGCGGAGATGCTCTGGAATTACTCCGAACTCTATCGGATCAGGAACAAGCCAATTATGAAGATCTAGTTAGGGCTTTAGAGCTAAGATTTGGGGACCACCATTTGCAGCAAGTTGTCCAGTCGCAGCTGCTAGTGAGAAGGCAGAAAAGTGGCGAAACCCTGCAAGAATTCGAGGCTGACGTGAGAAGGCTGGCGTATATTGCCTATCCAACAGCACCAACCGATTTTCTGGAACTTCACGCAGTTAGAATTTTCATAGAAGGAATAAGAGACCCGGAAGTCCAGAGAGTGATACGCTTGTCGAACGTCCGAACATCAAGGGAGGCACTGATTAGAGCCTTGGAGGTTGAAGCCGCTTACAAGGTTTCAGAGCCAGGTGCGTCACGGAGAATTAGGAAAGCTGACATCGAAGAGGCCGCGAATGACACTGATCTCGCGAACATGAGCGCTAACATAAAAGAAATGAATGCGAGTATGAGCGCTAACACGAAGGAAGTAAAGGGAATGAACGCAAACATAGGCGCCAGCTTAAAGAAAATGGACGCGAGCATCCAAGAACTGGTAGGAACTCTTAAAGGCAGATCCAACAGAAGCACATGTTACAACTGTGGCAAACCGGGGCATTTCAAGAAAGACTGCAGGTCGGCCCCAAGAAGTCGACAAGCCCCACAGCAGGAAAACTAAAATCAGCCAGTGGGAAGGGGCACTCACTGGCTGGTGTCGAGCAACGAGCCCCCAAAACTCTTTCCATCAAACAGATAAAAAGGACCATGGAAAGTTTAGTAGTTGCAGCCAGCGTAGATGGAAGGAATGTACAGGCCACAGTCGACACAGGCGCCATGGTTACTTTGGCACGAAGGAACATCCTACCGTCGCGGCCGAGGGTGCTGTCGCAAAGAATGGTCCTCAGAACGGTTACGGGAGATACTGCGCCAATTATAGGAGAGGCAGACGTCATGATTGGTCTGGGAAAACTAAGGATTTCGCATCGGGTGTTGGTGGCAGATATCGAAGACGAACTGATTCTGGGGATGGACGTAATCAGGCAACATGGCTTTACTTTCGACCCAGCGCAGAACATTTTAAAGATTGGAAATGAAGAGCTTGTCCTGACTACACCAAAGGACACTCCAAAGGAGGTAAAACTGTTTGCCTGCGAAACAGCTGTAGTGGAGGGAAGCAGCGAGAAGACGGTTATGGCTGTGATGAAAGGAGATTTGGGCTGCTGCGTTGGATTAGTGGAACCGACCTATGACATTTCCAAGAATTTGCTAGTGGCGAGATCCGTGGTTAAAGCATGTCAGAAGGTACCTGTGAGAGTTGCCAACGTGTTCCCAACAGCACGCTCAATCAAAAAGGGTACTACTCTGGCAGTCTGTACCCCGGTAGCCTCAATAAGCTCCTTGGGAGACAGTTGAGCGCCAGTACAGGAAACGAAGATTGGGCAAGTCAAGTTGGAAGTGGACTTGAAACACTTGTCCAAGGAAGAAGGCTGGCTAGGTCATTTCTAAAGAAAAACCACGGCGTTTTTACCGATGGAGACCGAAATCTAGGAAGGACCGACGTAGTTCGACACAAAATCAACACCGGCGATGCAACACCTATTCGTCAACCCCCTAGAAGATTACCGGTGGCCAAGCAAGAGGAAGTCGCGGGACTGGTTAAGAAGATGATGAAGAATGGAGTCATCGAGAAGTCCAATAGTCCATGGTCTTCCCCTGTAGTCTTGGTTACAAAGAAGGACGGCTCAACAAGATTCTGTGTCGACTACCGGAAATTAAACGACGTCACTAAAAAGGACAGCTACCTCTGCCAAGAATTGATGACACCCTAACGACCTTGTCTGGGTCCACCTGGTTTTCAACTTTGGACTTGAAAAGTGGATATTGGCAAGTGAGCATAGACCCCGACGACAAAGAAAAGACGGCCTTTTCATCTGGGAGTGGATTATATCAGTTCACGGTTATGCCTTTTGGACTATGCAACGCACCGGCTACTTTCGAACGTCTAATGGAACTGGTACTTCGAGGACTCACTTGGAAAACCTGCTTGGTTTACCTAGATGACGTCATGGTGATGGGCAAGAGCTTTAAAGAACATTTGGAAAATCTTCAAGAAGTTTTCGACAGATTAAAGCAAGCCAACTTAAAGCTGAATCCAAAGAAGTGCTCTTTGTTCCAAAGGAAAGTAGAATTTTTGGGTCACACTGTATCAGCCGCAGGAGTTGAAACAAATATCAGCAAGACTCAAGCAATTCGTGACTGGCCAAGACCCAAAGACAAACATGAACTGAGGAGTTTCTTGGGGCTGTGTACCTATTACAGAAGATTTGTGAAAGGTTTCGCCAACATCGCTGCGCCGTTGCATCAACTAACGGAAGGAAGAAGGCCGTACGTCTGGACTCCAGACTGTGATACCGCTTTCCGAAAATTGAAGTCCGCCTTGTGTACAAGCCCTATCTTGGCGTATCCTCAGCAGAATGGGAAGTTCGTGTTAGACACTGATGCCAGTAACGTCGGCATTGGGGCTGTGCTGTCCCAAGTTCAAGGCGGTGAAGAAAGAGTCATCGAATATTACAGCAAGATCCTGACGAAGCCAGAGAGGAACTATTGCACCACCAGGAAGGAACTTCTTGCGATAGTGAAGGCCGTGGAACACTTCCACAAGTACTTGTATGGGCAAGAATTCCTTATCAGGACAGATCATTCGGCACTTTCTTGGTTACTCCGAATGAAGAACGCGGAGGGACAGACGGCTAGATGGTTAGAAAGGCTTCAGCAGTATCATTTCAAGGTGCATCATCGACCGGGACGACAGCATAACAACGCTGACGCTTTGTCCAGAAGACCTTGTGGTGAGTGCAAACACTGCAAACGAGTTGAGGACCATGAGGAGATGGTGGATATAAGGGTCACTTCTGTCCAGCCAGAAGACGAATGGACTGTTGAAGGTCTTCGGAAGCTACAGAGGAGCGACGCTGATATCGGACCCATATTGGAATGGAAAGAAGCTGGAGACAGACCGGAATGGCAAGAGGTTTCCGACAGAAGTCCAGCTCTTAAGAATTTGTGGGCTCAATGGAAATCCCTCCAGGTCGAGGACGGGGTACTGAAGAGAGCATGGGAAAGCGCGGATGGAAAGCGTGTCAACTTGCAGTTGGTGGTGCCTCAGGAGAAGATTCCACAGGTCTTGTGGGAGGTGCACAATGGGACCTCTGGTGGACATCTGGGGATGAACAAGACCCTGGAGAAGGTTCGAAAACGGTTTTATTGGGTTAACTGCAGGGAGGACGTCGAGCGGTGGTGTCGGAAATGTGTCACCTGTGCTGCATCCAAGGGTCCTCGTACGAGAACCAAAGGGGCCCTGAAGCAATATAATGTGGGAGCTCCATTTGAAAGAATTGCAATCGATGTGGCAGGACCATTCCCAGCCTCAGACGATGGAAACAAGTACATCCTGGTGGCCATGGATTATTTTAGTAAATGGCCTGAAGCTTATGCCATCCCGAACCAGGAAGCCACCACAGTCGCAAGGGTTCTTGTGGACAACTTCATCTGTCGATTTGGTGTTCCCTTGGAACTACACTCGGACCAGGGAAGGAATTTTGAATCGGGAGTTTTCCAAGAGGTGTGTCGTCTTCTTGGAATAAGGAAAACTCGAACAACACCTCTTCATCCACAGTCTGATGGAATGGTGGAGAGATTTAACAGGACCTTAGAGGAACATCTTTCGAAGGTCGTTTCCAAGCATCAGACCGACTGGGACCGACATCTACCACTGTTTCTGATGGCCTATCGCGCGGCAACTCATGAAACTACAAGTCAGACTCCGGCAAAAGTAATCTTCGGGAGGGAACTGCGGCTTCCGTGTGACTTGGTGTTTGGATCACCAAGGGAGATCCCCAGGGAAACGATGGGTTTCGTAGATGACTTGAGGGAAGCGATATTGGAGACGCATGCCCTGGTGAGGACGAAGATCAACTTGGCGACGGACCGGATGAAGGCCAGGTATGACGTGAATGCCAATCATGGTGGTTTCAGTGAGGGCGAATTGGTATGGCTATACAACCCTCAGCGAAAGAAAGGAGTTTCGCCAAAGTTTACGCCATCTTGGGAAGGGCCGTACAAAGTGCTGAAGAGGATCAACGACTTGGTATACAGGATCCAGCGTAGCTCCAGGAGTAAAATGAAAGTGGTGCACCTGAACAGACTATGCAAATTTAGTGGCGAAGTGACTGATTGGAACTGATCGGGACGATCATTTCTAAGGGGGAGGCAGTGTAACGCAATGTAAATAGATGAAATAGGATTTAGGATAGAATTGTAGAATTTAGTAAATAAAAAAGGTTTCTAGAAGGTCCTGATAAGGGGAAAGCGGCCGCGATAACGAAACAAACGGCAGATAAGCGTTCCAGAAATTTCGGCATTCGATAAGCCTTATCTGCCGAAAATTCTGGAAGAACGCGGGCCGAAACTATAAAAAGGCGGTCAGTTTTCCCTCGAGTCAGTCAGTTAGAATCAGTGCAATTAGGAAGTTAGTAGAAGTGAGTTAATTGTAAATTGTGGTGATTCAAGTTGAGTTCAGTAATAAAGTGGGAATAAATCCATCACGTGTATCAATTCGAACCGATAACGCACGTAACAATAACTTTGGACATTATCTGGATCTACTGAAGAGATATTCGTATCAAACATTAGAACAAAGGAGGATCCAAGCAAGTGCAATATATTTATATAAGATCCTGCACAATTTAACCGATGACATGTACATTTTATCCTTGCTACCAATAAGAGTGCCAAGAACCAATAACCAATCAGAAGACACATTTTATATATCCCAGCCAAGGACAAATATGTATCAGTTAGCGCCAATAAGCCAGTTTAGTATTATTGGAAATAAAATTAGTAGAGAAATTGACATATTCCAATGCATTTTATCTCAAATATTCGTAAAATAGATCTTAGTAATATCTATAATTTATATAATTAATTATCCTGTAATACCTATATTTAAATTTTTGATCATTGTAATCCCTACCCTGTAACTGGGCTAGCCTGTTGGGTATTGTAAATAAATAAATAAATAAATATTAGATTTAATAACAAAACTCGAAGAACAAAATTTACCTCGCAGTTTCCTTTTATGTTTTCTTTGATGTGGCAAATATGTTTTCACGTGTACCATATTAAGAATGCTTACCACTAATCAAATCATTTTTAGAAAGGAAAAATACAAATCCAAACTTAACAGCTGAGATAAATTGATTTATTTCAGGTTAACCACAACTATTTTACATTTGAAGGAAAGCATTATTTGCAAAAAGAAGGTCTTCCAATGGGTGATCCAATTTCACCCATGTTAACAAATGTATTTATGGATAATTTAGAAAACAAAATATTTAATTTTTATTAGCCGAGAAATATCCTGTTTTGGTACAGATTTGTAGATGATAAACTAGCTGGTTTTCTGGGCTCTTCTAGGCAATTAGATAAATTTTAGAGTATATTGTAACGATATGTAAATTATAGAATTTAGCAGGTCAGAAAATTTTCTAGAAAGATCTGATAAGGGAAAGAGGCCGCGATAATAAAGCAAACGGCAGATAAGCGTTCCAGAAATTTCGGCAAACGATAAGCCTAATCTGCTGGATTTTTTTAGAACCCGGAAGCGAAAGCTATATAAGGCGGACGCCGTTCCCTCGAATCGGTCAGTCAGTCAGTTAGTCAGTGCAGTTAATTAGTGAGTTAGTAGTTAGAAGTCAATAAGTGAATTAATTATTAGTTGTGGTGTTTCGAGTTTAGTTTAGAAATAAAGTGGGTATTATTCAGTGTTAATAATCATTTCGAACCGATAGCCCGCACAAATATTAATAGCCTACATTCAAATATTAAATTTGCTGCAGAAATTGAAAATAGAAATAAAATAAATTTTCTGGATTTAACCATATTAAAAATTCGGATGAATTAGAATTTTCAATTTATAGAAAACCTACTCATACAGACGTTACAATTCCGAATCATTGATTACATCCAATTTCGCACAAATTGGCAGCATACAATTCGATGATAAATAGACCTTATATGGTAGGTACCAACGAATGAAGACGATTTTAATTGAGAAATTAAGAGAAATAAACAAATAGCTTATTGCAATGAATATTTTGAAATCCATTAATAGATTAATAACTAAAAGAGAACATAAATTAGCTATTAATTCTATTTTTCCCAAACAACCAACCAACCATAAAAACAGACTATTTTGCTGTAACATATTTTGGAAACATATCAAAAAAAAAAATTAATATAATTTCTCATACATCCCAAGCGACACCTAGCTTTAAATCATATAATTCGTTAAATATCATGATTTTTAACTCAATGGAAAAAAACTCCACGACTTTGTAAATCTGGTATTTATAAATTGAATGGATCTGAGAGTAATGCGGTCTATATAGGTCAAATATCACGTAATTTTCACATCAGGTACAGCAAACATCTTGCTGCCTTCATAAATAAACAACCAGAAAGATCAAATTTTGCAAAGCATCTTTTAGATACACAACATAACCTTATGTGAGCGAACACAGTAGAACTTAATTTCTTGGAAGCCATAGAAATTTACGGATATTTACAATCTAGCTAATTTACACTTATTAATGAGCAGCTTGATCTTCTGAACACACCTCTAATTGAAGCTTTCGGATTAGACGGAATATTCATAGGAGTCTGTGATCCATGGGGCATGTTCGCATAACAACGACTAAACAAATTGCTGGTATAACCACCGATAATGCTGAAAAGCGAAACCAGGTACGGTCATAACGAACATTTATCGAAACATCGTGGAATATTTAATATATGTTATTGTTTTAATCGTTAATAAAGTTTAATAGTTATGAATAAAGAAGTTGCTATTAGAAAGTCATAGAAGTTCGTCTATTTACACCGCCCATAATTTACAATTATGTATCTATAGAAATAGCTGTACCTAATAGCCATACAATAAAATTGAGAGTTATTCAGAAATCTTTCTACCAGATATTTAAATAAAATCTAGGCTCAATGGGGTAGCATACAAATGATAACTGATATCATCTTCCGACATTGGTCTGAGAAATTGGTCGAGAATAATTTAAAAATCTGGAATAATGTGAAATTGTTACCATTATTCTCGTTATAACAAATGCACAAACAGTTTTCCTATCTACTATGCAGCGTATCCCGCGATGTTTATATTAGGCTATATTTTGGTTAATTGATAAGATAGAGACATGAACTAAAAAAATGTGGTGGGAAAACTTTTTTGCACATGTTATTTATTGTTATTAATATATGTTCTGCATTATAAATACGTTAAGGAAAAAAACCATTAGAAGTAGTCATCAATTCATAGACTTATTGTAGAACGAAATTCACATCTTTGAAGATTTTCTTGCAGTTTTGTCATTATTGCCATAAATAGTAAATAGACCTATAATGTTAAGCTATTTTTTCTTTATTGTCCGCAAATGTTGAATTTCTTTTCAAATAAATTTTACATGGGATGATTCATTTTATTGGTTTAGTTATCACTTACAGATATTAAATTTGAGACGAAACTATACGTGCGAACAGTGGAACTGCAGCAGAAGCTGTTACATTATGTGCTTCGTGAACCGCATAAATCGCCTCCAGCCAAGATATAAAAGGTGCACGCTCATCTAGTAGATAAATTATTCAAAAACTTTGAAGAGTTTTGGCAGCGCTCTTACTGATCTTTCAATTATTTAAAACCTCAAAGTTTCACATGTCTTTTTTCCAGAGTTCTGTATCAATAAATGACATATAAAACTCCAATAATTAAAAGTTTATATTGAGGTATAAATACTTGGTAATTTGCAGCAAAATATCTTAGAGCGATTCGTGATTTTCACTTTCAACATCTGAAGTTATACAGATGGATGTCATTTTAGATGTCGAACGCTGCACGAATTGAACATAGCTCTGCTATCAGTATCTCACGAGTTGAACGTGCTACTATTTAGGTCCTGAAAACACGTCTTTGTCGACACATGTTCCCTGTTGGACTATTGTTAGAGTTACAAGGGACTGAAATGTAACATTTCGATGTGGCAGCTTGGCTAATATACATTGTGTAACATATTTTGAAGATTATTGGATAAAATATGAGAAATTGGTAGCTTACGATGAAATTATTATATTTATTGTACCGTTTTCACTGTTACTTTGTTTAGGTCATCTTTAATGTTACATGGACATTTTTACGGAAAATTAGGATATCTGGTCAGTAAAGCTAAATTTTAAAATTTCGTTGTATTAATTCGACAGATATATCACTAGTGCACAATGCAAAATTACATAATTCCATTTATACTGTGTTTAATAAATGAAACAATTAGTAGACTATGACATTATTGGAAAGGCACATTGCTGATTAAATTGACATTAAGTTGTATTGGGTTGTTTTCGACTGTTATCTTGGTAGACTGAGTTTGAAAAACTTCTTGGTTGTATTTCAGAAAGACAGCATCTATGGAAAGATTAAAATGGGGCATAAAAAGAGCGATCATTTTCCTTTGTTTCGATAAAACAAAACACTGGCGAAAGCCGTGTAATTTTCGTTTGGCAAATAAACGTTCCCGTTGTGAAGCTGGGTGTCCATGTCCCTAAGTAAAATCCATTATAAAAGCCTAAAGCTAACATTAAATCAAAAAAAGCGTTTTTCCCCTTATAAATTAGCTTCATATTCAGTGTATGTACACACTCACCATTTCACGAATTAAATCCGTATCCGAGCTTAATTAGTCCAATCAATATTCATGCAAACTTTTTCTCTTTCTTTTGATTCATTATCTCTTTCATCGGGTTTCTGTAAAACGGATTTAATTCACTTTATCAGATTAGAGTTGATAGATAAAAGCCAATCACAGTCATTTTCATGTTAAAGAACTGGAAACTCAAACGGAACGCAATGGGATTGAATCCGAATCCCCAGTGATGCGGAGGTTCATTTTAAAAGTTCGACTTACACTAGGAACATTATATTGTTTTAAAATAATGTAGACTATTTTTTCTATATTAAAAGATTTTGTATTTCCGAACGTGGAAAAATTGTTTGTCGTTATTTAGGAATATTGGCTGTTCAAGTGAAAGTCATCAAGTTGGCTGTGAATTTCTTTTCTTTTTAACCCATGCCTTAAATATGTTATCACTGACTGGCAGTTGCACAGTTCTAGTACATTTTGTTATGATTCAGAACAAACCTAGTGATAGAAAATCCTAGTGATAGAAAATCCTAGTGATTTTGTATAAAATTATTTGGAGACCTTAAAACGACTCACTATTTTATGAATTTTTATAATAAATATCTCATTAATTCAAATTATATTTTGTCAAAGAAAATAACTCTCTAAAGGACTTCCTTTTGCTTTAGAAAATTCTAACCTTTTTCCATAAATAAGACGTCAAAATGACACTTGACGGGCCAACCTAAACAATCAATAAGTAATATAGTGGCTTTTTTGCTAAATTCTCTTCTAACAGAAAGACCACAGCACATTTGATGACCTTTTCAATTGAACACCCGATACAACGACATAATTTAATGCTTTTCGCCCTAACAAAAACTACATCCAATATTTGTGTAAAATACTCAAAAAAGACATGTTAAAAAAATCATAACGAATACATATAATTAACAAGTCATTACATCCAATTTGAATAACGTTTGTCTGTGATTCAAATTTTACCTTGAAAGTAACCTTGTTGGGTGAGTGACTTTCCAATGTTGTTCGGGATATAAATCATTTTTCTAAGTATTTGGTAAATAGTGTGGAATCGTCGACAGATGAAAAATACAATTTATACAAGTGAATGACCTTCCGTTCAACTGTTTGTGGAACCACATTTATTATATTACGTCTAAAATAATAAATTTGGCCACTTTTTGGGCAGACTTCTGGAAAAACTTAATTAGGCCTAAGAACGGATAATTTAATAATAAACCGTTAATTTTGGTTGTTGCGACTTAAACAAAGTGTGCAAAATGCTGCTACGCATTTTCTTACCACATCTGCTTTCAAATGAGAGATCCTTTGACCTCCTGGCTGCAAAAGTAAGATATATTAGTTGTTGTTAGTCTCTGGTTGTCGTAAAGAAGATTTAGAGATAATTATAAATTTTTATGGTATACAGAGTCCGCCATTAGTATGTGGACGGAGGATAACTGCCTGAAAAGATATCAAAATGAAATTTTGTCCATTGGCTTACGTCTGTAAGGAGTACATTTTAAATTTATTTTTATTTTATTGTACTAATCATATACAAAGTGTCCACATAAACTTGCGTTTTTTAAAAATATAACACATATATTTATGCATATTTGGATAGCCCTAGAAAAATGCAGCAAAATAATATGGGGTTTATGGGGGTTTTGATGGATTATTTTCCTAGTAGATGCTCATAAACCCGGAGATAGGACTACGATGCAGTCATTTGTAAACAGACAGTATAATGCAATGTTAACCAATTTGCAACATAAAAGGAATTGATAGTCTTGTAGTTTTTATAACCCATAAGAGTTTTGTTGTACATTCTTTACTTATACTGACTGATCGACGTTTGCAAATCCAAAAATTACTATAAAAGTTTAAATACGGTGACCTATTTTTATTAGCTAATAAAATTATAATAATAATAAAAGCGAATAAAATTACCTTTCCAACAATACCATAGTATGTGGGTTACTTTTATTAGTTTTCATGTACCTAGTGAAATTTTTAATTTTTCGCCCGCTCAATAAATTAATTGTTTAGTTACGATTATGTACAAATGTTAACAATTCGTATATGTTTTAATACACCAACTAATTATTTAATTATCAGTAATTGCAACTAATCGTAGTTGTAATTAACAGAAAGATAAAAAAAAATTAAAAAAAAAATGTAAGTTAAAATTAATAGAACTAATAGAGATAGCCCCGCATAATATGATATTGACATTTCATTTAAAAATTTTTGAATTTGCAAACCTAGATCACTCTGTATAGCTAAACATTATATGACAACATTCCTATCGTTTCCAAAAACTCCATAGCTAGCAATGATTGTTTATGTCACAAATTGGATAATACTACATTATACTGAATGTTTACAAAGGACTGCATTGGAATCCTGCTTTCGGATTTATGAGCTTTTACTATAATTTATCGAAACTCCCCTAAACCCTATATTAATTTGCTGCATTTGGATAGGACTATCCAAATATTCAAAAATATACAGGGTGTTCCATTAAAAAAAATTAAGTTTATGTCAACACTCTGTATATTATTCGTACAATAAAATGAAAATAACCATTGGACAAAATTTCATTTCGACATCTCTTCGGGCTTAGAAGCTATTTTCCCTCCACACACTAACGGCGGACTCTGTATAATAATTCTCTCGGTCTCCGTGACCGAAGTTTTAGTTTCGGCCAAAAAACCTGGTTTCGGGTAGTGTTCATTCGGTCCAAAATAAGTCGAAACTGCAAATTTTAAGAGTTTCAATTTGGATTAAAAAATAACAATAAACTCGTTTGAAAAACTCCGGATTTAACATACCTATTTCGTTTTTAAAGTTAAAAGATTATAAAGAAATAAATCTACCTAATTATTAAGCTTAAAAGCTTTAAAAAAGTCGAAATTTATAAAAAAAATAAATACGTATAGGTAATATACATATTATTAAATTTTTAAATTTAAAAGGTAAGCATCGAACTTAGAGAAAGAGTCCAAGCAAGAAAAAGTTTTAAACCTTTCCGAAAATGTAATTTTGGGATGGATGGAGTAAGGTTGAAATTTTGAAACCCAAAATAAAATTTTCAGAAAAAAATCTTCATTAGGAGTACAAAATCGAAATTTTATAGAAAAAATTAAAAATTTAAGGTTTAAACTCAAGTTTACCAATTAACTCGAAATTTCGAGGAAAACTCCTAATTAATCCGATGAAATATTCCTAAAATTTGGAGTTAATGCTCGATTTTCGTCTTAAATCTCAAATATTCCACTTCAAACTCGAACATCCGAATTCTTTTCAAAGTCTGTATATTTCAACCCGAGGTTTTACTGGAATCCAAAATTTCTAGAGAAACTTAGTGAATGAAACGTTTTTAGAATTGACTTTTTCACTTTCGAAATTCCGACTTTGCACTTAAAATTAAAAAAAAAATTTACAATTCTGAAGTTACAAAATTTTAATCTCATTATATTTTGAGAAATAGGTCTGCTTTTCGGAGAGAGTGAAATAAATAAAACTAGAATTCGAAAGCGAAATTTTGATAAGTTGAAATAGAATGATATTTTCGGAAAAACTCGAAAAAGAAGTCATATAAAAAAGTCTAGATCTTAGATGAACTTTTAGATTTTTATAAAATTACCATTATTCGACTTTTTGATAAAAAATTTCTAGAAAAGGCTAAATGGGATTTTCATTAGTTTATATTTCGGTTTTGTCCATAAAAGCCGAATTAGATTTTCTGTTTTGGTTTCGGCCAAAAATGTAATTTCGATCGGTCTCTTGTAATAATACATTTTTTTAACTAAAATTTTAACGAATTTAAAATGATTATTCTTCCTAGTGGACTCTTATTGGTCGGTTATGTTTATTTTATTTAACATTTCGGCGACCCAGTTTGAAAATATTTAAATTTTTATTAATGCATATTTATAATATTTTGAAACATTTTTTTAAATATAACTACGTGATATCTTAATTTATTTAAAATGAGTTTGATACAGTTAGCTTTCACTAGTAATTTTTACCTCCATTTTTCCTCAATTTTTAATTTTGTTTGACTACAGGCTAACTTAATATTGTGCTATATTATTCTCTGACTTTTTTTTGCTTTTGGCTTCACTATCAATTAATCAATTTTCGTATTTTTTTTGAGTTTTGCAAAGAAAAACAAAATCTGCAATCTTGGCCTTGATTCTAGAGAATTACATATCAACTTTAATAAATTTACGTTTCTGTTTGTGCTCCATTCGATTTATGCGTAGGTCATGATCTATGTTTGAGGCATTGAAATGAACAAGTGTGAATTTCCGAGACCAACTTCAGAGCTTAAGAGCTCAATGCAATAGTGCCTTACAAAAACTGTATAATTGATGCCAGGTGACGTATTTTTTGTTTCAGCTATTTGGATGCTATTGGCAGTAGAGTGCAGAGGATTATTCCAAGAATAAATCTGCGATGCTTTGCTACTAGGATATACCACTGCGTAACAAATTTCAAAAAAAGTGAAGCATCCTATTTATTCAATTACACTTATATCTTAATAAAAATATACCCATAAATTTTTTTTAACATTTCTTAGGTAGGGGAAAGGGGGGCAGATTCAACCTTGGGACACATTCAACCAAGCCATTTTAAAGGACACCCTTGATTTAAATTTAGCTTCGTAAGGCTCCTATGTAGCTTTTCATACGTCAGAACACTCACCAGGGAAGTAACATTACTCTACATGTTCAATTTTTAGTGTTTAAATTAAATTGAGCAAAAATCAGATTTTAAGTTAATATTTTGATTTTCAATTTTTTCACACGAATTTTCTAAATTTGATCTGTAACGGGCTGCATTCGATATATATTAAATGTTATATTGATAATATTTATAGTACCCCAAGCGTAAAATTATAGACAGTGGGAAAACATATATTTTTTCAAAAATTTAACCTGGGCAGATTCGACCAGCGTTGGATGGGACAATTTCAACCACTGGCTTAGTGTGTTCTGACAATCTTAGCCTGGTTTCTGTACCATGATGTAACTTTTTCTTTTACCGGAGTATTGTATTACTTACGATGATTATAAATTATGGAAAAAAATTGATTTTGAAGTTTGATGAGTGTACGTTTAAAAATCAGGTGTAAAATGTTTAAATGTGATTTCCAAACATATAAAATGCTGTGTAGGAAAAGAATAAAACAAAATTAATTCAACTGTCAAATTAAATTTTTGTGCCAAAAGACACTAAGTTACATATATCCGTTGGTCAGTGATATATATCACCAGCTGATCAAGATAACATAGTGTTAAAGTTCTCAAGTCCAAATTCTGCAGAAAATGTCCTTTTTGTTTAAGGTTAATCGCACCTATTACAATGTTTACTAACACCAACGTTATTGTCTTTGAGTATTGTTTTGAATCTTACTTTAAATATGTTTCGCCAATTTTTTATTTCACCTCCAAAATACATAATGAACTTATTTAAGTAGAAAACCCATTTTTGTTTGACTGTATAAAAAAATATATATTTATATCTCATGGCTGAAATTACTCCATCATTTGGTTGAATGTACCCCGCTAGTGGGGCAGTTTGAACTATTTCTAAGGTTTTTTTAAACGTTGATTGCTGGTACCAAAATTACTTTTAAATCGCTGAAAATTAGTCACTCTTGTGAATAAAGGTATATAGAATACTACCCATCCCATAGTTACCAGATTTTTCTAATATAACTTCAAAAATGGACATTGAATAAAAAATGGTTGATTCTGCCCCCCTTTCCCCTACAGTTATTACTAAAAATGAAACTAAAAGATAAACACTCAGGTATACTAAAAAACTGAAATACAAGTCTTGTCTTCTGAAACCAAGAAATATTAAAAAATACAACAACGGTTGCTCTAACGCGTTTACAGTTCAGTATCTGTCTGAAGATGTCAGCTTAGCTAGCGAAACGCGTTAGAGCAACTTTTGTTGTGTTTTTTAATCTTTCTTGATTTCAGGGGACAAGATTTGTATTTCAATTTTTGAAGAAAAACAAGGACCAGTTCCACTATAACTCAGGTATACCTACATATTTTAATTTTTTGATGAACTGTTCAAGAATACTGGATGATATAGGTGTTTATTAATTTATTTGCCGCATAAAATACAAAATGCATTGTTAAAAACAAATATTATACACAAAAGAGGTACCATGTTTAACTTTTTTTTTTAATTTAGGAAAGCATCTTTCACTTTCAAATACCAGCAGTAATCGCTTAACATAGTTGCATTGCGACAGTTGCCTTTTTACACGTGGTGAAACCTCTGTCCCTCTCATTATTCATGGTTTCAAGATTTGAAGGAAAAAAAGAGAAATGGGAATAGAGTCTCACAGATACATTTTGCTCTCGTACCAAAACATATAATTCCTGTTGTTTAATTAAACGCCTTAAACAGGTTCAACACTTTAAATCTTAATCCT
The DNA here is from genome assembly GCA_028583605.1 of Dastarcus helophoroides. Lineage (NCBI taxonomy): Eukaryota > Metazoa > Arthropoda > Insecta > Coleoptera > Bothrideridae > Dastarcus > Dastarcus helophoroides. Next base: position 22,995,661 of record CM053329.1, on the reverse strand, counting down.
GATTGAGAACCTTCATGTGTACATGATTGTTATCTTCATCCCTGGGCGTACCTAACTCTACAGTTTGAATTCTTTTAGGAGACCAAGGAGGAGGCACAGTTATTTGTTTTAATACAGAAGGTACAATGAAGAACTCTATATTATACTTAGTTTTCTTCAAAAATCCTTGTATATCAGTCATACAAAAGTAGCAATAATTGTAGTGACTACTGGATTCGCGTTACACATTCGGAGTTGCAAATGGATGTCTTCTTTGTGTTTAGCCAAAACAAGGGAGTATCATATCATGGTACACAAAACAGTTGCTGAATACCTTAATTATCTTGCAATAAATGCAAAACCTACAAACAAGGAATACTTATTTCATTGAGAATTCGGAAAATACTACATATTTACTATACATTATCTGGTAAATTTATACACAAGTGTCGACCAATTTTTCGGTATTGATCTTGAAAAACCTTACAACTACGTTCACAAGTACCTAGTTCATAAAAAAATATACTAATACCCAATAAATATATTGCCTTAATAACGGTAACTTCTACCAAATACCCAAAAGGGGAGCACTTAAAAATGTCTTACCCTGTACTTCAAAAACAAGACCTGATAGGACCATAAAATATTCACTGCGTATATGCTGTACCTAATAGCTAATAGCCTTCTGTTATTATTGATGGATGCGGATACCGTGTCACACAGACCTCACGAAGGATTTCGTCATCAATGACGATGGTGGCTAAATTGTTTCTAGATATTTTCTTAGAAAAAACAGTGGTCCGAGATTTTGATTCAAAGATCATTGATTGAATGTCACTCCCACAAAAGATTTTTTTTTCAAAAGCAGATTATTTGTTTTACCATTTTTCACGCTTTCACTACTAATACATAACAGTTGGTTGGTATATTTAAAAATATTCTCCGTTCAGTTTTGTCATTTGTGTTGTTACTTCTAAAAGTTTGTTCGGATCATTTTTTTTACATTTGTATTATACCGAAAAGTTTTATTAGGTTGCTCATTGAAAATTGAATAAATGTGCAAACGCTAAGAATTTACCTTCCCAACATTTTTTATGAGTACGATAACTATTGAGTCGGAATTGGCAAAAATTTAGTTTGATTGATGATTATTACAACGTTTTAGTCGCAACTAATGATTGATGATTGAATTAGTTTCAATGTGTTATGATTGAAATAATCGATTAAATTTGTTTAGTTTTATATTAGTCGTGACTAAAAATTTTGATTTATTGGGTGTATCACAGATCTGCGCATATCACCTAAATTATGTCATCTGTGTTGTATGGATGTTTTTTGTTGAGCAATTTTTAATGTGATGGCTAATTTTTAGTGTAAGTATCAGAAATAGCAAATTGTGCGTTTGAACGTTTTCAGACAGATTCTGAGATTTCACAGTAATGGCTTGCTATGCGGAAAAAAAGTGAACTAAACAAAGATTTTCGCCAAAGAAGTTGCACGTTTAGAGACGATAAATTATTAGCTGAAGAAAAATTCAAGTAATAGATTAGCAAAATCTTAATATTCATAACCATGAGGCCGCGAAAACTCTCCCAATCAAATTTTTACGCCATTGTATTATATTACATTACAATACATAGCAGAATATTGTTTCGTACATAATAGTATATTGTGTATGTAGTAGCAAAAGCAAAACAATCCCGAACGAGGATGCGGCCGATTCGTTAGCCGAGGTTAACAAACATCGAGGCCTGAGAATGTGCTTTTATTACGAGGTACACATATTATTTTCTCTGAAATCGCAATCAATATTACTTAAATTAAGGAATTTTGATAAATTCATGACAATTTTCATTGTCGCTGTCTTTGTCAAAGTTACCGACTTTCTCTGCTTAGGACTGTTTTATGATAATTCTTTAGCAACGGACTAAAATATACTGGGATAACGTATTTTGGGGCCTGAAATTGCACCAAGAAGTAGGTATTCTCAACTCATTTCAGAAAAAAAAGTTGTTTCTGTTTTATATGCTTCCGCCTTTTTTAACAGTAGGAAACTTTCTGATATAAATGGCTAATTTGAAGCGTTTATCTATTGTCATAATATCATCAATGAATAATATATAATAAACATAATGTTTCCGACCAATAAGAGTCCAGCACGAAGATTATAATGTCCTGATTTGATTAATGGAATAAAAAAAAATGTTTTTAATGGGAATTGAACGTCGGACCATCGGATTGATAGCTAAATTTTTAGTCAAAGTTTTAATCAAAACTTTAACTATGACTAACTATTTATTCATTTTCAATCATGATTATAATACTAAATTTTTCAACGTAACTAATTCAATTCTAGCTAAAATAATTATTAAAATTTTAGTTTGAATTGTCCATCGATTGAAAATATAAGCGATTACCTCCAACACTGCAACTGACTAAAAATTGATAAGTTAAACTTCATCCCAATCTAACGGTGGCAATTCTCCAGTATTATTGAAACATGTGTTGAATTATTTACGTCCTAATGGTTTCTTTTAAAAATTCCCTAGCAGAAATTGACATCAGTTTCATTAATAATTTTCTTCAAAACTGCAAGAAATTCGATTTCGCCTGAAATGGAGCCTCTATCATCTCACTACTGCTATTCCTGAACAGGCATTCTTTCAATAATTTGGCGAAATGGCACAGTCTAGCATCAGATTCATTAATAATTTTCTTTAAAAATGCAGGTAGGCCAGATTTCGTATGAAATGGAATTTCTGTCACCTAACTACCGTTCTTCCTGTACAAACATTCTACCAGAATATTAAAATCAGGTGATCGAAGGGGCCATTGAATTGTGCCACTTTTCCAATGCATCAACCTTGAAACTTTTAGTCCAAATTAATAATTATTTTCGTTGAAAATGGATTGGACTATGGGGCAATATACTGTTTTTGATACTAGAGTACTTAACCAGCCATAACCAAGTATTAGGTTTTTACATATATTCTGATAACTTATTTGTCTGCAAAACACATTTCTTTTAAAAAAATTCCCATAATTTAATAATAAAAGGCAGTTTCTCTGCTAGAAAAAGTTGGCGAAATGTTTTCACTTAAATTTCCAATGAAAATTATTAAACCTAATAAAAAAATGAATTTAAGTGGGTTCAGATAAATTTTAATACTGATTTTTATTAAACATCAAATATAATCATCTGGCATCAACGGAATTTTTCAGTCTCTGATATAGGGGAATGGTAAAATGATGTCTGCTGCTGCTATAGTTAAAAATTCAAATAAATATTTACTATTTACCTTTTACGTTTATAAAATATTTTACATTACGAATAAGTTGATACTAAAATTTTAGAGCTGTCATATAGGTTGAATTCAAGAGAAATTGGAGGAAACGCTGCTTTCTATTTATATCTTGATTACTACTAAAGAAATATCATGTTTGTACATTGGCCTTTTAATTTATAACAAAAATGTGTTCCGTTTTGTTAAGAAGTTGCATGAAACATGCTGCAAGAGAATATTCTGGACTGGGACATATACATAAGCAATCTGTCAGGCTTTGTGTTAAGGAAAGAAAAGGGAGAATCTTCGTAAGAGACATAAAGCCAAGATGTGTTACGAATTGAGGTTGCGTTCAATCAAGAATAACGTCAGCTACGTCTCGTGCGAATCCACATTTTACATTTTCTTACATTTTGTTTAATATTTTTTGCTTTGGATCGATAAAAACCACTAAAATGGGACCAGTGTTAAATAAAATAGAATATTAAATAGGGCATAATGCCGCATACGAAACAGCTGAAACAAATTAAATTTGTGTATTTCTCCAGGTCCTTGTATTACTACTCCTCATGCCTTCATTTTTATTAGAAAACAGAATGATAAAAAAGGGGTACTTATAATATTGGTCATATTGGATCTGTTTAATGAGAGATAACCTAAGATCCCTTACAGTTTCAAAAAAAGTTTAAAATAGGATTTGAAAATATATTTTTAGCCTAAATGTCTTCATCTGATCTGTTCCAAATATTGACTACCATAACGGCTAGTTAATCTTGCTTGCTTACAACTGCTCGGAATAATTCTGTTGTTGTGATTGAGAAACAAGTTCTTAAGTTTGCCAACGAAGACATTCTTCTTCTCCCGACTTTTTGTTTTTCATCTTTCGTTGCAATATGCATTGCAGTAGGTTGTATCTGTGTTGGTTTCTCATAATGTGTCCCAGATGTTGAATCTTTCTTGTCTTTATGGTGTTCAATATTTTCCTTTCTTTACCTACTCTTCTAAGAATTTCGGTGTTGGTTATATGTTCCGTCCAAGATACCTTCAGCATTTTTCTGTAGAACCACATCTCATACGATTCGATTTTTTTTATTGTGGCTTCTGTTAGGGTCCATTATTCCACTCCATACAGCAGTACTGCGAACATGTAGCATCTCAACATCACGATTTTCGTAGTCATCTTGAGGTCTCAGCTTTTAAAGATCGATGATATTTTAATAAACACAAGTCGGCTTTTCTCAATTCTGCACTTAATTTCTTGCGATTGGTCCCATTGATCGTTGATGGTGGAGCCCAGGTATGTGTATTTGTTTACTCTTTGTATCGTTCCACATTCCAGTCTAAATGTAAATGTAAATACATATTAAACAAAATTTCGAATCTCATTTTTCTATTAAAATGAATGACATAATGACTGGGATACTCTGTATTAAAACCTCTGCTGTTTTTTTTATTGGAAATTTCTTCTTCTTTAAGAATCTTTTCCTAAAATATCCCCAACTTCAATAGTTTTTGGAATTATTATGTGAAAAACTTTACCTGTTTTTTCAAATCTTTATTTGTTAATAACCTTTGTAATTGTTTATGAGCGGATTTGAAGCTTTTTGTGATTTATTGTACAGAGTATTTTCAAAACAAATGCCACAAATGATACCGGTGAATCTACAGCTAAAAAGAACATCTGCTGCAGTAAGATAGTAGTAAGATATTTATCCCTTAGAAGATACACCCCTTCAAGTTTCCAAAAAAAATATTGGATAACGGTTGCAATTTAATAACTACTAATGTATTAAATCCAAATTTTACAGAAATTTTGTACTAATGCATGTGAAACTTCTCAATAATTTTATTTTTCAGTTATTTTCGCACTTTGGAGGGGCTTGAAATAAGCACCTCCTAAGTTATTTTTTGCCACAATTTATTTGTCTGTTTACCCTTAGACTAACCGTTTATTGACAAAAAAATTAAATTCGTTACCATTTGGATTAAAACTAGCACATTTGCAACTAAGAAATATTTAAAGCAGATGGTTAAGGTGCTATATTTTATTGGGGGTGCTTCATAGATTTTTGTACTTAACACTAAACCTACCGACAGTTCTTGTATACCTATTCCTACCGCGTTGGGTCAAATTGACCGGTAATTAAAAAAGTTGTCAGTTTTATCATTTAACGCAGCTAATGGTTGATTTATTGCTGAATGTATATAAAATCAACAATTTTTATGAAATTTCATTCAAATTTATTTTTATATAATGTCAGTTATAAACTTAAAAAAAACCTAGATGCTTACCAAACTAAATATTACATATATCTAAATTTATTTATGGCGAAAACAAATAAAATTAAACTTCAGTACATTGTTTACAAATTATTTTAGTTTGAAATGTGCATTTGCCGCACACATATTTCTTGCACTTCGAACAGATTTTGGTAGTTTTATAACCTGTACAACATTTTATTTGACAAGTTTTTCGTACTAGCGGATGTAAAGCAGTGGATCATGTTAATAAAAGCTTTTCTTCCCGTGATTTACTATATGCAGAGCAAAGTTCTGAAGCTAACTGGAATAAAAATTCCTGCCTCGAAATATTTTCGCCTGTGGTTTCTTTATACAAAACCCAGGCATTTATTCCAGCTAGGTCCAAAATGTTAAAAAATATTTAAAGTGGCCACTTACAACTTTTTGACTTTACACTATATTTTCTTGCCATCTGATCTGCCACATCTACACCAAATTTTGTAGTGTTATAGAATCTAATAGTTTCTGGTATACGTTTGCTACTTTTATCTACTTCTATTGATTTATGTATAGCACTTAGGATAATCACTTTCTTTTTTGGCTTACTTTTATACACTGTAAGAGTAACATGATTTGATCTATAGAATTTGCTTGAAAATCTAGTCATTTTATCTTTTTTTTCTTTGGCTAACTTTGGCAAATCTCTTTTATTTCCACGGATTGTTTCTACAATTGTGGTCTTTTTGGCAAGTAGCTTTTTGACTAATGATACACTCGTAAAAAAGTTATCTGTTGTAACGTTCCTTCCGCATCCTGTGAACGGTTCCATCAGCTTTAGAACAACGAACTCCCCAAGTGGAATTGAACAGTCTCTTCTTTCATCCTTTCCCAAATAGGGACACCCATTTATTATATATTTACTACTGACGTCACACGCCAACCAGAATTTTATTCCAAATTTGTCTGGTTTGTTGGGCATATATTGCGTAAATCTACATCTTCGTCTTCGTCGGAAACTAACTGTTCATCAATAGTAATGTATGCATCAGGTTTATAACAATTTTGTGAATTCTCAATAAATCGGTCCCGTATTGTCGATATCATAACAAATTTATTGGTTTGTAAATTCTGACTTCTTTCGCTCTTCCTATCAAATCGTATAAACTTCATAATTTCGGTAAAATCGTTTCTGCTCATTGTTTTTGAAAAAAAGGCCGGTCCCCAATTTCTATTCCACAAATATGAGACATCTAAATTTTTTGCTTCATATGCGCCGCGGGCATATAGTAAAGCAATAAATGCATCAAGTTTTGCAGGACTTAACTCCCACTTAGTTCCTAACATCCTAAATGCTTCTTCTTCTTCTGTACATTTTATAATGTGATCCATTATGAGGCGATCAATAATAAGAGAAAATGCCGTCTTTACTTGTCCTTTTATTATATGACGTTCAGCATATCCTGTTGGGCCTGACGTATCCCTAAATATATTATGCACTTGTGCCCTGCCAGGTTTGGTATTTCCGACTATTTCTTCCCAAACTGTCCTATCAACCGCAGTTTCGATGCGTTGATAATCTGTATCTGTCTCACTTTCGGATGTCAATAAAACTCTCTTTTTTTTCTGCCCTGGACGCTTATTTATAATATTCTCCTATTCATTATCGCTCTCTGACTCTAATTCACTTGTTGTAAGTAGCTCTTTATCTGTTTTCATGTTTTTCGCTATTCCAGAACTTTCCTGTTCATCACATACTGAACACTCTTCTTCTAAGTCCGTTATTTTTTCCAAGTACCTTGAAATTTTGAAACGCCTTGACATTTTAGGGCAAATATCCACCACACAATATTACCATTACACTATTTAATCAAAACCCACTCCGGGATAACCGTTAATTCGTACAAATTATCTAAATTTATACAATTATATCTACCGGTCAAATTGACCGACCGCGGTAGGTAGGGCAAACAATAAATTTTTCTTGGAAAATAAAAAAAAAATTAGAAATCAAAACTGTAAAATACATTAATAGTGTATTTTAAAAAAAGTCATATAGTCTGAAAGCATTATTATAACGATTAATAATAATAAATTTTACAAAAGTTTGAAAAAGGTCAATTTGACCGCTGTTGGTAGGTTTAGTGTTAAACAGTTAAATTTAATTTTTACGATAACTTGAAAAGAATTGTCTTATAATTTTGCCAATCACGAATATGCTGACATGCTGCAAGTATGGACAAAGTAAGTTCTATCGGGGTCCAGTCTAAGTCACTGGTAAGGGCAAGGACTACTAAATATTTTTAGGCCATGAAAATGTGTTGTGTCCAAGATATTTCTAACTGGTAAAAAAATCATCCAAGAGCGAATGGGGCTCGCACAATTACTAGGTAGACCATACTAAATAAATTTTACTCATGTATGAATTTGAAATTTTAGACATTTTTTTGTGTTTTGATTAAAAAATAAAAAAATATCTATTTTCAAATATACACCTTTTTCTACAATGTGTGTGTCGATGATTAACAGTTTGGGAGATCGCCTTCGATTGTGCTAAAATGTTCTATTATAAGCGGAGTTACTGCGTTGCGTGAAATTTAATAAACCTGTGCTAACTCCAAAAATATTCATCTAAATGAAATAATGTGAGACACATTTGACCTGCTTCGGCTAAATCAAGGTGTTTTTAAAAATTATTGCTATATGGGTCAAGAAGCCTTGGAATGCTTCATAAAATAGTTTTTTTTCTTACGATCTCGAAAAACCTTCAGTTTTTCGATAATTTATAACTCAATATCTACTAACCGATGATGAGTTAACTAGTCTCTCCTCTTTACTTTATTTCCATATTCAATACAGAATAATAGCCGATGACATTACATAGTTTCTGTGTAAAATTGGCGGTCAACAACGTGTTAATATCTAAATTTTAGCTTTAGAAACCTAGAACATGGCGGGGTGAATCATTTCTTACACATTTTGAATTGTACCTTTAAGACCATTGGACCGAAAATGATAAAAAAATTCTAGGATCCTTAGAGGTAGCTCTTTCAAATGATATTTCACAGGATATGTTAACTAAAACTTCTTTTTTCGATGAACAAATTAACCCCTCATTTTATTATAAAATATTTTCTTTTTCTAATCGTTGGCTGGCGGTGTTTACATGGGTCACCGAGTTCAAAATTTCAAATTCCTACTTTTTAGTGGAACGGACTGGTCCCCTATCTTTAAAAATTGAAATATAAATCTTGTCCCCTGAAACTAAGAAAGATTAAAAAACACAACAACGGTTGCTTGTTAGAACAACCTGTCTTGGTTTTAGGAAACAAGATTTGTATTTCAAATTCCTACGTCACATAGTTTTCGAGGAAAACCTCCCTGTTACAGACGGACGGACATGAGAGTGAGATTATAAGAGTTCCTTTTTTCCTCAAAAGGCATGGAACTCTAAAAAATATGGAAACCATACAATTTGTTGGGGACACCTGTGGTGTATCACTTACTGAATGCTCTTAAATCTCGCGGCGGCAAGTATTTTTTAGATGTTAAAAAAACCATCACAGCAAGAAAAAGTGTACCTGCAGAGGCATCCCAATCGGCCTAATAAAAGAAATTATCTTGACAGTCGCCTAGTTAAAAAAATATTTCTTAATTGCAATGGTGCGAGTTGTAATCCGAATGATAAAGTATATCGAATTTAATTTTTTGTTAAGAAACAGTTAGTTTTAAGAAAAAAAAATAAGAGGGTTAAAAGTTTTAAAATAATCCAGGTTATCTAATACGTATTTTTATATACTATTTTTATGTCAACGAAAGAAGTAGCAGCAAAAAATAACTAAGGGCGTGCTTATTTGAACCCCCTCCGAGAGGCAAACATTTTTGCAAAAATATTGCGAAGTTGCGCTTACATTAGTACAAATTGTGAGTCAGATTTGAATTTTATAATCTATTTGGTTTTCAAATTACAAGTGCTGTTTCGTAATTTTTTGGAAACTTGGAAGAGCTGTTTATCTAATGAGTGAATATTTTATAAGGGTTATTTGTTGCCACACGGGTTCTTTTTAGTTGTAGATTCACCTATATCATTTGTGCTACATATTACTTTTGAAAACGCTCTATACAATGCTAGTCTGCACCTTGGAATAAGTTGAGTAAATCAAAGACAGTTATTTTTGGAAATATGCTCGGACACTTCGATTAATATTTTAATTTGCGCTCTTTTTGATGTAGGAAAATTTTATACACAATGTCCCAAGGTATGACGTTATCGAGAATTTTTTTAACTGGCAACCCTAATTTTTTCTTGACCTTTCTTAAAGGATATATCAAGTTGCACATGCGTACTAAATTTCAATTTTTTATTTCTTGTCATCATTTAAAAGATATTTAACAAATATTAACTAATTTGAAAAATCAAGGAATCTGATTTAACTCAATAATCCGTCTTTAATAAATGTTCAAAATGTAGTCCATTTACTAACTGACAATACCCTAAATGGAACTGAAACTCGTTTTGAACATTTTTATTTATTTCGGGGGAAATTAGTCTACATTCCTGTCTGATTCGTCCTTTCAATTACTCAATATTTGCAGGTTTGGTCTTAAAAACTTTACTCTTTAAATACCCTCATAAGAAATACTCTATAGGTGTTAACGCCGGAGATCTGGATGGCCATTCAAAAGGTCCTCTTCTTCCAATACATCTGCCAGAAAATACATCATCCAGATACTAACGGACAGGTCTTGCAAAATGAGGAAGGGAAACCAGATGTTTCTATTCGGGAAATCAGCTTCGGCCGGATCAGGAAACAAAATAACTAAATTAGGAATTAGCTTTCCCTGCAAGAATTCTAAATATCCTGCCCCATTGAGATTTCCTTGGAAGAAAATTGGTTCTATAACTTGATCACCAACAATCCCTGCCCAAACTTTTTCTGGATGTTCAGTGTGGCCTTCCCTCATCCAGTGTGGGTTGTTGTCTGCCCAGTAATGACAACTTTGACGATTTAGCTCTCCATTTAACATTAACATTCATCTGAAAACAGGATATTTTCTATGCTAAGAACATTTCTGTCCAGTAGGTTCATCATTTGTTCGCAAAACTAGAGTGTTCTATCCGGATCATCTTCTAAGAGGAGTTCATGGAGGATTGTCATTTTATAATGATGAAATTTTTGCATGTTTAAGAATTCTTGCAACTGAAGACTGGCTCATTTCGAGTTCTGTACCTCTCTGACTAGTGGGAGCATGAGGATTTTCTTGGACAAAAGAAGTACATTAATTTTGACATCTTCATTGAGCGCATTCTGATGGGGATTACTTGTTTTTCTTAAATGCCCATTTTCCGAAACTGTTTTTCAAGCTTGCTTACGGTACTTTGCTATTGGGTGGTAAATTAGGATACTTCTCTCTGAATCAACGAATAACTTCATTTTGTGTTCTTGTTCTATCTCCGTAGCCAATCATTAATAAAATTTCAATCTCCTGGGTTTCAATTCGATTTTTTAATAAATGGTGTTTCTCACTAAAAGACAAACTAATCACCTTTTCGATCAGTACGATTCTACTCTTCTTATTGGTTTTTATTAACTTTTTTTATAAGATTGTGATACGACGTCAACCCAGTTTGACAAAAAATGTCAAACGAATACCTTCTGATACGCGATTTTTAAACTTTATGAAAATTGTATTGAATTGAATCAGATTTCTTGATTTTTCGAATTAGTTACTAAATTTTTAAATATCTTTTAAGCACCAGAAATAAAAAATTGAAATTTGGTACACATGTGTAACTTGATATATCCATTAAGAATAGTAAAGAAAAAATAGGGTTGCCATTTAAAAAAAAATTGTCGATGACGTCATATCTTAAATTTGGGACATGCTGTATAAAATTTTCCTACTTCAAAAAGAGCGCAAATTAAAATATTAATCGACGTGTCCAAACATATTTCCGAAAAAAAACTGTCTTTGATTGCCTGAATTTATTCCAAGTTACAGACTAGCACTGTATATGTCATTCCTGCGAGCTAAGGTGTACAAATACTTTTTATCGATTTTTATCGAATACATATAGTATATATTAAAAAATTATAGCAAATAATGTTATATCATTATTAATTACAATACATTTACTAAATTCAATTAAAAACGAAAATGAATAATAATAATAATAATGCGATAACGTGTCGTTCAGATATCTGATGAAAGTTCTGTACGGACATAAGCAGAGTGGCGCAGTGGAAGCGTGCTGGGCCCATAACCCAGAGGTCCGTGGATCGAAACCACGCTCTGCTATATTAGTTTTTTTTTGTTAAAACTTAAATACACACATTCTTTATTAAACAATATCACAATTGATATTGGTGGATCTGTAGCCAAAAAGAACATGTTTGCATAAAAATCAGGGCTTCGAACCGCTATTTTTTTCGTTCCGGTTTTCGGTTTTCGTTTCGGCAATAAAATTATATCGGTTCAGTTCCGGTCTTCGCTCCTACAAAATTGACGGGTTCCGGTTTTCGATTTAGTTCCGGGTGACTCATTTTTTTATTTTTAAAAGTTTTTCGAATTAAAAATTGATTTAAAAACATAATTTAGAAAATGTGATGTGTTTTTTTCTTTAATATTACATCACGTAACCACTTCGACCTTGCCTGAAATTGAAGGAAAATATTTTTCAAGCTTAAAAATTTCATGCTAAAACTCTGAATTTTGAGTTCAATTTGAGTTCAAATTTCAAGAAAAACCTAAACTTTATAGAAAACTAAATCGGAATTTCGGGTTTAGATATTTCAAATTTAAACTTGGAATTTTCATAAAAATCTTAAATTATATACCCTAGAGTTGTAAACTTCTAGAATATATGAATTTTGGCGATTAAAATCGAAAATTTAAGAGACTTTTTCATTCATAATTTTGGTTCTCTATCGATGTTTTGACTGTGATTTGCTTTTTATAATAAAATAGATTTTTACTGTTTCGACTTTGTTTTCTAGAACTGTCGATTAAAAAGATCGAAATAAAAGAATAAATGAAAATAAAAAAAACAAAAATTATGAAATAAAAAGTTTCGAATTCAGATTTTGCGAGACAGTCACAATTTCAAAAAAAAGAATTTCAAATTATTTAAAAAAGAGTTTTCAAAATTTCTACCCTAATTTAGAAGTCTTGACTTTAAACCCATGTATTCGATTTTTTTTCTGGAAGTGTTGCTGAAAACTTCAAAATTTCTAGAAAAAGTAAAATTTTTCAGAGAGTTTTGTTTAATGTATTTACCTTTTTTTCGATATTTTAACTTTTTTCCTTTGAAATTTTAAATATAAATTTGTATGTACTTTTATTTTTTTTTTCTGCAATTTCGACATTAAACAAAATTTTGTCTTTCTCTAGCAACCTCTTAACCCTTTCTATCGAGATGTTGACTTTTATTCTTTAATTATAGACATTATTCTCGAAATTATGAGTTGCGACTTGGACTGTAAGAAATTGACAAATATAAGTTTAAATTTGGAATTTTCGAATATTCGACTTTTAGCTCGAAAGCTTAAAATTTTCAGGACTCAAAATTTTGGGATTAATTTTGAAAAATAGTTTGTCATAAATTTACTTTATTTTTCCTCAAAACTTAGGCTTTTTCGAAAATTTGTCTTTTTTCTTAAAAATTGGATATTCTTTGCAGATTTTGAATTAATATTCAAAATAACAAATAACATAAAATTTTTAATTTAAAATAAGCACTTTTGCGCTTGAAATCTAACTTCTGCTAACATTTTAAGCAAAAATTTGAAATTTTTAATGGAACAGTAAATTTTCTCACAAAATGTGCAATTTCAATTATTCGTAAACTTAAATTTTCTACGAAAACATTGAAATTTTAAGAGCAACGACAAATTTTCTGAAAAAAATAAACGCGAATTTCAATTCTAAAGACGAAATCTTAGAAATAATCGGTAGCTAAGAAGTTTGTGAATAAATTTAACATATTTAGAAGGGATTTTTGACGCAAAAGTTTAAAGACCAAAGGGCCGAACTTGCAAAGAGCCGAACTTTCGAGTTTATACCAGAAGTTTGGCGAAATCAATTACCTAATATTTAAGAGAACACATTTTGACTTCTTAATTCTAAACAAATCGCAGTTTTGAGGTTAAAGTCGAAATCTTGAGAAAAAAAGTTTTCAGAATAAAAATTACTATTTTAACGTAAATAAATCATTGCAAGCTTAAATTATACATTTTCTAACATGTCACCTTTTCAAGATTACTGTAAAAATTTCGACCCCAATGCCAAGATCCCGGCTTTAAATTGGAATATCATGTTGGATATTTTGGTGAAATTTTGACTTGAAATTTAATCATTTCTAAGTTTAATTAGAAAACTGGGAGATTTTAGCGAAAATTTCTGATCATATCTTGAAATTTTTGGGAGAATTAGGTAGTCGACAATAGGAATTTAAATTTGGAATATCGAAAAAAATTGGAATACTAAAATCAAAGTGGATTTAAAGAAAAAAAATTCTCGAAAAATCGAAAATTCGACTGATAACTTCAAAAAATAGAGATATCAAATTAGGAAAAGAAAATCGAAATTTAAAGAAACAAGTAAATTTGGAATTTTTTTAAAAAAGTTTCCAGAAAAATTCGATTTTGCAAAAAAAATTGTAAGGAAAATCGAGTTTCCCTACCTTGAACGAAAAACACGCTACTACTTTATTCCAAATATACAACAGAGGACATTTTTTTAATTTAAACTCGAAATTTTAGGAGAAGAAAGGAAATATTTCGAGTAATTTCCAGATAAAAGTCCAAATTTGAAAAAAAAGGAGAAAATCTTGAAAAAAGATTGAATTTACAACTTAAAATTTTAATTTGGGTGTAAATTTTTAGAAAAAGGTCAACATTTTCTGGAAAATGTGGAAATTGTGAGTTTCTAATCTAATCTAATCAGAACTGAGAGATGAAGATGAGATCCAAGTTGCATGGAATTGTGTACAATATTGAAAGAAAATTGAAATTTCAAAAAAAAATTCCAATCTTAAGCATAAAGTAAAAGCTATTTTATGTATATATGTAAATTCGACGTACCGAAATAAACCGATATTTTTTTTCGGTTTCGTTCCGGTTTTCGTTCCGGCGAAAAAACGGTTTTTTTCGGTTTTCGGTTCAGTTTCGATTCGAAGCCTTGATAAAAATGACCATAGTAAAGTACTTACCCCTTAGGAGATACACCGTTTCCAAGTTTCCAAGTTTCAACGGCTACAATTTAAAAACTAAAAAAGATATATCAGAGAAAGTTTATTACTGTAATATACAGATAAGGAAAAATTTTCATTGTCCATGTAAAACGCTAAGAATTGTCCCATCCATAGTTTTCTACAGCCGCTGAACGTATTTCCCTACTTTGACGCAGCATGCTCGTATCTTCCAGTTTAGATGTTAGAAAAAACTCGTCGAGACTTTTACAACAGACTGGAATATTGTTTAGCACAGTCTGGTGGCCTATTTGAACTCCACATATTGTAATGTTTAAAGAGTTATTATGTTTTATTCTTCATTAAAATTATTATTTATTTTGTTTAAGAAATCTGGTTTATTTATTTTGGTTATCAAAGAATATCAGTTTAATTTTGCCTCAGGCGTTGATTAAATCAACGGACTAAAAGAACAAACAGCATGTGATACGCAAATTTTAATAAAATTGTTGCCTGCCAGTAGTAATCCCGAAACAAAACAAGTTAGAAGGTATGATGTACTACTGAAATCTCCACCAGCACTGATCGCTGCGCTGTGCGTTGAATTGTTTACATCGGTGTAGGAGAATACAAGGCGCCGCCCATTTATCCCACTATTAGCTCTCAATGTTAAATCTCTCATTAACATCCTCCCTATGGACAGTGTTTGACTTTCCTGATGTGTATGTCCAACTTTTCAACGGTTTTAAAATTTTTGTTAATGTGAACAAGCGGGTATTCAATTGTTTTCTCCATGCCATGTTAATGGGCATATTTCGCACTGCTTTGCCCATTTACCGATTTTCAATCTCCACCTTCACTAATAAAGAAGATACTTATATTATGCATGTAATCCCACGGTATTACTTTTGGAGTTGGAGTCGAAATTTCGAGAAAAAATTTGAAATTCTAAAATAAATTCCAGCAATCCAAAAAGAAACCGAAATCTAATTAACTGTTCACGAAAATTTCAGAAAAGAGAATTCAACATGTCGAAATTAACGACAACATACGGACGGTTTCTAGAAAATGTTAAAATTTAAAATATACAGTGACAATTTTTAGAAAGCAAATGGAAACTGATTTAAACTCGTAGTTGTTATTGGCGTCGCTAGGATTTTACCTAGGGGCAGAATTGTCGAATTAATTTTTGACGACCAAAAGAAAAAGGTCCTCACAAAACCATAAGAATATGTGAGCTCCGTATGATGAGCATAGATCTTTCTACGGTGGATAATGAGCCCCCTCCTAGCCACGCCAATGGTAGTTTTACGAGAATGTAGCAGATTAAGAAAAATCCCGTTATTAAAATAAAAATTGGCGATTAAAACCAGGAATGAAAAAAAAACTCAAATTATGCAGAAAAATTTCAAAATTTTCCAATTTCGATCCGGGATTTTAGAAAAAAGTGAAAGTTGAATGCACAAACAAGGGATTTCAGAAGGAGATGGAATTTATAAAAAAATATCGAATTTTCAAGGTGAAAGTTAAAATCTTAGAAAAAATATTAATAATTTCTGGTTGAAGCTAGAAATTGAAAAAAAAAGATCTTAAATTGAGGTCTGTTCTACGTCTTCATGAGAAACCCTGATCCATTTGATCATTTATTTAACGTTAAAAAATTTAATTTTGATTTAGTGGGGGAAATATTTAACGAATCTTAAAAAAGAATCAGTTGATTGATCTCCTATACATTAACTTATTAGTCATTAGCATGCCAAAAACGATTCTAGCAATTGTAGATGAAAATTTCATTTTATCGTATCTTTTCGTGTGTTTTGAATAATACATGTTATACAATTCTTGACAACTTTCTGTAATTAATAGAACATATCTTTCTTCTTTAAGAAAAATGTTTTGGTAAATAATAACATCGTAAGTAAATAAGAACACAAATTTACCCTCTGGTTACTCGAATAAATTTCGATATTGTAGAATGTTGTAAAAATATAAAAAAAAGCAATGAAATGGCCGACTATGTAAATTTTATATTGGATGGGGGAATTTTAAGTGAAAATTAAGAAAACTTCTGTAGAATATTGTAACAGTTATAATTTAGACTACAGCAAAGTTTTAATTGCCCAAGCGTTCCACTTTCTATAAAAATATATTTATTTATAATGCCCTGTGCCGATAAGAGTTTCTACTCAATTACAAAACTATTTTCATCAATTCAAAATCCCGGCTTCTTCGGAAAGTTCGGAATACCAAGTTTTAAAATGCATGGACCTGTGTACTTAATACTAATAAAATGATTTTTATTTTGCAGAACATTCAAACTAAGGCTGTTCCCCGACGAAAATGTGTTCAGTGATGATGTGATATTTGAAACCACAAATGGCCCTATAAAATATGACCCAGGAATAACTTACTCAGGAACTTTAGAAGGTAATGTTATTGGTTTATTTCATAATAATTGTTGATGGTCATAATTCATAAACTAGATTTAACAATACATTTTCCGGACCGGTTTCGGTTTACAGCATCGTCAGCGGGATATATCTTGGTCGTTCTTATGGTAACTCATTTCATTGATCACAGACTCCTGTAGCAACTTTTCATTTAATGTGGGCTCCGATTCAAAACTTTTATTATATACAGGATGAGTTATCAGTATGGTAAAGCTCTGTAGCTCCTGCAGATTGTTCATTAACAAAAATATCTTTGGTACGCTAAGGCGCACATTCTAAAATTATTTTTTACTCCACAGGATGAACCTATACAGCGTGTCCCACCGGGATTCGCCGCGATCGATATTTGACAAAGTACCCATCTAAACATTTGAAAATTTGGCAACTTATCAAAGACAATAGGACCAATACAACTAAAATATTCGCAAAGTTGTAGTATTTCCGGTTATACCGGAAGTTGACACCAAGTTCGTTATTTTAAATACGACACCCTATATATTTCTGGATTTTTGGATTTAATTTAATATTTTAAGGCCACTTTGAATAACAAACATTGTTCCTAAAATTGATCGTTTTTAAGATAATTGGATTTTTATAAAAAAATTGACAGATGCAAGATTTCACGAAATTCTTCGTATCTTTTTCCAGAAACTAGATATTTATTTCATATTTGGCAAATAAGTAGAACAGATACGAAGCTATCTTGCACAACTTTCATAGATTAAAAAACATTAAACCGAGTGCTGACTTCACGGCTGTACATTTGAGTAAATTCAAACAGCGATAACTTTGTTATCTCAAATGGAACACCCTATATTTTTTAACCTATCTAATGCAGATTTAAATTATCTTTCAACTGATACCGGCACTGCAGGAGTTTCTTTTACAACTTTTGGAAGTATTTGTAATTTTAACATTTTTTTTATTTCACAGCCATTGAATTCTTACTGAGTAGCATATCAGTGACATAATAAGTAGAAACAAATGAAATGTATTTAAAAAAAGAAACAATCGATATCGACATTTAAATTATGAAACAATCAGTAAAATTACTTATAGTAGTTCATAGTGTGTGATGAAGCTAATATTAAAACATGACTAGTTGACATAATTGGAAATCCTATTTCGACATTTTTATTATCAACATTATCTGATTTCTCTTTGACGGAGTCGAAATTGGTGAGATTTTCTACCATTCGCTTTATTGGATTTCATGGAGGCTTTATTGTATATCGAACAGCAGGTTTATCACTGTATCACATGTTTGTGATATTACTCTGTTACATAGTTAGAAAATAATAAACAATTTAAAATAATTCTCATTACTAAAACGGATGAACAGGGATATTTTCATTTTAGCTTCACCACACACTATAAAATCAACTATAAATAATTTGACAAATGGTTTTCAAACAGTATAATTGTCGATAGAGATTATTTCTACTCATAACGTCACTGATATGGGACCCGATAAGAGTTCATTTAATGTGAAATGGCAAAAAAAGATAAAAAATTGCAATTATTTCTAAAAGTTTTAAAAAATCCTAGAAAACTTATATTAGATGAAAGATAACTAAAATCTACACAAGATAGGCTGAAAAATATAGGGTGTTCTATTTGAGATAACAAAATTATCGCTGTTTAAATTTACCAAAATATGCAGACCTGAATTCAACACTCAGTATAATGTTTTTGGACTTATGAAACATGTGCGAGATATCTTCGTATATTTTCTACTCACATGCCAAATATGAAATAAATATCTAGTTTCTGGAAAAAGATACGAAGAATTTCGTGGAACCTTGAATCTGTCAATTTTTTTATAAAAATCGAATTATCTTAAAAATTATAAATTTTAGGAACAATGTTTGTTATTCAAAGTAGCCTTAAAATATTAAATTAAGTGCAAAAATATATTGGGCGTCTCATTTAAAATAACTAAGTTGGTGTCAACTTCCGGTAAAACCGGAAATACTACAACTTTGCAAATATTTTAGGTTGTATTGGTCCTATCGTCTTTGCTAAGTTGTCACATTTTAAAATGCTTTAGATGAGTACTTAGCCAGAGAATGGTGCACGAAAGTTGCCTTTTTCTTAAATAGAACACCTTCTATATTTTTACATATTTAAATTTCTTACAAATTGCTGATTAAAATGATATTAAACAATAGGGGTCTACTGTTAATAGTTTTTGACGTATTTACAAAAATCATCAAAATTAAGCCTAAATTGTAAGCTCGCTTGAAGGACGAGAAACACCCAAATGATTTTATTTTTAGTGCAGATTATTTCAAAAACTTCTTTTAGAAAGGAAGTGTTGCGATCCTTCTGCTAAAAGTACCTAGCCTTTGTTTGCGTTTAAGTTAGAGGTAAGAAGCCACGGTCCTATACTATTTACTATTAATATTATTATTGTATACAAGTGTACTAAAATATTAAAAAATAGACCAAAAACAATTCTAAAGTCTTACTCTTCTGACATTTTTCTGGAATCATTTTTGCTAACATAATAAGAAATGGCACCAAATTTGAAAAATAAAATTCCTTGCATTTCAGTACGGAAATAAAATTATCCATTGAAAATGTTTTTTAAAAAGGTCGCACGTCTGGAAAGTTCAATTCTATCTAGTGTGAAGTCAAGAATTTCGGGGGGGGGGGCTGCAGGCCCCCCAGCCTCCCCCCTGGTTACGGGCCTGATTTTCCCTTTCCGTTAATCAACAGCTAGGCTTTGCTCTGTATTGTGGGCTAAATCTTATAGTTCGGGAGATATTTAATTTTAAATGAAAAACATTAAAATTCTCTAATTTTGGTAGAACGGACTGGTCCCTGGTTATCTTCAAAAACTTGAAATATAAATTTTGTTCCCTGAAACCAAGAAAGATTAAAAAACACAACAAAGGTTGCTCTAACGCGCTTCGATAGCCAAGCTATCATCTTTAGAGAGATATCAGTATCTTTCTAAACTTTTGTTGTCTTTTTTAATCTTCCTTGGTTTCAGGGGACAAGATTTGTATTTCAAAATTCTCTAAATTTATTTCAGTAAAATGCATTTTTTCTCAAATTTTTTAAGCTTAAACAAAAATAATGTTTCTAAAAGCCACTAATTTAGTGCAATGCTCTAATTTTAATCCTATAAATTACATATTTTTAAAAATACGAACTTTCAGTTAGAAAATATAATACATATATACCTAAATTCTATGCTTCCACGCTTTACAGTGGGTGGCCATATTAATAGAAACACATTAAATTTGAAGCTTTTTTGAGTTTAAATTATATATAAAACAACCACGACAACAAATTATTTTTTAAATAAAATTTTAATGACAGAGAAATATTTAATATTTTGTAATATCCCTTTTAGCTGCAACAAGGGCCTCAATTCTTCGCGGCATACTTTCTATACACTTTAAAACATTTTCTTTTATTTTTTCACAATGATGCCAAACTTCAATTAATTTTTCAATTAATCTTTGTTTATTTGTTATAATTTCCATGGAAATTCTCCTCTTGGTTAGTTCCCAAAGATTTTCTATTAGGTTGAGTTCTGGGGAAGTTTTCAGGCCATGGCAAAATTCGAATATTTTCGCTTTGCTAGGAAGACTCATACAGATTTTGTCTTCTGGCGAGGTGTTGGTCGAGTCACCAAAATTCATCAATAAGGAAACCATTTCCCCACTTGTGGCAGCATTTCGTCCTCAAAACTTTGAAATATTGGTCCTGGCGCATCGTTCCTTGCACTACATAGAGTCGGCCAGTACCTTGTCCTGAAATAATTGACCACTACCATTATGCTCAGAGGGTGTTTTACTCTTTGAACAATTCAGACTTGGAGTATTTTTCCCTTGGCCGTCTTCGAACAAATGAAGATTTGTTTATCTGAAAATGGAACGTCGACTCATCAGAGAAACAAACCTTCACCAAAAAAAGTGATATTATTATTTCAGTATACTTTGACCAATATTATTTTTTCTAATCTTCTGAAGACATATGACGATGACTTTCAACCCACTCCAACTGCTTTTTCTTTATAGCTTCGGTCAATCTTGGTTTTTTTACTGGCCTGCAACAGTTGAAACCCTGTTCTTGCAGACGTCTTCGAACGGTTCTCTTAGACAAATCCATTCCCGAGTCTTGGATCAATTTTGTTAGCATGTTAGCATGTTGGCATGTTAGCTTTTGGTTTGGTTTTCCAATCAAATATCTCTTATTTTTTCTATAACTTCGTGCTGTTGTTGGATATTTTCGACCACAATTCCCAACATGTTTCGCTTGATCACCCTCATTTTTCATTATTTTTGCTTTGATTCTGTTAACAGTGGCAGCAAAAACGTGGGTAAAGCCGATATTTTCTTTTGGGAGTAGGCAGTATTCCTTAGAAGGGTTGAAACTTCGGAACATTTGGTTGGGGGAATATTTTCTGTCTGTCCCATCTGGAAAAAAGTTATCTTCGAAAAATGCTCTTGAGCCAAATTTTCTCTAAAAAAATATATAAATTTACGCTCACTTTCTAACAATACACTCTAAATTGTCCAGATAATATGAAGCAATAATTAAAGTCAATAAAACAACCAAATATATCACAACAAATCTTTTAAAACACCAGTTTTCACCTTCACAATCAAGTTAATCCGTGAATTAATGGCCACCAGAAGCTAACCATTTAGATACCAAAATCTATTATTTAAGCTAAGGGCAAGATATACATCGTTTAGTATAATTAAATGCGTTAATGTGTGTTTTAATTGCTTATAATGTCTGAAATTTTGTAAAATTGCAAATGTTTCTAATAATTTGGCCACCCACTGTGTGTTCTCTGCACAGTTCACATTATTTAAGAAAAAAGGGTAAAACTAGTGCATGGTACAATATTCCTTTCATTTTAGTCAATTTTATGTTTGTTTTGGTTAAGAAAATTAGCAAAACTAAATCATTTTCAACAACAACAATAATAAAATATTAATAAATAAATTTTTAAAAAGAAAGTAAGTTAAACCTACTCTGTGGCCCAATCAAGCTAAAGTACAATAAAAACAGTTGTATATTTTACTGAATTGGTAAAATGGCAGTGAGGACGAGAGGTTGAATTTCTGGTTTTGTCAACTTTTTTGGAAATTATACGGTAAAAAATGTATTAATTAGTGTTTTTTATTACCGCCAAGAAATAAATTTCCAACAACTTCAATCAAAGATGCATTTTAAACATTCAAATACCGACATATTTTATTTTCCAAATTTAAAGTTAATTAAAATAACTCTCAAACTAAAGAGCTAGGTCCACAAATTTTTACACTACATCAAATCTTAGTTGTTGCTTAACAAAAATAAAAAATAATATATAAGGTATGCCATTAGAATTTTTTGAGAAAAATGTAATTTCGCGTTTGCTAATCACCCTGCACAATAGCAAATATTATTTAAATAAATTTACATTATCTTCAAGAAATTGACATAATCTGCATTAATCTGCTCTAAAAATAAAATGATTTCATTGTTTTCGGTCTTTCAAACGACGTCCCAAATTAGACTCAAATTTCAGGATTTTTCTA
This sequence comes from Dastarcus helophoroides, assembly GCA_028583605.1. NCBI lineage: Eukaryota > Metazoa > Arthropoda > Insecta > Coleoptera > Bothrideridae > Dastarcus > Dastarcus helophoroides. Next base: position 22,972,971 of record CM053329.1, on the reverse strand, counting down.
AATATCTCAAAAACTATTAATCGTTGACTCCTATTGTTTGATATCATTTTAAGCAGCATTTTGTAGGAGATTTAAATATGTAAAAATATATAGGGTGTTCTATTTTAAAAAAGGCAATTTTGGCGCACCACCGTGTATATATTCATTCTATACAGTGAAAAGTAATTTTGGCATGTGCGGCTCGTGGTAATGTACCTTTGTATTTAAAAGATTTTTGTTATTAAAATAATTGTAGGAGCTACAGGGCGTTACCGTACTAATGATTCACCCTATATAGGACAACTTCAAAAGTTTCACAGTTTTTGCAAATACACATTAATTTTGTGATTTAAGTGAGACATCTTTTGGCATATAGCATTTGAAAATCGAAGTAGCTCTTACTGAAGGGCCAGAGTGTTAATTTTTTTGGCACAGGATAAAATAGTTTGAAATGTATGTACAATTTTGGCAAAACTATTTATGTGATACATAAACAAATGTTAATCTTTTACTACGTTACTATAAATGTCCCATATTGCCTACGTAAAAATATAATCAAAGTATTTTACTATTAAAAACTGTCACGGTAGTTTCTAAATAACTTGATATCTATTAGTTAAGAGTTTACAATTAATGTGATCCTGAATTAAATTATAAATTTACCTTCAATTGTGATAATAGGTGTCGGAATGTTTAGTATATTTGTACTTGATTTCTTGATGATTAGGCACCTAATTAAAAGAAGCAACTGAATTAACGGAGGTTAAAATAGGAATATTGTGAAGGCCACGTTTCTATATACAGTTTAAATAAATAATAGTCTAGATTTTACTAGTCTGGATATTATCGATTCATATTTTGAAAATTAGCATAACTAAAGTTTGTTTTCCCCTTAGTCTTGTTTTTCAATCTATTTTCAATCGAAGACTACTGTGTTTCCTGATTGTTGAGAATTTCTCATTTCGATGTATGTGTAAAGCAAACCATAGAAACTATTGGTTTAATTAAGGATAACTCTCCAAAGACAAGCCAATCCAGTAAACTTTCATGTGAAATTAGATACAAGTGTTATGGGTTTGCTTGAAACCAAATATTCTTTTGCTGTTAATAGAAGTGCATGGTGAAGGGAAGTTCTCTAACTTGATGCGAGCTCATAATGTTACCCTGGGGACTTGGTCAAAAGTTTTCGGTCGTAAGATGAGGTTGGACGTCATCCCTGATGCTTAAGTTTAGAAAGCTCTCCGCTAACAATACAATTATCTTCCCTGTTAGTATAATTTCATATAATTTGTAGCCATTTTTCTGGATTTAAAGAGAAAAATGTTGCAAAACTTGTATACGATTTCCATTGTACTAAAATTTTATGGTTGATATTTTGTCCTCTGGCTTATATTTCAGATTATTATTCATTATATTTTACGGTTTTGATTTATATAATTATTTTCCATATTATTTTTAATAAAAAAGTAACAATTTAGAAATAGAAAATTAGAGAAAACCTTGTTCAAGGGTTATAATCTTTTTATTTTTCTTTTTTTTTATGGGAAAAATGCCACATAATTTTTTGGATAACATTCTGTAGCAATTAATTTTATCAGATGCTTTGTTTTCATGTCACCATTTTTAATGATGTTATATGTATACGTTGGTCATACTTTCACAGACTGGTGTACATTTTCTGTGTGAGAGGTTTTCCGAGTTATACGTATGTACGAGAGTAAATCAAATATGAACCGGAATTTGTTTTTAATAATTCATTGATACAAGATACATATGTGAACGTTATGAACTATTTTTCTACATAATCTCCTGATTTTGTTATGCATTTTTCCTAACGGATTGGGAGTTTTTTAATGCCATTATCACAAAAAGAAGAGAGGCATGTTTGCAGCCAATTGCGCACAAATGTCTCAACAGTAGTATCATCATGGAATCGCTCACATCCTAGAGTTTCGTTAAGTGGCCCAAACTTATATCGCATGGTGATAAGTCGGGATTATAAGGAGGGTGTTCTAATGTAGCCCAATACATTTCCTGTAATTTTTGATTGTCAGATTGGCTGAGTGGGGGCAGGCATTGTCGTGAAGCAAAATCACATTTTTGACCGAAAATTCGCGCCTCTTTCGCCAATATGCACGTTTTGCTTCATCCAATAGCTGGTAGTAGTAGGCAGCATTAACCGCACGACCTTCATGCACAAAATCGACGTGCACAACTCCTTTAAAACCCCAAAGCTCTGTCGCAAGAACTTTTCCAGCGGAGAGGCGAGTTTTTGTTTTCTCCACTCCATGCTTGCTTGTTTAGATTCAGGGGTATAATGGTGGATCCAAGTCTTATCACATGTAATAATACGTTGTAAAAAACCATCACCTTCATGTTGAAAACGTCCAAGATGGCGCTGACAACTCTCTAGACGTTGTTGTTTCTGTTCTTTAGACAAAAGACGAAGTACCCACCTGGCAGAAAATTTTCGTAACCCCATCTCATCTGTAATGATGGATTGAGCACTCCCAAAGCTTATCCCTATCTGAGCTGCAATTTTAACTACAGTTAAACGACGATCATCTTTCAACAGGCGTTGAACAGTGTCAATCTTGTCCACAGTCACACTGTTCCGAGGACGACGGGCATGGGGTTCACTTTCAACTTGAGCTTTGTTCAAACAAGTATCCCCAAACTGTGCTCCTAGTCTGCAAAGAATTTCGATGGGATTTACACTTTCAACGGCAAGAAATTTAATAATAATGCGCTGTGCAATGTGCGGATGAACCTCTTGCTCACTCATTTTATTTACAACTGACGAACGGCGAGAACGGAATTCGCTTGAGCGCAGGAACTTACGTGATATCCCCACCTAGCATGTCTAAGAGTATGCGGACACTCCCGACGCCCTCATGGCGAAATGATAGAAATTCCGGTTCATATTCGATTTTCCCTCGTATTATTCAAAATCGCACGAAAAGATGCGATGAAATAAAATTTTCATCTACAATTGATAAAATCGTTTTTGGCATGCTAATGAGTAATGAGTTAATGTGTAGGAGATTAATAAACTGATTCTTTTTTAACATTCCTTAAATATTTTTTTAATGCAACGGACTGTTCCTTGGTTATCTTCAAAAATTGAAACACAGAACTTGTCCCCTGAAACCAAGAAAAATTGAAAAACACAACAAAGGTTGCTCTAACGCGTTTTTCAATTCCTTAAATAAGTGATCTACGACTGCGAAAAGGGAACTCTGCATACTCATATTATCAGTAAATGGACATTTATTTATTTATACATTGCCATATTAAAATATAAACCTAGAATATATACTAGTTTTTAAAAGAGATATTTTGAAATCCTAGATATACGTAAATTGATACTGTTGGAAACTGGAATTTGTTTGGCCGTTATTTCTGTTAAGTGTGAAAGGAAAAGCTTAGCCCTATTCTGGTGTTTTAACTAAAGGAAAAACAAGGGGGCAAAACTCAATAAATTATGTTCAGCTTCTTATTCTTTCCCCCTCATTTTAAACAACATTTACATGAAAGAACTTCATCTTATTAGGAATGCAAGAGTGGGGTAGAGACGCCGTTTTCTGCATAAAAAATAAGTAGCTCTTAGATTTTCATTAGCTTGCACTTCCCAAGTCTTTCGCTCATAAATATAAATCCTGGCTGTGTGAAAACATTTTTGTTGTTCACGAGCTCTGATTAAGTGTGAACTGAGAATTGGGGAGGGAGGCATAAAAAAGTCTCGAAAGCGGAATGTTTTTTATTTACAATGCTTCTTTCTGACCGCTGATAAAACGAACCAGCAAAGTGCGACCAATAAATGCTGTTCTAAAAGAAAAAATATTTTATTCTCCCAGCTTTGAATGTTGCACTTCTTTAGCTTGTTTCCGCCTTATAAAACTTAATAATCCAAATTGCCAAGCTTGGGGAAACTAACGTAGGTTGAACAAAAATAAGCTTTTAGTGAAATAGTCCAGCAATGTGCGGGTGAGATTTTCGGTCCGTAGAGACGGAATTGCAGGGCCTAAATTTGGTCTAAGAAATGAGGTGACCTACTTTATGTACAACAAACCTTTACCCGGCTGGATCTTCGGGATCAGAATGAGTGTATGCATGTAAGACAAATATCCTTATACATGTTACGGGCATAGCGAGGAATTAAGACAATGTTAACAATGCCCGGGCAATGTAATCAATGACCGTTTATATTGGTCATTGTAGAAAATATAAAACTATTTTAAAGCATTTCCTATTTTGCCCAGTTATTGTGAACAATACCCACACTAAATTGTGCAAAGGAGATAAGTGCGGTTACCAGGTCAGATAAACTCACTTAGAGCAGTGCATTGTTATGTACGTGCAGATGTGCAGATACGCTGCCCGTGTTCACTTATAGATATTTTATACATTATTTATATAAATATGAAGGGATTGCTAAAGGTACGATAAATATTATTTTGTTTCGAAGTAAAGCAGTAATCCAATCTAATCCACAAATTTTAAGATGTAAATTTACATTTTTAGTTAAATTACCTTTAATTCGAATGAAAATAAGTAGTTTCCATAGCAGACTCGACAATTTTAGATAATTAAAGGTACTTAATGGTTGCTTTCAGTCTTATTTTTCAATACAGATTTCGTCAGGCTTATTAACAAAGTGCTGATTTATTAAATTTGTTTTAATTAATGAATTGTCATTACACAAATTTCTTATTTATTTCTTCGTCTGAAAATTAATTTAGTTTGTTTTAAGTCAAAAAAGATTTACAGCTGGTTGAAAACAGAGTTAATAAAATACAAAATCATAGGAAAGGAGGAATGCTTTTAATACTTACAGAGATATTTGAATAATTTTGCATCTCGACATTTCAACCAAGTTGGAGCTTAATTTCCGTTAATTGAATTGAGCGGAAAGGAGACACTTGATAAACACAAAGACCGTGTAATAATTAAATCGTTTGAAATAAATTCCGGTTCTCGATTCGGACTATCTGCATTAAAACTGTCAACTCTGACTTAATGAACTCTTTTTCGTAGCATCTGTTAACTTCCGCCTTAACTTCCTTATACTCTTTTGTAGGATTTTCTGCATGGAGTAGCATAACTTGATTGCAGTTGCAGATTAAAATATAAAATTGTCATGTCATTAATAAAACTAATTTCAAATATGATATTATAGTTTACATTTATATGTATACGGCAGGAATTGGACGCATAAGCTTTGCAGAGAACTTCAGATTAAAAAAGCTATTGATATAATCTATAAAAATCTTGTTTCTGAAACGAGAAAAGATTAAAAAACACAACAGTTGTTCTAATGCATTGCGATAGCCAAGCTATCATCATCCCTAAAAATGCAAAAATATATTTGATGTTCCATTTTAAAAATAAAGTTTTGCAAAAAATGAAAAAGGTGAAAAAAATGAAAACAAAATCGAGTAGTCCCCGCGATTTTTTTTTCATGTCACATGTGTTTAAACGGGTATAATTGCAATGATCTATTTTATTTACTTCTGGTAATAACATTCCAAGTACATGCGACTTTATGCCGTGCGTCCAATTATCACCGCGATCATTTGTTGTGCGACCAAAGTCCGCGACCTTTTGCCGCGCTCTCAAATGTCCACCTCCTTTTGTCGCGACACCCTATATATTTTGATAAAAAAGTAATACATTATGTAAAATTGATATGGTGAATGAAATAGTAAAATGTGAGGATTTCTAGCGGTATCGTTTTTTCTGAAATTATAATGTCTCACGGAATTTCAGTGATTCATTCCGCAGGTTAGAAAAACAGATGTTTAGCAGCGGTGGTAGCGTCTCGCTGTATGCAAAACTTTTTACTACCATTACTGCCGGTGAACTACCTTAGATGTCGGAGTAGACCAACTCAGCAAAATGATCAGTTACGTAAAAACTTATAGAGTCCACTCGGCAAAATGCAAATACAGCTTCTTCTTAGTAAGGGGTCCTCTGGGCAAAATGTGGTTATTATTTGTACAAGTAATAAATACGAGCTGAAGCTCACCTCTACAGCAATGAATGAAAATTTGCAACAACAGGAATAAAATAAAAATCAAATCTGTTTAATATATTAATTAATCAGTTTTAGTATTATTTTATTTGCAGAAATTTTGGGTCTCTTTTCATTTTTGGAAATATTCTTTGTCTCATATAGGTATATATTTAAAAATCTTTGGTAACACTGATAAACTGAATAATATTCGGGTGCCCATTGTAAAAGTTCGAATTAAATTTCTCGTGAAAAGTTGCACAGATGATTGCAGTTCTGTCGTTTGGAATTGGTAATGTCCACATTTCTAGAGGAAACAAGCTTTCTTTAGATATATGTATATCTTAACTATATAATCACAGAGTTCTTGACAAGAACATTCTGAGGTTGAATGGACACAAAGTTTTTTCACAAAACAATCAGAAACTTCATATGGAGGCAACAACGATAGACCAAAAAGATGTAATCATTTTTCAGTATCAGAATCGGAACGGTAATCCTTACTCAAATTGAGTGCTTGAATTTTTCAAACCAGGATTGACCAAGATGGTGTTTGTAAATATTTTGCATTTATAATTTCGAATTACACATCTCCATAGCGTTACACTAGTTTTTGTAGTGTATGCAGAGGGAATTTTGAAATTTTCTACAAGAAAATTATGACCGGGCTGACTTTTAATTATTTCCATACTATCAGTTACTTCAAGTAACCCTTAGGTACAACTAATCGAATAAAATGGAACTGGTTAAAATCAAAGTTTAAAATTCTATTTTTAATTACCAGAGAATATGTTTTGACGAGTTGACCCCTACTCTTCGAGGTTAGTTAGGGATCATTGTAACTGACCATTTTGCCCAGTTGGGCTACGTCCTTAAATGCAGTTAAAATCGGGATTGCCCAAAACAGCCACTGATGATATGCTAATCCAGGGTACAACTTTTATACCTGAAACGGGATGACCAAAACAGCCAGGACAAAATTCCCTTTATCTATTAGATAAATTAGATGTTGATGAAATACTTAATGAATCTGGTTTTGGATAATTACTCATTAGGAAATACCAAGTGCAACTTGTTCTCCCATTGGTTTATTACTAGATGGACATCATCCCCTATTTGGGATATAATGTTATGCATTATTTTAATAAATCAGTTGCCTGTAAAATTGCCCATCTTACTTTACCGAACAAATACTATGGAAGGTATTCTTAGTGTTACGAACAAAGGTGGTGAAATACGTTGGCGTTGTACATTAACGGGTTGTGGAGCAACTGTTTATACTACAGCTAGTGAAAAAACAATCATACTACGAGGGGAAAAACATCACACTCACAATACCAACAAAAAAAAAATTCCGACAAGTGACTCAAGCTGTAAAACGAAAAGCCGTTGAAGACAGCAGCTTACAAACTTCGAAAGTGATTCGTTTAACTGTAGTTAGTGTACAAGGTGCAGAAAATGTCATTACCCAGAGGGATGTGAAGAATATCAAGAAAAATTGTTACTATGCTAGAAGTGTTATGCCGCATTTACCAAAGTCAAAAACTGCCGTCCAATCAGCACTGCAGGGTTTGAATATGTCTACAACTCGTGATGAACCATTTTTACTCGTTAACGACTTTTCATCCAAAATTATAGTGTTTTCCTGTAAGTCAAACTTGCAATTATTATGTAATGTGGAAAATATGTACATGAATGGAAGCCTTTGATCACTGTACAAGTATTATTTACAAATGTTCACATTATATGTACTAAAGAACGGGCATTACATACCGTTAGTTTTTGCCCTACTACCGGATAAGACAACTAACACGTATGTCAACCTTCTCCAACTTTAGAAGACCAAGTGCACAGAAACAGAGTTGACGCTACAACCGAAAACTGTCGTCGTCGATTTTAAGATTTCCATTCATAATGCCGTATCAACAGCTTTTCCACAAGGTAAAATAATTGGATGCCGATTTCACCTTCAGTAAGCTTGGTGGAGAAAAATACAAAAATTACGACCCTCTTCGCTAGATAAGGATCCAGATTCCGTTATTGGTAAATCGTTAAGGTACCCCTTCGGACTGACCTATTTAGACCCAAGCGATGTTGGTGATTGTTTTGCGCTAGATTTTGCAGAGGATTTGCTCCAACATGAGGGAATTCGAAGCTTCTTCGACTATTTGGTCGAAAGTTATATAGACGAAGGCTCTCAATTTCCACCAACAATATGGGCTGAAAACGCTGTAAATTTTTTAAAAACGACCAATGTCTGCGAATCGTTCCACTTTAGATTTAATTTAAGTTTTTATAATCCTCATCCATATATATATCCACCTATACCCGTGCGCGGTACACTTATGTAGTTCATCACTGTCGTGCGGTATCATGCGAGGAGGCAGTCGCATCAGATTGTTGTCCAATAGTTTTTTTTTCTTAATAAAATCACAGGGCTCATATTTTTCAGAGGCGGCATTTAAAAGTCTCGTATCATTCTGAAGATTATCAGCGCTGGGCACAAGTGGCTGTTTTCGTCATTGCATTGAAGGGTACTGAACTTGATGGTGGTTGTTTTGGGTAGTCCGTTTAACGACCTGCAATAAAGGTGGCTGTTTTGAACAGTCCCCGTTAAAATTCGTATCCTCCCAAGCGATCGTGTAGCTTAGTGATTGCGGCGGCGGATTTTGTTTCATAGGTCTGATAAGTTGCGGGTCTTACTCATAGCTTACATAGTACTATCAACATCAGAGTATGTTGGTAACTTAAATTAGCGTGATGGTAAAGCGAAACCATACATTTCCTCCCCATCTAAAATCATCCCTCGAGTCTGCCTAAAGCAGTTTTTACTTCAAAGTGCCCGGAAGCCTTGTATGCCTGAAACTAGGCTAGCAGACCTCTGGAGGGTTTCAGGTTAAGTTTAAAAAGCTGAAATCGAATAAGGTTGAAACTGGTCCATGTTTAAACGTGTCTACATTCGAAAAATATGTAGCTATACAAAAATTATTGCTTTTAAAAAGTAAAAAATGAAATGTGGGGGCATTTTAAAAGGCAAAATCATGATTTTATATCATATCAATTCATGTCGCATCTGTTGGGAAATGTAGCAGCCGAGAAATTGTATTTCGCGTCCACTGTAGGAATTGCAAAATAATACCTTCGCGTTCGGTTGTACATAAACATATTTTTTCTGAAATCGATCCAGAATGCCTGCTTTCTCGGCGCAATTTCAAGCCCCAAAATTCGTTATTCCAGTATCTTAATCCGTTGTTAAAGAATAATCAGAAACTGCCCGAGAAAGTTTTTTTCCGTCCTAGGCCATGAAAGGAGGTAACGTTTCCGTACCGGACACAACAAGAAACAAATAGTGAAACGATTTGATATAAAATTAAATGACAACGAAAAATATCATGAATTTATAACAATTTCTTAATCTAAGAAGTATTGATCGCGATATCGGAAAAAATAGTATGTGTTCCTCGTAGTAAAAATACATTCTCGGACTTCGATGTTTGTTAACTTCGGCTAATGTCTCGGCGACAATTTACATTTTTGTCCGGCTTCTAGGTACGCGATATATAATTTTAAAATTTACGGTGCGTTTACATTACACTTTATTCGGTACATTTCTCTCTGACATAAGTGACTGCAGTCGACTCCCATTAAAGTTGCGCCCGTTAAAGTTATCCGCTCGTTAAAGTTATCAGGATGCGATCGTTGAAGTTCCCCCACTCTAATTTTCAAACAATGAATTGGACTTCTGAGTTTTAGCGCCACTTTTGAATAACCCACTCAACCGCTCAAGCAGGAGTCTACTGTACTAACCTGAGAGAAGCTATCTCTTCCCAGCTGTGTAGATAAGTCTCGGATAGCTTCTCTCAGGATAGTTGATACTTATGTCAGAGAGAAATGTACGGAATAAAGTGTCTTATCTAAACGCATCCTTGGAGGTGACTTGCGTCTACTTATACAGGTCATCCGTTTTAAAATACATAATCGACTTCTAGAGAAGTTTGTAACGGATACCTTTATATAAGTGATCCCTTTCAGCCGCCGGATAAGCCTCTCCTTATATCTAGAACATTCCCGAAATTACTTCATTTAAAGCAATCCGTATATACGTTACATTTATTAATGCACAAATGCAAATTGAACATTACACAGTCTTTTACCACATTAATTTTATACAAAATACATAATTTTCTAAATGTACAATATTAATTTGTTTTAGAATAAGACGTTCTCCGTAAATGGATGATATCTTATCTAAAAAACCTCTGTCTGTTTATTATTTTGTGTTGTCTCGAAGGCTAATTGGTAGTCGATCTCTGTACAGTAGTCTCCTACATTAATGTTCTAGTATTTTACACATGTTTTGTTACAAAACATTATGTGAATTTAACAGGAGAGCAAAGGTGGAACTTCATGATGGCACTGTGCGAACTCATAATAAAAGCGAGCGAGCCGGACCCTATAACGGTGTTTTATGGACATCGGCGTGTTTATGTGCACATTCGAAATGCGGCTCTATATTCCTGGTTTTATGAGTTCTGCACGTAATTCTTGAAATACGGCATATTTATAAATCCTTGCACAGTGTATTAGTTATTAACGCTGTGCCCGCTAATAAATGATTTCTGTTTCCGGAATACGAACAATTACCTTCATTATTAAATGTCACGGCTTTGGTTATTATCATTGTTAAATCTAGAGTAGAACTAAACAAGTTCAGTGGCTTTTGTATGAATAAAGATGTCATTTTTTATTTTTTATAAAGTTCATCTTCCTTTTATGTGTTTTTAGGGTTTATTTATTTAGATAGCTGGCAACCTGGTGCTAGAGGTTAATAACACTCTTAAAAGTCCGTAAGTGTAGGGCGGTGAAATAATATTCGCATCATGTTTATGTCTTCCACCTGGGAGTCATTTTTTCCCATCCTTTCCTTTCCAGTCTTCTTCATTATTTCTTTCTGTCCAATGATTTTTTTCACTTCTGTTTAAAGCGCTATGAGCTGAGGAAGATAGCAGGTGCACTGCTACTAGAGCCAAACAGCATATGAGGAAGGCAGTCTTTCCACGACTACGTTTCATATTACTCCGAGTTGCATCAGAGCATCAGAGTACTTATTTTACCAAAAAACGGGGGATGGTTGGAGCCCCCAGCGGGAATTGAACATGGCTCCCTTAGAATGGGAGTCCAGTGAAACAGCGTCCCCCCCTTTATGCAGTAAAGTTCTGCTAGGGAAAACATTTGTTCTGATACAAAGGATTCTATCATTTAGCAAACTTAGATAATCTGTAGGAGAATTATCCTTGTGCCGACCTTTTCATCGCCTGTTATTTTCCATATGCACAACATTCTCGGATTGAGGTTTTCTTCCATAACTTTCTACGTGACGCGATACGAATAGCTGCAATCAATAAATTAACATGGAGCTAATCTCCTATACGTGTTCCTTGTTACCACTTCAGACAAAAACGTTATAAGATCTTCACTTGGACGAGTTGATCATGAATTTATAGCAGCTTCCTACTCTATGTATCAAAAATAAACATTGTCACAATAAAATAAAATGTTTAAAATTAATTTAAGTGAGAAACTATCCTCCATTTTCATTTAGACTCAAGGGTTAAGCTATATGATGTATGTATAGGGTTATCATATAGAAATAGATATACAGCCTGATCTGAATTGAGTGTGCAGCATTGTTAACTCTGTTATTATTAAAGATTCAAAATTGGTCAAATTAGCAAAGCAATTGAAGCTCTAACACTAAAAGGCCTATTAAAAAATTATTAACATCATTAAATTGTACACAAATAACTGCATTAAGAACAGTATTGGTCAAATTTTTGCAGTTAACCCGAAAGGAGCTACAAACAGTGTAACATTTTCGAAAATTGAAAATTTTTAAGAAGTTTGCTGAAAAGTAATTTATTTTACAAAATTAGTCTACGCTTGTAAAAGCCCTGATTTTTTATCTCTGTCAAAAATAGTAGTAATGGCCAAAACCATGGAAATGGGATACACTGTACATGTGAATCTACATTTACATCTACAATTAAACCAGGGCTTTGAACCGTTATTTTTTCGTTTCGGTTTCGGTTCTCGTTCCAGCAAAAGATTTATATCGGTTCAGTTCCGGTTTTTGTTCCAACAAAAATAACGGTTTTTTCCGGTTTTCGGTTTTTGATTCAGCTCCGGGTGACTCGTTTTTTTGATTTTTCAAAAGTTTTCGAATTAAAAATTGATTTGCGAATATAATTTAGCATTTGTTATGTCTTTTTTTTTCTTTAATATTACAACATGTAACTGCTCTGATCTTGCCTAAAAAAAAGAAAAATATTTTTTATTTTTCAAGTTAAAAAATTTCAAGCTGAAAACCTGAATTTTGAGTTTATTTTGAGTTCAAATTTCAAGAAAAACCTAAACTTTATAGAAAACTAAATCACATTTTCGGATTTAGAAATTTTAAATTTAAATTATTCTTCATTGTAGACTGTTATTGATTAGAAACATTATCATTATTAATTTTATTTAACATTTCTGCGTTAAATATTTCCAAACTGGGTAGCAAAAATGTTAAATTTAAGTTTAAACTCAGAATTTTCATAAAAATCTTAAGTTATGTACCCAAGAGTTTAAAGGTTCTAGAATATACAAAATTTGGCGAATAAAATAGAAAATTTGAGAGATTTTGCTTTCATAATTTTGGTTTTCTAGCGAAGTCTTGACTTTGATTCCCTTTTTCTAACAGAACTGATTTTTGTTGTTTTGACTTTGGTTTCTTGAACTTTGGATTAAAAAGATCAATTTAAAAATATAAATGAAAATGCAAAAGACCGAAAAATATAAAATAAAAAGTTTTAAATTGAAATTTTGATGAAATAGTCAAAATTTCGAAAAAAGAACTTCAAAATTTAACAGAATTTTTTAAATTTACACTTTAATATAATAATAATATATTGATCTTAAATCCAAATATTCAATTTTTTTCTGAAAATGTTGCTAAAAACTTTAAATTTTCTTAAAAAAGTAAAATTTTTCAGAAAGTTTTGGTTAGTATATTTAACTTTTTTCTTTTGAAGTCTCAAATTTGTATGTACTTTATATTATTTTTTTCTCTAAAATTTCGACTTTAAATAAAATTTAGTCTTTCTCTAGCAAGTATAATCGTTTTTATCGAGATGTCGACTTTTATTCTTTAATTCTAGATATTTTTCTCGAAATTCTGAGTTAAGACTCAGACTATAAGTTTAAGTTTGGAATTTTCGACGTTTCTCTCGAAAACTCAAACTTTTAAGGACTTATTCGAAATGTTTAATTGAAATGTACATTTTAGGCGTTAAAATAAAAAACCCAAAAAAAATGCAATTTCAGTTGTTGCTAAACTTCATTTTTTTATAGAAAAAATGAAATTTCAAAATCAACGACAAATTTTCTGAAAAAAATTGCGAATTTCAATTTTAAAGACGAAATTGTAGGAATAATTTTAGCTGCACCTAAAAAGTTCCTGAAGAGATTTAACATTTTAAGAATCGATTTTGGACATTAAGTTAAAAAAAACACACAATTTCGACTTTTCTTTGGTTATGAGTAAAAAAGTAACATCAAAAAAGGTCCAAATTTCACAAACAATAAAAACCAAGGAATAACGAACCATCCTATTCCCAAAAAGGACCTAAATGTTGGTTAAATTGAAATAGTAATAAGATAATTGCATGTAGCAAAGTAAACACATGTAGAATGGACAATGTAATGACAGGAATGGTTATCCTTCATTTAAAAAAACCTAATGTAATGTAATATATAGTAGGATGTATACCACTTCACAAAGGTCAAATCTCAAATCTAATCCCTGATGATGAAGCAAAAATAAAGCTTCGAAAGCTTGAAAATAGATAAAGAGTATTCTTTACCTGTACCTCTACTGATCGACTTACCCTAAAACAAAATTAATTAACATACCCTACGATCATAAACAAATACTATATATATATATATATATATATATATAATCGATTTCCCTTCTACCTTTCGGTGTCAGGATATAAAATAAAAACTGTTATATGTACATAAATTTAACGAAACGAAATAAACCGATATTTTTTTCCGGTTTCGTTCTGACGAAAATAATGGTTTTTTTCGGTTTCCGGTTTTCGGTTCAGTTCTGGTTCGAAGCCCTGAATTAAACAATTAAATTAATCATCAAACTCAAACGTAATTTGAACAATAAACTATAGTTAATTTAGCTTATTGTTAGTAACTTAGCTTAGTTGGTTAGGGCCGCTTACGCTAACGTTGTTTGACTCGCGTTCAAACCCTAGTAGCGATCACGTATTTCTTAAGTTCATATTTTTTAGAGGCTTTGAACGATCTTTGATAGGAAGTAAACTTCTGGTTTCGGGTCACTATCACACTAATTTGTGTTATTAACATGCTCTAACTGTTAATAGTTCAATATATTGTTATAATTAGAGCATGTCGGTAACGTGTGATGGTCAAACGTGATAGTGACGCGAAACCGTAGGTTTACCCCCTATCCAAAATCGTCTAACGCGCCTAAAGAAGTTTTCATTTAAAAAACTCTAAAACTGCCTTTTGTGTTTTTAATAATAACAAAGTTAGCAATGCTGCGTACTTATTCTGAGCGTGTAGTTTTAACAAATTGAGGTAACAATGGGATGTGAAAGAAATTCGATTGCAATGAGATTTCTTATGTCCAACATTTTGCTGCTGTACAATAGCCATTTGTTTCTTTAAACTACAGAGCACCATCCCATTCAGCATTTCTGGTTGAATTGTTCCCTAACAGAGTCTTTCAATTTTTCAAGTTGTTGGTCGTGTTCTAACCACCAAATTTTTTAAATAATTTGGCAGCCATAATTCGCTGGGTTTATATCATGCGATACTGGAGGCTGTAAATGTACAATTCTGTGGTTTCACGGTAAAATGGCTAAGTCAAGGTTTTAAGAAAATGGACTTTTTCCACTGTTGCGTGTTACACTTCACGATTCTAGGGGGTAGAAACATTTTAGGAGCTCCCTCTATTAAATACAGAGAATCTTACATACAGGCATTCTTAAGTTTTTATTATTTATTAAAATACGAATATGTTTTGTTTTGGCAGTACCTTAAATATATAAATTATGACTTTTACCCTGTAATCACAGAATTATTTACAATTTACTTATTGGATGGATTTTTTGTTTTCCATATTCAACAGTTTTGAGTAGGACTTCATCATTTAGAATAAATGCTTAGAGACAATAGTTATATTAATAGAGTAAAATCTAATTATTAAAGTAAATAGATTCCACTTACTTTTTGCCACTAATATGATTTCTTGAAATTTTAATTATATGACCTTAAAGTATATACCCTACTTTATGATGACTATATGTGTATACTCTTTTTAATAAGCTGGCGTAACATCGATTTAATTTTAAATTATTATTCCGTTCCATTTTCTTTCAGAAATATTTAAGCCGACAAAAATTATATGTATGCCAATTTATTTCCACTCAATTGATAATTTAGAATTTTTAATTTTATTTAACTATAATTGTACTTTAAGGTTTAGCGACGTACATGAAATTTAGAAAAGACATAAGCAAGTATCTTCACCTTAATGTGCTCTTAAAAGAAATACACGCCTGCTTTCATTTTGAAATGGCTTTAACTCGAGATCTGGGTTATAGACTTTGTAGAAAACTAAAAAGGCACTCATGACTACCTACTTCAAGAAAAGTTATGGCCATGTGCACCAAATGCGACCATTCAAAATCCAAGGGGTTATCCTAAAGAGCACTTGTTTCACCGGAATATGCGAAATAAACGAACCAGGCCAATTTTACATTTTTAAATTCTTGCAGCTTTTTTAATTAGTTTTAAAAGCTCCCTTCATCGCATTAAAAATAAATCCAATTCCGCATACGACGATTTTTACTTTACATTCCGGCCACGGTTTTTGAAACAGCTTTTTAAAGCTAGTTACGTATGTAAATTTAGTGTAATTTAGTGTTGACCCGCTTCACGAAAATTAAGTTTTCAGGGCCGTTAAATTGGTGATTTATTGGGCAGATGCATGCTGATCGATTTTCGAAACGAAAACAGGAACAAATGGATAGCTTTACAATGTAGGTGCTCCATGAATGATTTAGCATCTTTCTAGCGAGCAGGAAGTTCTATGCAGTATAATTTTTTTTACCGCGTGTCACCAGTGTTTACATTTTAGAACATCAATCAGTTTATTTCAATAACATACTGTAAACCTTTGAATTATTGAAAATATTCATGTATATTTTGTTTTTCATTATTTTATTGAAATTTAAAGATAGTCATGCATTGAACGGTTAGCGTATTGAACGCGCGTAACGGGCGTACTGTGCGTACTTACTGGGCGTGAGTTCTGAGCATTGATTTCTCAAGGGCTCTTCAAAACCTAAAGCCTACACTTTTTTTCAAATGATACCAAATTTGCCTTAATGTACATGTAAATTATACCTACTTATCCCATCAGAAGGCTGGTGTAATTATTATCCATGTATGTAATTTTGTATTCCCTCTTTTAGGGTACACCTTTAGGGGATATATTAAAATAAACAAAATATTTATTTTAGATTCTACATCAATCCGATGTTTTGTTCAACTAATTAACATGTGTTTTTGATTTCCGTGCCTTTTTTAAAGAAGAATGCTGTATTCTTCTGCGTTCTACGTTCTACCTTCGGCCGGTAAGCACCTTACTTCCACCTTTTAAAAATATTTTTGATTGTCTGCCATCATTATTTTTTAGATTTCAATGATGAAGGCATAAAAAAGGGTTTATTTTTTATTCTTTCTATAATAAGCAGTAATTAGGCGTGCACTATCTAATTGGCAAAAGCCGCATCGCACTCATTTATTAAAGTTTCAATCGATATTGCTGTTGCTTTGTTTTCTATGATGGAGTTTGGTAATTTTCACATTTAGCTTTTTTGCACTCATCTATTAAAAGTAAATAACAAGAATAATAACATTATAGCTCTCATAAATTTGGACTTAATTCAGGTTTCTTTTAGATCATTGTTGATGTAAATATTTGCATACGTATCTATTCTATGCAATTTCCAACAGATCGTAATAATTTTAAATGATTTATAGTGTCAATTCCGGGTTCTATATTTTTTGGAATATATTGGATGATTATTTTTCATCACTGTATTCAAATTTAAAAATATGATCTTTAAATCTACCTGATCTTCTGGTGTATTCTAAATAACATGGTTATATTATATACATACTTTTTTTTATTACTGAAACTGAATGAAAACCGCCAAATAATTCTTTCTATATGTCCAAAAGTGTACACCCTAGAGACTAAATAGACTGAATTAACAATATTTTACACAGGCGTCGCGTTTCATCTAAATCGTTAGAACCGTAAGGCGGCAAGTTTCGTATTTATAAGTTTTACTTAATCCGGCCATGTCAAAGAGTAGTGGAATGCAGCGCTCCACTTCCCCGGATTTTACATTCAGGGGTTCACATGTTACGAGATTGAAACGTTCAGTCTATTTAGTCTCTACTAGACTCCGTTTAAATTTTGCTTACTTGAAATACGACGGTGCCTGCGCGTGAAAAATTCTATTGATGCGTAGCTTAATCGAATTGATAATAAACACTGTCGATTTTTAACTTTTTTACTGTACACTCGAAGGTTATTTCTATAAGATCGATCATCTAATTGACTTAGGGGCTATTCACGTCTATTTACCTAAGTCATCCGTTCCGGAATATTCTACTTTTAGAAAAGTCTGCAACGGACATGTACCATTCAGCCGGTGGGCAAGTTTCCCCAACGTCTGTTGATCATCCTATTTTAATTTTAATAATATTGAATTTAAATGTCTGATATGGAATTACTAGTATATGCTAAATTATTAGGTAGAGTAAGAGTTTTTAATGAATTTAGGAGAGGTTAAATTATTTATTTGGATTTCGTGACTACATTTCCCAGTAGTTTTATGACGAGGTACATGTTTTTAAATGGTAATGTAGTGAAATTAAATTTCACGTAAGAAATACAAACAATCCTTATGTGGAAAACTAAGCTCAAACTTTTGACTTTATACCCATCATTACTGGGATAAAATAGGAGGAGAAATGTGGATATTTTGATTTTAAAGTCGAATTCCTGAAACTAACTCAAAGTAGGTATTCTGAGTAAATTATTTTTTGCGATAAAGCTCAAAATTCAACTTTAAGCACAACATTCTGAGCCCACTTTTGATTTTTCTTCCAATTTTTATCTAGAGACTTTGAGGTCAAAGTTCAAATTCAAAGAAAAATATTTCTTGGGGTTGAACAGAAAGTATGGGCAGAAAACAGGATCCTTTGGATACAAGAAAAAACAAATGGATAGTTCAAATTAAAGTCCAAATTTCAACATACTTGAAACACTCTTATGGTTAAAGTTGGAATTTTAAAATCTAATATCGAGATTCCAAGCTTCAAGAGTCAGTAGGATATTTGATTCTTATTTTAAATTGACCTAAAATGTTCATATCGTTATACTATTTTGTTTAACTTTTTATTTCCATTAAATACAATCCCTTTATACGATAAAATATGTAAAATAGAATTCACCTATTTAAACTGGCGGAAACGCGAGCCGCCATGTTCGAACAGATGGTAACGTTGAGACAAGAGCAACCAAAAAAGCGCAAGTAACGTTGGTATCGTGTGTTAAAATTTTCATATGTAATAATGAATTCCTTTCGAAGCTAAGTGCCTACGCGTTTACACCATACTAAATTAGTCCATAGAGTGCTGAAGAGGGGTTTCTTTTTTATTTCTGAATTTACGAGAAAAAGTCATTCTATATCAAAACTCCTGCTTGAGCTTAAATTACTGAAAATGACATTATTTTGTTTATTTTTTTATACAAAGAGTTCAATTGTTTGACAATTTACAAAAATGACCTGGAGTAAACTGCCGTTATTTTTGGTAGCATCGAAAAATATTATTTAAAAATATGGTTTAGAATTATAAAAAAGGCTAAATTTTGCAAATAAAATTGATCTGGACTGAAATCACGCAGCGCTATAAACGTGGACATTATTGCACGGGTCTGTTCTGCTTGTATTGCATGACAATTGTTGAGCTGTTTTTTCTACAGACCATTAGGTAGCGCTATACTTAGAAATTTGGGGTCGCTTGAGAAAGCACCGCAAAGAATGAATCAAAATATTGAAATAAAATTTATTTTTGGCAAGGAAAGCGAAAACCTAAGTTAATTCCTTATTATTAACAAATCAACGATAATATTTGTTTTGAAGGTATCATCACCAAGAAGATTTTTTTCAATTCCTATCACAGGCATTTATTTTTTTTTTCTCTTCAGAGAGCACAGAATATTCAGTGTCGCCACAAATTACATTTGGGAACATTTGTAATTTTTTAGTGTATGGCTTTCAAACGGAGCATTTGTTAGGTTGAAGTTGGGTATGCTAAACTGACAAGAGCTAACCTGTATTTGTTTTCCAAACCTTGAATTTGATAAATGTTCAAACTAAAGATGGTCAACTCGACTTATGAAACAGGTTCAACTCGAGTTAAACCGGTTAGAACGGTCAACTCGATTTACTAAACCGGTTCAAATCGAGTTGATCTTAGTTCAAGTCAGACCGAGTTAGAAAGTAGTCAACTCGATTTGATCGGCGCATCTTGCCGATCAAATGAATGAAATCAGCAGACCGCGTTAACTCGGTCCGGTCATAAATAAAGATCTTGTTGGTGACAAATTACTGTTTCATCGATTTTAGTTATTAATTCAATTAAATGTGTAATGGAGAGTATTCGAGATTATTTGCTATCACCATCGAATATAAACAAAACAGGAGCAATTAATATAAGGAGAATGCGTACTGCGTTTGCTAGAGGAACAACTAGTTAAGTCGATTTACCAAACCGATTTAATTCCAGTTTACTTAACTCGAGCTAACTCGGTTTAAATCGGAACAGGTTCGAACTTTATTTAATAACAAACCGGTCTGGGTAACTCGATTTGAAATTGTGCCAAATCGGTTTGGCTAACTCGGTTCGAAACTGATTTGCATCAGTTTTCAAACCGGTTCAAATCGGTTTGAATTATGTCAAATCGATTTGAAATTGTGCCAACTCGGTTAGGCTAACTCGGTTCGAAACCGATTTGCTTGAATTTTTAAACCGGTTAACTCGGTTTGAAATATTTCTGAGTTGGCCCATGTCTAGTTCAAATCCATCGTTCTGTGCATTAGAATTTAAAATATAAAACTCCAGACGAAATGTCTAAAAAATTATAGTATAGAAATTTGTCCAAAAGCAAGGGGCAATACCTTTAAATGATGATGTTTTAGTTTAATTACTTATTGTTATTATCAATTACAGTAAAACTTCGATATAAAGGACTAATTGGGGGGAGGCGGTGTCCGTTAAAGCAGAAAGTCTGCTAATAAAATTAAGTTTAAAAAATTAAAAAACCTATACATCCTAATATAGTAAAGGTACCAGATAAAGTGCCAACGGCCTTTTTTTACTCTGTATGTTGATAATTGTACCCTCGGACATGACAAAATATGTCATTGTGGGGGTAAAAAGTGTCCAACCCTTGTCAAAACATATACATATTACATATATCAGGGAATCCCCTAATATACTATTGCTCCTTTAGGTGCAGGACGGCATTATGTCTCAAATTCTACTGCTATACGTATACGTATGGCGTGATTATCATGCCACTAAAAATTGTTTACGTGCAACGCACTTGAATTTAACCATGTATAATATCATTAAATATTTTTATATTTGACCGGATTTTTCTCTGTTATATCAGAAGTCCGTTAATTAGAGGTTCGTTATGTCGAGGATTTTAAGGATCTTTTTATTTTCTTGTGTCTTACTTTAATTTGTAACCTGTTTTGATTACAATTTAGAAAATTAACCAAAATTTTGTTTTTCAGTAATTTTGTCATTACAGACTACATTTTTTAGTAACAATTCATGATACCGTCAAAAATAACAACAAATTACTGTTGGCCACTTTTTGAAATTTTCAAATAATTGAACTCTCTGTGCAAAATATTTCGAAAAGAAAATGTCATTTTCGGTGATTTAACCTCAGATAGGAGTTTTTATAAAGGAATGACATATATGTAATACTTTTATATAGCGCGAGTTTACAGCTTACGACCAAATTTTATCAGTGACACAACATCAATCTCTGGCAGATATTGTCAAGTACAATTGTTTTCTTTACGATCAGTTTGCATGACCAACTTATTTTTTCTTATACAAATTAGTTAGAATTTCGAAGACGGGATAGGATTATTTAAACACCTTTTTCTCGGAAACGGTTACTTTTAGCGACTTTGAGAAAGAGTACCTTTTTTGTATAAAAAATGTTGCTTTTTACGATTATGGCACTTTTGTGTCGAAATATTGCAATACAAAAAAGTTACGGCAAAAAATAATCGCGGGCAACCCCCTACACACCACGCTACTGCTTATTTAAAAAATATGTTACATGAGAATATGCCTAATCCAATTCTTTAACTGCTTGCCCAATTTCATGACTTTGCTACTAACCGTTAACTTTTTGTAGTAAAAAAACCACTTTAGGGGCGCCATCTTTAAATGGTCATATCTCCGTTAGGAGGCAATTTAAAGAAAAAAATGTATTTCAACATTTTTCATATTTTAATGTGTAGAATATGCTCCTGAAATAGCGGCCCGGACTTTTGTAACACCCTGTATATCGTTTTTGACACTAACAAAGGGACAAAACACGCTATATAGAAGTATTACATATATGATAAAAGCACAATACAATAGCCAAAGATAAACACCAGTCACTTGCAACTTGCAACGGTTGGATAAGCTCAAGAAGTGACATCTGACATCACACTTAAAATCATCATGGCCGGCACCGTTTTGTGGCATTCGTCCATCGAGCAGAATATTACAATTTGAATTTGTAATATTAATTCAGTCATGTGTTTTTATAAATAGAAACCGATATTTCTTACTCAATTAATAATTTTTCATATTTACATCATTTAATAAGGTACCTCGAGTACCTCATTTGTGAAGCTTCTATTTTTTTCCGTGGTAATTACTATAATAAATTTAATTTAGGTATGATACTTTACATTTGTGGTATATTATTGTATGTAGTTTATAGCCCTTTAGCCATCTCACATTGAATATCAGCAGTGATATCATTTATTGTTCTTGGGTGGTGACACTTCTAGCAGTGGGGTGACAATCTTGTTTTGAGTTAGCTGGTTTGGTAATATTTGTTACAGTTTCGCCATCATTGAAATATCTAGATTACTTGAACCTTTCGTCAAACGAATTTTTCTCAAAAAACGAGAGCGAATTATTACCCATTGGAAAAAACTTGACCTACAACATGTATAAAAGTTATAAAGACCTCTAATTCTCAGCTTTGATTTTTCCCTAATAAGCTACAGTTGATCTGCTTTTAGATCGGCATATCGCCGGAAAGAATATATGTATGAAGTAGATTTAAAATCTGAGCCAATTTAATGGCAAGCGGAAAAAATATAAAACCGAAGTATCACAAATGCTTGCTATAGATTTCGAAACAATGTTTTAAAAATACGTGGGTAGAATATGTAATAAAAAAATAAAAAGTTAAAACTGGACCCACTTCCAAATATTTCAAGTGGTTCAATACAATTTGCTGGTAAGGGAACCTTCATCATTACGTTTTCTTTGTGTTTTGTTGCTTAATAACAGTTGCTTGTTCGAAAATGGTTACTCCAAATTAAAAAAAAATGTAACAGAACACTTTTTGTTTAAAATTTAAAGATCTATCAAACTATGCTAAAAAGCGGTGTTGCTATTAAAAAAAAGTATTGCTATAGTACCTACTGAACACATATGGCAGCATTTTTCTTAATACACTCATTTCCAACATTTTTGCAATTGAAAGTACTAGTTAGGTTTTAAAAAAACTACACTGTATGTAATATTTTTGATATAGGAATATCAAAAGAATGTTGAAATTGTTTCCGGTTGCAAATTTGAATGACAGGCTTTTTGGGTCCACATTACTCCATATTTTAAAATGTGTCAAAATTAGAGGAGTATAGCTGTCCTTCAACGTGCTTCAGGTACTTTAAAACCATCTTTCGTTTAAAACGTTTACATAGAAAAAAATCCACAAGCTGCATATTCAAATATTCAAAATTTTATGCAGTACCAAGATAAAGGTAGGATTACCCGAAAAGTCGGACCATTCGAGGTCTCATCAGGGAGGTTCTGCATTTAGATTGGAGCGAAACATCCTAGAGCTATTTATCAATGAAGTACATATTGCATTTATCTTACTAATACGATTTGAAGCAAGGTTGAATAGTTTTAATACTATCATAACATCTACTCCGATATTGTAATGGTGATTCAATTAATGGAGCTATTAACTATTTACATAAATCTTGTTTTCGCACTATTGTCTACTTTCTTGATTGTTACATTGGAAACTGTAACATCATGTTACAAAAAGAATATCCATATTTAAGTGCAAAGATTGAACGTCTCTTATTTTTATCATCGCTTTTATTTTAACAATCGAGCGAATTTATGTTGGAGTGTTCTCTGATCTTTCAACTTAATAAAAGCTTATAGCTGGATCCCAATTTAAGGCAGGTAGTTAAGGGCGAAGAAAGAGAAATTTAAAGGTTAATGTATCTCCAGAGCGCTTTCTGAGGGGTTATCTGAAAGCCTTCGCACATTCCGGCTTTCTAGGCTTTCTGTTTTTAACCTGAATTATTACAAATTACGTTTCGCTTGGCACTAAATATATTTTAAATCATTTTCACTGGACGCCCCGTTTCCTTACAACTGGGCATAAGTAAAATACTAGGATATAGAATATTGCAATTGGAAGGATGGATTTTATCATGCAGTGACAGTAGTACTTACTATGGTAGTTTTACTTGAGGAAATATAAATTAAGTTTTTCTTCCGTCAAAATTAATTCTAATACCTTAAATTCCAAACTACCGAATCTTCTTTCAGAGCTAATCTAAGCAATGTTTCGTTTCTCCCGATTCCTGATTGAGCAGCCTTCAATCTTTTTCTTGTTTAGCGATGTCAAATCCACTTGAATGATTTGAAAATATTTATTGTCAGCGTAAAGATACAGGGTTTTTCAGTTAACATTTTTATAGTTGATATCACGTAAAATAAAAAGTATATGATTATTCTGGCAGCAGAGACGGCGCTGCAATTTCAAAATGTTTTTCCAAATAGGAAGCTTGAAATTTTTTAAAAGCATATTCCATTTTACCATAAATTACTTTAAATTTAGGAATAATTATTGTACGAAGACATATGTTTATAAATAGATTCTGATACTAATCTATGGGTTTATCCTTTAAAGTGTGAAAAATATTAAATTTTTGCCGAGCTGCCTAAACAAATTTTATTTTCTAAAAAAAAAATCAAAATATCTTGGAATATTTTAGGTTCTTGAATAGGGAAAGGTGATGAAACCTCAAATAAAATAATAAATAGAATTCACAAAAAATAATAATAAAAGACCTAAAATTAGGTATCTATATAGGGTGTAATTAAAAGAAACGAAATTGCCATGTTCCAGGGAATACAGAACATCATGTAAAATAGAAATTATTTTTAAATTGCAAACAGTGAAAAGGAATGCTTGTTTCTTACCGGAGATATCGGACCTCCGCCTACTGCTATGTAACAAAACAGCACACCCCATATCGTCGAATGTATGAAAACAAAAATAAAAAAACAGAGGTTTTCAAAGCAAAGTGTAATTACTGACACATTTCCACTAGAGCTTATCTGGGAAATGAGTTTAAACCCCATCGGCTTGCCTCGTTGGACATATATTACTGCAAAACATTGACGCGTAATCGAAGAATGACATTTATTTAAAATTATCTTACATTCGCTGCTAGGAACAACAAAATTAATTACACCCATTAAAGCCTGTCAACGCAAAAGCAATTTTCTCTGTCATTACTTATTTTCTGACATGGCTGAAAATATAAATCACGTCGTCATTTGGTGGAACGCTACTGCAAAATAACATTTTCTTGCTATTTCGACATCAGCGTTTGAAACGATAGCGTGTTTTTATGTTTATGCAGTTAATATAATATTTGAGCTGGATTGTTTTAGATTTTATCACGGTTTAAATTTCCATTATAGCTTGTTGCCTGTGATTAGGCCACCAATCATACAGCTTAATATTAGGTGTTGGTTTTGGAAGCGCTGGCATATCATTTGTCAGTCTTTATCTGGGGGAAATCGGCCGTCTTGTCTCTTATCGTTCATTTGGGTGTCATCCTTCAAGGTGCGATTGCTGAGTGATTTTTTGGCGTTTTTCCCTAAAGGGATTTACTGTAACCCACCTTCGGACCGTCTGGGGCTATTGTATTTCGTAGTAGTACCGTGTTAGGACTTATGCGTCAGATGGTTCCAGTATTTTTGGGATAAGAAATGAGGTGCTCCCAAACACGCGGCAGAGCTGACCAAACATCTGAGATATGAGCATGTGCCCCCCAATCCTCAGCATTTGGAGGGCTAATTCTATTCTCTCAATCTTTCCAGGCTCCTTCCGGATCCGTTACTGATTATTTCTGGACCCGTTACCGATTCTTTCCGGATCCTTTACTGAATCTTTCTGGATCCTTTAAGGATTCGGTCCGGATCCTACTTTCATTTTCACTTTCACTTTCGACCCTCCCAGGACACAAAATGTTCTAAGGAATAGTTGTTATCATGTGGGAGACCTCCCAATTGTGGCCCTCGAGGATATCCAGGAGCACCTTCATCGGGGTAGGCTTCGTTGATGAGAGATCCTGCACGAACCTACCCGGTGGCAACGTAAGGTACAACCGTCCACGTCGTCCTAGGAAGCTCTGTGACCGCTCACTTAAGTAGCTTCTTTGAACATTTATCTGGAATCTTGTCAGTCTCTATCTAAAACAGTGTATGTATTTTAATGTGTTTTCTATGATTAATACTACCCGGTGGCAACGTGAGGTACAACCATCCACGTCGTCCTAGGATCCTTCGTGACCGCTCACTTAAGTAGCTTATTTGAACATTTATCTGGAATCTTGTCAGTCTCTATCTAAACCCTTGTATGTATTTTAATGTGTTTTCTATGATTAATACTAGGGAATTTTTTTCTATTTTCCATTAATTAATCTTTCTTGGTCAATTATCATTGAACTTGCACCCCTCAGGTTTGCTTTTAAATTTTATCCCTATATTTGTGAATTCTCCAGCGTAGTTTTCCATTTTATATATGGTATTTCATTCTTTTTGTTTTTGCTAAAACCGTCAATATATATGTATTAATTTATAATTGAAAGGTAAAATTTACAAGCTATTATAATTTATTGTGACGAACAAAGTGCCGCATTTTCTTCCACCTGAGCATATGATGTAAAAGTTAATATAGGTGACATTTGAAGTATTTTGTGGTAGAAAGTTTACATGATCTCCGCCCTAACTGCGGTCTGATTTGCAATATATATTTTGAACTTTTGCCTTTGAAATATTTTGTTTTTATTTAACTACGCATTACCTTCTTCACTTTACAAATTGTGACGTTATAAACATAGCCTCCATCACTATCCTCAACAAGGTAGGTCATAGAGAGAGATAGTGGCAACGAGAATAGCTGTCGCAGGGAGAACTTCTGGAAATTTATGTTGGTGAACTACGCCATCTAGGAGTGAGTTGTTTATCTTTCATCTTAAGCATCTTTTGGTGATTTTTCTTCGTTTTGGATAGGTAAATTGGGTGATTTAAAATCACCTGGCGCCCCGTTTAGGTATTTTTTTAGCCATCGTACCGATGTTTAGTAATTTTAAGCGGAATTTGGACAGTTTTCACTGGTTGAGTTCCGAACTTGTAAATTTTCGGGAAGTTGTTCATTCATTATATTATCACATCGGTCCAAAACCATGGGTCCTCACAGGGGTGTACGATTCCCAGCCTGTAACAACGCTAGTCGGCGATAGTAAAGGAAATATTTCATACACTAATAGTGGCACTTATTTTTTTAATTCCTAAATTCTAAGCCACAATTCCTTTACTGGGGAAAAATACCGTAACAATTTTAACATTTAAAAAACCAATATCAGAAATATTTCTTTTACATTTCATGTCTTAAGTTTTCAAGTTAAAGTTTCAAACATTTTCTTCGAGTAAATATTTGGTACCAAGTTGCAGAGATATTTCACTTAAAAATTCATAGTATTTTGTGATTTACACATTTTTGTACAATATTTATTATCTTCTGATCTCCATCTGGTTTTTTTCTCTTTTAGTTGAAAATGAGTATTTTCGTTGACCTCTCCTCTCTGATTGATCTGTTAACCTTTCTCAATGCTATGAAGTTGACGAAAAATTTCATTCGGCATTTTAAAGTGCTTATCAGAAACATCAATATTCTAGCTCGTGAAAGTGCCGAGTAAAATTTCAGTTAAATGTTGTGCATTATGAAAAAAAATTTACTGACTGGATGGAGACCCTGAATTTCTGTCTTCAAATTGTTCGTAGACCTAACGCACATAAACGTTAGTAACACCATGTATTGATAGAGTAGCAACAACTGTTAGAGTTAACTGCCTCAATTCGTAAAATGTTAAATATTCTGTATACACCGTATGTACATCCATTTTAGATTATCAAAAGTGGCAAAATTTGTATTCGATCTAATCCACGGTAGTTTAGTCAATACGATTGACTGTTATTTTCAAAGATTTACCTTCAAGCAGAGTTTGTTAATGTTAAACACGTTGATTGAATTCTTCCTAGAGATCGAAGCTTCGGTGGATGCTTGATGATTTGTTTCTGTTTTGCAAATAACTCTTTCATACGCATACCTAGCTTTTTTCTCCACCAGCCAAATTTCGTAGAGCAGATAAGAAAGAGACTGCCAATCCCATTCAGTTCACTTCAACTTCTATCTGTGTTAACTTAGCGCTTTTTCACCATTTTCACTTATAAGCGGATTCCATATCCCCCGTCATTGCTGAAAGCAATATTCTTTAGTATTTAAAGTGTTATATTTGTGAATTAACCCCTGGATGGCTTGTGCAATTAGGGATCTAGAACTAGATCGGAATCTCTAGTCCGTGGAGCCGTCCTTTATCATAAGTAGGCACACCTGATTACCATACCCGTGAGACTTATAGGGTCCCTTGTCGAACCTTTGATACTACCTTAACTTGCCGCTGGAGCATTCGTCAGTTTTGAGTTTAACTGTTAAAATCGGGTTTGGTGAAAATTCGGTAAATGTAAAATGTTATATGTAGACTGCAAAGAAATTAATTAATTTAGATTATTCCTCCTTAATTGTTTATGATTATTACCAATGAACATAAATGTAGCAGATATCCAAATTTAAATGATGGTCAATTTAAAGTAATGAACAATTTGTCCTAATTTTAACGTAATGCGGTAACTTCGAAAATAACAGGAATTACTTTTCCAATTAAAACGAACAATTAATCTTATAACTAATAATCCCCCATGTCTAATATCGGAAATTGATAAATGTATCTTATTAAGTTTATTTGAAATTGAGCTCGATTGAGTATATCATAAAGAAACGAAACAAAACCAATATCGAGATCGGCTTACAAAGAAATCAAGCAATAAACTTCGACCTTTTGGTGAATTATTACTTTTGTTCTCTGAAAAGAGTATTAGGGCAGACCTCTTTTATTTTGTCCTCCTTGCAACTTTGTCTTTACAATTCACTTTAGCTTACTCTTTGTTTCTAGTTGATATGCATATGTGCCTCCGTATTTGGTTACTGGATATGAATATAGGTATTTTGTTTTCAAAAGTGCGTTTTTATATTTCTTTTGTAAAATAGAATATTCCATATTATCTTCCGAAGTATGCATAATCTAAATATCCGGTTTGGTTTGTAGTTAAAATAATCTCCCTTCAATTTTTATAAGTTTCCAAATATATACTTTCCCTTGCTGCGAAATCCTTCAGAGAGTAGCTCCCAAGAATTTATCACAACGCGTAATATGTTATGGTTGTAGCACAAAGCCTTTCAAATTAATGGCATTAATCAATACTAGTTCCCCCTAAGTCTAATACTCAATAACTACAATTATTTCAACAATTCCCGCCGTCTAAAGTTTAAATAAATACTGCCACTAAATAAGGAAATCAAAATCAAATGAAAACCTTAATATAAAAAAATCACCTTTCTAATGCACGATAATTCAACTCGTTTATTTGACAGCATGACAGCTATGACTAAAGTCGCGCACCACATCATTGTTGAATCATTGGATGAAGACTGGAGGCAGGAAGTATTAAACATATTAAGGGCCTACAAATTACAAATTACAAACATGTAAATAAAGCAATACTTTTAATGATAAAAACCGCGCGATTGCTATATTTTGCACGTAAATAATCAGTAGCGAAACTGTCCGGAAGTGATGCAATTGGCGGGAAATTCAAATTATAGAGATTCCTAGGATATAAATAATATACTTTCAAGTAACGAAATCAAAGATTCTGTTAGGTGTATTGTAATACACTTTATCTGCATTGTCAAAAGCCAAATTCAATATCCTAAATTTGAACAGCATGTCTGCGGATTCACCAAGGGTGGACAAGTTTGCTAATTTCTCGAGGTATTGATGTTGTTTTAAGAGTTAATTGGCACTGCATATTGCCAGTAGTATTCAAAGGTTCTTAACAACAGCTAAATGTTACGTGATTCAATTCAATATCACATAAAAACCAGGAACGAAAAATTACCTGTGTTGGAAAAAGTAAAGAATACTAAGGAATTGTTTTAAGCGAGATAGGGTTTGTGCATGTATTATAATTGATATTAGGCTTTTATACTTGCGAATAGGATTTTTGGAATACTAAATAATGCCCAAAAATAGAATCATTATGCAAAATTCAATTCACATGCAGGAAGGAAATCGTCTCAAATGCGACTGGATTAACTGAAAATGGTGAAATCAAATGAAGAAATCAAAGGCTATAAACTTAAGTGAATTTCACATTGAAAAGATTTATTCCAATTAATATTTAGTTTAAAATAAATTAGTATAGTATGTGCAGCTGTCGTTCATTCATTATTTGGCATTGACCGGTACGGGTATAAATAGCTTGAACCCTACGATCAAGTATGTCAAGATTAATTTGCACCACTTTAGCTCGGACTATTTGGTGTAGTTCTTCTAGATTATTGGCCCTGTTAAAATAAACTTGTCCTTTAAATAACCTCACAAAAAATCCAATGGACTTAAATCTGGTGAACGCGGGGGCAACTCCATTGTTCCTCGGCGCCCTATCCATCTTCCAGGATATGTGACGTCGAGATATCGACGGACGTGAGCGCCAAAGTGAGGAGGAGCCCCACTTGTTGGAACCAAATATTCTGATGGAGTACATCGGGGTCGTCATTATTTGGAAATAGAACGGCCAGAGATGGTACTAAATTAAATGGCAGGAAATCTAGATATCAAGCTGCAGTAAGGTTTTCTTGAAAAAAGTAAGGCCATAGAAAACGTTGTTCGTTTATTCCCAACCACACGTTTAGTTTGCCTTGCCGTTGACTATGGGAATCTTGAGTGCAGTGAGGATTTTTCTCGTGCCAAATAGTTGGAATTATGCCGATGTACTGTCCCATTTAGAAAAAAAGGGTCTTTGTCAGAAAAGATTATGTTATTTAGAAAATTGGGATATCCGTCACAGCATAACATTAATTGTTCACAAAACTCCAAGCGGAGATCTGGATCATCCTTGTTTAACTCGTGTATCAATTGAACTTTGTATGGATGACATGTTTCTTCTTTGAATAAAAGAGTGATCCACGTTATTATTTAGTGATATTTGCCTTGTAGAAGAACGAGGATTTTCTCCAGCTTCAAACAGCACATCCAATCTGAGATCTTCGCTCACTCCAGGTCGATCTTGTCGAGGTAAATCGTTAATGGATTCTGTTTAAGTGAATTTGGCTATCAGTTTACTTATTGTAGATCTTGCAATGGGCGGTCTATCAGGACTTAATGTGTTTTACACTTTTTATAAGTTTTAGATACTAATATTACGTGTGTAATTAAAGTTACTGAAATTTATTTTCACTTTGGTTTTAGATTTACTTAACACAAGCAGTCAACTAATGGCAATTTCTCGTTATAAAATTATTTTAAAAAAGATAAATCAAATTTATTTTTTGGGTATAGTACTTAATTTTGTTCATGAAGGGTACATTTTTATTTTTAAAGTAATTGCGTTTTTTTCCCGCAAGGTTGTTGTGTAAGGTACAATTATTTTTACATCATCATTTCAGTAATAAAAAGGTCTACAAAAAATATCAAACATAAATTGGGACTGTCATTTAAAAAAATCCGATGATGACGTTCATTGCGCAAAGATGGATGACATCATAAATAAAATTCTTACGTCGTAAGCTGGTTTTGAAAAAAACCAAATCGACCTGTCCGAGGTTTTTTCTTGAAAACAGTACATAAGGAAATTATGAATAGTTCCATACTTTATCACCACACTCTATTTTTCGATTCAGCAGCGTCAAATTTATTATAATTGTGCATAATAATGCGAAGGAGTTTTTTCTTGTAGACCAGTGAATGAATTTGGGCTGCAATTATTGTAAGATGAATGTCTGTATTTTTTTCAGTCAATTTCAATTTTTCTTTTTTTCAGAAGTGAATATGACTAAAAAGTTACAGGCTTAGAGCCACAATTGATAATAATTTATTTGAGTTAAACCAACAAGATCCTTGAAACCTAACTCTTTTTACAAGGTATTTTTTTTAGATTCGCCTCTGAATAAATTAAATGAGCTTTAACCAGTAAAATGGAGTGAGGTCTGTGTGAATAATTGTGAGTTTATTGTAAATTATTGGAGTCAAATTTGCCAACGACTTTTGAAATTTGGATGATGTATATGTGTATTAAAGGTAAACAAATGACAAACAGTTTGGCGAGGTTAACATAAAGTAGGCAGCATATACATTTGCAAACAAAGGAAAGCATTACCTGAGCAGAATATGGCGTAACATTAGCTAAAGTAAATGATGGATACGAGCCCCATACACACGCTGGCGGACTAATACTACGCTTTCAGCTTTCAGCCAGTGTGCGACGTACACGATTCCGAATTCAATTCAGCACTAGCAATGCTTTTAGTCGTGCATGGAAGAAATTGAGATAAATAAACGGAAGTACTCAATATTTTATCTAAAGCTTCGGCAACAGATGTTTAAGAGTAATCTAGGTGCATAAATGTAAATTGTTACACTAACGTAAATCATCTTCACATACGTATTATTTTTTTTCTATCTATCTCGAATGAAACCAAAAACTTCAAAATAATGAGTTCAAATTTTTGGAAAGTAAATCAAATATATGTATATATTTTACAGGTATGTGAGTCTATGAAATAAAAGAGCTGAAATCTTGAACCTAGCAGATCACATATTCAATCTTGACTGGCATTTACTGCATTTTTGTGGTTTCATTTGCCACTTTATAGCCACTTCTTTCTATTTGCCGCAGAAAAAGCGAGTGTAGAACCGATGCAATAAAAGTTAGGTTTGCACTAAAACCTCTACGTGGCGCCCTTTTCCCTAATGTCTTTTCGTATTTTCTTTTATTCGTTCGACTGTTTTGCTTTTGTCAGTGGCTATACGTTTCTATGTATTTAGTTCACCCAAAAGCCCTATAAATGTATAATTTTAAAGCATTTATGAAGTATTGTTTCTAAAATTCAAGGGACTTACTATAAAATTCTTAGTGAAAGATGTTTACCTTTCCTTTCGTCAAAGAGTTTTGCCGACATCAACTGGTAGTTGATAGAAAAAGTATTGCATATTGTTTGTAAGTAGTAATTAAATATACAGGGTGTTTCGGTTATAATGTCACTCATTTTAACACGTTTACGACTTTACATCTAGGTGACGTGATAATGTGATAAGCAACTGATTATCACGTTATCAGGTCACCAGGTTCAGAGATAAGGTAGATTGTACTATCTGTACATGGCAACAAATTTCTACTGCACAATTTATTTACATTTTCATACCCCCATAAAATTAATGTTTAACGCATCAAATGAAGAATTTTTTCCAAACCGGAGCATATTAATCATTTGTCGGCTATCAAGTTGTTGTTTATAACAACATAACCCAAAAAAAAACATAATTTAATTTCTCTCTATCTACTTACAGCAATTATCGAGTGTCTACCTCTCCGAACTGTCTGGGTGTTGTGCCGTAAATAAAGGAAAGAATAAAATAGGTTGTCATGGGGACTGCCGACAGAAATTAAATCTTAAAACTAGGAACAACAGTGTTTTTTTTTAATTTTCAAATTCATTTTAGTATCAAAAATTAAAATTTCATAATTTGTAACGTAAAATTATTAACATTAATCTCGCTAGGGTTAAGTGGGGTAATTGTAAACGATTTTAGAAGTTTGAAATTTAAAGTTCCATGTATTCTTAAGGAAAGTTAATTAATTAATCGCTTTTAATGACAGTCGAAATTATTGAGCCAATTGAGAACAGCCGTTGTGAATGTGTTATGATTTATAATAGTTTTGGGGCAATTGCCTTTACTGTTTCAAATAGATTTAATTCATGGATCGTATTGCCATTATCTTCTCTTTGGGTAGTGGAGTCAGATATCACTTTTTTACTTTCTATATTTTGGAAGAAGAATAGGGTCAAATTGACCATTTGTACAATTTGGAGCATCTACAGGACAAATTCCAGTAGATACTCAGATGACATTCGCAGGAATAGTTCCCGACCTCCAAACGTCCTTTAATAATTCAGGATAATTAATATTCACAATTACCCCATTATTTTGTTTCCAATTTCCCCTATTCAATGAATTTCTTTAGGCAATTTTAAATGTTAATTCACATAATCTGTGAGTATGTATATCTTCAAATGGCCATGCAGTTTGTTGACTTATATTATGTAAATTAAGAGTATTCATCAATAATTTACCTATAAGCTATATTTTACAATTTTTATTAAAATGAGGTGAAGCACTTCTGAATTGATTTCTAGACATTTTTGCAACTTTTCACCTAAAATATTGTAAATCCTGCGCTAAAGATTTTACCAACTAAACTAGGTATAACAGTCTATCATTTCCATTAGTTTAAAAGTTTTCAAAGTTAGATATTTCAAAGATAAATAGGCCGTTTACATTTACCCCTGTTTAACAATTATCCCACTTGACCCTATCACATCTATGGACCCTCCAATTACATACATTTTTATGTTGGTAATTTAGGTTTTAAAACCAACAATGGGTTGCGCTAAGCCCAGTACAAAATATAATTGCAAATTAATTGAAAAAATACCTTACCGACATCGGGATTTAAACCCAGTTTAATAATTGTTAAAATTAGGCATGCGTTTCACGAATGGACCATAAACCTGTATTATTTGCAGATGTTGTTAAAAGTTGGATATTATTTTAACAGCAAAAAGAAAAATAACGTTATTTTCAAAAATTATTATATTTGTAATAATTGGGATGATTTAATTATTTATAGTGTACTAATCAACAACTAATTAGCAATAGCCGAATCGAAACCTGGGCGGCCTGGATGTTCGCAACGACAGAGGAAAAAGACTCGTACAATTCTGTCAAGAAGAAGAATTCCTAATTGCGAACATATGGTATAATCTTTCATACAGAAGATTGTACACATGGACGTCCCCCCAACACACATTGTAAGAAATCAGATCAACTTCATCTTGATCAACCGATGCTCCCGTAACTGTAATAAGTCAACGAAAACATACCCTATACTCCGATCTTTGCTTTGCTCAGCACTAAGTGTAAAGCTTAAAAAGAGGTAACAACCAAGGCAAACCTCACGAATACAAAAACAGGTATTAAAATAACCTGAAACCATAAAATAATTAGCACAGAATATATGGTAATGTACACACAATCATGCCAACTGTCCATTAAAAACAAAAGTGTGGAAAAAAACGGGCGAGATATTAAAGCTTCGTTAAGAAATGAGAGAATACAGCGGTTATTAAAACCTAAAAAAAGAAAAGGAAAAAAGAAATGGATGACACAAGACATATTAAATATCATGGAGGAAACAAGACAACACAACAACAAGAATCAAATACAATACATAAGAATACATCGTATAATTCGCAAAAAAATTAAAAAAGCGAAGGAAATATGGCTTCAAGAATCCTGCAAAGAAATCGAACAGCTTCAGTCCATTCATGACGATTTTAATTTACATAGAAAGCTAAAAGAACTATTTTGGCATTTACAAAAGAAAAAATACAACAGTGCTGTATAATAATAGCGGAAAGGCATTACTAACAAAGAATGATCGAAGTAATAAGTGGCAACAATATATTCAACAACTGTTTGAAGGACAAAACTCGCGAAGCGTCAGAGAGTCTATTAGCTAATTATAAGGCAAAACACGGTCGAAACATTCTCAAATCTGAAGTTCAAAAAGCTATACAGAAATCAAAAGCAAGAAAAACTCCTGGACCCGATGAAATTCTTATTGAGTTGGTAAAACTTCTTGATAACGAAAGCTTAATTGTACTAATAGCATTCTTCAACCAAGTCTACCAAACCGGAATACTGCCTGGCGACTGGCAAAAATCGATTTTCATTGCCTTACCCAAAAACACCAAAGCAAGTAGGTGTAATAACTTCCGACTGATAAGCCTAATGAGTCATATTTTAAAAATCATGTAAAATCCGTTTTATAACCAAAAAGCTGGAGTTAGGCTAGATGACAGTTTTACAGATGAAATACCAATAAGACGCGATGTAAGACAAGGGTATGTTATGTCACCCATGTTATTCAACCTTTACTCTGAAAAAATATTTCACGAGGCTTTATATGGCAGGACAGAGGGTGCAAAAATCGAAGGCGAAATTATAAACAACATAAGATACGCAGATGACACTGCCATCATTGCAGCATCCATGAATGACTTGCAAACACTGCTGGATAGAGTGAACGAAGCTGGTCGAAGATGGGGTATTAATATAAACATTAAAGAAACGAAATTGATGACGGTGGGTAAAATAAACATGGAACCAATCCCGATCACAATCAACGGACATACCATCGAGCTAGTGTCACATTTCAAATATTTGGGTAGCTGGATAAACAATGAAATAATATGTGACAAGGAGGTAAAAACGAGGATTCAAATGGCACGTAGGGCGTTTAGTAAATGGAAATCCACTCCTACCAATATTTTCTCCGACAAACCTTTATCTACCGCTGCTTCAGATCGACTAAGGGAATAGCAGATACAGACGATTAATCGAAATCTTGAGATTACTCTGGAATGGGGTAAGAACAATTTGGTCCACTTCAACGCTTCAAATCTCAGGCCGCTGTTTTCTCTAAGAAAACATCAAGGGATAATGCAACAAACATACTAATGGACGGTAAAATCCTTCCGATGGGATCTAATCTATCTCTCCTAGGAGTGAATGCGAGCACTAACTTCTCTTGGGACGATCATGTGCGCGCCATTGCCAAATTCGCCTCTCATAAGCTAGGCTTTCTTTTTAGAGCTAAAAAGTACTTCACATCTCATCAGCTATTAACACTATACAAAACTCAAGTTAGGCCAACACTAGAATACTGTTCTCATGTTTGGAGTTCAGCCCCAAAACCTACTTTAGCTCTCTTGGATTCAATTCAAAGAAGAGCGATTCGCCTAATTGATGACGAGAATCTGACCGATTCTTTCGAAACACTAGAGCACAGGCGTATGGTTCGTGACTTGTCTCTTTTCTACAACTACTATCATGGAAGAGGCTCGCAGGAACTAATAGGATTAATCCCCCCAAGGGCAAGGTTCTTGAAGCATACTAGACAGTCGGAGAGAGCAAATTTCTGTGCGATGCAGATTGACACAGTAAGGACTTCTGTCTACGGAGACTCTTTTTCTATAGAACTTCTAAGTTATGGAGCTTGTAACCGAAAGGAATTTTCTCCAAAAATTACAATCTATCCTTGTTTAAGAAGGCGGTTCATCGCCATCTATCCTTGTTTCCGCATCCTACTTGCAGTGCTTTGAAAGCATAATGGGGTTACCCTTTGCGAGCGGATTAAACTTAAAAAAAAAGAAACCTCGCGAATGCTCCGCTATTACATATGGAGCATTCTTCTGTACGGATGTGAGACATAGACGCTTAAAATTGACACTATGAATAGAACAGAGGCCTTCGAAATGTGGTGTTATCGGAGAATCCTCAAAATCTCTTGGATTACACATACTAGTAATAAAGAAGTTCTGAGACAGTTAGATAAAGATCAGGAACTCCTGAGCACCATAAAAGCAAGAAAAGTTAGCTATTTTGGTCATATAACACGAAGTATCAAATACCACATTTCCCACCTGATCATCCAGGAAAAAGTTTAGGACAGAAGATGGATAGGCCGCAAAAAGCTATCGTAGCTACGAAAAATCAGATTTGGATTGGACTGGGAGTAGAGAAACTGTCCCGAGTGGCGAAAGATAGAGAACGATTCAAAGATATTGTCATGGAGATAGCCCACGCTTGAAGACAAGCATGGCAACGAAAGAAGAAGAATCGAAAGTCATCATCTACTTACTTTATTTATTATGTTTGAGAATGAGAGTCCTGTCGCATCGGCTAAATACCTAAGGGACAACACCTATACTTTTCGAATTTATTTAAGATGCAGTGTTTTCTTGAACATGTGACTTTCAAATTGCGGAAGCAATTGAAAAACCATAAGATATGTAATTTTTTTAATAGAAAACCCACTGCAATAAAGCTTTATAAAATTGTCTGAAGTTAATTATAGTAAAAGCATTTGAAAGATGAATTCATTGTGAATTACTCTAAATTTTAAATTAGAAATCTAATTCATAGAAGCGCACAAACAGCGATTTAATTATTTATGATCAATAATTGAATTTAGTATAATTTATAGGTAATCGCATTATATTATTTGAAAATGTTTGAGTTTTCCAATGCATGCGTAATGAAATTATGCATCAATTTTTCTATATGTTACGGCTAAAATGGATATACATAATGTTCAACGAGGGTCAGTATGGGCACTTCGGAAACGTATAAAGAACAACATTGTTAGAATTCCATAAGGATATTGTGGATATTGTTTTACGACGGAGACACTGACTTATCATATTGAAACGACATCGTCTCAGATATAGGTGCAAATGAGGCAGTATCTTTTCGGGACGAGAATCAAGAATATTGATAGCTAATGACAAATATATATTTACATATTATTTCGCCCTAAATTATTTTCACACATTTACAAGTAATCTGTAAATGATCCATTTTATATTTTTGGCTTTTTAAGCTAAAAAATAAATAAAAAGAAAGAAAATTAAGACAGAAATTTTAAAAAATAAAAAACGACACATTGACCAAATTACTGTTAAAGAGCCAAAATTATTTCGCCTCGAAACAACGTTTGTTGGCAGACAGATTTTCATTTATGAAAAATGTCCCAATAACGTATTTTTATAACATATCACCCCAAACATTAAATTTTTCAAAATATATAGGCATTGTTTATTTATAGAAATACTCTTATTTTTTCTGAAACCAGCATCAAACTATTTGGGCATTGTAGCGTCTATGAAGAAAAAACGATGATTCGTCGATAAACAATCGTTTAAAATATTTCCGTCGATAGCACATGTTTTCCTCACAGAATCACGAAATTAGAGAATTTTGTATTGGTCGTCGGAAAGAATCCTTTTATCAGGTACTTTATAATACTTGGGCCTTTTACTCATTTCTTTCCAAAATAAGGTTAGCGAATTTTAACTTTATTCTATATTACAACCAGAAGTACGATGCAATTTAAAAGTTATAGTTACTCTGAATTAGTATAGAGAAAATAGGTTGTAATGAAAATAGAAAAATCTGTTCTCATTACAAAATATTATGTCCAACTACTAAAAAAATCACACAAGATCGAGTCGGTCTCACACAATTGCCAATTGCTACAGTCAACAGTCAATAGACCAAATTTATCATTTTTACTTGTGTATGAATTTCAAACTTTTATCAAAAGTTTCTTGTGTTATAATTGAAAAATAAAGAAATTATCTGTATTTTCACATACATACTTTTTTCTACTCCATCAATCGCAATGTTTATGGAACTGGTGACTGTGTTGACAGTGTTGCTGGTAAAAAGCATTCTTTCGTAATGAGAGTAATGTGACTAAAACAATATATGAGATCGTCGCGGATCGCGCTAAAATGTTCGATTCAAACTGCAATTACTGTGTTGCCTGCAATCTGAAAAACATGTGCTAACCTCAATAATATTCATATAAATTAAATAAAGTAAAAGACGAACTTGATCTGAATTCTATCCTTCGACTATATCATGTCTTTTATTAAACAAAAAATAATACTACAGGGTTGACTAGTGATAAATGCGAGGATCATCGAGAATTAACGCTGTGCGAAATTTCAAATTTCTACGTCACACAGTTTTCGAAGAAAACCTCTTTGTGACAGACGGATGGACGGACACCAGAGTGAGATTATAAAGATCCCGTTTCTTCCTTTTAACCCTAGAAGTAGATTGATATAACAATGTTGTTACTGCTGAAACTTATAATTTTACAAGACCTATTGAAGATATTTTGAGCAATTCACTTGGGTCAAGTACCTTTTTATGAAGATACTGTAAAAATCAGTTTCAATTTTTATATTTATTCGGATATTCGAACATTGCGTTTTACCAAATATGGCATAAAAATGGTAACCAGTTATTTTCTACAAATGAAGAAGAAAGTTGACTTTTTTGACATTGCGCATTTCAGATGCAATTCTCAACTGCTAGCTTTGTGAGTTAGTCGTCTTTCATGTGAGGATGTGAGAATTTTAAAAATACCTAGAAATTTTCGACTATAGAGATAATTTAAAAAATTAAAATCTTCAAATTCTAATTATTATTATTATTTTGTAAATATTTCTAATAATTTCGTTTTAATGTAATAAGGCGCTTAGTAGTCCTAGAATTAGCTTTAATTCATGAAGAGTCGTCGACAATAGCCATTAACCAGAAAATTAATTATCCAATTTAACCCCTAACACTTTGAAGTTATATTAATCCCTTGCGTTAAATATATTATTACTAAAGCATTTAATTGCATTGTGCGTAGACCATTAATAATTTGGGAAAAACAGATTGCAGTGCCGGATTTTAAATGCTAGAACGGTTAATATTCATGGCAGAGATAGAAATAATCCTTGGTCTGATTAGTAGTTGTAAGAAACTAGTGCCACTTCGTCTGCGAATTTAAACGAATAATTAGAAATTAATAAAAAATTGTCCAAAATTAAAGAGAGTTTTTAAATTTTTTGAACTGATGGATCAATTTGTTTGTTTTAATTTGTTTCTGCAATAGAAATTGCTGCAATCAAACATACTTTCTTGTTTATAGAATTAGTTTAGGATAAACCTAAGAAAACTAACCAGCTCTGCTCAACTTTAAAAAGTTTCTCCAGTTTGCAGTATCTTCTTTTGACTGAAATGTTTACCAAACACTATAAGTATTGTCGTATTTGAAGGGAAATTTCTATTTAAATATGCGAAATTATTCTCTAAGTTCCATTTTAAATAATAAAATTTTATTTCGTGTACTGTTT
Source organism: Dastarcus helophoroides (assembly GCA_028583605.1). Classification (NCBI taxonomy): domain Eukaryota; kingdom Metazoa; phylum Arthropoda; class Insecta; order Coleoptera; family Bothrideridae; genus Dastarcus; species Dastarcus helophoroides. The sequence continues at coordinate 22,932,241 of CM053329.1, read as the reverse complement.
TAAAAAAAAACCCATATAAATTTGAATATAAGCAAAAGGTGATGAAAAACAAGACCAAATCGAGGGGTTCGAGAGATTTTTTATAAAACATGTTTCCTTTGTTTCTGAAAATTATGCATTTATGGGCGCAATGTTATATTGTCAGTTCCTTATTTCCTCGGTAAGAGAAGGCTGTCTAAATCAGACAAGGACACAGCACAGAATACTCAAAAACTATAAATTTTAAGAACAGTATTTGTTATCCAAAGTGGCCTTAAAATAATAAACAAAATCCAAAAATGCAAAAATATATACGGTGTCTCATTTAAAATAACAAAGTTGGTGTCACCGGACGATATAACCGGGAGTACTACAACTTTGTGAATATTTTAATTGTGTTGGTCTAGCCGACCTTACTAAGGTGCTAAATTTTAATTTTTTTTAGACAGGTACTTTGTCAGTTATCGATGGCTGCGATTCCCGGTGGAACACACCGTATATTTATTTACGTGTTTTTACGTTTATCCTTAAATTGGAGATTTAAAAGGTTCTTCATTATAACATATTGTATATGTAAATTAAATATGTGCGTCGACCATAGTTCTTAGATTTGCCTGTGGTGGCGCCTGAACTCTTGAAAATGTAAACAAAAATTGTCAATTGTCCTGTCTTCAGATTTATGATCCTCTATTAGGAAAACGATCCATCAAAACCCCTATAAACCCTATATTATTTTGCTGCATTTTTATTGGGCTATTTAAATATATAAAAATATACAGGGTGTTCTATGTAAAAAAAAGTAAGTTTATATCAACACTAATTGGTACAATAAAATGAAAATAATTTTAAAATGTACTCCCTATAGATGTACGCCAGTGGACAAAATTTCATTTCGATATCTCTTTAGGATTAGAAGCTTTTCTCCGTCCACGGACTAACGGTGGATCCTGTATATTAAAATGTTGATTGAGTTAAATATTTATTCAATTACTTTTAGAAGAAGGTATCATAAGTAATATGTATGTATGTAGATACGTTAACTATTAACTGTTTCACGCCAAAGATATAAAATATCATTTATATGATTTGCATATAGTTACACTAAAAGAATAAACATAATTTCACTATATTTCTTATATCGTCATTATCATTTACTTTAAAAAAAACAGATAAGTTTGTATATCAGAGCTTATACCCATATTTCAGGAAAGACATGAGTAGTGGTATATTAGCATGTCGGTTTATCGTCTAAGGGTTTGTAGATTACAATTACACACTCCGGTCCCTTCGTACCAAGATAAATGCAGTGGAAAGTAAATTATTTACAATTTCGTGCAGGAATGGTTTCCCTAATAATTTATTCATGTTTCGTGCCTTTAAATTTAAATGTTATTTGACATTAAGTTGAAAATGCTACCGTATTTATATCTTTGAACTAGTCTTATCTAAAGGAGAAGTAATAGGATTTCATAAACCATAAAAGAGGACAATTCGTTCATATATTTCCTATACGTGTTAAAATCATATTGTCTCTGTATCTAAATCTATGTTAGGAAGATGAATTATGTAAAAAATGTGAAATTTCCTCGCCGCTAACTTTGTTCATTACTCCCCCATATGATGGTTATAGAACATATGTATGTATAGCACTCAACTCAATGAACTTAATTTTAGTTTGTTAGCTTACCACAAGGACGCTATTTGACTTACATGAGCAAATATGTTCAAGCATGTAGTTTGATCCGAGTTCTGCCCTGGGGTGCAGTCAGCGTTTGCCCTTGTGTACTTTTGTAGCCTGACGAAATGCGACTTAATACTGAAACATCGTCGCGAATTTGCCGAAAATAGGACTTCTCAAAACTTTCACCGTCGGGAACGATTTATATGCGACTCCCGCTAACTGCACTTTGTCAATTGAGCCTGTCGTGACCTTCTGAATTTATATCTTTGCCAAAAATCTCCTAATTTGTACTGCCACGATGTAAGATTTAAAGTTTACTTATGGGAATTTAGCAGCCCCTTTAGATGTTTTCTAGTGCGAGTAAAAATTACGAACTATGCAGATAAAATGAAAACAATCAAATTTGTAAAAAAACCTCGAAGATTTTAATTTATCAAAAGGCATCTGTCTTGATAATTATCTAGAGTCTCCATAGTCTATTGTTTTCAAATTAGCACGTCAAGTCAATTTTTGTTTAAATGATATCCTATACTTTTTTCATCGGAGATAGAATGTGTGTGAAATGGTGATTCCATGATATGTAAAACGGCACTAACAAAGATTAATCGATTTATAATAATTTAATACATTTTTTGCCGTGTATACAGTTTAAGTAGCTTTGATTCCCCTGTGAATTTCGTGTGGCAATTGGTCGATAAACTAAAGAAATAGCATGGAAAGAAACTCGTTTCCTACCGATCCATCTTTTAGATAAAATGTCGCTTAAATAACTTGGGACCGTAATAATGAGAGTACTACAAATTATTGTTAGCAAATCTGATTTTCGTGATTTAGGTAAAGAACTGCAGAATGGCAGAATGGTCCCGAAATTCAATAATCTGCATAACTAACTTAATCCTTTGAATTTATTTAATTCATTTTTGAGATGACGATTTTATTGTCATACTTAAACCTAAATTTAAAAAGTCTTATGTCATCGCGAGCAGAATTGAAAAAGCTTTTAAAGGAGGTGCCACTCAACAACGTAGTGACATTTAAAATGTAAGGGCATTTTACGCTTCTGCCAAAGGGACCATCATGTGTACCCTGGAAAAAATCTGCCTGTCTCAAGTTTTTTTTTCTAATTCTGATATTTTCCAGGTATTCCTATATTCTAGGTGAAAAATATCTACAGTGGTTCCTCCTATTTATAATATTTTAATAAAAGTAAATAAATAACTTAATTTAAACTTATAGTATTTACCAAAATTAAATGCTTAGTAAATAACAAAATTATTATATTAAACTAAATAAAGGGGGCCCATGCAGTTTAACGACGCCCAATTTTCTGCTAATAGCAACCGTTAGCATTTGTGCAGCTTACAGGGTGGCGCAATTGAACTAACTTAAAACTGCTACTATCTGCCACACCGTTGATGGGGTAGATGTCTCAAAAATCAGGTGATTATACTCCATTATATTGTTTATAAGTGTACAGAACGTCTTGCATGTTCTTCTTGAAAGAAAAAAGTTTTAAGTCTTGGATTTTAAATCGAACAGTGTTGTTCTTTTATATTTGATAGAAAATCGTAAAACTTGATGGTTAGAAAGATCCAGTATTTGAACGTCAATAAATTTCTTGTATATCGGATTATAAAAAGATGCAATGATACTGGCATCATTGCAAAACATTTATGGTGATAGTCGAAAAAGGACAGCAAATCTGCAGAGATGTTCGAAAAGTTATGGCAGAAAATTGTTGCTGATCTGATAATTTCTATGAATTATCTGAAAATATTAGCGCGAAGTGTGCAACGAATATTGCAAAATGAGCTATGATTAAAGCCCTTGCTACCTAATCTTACGCTGAAACAAAAAACCATTATAGCGCAACAAGCCAAGGAGTTGCTTCGTTTGGTCGCAAGTGATGAGTTACCGAAATTTCTTTTTTTTCTGGCAAGGGGCGAGGCTCCATTCCTAATTGAGTAACATATTAGCAAACAAAATGACAACTTGCCAAATAAGTCCTTTAAAAATTTATACCTCCGAAATCAGAGGGTACCATTGGTGATCGTATGGACCGCCGTAACCGCCAATGGTCGCTCTTCGTTCGCATTTTGAACCGCAGGGTCAAAATAAAAGCAGGTATGTGCCATGAAACTGTTCTAGAGGTAGCATAGAAGCCTTGGTTGCACAAACATTTGGGGTACAGACTGAGAACATTTCAGCAAGACTCGAGATAGTCTCATAAAACGCGCGTCAACCAAGAATGGCTAAAAAACAATTTTTACACTTCATTTCTTTGACACAGAGCCTAATAAATTCGATGGACTTCTCTATTTGGATTATTCTAAAGAGCAGGGCTGGCACTAACAATTATCAAAGTGCGGATCGTTTCTAGCAAGCCCTTCGCCTGGAATAACCTACCACAAAGCCACATTCGGTTAGCGTGTGATTCGTTTTTCGACAGTCTGAAGGCTATAGTACGCATTGAGGATGACCATTAGGGTGAAGTGAAAATGCATGAAAAATTTTGTTATAGCATAGTGATAAAAAGCTGCCTATGGGTGAGTAAATGAAGCATGTTAAAGGTGTCCGAGCACGAAAGAATTTTGAAAAAAAGTATAATTTCGTTCATTTTTGGCAGCCTTATTTAGATGTATATAAACCTTAAAAATCTATTGAAATAGTATTTTTTATGTTGTTAGAAACCTATATTATTTTAATATTGTAAAAAGACAAAAATTTCGAAATTATGGTGCCCAAAAACCTCTTAAAATAAAAATAAATCAAGAATTTTGCAATAAAAATGCGATTAACATATATGAAACATTTATGAAAAAAAAGTTACAAAAGAGCCAATAAAGTGGAAAATTCACATTTAGTATTATAAAAAGGCATTATCTGACGCGATGACAGTCTGGCTCTGATAAAACCATCACGTTTTTCCTCTCCACGTACCACACCGGAAGCTACCTCTAACAGGCTAATGTCACCACCTTTAGATCCAATATTTACTACTTTCCCATCACAGCACTCAAGTCAACCGATTTATTATTTAAATATTTTATATACTGTCTTTGATTGTCTTAGCTGATCCCGTCTGCACCGTAATGTGACCAAATAAAACGCTTCCTCCCACAGTGATCTTCTATTTGCCGTTTTCCATACCATTTATCTCCTTTCTTGACCCCAAAGTTTTATCTTTTTTATCATCAAAGCAAAGGCCAGGCATTTGTTGACTGCGGCTCAAGTCTGGTAAAGCAGACTCTTTTTCTTGCTCTTTCCCGTTGAATCTTCGAACGATCTATCACACTAACTTTGATCACTTGATGCAATAATGCCAATGTCTTTCAGGACAGCAGAAGCTATAAGAGCGGCAGACCTATCAGAAACTTCAGTTCGATCTCAAGCAAGAGCCAAAGATGCGCATCTGCTTAGGAGGCGGCTTAGCAACATCTTGTGTTGGTTCTTGATTAGAGGAAAATGCCGTTAAAAATGAATTATTAGCAAAGCTGCTGCTGCTGCTGATGTTGCTGCTGCTTTCTTTCTTTTCGTTCTTGTTTTTTCTGGATTTGTTTTGTTGTGGTTACATCAATGCTTCCGATAATAATAATAATAGTTTATTATATTTCAACAGGGTTTAGGCCCCAATTACAGAAACAAAATAAAAAATAAAAATTGATGGGAGTAGACGCACTTGATCATAAGAAAAAATAAATAATTATCAATTATACAAAATAATTACCCGGAGAAAACACTAATTATTAGATAAATAAAGTAAATTAATTATAAGGAAATGTGGCTAAATGTCTCTTCCATAGTTTTTCTTAATTTGGCCCGACTGTCTGAATGGAAATCAAAACTGTCCGCAATACCATTAGCATATTTTGTAAGAATCACTAGCAGAGACCTGCCCATAGCGTTAGTACGACTATTCTCACAATAGAACATTTGTTTTGGATCTTGCACTCTGTCTTGGCACCAAAAAGTTAATCTTGGAAAGTAAGTTTGGACAATCTATACAATTATTGAAGAGTCCGTATAAGAAATTCATTCCATGTGTTATTCTTCGGGTTTGTAGACTGATAAAATTGAAGCGATTTAAAAAAACGTTATGGTCACAGTCTCTAGCTGGGTAGACACCATCTTGAATGAAAAAAATTTGAAGAAACGCCTTTGAATTGACTCTAACGCTGTGATATGAGTATTATATATTGGAAACCAGATGAGGAAGCCATATTCAAGACGTGTTAGTATAATATATAATATAACACTTCTTCTCGTAGTCCTCTGATCTATTAAGAAATTAATTTCCTCTTTTGGTATACGAATGCTTTTTTCACACGTACAATCAACAACTATTACACATTTACAGCTATTAATGTCGAATAATTTTTGGATAACTTCTTTGAATTTGTTAATTTTCTCTATGTAGTTTTTACTCCCTTGTCGTCCTTTAAATGGTTTCATTAACTTCTTATATTTTTCGTGGTAAGCTCTAATAATTTGCAATACACTTTTTAAACTTACTGTTGGAAGCGAGGATTTATGCCATATTTCTAAAACCAGAGTCGCAACTCTTTCTGAGGTTTCTTGAACAGTCGGTTCTCTAAATTACTTTTTTGACTTTAACTTATGCTTAATCAGAAGATAGTATTTCATAACATCAAAGCAAGTCGGTAATTGAGAAGAGGGTAATGTTTCGGGCGTGCCAAAAATGGAACAATTTGTTATTTGACGAGTCGTTACTTGTTGTTTACAGTAAAAACTGTAAACAACAACTACAGAACCTAATAATTAAATCCTTAAACATCTTTACTACAAATATATTTGAATAACATTATAATTACTTATTACTTAGAAACGAAACAAAAACAATTTCTAGGATTTTTTATAAAGTTTTACATTTAATTTTGCGGTATCGAACGTTAATAAGCTTTGGATTTAAAATCTTTGTTCTATCGGAGGCACCTTTAATTGTAAACCTAAACCAAAAATATTTTGGCTTTTGATTATTGTGCCTATTGCGCAGTTTTTTGCGGATATGCTATAATGAATATAATTTTTTTTTCCATTCCACCCTAATGATCCATATTGAAAATTTGTGATGCATTATAAAAACTAACTGCTACTTGTGAACAATTTTTATTATGGTTCAATAAAACTCATGAAAAAATAAAAATAAATCAGTACTTTAATTAGTTGGCACCTTATAATAATCAACTTGTATGTACTTTTCTGAAAATTCTCCCCATTAGTTGTTTTGTTTTCTATTTGCCATCCCATAAAATTTAAAAGTGCCCAAAAATATCAACATGGGTGGGCTTGAGTTAAATTAGGAGGATTTTCGATTGGATGATCAAACGGAATGTTGTTTTAACTCAATTTATTTTGTGTTATCTTGGAATAACGATAGGATGCCAAGTAGACCTAAACATTAAATGGTCTCCAACGTGATGGTCATGTGCAAAAGCAACTTTGGTCAGAGATATTTTAATATACTTCCCACTGTTTCCCCTTTTTTCTGCTAAACTATAATCTCTCTATTTGTCCCCTATTTGTGCCAGGCTGAAACAATCGATGATTTTTGGGCAGTTTTATCTCGCGAAGTATATGATGGAGTATGGCAAGCAAAAACAAAGATTAGCTAGTGCGTGGAATTTTTCCTACACGTAGTTGATGTTAATTTTCTAGCTGACTTTCGCAGAAAATTGCTCCTCACTGAAAAGCACAGGCCCGTTCGGTTGCTTTAAACTAATAATTTTGTAATTTACTATGCTGTTAATTATAGTAAATAGTATAAGTTGCAATAAAATTATTTATTCTAAAAAAGTGTCGTTAAATATTTTGTGCCAAAACTTTTGAGACACACGTTAGTAATTTCCATTGTTATTATTTTTATAGGAGTTTCTTGGTCTAATTGTTCTGAATACCTAATTGTCTAGCTGAAGCTATAGATTTAGAATTTTTGGAAAATAATTTCATAGATTCAGTGGACAATGTTCCACAGAATATTAAGCAATATCTACCGTCCTTTGTCCCCCTGAAAAGATTGAAATTTGGGAAGGATGAAGAAGAAAATACTTACATACCGAAAACTTATAAAGATTTTGAAGTAACTATAATTAAAAATCTTTCATACGTTATAATGATGGATTTACATTTATCTTTATGATTTTGATTATAATTTAACTTTTCTACATATTATAGTTGCTGCTTGAGAAGCTCGTTTTGCTATTTTAACGATATTTTCGTCTACAAATTTCAAAGACCTAGTTGTGTACTTAACGAAGTATTTTAAACTGGATGTAACACTTTAGATACATGAAATGATCGAAGACCAAATATATGTACGTATTTCAGTAATTGAACAGAAGCTACATGTTACATAAATGTTTGCCACATTATCAGTTATTTCGTTGAATATCAATCGTCAATCAACCCGACTACTGCTCTGTCGTACATACTATATGCATATTACAATTCATACGTTATGTTATTGTGGAGTTTCATTTGAGTTGAAAAACTAATCTAACTTTGTTGTCCGTAGTTTGCAGACATGTAAAAGCCCCATATTTTAATTATTCGCAATGAGTATAACATTGTCATATTTATTTCTCTTTTTTTTAATTAAAACTTATTTAAAAGCACGTTATTGACATACATACATACAGTACATGATATACTTCTTCCGGGATTGGACCGTGTCAAAGAACTACTAAAAGTGTTCGACGTTTCGCCCACCATCGTAGGGAGCTTGTTCATGGAACAAAGAAAAGAGTACATACATACAGCAAGGTACAAAAGTAATCCATAAATTTATTATTTACGTAGTTTAAAATTTATGTGTAAAATCCTGAAAGAGTCAATTTTTAATTCTAAATGTAAAATTTTTAAGTACAATATTTTCTTTCCTTCTTCAACCCTACTGGAGTGACAGCTGCCCTCTTTGAAATTTTTAAATTGATCCAGGGTGCTAGCTCATCTGAAAAGGTTTTTAATTATCTATCTAGCAGTGTGAGGTTTGTAAAAGGGAAACTCGTTTTGTCGGGTAATAAAAATTTAATAATTATGAATCAATGGAAAAGTATAGAATAGAATAGAAAAATCAATAGAAAATTTAAATTTGACATATGCATAATTTAGGATACATTTTATTGTATACATTTCAAACACGTTTAAAAATGTTGAAATTTAATTTTCTTTACGAATATTAATAACATTCAAGAAACCTTACTCTGCTAGATCTGGAATTAATTAAAAACCCTTTCAAATAAGCTTTCACACGTACCTTCGTTATATTTAAAATTTTCAAAGGGTAGCTTTCACTCTAAGGGAGTTTAAGGGAGAGAAATAAACTTATGCTTAAAAGGTGTCATTTTAGAATTACAAATCGATCTGTTTCAGGAATTTTACTCATAAATTCTTAATTACAGCAAATAATGAAGTCATGCGCTACTTTTAGACCTTGCTGTATATATGTATTTATGTATGTATTAAAGCCATGCATAGAAACAAAGCAATTTTATTTTATGGATGAAAGAGTAACCATTATACCATTGGATTAGAAGGGTTGTTTGAGCCATTATTTTGGCAAATTCCTGCATTCAACAAGTTTATTTCAGGATTAGATGAAACGACAAAACTAAATCCTGTAAAACTTCATTGGCACCTCACAAAAAAGCTTAATTAAGGAAAGGGATAATCTCAAAGGGTTACATTAAAGCAGCAAATATGACGGGTATCCCAAGGGACGAACCTTTCCAAATTTATCTTGTATTGACCTGAATTTTAAGCAAACTACCTCACAATGGAACATTTTGCAATGCCATTAAATAAACAGGATTACAAAGTCCTCTTCTTCTTTGGCAATTTTAATGAGTACTTTAATTTTACATTTAATTTTAGTTTTATTTATTCCATGTCTTTATGACAGTCAATAATCTTATTATGTCAGCCTTTGTTAATTTAATCGTACACTCGTGCTGACAAACATATTTATAATAAATAGCAAGAAATTTTACCTGTTTTGGAGCAAACTTTGGTCTGGCGCATCCACCATTATGCTAACTTATTAGTAGGCATAATAATTACAATAACAGGTAAATCCAATTGTGTCGTAATTATTCAATTTAAATGGATCCTTTTTTCTGCTTGGCAAGTGGAAAAGTACCCAATAACAAGAGATAATTAAAAAGGGTTTCTTTTTTACATATCAAAAAAAAAATAATATTTTTCAATAGTAACTTTAGTTATACTATTTATTCGTTTACATAACTGGAGAAACAATACTCTAAATATAGACTTATTATGTATACGGTGGACCAAAAAATATCTTCATTTTATTTTCTTTACTAGTATTATTATTAGTAAGTAGTTTTTTTATGAAATTTTCACCAAATATACAGTAACATATGAGCTTTTAGACAATCAACTCAAAAATATCACAGCTGCAATCAGTTTTTATACAGAGGCTTTCAAAAATATTTATCATTTTTAGTGTTTTGCAAAAAGCAAGTATTTACATAAAAATAATCTAGTTATCTGTTGGAAAGCATTTTATGAGTACCATATTGAGGTAGAATAACTATCAAAGAATTTCTCAGCAAATACTGGTTAATAAAGTCTGTATTTCGTTTGTAGAAAATTGAACAAAACGATGGAGATTACAGGATAAATAAAGGAAGTGGATGACCAAAATCTGTAAGAGTAGAAGAAAATATCAAAATTGTACTGAAAATGTGCAAAGTCCGGTGAATTTGTCACCGTGTTATGAAAAAAAAAAAAAAACTAGGAATTATTGAAAAGGACTTTGATATTAAAAGATCGTGTGTTAAAAGTGTCATTAAATGTGCTCTTTGATCGGAAGCCTTTAAAAGGGTTCACGAAATTTCCAGTTAAATGTTTTTGTTGTCCAGGACTTAAAATGGTTATAAAATGGACTAGAATTGAAGTGTTTCAAAAAATAAAAAGAAATTACACTCAGAAAATGTTAGTCTTTTTAATACCATTCTGTTTATTCAGATTTTTAGTTTCTGGCGATACAAATTGCTTATAGTTGCTTGATTGTCCAAAAGCTTATACATTATTGTATTATTGGTGAAAATTTGGTAAAACCAACTTATTAATAATAAAATAAATCCACCAAATAAAATGTGGACATGTTTTTGGCAAACCTTGTACATACAAGTCGAATCAAAATAGTTTGAGGTTTTCAACAAAGTATTAATATGCAGGATGTTCAATTAAAAAAAAGTCAATCTTCATACAATTCCGCCATTTTGCGATTGTCCTTTTTTTGTTTGGTAGACAGAAAAAAAAACTTAGGAAAAACCTTGCAACTTTTGTGTTGAAAACTTTTCTAAATTATTAAATAAACTATGTAAGGGGTGGCAAATTACAGGTAAAAACCCTGAACAAATTAATTAAGCTGATTGTGCTCAAAATTCAGTTTCAATTTCTTGTTATCTAGTTGAAAACGTCCAGTAAAAGACAAACATAAATATACATATTGTATTAATTTTTATTTACTGTTAATTTCTATTAATTGTTACAAGTGCCAAATTATTGAAATAATACTGTAGTTGTAATCATATGAAGCCAGTGTAACCAAACATAGTTCAATTGAAACGATGTGTGGTAGAGAGGTTATATATAATTTTAATCCGCTCAGGTAACCCTTAAAGTTGAGTTTTGCAACATTAGAGGGCTGACCTTGAATCTAAACCTAGTTTACTAAGACTTTAATAATGACAGACTCGATACGACGTCTCTGACCGAAGATTTTCTTCTCAAACTAATTACTAGAAAGGCGCCAGGGGCTTTCGCCATCACATGTCGAATGCCAACTCCTTCAACTGGTAAGAGGACCCACAAACACAAAATAAACTATGTTGTGGAGAACCACCAATTAATTTATTCGACCTGTTTCTTATCACTTCCTCATAAACTGTAGCATAACCGCTTAGAAACTCTGATTATAAGCTTATATCAGCTTGTGACTCGTTACATTATATGTACTAGTTATACCATTATCTTCCCAGATGCTGTCCCGTAATATTTACCGTTTCAATTGTGCAAATTGGGAAGATTTAAGAGAATTATTTTTTCACAGAGAAGGTCCATTAGCGAAACCATCCTATTAGGTATGTAACGTTCAATTTCTCGTTCCGCAAAACAGCCAGTATCTAGCAAATCCTGGTTCACCAAAAAGATATGCTCCGGCTATCTTCAGGTCTCGCATCGCTTTAGTAAACTGGGTATTAAAGAAGAAAAAAGTGACTTTTTTTAGTACAATTTACTCGAATATTTATACAATATAAGTACTGTCAGTATTTAGTACAGGATATATTTCTTCCGGGATTGGACAGTGTCAAAGAACTACTAAAAGTGTTCGACGTTTCGCCCATTATCGTAGGGGGCTTCTTCAGGAACGAAGAAAAGAAAAAATGAAAAGAGAAATATGAGGGAATATACAAAAAATCAAAGAATGAAAAGGTCAATTTCAAAACATCAGAGCACGGTAACTCAATATGTCCACCATACCAGAGGCGAAACTCTCCTGAATTGAAAATTGGTACAAAGAATAAGAAAGTTTAGACAGAAGAGCACGGTAACTCAGTATGTCCACCATACCAGAGGCGAAACTCTTCTGTTGTTTTTAGGGTTTTAAGGGCACATCTTTCTTCTCTAGAAATGTTGGACTTTGGTGGTTTGGCATATTTTAGTATTTTTGTGGTTTGAAAACGAACAGGATCTGCAACCTCCTTGGGGAGAGTTCTAATGGAAGACTCTACTGCACTGATTATTTCCTCAGTTGGAATTTTTCTGAGGGCGATAGCAAAATTCAGTCCTTCAGATAAGATGGTATGTTCGTTATCCGATAGTGGACGGGAGGATAAATTGACTACTGTTTTTGAGACTGAACTATAAGTTTTGACCTTGGAACTTAGGGATTCGAATTTCTTCTTGTGTTTCAGATTTTCTAATTCAAAAGTTTTTTCGGACTGATTATAGGATATGGCGTCGAAATGACTCCAATGTTCAACCGACAACCTACTCGATAGTTCCAGATGGAGCACGAGCAATTGTCGGGAGATCGAAGCCAAATCGCGTTTAATTCTTTTAATCATATCCCGGACAAGATACAAACCAGCTTTATGAGGAATTTTGAATGAAGAATTGGTTGTAAAATTATCTTTGATTCTAAACGATTTTGGAATTAAATTGTGATCCCTGCAACGCGACAGAAAGGTTAGATTGGAAATAAGTTTAGAAACTTTATGACGAAGTTTAGAGAATAGGCGTTTCGCCTTCTGGTATGGTGAACATACTGAGTTACCGTGCTCTTCTGTCTAAACTTTCTTATCCTTTGTACCAATTTTCAATTCAGAAGAGTTTCGCCTCTGGTATGGTGGACATACTGAGTTACCGTGCTCTGATGTTTTGAAATTGACCTTTTCATTCTTTCGTTTTTTGCATATTCCCTCATATTCCTCTTTTCATTTTTTCTTTTCTTTGTTCCTGAAGAAGCCCCCTACGATGGTGGGCGAAACATCGAACACTTTTAGTAGTTCTTTGACACGGTCCAATCCCGGAAGAAGTATATCCTGTACTGACTGACCGTGGAAGCCTTCGTTATCATACTGTCAGTATTTGTTGAACGAGGATAGGTTTTAATTATCGGAGAAAGTCCTTGTTCACAACTAATTCCAGAGTTTAAAAGTTCCTTAGAAAAAAATAAATAGAAAGATATAGATAGAAAGAAATAAATAGAAGTTCTCACTATGTCAAACTGGATTACCGAAGAATTTTCCCTCTTTGATTGTCTTGTATGCCTCAGGAATGTTGCAATTATTCTGTCAGTTTTTACGAACATCTCCCATACTAATACAGATAGAGACAACCAACCATTCTTCTGTGCTCTAGTGTCTGAAGAGACTGTCAATGTTTTGTCATGAGTTGGGAGGATTGCTTCAAGCGAACCAACGCAAACGTGAGCTTCGGGGCTAAACTCTAAACGTGAGAACAGTAGTTCAGTGTGGCTTTAACTTGGGCTTTATGGTTTCAACCGTAAAATACATAAGAAACACACCGACTGTCCTATTTACTTTCAAATATTTAAATTTCAATAGAACAGGAAAACTTTTCTAATTCATCCATATCTGACCAGAACTACATGGTTTTTGAAATGTGGTATTTCCTCGCACTTCAAAATGTTCAGAAGTCAGTATGCTGCTTAGTTGTGTAGGTCGTTTTTGTATATTACCAGATCAATCTATTTTTAAAATATGAATGAGTGAGTGGTAAGCATTTGCGCAAGGTTTTGGGAATTGATTTCTTTAAGTACAATTCACTCGCCACAGGAATAATCCTCTTATACCTTTGGAGTACTGCAAGTAGGATGTGAAATTAAAGATAGATGGCAACGAAGTGACCATTAAAGGTTTTGAATTGGTTGGATAAAGATTAGATGTATTAATATTATGAAGGTTATTGATGTAGTATGTATTCAGTTCGAGCTAACTATATGTTATATTAAATAAGGTGTGCATACTTTTGGTTTTAGTCTGTAGAAAAGAAGTCACTGTCATTTCTTCCTTGGTGGATTTCTGACCTAGTCATAAGTGTCATAACCTTCAGGAATTCCCGATTTTAAGGTGAATCTCTTCTTCAGTATTATCTGATATACTACTAAATGTAAACTTTCCATGCGACATATTATGCAGGACCAATCGAGAATTTCGCTTTTCTTTGATTTTTGATCCTTTCCAAAATTTTCCAATAACGAATATTCAATATTTTATACAGCAGTTTCTGCAATATTAAGTATATATTATTATTGTTTATAATGCGAATTTTTCTTTTCATAGAAAAACATTAAACAACGATAAAACTGATAGCTTGACTCCGCATCAAATACTTTTTTATAAAATAAAAAATTTAGTACCATTTCTTCCTCTTAAGTTATTAAATCCATTAGTTGCAGAATTGAATTTATAAATAAAGGATGGCCAAAGGGGATATCTAGAGCAACGTTTACTATTGCTCTGCTAGGATTTATTAGAAAGATTTCGGAGCGTTGTCCTTGGAGATATCTTGCTTTACTATTTTATTTTATTGGTCGAGTTTGAGACAAACGGGCGGCAATCACGCGGAATCGATGTATTAGAGTTGTGAAATGGAGCCGCCGAGAGTTTGGAGCCACGTTGCTGGGATGTTTGGCATTCCTCGCAGAAAGTTGCAGGAATATTACGGCTGTAATCCTGCGAGTATTCGGACAGCTTCCGCAAATTACTTACAAGCTTACGCTGGTTGCCACTGTCACGTGTGTTATTATATATACTATATAACATGCAGAGGTTCCGTTATTCCCCTAACATCGCTCGTGCGTCCTTTTTATTACTTTCTTTTAGGCATGTTTCATTAATGCAACCATCAGACTTTTACTCAACAGAATGAAAGGGGGGTATATTAAAAGCCAAGTTTGGGATGAATATTATACGGTTATTGTTATTAAAAGTTTTGCTTTGTTTCTGGTGTGATATTTTTATGCTGGTTAACAGCTTAGTTGATATGGAGTAATACAATTTGCACATTATCTTTATGAAAATTTTTAGTAGATAACAATAGCAAATAGTTTAAGCATTTGAACAAAATTATTAGTAATGAATTGAACTGCCATAATATGAAGGTTCAAAAAATGTATGCTATAGTAGGTATGTAGAGTATACTTTCTCATTTCAGCCATTTTAGAAAATTACCAACTTTCAAGAAATTTTTACTGGCCTTAAGTTTTGCTATAGTTTTATAGTTTTGTAATGTAAAAATATGCCATATTTAATCATCTTGTTTTTCTCTTGAGACCGAAGGTTTACGTTGCCGTCAAACTCTAATATTTATTTTTTTTATCAAAAATGGTCACTCGTCCAAACGGTCAAATTTTCATAAAATTTTTACGAGCCGCTATTAAGAAGTTATTTTGTTTGTGTGAATGGTAAACTCCGGGCTTTAGCATGAAACTCATGAGATATTTTGAAATTTTAGGTCTGTTAACCAAAAAGTTTTATCTATTATCTATATGTATTACCTCCTTTTAAAGAAAATTTGACACAAGCATCTTGAACCACAATATATTAAAAAAATAAAATAGTAGAGTCTTGTTATAAAGACTTGGTAGTAAATTTTCATGTCGCATAGTATCTTATCCGGTAGTTTTGTTCTGAGAAGAAATTTTAGGAACGGGAGCATAGAAATAAAATCAATTTAGTATATAACTGGACAGGATTACATTTATGTTCCTTAGTCATAAAGTGTGTTTTTATTTACAGATGATGAAAAGGCTACAGTCCACGGTGTTATTACGAAAGAAGGATTATTCGAAGGAACAATTTCTACTGATTTAGAAGACTTTCATGTCGAACCACTATCTCGGTATTTGGATATTAATAACTCCAATCATTCAACTGTTTACCATTCGATAGTGTATAAGGCGGCTGATGTGTATGATCCAAGAAATGCTGCTCCATGTGCCTCACAAGTTTTACATATGAATACAATAAGGAGAGAAAGACATAAGAGGTGAGTTCGTTTTTTTATATAAATAGAAATAATAATATATAAGTATGTGTATTTTATAGATGGTTGCTACAAGCCGAAGCCAAATTGCCTTACGATGATGTAAGTTACTGGTTTCCCAACAAAACGAAACGTTTACCACCCCCCTTTGATCTAAATCAACCAATTGACGAAGAGATGGACGTTGTTATGCCCAATAGAAGCGGGTTAGATTTATCCAATATTATTTTTCGTAACGTGAATAAACGAGCCATTATTGATCCCAAGAAGACCACGTGTATGTTATACTTACAGGCAGATCATCAGTTTTTTCAGAAATATGGGACTGAAGAAGCTTGCATAGAAGTAATGACCAGACATGTTCAAAGAGTAAATGTTATTTACAGATCAACTGGTAAGTCATCTTATAGCATACAGCAAAAATAAGAAAATAAAGTAAGTCGCATAATTAGCTTAATTTTAGAAATTATTTTAATACAATATTTTATGAACATCCAGTAAGATTTGTAATGAAATGTCCTCATTTGTTATTGTTTTCGGTCTTCCGGGAATACACGATTTTTTACACTTTTTAATTCATCAAACCGTTGCACTGATCGCGACTGTGGATCTGCTGATTGAAGATCTATTTGGATGATTGTCGTTAAATACATGTCAGGTATTAGAATATAGATCATCTGGCAATCACCCAGTCCAACAATTATTAATTTTTTAATGCGTTCAATATTGGACAAATCCATTAACTTGTCACAGTTTTACTACAGTAATAAATTTTTGACAGGCACTGTAAGCACATCATTTTCACAGACACCAAACCTTAATTTTACATGTTACTTTACATGAGAAATACAACCATGATAATATTGCATTTGCGTCCAGTCCAAATTGGAAATGTTACTTTTGAATTAAATTTTGAATTAGTTGCGATTTGGCCAGAAAATCTTCCCTCTACAAAGTTAATTTGTTTTTTATTTGTCGCCGTTATTTTAAAATAAACAGGCGTATGAGTTACCGTATTGTATTTCCAAATCAATCGCCAGCAAAATGACTCCAAATTAAACCTAGGGTGCCATTAAAAAAAGTCAAGATGGCGCACGAAACAAATGAAACTCATAACAAAATAAGGGTGTTTTGAATTAATCTAACTTAAACTATCTGTTTCCAAAGCAGTCTACTCCTTAATTATTTAATTTGGTCACTAATAATTTAATTTGCCTTAAAAAATAATATTGTAATTTATTTTAAAATGTCTACACATATTTACAATTTTTAACGGACTGGTTTATTAATAAGTAGAAATATTAAATAAAATGAATAAACATAATGTTTCCGACCAACAAGAGTCCACCATGAAGAACAATCATATTCCTTTAGCTTATTAATATTTTTCTTGATATACTTTTTAAGATTCTTTTGCAGCATTATAAATTAGCAGCAGAGTATTCGATCAATAATATAAAACTGAGAATATGTCCTCATTTTGTCAATTAATTTAGCTAATTATAACAGTTATAATTAAGTTTCAGAAATTATAAATTTTAAGAAAATATTGAGATTGATTCATTATTTTTGGCATTTCTCATTAAAATTATCTTAATTAGTTTTTTCTAAGAGAAACTTTTTCTTCAATTTAGTATAATTTTATAATTTTCATTGCCAATCGACACTAACAAATTTTCTTGAGCATCCACAGTTATTTTTAGGTAATTTTTGTGTCCATTTGCGCAACATTTCTTCTCTAAAAATATTTCATGGTCCTTTATGTCATTTTAAATAAACTCCTGGACAAAATTAATGTATCGTTAATGTCTTTTATAAACATTCGAATGTTTTGATAATTTTTCATCTGTGTAGTGTATTAAAACAACGAGACAATCAGTTTTCAGAAACCAAATAACCACTAATAAATGTGTTTAAAAAGGGGGTATCAGCGATTCGAACTATTATGGGTTATTACATCATCATATTTAAATAAGGCTGAATTAATAAACAGGAGAGCAGAAAAAAAATCATTACTTGCTAGAGACCACAAATCTTAGAGATTGGGGTTTGGCAGAGATCGTCAATCGTGGTTTTCTATTGACTGGAATAAAAATTTCATTCACTGACTAAACCAGGTTCACTTTAAAATCTGCTAATGGCTGGTGAAGGGACGGGGAGAGATTTGCAAGGTCTATCATTCTGCAAGAGCTTGGTGGCGGCTCTGTAATGCTTTGGGGGGACATCTGTTTCATCGCTCATATGGAGTTGGTCCGTATATTTATCAGGTCTACTATAAATGCGAATTGTCAACCTTATATTTTAGCATGTTTGGATAACCGTATTAAAATGTAGCAAAATAATATAGGTTTATGATGGTTCCGGTGGGTTTTATTTATTTATAGGAAAATCTTATAAATCCTAAAACCAAACAGTAAACACTCAGTATGATGCAATATTAATCAATCATTGGCAGTCTTGTAGTTTTTATAAACTATGGAAACGTTGTTCCATATTCTTTAGTTATACAGAGTGATCGAAATTTGCAAACCCAAAAATTACTAAAAAAATGTTTAACAGAAACTAGCCTATGGTTGCTGGTTGTAAATATTTTCAACTGTAGCACGTTTGATTGTTTAATTACCACCATTATCTGCAGATGCTTGTTATTAAGCTGCCTCCTCCATCGATAAGTCTAGTTGGATTCGATTGTTTTTGGCTTAATAACTAAATAGTTGAATGCAGTACTTCTTCCCGGTACTGCCGCATATACTGGTTTCCGATTTTCCCCCCAACATGCACTAAGCAAAAAAAATTAGGTTACGTAGTTTTGACTAAACCACCATTAAATGTTCTTTAAACTGTTTTTAATCGTAAAAATATTAGTTTTTATAGGCTGCTTAAACGTAAAGTTGAATCGCTCCAGTCGAATTCTATATAAAAATTGATAATATTTTACAGAGGTTTTTTCAAACGTAATAT
The DNA here is from genome assembly GCA_028583605.1 of Dastarcus helophoroides. Taxonomy (NCBI): domain Eukaryota; kingdom Metazoa; phylum Arthropoda; class Insecta; order Coleoptera; family Bothrideridae; genus Dastarcus; species Dastarcus helophoroides. The sequence continues at coordinate 22,913,061 of CM053329.1, read as the reverse complement.
TTTTTTCACAAAAATACGAGTACATTTTCCATGTCTCTTTCCTTTTGTAGAATTTTGAGTTTAAATTTAGATGTTTTTTAATAAAATTTTCTGACAGGTATTTTTTCTACAGTTTTTTCTCAATTTTTTCTCATAATTTCAAGCTTACTTTCCATTTTTTCATTTGCTTAAAATTTCGATAAGAAATTTGAAAATTTTTTATGTAAATTTCTATTTTTTTTTAGTTTTAACACGAAACTTCTTTCTAGAAAATCCTAGCAAGTTCTTTCGAACGAAATAAATGACGTTTCTACTCTTTTCTACAAATTTAAAATTTTAATTTGATTTTTTGTGAATGTTTACAATAGAAATTTTTTTCCAAAATTTCAAAATATTTCAATTTTCCCTGTTTACAGGGAACTTCTATTGGAAACTATAATTTTTGTAAACATGACTTTTACTCGAAATTTTAAATTTAAAATCAAAAATTTGATTCTAGTCTTGAAATATCGAGTTTTATTCTTGCAACTTAAAAAAAAAGATTTTTTTAATAATATTGACCCTTTACGAAATTGTGACATTCAATTTTCTTCGAACTCGAATACAAAGACATTTTAAAACTTTAGGGGGTCCCTTGTGTTTGATCCTAGATGACCACTTTAGGTCGCTTATCGTTTATTCATCACCGACAACTTGATATATTTCGTTTCTTTTTTGAGATTCCATTTGTGGAAAAAACGAAATCTCACTCTCAAGTTGTTCCGGCCAACAGATAGCGTAAACTATCCTGTCTTAAAATATCTCAGAAACAAGACACTCTGTATATCTCTTATTTGGCCGAAGTTTATATTTAGTAAATGTGACAATCTATGCATTGTAATTAAAGACGAAGACACTTGCTTCGTTTGAGAAAAGTCGAAATTTTTCACTTGTTATAAATTTAGAAAGATATTTAGGCCGTGATAAACACAACTCATGCTTAAAAAGAAGTATTTCTGAAATAAAATTTACACATTTATTTTACGCCGAGAACGTTGTCGAAAGGAAACGATAAAATATGCAATTTATGTTTAATATCCTGCTTCGAATGACTCTTTTGCCATTCTGCTCTCGTCTACCTAAACTTACAAAGTAACATCTGTTTTGATTGCAGATTTTAATCAAGATGGAAAATCAGATAACATCACTTTTATGGTAAAGCGGATTAAAGTGCACACCACTGATGCCTTAAGGGACCCTCTTTATAGGTTCCCGAATAACTATGGCGTTGAAAAATTTCTGGAGCTTTTCTCAGGTAGGTTACATTTTGATCTTTTAATAGCTAGTCTGCGAGGGTAATAAATTGGAGTAATATAGCAATAGATTTCTTAAGAGAGAAATGCTGAAGATGTCTAATTTTACTTTTGTTTTATAGTTTCATTAAAACAAAAAAATTACAAGTTCTTCACTTAAAGTAATAAAACTGAAAAGAAGAAGAATAGGAGCAACAAAATTATACGAATTTTTCCATGCAATTAAATTTGTGATACATTGTGTCCAAAAATATAGAATAATAACTGTAAGTTTTAAAGTATATATTTTATAAAAATAACCTTAATAACAGTCGAATAGTTTCATTAATAATGAACACTATGGCAACATTACTTTTTTATGTTGCAACTCTTCCCTTTGAAGATATGTTATTTTTAAAATAGCAACCTATTTATTTTATGACACTTTTGAATGCAGATTTTGTTTCTTAATATCATAACATGTTTTGCGTACATGGTTAGGTTTTTAAAAAGTTGAAAATTTTATTTTCAAAATTTAAAATTGCAGTTAAAAGTTTTCATATTATATTAGATGCAGGTTAATAAAATGACGCTAGGAAGTGCCAAATTGATATATTTAATTTCAAGTGATAATGAATTGTCGATTTATAAGAAAATAAAAAAAAATAGTAAATTTAAGTGGAAAAGAAAGGGTAGAATTTCTTAGGATTTTGGAACGTGACGATAGAAAAAGATCATAATTAAAGGTATGCTCACTATTCATTTGTATGGAGGGAACAATTGAGTGGCCTGCCAAATCTCTGGACTTGATACCGCTTGACTTTTTCATGGAGTTCTTTGAACTAAAATGATAAAGACGTGCCAAATTATTTGGAAGACCTTACAGAACGAATTACGGACTATACTCTCAACATAACGTAGGAATAAAAGTCGCATTTATTTCGAAAAAAAAAGTATCCCGATTTTTATTTATTTATTTTTTCACCAGAAATATTCACGGGTATGTTAAATGAAAGCCGTTTGCTACGCGAAAAAAGTTAAGGGGCCATTTTTGTTTTTTGAAATCAATCAGTGGCATATCATTTTTTTTTGTTACAAACTTTTGATACCCCCTTAGGACACGGGTTTCATTATTTCTTTCATAGATTATTTTCACAAAATTTCAGTTCATGAAACGTACCATTTAATTTGTTCCTTACCAAACTCGAGATTCGATTTCACGCGCTTTTAGGCCTTTAGGGGTTAAATAGCATTATTAACTTTGTTCCATGTTAACTTCGAAACTCCATTTCACCACCTTCTAGTCCCTTAGAGGACGAATGTTAAAAAATCTCTTCTTATTGCTCATCTACGAGGACCGCCCGATGGCGCCTACAAGAGAAATTTACCATCGTGTAGTACGTTCTCGTAGACGGCTACTGTCGAAATTTCAGCCTAATCGGACTCGTAGTTTTGTTTACACCACGTGTGGAAGCAGGCGTGTCCGCGGATTATAGAAAAATGGAAAAAAAGCAATACCAGTCGGTGATTCGATTCTTGTTTTTGGAAGGGAAATCGCGCACATAAATCAAAGAGTGTTAGGATGCTGCATACGGTGACTCTTCTCCTTCGATGGCGACCGTCAAAAATTGGTTTAACGAGTTTCAGCGTGGTCGCACGTCGGTTTTTGATGGCCACGCCCAAGTGCCGAAAACGGCTACTACGGAGGATAACGTAACAAAAATTTACGATCTCGTATTGGCAGACCGCCGATTGAAGGTACGTGAGATAGCTGAGGCAGGAGGCATCTCAAAAGAGCGCGTGGGTCATATCCTTCATGAAATTTTGGGCATCAGAAAGCTGTCGGCGCGGTGGGTGCCGCGTTTGCTCACTCCGGACAACAAGTGCAACCGTGGGACCACTTCTGAGCAGTGTTTGACGCTGGTTAAGCGCAATCCGAAGGGATTTCTGCGTCGTTCGTGACCGTCGACGAAACATGGATCCACTGGTACACGCCAGAGACCAAGGAACAGTCGAAACAGTGGACTTCACCCGGTGAACGTGCTCCGAAGAAGGCAAAGGCTGTCCTATTGGCCAGAAAGGTGATGGCCACCGTTTTCTGGGATTCACAAGGTGTGATCTACATGGACTACTTGCAGAAGAGCAAAACAATCACAGCGCTGTACTATGTCCAATTATTGGGCCAATTCGACGCCGAATTGCAGAAAAGCGGCCCTATTGGGCGAAGAAAAAAGTGCTCTTCCACCATGACAACGCATCGCCTCACGCCTCCGCCCTCGCCACGGCCAAATTGGTCGAATTGTGCTACGAACTGCTGCCCCATCCATCGTATTTTCGAGATTTCTATTTATTTCTAAATATGAAAAGGTCACTCGCAGGGCAGAAATTTGAGTCGAATGAGGAGGTCATCGCCTCCACGGAGGCCTACTTTGCAGACCTCGAGAAAACGTATTTTTCAGACGGGTTAAAGAAGTTGGAGCATCGCCGGGTCAAGTGTATGGAGTTAAAAGGAGACTTCGTTGAGAAATAAATCGCCACTTTTTTCAAATTTTCGTTTTTCTTTTGTAGGCTAAGTACTTATCGGACCACCCTTGTACATCACTAAAGGAAGCTTTTTTCCAAACATATTTCTGACGTCAATAATTACGGCTGGGCCTTGATGATTAGGTTTTTCAGTCGATCAGAAGTTCTATCTTTATACTATTAAAATAGATTATGAATGCCTAAGAAATCGCTTCATCTCTCTTATTCAATTCAAGTGGGAGAGTAATTATATTCTGCGGCATATCATCCGTATTGACGCCGCATCGGATCTGTAGAAATAAAGCATTGTTTAGGTACAAAATATCGATATTACTTGACAGAATAGAACAGGCAAGTAGTCAAGAAAAAATGGCGAAGTTCATGTGGAATCGCGAATAGAAAAAAAAATTTTGAAAAAGGATGGATACCAATCCTATAAAGTAGTTGATGTTCAAGAGATATTTTCTATAGTGGAAAAAGCTACCACCAGCAAAAATTTATTAAACCATGAGGAGTTTACCGTTTATCGACGAATCATCTTTTTTTTTCCACAGACGTCACCAACATCAAATATTTCGGTCTTGGGGTAATATCCTCCTAGATATATCTAATACAATACCTTCAAAAGTTATTTGGGCTGGTACTTTAGGAGATTTTGTCGCTGGGCAATTTTTTAAAATTGGACATTGTTGAAGATTAGTGACTTTTAATTCCAGTTTCAGTTTTTATCCGACTACTTAATTAATTACTTCGTTCACTTTTCATGTAGATATATTTTTTAGAATTCTTGTTTTATTTTTTGTCAGGTTGGTTAAATATAGAAAAGAAAAATTTTAATTATACGCAATTCTATTTATTCCTATGGATTGTATGAAAATAATTTTACAGACAAATTATTCGCAAAAAAATATCTCTCATTAGTTATACAATGTTTTCAGCAGTACTTCGAAAAAATGTCTGCACCTGTCAACAGAATCTGATGTTATAAGGATTCCTATACTAGAAGTATTCCTCACTCAAATCTTAAACAACTTGAAGAAAATTGTACCTAATTTCGGTTTCATAGCTCTTTCTTTAATGCATATCTTATGTTACAAGATATACTTCTCCCGGAATTGGACCGTGTCAAAGAACTACTAAATGGGTTCGACGTTTCGCTCACCATCGTAGCAAGCTTCTTCGGGAAAAAGAGAAGTTTCCCCTCTGGTGTGGTGAACAAACTGAGTGCTCTTCTGTTTCATCTATACTTTGTGCCCATCCTCGATTGTCTATTTGAGAAGACTTTGGCCTCTGTTATGATGAACATGACTAAACAATCTTGTCCTTTGTACCAATTTGCATTTTAGAAGAGTTTTGGAGTTACTGTGCTCTGCTTTTTGGAATGTGGTTTTTTCATTTCTTTTTCTGGTACTTATATTTTCCTTGTATTTTTGTAATGTTCATTTATTTTTTCTGTTGTTGCTGAAGAAGCTCCCTGCGTTGGTGTGCTAAATGTCGAACACTTTTGCTAGTTCTTTGACACGGTCCAATCCCAGAAGAACTATATCTTCTACTGACTCTGACTGAGGAAGTCTTCGTTATCATACATCTTAACTTGGTTTATTTCTACAACAAAATGAATAGCTATACGAAGTATGTGTATTGTTTTTTTTTTTGTTTTTACAAACATTTACAATATAATATCCTTATTCTAATTTATATAATATGTTAATAATGGCAGTATGAAGTATGATTTTTTCAAGGCAAAAAATCTGATTAGTTCTTGACTATTTAAATGTATACAATTAATACGCAGGACCCGATATTTTAAATACGCAGCTATGCTTGGTTAAGAACTGCCTTTATCTTATATCTCAAAAGATAGTTTACAAGATACATTGAGACAAGTCAAAGTAAGTATATCTAAATTATTGCGCATACTTGTAAAAAAATCCGCTAAACATCATTTTGGGATATTGAAGTGACATCCCTCAAACGTGAAAACTTCAGCCTTTCCCTCAAGTGACAATTATTGCATAGCCCATTTCAAATTTCAAAATTGTTGTTGTGGATTTTTTAAAATAATAAAATTCTGAATTTTATTTGTTCAGCTGTTCTACAGTGTATATTTGTAAATAGTATTATTATTAAAAACATGTAAGTGTTGATAATAACACAGTCCTGCGATGGTTTTCCCCTTATAAAACTAATTCGTAATTAGGGTAGGTACTAGATACTAAAGTACAAAAAAAAAAAATAATTTAAAAATTGCATCACGTAAATTTTCTGGAATTTTTTTTTCCAATTTTTCTTCGAATTACCTCGTATTACTAGAGTCAATTTCCAATTTCTTTGATAACAGTGCGTGGCTAGTAATTGCATTTAAATTATCATGTACGTTCATTAGTCATTGTTTGTGGTGACTAAAATCATATTACGATTTAAGTGTATCGATTGTGGAACAATATTTTTGAGATTTTTTGGTTAGACTCTATGCGGCATCCTAAAGATATTGCATTCGCTTCTGAATCAACAAGGAAGGTATACAAAATATCCCTGCTTCCTTCATGAATGGGATAATAAAAATAGAGCATAATATTGGATCAATAAAGATTGTGTTTTTTTCAATTTATTTAACATTTCTTTGGCCCAAAAAAAAAACATAATATTTCCGGTCAATAAGGGTCTACCATGAACAATAAAGATTGGTCACAAAGAGCATCATTTACCCTTGGAAACAAAAATGTTGTGAAAAGGGCTATTTGATAAATATTTTACTCACTCTACTTCTCATTAAATTAATTATTGTGGAGCAATTTGTAAAGGCACTACCTTAAGACGTTTCCTGTTTCAAGTATCTATGTGATAAGCATAAGCATTTATCGGATGTGAAGATCAAAGAAGGTATTTTTGTTAGCCCTGAGATAAGGACGACAATGCAAGACGTTAACTTTAAAAAAACATCAATAAAATCGAAAAGGTAGTGAAACATTTTTTATAAAACAAAAAAGGCCTAGATTATGAAAATATAGTTAATAATATGCTAAGCAATTTCCATAAACTGGGTTGCAATATGAGTATAAAGTTACATTTTCTCCATTGACTCCTTTCCTGAGAATCATGGTTCCCTTAGGTACAAGGTATTAAGGTTATGAAGAACAAATACAAAGGACGATGGGACGCAAACATGATTCAGAATACAACCGGACAGAAAGCATAAGAGAAAAAATTTAACAGGAGTGTTGAAGGAAGTAGGAAAAGATAACCATTAATTTTTTTGATTTACTTAGTGTCATCAGCATTATTTTTAACTAATTGATGAACTAATGATTGGTTTTTTTGGTAAACATTTAATTCTAAATTCATTAATTTTGTTTGTTCATAAAAATTGTTAAACAATTCTGAAATATGCATGTCATCAATAAAAAAAATCTCCATGTGCTAGAAAAAAAAAATAAAGCTGTATTCTAATTAACTGTACCTAGATATTTAAAAAAAATAACATAATTATTTGAAGGAGGAAAAAGTTTTCGCAGGCCTGTGTAATCACATTTAATTAAATAATTTTTATCATAGAATGAATACTACTTAAGAGATACTCACGAGACCTCTATATTATTGGTACGTTTTAGAATGTTATATTTTCTTGCAATACATATTTCGATTGACAAAATAAATAAACTAAGAAAAACGCAGGTAAAATATATCGCTAGAATTCCACCTATACGATCTAAAGTAACTTGGGGCATGCGGCGTATATTAACGTCAACTAATTTTTCCCTGTCGACCCATTTGTTTTCGATCCTCCGCAGAAGTCCCGCGCTTCTCATCTTATTTATGCTACAACAGAATTTAACATCAATTATTGGGGGAGAAAACTCATTTTTCTGGAAACCCCAAAGTGCGGGGAAGTGGCAATACAAAAGCTAATGAAAGTTAGTATAATTCAAAGAAGAACCTTTTGATCTGACTCTTATATAAAAAGAAGTCGGGAATTTTTGCACGACGGTAATTAAAATAAATGAGAGCTCATCGAGACATTCCAAGTGGTTCGACGAAATTCTTTTGTGAATTAAAATTAGAAGTAATAATTCCATGCAATTTTAAATGTTTATTACAGGGTTTATTATTTGAGGGTATTTGAAAATTTTCGAGAAATTCTTTTTTCCACATGGCCTATGCTACCTGTAGGTAAACTTTAATATATAGGTGTATTCAAAAGAAGTAGCACAAGTAGTACTGGTGAATTTATAGCTAGAATGTTTACCTCTTAGGAGTACCTATATAGTATAAAAATAGGGTTCTATTTATTTTATTGTATTCTAGACATTTTATATTTCTATCAAACAAATTTAAAATGTGTCTACAACACAGGCGTAGTACAAAAGAATGGCGTCTTTCCCCCTTTTTGGTTCATGCAGCAAATCGAAAATGTATATGTGTTCAATTGGAGGAACTTTTACAAAAATTTCCATCCTATTTTTCGAAATTCATCTTTAGTTTGAAACATTTTTTGCTAAATTTTGATTTTTTCGCAGATTTCGTATTTTTGTTACAAAATTGGTCTTTTTTGAAATTTTGAATATATTCATAAAATTCGACTTTATTTTATCAAAAATGACTTTCTTAGAATTTTGAATTTTTATTTAAAAAGATCGTCGTTTTTTCTGAACTTTCATTATTTTTCGAAACTCAGCTCTTTTTGAAAGTTTCTCCTCTTTTCTAAATCTAACTGCTTGTTTATTAAAATTTATTTGATATTGGTTTTTCAAATTTTTTTTAGAAATTTCCACTTTATTTTAAAATTCAATCCTGTATGTTCTTGAAAATCTCAATTTTTTTTCAAAATTTGTCATGTTCTTAAAAGAGCTACCTACCTCTAAGAATTCTAAAATAATATTTTTATAATTTTCAAACCAATCGCCTTAAAGGTACAGCTCAAAATATGTCAGAAATGTCCATTCCCCCTGTTCTCTTAGGTTTCTAAAGATAAAAATTTGATTTTAATAGGGTTAGTAGATATTGGGACGTAGATTATCAAAAAGCTGCCGGTTTTTTGATACCGTATTAGTTGTTGAGAAAAAAAATTATGGAAAAATAAGTGCTTTCATTCTAGCGCTTTTCGACCCATAAAGTAATAATTTTTTTCAAATAAAAAAACTTGATTTAGCTGAAGGATAGAATGCAGACCAAATTTGTCTTTTACATTATTTCATTTAGAGGAATGTTTTCGGAGTTAGCACTAGTTTATTAAGGTAGTTTACAGGCAGTAATCGAACTAAAAAGTTTTGCATACGGAGAGACGATATCACCGCCGCTAGACATCTGGCATGACTGCACGGACGGATTATTAATGCACATCTGTTTTTCTAAGCTGCGGAATGAATCATTGGAAACGGTATCAGTAGGGATCCTCAAATTTTACTATTTCATTCACGATGTCAACTCTACATAATATATTACATTTTTATCAAAATGTATAAAAGGGTTTGATAGCAATAAATTAAAATCTTTTCCAAAACTTTATTTTGCTTATACCGTTACGCTATTCATTTTTTGTGTGTGAAATTTCCATTTGTTCTTGACGTCTCTTCTTTTCCTTTTTGTGTTCTGACTTTTCAAAAATTCAACTTTTTTTTCTTAAAATTTGACTTTCTGTGGAAAATTTTGAATATTTTATCCATTTCGAAGTTTTCATGAACTTTCGCAATTACGAAATTCCGTTATTCTTTTGAAAATTTCGATCTTTTAAAATCTGATTTTACACAAATTTTTACTTAAAGTTTGCCTCTTTCCTGAATTTTGATTTTTCTCTCAATATACAATATTTCATATTTCTAGAAGTTTCGAATTTGTTCTCTAAATTTATGTATTTTCTCAAAATTCTTTGAAATTACTTCCAATTTTCCTATTAAAATTGGTCATTCGCTTGGAAATTTTGAAAAGTTTTTAGAAACTTCTATCCTTATCTCGAAATGTTTACGATAATTTTCAAAAAACGTTATTTTTCTTCGAAGTCCTATTTTGCTAATACTCGATCTTTTACGAGTTTTTAAATTTCATTTTTCGGTCATTTCAGCTTGATTCTCGAAAGTCATCCTATGCTGCAAATTTTTACTTTTACCTAAAAATTCAATGTATTCTGTTTCTGGACATTTTAATTTAAAATTTGTCATGTAGTCGAAATTTCGACTTTTTTACAAAATTCGTTTATTTTTTAAAAATTGAATCGACATTTTCATAATCAAAATATTCTGAGAATAATATTTGTAGGAATTTTGACGATAAATTTCTAGTAAGAATATGACAATTTAAATAAAGTAAAAATTCTGAGCGAAATATTTTTGAAAATTGCATTTTTTTTTTCTAAATACGATTTGTTATAGAAATTTCCATTTTTCCTCATAAAAATCAACTTTTGGAAACTTCGACTTTTTTTGAAATTTCTCCTTTTTCGAAATTTCGACATTTCTCAAAGTGCCTGAAAGGTTTTTATTTCAACATGTTACTTTTTTTGGAAATTTCGACTTTAATTCGGAAATTCGATCTCCCCAGTTCATGCAGTTAGGTGAAAAATATGCATTACTCAGCCATGGGGTTTACTTTTTTTTGACAAATTTTTCAGAAGGCAATCTTGTGAACGTCCATGGGCTACAAAGAAGTAAATGTCAATCAATTTCAGTGTTGCACTTAAACAAATGTTGCAAAATTGGTGCACAATATTCTCTCAAAATATTCAAAACAAAATATATTCTGATGATTTTCTAATTTACTAATAATAAGCCTAAATAAATCTACGCACCATAAGAGTTCTCAGTTCAATTGCTAAACCAATGTTTTTTGCATTTTGATGATTTATTATAAAGGGGAACATTTCACTAAGGTCATTTTTGAAAAACTCATTCATTTTAGCTGTAAATTTACCAGTTTACCATTTGTCTTACTATTTTAAAAAATACTCTGTACAAATGACAAAATAAAAGAATAAGAAGATACACTCGTTCCGCTCCAAGATTGCCATTACCATTACGCCAAATATTCATACGAAATAAGATTAAAAGTTTGAGTCAATTTAGTGACTAAATTTATTATATCAAGAGGAGGGAAATATCTTTTTTTTAACTATACATGGAAAAAATATGCACTGAGATACAATAGAATTATCGATTGCATCAAGGTTTCACAAATCTATCTCAAGGGTTCGGGAATAAAATAATTACTACAATTTTTTTTTAAAGAATTTAGACAACGGTCCCTATGATAATTTATTGGCCGGATACGAGTTGTCTCCCATCCACGTAAATTTACTCCCTCCGAAAAAGATTATGCAGAGTTCAAAGTACCTGGATTTTTTCTGGCTTAAGAGATTTTTCACCTATCCACTTATTTAGAGGTAGAAGTACAGGGATGGTTGCTCTTTCTAAGCCGTTTCCTGATTATCCAATACCGATTCGGTACGGTTATGACCCTTTGTACCATGCGTATACCGAAAGCATGTGATTAAATGGGGACGTTTTGATTTGTTGCTGTGGGTGCAATTCGGTTCTGTTTCTGCAACCAAATTGCATCGACAAATCAAAAGATCCCCATGTAATTGCCTACCTTCGATATGCGCGCATTACAGAGTGCGAATTCTGTAGCAAATCGGTACTGGAAATCAGGGAGCAACTTTATAGAGATAAAAGCAAATCTGCAAAATTACTCATCTATTTATATTTAATTTCTTTTGACTAAAAAAAAGTGGAAGCAACTTAAAGTGTCTTGTTTCTTCGGAATGAGCTACAATTTTGCAGCCAGATGTTTTGTTTGCTTCTCTGCGTATCCACGGTAATTTATTTTTACAAAAACAAAAATTCTCATTCTTATGATATCCACTAACAGACAAACATCGTGAACCTTTAGGAAATCTTAAAAAAATATTTGCTCTGGCATATTTATTTCTTGGTAAATAAGTCCGACACCCATTTTTAATTAATAGGACCAATGTCAAAAGTATGTTGACATTCTGAGCACAGGGCCTACCTTTTCAACTGCTTTAATAGTTCTAAACACACAATTTTTAATCGTTCCAAACAAATTGTAAGCTACATATCATTAATAGCGTGAAGCAAAAAAGGACTGATTTCATTTATAGGGGTAAGCAATAAGAAGTGGTCTCAGTTATAAAGGCACAGACGTGTAAAAAGACTCTCTCTTGTAGAAGCTTCTGTTTTCTGACTAATAGAGGCTTTTGCAGGTTAAAATGATGGGGCTTGGCAATTGATCTTATTTTTATAGTTTTTTTGCATATCCAGTTTTCCTCTTTATCCAGTTCTCGCTTATCCAGGTTCGACTGTGGTACAAATTGTCTCCCGGGTTCTCTCTATCTTTTATCTATAATATATTCCTCCAAAGAAGGTTTTACTTCTTTACTATATCAGCAGTAATTAATGAATAATTATGCGATACATATTTCGAAAGCAGGGCTAGCATCGTCAAGCTATTACTGCTCTAATTGATTAGCAAAGTAAAGAAGTATCGAGTTTATCTGCGTTGAGGTTTAAGCCGATACTAGCTATATACACCGTGGAACAGCCAAATGGAATAAATTCTGTATGTCAGTTATTCTATAAATTAATGAAAAATCTCGAGACACGTCAATTTAAGATTATAAAATGACATCCTCCAACGTAGATGCAACCTCTTCGAATAACAGTTGCAACCCCTAAATTTTTAAATTAAAAGTAAGGTTATACCTTATTTAAAAGTTCTTTTTATTCTCTATTCAAAAATGACATGCTTGCCATATTTATGTCAAACATTAACAGTAAAACAAAATTAATTTCAATTTTCAACAACAAAATATAAATTTAATATTTTCATTCAATAAAAAAAACATCCTTAATATAGGAAAGGTTCATATTGGGCACCTGCAACATCTTGGAGGCCTCCCCCTAAAAAAGTTCAGAGGGGTCAGGTCTGGTGATCGTGGTGGTCATTCTAGCGTACCTCGTCTCCCTATCCACCAATTTGGAAATGTAAAAATCGAGATATTGCCGGACATTGACTTGGTAGTGTGGTGGTGCTCCATATTTCTGGAACCATATTACATTAGCTGGAACGTGTGGATTTTCTTGTGTTTACCAATGCTGATACAATATTGTTTTGGAGTAATGCTAAATAATTATCTCCATTTAATTTCCATCAATAAAAACTGGACCAATTGTATGATCTCCAATAATCCCTGCCCAAACATTAACTTTTTCAGGGTTCTGTGTAGACAATTCTCTCATCCAGTGGATATTTTCACTAGCCCAATAGCGACAGTTTTGACGATTTACATGATCGTGAAGAGTAAAAGTAGACTACAACACAGACAACAGACAGAAAACAATATGTATTTATTTGAATGATATTATTATCTAATATTTGCATCATTTGGTCACAAAAATGGTTCTTTTTAATCAAAATCGTTTTCACTGAGCTCTTGACATGGTGTCTGTTTATAAGGATGCATTTTATTTATTTTCAGAACACGAATAATCCAGGAATGACTAACGTTCAGTGCTGCAGCTACTTGTCGACTTGAAGAATGTGATTTTTTTTGAAACTCATTCATTATTTCCAATTTAGTATCATTAGTTAATGCATTGGAGGATTCTTTTATAAGCTTTCGTACATGTCCATCTTCGTAAAAATGCTTCTCGATTTAGCTAATTGTACCTTGGTATATAGGCAGTAAATCAGGACATTTTTGTTGAAATAGACGAGCGACTTCGGCCTGTGATCTTGCTCTATCTTCATAACCGATCATTAGCAAAATTATTTTATGCATTTCTGTTAAATGACCCATATTAGATTTTCAAAATGTGCAGAATCATATCTGAAGCATGATACTGACCACTTCTTAATTCTCTCACAGTTTTAGAAAGTTACTGGGATGTTTTCGACAAACAGTACAATTGAGTATGATAAGGTTAATAAGTTTTTACGCTTCCTTTTTTACAAAATCAAAAAAGGATATCGAAATTGTTTTTGGTCCCTTTATGATTATCGAGGACGAATCGGACGAGCCGCTATTAGTTATTATTGTAGATAATTTCATTTATTTGATAAATTATTTTTTTGTTGTTTATTTTTTAAATAAATGTAGCAACCGTGACATTTTTGAATAGAGAATTTAAAAAACCTTTTAAACGAGGAAGTCCAAGCCCCTACTTACAATTAAAAATTTTAGGGGTTGAAACGATAATTGGAAGGGAGTTGCATCTAGAGATGAAATTTTTGCGATGCAGGATGTCATCTTAGAATTTAAAATTATAAATAAAATTATTGAGATATTGAATTTATTCCATTTGGGTGTTCCACACTATTAGTAATTACTTGTGATTGCTACTAACCCTTTGAATAATGTAAAATAAGTCATTGGTAATAATTTCTAAGAAATCTGTTTGTATTAATAACATGTTATACTTACATAATTTGAACTAATTTCTTATATCTGAAGCTTGGTGCCATAACAAAGTAGTTTCCTGCTTTAAAATAGTCTTCGGACAGAGTAATGAGTCGACAAGAGTTGTTAGGGCTTTTTAAAACATTATGCAAGATCACTCTATTTTCAAATATGACGATTCCATCTTCACAAAGAATCTTAGATAGGTTGTTACGATCTTTAATATTTAAGCAGTCCGGACCATTTAGGATTCCTTCCCATATTGGCAGTAGTTCTAAATTACTGTCCTAAAAAGTTGACACAAAAATAACTGATATTGTTAATCCTTACTTTGTAAAATTCTTCAATCTTCATGAGCCGTAAATATATTAACAATAAATAAATTGTACAATGCTTAAAATAATCTTTAACAATTTCGGACCGGTTTTGCTTTTCAACATAGTTGGAGGATTATACCAGTAACTTCTTTAGTCGTTGTTATGCCAGTTAATTTTAATTCGCAGACTCTTCTACGAAAATTCATTTTTTTAACATTATTGGAAAATGTGTAAAACTTTTACTTTGTTGGCGTTTATAAATTTATATTGTGTACCTAAAAAGTGTTTCACGACCTTTCTGAATGTTATTTTTAAAGGCAGTAAGATATTATATGTTTATAATTTAAAAATTACGTGTTATCTGATCTATATAGACCTATGACATGTGTACATTTTGATTTTTAAATGTTTTTCAACTTCTGAAGTTTATTGCAGCACTATTCGAATCGTTACTGTATAAATAATCTTCTAAGTATTTCTTAAAAACATTTTTATTTTTTATATACAGAGAATCACTGTATGGGCTGGAATGCAACTAAGTATAGTGGAAATTTTGCACATCTAGCTTTGTTTATGCCGTTTGCGATAAAATGCGATAGCTGTTTTGCTTACCGAAAAGTTCCTGTAAGCATAGCTGTCTTGCCTCATACAAAGGGAGTGAGTTCGTTTTACTGCGATATCTTGCAGCGATTCAAATGGTAATGGCGTTTCGTACACAGCAAGCTGAGAAACAAGGATGGCACTCATGGCGTAATACAGCAAGACGCCAAATATTAACGCCACGGTAACTTGCATGCGACAAGCATAACTGCGAAGCTTCAAGTCGAAACCTGAAAATAACAGATTAATTTGATTAAGTAGGTTAGATAAGATTCTTAAAAAATCTACTTTGGCAAAAATTTATAGTTTCTAACACATAAAGTTCATGATTCCAAAAATGTTCATAAGTTGATTAATATATTTTATTTACTTAAGGAATCGCTTGCCCTTAATGTCAACTATTTGGTGACAAGACTAAAATTTGCCAAGAACATTACTAGCATATATTACTGCTTATTCTTCAATACAATGTATTTTTTGTAAATGTCACAGCCATAATAAATTTTTAGTTAGAACTCTAACATTTATGTTTTAAGCATGTATGTTAAGAATCCTCAAAATGTTACACATGCTTTAATTCAGTTAAGTTGTAAAATTTCGTAATCAGAATTCAAACTATTAAATAAATGTGATATAAACGTTTGCGACTCTTCCAGACATTATTTCGATTAGGCATACTTAATAAAGTTGCTAGTGGAGATCAACTCGAGACATATTTTAGCAAATTCTTTACCCAACTATAGATTATGGTTTATGGTTCATTGCAAAGATATCCATAACCAAAACCATCTCCGAAATAATTTTATATACATGTTCATAACTAAAACTGTTAAAAATATGTTTTCCTCCTATCCATATCGAGATCCGAAAACTCAATTTCCTAAAAGAAGGTGTCCATTTGGGAGTGCAGCGGTTTTAGCCGGAGCTTTAATTAATCTACGTAGTTTCTAATCAAAGTGTATTAACATCTCGTGTTAGCATAATATTTTATCCCCATAAACATTAATATCTGGAGTTATGGTATATGACATTCTTATCAGACTGTGTACAGAAAACTCAACTATAATTCAGTCTTTTTCATGTTTTCTAAGTTAGACTTTCTACATGATTTTTTTTGTTAAACTAAAAAGACCTAATTTATAGCTTTAAAGCTTTAAATCATTATAAAATTGTATTTCGTGATTTAATTTTCTATATGGTTCAATAATGAAGTTGATTATAATATGGCCTGCAATGTATTACAAAATGTTAAGATATTTGCATTTATTTTCCTTTGTCTTTGTTTTTCAAAGAAACCAATTATTTCTTTTCGATAAATTACTTCCGGCGTGTTTTCTAGCTAGGGAATTTTACCTTGATTGATAAATCCCGAAGTTACCGCAAGAAAACAAGAAGGTATGGAAACTTGAGGTTCTACGCGATAAGTTAAATTTAAAAACTTTGTGGATAACCAAACTGATAATGTCAATAGCAGAAAGAATAGCATTGTAGAAGTCCAAAGCGTTCGATCGAATATTTTCAGATAGGATGTAGAAGTTGCTCTACCTTCGGGTCTTTTAAGAACTAAGTTATACCTGAAAAATATTTCCATGTAAAATAAGCAGCATTTGATTTCCACTTTATCAAATATTTACCAATTTGTAATAAATGGATGAGAAAATATGACATTATGGAGAATATCAACGTATGCTCCTGGCCCTAGAACAACATCGCCCTTATCTTTAAGTAACAACTCAACACCCAGTGAATAATCTATAGAGGTTACGTTCAGCCTAAAAAGAGTTTCTTATTAATTAACCAAATGCTTTATTGTTCATTCTGACCTAAATCCTAGTATATCTCGTATTGTACTCCACATTTCTCCAAGGATGCCTCCCATTGCAGAAGTATTATTACTTGAAGTGACAAAAGGTTCAGTCTAAAAATAAAGTTATTATCTGGTATAATTTTAAATATGCATGTTTGCATATCTTTTTCTAATAATTGGCATGCAAAGCCCATTTTTAGCAACTTTCTTTTTTTAGATTTATACATAGTGATTTTTTTAAATATATAGGGTGAGTCATCAATACGGTAAAACAATGTAGCTTATATAGTTTTTTTGGCAACAAAAGTATTTTTTTGCAGAAAGATCCAGTGGTATGTGGCCCACATTTTAAAATTATTTCTTACTACATAGAGTAATCATGTGCACACTTTTTTTTTAAACGAAACACCCTGTATATTTTACCATATTTAAATTTGCCACATAATGCTGATTAAAATGATATCAGACAATAGGGGTCTACATGAAAATTAAGCCTGATTTAGAACCTCGCAAAGAAGACACCCTAATGATTTTTATTTAGTGTAGATGGTTTAAGTATATCCTTATCTCAGAAGACACTGTAATTTTATTTAGGAAGCGTTTGGTGTGTGGTGTATAAGGTGATTAGCAAATGCAAAATGACATTTTTACATTTTTTGACATTTGCTTCTTTTATTAAGTAACAATTAAACTTTATTTTAATATGAAGGTTTGTAGGTTTAGTTTTTAAAGTTTCGGAATTATTTAACTCTAAATTTGAAAAATGAAAAATTTCGATATTTCTGTTTGTAAAATGCTCCTCTAATTAAAATTGCTAAAAATTCATTTCTTAACGCTAATGAAAAACACTAGTAGATAAACTTTATAGTGTATATTAAAAAAAAAAATTAAAAACAACAAATTCGACTTGCTTCGTCCTCTCTGCAGTTTTATCAAGCCAACGTAAAATATACAAATCTTTTTATTGTATTTTAGCTTGATAAGGTCATAGTGAATGTTTAACTTATTCTCTCTTTGGAAATATGCCCTATAAAATTAATTTTTCAATGTTACTTATTACATTGGATTGTATTTGCATTAGTTCCATTATTTTTTTTGAGCAAACCAAAAATAAAATTGACTAAAATGATTTAAATACAAATCTTGTCCTCTGAAAACAAGAAAGATTAAAAAACACAACAAATGTTGCTCCAACGCTTTTCGATAGCCAAGCTATCATCTTCAGTATCTTTCTGAAGAAGATAGCTTGGCTATCAAAACGAGTTAGAGTAACATTTGTTGTGTTTTTTAATCTTTTTTGGATTCAGAGGACAATATTTGTATTTCAATTTTTGAAGATAACCAAGGACTAGTCCCTTCCACAAAAAAAAAATGATTCAAATGAGATAATTTTGTGTAATTTACTATTTCTAACTTTATATCTTAAACAATGTGAAGTATGCAGAGAACATAGAATGTTGAAGCATGGAATTTTGTGAACAGTTTTTGAACTATTCGCGAGCTGTACATAGACACCATTATTTCTTTGCTGTCTAAGCGCCAGACTGCTACCACTGTTAAATTTTTAGCATCCACTCTACGCGTGGATACAATAATACAATTTTGAAAGCCAGTTTGCAGTAGATTTTTTGAGCCGACAACACTCCACATACCTATGCGATACATCTTCGCACAAATTAGGCGCATTGTGGATTTCCACTACCCTAAGACTCGATTAGTAAAACTGCTATGTTACCATTACTTCACAATGTTTCCCTAACATGCAGAATAAAGCATTGAAATGTGTGTGTAAATTCAAATTGCGATTACGTAAAAACGGTTACCACTTGATATCCTTAATATTTTACTATTTGATTCATAACATTACTCTACAGAATAGGCCTCTTTTTTATTAGGTATCAGGTATCGGCGCAATAAATCGAATTCTGTCGGAAAACATTCATTGGCACGGGTCTTTTAATTTTGCAGGTGTACGGATTACAGTTAAAAAAATCTGTCAGAAATTTAAAGAAAATCTATAAAAAGCAATTGACCGCTGAACTACTTTAATCATACCTCTTTTTACATCTCAGTATGAATCCTCTCATTTACCTAACATATATTCAAAGAAAATAGTACCAATTATGTATTGTTTCAATCCTTGATTTATATGTAAATGAGAACGCTAAGTATCAAAGATTTCCTTGTAAAAAAGCGCTTCATTATTTTTGAAACAATTCTCTAAATGTAATAAAACAGGATATTAAAAAAAAATACTCAACATCAAGTAGTTTTGGGAAAAATGAAAGGTCTAAAATTCTGCACTATTTAACAGATTTTATACCTCCACTAATAACGAAGATGCCCATGGGACACATTGTATACGTATATGTTACGTACTATATGTATATTACGTTGCACAAAATAACGGTAGCAAATATAAATGCATATTTAATCAATGAATATTTAAATTAAATTTTAACATCGTTCGAAAACAACATCGTTAAAAATGCATGCAATATTGTTTGCCATATCCAAATGAAAAACTCTAATTTTTCATTGGGATTACTTTTTCAGTCAAACTTTCAAAAATTATTAATGATAAATATATTTGCAGCATTTTTGTTTAATAGAATTCCAAAGGGGTGATGAAAATCTTTGCAACAAATTCATAATGACGTTATTTAATAGTTTAAAGAAAATCAATCGGATAGGTTATGTACGATGAAATGAAAGCCACAGAAGTTACTAATAGTGCCTTCAACTAACTTTGCTTTCCACTGCGGAGATTTCGGAAACTATCAGAGATACAAGAAACTTAAATGGGCAAAGAAGTGTAGAATTTAATGCTTATTCCGAGACAGTTAAGAAAACATTTTAATTCCGACTCACCTTAATTTTATGTTAAAAAGTACAAAATCACCAATTTTTAAAATCAACTGTATCTTTTTCATTTGAAGTCAGTTTGAATAAAATTAAAAACTGTACGAAACTGTTTTTAAGCGTTTTTCATTGGCGTAGGTTAGTGTTTTTTAAATATATACCGTTTTGCAGAAAATGCTTTCAGCTTCATTATTTCTTATAGACTCCATGCTGAATTTTATCATTTTCGAAGTCAGTATAATTTTCTTATTAATTTGCTATATGATATACCGTACTTCAAATGTGGCAAAGTTGGTTAGATAAAACCATTAATTATTTCTAAACAAAAAAATTATAGCAGGTGATTATAACTCCTATTAACAAAAATACAGTATTCAAATAAATAATAATTATAATGCAAAAAATGACCTCAATTCTCCAAAAACATTGTAGATTTGTAGATATTCTAAGAATTTTATTAGTGATGACTTACTCTTGGCGAATGGAATTACTTATTAGCGGGCGTGTACTATCGGTTAAAACATTATAATATTAAAAAAATATGATGAGGTCCTTTTCTGAAAATCAGCAATTTTTGCAAAAGGTATCATTTAAAAAACATTTGACATATTCAATTGATCTTCTTCAAATTGTCAAATTTTCGCTTTCACCCGGTATATACTTCAAGGCTGTTACGCTCATTTCAGTATTACTTTATCTTATATGCGTTGCGATACGTTGCTGTCATGTTCCTGTTATGAATCAGATAGTACACGGATTCCTTATAGGAAAAAGGGTACTTAAGAGGGAGTTGTTTTTGATTCGTAGATTACTAGAAAAGTAATTCTTTATAAAAACCCCTGCTTGATTTTAAATCACCGTAAATAACCTTATTTTGTTTATTTTTTAAGGAGTTCAATTATTTAAAAAATCTAAAAAATTACCTGGAATAAACTACTGTTATTTTTGGTAGTGTCGACAAATATCATTTAAAAATGTGGTTTCCAACTAAAAAAGTCTAAATTTCAAATTTCTATTTTTGCAAATAGAATAGACCTGGACTGCAAAACGCAATTCTCTAAACGTGCACATTATTGTACTATGAGTCTATTCGGCTTGTATGACAGTTGTGAAAGCTATTCACAGTTTGATCTACAGATAACTCGGTAGCTCTATACCTAAATATTGAAATAAAAATTTATATTTAATCAAACCTGACAAGGAAAGTGAAAACGTAAGTTAATTCTTTATTATTAACAATTCAACAATGATATTTGTTTTGATAAGTATCATTTTTTTTTTTTGGTGGAACGAACTGGTAGTTGGTTATCTTCAAAAATTGAAATACAAAACCTGTCCCCTGAAACCAAGAAAGGTTAAAAAACACAACATATGTTGCTCTAACGTGTTTCCACAGCCAAACTATCATCTTCAGAAAGATACCTCTCTCTGAAGATGATAGCTTGGCTGTCGAAACGCGTTAGAGCAACCTTTGTTGTGTTTTTTAATCTTCCTTGGTTTCAGGGGACAAGTTTTGTATTTCAATATTTGATAGGTATCATATCCAGACTGCATAGAAGATTTAGTGTCGTCACTAATTACATTTGGGAACATTTGTAATTTTTTACTGCATATCTTTAAAAGAAGCATTTGTTAGGATGAAGTTGGGTGTGCCAAACTGACGAGATCTAACAGGATCAAAACCGGTATTTGTTTTTCAAAACAATATGTGAAATGAATAATTATATTAAAACCTATCGGTCTGTGCATTATAATTCAGAAAATTAAACTGCAAGTACGAAATGCCTGAAAAATTATAAAGAGACTAGAAATTTGCATAAAAGCAGATGGTAATACCTTTGAATGACGATGTTTTAGTTTAATCACTTACTGTTATTATCAAATACGTCTTTATTTTTTTGTGTCTAACATTGATTTGTAATCTGTTTTGCTTAATTTTTAGAAAATTAACCAAAATTTCTTTCTGAGTATTTTTCATCATTACAAACTACATTTCTAACCGCCGAAAATAACAGCTATTTACTCTTGGTCATTTTTTGAAATGTTCAAATAAATGTACTCCCTGTACAAAAAATTTGGAAAAAGATGTCATTTGCGGTGATTTACTTTCAAGCAGAAGATTTTACAAAGAATGGCTTTTTCTTATAAATCGTCAATAAAAAAATATCCTTCATTACTTTATCTTGGGACACACTGTATGCATACACATTATGTAAAAATTATGTTATTGCACCTTGTGTTAAATTTTTGTTATTTTGTTAATTAATAATGGCTTTTTAATATTTTAATCTATAACTCTTCCCGTGGAATTTTAATAACGAATTCCTTCGGATCTTCCATCATGTGATAGATGACTGTCTATCATCGATGACCACAATGAAAAACGGGCTACATTTTTAGGAGTCACAGCTGTAGCAAATGTCCTCTGTGTTTTTCGTCGAGAAAGAAACTACTTTTCCTGAAAAATTGTATAAATCATCTACATATTGATGGGATCGATAAAACTTCGTCTTCAAATTCAACTGATCTTCGGATAAGTCACTGATTATCACTTGATGATAATTGCGTTCTAACTTCATGTGTAACAGCATTAAATGTGCTTCACAGGTTCTGTGACATATTTATGAAAAATCTGGCCTAAATGCATGCATGTGAGACAATTAAGTTAGCTTCTAAGTTCTGGTATGTTTCAATAATTTCAAAGTGGCAAACGTTTCTTCTCATATACCTATTCCGCTCAATTAAATATACCTATATTTATTTTTTTCATTAAAATATGTTTTTAGCACCTTACATTGCAAGCAAATATTTTCAAAGTTACATCTTGCGTGGTAGTAAAATAGTCCTTTTCCTGGTTTTCCAACGTTGCATTTGCTAATGAGACAAATTCCTCTAATTGCTTGTTCCAAATATAAACTTTGGTGCACCACTTCTGATAATATTCTGTTCCTCTTCGAGTGCAATCATTAAATGAAGAACTCACTTGAGGTACTACCTAAAATAGATTACCCTTATAATAATTTGTCACAACATTTAGAACTAAGTAAAACTGAAGACATTTATAAAATATGTTGTTTTATTTTTTATTTCCTTGATGTTATTTTCTTAGATTGTGAGCGTTGTTGACTTCTTAGTTAGAAAAATAAAAGAGCATCGCTCCAGAAATACGTATGCAGATAGGGTAACAGGAAGGAATTCAGTACTGCTTGGGCTCAGGTACAACATTCAGGTAATAAATTACTGGTGACCATTAATTCTTTTATGAATAATTGAGGGGTATATAACACAATAACCTGGGAAGTCCACTTGGTTAAAAACTGTTAACACGGAAAAAATGTGGAATGATATTTTTGTTTATGTCAGTGTATGAAAGTAAACTCACGTAAATGGTCCTTTTGTGTTTAAGTGTTAGAAGTGAAACATATCAGAAATATAAAGAAAACACTCATGGACTTTCCTGGTTATTGCACAGTATTCAAAAAGAATATGTTTTTTCGAAAAATTAGAAAAAAAGACATTTACATGCGAGTCAAAAGAAATTTGTTAACATACATAAATTATGTCTAACAATAAGATGAACAAAGGTCAGCAAAATTGTCTAGTCTTTCATATTATATTCTGAGTGGTAAGTGACATTATGAGATTCTGAAAAGCTTTTATAATAATCGGCAGCATTTTTACAAAACCAGAAGTTACATTTGGATAGATAATGTTCAGCTAGAATTATTACGTATTCAAATTTAATTTTTAATCGTTTTCTCCGTAAATATAACTTTTGCCCATTCTTTGGTAATGTCAGTTTTTCTAATTTTCGTAATTATTTCAAAGTCAGATCACATAATAGGTGTTCCAGACTCACTGCAATCCAGCAATGCTGATTCTTAGTCTCTATTTAGACAAAGTGAACTTCTGATTTTTGAGAAGGGTTTCGCACTACTTGTCACTATTCGTAGAATAGGTTTTAGCATCATTGGCTGACATTCAAAATGCATTTAGACTAGCCAGATTCTTTCTAGTATATGTAGTTGCAGCACTTTACCATATACATTTTTATAAACACAATGAATACTTTGCAATAACATGGCAAGTCCTGGACGTACCAGGTTCTCTCAAAGTACTGAAAAACGGACAACAACTATTACAACGATTTGTTGGGTTTGAATTTGAATTTCTTTATTGCATAGAAGGATATGCCACTAATTTATTTCTTGAAAAAAACAGACTTGCCAGGTTATTGCATTGGACCCCTAACTGAGTTTTATTTTTGCACACATTTCTTGAAACTTTAACATTTAGCTGTACAGTTGGTGTTTGTTTGATATTTATATGTTAAAAGTGATATACAGATAAAGAAAAATTTTCATTGTACATGTAAAACGCTAAGAATTGTCCCTTCCATAGTTTTCTACGGCCACTAAACGTATTCCCCTACTTTTACGCATCATGCTCGTATCTTCCAGTTTAGATGTTAGAAAAAACTCGTCGAGAGTTTTACAATAGACTGGAATATTGTTTAGCACAGTCTGGTGGTCTGTTTGAACTCATATTGTAATGTTTAAAGAGTTATTTTGTTATATTCTTCATTAGAATTATTATTTATTTTGTTTAAGAAATCTCGTTTATTTATTTTGGATATCAAAGAATATCAGTTTTATTTTGCCTCAGATGTTGGTTAAATCAACGGACTAAAAGAACAAACAGCATGTGGTAGGCAAATTTTAATAAAATTGTTGCCTGCCATTAGTAATCTGACCGCTGCACTCTGCGTTGAATTGGTTACACCGGTGTAGGAGAATACAAAGCGCTCCTATCTATCCCCCTATTAGCTCTCAATGTTAAATATCTCATTAATATCCTCCCTATGGACAGTGTTTGACTTTCCTGATGTGTGTAATCCCCAATGCTAAATTAATATCATCGTTATTCCAATCTGAAAGTTTTCTCCTAGAGCTGACAGTTTGTTAAGCCATTAAGCAGTTAAGCAATAATAATCGTCATTGGTAATTTGTTCTTGGGTTTGCAAATTATTAATCATTTCAACAATAGAAGACTATTTTCTGCAGCTAGGTTTTCTTTATCAGTGGCCTAGCGTGAGGGGTGTAAAAGAGGCCATTGCCCTTGGCGACACATATGTGGGGGCGGCATTTTTTTTATATTTAATTTAATAACTTCAGCTTTAACCTCCAGATTTCTTCTCTTGGATACTTGTTGTTATGTCAGCTCTATCATACACTATTTTACATCTCTTTTCGAGTTCGAAGTAAATTTAGAATTTATTTAAAAAAGTCTGACAATTCCAACTTATCAAAAGGTTGACGTTTTATTCGAAATTTATAAACAGGTCAAAATTTCTATAATAAGGCAAAAGAGAATAACTTAGAAATTAGAACTTTGAACTAGAAATAGATACCAAAAAAATATGTATCAATTTAAATATTTGTTCCTAAATTAATATTTTTCGCAGTTTTCTAAATTGAACTCGCAGTTTGTACTCTTTTTTTTTCTAGAACGTGTTCTTTTAAGCTCGATCTCTAGATATTCCTCTCAAAATTCCTACTCTCCTCACAAAATTTCAAGATCTTTCGAAATGTCGAATTTTAAACTTAAACGAATTTTCGATACAAAATTATAAATTAAAGATAAAGCTGATCATTTTTCCGCAATATCAATAGAAAATGATCGCTTTTGAGTTCTTTACCGAAATTTTTACTGTTTTCCCACATCTTGGTTTCATTATAGAAAGTTTAAAATTTTTCTTCCAATTTTTGTTTTTCGGAATATTTTAGCAGAGACTTTCATTTTTGCTTATTATTGGCATTTCAGAATTTCGAGTTTTATCTTCAAATTAAGTTATTTTTGTGAATTTAAACGTCAAATAGAATTTTGACGGACAACTTGAAAATTCAAGAAATTTTAATTTATAAAGTTAGAATTCTTTTTCGACTTTTCGAATTTTCTCAAAATATTCGATTTAAATTTGAATTTTTTATTTTACACTTAATAAGAAAGACTAAAGATTAATAAAAAACAGCTTTACAAAAATTATCAATATTTTGACTGTAAACCCTATGTTATGACGTTTTTCAAAATATCAATTAGTTTTTGTAGGTATTTTAAAACTCTGTTTTATAAATTTTAAATCTTTTGTTTTGTTATTTAATCCAGGTTAATATACAGGGTGAGTCACTACGCGGGAATCGGTCTTTGGTAGGCGTATCGTTCAAAATATCGAAAAATGTTTCGAATAAAAGTTGTTCGAAATAAAGTTCTCCACAATCTAAAATTATTGCCAAATATGGCGGCCTTCCGGTAGCACCGGAAATGAACACAACTTTCTTATTTTAAATAGAACACCCTATGTGTTTTTACATTTTTCGATTCCTTGTTAAAAATGAATATGAATTTATTAAGACGACATAGGCCCTTAGTTGAACCGTTTTCGCGTAATTTAATTTTTTTGGTTAAATTTGACATTTCGGAGCTTGACGCCATTAACGATATTTTCCAAACGCAATGACTCAGAGTTGTGTGGCATAGGGTTTTAGATTCAGGAAGAAATGGAGTATTTGTTTACGTCTTTGCTGTTAGCAAGATTTCTTAAATTTCTTCACATCCGTCGACTCAATTCTTCAGTTGTTCAAACATGCATAGCTTAATTTTTTCAAATAGAACCATCTATCTTGGATTATCTTATCGGATGCGAAATTAAATTACCTTTTTTTTGGTACCAGGTATTGCCACCTCCGTCCAATAATTTTTGAGAAATTTAGAATTTTGTAAAAATTCTAATTAATTTCGTATTATCGCGTTAGCCCTGGATGTCGCGGTTTTGTTTTGTCTCGTTTGTCCGGCAATAACTGACAGTTTATCTCATTGTTGTCGCGAGGTCTTGGTATTAGTACTGAAAGACAATGTTGTCTCAAGAAGAATTGGTCGATATGGTTTACGCCTAGGGCAGTGCTGTCAGAAATCCATTTCTTGCCTCAAGAATTTATGCCCAACGCTTTGCCGATCGGAGACATCCAAATTCAGCGGCATTTGCTAAATTGAGAGAGAGGTTTGAGCGAACTGGTAGTACGAAATACGAGAAAAAGGAGCGTAGACAACCAACGACGCATGAAGAAAACCAAGTTTTAGTAGCGGCTGCTGTTGTCCAAGATCCGCATTTAAGTACCAGAATAATAAGCACGGAATTACAAATAAGTCAAACCTCGGTTTCACGAATCTTGGGTAAAAATAAGTTTCATCCGTATCGTGTCCAGCTAGTACATGAACTCAATCAAGCTGATTTCAACAACCGAATGCAGTTTTGTGAGTGGGCGTTACGAAAACTACAAAAACAAAATGACTTTTTGGACAATGTACTATTTACCGACGAATGTACATTTCATAAGAACGGCTTCGTGGGAAGACACAACTTCCATTACTACCACACTGAAAATCCTCATTGGATAAGGCCCTTAGACCATCAGCATAGGTGGTCTCTGAATGTTTGGGGTGGTGTCATAGGAAGATTTGTTGTCGGACCACACTTTTGCCAACAATTACTTGCATTTTTTGCAAAATCAATTGCCCGAAATGATAGACAAAAATGATGGGTCACCGGCACATTATGGAAGGGATGTAAGGGAGTTCCTCAATACACAATTCCCTAACAAGTGGATAGGAAGAGGAGGTCCAGTGGCATGGCCCGCAAGATCACCGAATTTAACTAAGCCAGACTTTTTCTGGTGGGGTCATGTTAAGCAAGTTGTGTACCAGGAACCACCAACTACCCGAGAAGACATGCTGGACCGGGTTCGTGTTGCTTTCCAAAATATCAATGAAAACGTCTTGGTGGATGTGAACAATTCTTTGCTACAAAGACTGTGCATTTGCCATCGTGAAGCTGGTGGTTATGTTGAAGATTTAATTTAATGTTATTATTACCATTGTTTATGTATTCTTCTTAATATTTGTTGCAACTTACTGTTACCGATTTGTTTATTGTTTATTTACTTTCTTTAATGCTTTACACTGAAATCCAATGATGATTTTCAGTATCGTGGTATCCTTCCCACGAAGCGGTTCTTAAAAAATGTTTGTACATTCATCGGTAAATAGTACAATGTCCGAAACGGTCATTTTGTTCCTGCAGATTATGTAAAAAAAACTTGGTTTTCTTCATGCGCCGTTGGTTTTCTACGCTCCTTTTTTTCGTATTTTGTACTTCCAGTTAGCTACAACCTGAAGAATGCCACTAAATTTGAACATCTTTGGTCGACAAACCGTTGGGCATACCTACATGTTACAAACTCTAATAAAATTGTTTATTTTTTTTAATTTTAATTATTTTAGTTCATAATTAATATTTGGGCCATAGTGCTTGCCTTACTCTAACAATTGACCTAATTTTCAAAAAATAATTTTCTTTAGAGAATGTAAAGTGTAAACCACATCAACCGATTCCTGTTCGAAAAACATTTTCTGTAATTTGCAGGACAAACGGGACGAAACAAAAGCGCGACATCCAGGGCTAACGCGATAATACGAAATTAATTAAAATTTTTACAAAATTCTAAATTTCTCAAAAATTATTGGACGGAGGTGGCAATACCTGGTACCAAAAAAAAGGTAATTTAATTTCGCATCCGATAAGATAATCCAAGATAGATGGTTCTATTTGAAAAAATTAAGCTATGCATGTTTGAACAACTGAAGAATTGAGTCGACGGATGTGAAGAAATTTAAGAAATCTTGCTAACAGCAAAGACGTAAACAAATACTCCATTTCTTCCTGAATCCAAAACCGTATGCCACACAACTCTGAGTCATTGCGTTTCATATAAGCATTTATTTAATAGTAAGTAATAGCACACGTCATCTTCGGATCCATTTAGATTATTGAAAATGTAGCATTATTTATATCTGCACTAATAAAAAAAGCATTGGATTATCCAGCTTTAGGGCAAGTAAATTTTTTAACGGGTAATAATTAATCTAAAAAAGATCGCGTTATATTCAGGCTAAATTCGTAGTTTAATAATCTATTGTGTTGTAACGTCAAAATTGTTGTTTCAGTTGCTTGTAGAACTGATGGAATAAGTTTTAACATACGGATTATTTTCTTTTATTACCTACCAAAGCACACAACAAAGCAGGAATAAACGTTTTTCATACTTGAATTCTGTAATGTTTCATATTTTTCATTCAACCGTCATTTTTACTCTTCTTATTGTCGCTCCAGTTTTGAAAATTGAAAGTTTGTCTTGCTCTTGTGTCATCGAAAGCTGTTATTGTACCGAATCCGCCACAAGAGCTATCAACGATTTAGTTGAAAATGTCAATTTTAAGTGTCTCAGTTATTTTTCTATCCTAGCATCGATATTTAAAAAATATGTACTTACTTTTGCTGGTAGAATTATAAAAATCGCTAATAATCTAATGGTGAACATGTTTCTTGGATGGCTGTAATGTTACTTTTATTAGATTTAATTCGTTTGCCTTAACGATGCCTTCCTTTAATACTGATTTCTCGTTAGATAAATATAATTATTTCTTTTTATAGCACTGATTTATTTCATGTTAAGTTATTTATCAGATTATTGAAGTTAGTAAGAAAATTAATACGGAACTTAAAAAAAAATCATGCCCAAATAAAGTACGTATTTAATACTCTCTTTAAATAATAAATCTGGATAAGTAATACATATATTTTTGCCAAATAAGGGAAAACTAGGGTGAGTTTAAATTAGGGACAAATAATAACAAAACTATTACTTTAGGTTGTAACGACCTCGAAAATCTGTACGTCACCTAAGAGAGATCTTTCAATTATACAGGGTGGACCATAAGTAATGGTACATAGAGCAAGAGTAGATTTTTCATATAAAAATAACGTGATTTAACCACATTTACTTCATACCAAAAGTTGATATTAAAAGAGATACAGGGCGCCAAAGTTGAAAAAAAAATTATGATTTTTTCGCAGTACTGATAAACACATTTCACTATGGACAAGAAATTTGGCATTGGGGGCTTCTTTGGTCAAAACATTCTAATTTGCTAACATATTGTCAGTAACTCATATTATAAAGCATCATAACTTTTTTTGTGCCTTCATGTACACTCATTTTAAATAGATATTTTTATTTACTTACATTTTTTTCGTTAAAAAGATATACTTTCTAAATGTGGATACAAGCAACCGTTTTCAAGATATTTGCCTTCAAAGTTTGCCCTACGTTTATTTTAAGTCATGCAAATGTGAATTTTTCGCAGTAGGTTTCAAAATAAAACTAATAAAACTGACTCCAAAATAGTTTATATCAAATATTACTCTACTGACATTATTATTACACATATTTTTTAAATTTTTAAAGCAAATTTAAATATAACACCAAAACAAAATTAACTTTAAAAAATAAGTATGTCGGGAATGACCTTTTTCATGTAAAGGGATTGTAAACAATTAAAAATCTAGCTGTATTTTGTTGAAATTAATCTTCAAATATCTGATTTGACCACCCAGACTATTAAAATTTTCTTGTGCGGACCCAGAGATCATATTTCACATCTCTATGTTAGAAAATAAATTACGTCTTAATTTTTTGGATTTTCTTTATTGAGATTTTCAAAATTTAGGTAATAATATTATCAGCAAAGTAATATTTGACATAAGTTAGTTTCCAAGCTGTCTTATGATTACTTTTTTTTAAGCCTAATTCGAACATTTAATATCTTAGTAATTTAAAACCAAGGCACGTTAAGCTTTAAAGGCAAATATTTTGGAAACGGTACAGATTTTTTACGTAAAAAATATGGGGATATAAAATAACCCATTCAAAATTAATATACGTGGGCGAACAAAAAAGTTATGATGATTTAGAATTATGCAGCATAGCGCAGCTATTAGTAATGTGTTAGCAAATTAGAGTTTGTCGAGTTAAGAAACCGCCTTGTGCCAAATTTCGTACCTATATTACAATTCATTCCATAGTTATACGAAAAAATCGAAATTTTTTTAATTTTTTTTAATTTCTCGGAGATAATAATAAATTTTAAATTAAATTACATAATTATATTTTTATCTGCAGATGGCCCAACTTAATTAACATGTTTTTAAAGGACGAATGCACTATTGCCAGCATTCATAACAAACATTCATAATAAACAGAATTTTTCAAATTTTAAAATTATCATATGGCTTGCTGCGACTTAGGCGCATAGCAATAAATTTTATCAACCAATTAATATTTATTGTGTTCTAATAATTTCCAGCAAATTAAAAATTACAGTTATTACTCTTTCTAATATATTCAGTTTTCGTTCAAACCTTTGCTTCTAGTCACCCGGAGGTGGTTTTCGGTCACTTGTCGAGTAGATCACCATTTGGTACCAATTTTGTTCTGGTCTTGTCTCATTTCTCATTCAATGGATTTCCTGCTTAAATTTATTATCTACTTTAATTTGGCGCTCTTCTTTTTTCCTTCACTTTTTAATGTATCCATAATTTTATTTTCTTTATTATCATAATATTTTCCCCAGGCACCACTTGATATAACAGTAGGTACATTAACCTCTTGTCTATATTATCGTGAATATGGGGAACAGAAAATTTTAAATGATGTTGAAATACATCTGTAAGTGGAAGTACTCCTTTTTCACCCTTCACAATAATTGAAATAGACCAGGCTAAACGGAAATAACCCACATCTTCTGAAACTATTTCTTGTGTTTTAATTATATGTGAACTTTCTAAGGTGTCATTGAAAACCTGACAAAAGTTTAATTTTGCTACAGTTGAGGAAAGAAAACATCACGAAATTAAAATTTAATAAATTAAATTAGGTAAACAATTGCCACCATTAATAAGTCTAAATTCAGATGATTTAACATCCAATGGTACTTTCTTTTGGCTATGTAGCCTTTACCATTGAAGATAGACTTATAAAACCCTATATCACCGTATTTTCAAAGATTTCTATTAAAAAATGCAAAATTATTCTGCATGAAGTTAAATGCACACAAATGTGACAAAAAATAAGACAAATTCAACGGGTCGGTTTTTTACAAAATATTGTCTTCTTTGATTCTCAGAATGATGCATTACTTCATGGCAGCACTGCTTAATTCCATGTTGAATGGTTCTTTTAGTTGCTCATCGCGGTAAATACTTTGAAACTGAGTACCTACATGACAGTATTGAATACCTATAATAAATATTACTCCTCATATCACTAGCATCTTGTGCTTGGAAATAATATTATTTTTATTAATAATTAATAAAAATTAATTATTATTTTTATCTGCATTTTTTTTGTGGAACGGACTTGTCCTTGGGTATCTTCAAAAATTGATATACAAATCTTGGTTCGTATATCAATCTTCAAATTTACTATTATGGCAAAAATATTGTAATAAAATATAATTATAGAATTTAGTAAGAAATTTTTCTGGAAAAATTTGATAAGTGGAAAGCGGTTGCGATAATGAATTATACAACAGATAAGCGCTTCAGATATTTCCGCAAACGATAAGTCTTATCTGCTCGTTCCTTCTAAAACCTGGAACAGGATCTATAAATAGACAGTCCTGTCGGCTTTCCCTCAGTCAGTCAGTTAGTTAGTTAGTCCGTGAATACGTTAGTTAATTAAACAGTATTAGTGAGGTAATTAGTCAATTGCTGTGTTCCGAGATCTGTTTGAAAGTAAAGTGGTTACAATTCACGCAGTATTAATCTTCGAACCGATAACGCGCAACAATATTATTTCTGAGAAAAATTAAAAACGACGATGGTGTTGGAGTATTTTTTAATAGTAATACTAATACCGTAAGAAAACTTTAACAAATACTTTAAAAAGTCAATGCTGAATGGTTTGATGGATGTATCAACCGTCTTCTAATACATAAAATAAGAAGGTGTGTTATGATACACTAGCAACTTTTAAGGGAGAACCAGTGACCTGCACGTTCTCGCCATGGGACTCCATTATTGGTTGGTGGGAAATTTAAAATCAATACTGATACCCTTTGACAGATTATAGAAGGCCTACAAGAACGAAAAATTGAAGAAAATATTGAAATGAGGGAACTAGTAAACAACATTTTCAATGCGTTCTCTCTTAGCACCCATAATGACAGCATCAGTAAATTCACTGAAATAACTTACAAGTAAACACATTAAAAGTTTATTTCTAATAATGTTACATTTTTTTTAAGTGACACAATTCATTATTTAAGTCAGTGATTTTCTAAAATTCAAAGCGAAAAACCAATTTGAAAATGTTCATTTCGAATATATTTGCCAATCCTTGTAATAAGTCTGCCACAAAAACGCAACTTGTTCCTGTGTGAATCTTTTCATGGGAACTTTGCTAATTTTTCGTTTTGCTATAAGTAACTCTACCAACAGTACGATCAAACTAAATAAAATAAATATAACGTACATTATCAGTAATCCAGAAATATGATATATTGTGACTTCGGGTGAGTAATTTCTCTCCTGTGTGACTAAATTTTTACTCGTAATCCATTTTCCACGCAGTCGACTTAAAACTCCAGAACTTCTCATTTTATTAATACTTTAAAAGCATATCCTTAGTTTATCAAAATTCGAACAGTTCTATACTTACACATTTTCCACGAGTCTTCGATAACGAAACTCTAAAGACATCAAAAAATGAGTACCAGATGTGTAAAGTTTTTCGGGTAAAGTTACAATTTTACACGATGTTCGATTTTTTAAAACCCAGTTCATCGTAACGGTGTTTTCAAAAATTAGAATTTTATTTTTGCATAATAATTTTGATATATTTACTGAATCTTGTATATCTAAGCATCGTGGACCATTGATTATACCTTTCCATTTTGGAAGAATGTTATACGACTCATCCTAAAGCAGTTGTTTTTGAAATATATATCGTTATTTATATCATAAATATGTTTTACCGTAAAATTTATATAAAGTACTGAATTTACCCGGATGCACATCGAATAGGTACCATCCTTTCTAATCTCGTCTAAAGTCTTGAATGGCAATGGAGTATCGTATATTGTAATTTTGGACACTAATATTGCATTCATTGAAAAATATAACAGAAGTCCAAATATGATTGCCACAAATACTTGTACACGACAAGTAAACGTTCGTACTTTTATGTCAAATCCTGAAGAGGTCAAATTATTCAGCTATTAAGAGGATCTGGTTTATTTACCCTGACTAAGAAATCCCGATATTGAAGCCAAAAAACAGGATGCTAACGAAACATTAATCTCTACGTGATAAAATGAACTTAGAAGTTTATTTGATAGCCATAATAGTAAAGTAAGTAATAAAAATAACAAGATTGCATACATCCATAGTTGGTGATCAAAAATTTTCAAGTATGAAGATGAAGAAGCTTTGCTTTCCGGTTTTTTCATAAACACATTATACCTGCAATTAAAATCACTTCGGATGATCACCTTCTATATGACAATGCATAAATAAATAAACATGTTTACCAGTTAAAAACATATGGTTGGGAAAAAACTACATTAGGCATTTCCTTTATGTATGCACCTGGTCCTAAAACAACGTCCACTTTTCCCTTGTATAAGGCAAATACTGCGAAGAGGTAAATTGTTGATACGATTTCAGACCTAAAAAAGTTAAGTGTTTCAATTAATGTGCTTGAAAAATCCAAAATCTATTTTCCTGACAGATACAATTACAATGTAACATAACTTTAAACTATTTCACCACAAACTCACATACTATTAGAACAAAAATTATATTTGAAGCTGATAACAAAGGCTTCCACGGCTAGAGTCAGTGCAAGATATACTTCTTCCGGGATTGGGCCGTGTCAAAGAACTAATAAAAGTATTATTTTCGCAGTCAGCCATTGCGGAACATCAACATGAGACCGGACATAAGGTTCTCTTTGATAATAGATATTTCAATTATATCCAATATTCCCAATTACTATAATAGGAAAATACGCGAGGCCATTGAAATCCAAAAATTCTCCAAAGACATCAACAGGAGACGACGGTTACATGCTTTCCTCCATCTGGAAATCTTCGGGAGGGATCGCGCAGACGAATGATATATACAGTTTCCCTTTCCCTCTTTCCTCTCAGAAGAGTTTCGCCACTGGTATGGTGGACATACTGAGTTACCGTGCTCTTCTGTCTAAACGTTCTTATCCTTTGTACCAATTTTCAATTCAGAAGAGTTTCGCCTCTAGTATGGTGGACATACTGAGTTACCGTGCTCTGATGTTATGAAATTGGCATTTTCATTCTTTCATTTTTGCATAATTCCCTTATATTTCTCTTTTTATTGTTTCTTTTCTTTGTTCCTGAAGAAGCCCCCTACGATGGTGGGCGAAACGTCGAATACTTTTAGAAGTTCTTTGACGCGGTCCAATCCCGGAAGAAGTATATCCTGTACTGTATTTGAAGTTGCCTTGTATAATGATGAGGCCTCCAACACAGTTAACAATTGCTAGCAGGTCAGTGCGAGCATGGTCAAAATAACCTATACATAGATTTAACAGAATGTGGTCTTGTTTAAATGGTACTAAAATTTCATAATTATTTGGGAAATTAAAATGGTGCAACATAATTAGTAAATTATCGCTATTACTTTTTTTATAGGGATAAAGTTTACCTAAATTCTAAAGCGTCCTGAACAGTGGTCCAAACATTTCCTAAAAAGCCATCAATTTTGTGCGAAGAATTGTCCGAAGAGGTATGTGGTAACGTCTAAAATGAATTAATATTAAAAAAAGAGACAAATAAACAAGTAAAACAAAGAGCGGCATTAGTTTAAATTCAAGCTAATGACTGCAATATCCAAAACATACATTGTCAATATAAACTCGCACTGTTGTGTCCTTCATTGATTCAAACAAAGTTCCATTAGCGTTCGGTAGGGTGGCATTTGCGAGCGAAATAAACTCGAGCAGGGCCTTGTCCCATACGTATACTTTATTACAGTTTACTATACGGTGATCAGTCTGCCTTTTTATACATTTGGATGCTATAAAGCCCGGGGATGCCCCTACCTACAAAAACATTGTTTCAGCTTGAAGGGTTTTCATTTGCACGACACTTGGTAAAAACTGTCACGTCTGGGTCAATGGTGATTCTGACTGAGGTCGTATTAGGATTTTAGAACTTACTGCAGATTGAAATAACAAAATTAATGCTGCTAGTAGGTAACGTGTCATATTCAGGAATGTTAGGCAAAAGACGAAATAATGTTTGCTGGAAATCAGATTTAATAGGAACACCTGACTGATTTCACGCATTAAAATTGTTGTTATTTTCATCTAATTGATAGACGACTTTGAATGATAAATCCGCATTTCAGTATGATTAGTTACATTAATGCTTATTTATTCAATCACAGTTAGACATGTAATAAAATTATTCATAGGATTTTACCAGTTCAGGTTTAAGTTTATTGATTTTTTGTGAATTATTTGAATATGCAGACAGAAAATCTAGAATAGTGGTAGTTAACTTGTTCGTTAGGGCCTACTAGTGGGCGACTAAGAGTTTATGAAGGGCAGTATGGGTTTTTTTTTCGACGATAATTGAGAAACTTCTGTAGCATAAAGAATGAGAAATGTAGCATCAAGTACAATCTTTTCGTATTATAAAATTGCAAAATATAATTTATAAGTTTGATGAAACGGACTGGTCCTTGGTTATCTTCAAAAATTGAAATACAGAACTTGTCCCCTGAAACCAAGAAAGATTAAAAAACACCTTTGTTGTGTTTTTTAATCTTTCTTGGTTTCAGGGGACAAGTTCTGTATTTCAATAATTTATAAGATAAATTCTAACTAAATATCCATTTGTTGTGAAATTGGGTAAACAATTTTTGTTTCCAACAAAGATACAAAGCAGGCCTTTTTACGGCTGTTGGCTTTACTCCAATATGCAATGTTGAGAAATGCTAATTTGATAATAATAAATCCAAATAAATAATAATAAATAATAGATATGAACCAAATGCCTCATATTTGATTATGCGTTATTTTCAGAACGTTGATAGGCTTCAACATTTTTTTAACAAATGTATTCTTGTAATTTATTTACCTTTTCTAGAATCTTCTATATTAAAATTAAATAATAATATTACCCTTATTTGAACTTATTTTATAATAGTAGTGGGGTACGTTTTACTTTGTAACCTTGAAGTATAAAATTATGAAAACTTTGTATAATTATTTTGTCACATAGTTGGGTTAATATTTTATATTTTTTACTTGAAGGTTAGTTCAAATTATATTGAATTTTTTGATCTTTATTTGTATGTCTGGTTTTCTTCTCCAAATAACCAATTAAAGGACCAATTAAGAAGTGCTGTCTATCACCACCTGCTCGGTCACGCCCTGAACTTGGCCGGTTAAATGACTAATAAACAAGAAAAAAACTTAAT
Source organism: Dastarcus helophoroides (assembly GCA_028583605.1). Taxonomy (NCBI): domain Eukaryota; kingdom Metazoa; phylum Arthropoda; class Insecta; order Coleoptera; family Bothrideridae; genus Dastarcus; species Dastarcus helophoroides. The sequence continues at coordinate 22,875,872 of CM053329.1, read as the reverse complement.
TAAGAACTAAATCCCTCTAAAAAGTAATGGCTCACTGTATTTTACCAAAAAGAGCCCTAAATAACATCAGAAAGCTTTGCCTAACGCTCTTGGTTAGTGCAACGTATGGATGTCTGATTATTTAAACTGAAAAACGCTCTGATTACGGCGACATACGCTCTACTTAATGAAAACAAAAACTGATTCAAAAAGTTGAGAAGGGGGTTTAATATGGGGAGATATTGCTGGCGCGATATCTTTAACTGCTCCTAATATAATATAATCTGTGATAAATGCGTGCTGGTCAATATGCACAAAAACGAAACTATGAGCAGCCTCCATCATATTACCAGGTCAATGTAGATCTGAATACTCAACGATAGGCACCGCCAAGACAAAAACGACATCAGTTGAAAAGCAAACTCAAGGAAAACATGAAAAATAAATATTTACTCCCTCGACATTAAGAAAAAGAGAGAAAGAACCACTTACTAAGTCAGATAAGTTTATCAAACGGTCAATGCCAAAATCCTGAGCAACATAAACGACTTAAAAAAAATAATTTAAACTTTAAAGTTTAATATATGATACCAACTTCAACAGAGTTGAATAAATTCAAGTAAGGCTGCATAACATCCGAGAACAACTTCAGTTGTCTCGACCAATCTAATTGACAAACTAAGAAGCCTACCAAATCCCAAAAGAACTGAGCCCAAAAGGCAACTACTTAATGCGACCAACCAAGTCAACCTCAACGAAAACTTAAAAATGTAATTTAGCTTCCCTTCAATATCAAAACGACAGCGGATTGACACCATATACAGTACTAAGACAGCAGCAAAAATACGCAAGGCTAAACGGTAAATACGCCCTATTGACAGAAGCAGGATAAATCCAAAAGAAAAGCAAAGGGCCAAACCAGATGATGAATATCTACCATTATATTTTTGCATACCTCCTGAGACCATTTCATGTAACCCTGAGAGTTACGCGTGCCACAGATTGAGAAACGTTGACATAAGAATGACATGGTGAATTGTCAGAATGAAAGTATAAAAAAAAGTAGATTTTTTAATGTTCAAAATAAAACACTGCTATATTTTTCATATTGTGTATTTTGGTATACTTAAGAATTGTAACTACAGTTTAGACAACTACGTCATTCTCAAACTCTCGAAAAGGCAGTCACAATTCGTGAATATGCCCAAGTGCTCTTAAAAACATAGGCAGTGTGTAATTTCCCAATAATTAACATGGAATATCACACAATATCGACTTCAACGATCTCATTTTTTATTAACTTTTTAGGTGTTTTTTAGGTATTGTTAGGCGACAAACAGCAATTGACAATGATCTAATGCGATCGCTGCTTGAGGCAAATTTATTAAAAATGCTTAGCGATGAAAATGCCAAATTAAAATAATCGCTGAATTAATTTAACGTCAAAAAAGAGCAAGAGAGAAAACGGGCATTGTAAAGAGTTTTTACTTAATTTTAAAAGATCCTTGACTAACCCTAAATTATTTAATATAATTTTATTGTACTTTTCGGTTCTACTATGTTTGCAGAATTAAATCAGGTATTTTTAAATAAGCTTTGGTCATTGGTTTTAAAATTATTTTACATATAGTTGTCGGCAGGGTTTGTGGTGCTATACATTCATAGGGTGGAGAGATGTAGAATGGAATGAATTGTATGAATGTATATGCTTCGAGACACTCTACTGTCTTACTCGTTCCTGCTCGGTAATTTAATATAAAGCGTGTTCTACATATTCTGAAACAATGTGAACATACGAAATGGTTTATGAAATAACTCGTCACAACTATCTTATGTCTGAGATGCTTTTAAGACAGGCAAGCTAAATAGAAGAGTTATTACTGTAGGCCTTCTCCACTTTCAAATTTAAAATGGAACGGAACATAAGACAAACTGAAATTAAATTTTCCCAAGGAAGATTGAAATTTATTTAGGATAATAGCTTATCTCTTAAAGACTGGTAATTTTAAGCAGTTGAAGCTTTCGTACAATCTAAATTGAAATTGTTGACAGTCCAAGTAACATGGAATTGTACAAATCATTATAACAGTAACTTCAATGTTTCAGAAAATACGAATAAGTTGTTAAGTCAGGCAGTGAAGAATGTTGCTAGGTTTTGAATATTTTGGCTATTATACAGCCGTCAATGTGTAGTCCTTTTAAACAAAATTATATTCGCTTTGAAAAACAATGTTGATGTGAAAATTTAAAACTTGTGAATTTTGACTATATGAAATACAATCAAATATCTATAAAAAAGATCTTTTTTACACATGTTTCTTTGCACCAATAATAAATAATTTGATTAATTTGGGAAGATATTTTGTTTCTGTTTTGATCTTATTAGATTGGAACCTTTGTGAGCAGAAAAGTTGAGTACATGTGCCAAACTAATAACATTTATAAAATCGAAATCGATCTTTGGTTCTCAAAGGCCGAATCGGATAGATTTTCAGACCATTAGAATGTGGCTGCTAAATAGCTTATCCATTAGTTTAGTTAGGTTGATGATACACAAATACGTAAAAGTTTTAAAATAAACCACGCTATCTGGCACATATTTTTGAATACTCATTTTTTGTCAAACAAATAAGTAAATAAGTTGTCTTAAAAAATAACTTAAGGAATGCTTATTTTATAGTTCTCTTCAAGAGGCTGAATTTTCCGAAAAATTGTTGAGAAGTTGCATATCTGCTAGGGAAAATTTGTGTACAATTTGAAGGGTTTCAAATTATTGTAAAAGCGCTAATTTTGGGGGGAAGGGGGTTAAAGGGCGGGATCTCCTAAGGTCTTTTTTATGCAAACGTGGTCTTTTTAGCTGTAGATTCTCCGGCTACATTTGTATTACTTGTTTTGAAAACATTCTTCATATTGTTACGTGTTATCGGTTCAAAAATTAATACTTTGTGAATTGTAACACTTTATTTACAACTGATTTCGGAACACTACAATTATAACTCACTTAACTAACTGACCAACTGACTAATTCACTGTTTAATTAACTGATTGAGGGAAAGATGATCGCGTATTTATAGGTGCCGTTCCGGTTTCTGGAACGGACGTACAGATAAAACTTATGCTTACGGAAATGTCTAGAGCGCTTATCTGCCGTATAATTCATTATCGCGGCCGCTTCCCATTATCAAATTTTTCTATAAAATTCCTTACTAATACACATTCTATACCTACATTTTGTTACAATATTTTAAATCAGTGCTACAACATTTCGGTTTGATATTTTTCTAATACCATCTTTTTAATTTCATATTCTTTAAAATTGCGACTTATATATAATCTTCATATTCTTTTTTACCAATTTCCATCTGTAGCTTCAGAATTCAATTTCATAAAAACTTGTTTTCCTGCTTATATCATTTGTAAAAATGGTTTTCAATCGTGTAGGATTTGTTTATTATTTACTTTTTGTTCTATACTTTCCACTACGATTTTTGTTGAGAATTCGACAAGGTAAATAGGAATGCCTTTAGTTTGGAGAATAACTGAAATCGTTCTCTACTATAGGAATGTGGCTGACTTACTATACATTACTAACATTGCTAAAACTATTCTCAATCAATTTTCCTCATGACCTATATATTTATTCCATCTAACAATTAATATGCAATGAGATAAGCTGAGAGGCTGAGATCAATAAGACAAAACATCAGTGTCCGGTTGTTACGATTTTTTCAATTACGATTTGATGTTGTTCGTTGTTCTCCCTAATTTAATTTTTTATTTGTTTTTTATAGTTTATATTTTTTTGTTCAATTCAAAAATTCAAACAGTACTTATCTTGGTATGGTTTCATAGCGCGGCGTCTAAAGCTTGTTAAAGAATTATGTTAGTCGTGTGTCAATATCGGAAATAACAAAAAATATCAGTGAGTATTCAAATATAGTATAATAGCATTGCGATTATGTTACCGAAATGTAAATAAATCATATACCGTCGAACCTGGATAAGAGAGAGCTCAAGGGGCCTGGGTTTTTTTCTCGTTTATAGATGTTGCTCACTCATAGGTACTTAAGTAGATTCTCTTACTTACATGTGGAATTATTTATTCACTTTTCTATTTCTGTTTATTTATAGAGGTACAGGTTGAGAGGCAGTCTCAGTTATGGAGGTCCGACTTACTCACTTAAAGAGATTTTTGGTGGTGAAAATGACGGGATGTAGCAATTACTCTCACTCATGGAGTTTTCTCTCTTATCCAGATTGTACTGTATTTTTAATATCCTCAACTCCAACTTCAGCCAAAATGTTGTCTTCTTGTCTTTTTAAGAGATTCTGCTCTTTAGGTTAACAAATTTCTTAAACAGCAGGTTCTACTAAATAAATCTTTCTGCTTTATCGATTGCATCAAATTTAGCTGAACTATTTCAAAAATAGAATGTGATCTAAAAATGGGAAACAAATTTCATAGTTTAAAGGTTCTATAGAAAAATGAGTGATTTGTCGGTTGAACCATTTTTGCTGAAATGTTCTGAATTAAAGAGGTCTCCAGTCGGCAGCGAATTCCAGAGCATGGAGGCTCTATAGCAAAATAAATTTCTATGAATGTGAGCTTTGACTTTGCTAAGGTAAATTGCACAGGAATCACTTTTTCTGGCGGTTTTGTATGCTGTTGTTCTTAGTGAAATTGAAAGGCCCCAATTTTTGTGAACACCGATTTAGTGTCTTGTAGAATCCCCCTGAGTTTCAGTGTACGGGGTGCGAGGGTAACGAATATTGGTTTTCCCACTTTTGCGAATGCGAATATTCATTTCCAACATATTCATTTCCAACATGCGAATGCACTTGAAGAATGCGCTAATTCTTTGTACCTGTAGGGTGATGACTTTGATGGAAATAAATTCAATAAAACTTATCCAATATTTATTTGACAAAATTATTGAAACAGTTTAATTTTGGTTTAAAGTTTGTCACATTTTGTACTTGTAGCTCTATAAGAGGGTTGAAACTAATCCCAACTTTTGTTAATTAATTGAAGGGGATTACAGCGTATTATCTATCTTTGTAATTGCATGATTATTTAAAGCAAAAATATTATTACAAGAAAAAAAACGAAAAATTGTAAACTAAGTTTTTATAATAGAGACGAGGTTCCACACATAGTTATTGGCATGTGGGTAAAGTACTGATCGGTAGTAAAATTCAGTTTTAGCCATTTTTAAAATATCTGGAATATGTGTTGGATCTATCCCCCTATAAGAAAAAAAAGTATCCATATCATATCATTGTCATTGTATTAAGCAAGAAATCCACCAAATACCTCCAAATATTTTGCAAAACGTTATAAACGAATTGTATCATTGGCTTGCTTATAGTAAAATTTACGTTTAAAAATGCTATTTTTTCACAGTTTTTTCTTCATTTTGCTTTCAAAAATCACAAAACCAGATAATGCCCATTCTCTTGAAACGGTCTTTTTAACGAAGTATCAGGAGGCACAGGACATCATTTTATCTAAAAAAAAATGTGGGAGATTGCAGGGGTGGATCCAGAAAAGTTTTTTTTGGAGAGGGGGCACTTCCAATGAGTTATACAGATAAGTTAAATAATAAATAGAGATTTTGTATCACTTAATCAAGCTTTAAATTTTGTGCAGAACAATCCAGCTGCAGAAAATAATTTTTCTTAAATTTGCCGAAGTCAGTGATTTGAGTAGTAACATTTAAACGCTTGAAAACATAAAGAATCGCACGTTCGACAGCATACATCCTGGGCGATGTTTACTTTACAATTCGCGAAAATGTACCAAAGAAGGTGCCGCTGTGCAGCAAGAAATCTAATCAGCAAAAGTATTACGAATTATAACACCGGATGTTATGTCTTTGTCAGATTAGATGTTAAAACGTATGGATATATAATAAGATATCAATATTGCAAAAGAACATTTTTACAACTTTTTTATTTTTTATTTTATTTCGCATTTTTAAATTATAAATTTTGAACTTCTTCAGCATCACTGGTGCCCCCACCCCCCTGGATCTGCCACTGGAAGGTTAGCTTTCATCTCCCTGTAGAGGAAAAATATCAAAATTACTCTAAAATATAGCAAACCAAATAAAAATGAACCTGTTGGGGGAAAATTTATTTCAGTTGAACTCACCACCCTCTATGTATTGTACAATGAATATTAAGTAACATCAAGACTATTCTCCAATTAAAGCTTTTTTGTTAAAACATAAAAATCTAATTAAAAATATTGTAGATTATTGTTTTTATTATTATTAATTTATTATTTTAATTTTTTCGTCTACTAATTTTTTGAGCCAGATTCATTATTATTAATTTTTTTCGTCTAATAATGGGCAAATGACAGTCTAAATGCAAAATTGTCACCTGGGCTAAGAATGCGTTAAATCAGGCAGGATTGACTCGAGGTAAAACATCGTGCTGGAACGGAACGTTACATTCCTAGCGACAAACTTCTGGAAGGCCATCTTATTTCCGTACCGCTTGCAATGCGCGATTCGCGCGTTCTGCCGAACGTGTTCGTTTTCCACGAATGGAAAAAATTATCTTTGCTGTTAGCTGTTCTAATAGGTGGTACTGTAAAATGTTAATATTCTTCAGACATACATAATCAAAGGTGACTATTACTACCACAATAAACACATCCAATACTGAATGCCACAGATGTACCAATAAAATATTAATTTAGATAAATAATCTTTGATCAGCTTTGCAGGTGAATAAAGCAGTTTTCAATTATATATTCCATAAGAACTAAATTTGGAACTTGACTCTTTCATTGAGCGAAAAGTAGGGCGCATTGTGTTCATTATGAAGCTTTTCCCCTGAATTGTTACTTTTTTAATTTCTCTAAAAGTGTAATTATCTGATTAATTAGTCTATAATATTATACCCGCGTTCCTAAAAATCTAACCATCATCGTATTAGGTGTAAAAACCTTCAGTCCTGACCACGAATAATTATTGTCATGAAGGTAAATTAAGGTTCGCACTTGATTGCCCATATTTTTGTAAACAGTTTTTTCTTTTACTATGGTGTAATATGTAGGTACAAGTGTTAAATCGATTTTGCCTTTAATTGTCCTATCAATTCAATGGTCTAACAAAATTTGCCGTTGACTAGCAAATACGGACCTGTAAAGGGATTGAATATTAAACGGAACGTTTGCACTGTTGGCACGAGATAACGGTCTCTAGTTGTTCCCTAATAGCTTTATATATTCACGGAAATGTCTAGATACGTGATAAATACTGTAGCTGTACGTATAATACCATCCCCTATCCCCTGCTTCAAAACGATGCAACTTGCTTCTCTTATAATAGCTTTCAAAATGACATTTGCATTCAGTTTTGACGTCTCATTTTCAATGCTGCACTTATTTCTCTTTGATATAATAAATAGCGCTCTTAGTTTTAAAACATTTATTCAGTATGTAATGTGTGCCACTCTTATAAATTAAAAACTGCTTTAAAAATCGTTCTCAAGTCGGCATACAAAAATAATTAATTTTTAAAAGACATGTCCTAATCTATCTCATAAGCTCATTACAAAATACGCATTCGATTTCAACATAAGATTTATAGATACTGTAATAAAAAAAGTAATTATAAAGTTAAGTTGGGATTTTTTTTAGAAAATTTGGTAAGGGGAAGCGGCCGCGATAAGAAATCAAACGGCAGATAAGCGCTCCAGAAATTTCAGCAAACGATAAGCCTTATCTGCGGGATTCTTCTAGAACCCGAGACGGGATCTAGATATAGGGTGATCCGGTCGGCTTTCCCTCAGTTAGTTAGAAGTCATTGAATAAGTTAGTTAATTAAACAGTGTTAGTGAATTGCAATTGTGATGTTCCGAGTTCAGTTTAGAAATAGTGTGGTTATAGTGGTTATAATTCACGTGTTAATCATTCGAACCGATAACGCATCCTCTTTCGTTTAATTCTAAAGTACAGGATATACTTCTTCCGGGATTGGACCGTGTCAAGGAACTATTAAAATTGTTCGACCTTTCGCCCACCATCGTAGGGGGCTTCTTTAGGAACATAGAAATAAAATACATGGAAATATACAAGAAATGAAAAAAGGGGGCCAATTTCAAAACATCAGATCACGGTATTTCAGTATGTCCACCATACCAGAAGAGTTTCGCCTCTGGTATGGTGGACATACTGAGTTACCGTACTCTGATGTTTTGAAATTGGCCCCCTCCTTTCATTTTTCATTTTTTGTATATTTCCTTGTATTATGTTTCTTTGTTCCTGAAGAAGCCCCCTACGATGGTGGGCGAAACGTCGAACACTTTTAGTAGTTGCTTGACACGGTTCAATCCCGGAAGAAGTATATCCTGTACTGACTCTGGCCGTGGAAGCCTTCGTTATCAGAGTTCTAAAGTATTCATTAATGCCCGAGTCCCACGTGACTGGATCTTGTAGGCAACCAAACATAAACTTATGCACGAAATAAGTCATAAAATCCCTATCAGCCGGTCAATGATTCTTGCTTGACAGTGGCGTTTTATTCTTGGAGGAACTGAGATTAAATAAAGATATCATATTTAAACGTCCCCTTTAAAATTATTGGTTCATAGACATACAATATTCACTTTGCTAAAATAGATATTGTTTCTAATAGGCCTAGCAGCACCTTTTCAGGTTGAATCCTGTTGAAATGATAACATCTTTTAAATTGGTATAAATTGCAAGCACGAAACGCCAATGAACTGTTAGAATTTGTAGTCTCTAAATTGTTCTCGTCATTTTCCTGCGCCAAATATATAGAAGTTAAGATCACTGGGAGAGAAGCAATGCGGTCATGTAGGACTCTGACATTAATGAAGACTCAGTATTATTCCACCATAAATCTTTACATGCGACACTAAGAGATATTTTTCAGAAATTGGGGTGTCAATAAAAAACTTTTTCTCATACGTTTATATCTTTATGAATAAAACGGACCTTAGTTTTGGAATTAGGACAATGCCTAGTGAAGAAATATAAAAGGGCCTTTGAGCACGTAGACAGTAGTATTTAAGTGAAACTTTTAACTTAAAAATTACTTTTTTTGACAGTGATAAGGTAAAACTACATTTTATAAATTAGACAGAATTATTTTATTTAAAAGCACGCTTAGACCTATCAACTATTTGACAACACTAATTAAAATTCTGCACGTTACCCTCTTTGAAAGTGAACGTGCTTTTAGGGAACATTTAATTCGGCCACCAAAACAAGATAGGTTAGTGACCTTTTTACGTTCGATTTCATCCTGAAAGTTTAATTTCCTTCTCAATCACATTAGCTCTCAATTAATTATCTGAAAGGAAATTATTATGTAAAAGGTCAAGAGCTAATGTATTTGTTTAAAAAAGATATAACATGAATTTCAAAAGAAAAGCGCTGTGCGGTTTCTTACTTGCTGTAAATAAAAGGGCCATACGGCTTTTAAACCTTCGGGTGCTTGGTGTGAATGTGAGAGTTCTTCAGAACCTCAGCCGCAGTAATTGCCTAATTTCCCCAAGGATTCTATTCGAGTAAACTTCCAGGGAAAGACGGGAAGCCGCCGAGTGTTCGTTATAATCCCCTTCACTTTTGGAATACTTAGAACATGTGCATCCCACCTAATATTTTATTGGCAGCAAAAACTGTTCAGTGGGGAATATATTCAAAATGCGTCTTTCATCTCACTGAATGTCAAGAGCATGTTTGCTGCAGATACTGCTTTTTAAAATTCCTTTAACGTGGCACAAAATATTACTTAATATTGCGTCCGGGATAAAGCGACAAAACGAAGAGAATTTTATAAAAAAGGGCGATTTATTTTAGCAGTATAAAAGAAAATGTCCGCTGAATAGGATATAGCTTTTGACAAATTGTATTATGCTCTTATATATGTGTATTTATTCAAAGCTTGTATTATTCAGAATTCTTAAATACCTTGATATCTACGTCAAAAGAACTAATTGTAACATTTCGTTGTAATTTCCAATTTCTTTAATTTAATTTGAGCATTTTTAATCTCTGTCTAGATTAACTTGGTAGGCAAACTTTCAATACAGCCCAATAAATACTTAAGTAAAATTGAAGAAGAATCTCATTAGAAGCGAAATACGAAGCGGCAAAGTCATTAGTAGATTGAATCGTTCGTTTCTCTTCATCATCGAAATGGGAGTCCAGAAACTTTCTGATACTTAAGTGAATTCATGGATATCCAATTAATTTTTTACTAGAAAAAAAGCAAACATTTCGATTTGATCAAACCAATCGACGAAAATCACAATATAAATAAAATGGCAATTTTGTTTTTAATTAAAACTTGACACTTTCTAATTTCAATTACAAACATTGCTTTATACCAAATCGCTTATTTGCAGAAAAAGTACTTTCCCGTTTCCGGACTTAATATATTATTTATTTCCCTCAATAAAGAAGTTAATAGAGAGTTTCAATTTGCCTTATAGCAGTGATTTCTTGTGAGGCTGTTTCACGAGGGTCTTTCCCTCTTGTCACTGAACATCCCTTTCCCCATTTCCTCTCTTTTTTATTCAGCATAGCTAGGATAAGGATATTTGTTCTAAACCCACGTCACTTCTCGTTTGAAATTATTTTTCTTACATTATCTTTTATGAAACTGAATAACCTGCAACATACAACGTGATACAGCAATGCCCAGTGTAATCAATTTATCACGAAAGTGCGTTTATTTCTTAAAATACATATGATTATTAAATTTTGTAAAACATATTTGTCTTGCTTAGCACTCAACATTCAAATGAAAACGCTGGGCGTGAGAAACTATTTTTTTCCAAATATTTTCATTACGCTCTTCAAAAGTTCTTTTAATTTGGGAATATTTTTCAGAATACTATTTTTTTTTTCTTTTCTTATAAAGTTATGCATGTTTTAATAATATTGATACCTTGTTTACTTACAACTAATTTCTATCTTTACTAAAGGAAAATTCATTTTTCACATTAAAATCTTTACTTTTTATATTGAAAGTTTCTTTTGGATGAGAAGTAAAAAAATAGTGCACTAGTACACAATTAAAAGACTAAAATGGTATGTTATATCCGTTTAACGGGTGTTGGCAATAATGTTGGCTGTCATTATTTTATTTACAGCTGTTCTAAGAAGGTGACTTGTTGTCTGTCCGAACCATTGGCTTAGGTTTCTAAGCCAGGATGTTCTTCGTCTACCAGGTCCACGCCTTCCATCGACTTTTCCCTACATGATCAAATGCAACATGTCATATACCTAAGGATGTCTCATGACATGGCCAAAATAAGACAGCTTTCGAATCTTCACTGTGTTCACAATTCCTTTGTCCTTCTTCATCCTGTTCAGGGACCTCTAAGTTAGTGAGATGGTACATCCAGGTTATTCTCAGCATGCGTCTGTATGACCACATTCAAATGCTTCAATGTTATGCCATTTATTCTCACTCCCTCTCTGGTATCCCCTATGACCACTTGAAATATATTCTCCGAGTCTAGGTTGAACAGAAGCGGTGACAGAATGTAACGTTGCCTTACTCCCCTTTGGATTGAAATACATTCAGTTAAACTGTTTTCTGCTCTCAGATTTGCTTTTTGCTGCCAGTAAAGGCTAGCGATGAAACATAGGTCTTTATCATCCATTTCTGTTGTCCTTAATATTTCTATTATTTTCTCATGTTTTACCATGTCAAACGCTTTGTCGAAACCAATAAAGCTCTTGAACACATCGCAATTCACGTCTCTACATCTCTGGGTCAAAACCTGAATGCCAAACAATACTTCCCTTGTATCCAGGCCTTTGCGGAATTCAAATTGTGTATTTTCGATATGTGTTTCTATCTTGGGATATATTCGTTGATAAATTATCTTTAGAAACAATTTCAGAACATGACTCATTAGTTTTATAGTACGATGATCATTGCAGTTCTTTGCCTTTGCAGTTTTAGGAATTGGGATAAATGTCGACCTCAATCAATCAGATGGGATGTCTCCTCTAACATATTTTTCGTTGTATAATTTAGCAAATAAGTTTATCGCTTTTCCTCCCAGGATTTTCAATAACTCAGTTGGTATTTCAACCGGACCTGTTTCTTTTCGGTTCTGTGCTGTTTTGATGGTTTTCACCACTTCATCTCTGGTAATTGGCGGTCAAGTAATATCTTCAGGCATCCCATGATCCACGTCCCGTTCATCTTCAAACAATTCTGTGATGTATTTCTGCCATTTTCTTAATTTCTCTTTTATTTGAAAGATTTCGCTCCTATTCTTGTCTGTTATGACATTTACGCCATTGTGTTTGTGTCCTCTCATTTTTTAAATTTTTTTTTGTGCAGATTGAAGTTGTCGTGCTTCTTTTGGTATTCTTCAAATTCTGAGCAATGATGAGCGAAGTACTCAGCTTTTGCTTGTATAATTATTCTTCTAATCTCTAAGTGAATTGCTTTGTATTTGTCCTTTTGTCCTCGAATTCTGTGTTGCCTTTTACTTTCCATAAGCTCCAGGATTTCTTCGGTCATCCAGATTTCCTTTTTCATTCATTTGTCTGGTTTTAGTTTAGTGTTCATGGCATCATTCACCACACTTTTAGTAAATAGTTCCCATTGTTGTTATATGGAGTATATTTTTTTCAGTCCATTATCTATAGCTCCTTCGATCAGTCTGGACACCTCATCTCTAACTTTTTTCTGATTCAGTTTACTGAGATCCGGTTTTTTGTAGGTGTTTTTTGCTTTGATTTTCTTGAGTCGGCATGTAGTCTTATCCAGTAGAATGACATGGTCAGAGGGGACGTCGGCGCCGGGGTATGTTTTCACCTATATGACAGACTAATATGACTTGGTGCATCGCCAGGTGCTTTCCACGTATAAGGGCCATGTTTGGGTAGTTTGTACTTTGTCTCCTCTTTCATTTCTAACACCCAGTCCATGGTTTCCCACAATATCTCCCTCTTTGCCACATCCCACTTTGGCATTGAACTCACCCATTAATATAGCCATTACCTTACTTTTCAATTTGTTTAACACAGTGCTGAAGTCTGAGTAGAACTGTATTAAGACGATTTCGTTAAAAACTTTGATTTTAGATTAAATGGTGGTCTGCTAATCGCGTATATTCGTTATATACGCGCATTTCACACTACCAGAAGGCAACCATTTTTTTAAATAGAAACATGTATTTTTTATCGAGCCATGTAAAAGTGTGTTTAAAAAGCTTTTCAAAAATATAATATATTTGATATCTATTCTGAATAGTTATTTAATTATAGTTTATCAAATTTGATAGAACATTGCAACTAGACGTCTGAACCATATTATATAATAATAATTCAGCCGAGAGTGAGTCAGGCTCGCCTCGGTATGTTTCATTCCAACCGCAATACTGCAATTGCGTGCAATTTAATAAACTAGTGCCAACTCCGACAATATTCATCTAAACGAAATACTGATGAAATACAAATTTGATTTGCGGTCTATCCTTCAACTATATCAAGTTTTTTATTTGAAAAAAATTATTACTATATGGGTCGAAAAGCCTTGAAATGCAATTTTTTTCCATAAAATATATTTTTTTTTGCCTCAACAACTATTGCAATATTGAAAACGGTTTGCAATTTTCCGATAATCTATGGCTCTATATCTATTGACCCTATTAAAATCTAAATTTTATCTTTAGAAACCTACGAGAAGGTGGGACGGTAATTTTTGACACAATTTGAGCTGTATCTTTCAGAAGATTGTACCGAATATTACAAAAAAAAAACGTGTCCTCAATAATATGGTCTTTTTGTCTTTACGGTATCATCTACCAACCTTTAGTTTACATAATTTGAGTGGTGATTCATTGTGTATCAACGGTTCATTGTTTACTACTTGATCCTACACATTTGAGCTTATTTTAGATCATATCAGATAGTTTAAAAGCGCGTTTCTCATAATTTTTTGGTATATTACTAAAAAAATAATTGAACATTAGATGTAAGCTCGAAGTAACCTAACTTTATTTTTTTAATGGGACACCCTATATATTTTTATGCCGTGCGTTACTACTTTTTAGGCTCCAAGAGGCCCCAAAGACTGTCTAAATTTTAACAAACAAAATATTCCATGAAATGACAATAATTTTTTATTGTAATAATAGTGAAATTGCATTTTTTTGTTATTATGTTGTAAATATATTTACAAACTTAGATTTTTTTATTAAAAACCAATTACCTTTCCTTTGGTATTATTGTAGTAGACATTTATGTGATTTTGTGCAATTTTTGTCAATACCTGAGTAATTTTTGCGGATGTGATAAAATATATAAGTTATACAGTGTGTCCCAACGGGAATCGCCGCGATCGATATTTGACAAAGTACTCATTTAAAAAAAAAATGATAATTTGCCAACTTAGCAAAGTCGACGAGGCCAACAGAACTAAAATATTCGCAGAGTTGTAGGACATCCGGTTATAATGGTAGGTGACACCAATTTCGTTATTTTAAACGAGACCCTGTATATTTTTGCATTTTTAGATTTTATTTGATATTTTAAGGCCACTTTGGATAACAAATCTTAAAATTTATAGTTTTCAAGATAAATAGATTTTTTTACGAAATTGGACAGGTACAAGGTCGTAGGAAATTATTTTTATCTTTTTCCAAAAACCAGACATTTACTTCATATTTGGTGGGCGAGTAGAACACATATGAAACTACTTTACACAATTTCCATAAATTTAAAAACATACACAGTATTGAATTTATGACTGTATATTTTGATAAATTCAAACAGAGATAACTTTGTTATCTTAAATGGAACAAGCTATATGTTTTTGACCCATTTTGTGCAGATTTAAATTATCTTTAAGCCGATATAGGCATTGTGGAGGTTGCTGTTATAAATTTTAAAAATAATTTTAATTTTAACTTTTACTTTTCCATTTCACAGTCATTGAATTGTCATTAAGTAGCATTGTCATTAAGTAGCAATGAGTAGAAACAAATGAATACATTTAAAAAAAAACAATCGCCATCAATAGTTTAATTATGAAACAACAACCAGCCAAATCATGAATAGTAGTTCATAGCGTGTGGTGAAGCTAAAATTTAAACATGACTAATCGAATAATTGAAAATGCTATTTCTACATTTTCATTATCAACAACAGATTTTCTTCTTTCTCTTTGACGAGCCGAAATTTGGCTTTATTTTAACTGGATATCGAACAGAAAAGTTATTACTGTACCACATGTTAGTGACATATTTTTCTTACATCGTCCGAAAGTAACAAGCAGTTTAAAATAATTTTCCTTACTAACAAAAATGTTTAGAGATGTTTTCAATTTAACTTCACCACACACCATAAATAATCTATAATTAATTTGACAAATGGTTGACTGATAGTTTCATTGTCGATAGAGATTATTTCTACTCATTATGTCACTGATATGCGGCCTGGTAATGGTTCAGTTAATGTAAAATGGAAAAATAAAAGTAAAAAATTGTAATTATTTCTGAAAGTTGTGGCAATAACCCCTATAATGCTTACATCACGTGAAAGATAATTTAAATCTACCTAAAATAATCGCCGGGACCTTTCCATTTAGTCGTAATAACCCATGCGTCGTTTACAAAAACGATGTCGTTATATCCGGTTTTGACTGTATCTTGTTTTTGGAAGAAGATACAAAGAACTTCGTGGAACCTTGCACCTGTCCAATTTCTTATAAAAATCTATCTCGAAAACTATAAATTTTAAAAACAATGTTTGTTATGCAAAAATATATAGGGCATCCCATTTAAAATAACGAAGTTAGTACCAACTCCCGGTATAACCGGAAATACTACAACTTTGCGAATATTTTAGTTGTGTTGGCCTCGTTGAATTTGCCAAGTTGCCAAATTTTCAAATTTTTAGACGAGTACTTTGCCAGATATCGATAGCGGCGTTCCCGGTGGGAAACTGTATATTAATGAAATTAGCATTAAAAACACTATCGAAATACATAAAAATACACAAGGTCTCCATTTAAAAAAATAAAGTTAGGTTACTTCGTGCTTGTATCTCATCTTCAATTATTTTTTTTGTAATATATCAAAATTATCCATAAAAAAATCATGAGAATCACTTTTTTTTAACTATTTGGTACGCTGGAAAGTAACCCAGATACAGAAACTCAAAGGCGTATAGTTTTTGCGTGAACACCCTGTACAATGTAAACACTTTTATTATTTAAACATAATTTACAAGATTTCTTTATTTTGCTAAAAGTCACTCTTAAATAATAGAATAAGTTAGATTTGGAAATAAATGTCTCAGCCTTTGTGTCAACTCCTTTTTCCATTTTCGAGTCAATTCAACATTTAGTCCATTTCAATAAATATGCATGAAAGTGGGGCGTGAAGTATTAAATCAACCTTTATATGTTTCTTAATCTAGTCACTAGTGCTTGTTGAACCCGGTCTACCATTTGTGAGATAATGGAGCTGATTTCTTGGCGGATCATTTCCTTTAATGCCTCAATATTTTTAGGTCTATTAAAACCTGCCCTAGTTTTTTTTTAAATAAGGCAGGATAAAATTATCTAATGGGGTTAAAACTGGCGATCTTGTAGACCAATCCACTAAATTATGTTTGGCGCAACTGCAAACAAGTAACAAACGCTTAAACCAGAGACTAAAATTTATAAATACGAAACTTGCCGCGTAACGGTTCTAACGATTTAGATGAAACTTTAGAATTAGGGGCTTCTGGACCAATAGGATAATTTTTATAAGTGCTTTTTGGTAAAAGTTCAGGAGAACTATTTTCAAAGACATCTTGGTTTAATAGTAAAATAATTTTTTTTTATTAGCGACGCCTGTGTACAATATTGTTAAGCCGGTGCTGCAAACACGTCATGATTGCAGTGAAATGGCAACGCGCGCACGCCGATAATTGAATATTTATATATTTTATTTTTACCTACCCAAAGAATGAAACTCTTGATTTTCCTTCTCTAATGTGTTTACTGAGGTTTCAACAATGATCCACAATACACTTCCCCATATTTAGAGACCATTTTCTTTAAAAAAAGCCGATGTTATCTTCGCAAAGGTCTGTCAAATAATAAGAGGGCGTTGCGAGCTAGATGGAGCTAGGTTTTAGCCAGGCTTTCAACTGGCTTCACTGCTTACCGTGTTAGGTTCAGTCTATTTAGTCTCTGGCTTAAACTAATTATTGCCGTGGTCGTGTCAATAAGGTCTGCTCGAATATTGGCACTTTCAATGTAATATATTTTATTGAATGTCTCCCTTATTTATTAACCGATTATAGAAAAAAGCATTCAGTATAAAATAATCTATCACTAGAGGTATCACAAAGGGTACTTTGCTATTTGAATCTTTAAAGTTGGGGTTGCTACTCCTTAGGGTGAAGAGACGGGGGGTTGAAAAGTATATGTTAAAGTTGGGAAAATTAAAGTTGACCTGCTCGCGCATATTTCTAAAATTTTTTTAAAATTTTATAGAATTAATCCGTTACTTTTGGGAAGCACTGCATATAGATGTGTTAACAATTAACACATCTTAAATCAAAACTTTATTGTAACTACCTTCCTAGGTCGCAAAGTTCAGCAAAATAGTTTTTTTAATTCCTTAAATATAACTCTTTAGATGGAGAGATGAAGACTGGAGTAATGGATTGTATTCTTAAATAAATATTACTTTTGTCGTCGTTTTGTTTAGGACAATTATGACGGTAGTAACGACTTTTCCAAGTGAGGTTAAAAAGGGGAGAATGAGAAAGTGGAACACGAAACTTGAGATCTGAATTGAATACAGCCGAAGACTAACTCGAAGAAACAAAAGAATTAAAAGCGCTAAATTACCTCGGAGAGCTTTTAGCTGCCTTGCAGCATTATGTTTAAAAATATAAATTATGCTATTAAGCCGAAGAGACAATAGGTGCAGAATATAAAATGGGCTTTATTATTTTCCTGCGGGCTTACTTTCAAAGCAGCTCTTAGTACCGCATTCAAATGTTTTATAAATAAAAAAGTAGTCTATCGACAAATTTAGCTTTTGTGAAAACTCCGTCAATTTAATAAAAGATCAAACAATTAAATACTCCACTATGCATTTTTTTCAACCGCATTCATTTCACCTTATATAATGCAAATAGTGTTTATTCTTGTTAAATATAGGTGGTTACGGGTTACTTAAATTCTTTCCGTTTTTATAATATCTCACAACAAATCATTGACATATTATTTGATTGTGTTCTGTATTTTTGTTCACTTTTTGTCAAATGTAGTTCCGAAAAATTCATTTTTGTGCCGACCAAAGTGTTGGTAGATTTCAATGATTTGAAAGCAACTGTAAATATAATTCTTGGTTTTTTGGAATATTTCAAGAGCATTATGCCAGGCTTCTACCTAAATCCCAATTATACAGGTACCAGTATAAAAGTCGTGGTTGGAATAAGTCTGGAAGTTTCATTTTTCACGATAATGTTTGACTCTATTAATATTGATTTTCGTCAGAAAAGTAACAATATCTCGATAACCAGTAATTTTTGGCGTAGGGAGTATTTAACAAAAGTTGTAGATAATTAAGAGGCCAATTCAACCACAAAAAACAATAAGGGATGTTCCTTTTAAAATAAGCGAGTTTTGGTCACTCAAAGTTCTCTAAAACCGAATTAATTTGTTGATCACCCTGTATAATATTTTATAAGCCTAAATATGGGATTTAATTAAGCACTTATTTGTAGGTAATTACTAAAAAAACATTTATTCATGATGTCCTTTCTAGCTCTTTACATCTTTTTACATCACGCAGAAAATTGCACAGATATGTAAATAACTCGAAAAATATTATAAATTGGAAAACCTTTGTTTTTACAAAATAACTTTTATTTTTGCGGAGAATCAGAAAATGCAATAATAAATATGGGTTGCCATTTAAAAAAATGAAGCTGGTACCTGCACACGGGGAAATTTAAAAACCTTATTTTAATGTTGTATAGCTTTGGTATAAAGGAGGAATTGCCTCTTAAAAGTTTTCCGTAACTTAAGTCACTACTGAGATGTCTTACTATTCCGCATTAGGTAGACGCCCTGTAGAGTGATCTTATGAAAAAAGCATTAAGCGAAAGTACGTTTATACTTTTACCGGCCTAGCTTGTTCCTGAAATAATGCAGTAAGCTAAAACACTTTTCCGACCTTCGTCAAAACTACTTTATTTTAAATTGACTGTCATCCCTCCGGGAGCGTTCCGCTCGGGGTCCAAAAGGTAAATGAAGAAATTATCACACAAATACAGCTTTATCCCCATAACAACTATAAACTGACATGGACTAACTGTCGCCTGCAGGTGGTGCACCTGTCCGTGGCTGTCCTGTTTCCACATGTCCTGCTGTCCGACCGTATTAACCCCTACGGCTCCGAAGCTCATCTGATTTATAATCGATCAATCGTCCCCGACGAATGCGTATTCAGTTTCTGGCACAGGGCCGGTGTACGCCCCCGTAATAATTACTTGTGCATTATTGACCATGTATGAAACTTTTATTAGTTAATACTCTCGATCCCGCCACTGAGCGAGATGTTTGCAGTTACTGGGCTGTAAACATATTTCCATTAACGGATAGAATATCAGAAATGCATTAAATTTGAGTAGAACTCCAATTAGATGTAATGATAGTTTTAGATAATGTCTGAAATGATTTGTCGCCTTGACTAGTGCACCAGTTTATACTTTGCAACTGATGATGAACCAGTACTTCCTTTATTTTCATGCATGTTTTATTGGCTTTTTCTTCGCCAGTTACTCCTTCCACAATCCTAGATTTTCAGTAACCTTTTGTTGAGGATTGGCAATCTCTTATAGATTGCCCCAAGTATTACTGAAAATCTAGAATTGTGGAAGAAGTAACTGGCGAAGAAAAAGCCAATAAAACATGAATAAAAATAACAAATAACAAATAATATTACTTTCTTTTTTATGTTGTATTTTCAGATACCGCAAAGCTACCTACAGCTGCCATTTCTGTTATTTTGTTTTGTTGAATATCGAATTCGAGTTAAGAATTATTGAAATCTATTAGTCATTTTTTTCAACAGATATGTGACTACACCTATGCTTTTTATAAAATTATTTTCGCAGTCTGTTTCAATTTAATTCAAGCTGACCTCCCAAAATAATTTAATAACAAAAAAATATTCCAACACGTTTTCGAAATGATTTAAAAAGTATAACGTGATTTCTCCATATTGTTACAGGTATTTATTATTTATGCCTACAAGAAATTTACAACTACTCAATTTTAGGGTGCGATTACCGGTTTATATTATTTTGTACATCACGTTTACTAGAATATTCGCATGTTATACTTTAGATACCTCAAACTTACAATTACGTATCTTCCTAATAGCCACCAATAGCTTCTAAATGTCAACGTTCTAAATCAATTTTTCTTCATAATTCTTTGCTATAATGATCTATGACAGCATGTTCATATTTTGATTCTAAAATTTATTAGTAGACAATTTATATAGTTAGCAACAAATCCCAATTTCGTTTCTGATAAATTACTATGAGCCCTAAGGGTTGGAGTTTGCAGCGAGAAACAAATATTGGAATGTACTTTGCAGAAAACATGGTCCTGGTGGCGAATAACAAATGAGCTACCATTTTCGTTGAATATCGGGGTTTTTAGTTGCAGTGAGTTAAATCTCTCGACCAACAATGTATTGACAAGATCGTTAGAATATTGATTAGTTAGATAAAGATAAATTAGTTATAGACGAACAAAGATGCTGCAGCAAGTCATCCTTCAGGAAAGCTTGTATTTAGTACAACATAATATACCAGGTGACCGCTGGATGAGGCTAAAGTTTAAAATAGAATTCACAATGGCGTTTCTTAGATATTTGAAGAAAATTAGAAAGTAGAAGCTAATATTTTAAAAACATAAAATGATCTATTCGAGCGATTTTTTTTTAAACTATCATCAGCCCATCTACACCTTAGGTTTCTATCGCAGTTAACTCATTGCGATCCAAATTTAATCTTAAACGATTTGAAACAGGGATTAAACATATTTAAAATAAGAGATGGCGGTATGGATTGGCGAGTTAAGAATTAATGAGGTTTTATTCTTGATTTATGCAAAATCTATTTTAGGAAATTACTTTCGATTTACCATGTATACGGTTGACCAAAAACAAACCTCTGCATTGCATTTTATTTTCTTTGGTAGTGTTATTATTAGTGGGTATTTTTTTATGAAATTTTCAAGTATTCAATAGGGTACAAAGAAGGTTTCACCCCTTTACCACATCGGCAATTAAATGAATAATTAAGGGATACGTATTTCGCCAGCAGAACTGGCATTTTCAAGCGCTTGAAAATGCCAGTTCTGTTGGCGAAATACGTATCGCGTAATTATTTATTTAATTGCCGATGTGGTAAAGGGGTGAAACCTTCTTTGGACTTAATCACAAGCCACAGTGTTTAGTTCAGTGCTTTAGAGAGTATTCAATAGGGTATAAGCTTTTAGACAATTAAGTCAAAAATGTCACAGTTATAAAAATTGAAATACAGAACTTGTCCTCTGAAACCAAGAAAGATTAAAAAACACAACAAACGTTGCTCTAATGCGTTTCAACACGTATCTCTCTGTATTTCAATTTTTGAAGATAACCAAGAACCAGTCCGTTCCACCAAAAAAAAGTCACAGTTATAATCAATTTTTGTACAGTAGGTTTTTGTCACTTTAAGTGATTTACAAAAAACTAAGTATTTACATAAAAATAATTTAGTTCTGTTGAAAAGACATTTTCTGAATGTATAATATATCTGTGCTTTTTCAAATACTCTGATTTTTGCAAGTTTTATAACAATTATCTCGATGTAGTGCACAGTAACAAAATTTACTCGAAGGAGCCATATTTTTGTGAACAGGCAACAGTGGGCTTTGAAAATAATAACCAACATACTAAATGTCAAATAATTGTTTTATTGTAGTACTAAAACTGATTTGAATATACTGATGTTGTTATCAGAGGGTAAAAGCGATAAAATGTTAATGAATGCAGTGTTTGAAGAAAATCAGATTGGAGCTACAAAATGTTTTGAAGAATTTTCCAGCAAAAACTGGTGTACAAGTTCTGTATCTGGTTTGTTAGAAAAATTAAACAAAACGATGGAGATTACCGGATAAAAAAAGGAAGCGGGTGAGCAAAGTCTGTAAGACTAGAAGGAAATATCGAAATTGTATGGCAAAATGTTCGAAATCCAGTTAATTTATCAAACTCTGGAGAAAATCCACGAACTGAAAAAGAGTTTGGTATTAAAAGGTCGTCTGTTAGATGCATTATTAAGTGTGGTCTGTAATTGAAAACATTAAAAGGGGTTTCACGAAATTTCCAGTAAAATCTTGTTATTGTGCACGACTTCACCAAAAGATTAATAAAATCGACTAGAATCGGAATATTTCAAAAAATAAAAAATACTCAGAAAATATAAGTCTTTTTAATGCATAACTAAAGTGTGTTTATGCAACTTTTTAGTCTTTTTGCGAAACACTCTGAAGTGACAAATATTTTTGAAACCCTCTGCCTAAAAATTGATTGTAGCTGCAAGACTCGTGACTTGATTGTGCATTATTGTATTGTTAGTAAGAATTTGATGAAAAGACAACCCACTAATAACAAAATAAATCAACCAAATACAATGGCCCACCGTGCATATTTCAAAACTATACAGAAATTTAAAAACGTTAACTTAAACTAACATTTTATTTTTGTTACAGAGGAGGACTATGATGCGTTTTGTTTGGCGTATATGTTTACTTACCGAGATTTTGAAATGGGAACATTAGGATTAGCGTGGACTGGGGATTTAAAAAATGCGGGAGGAGTTTGTGAAAAAAACGGAGTAAGTTAAACACTTTCTGACTTTAAATTACAGATTTCTTCGACGACGTGTAATGCGCAACTTGTAATGTTGATGGGACAGATGATTCATAGTTCAAAGTTTATAGTAAATCCATTATAAACGATCGTCTCAAACCCTCTAGCTAATAAGTTTATCCTGCAATTCATCGAGATTATCCCCACTATCGCTTTATGTTAATTTAGGATGCAATTACAATTTAGTGGGTATGCAATGACGGGACTATATAAAACCTTGTGCAGAGAACCCAACTATACGCTCTTGTTACCCAGTTGGAGGCAATTAAATAGTTTCAATCGTTAATCAAAGTGCTCCATGATTCGATTGTATGCAACTGGTTGTTACGTGCTATTTATAACTTCAGAAATTTGATTGTGTAATGGGATTTCTTGCCGAGGATCTCCGGAGTAATCCATCTATCAATAAAGAGTTTTACTGGGTTGTATCAAAACTTCTCCATCTAACAATATAAACTGACGAGTTGCAATGCTGAAAGAAATTTATCATCGTATTCGTGACACGATGCTAATTCTTTTTTTTGTGTTAATGAAGCTATCGGTTTTTATTTTTGTCCGTGTTAAGATCATTTATAGACTATATTTATCCTTCCCGTGATGCGGAAAACCAGGATTTAATTGTCTATTAGGCTGAAGATTAAGCAATTGCGAATCTGATGGATTTGGTTAATTTTTGTTTCATTTAGTAAAAGAAGAGTGTCGATCCATTATATCGCTTTTACTTGCCCCTAGCTGAATAGACAATCAGAATATGGATAATTGTCACATTTTGCTATTTTACTTCATTTACTACATTTTACTCACATTACATATATATATTTTTTAATATACAGGATGATTCAGTCATGATGGCATTAATTTTAAATATGTGTTCGGATGGCTTAGTAAAGACAGAAAATCGAAAATAAAAATTTGTATTCGATTCTTTAAAATAAACCCAAATCAATCCACTGACCACCAAGAGCCCGGCGCTACTGACCAGATTAAATGCTTTACGGCAATAGACGGTTATCACGTTATCATCCATTCTCCAGCTGCAACAAGCCGGACTGGCAGGGGCTAAACATCGCTAATTAATGGACAACAAATCTCTATTAGTTATTTTGACGAATAAGTATTTGTATTTTTATACTCTTAAAATTTTTTACATTTTTTTGTTTCGTTAATCAATCGGTCTGATGAAAGTAAAACACAAATTCAAAAAATAAACGAACACAAACGACTCAAACTAAAATATTAATTCTACAAAATAAATAACGATACGACGCACTGGTTTACTTAATTTTGAAGCATATTAACGTTGGCTAGCAGTTAGGTTGTTGTTTATAAAAAATATGTCAACGGTAGCCCCCAGTCAGAATAAGTGCAGTGTACTTACATTAATACTTGAGTGCTTCTTTTCAGAACTATTTTAGACCTGTCGGGCGCATGAAAAAAAGTGATGATCCGTCGGTAAACTACTACACATGATTTAAAAAATTTTCATCGTATCACAGAGGATCACAAAAAATAAAATGTTGGGAAATAACTCTCAGAATTAACCACTTTTAAGACTTTTACCCACAACAATCGAATTTAATTCATTACTTGTAGCGTTAATATCAACGTTTACATCTATCTCATTTCACCTTTTTTTTTTATTTTCGCCTAACTTTCTTCTGCAATTCGTTGTTACCCGATTTTCATATAAAAAAGCAAATCACCCAACGACTTTCCCGCAACCATCGGTGCCGCCAGGATCATATAATGTTTTCGTATTGTCATTTAAACATAACCTAGCAATGTTTTGTTTATTTGTTTCTCCCAGGTCTTTCTATTTTTTAGGCCCTTGGAGCTTTGGAGTCAATGACAGCTCAAAAAGGGGTTTACATTATGATTTTAAAATATTTTTTTCAGCGTAATTATATCTGAAAAAATTTGTTTTAATCACGTATTCGTAATATACTCATTTCTCTCTATCTTCCTTTAAAATTAATGCCCTTATGACTGAATCACCCTGTATACATATTATTCATAAAATTTCTACAGGACTAGTAATTATTATTATTTTTATAGCTATTTCTATTTTATTCCCCACAAAACACAGCACCATTTTTTTTTATATCTATACCAAAATTGTTACTAGGTTAATTTGACATTCCTTAAAAATATTTTTTTTTACTTAATTTTTTGTGTGAACAACACGATAATATTTAAATATTGATATGGTATGATATTCATGATATTTAAATATTAAATATTTTATGCTAATTTTAAAGTAAGCTCAATTCGGGCCCTCTCAAGAGAGTTCGTCGGGGCAACCCAAAAGGACCCGGAGACGCCGTCGGGAGATCCGGGAAGTTTTCTTTTCTGATTGACATCCACACTGAATCATTCATTTCCTAATATGTTCAGTTCATCTTGGTCGATATTTTATTAATATTTTATTTATCGTGATAGGCAGGTAATAGACACCATTAAAACTAGCAAATGCTTACTTGAGATTATGTTGATAATATTGCTAAGCTTCTATGTATTTAAAATGAAAACCTAACTTTGAATATTTTATATTTCTTAAACTAGCAACTTTTATATAAGGGTACCGACAGAGTAAAAGCAGATTTCTCTGCTGGTTACCAGCGTCAGCATTTAGGTGTGTTATTTGATGATTTATTCAATTTTATTTATTTAATGATTAAAAGCGGTGCTTTTACTTTGTCCGCCTACATTTAATAACACGCATAATTTTTGGCGCCGGTAACCTACTTCTATTCCGTCTGTACCGTAAGGCAAGTTCGACTGATCATCATATCATACTCGAGATCTCCGATTTCCAGTCATTCTATTTGAATAAAGAGCACAAACGGTTTCTATGAATTAAAGTATAATTTTGTTAAAAATTAAAATAATCATTTTCGTTTTCAGCACTATAGGGGGAGCATGAAATCGCTCAACACTGGAATAGTTACATTACTTAATTACGGAAAACATGTACCACCTGCAGTATCTCATGTTACTCTGGCTCATGAAATTGGCCATAATTTTGGATCACCAGTAAGTTTAATGTATCAATAATATTATCAGTAGAGAAGCCCAAATATGCAAGTAGATAGCCTAATAAAAACAATAAGCCACTAAATATTTGTCGAAATTCTGAATTAAAAAATTTTAAAATAGAAAAATTCCTTTTCATATCAATAGATGTAAGAAGGGCCCTTTCAAAATTGCTCAATATCACAGGATCCAAATCGATGAATTCAGTAAAATTTCTCTTTAAAATATTAGCTACCTTGAGAGAGAGTTACTGAAATAATTGCTCAACATCTGTAAGGGATTGAAAAGATTCGTCTGATAATTCTGAAATTAGATTTTTCAGTCGACAGAAATTCTCGCAATAAAAAAATGCAGCTTTCAACCAAGTCCCCCACCTTATAATAACAGGTAGAGGTGGGTAGTTTGTCTTTGTAGAACTGAATCCTTAGAAGCGCTTTAAGCGAAAGATTTTGTTCATGTTGGAAGTTAAACTATTTACAAGCGAAAAATGTATCCTAATCTCCTCATCGACTCTTTTTAATGCATCAGGCAGACACGTTACATGTATCAATTTCGAATAAAAAAATTTCAAATTTTGCCTGGCCTTTATCATGTATGCATCTGACAAAATGAGCAAAAAATTATTTCCGGGAACAGGCGTAGGAAGAAAACATTTTTGATAATTTCTCTTGAATGAATCTGGGCACTGCCAAGGAATTTGTTTTTTCTAACTCTTTAGAAGCAATAAGGTAATATTTTGGCGGAAATTCATCGGTAAGAACACCAGTCAAAAAGTGAGCAATATAATGTTCTCTTGAATCGGTGGTTTCTTCAATACATAGAGGGTAGCAATTTGAAAAGTAGCAATCGGGAATATCTCCTACACAAAAAATGCTGTCATAACGAACTGAAATACATATCGGGGGATATGTATTTTGGGCAACTTTTTCTTAATACGAACCTATCTTATGCAGCACATCGTCGGAAAGCTCTTTGATTTCTCTTTATATTCTTCTTGCAAAATATTGTCGTATGACTAGTTTTTGAGATATCGGTGTTTAAAGTAAGCAACTATTTTTGAAAACTAGCAATTTAAACTCCCTTACACAAAAAGTTCGTTCACAAAAATCTCAAATAAACATTCAGCCAAACCAAAGAAAGTGTTTTTTAACTCACCCTCCCAGAGGCTCACAACTCCTATTAATTTTTCTAAAACAAGAACCAACTCCTTGTAATACGTCGTTGGAAAGGTTTTTTATTTCTCTTTACAGGCGTGGAGAAGCAGCTAAATTTTTTCAACGAGGTATCACAGGGGGTGGTTCTCATTTTAGAAGAAATAATAGGGGTGGCTAGCCCCTAAGACGATAGGGCAGGGGTGAGTCATAATACACATTCTTCGGTTTGCCCGATGTGTATTTGAAATCTTTAGGACAGATTTTTTTGTCTGAGAGATAATCAAAAACATAAATTTTCAAAAATGTTGATTACGATTTAAGATTTTGCTATAAGACCATAAAAAAACAGCATGAACTTTCCAATGATGTGCTAATCAAGGTATGTTCGAATTAAAAAAAATAAGTTGGGGTGGCTACTCCCTAAGTAGTGGGGCAAGGCGAGTCAAAAAGTACTTCATTTTGGTTCCCCCCTCCAATCCTCCGATATGTTTCAGATTTTCTTGATAGTAATTTTTGTTAAAAAACAAGGTAGTCCCTAACCTAAAATTTGGAATTTCATTATAAAAGTAACAGAATCGGATAGAAAACATCTTACTTTGATTGTGCCGGAATACTATCACGCATAACTGTATCTTGTTTTGTCAAGACGATTTTTACTTTGCGCAATAAATTTTCCAAATAATTATTATACATACGCATGAAATTTTTGTAAGTAGATGGGTCTTCAAGTAAGAATTCATCATTTAATAATGTCAGTAATACTAATGATAGCAATTAATAAAAAACGGAGGGCGAGAAATCTTCAAAGAATGGGGCAAAATTTGGGCGAAAGATTGGAAAAACCGACGATCAGATGGCAGGGGCGTCCATCTGATCGTCGATCTTTCACCCAAATTTTGCCCCTTTTTTGAAGATTTCTCGCCCTCCGTTTTTTATTAATTGCAATCATTAGTACTAAATGTATATTTACTCCTGCTGCTTCTAAGAGTTGCTTGAAACGAGCCATCTTTTTCAAAAATTTACTTTTTAAGCCTAATACAGATAATGTGGATGAAGATTTGTCAACCTTATCTAATCTAACCACAAAATATAAAATCTGTTATATATTTTGACATTTTACCTCTCCGGCGCATGCCTTTATACTTGTTTTTTCTACTTACATGTATAATAAATCGTATAGTGAATCAGCACGCGCACTTCTTTTGCTAAATTTAGTGCTAAAACTAGTCCCGCGTCAAACGGCTTTGAGGGATATTCCCTGATTGCTACTTTTCCAATTGTCACCCTGTATGTAAATATGTTTGTTCCGAATTTTAGCTTTAATTTCCTCTATTACCTCCAAATAACAATTATTTCCCTATCTGTATACATTCCTTTATAATGTCCCACGAATTTTACTTTATCTTTAGTACTTTTTATTTATAATTAATTTTTAGACCATCAATACAAAGAAAACCTATCAAATTACTTTAAGGTAAACAATTTCCCTACCACTGTTCCGATAAATTAATGAAAACGTCAACCATAAAAAATTCTTTCAATTATGTACAATACATATTTTTAAGGATTTATGCAAATATAAAAAAAACACATAATATAATAGAAAACATGCAAAACATGCGCTATGCATATTTGGGTTCCACTAATTATCAGAATTGACATCAAGACGAAAGTAACTACATACTTTTATTAATGACTAATGTAATAACATGTTTTAATTTATTTAATGTTTTTATTAATGAAGTTTAACAATCTCAAAATTTATCTTTCAAACAATATCTGGATTTAATGATTCAACGTCTTGAGATCCTTAAGGGAAATTTATGCTCTCCTCAACTTTGGAAGTCGTTAAAATAAATTAATTGTATCTTCTACTTGCAGCACGATCCTGAACAATGCACTCCTGGTGGCGAAGACGGTAACTTTATAATGTTTGCCAGAGCGACGTCTGGTGACAAGAAGAACAATAATCAATTCTCTCCCTGCAGCCTGAAAAGCATCAACCCAGTTCTGAATTTCAAGGCGCGCTCGCCAAAGGGATGCTTCACAGGTAGATCATTACGGGTTGCATAACTTTATTTCATTAAAACTTTTCGTTGTAATTTAACTTTGTTCCGACTGCTACGATTTAGCTGAAAATTATTTACCATGAATTTCAAATATATTTTCAAAGCCAATGAGTTTTAGTCTTTCAAAAAAAATGTATTTGGGATACGGTTTCCAGTTTTTCATAATGTTACTTTATAATTACTACTAATGATGACTATTTTAAAGGTATTTCTTGGACAAACATCTATTTTTAATATTATAAGTAATAATAGCAATCAGTCCTTCATATAAGTCACCTTTTAAATAACTTATTAATATTATCATTTGTGCAATAAAATATGCGTTGAGATTGAGGCAATCAGATAACATAACCTAATTATCCTAAACATAGAGAGTATGTAGATATGTACAGATATCTGTCTATCTACCTCTTCGTTGAGGAGTTTTTTACGCCAAAATTATTATCTAATTAGAAAGTTTCCACTAATCAAAAGTAATACTAATTTTAACGTTAAGTGATAGTAAAGAGTAAACTTAAAAAATTACTGAAAGAATTATTTCAACATCTTTAAATTTGAATAAGTTATTACACTTTAAAGTGTTTATGGTACAGGCAACTCGGCAAATGTTGTGTGACGTTACTAGGCATGACCCGGCATGCTGTTACTATCTCTACACTAATAAACCATAGGGTTAGTGTGAATTCAATGAATTGTTTTACTTTGTTGTTGTCGAGAAATAATCGACAAATGGGAAAAGGTTTTGTTCGTGGTGATTCCAAAAATTTACCGAAAGTTGATGTAGCAATGATTATGGATTTTCTTTATTTTTTCAAATAATCCACTATATGCCAGTGCAGAAATCCGGGGTTGCAAAGCTTTCAAAGTAAATAGACGATTTCACTATTTTCTTAGGAATTTTTGAACTGATTATACTCACATAAATAGTTTGAAATTATGAAGAAGTATAGCTATATACGAAAAATAATATTATTAAATTTTTTAAGATTTAAGAATGGAAGGTTTAACATACACTGTATCCCAAGATACTGAAGAAGTTTTTTTTTATTTGTGGATATGCAAGAAAAAAAAAATTCTTTATAGAAGCTCCTGCTTGATCTTAAATCACAACCATAAAAAACAACAATTTACTTTTTGCACCTTTTTGAAATTTTCAAATAATTGAACTCTCCAGACAAAAAATCTCGAAAGAAAAAGTCATTTTCGGTGATTTAAGATCGCGCAGGACTTTTCATAAAGAAAAACTTTTTCTCACCACAAATAAAAAAAATCCCCCTTCAGTTCTCTATCGTGGGACACATTGTAGAATTGACAACAATCACCTCTGTGAGAAACGTTTTTAACTTTAAACAGTATTCTGCGCAATCCAAATTGATTAGTGTATAGTAATTGTTATTTAGGAAATTGGTATGTATTTAGCTAGAGGTATAGTGATGTGATTGTTATGCAGTATGTCGATATCAATGTTTGGTTTTGAGGTTTTTTTTATGTAAAAACGATTTATTTACAAAAATATTATTTATGTTTAAGGGCGATAAAAACTATAATTTATTTATTTGTAAAATTAAATAGTTTCGTGGCAGATCAGGAAAAACACGCCTAGAGGGCAAGATGCAGCAGTATTTCTACATTTAGAAACATTAAAATATTTATATGAGCAAGTTTTTGCCCTCATTTTTTGATAGTAATTATTTAGGGCGAAATAACGATTGTTTTCAACGGGAACAAGATTTGCAAAGTGCAGCGAAGTAGTGTTAACTGAAAGAGCACGGCAAAGACTTTAGGCGATCCAGACGTCCTAGCATGTTTTATGACGTCGCAGATGTTTTCAGCGCCAAATTGAGACAACCTAACAATTTTAAATTTCAAAGAACCATAACTCAGCCATTTTTAAAGATATTTCAAAAAAAAAATTTCTGGTAGTCTTATAATTTTTAGGACAATAATTGAGCGTACTTTGAAAAAATGGAAACTTCCTAATTTCGATGAAAATTGGTATATAGGTTCTGCTGAACCCTGAAACAGTTTACATGTTAAATTTTATCCTGAAAAATAGTTTCTTATTCAGTATGCGTCATATATCAATATCTTACGACGACTTCCTTATAGGATGGAGAATAGGAATAGCCTACTGGCTAGACAGTCAAACAAGATACTTGATTCGAATTTTTTCTACAATTCGCAAAAAAATCTGGAAATTCTGCATTTTGGAAATTTTAACTAATTTTGACGTGCCTGCAAAATAAAATATTATTTCCTTAATTTTAAGCAAGGAGCAGAGCAGTGCGCTTTATTTCATTTTATAATATAAAAAAGGCAATATTTTGACATTACAAAATCAAAATGAGAATAATAATTGTTCATTTTAAGGGGATTACATCTAAAAAAAATTCATATTTGCTCTTTTTTTCTGATCAGCTTCCCCATTTATAAAAGGCATGACACGCGACTGGTGGGTATTACTTTCATTGCGTAATTTACTTTTGTTTTATAAATTGGAGAAAAGGAAGAATACCAGTAGATATATTTAAAGAATTTGGTTTAGTCGCTCATACTTGATATTGTAGTGAAGGCAATTATTCGTGTAACTCTGTGGAAGAAGTTGGGTGTGATAGATGGTACCAAATAAAAACAATTACACATAATGCCCTAGGCTCGTTAAGGACTGGGTAGCCACAAAGCAAAGAGAACTTGAATAACATGAAATAATTAATTGGCCGGTTTAGCAAACTGAAGTGTGGAGTTCCATTATATGCATTTTATTAATATTGTTCCTTAATCTACCTATTATTTGGCTTTAAGTACTGAAAATATCAGCAAGAAGAACAAGCATTGTCTAGTATAGACTAGTCTATATTTAATCAACGCAGGTAGTAATGACATCTTAACGCAATAACATACTGAAACCACTACTAAAAATTCTTTGGTTTCGATGGGTTTTGTAAACGACCAAAGTGAACCTTACAAAGCTTTCGTCACTTAAAAATGTTAATGCATCAAAACGCAATAAAATTACAAATAGAGAAGATTGGCCGTCGACTTGCAAACCTGATTTTATAATTTGAGATTTCACTTCCTTCGAATCTCTTGATTAGAATGTCAGTAACATGTCAACCGCTTAGACGATCATTTTTACACGAGCAAAACAAAATCGTTGGAATAAGAGGTACTTTGATTAGTTCATCTAAACTTTTCGACCGGGAGATGTTGGCATTCATAGTTTCTTTTAGTTACAATTACGTAACCTATTGTTATTGAGAAGACTGGACCTGCTATTTTCAGTCAATACGGAGTCGCTGTAGATGTTAATAACTAAGCGAATTTTACATCAAGTTCCTGATCTTCAGCAGCCTTAAGTAAATGGGCACTATATTACTCTATTAATCAGGTTCAATTAGGCATTATTCACCTAGTCATTTTTATAAGAGTGTTATTTTCCAAGTGCTTAAAATTTTTAAGAATCAGTAGCAACAATTGATACTTAACAAAAGTGACTTAATTATTGTCATTAAGTCACTTTTCTATGTTCATTATGTTGAGAAGCAATGTTAACCATTAAAATCCTTTTACAATCCTAATCACGTTTGTAGAACCGAAGGCATCACTTTGCGGAAATGGGGTAGTTGAAGAAGGAGAAGAATGCGACTGTGGTTGGGAGGAAGATTGCAGAGATCAGTGTTGTTACCCTCAGAGAAGATATCCTCCACCAGATGAACCACCTTGTAGATTGACACCAAGAAGCGCTTGTAGCCCTTCGCAGGTAAAACAATGCCTTGGCTTTTTTTTTTACAAATTTAATACTTTACTCTTAGGGGCCTTGCTGTACTCCAGAATGTAGAGTCAAGTTTGGAGATAAATGTAGAGATGACAATGGATGTCGCGATGAGAGTTTCTGTAATGGACGGGATCCGCAATGCCCTCCTTCAGTTAATAAACCAAATAAAACAATTTGTAATAAGGAATTTGTTTGTTTTATGGGGGTAAGTTTAGGAACCTTTTTTTAAAGTGATCTTCAATTACATTTTTAGGAATGTACGGGTTCAATTTGTCTCGCCTATGGATTGGAATCATGTCAATGTATTCCATCTAAAAATGACGCCAAAACTAAAGCATGTGAATTATGCTGTAAATTGCCTGGAGAAAAACAACCCTGCCTTTCTTCTTTCGAGTGGAATGATATGCCTTATGACATACCGGATATGTATTCTAAACCAGGAACACCGTGTAATGATTACAATGGCTACTGTGACGTTTTTCAAATGTGTCGAGAAGTAGATCCGTCGGGACCGTTGGCTACTTTAAGAAAATTGTTACTTTCGGATGAAAGTATCGCTAGCTTTAAACGATGGGTTATGAATTATTGGTATGTTGTGGCTGCTAGTATAGCTGCAGTCATAGCTCTATTGGTAAGCTCTTTTTGTCTTAATATTATTTCAAAATATCTAAAATTATATTTTCATCCTTTAAGCAAGAAGCATGTAGTACTATAAATCACTATGATTATTTATTAATATATGTAACCTAAAATACCGTTTTCTTTATTTTAGTTAATTTATATGTATACCAGTGAGGGTAAATGTAAATTAATTGGAATAAAGAAAAAATACTTCAGTTAAACGTTCAATTTTAGGTGTAATTTATTTTAAAATGTTTACATAAATATATTTTACTAAGACACATTTTTTTTCATTGTTTACACAGCAATATATTTATATTACATGCATTGCAATTTGACAACGTACCACCTTTCACATTTCAATTGTTTTATAAAATATAGAATTAGGCAAAAACACTTTAATTTTATTTTCAATGGAAACATCTTTTCAGCTGATTTTCAATTAAATTACATAAACCCTTGAGCTAGGCCGAAGTCGACCCCTAAAATCTTAAATGGGACGGGGATTGAGCGATATCTCATTTGAAAGGTCGTTCATTTGCCTTTTTAAGTATACCACGTAATTGACCTTTCTGTTCAATAGTTTTCGAAAAATCAAGAAAAACTCCCAAACAAGCTAGGTAATAAATGTAATTAGATAATAATAATAATAATTAAATGTAACATAAACAAGTTGGCAAAGAGTAGTTCACTTAATTAAATTTTCAAAATGTTCATTATTTTCTAAATAGTAATATAGTCTGCTCTCGAATGCCTCCCTAACATTCTGGAAAACTTGTACTTCAGTTTCTCTACACGCAACTCTAATGTTTCCCTTCATTTCTTTCAAATCTGGAGGCCGTGTTTTATAAATAAACGATTTAAGGTATCCCCACAGAAAAAAAACTAGAGGTGTTAAATCGGGTGATCGTGGTGGCTATTCGATTACTCCTCTTCTACCAA
The DNA here is from genome assembly GCA_028583605.1 of Dastarcus helophoroides. Lineage (NCBI taxonomy): Eukaryota > Metazoa > Arthropoda > Insecta > Coleoptera > Bothrideridae > Dastarcus > Dastarcus helophoroides. The sequence goes on along the minus strand of CM053329.1, from coordinate 22,841,346 downwards.
TCCATCTACCAGGAAATCTATTATCTAACCATTGCTTAACCGGAAGAAAGTAATGTGGTGGAGCTCCATCTTGTTGGAAGCGAAGATTTTCTTGCAAAACAACCTTACCAGCCTCATCAACTTAATTTTGTAAATTATCTGTTATTAAGGGGCCTATTATATCATCAAGAAGATTTAAGTAGCGCTAACCAGTTAGATTTCCCTAAATGAATATATGTCCAACAATTGCATTTTCAAGTATACAAGCCCATACCTTAATTTTTTCTGGATAACGTGAATTATCTTCCCTACAAATCGCAGATTTTCATCGCTCCAGTATCGGCAATTCTGTTTGTTAACATAGGCCGATTAAGGAAAAATATACACTCATCACTGAAGCAAATGTTGTTCAAATTATTTTGGTTGTTATTTATGAAATCTGTCATTGTTTCGTAAAATTGAATCCTTCTTCATCAAAAAATTGTTGAAGAACTTGTTGAAGTGAGGTGGTCGGGTCCGCAGTGAAGGTGCTTAAAACCTCCGTTGGAGCTGCTTCATTTAAAACACGTCTATTTCTTCTTTTTTTGTTGAAAATGAAACCGGTTTTAATAAATTTTGCAACTAATTCCAAGATATACCTGTAATTTAAATTACTGTGGGCATTTCTCTCATTGAAAATTGCTGCCGTTCTTTCAGAACATCTCCCACATTCTCCATAAATGAAAATAATCTGTTCTTTGTTGAAGTGTGTACGACCTTTTAAATAAGGTATCCCTGAACTCCCCTTTTCATTTAAGATTTTAGGGGTTGACTCCGCCCAGCTCAAGAGTTGATGTAATTCAATTGAACGTTAGCTTAGAAGATGTTCCTCTTGAAAAAAAAAAAAGTTGACGCGTTTTTGCCTAATAACATATTTTATAAAACAACTGAAATATTAAAGGTGGTACGTTTTCAAATTGACACACTGTATGTACAATTGTGATGTAATTTCTTTGTCGGCAAATTGTACCCTCAAATGTTAATGGTAAAATTTCTGTTCTTAGATGAAAATCGTTATTATACTCTATGAGTATAAGCAACGTAAGTTTTCATTACTTCCAAAAAGAAAAAACCATCGCATTATTTGATGGCTATTGTATTGGCTAGAATGCATACAATATCAAAAAATATCTTGTTTAATGAAAGCATTTTTTGTAGTGACACACTTTTTATGTAACAATTTTTTATAACACAAAATTCACCTAGGAGTTCCACTCGACAACAAAGAGTGATAGAGTTCAAAATAAAGTTGTATATGCTTGACAGAAATTTGAAGAAAAAAACTTGCCCACAAATATTTTTCGCAATTTCGTGCTTGAAATCAATTGATATTTTACAGTTTTGGGAAAAAAAGGAAGCAAAGAAAAAGTATCAGCATAATAAACAATGTTCTAAAATTAATTTAATGGATTATTTTGAGGTCTGTTGCTATCCTTTGATATCCTGTATGTAGATCTACTTTTTAGTAATCCGCTAATGTTATTCGCTTGCAACTGTATTAAAACTTCTTACTTTTCCTTGTTCAAGTAAGATTCTAATAATTAATTTTCTGTGCTTATAGGTGTTAAGCACCAAATACCTGGGTAAGAAGCAAAAGTTGAAACTCAAATCTATCACAATCATGCATACTTCACCAACGGAAGCAGTTCGTTTACCACCAGATGATAAAAATGGAAACATTACAGTTCACCCAGCGTTACGATCCAAACTACCTCTTAAACGTAAAGTTCGTGATGGCAAAAAACTACGATCAAGAAGAAAAACCAAAGAATCTGCGAACAATAATGTGAACAGTCCAAGAAAGAAAAAGAAAAGGGTATCGGCAGCCGTTGGAACTGAGGAAACCAAGAAAAAATCGACAGAATCAAAAGTAATAGAAGTTCCGCATAGTAAAGTTAAAAAAGCGGCGACACTCGTGAAGAAAAAGAAAAAGAAGACGATCGAATACAGTAATACCCAAGGGGAAGTGGATAAAACTAAAATGGAAACAGTACACAGTTCGGTGACGACGGAAACTGATCCAGTAGGAAAAGTACAAAACTGGTTACTTAAGTCTCAGTTTCCAAAGTCCAAGTCAACTCCTGCGGGCTTAACTGATAAAACCCGTCGAAGTCCACATAAAAGGCCTTCGATTAGGCCGAGAACTGATAAAAGCAAGTCACACAGTATTGGTAATATACCGAACGAAAAGGAAAAGGTTCGATTGCAAGTAGTGTACAAACCTCCGTTTAAATTTAGTGTTAAGCTGAAAAAACCAGAAAAAATTACTAGTGTGGTTGTTGAGCGTACGAGCGATCCAGTCAAGAAGGTAGAACGTAGACCTACGAGGACAGGAGTGCTAGTGCGAACGGTTAAAGACGAATCGGTGCCGAAAGACTTCGATGTGAAAAAAACTGATAAAACGACTGCTTTAGACAATGCTGCTAGTCTTTTTCAAGTCGATTCCCCTCCAACCAAACCTTCTGATATTGATTCCAACATACATACCGTCCAATCCGATTTAGAAGTGCTTCTATCTGAAAATGAACCTTTGTATTCTGATGACTGACCCTGTTACTTTATATGTACTAAAACTATATCTAAGGCTGTGGGAAAAACATTCCGCACTTGCAAATTCGCTTCTAAATTGGTTATTTTTGGAAAATAGTAACATATCATGATGTGCCAATTGTAATTTATATTTTTCTCACAGTGAACAATATAATATATAATATAAAACATTTAGCTATCTAAAATACGTACACAAACATTCATCTTTCACAACATAATTTAAGTTTTTCTTAAACATTTTTTCATATATATAGTAATCTATATTACGAACTACCACCAGTGGAAGGTTTATAATTCCACTGCAAAACATAACTGAGAAGTATCAGTGTGGTACTTATTTAATTTTTCACTATTTGATATTACCTGTCAATAATCTACAACTTACAAGGGCAAAATTGCTTCGGTAAATACAGGGTGTTTTCGAGCTAATATTTAAGGAGCATTAGCAACATAGTTCCGGAACCGCTTTATTTTTAAGATAAAGGGTCTTAAAAATTAAGAAAAAATTTCGCTTTTTTTTTAAATAAAACCCACCAAAATATTTTTTCAATTTTGGTAGGTACTAACTAGGTATAAAAACTCATTTTTTGCTGGAAAAATATTTGTTTTAATCTGTCAGTGGTGCCCGCGCTTATCTAAGTATTAAAATAAATAATTTTTTTCTTAACTTTTAATACCCTTTATCTTAAAAATAAGGAATTCCGGATGTATATTAACATAAACTTTTTCTCTTAAAATTGTTCAAAGATTATGCTTCTTCAGTATTAGCATTTTATTCGAAAACACCCTGTAATTATTTTGATATCAAATTTTATATTTATTATATTTATTTCGTCAATCTATTTTGATTTCTATAAACGTGTTTAATTAGAGCAATTTATGTTTCTTCTGGAGCCAATTTTCATACACAAGTGCTTTTACGCACAGAAGTTCAAAGATAAATCAGAAAAGGAATATCCTTGGAATTCTTTTATGATTTTACCCAAACATTTGCATTTACTTGGAAATTAAGACAAATAAATTAGATACAATTCAATTGTCATGTGTAGTGATGCACAAAGCAAGATTTCTTGTCTTGCTCGATAACTTCTTGTTTGTCTTTCTAAGCAAGACAACAACCTGTTTTACTTCTTGTGGTGCCAATTTCTTGCTAGGTTGATTCTTGTCTTGCTTTTTCTTGTTCTTGCCGGTTTGTACGTTTTGCGCATGATCAACAATAAAGCAGGTTTAGAATTGACTGAGATGTAATGAATTTAAGAACTACATCATCTATAAAAGATGTAAAAACAAAGTATAACGATAAATTTGAGAAGTGGATCCGAGAAACCATTATTAAAGCGTTAACTGCAGCTAGGGATATAATTTTAAAATATTATTAAAAGGCCAATTTTAAAATAACACCATAAAAAAGCATTATTTTCTTAACAAATTTTAGGAAACGTCAGTTAAAAAATTGGAACAAACTTATAAAGAGGGTTATATATTAGTAGTAATTATGTCTCTTTACCTGCTTCAAAGGCCGTGACTGAAAAGGGTGTGTTTAATATCATCAATGAAGTTGAAGATGAATGACGAAAGGTATTAGACATATGTTAAATCAATCAAAACCCGAAACATTTTTTTCAACATCAAAGTAGATATGTCAGTTATTTTAAAACCGACGAACAGAAGACAACACGAATATTCTTGACTGATGGTGTAAATTCGAAAATTTGCATTCAGTATTATCAAAATGGTGAAGGATATTATGTACTACTTACTTCAACAACCAGAGACAGTTCCATCAGAGACTATTTTCTTGAGTATTGCTTATAAGAAAATATTGAAAAAAGCAAGAAATCTTGCTTCTTGCTAATCTTGCTCTTGTTAAGAAAGCTTCTTGTATTGGCTTGTTCTTGCTCACAAACTTCTTATACTGTTCTTGCAGCAAGTACAAGAAAAAGCAAGACAAGAATATGAAATTCATGAAACACTAGTCAAGTGCCACCGTGGCAGGCAAAACTTTAAAGGAACTGGGTGGGTCATAAAAGTAATTGTTATTAAATTATATTTCTTGAAAATTTATGCTTGAAACGATTAAATTTCCATGTTATTGCTTGGTTTTATTAGGTACATAGTTCTGCTTAAATTCTTTTGAAGTGTCTCATAACTGTACTTGGAAAAACCCATAGAAAAGGATAAATAGGCAGGAACATTTTTGAAAATCATGTATAAGAGACAAAAAAACAAGAATTGAAATTTAGGCAATAAGGCATGAAAAGCGCCGAAAAAGGTGAAAAGGTAGGATCATAGGATTTTACCACTGTAAAATATCATGGGTCCCGGAAATTTTAAATAAAATTGATAAACATAAACGTATTTATCAATGCAAATTGATCTGGGTAAGCGCTAGATGATATTCTAGATGATTAATTTGATAATTATTTATTACAAAATAAAAAAAATATATTCTTTGTGGCACATCATGATATTTTAACTAAAACGTGCAATAACACTTTACCAAGTAAAATTCTAGTAGGTTTCTGTTTACAACTTTTAAATAATATGTATTTCTTTTTTGTTGTTAAATAAGACCTTTCGCCATATAGATTGTGCTTTAGGCAAAGGTTAATCCACAGAGATCTAACGTTATTCAGAAAATGACTTGGTAAGGCAAAATCAGTACTGATATTAAATACACGTTTGTTATTCTCTTACTAAAAACGTGCATTATATTTTTATGCATAAACATGTACATAAAATGTGTGCTTCATTGTATTTTTACAGTGCCATTTTTGTACTGTAGAGAATGCTGCAAATAATACAATCAATATGCTGATATTTATGAAATAAAAAAAACCAAATTATGTAAGATACCTATGTGTCAAAATTTTAGGGTGCCAAATTGTTTTACACTCAAAATATTGTCCAAAATAATTACATTGGCTTCTAAAACTAAGTATTGAGTGATCTTCCTTAATTTATGACTAATTTTTATATTGTACTTATTTAAATTGATAGGTAATTTGTAGAATCATCACAAATTGACTTACATTACCATAAATTGTTTCACATTCACATGTGGAAATAAATTGCATCAGCTACTAAACTTAAGTATTAATTGATTGATATTCCTAATGTATGACTAATTTTTTGTATTGTATTCGTTTAAATTAATACCTTAATTGTAATGTCATCATTATAATAATAAAGGAAGCATTCAAACAAGATGTTTAAAAAAATTAATATTTTCTTATCTACTAATTAACTAAGTTTATGTGATTCTATCATTTTATGTTACATAAATATTTTATAGAAAATAGGCGTTTTAATTCTTCCGATTCTCTTTATAACTCTTATTGTTGCTGAAAGATATGCTACGTTCTGACAGGATTAAAACGTTTCATACTATTTGTGACAAGATAGAGATAGCAGCGCAGGACTTGCAAGAAAAATGTTCTTTGGAACATTTTGCAATAGGGTTGCCAGACGGTCAACATTCGATTCGAGAAGAGAAAAGTTCTCAATTAATATATTTTTTACTTTTAATACTTGTGCTTCCAAAGGACTAATTTGAACCAAAAAAAAGGTCCTTGCATTATGTTTTTTATACTTTAAGTAGGGGAGAGTTGTGTCAACAGTAACAAAAAAAAAATTAGATCTTTTATAAGATTTTAATAAACAATTACAGTAGAATATTTTTCGGTCAACATTTAGGTAATTTATAAATTAATATAATAGCATATAGAATAGCACAAAACATTTACTAATATTTAAGAAAATGTCATTTATTGGCATTGAATATTAGTGTTACAATTGTTACACCAAGGGTGTTAATTGTTACAGGCATGAGGGTCAATTGTAACAAAACAATAATAAAAACAATAACTAAAAGTGAGATGAAAACTTATAAGTGATTTACACTAAAAACATTTAAGCAATCAAATCCAGTGTTAGTTATTTCGACCAGCAATTTAAACACATAAAAAAAGGATCATTTTTGGCGCAGCTGGAGTGCGCCAATTTATGGCAGTCTCTGCATTGCAGCCAATCGCTGTACTGCTTCTATAATCTCCGAAACACACAATACAGTAGTTATCATCTTCGTTTTCATCATCTATACCTGCCTCAGTCATATTATTTTGAATTTTGGTGTTATTTCTTTTGGCTGACTTTTTCGTTTTTGGCTTGTAGCCTAATTTTTTTAATTTTGCTGCCTTCTTATTAATTTTTGCTTTCTTTGCTTCTAACTCTTCTTTTTCAAGTTAATCCGTATATATGGCACTTTTCCCTTTGTAACTTCCAGTTTTAGATTTCACCTGACGTGGTTTTTGGAAGCGGTGCTATATCTAAAAGGGATATCCTTTGTGGCGGTGTCTGAAGAATGAGGCTTTGTGTTGATTGAGCTGACGTCTGAGGCATAACCTGATGTGGTGTTGAATGTGATGAAATATTTTGCTGATCAGATTACTCAGGGAAGACTTCTTGGATATGTTGATCAGTGACACTAGCCGGAGCAAAATCAATATCCGGAAAAATATTTTTGTTATATGGCCATATGCCGGTGCATGCAAACCTTTAAGTAATAATAATTGGTGTAGCAGCAAAAGAAACAGCCTCCTTAACAATCCCTGGTAAATCATAAATGGTCATTCGTTGACCTGGATGATTTTTTGTCCCATGATCTACGGCAATATTAAATTTAATTTTAAAAGGTTCAAAAACTGTTATGTAGAGTGGTTGCACTTAACAGATAACATTTTCTTTACAGTATTGGATGACAGGTATGTTAATGTGGGATAAATGATTATCCAATATAACCACAACAGGATTTAGCAGGCTTAGAAAATTTTGCAAAGTGCTTTATGAACAGTAAAAAAATCTTTGTCTTGCATCCAACCACTTTTATTTCCTGAAGCGTCACAGCCAGGAGGACCATCTCTTGTAAAATTAGGCTGAAAATTCTTTTGTGGAAAAACAAAAAAAGGAGGTGCAGCATTTCCTATTGCGTTACCTGCCAAATAAATAGTTATTAGAGTACCTTGTTCTTGTAAAGTAATAGGCACCAACTTCTTTGCTGCGTTTAACAGCAATTACTCTACTAGGTTTCTGAGTTGTTGTAACATCTGTCTCATTTATGTTATATATATTTTATGGTTGGCATTTTAGTCGAACCAAAAGTTCACCCCACTTACCAAAGAATTTTTTCACCATTTGGTTTGTTGAAATTCATAGCTGGAGCAATACTTGCGGCTTCAGGACGTCTGACAGATAAAGTTGAGTGTCTCTTCACAAAGGCCTTATACCAATCAATGCTTGCAAGTTCTGTTTCATTCCATTTTGCGGATATTTTAAATTATTTGCTTTGGCGTACGAGTATGCCAATTTACGTAAATCTTTAGTAGTTAAACCAAAGTAAAGTTGAGTCGCAGTTTTGCAATACTGCGCTTGTTCAACTTACTGTTCTGTAGTAAATACTTTATTATGTGGAGCATATCCAGTTTTAATCACATTATCTTGCTTGAATTTATCAACATATCTAGACAGTGTCACATAGCACATTTCGAACGCGCCAGCTACACTTCTAAAATTCTTCTTTTGCTTGTCCACAATTTCACAAGCTTCAGCATACTTTTCAGATGGCAGGGTGCCACATAGTGTCTTCCTATGTCGTTTGTAAACCATGGCGCATAAAATCTAAACAAAAAAACAACAAATACCATAAAGAATTTACTAGTGTAAAACTATGGAGTGTCGATTGTAACATGTTACAATTGCACCTCCTTGTTTATTACTTTTGCATCTTTTGCACATGGTCTTACCTATTGAAAACTTAGTTATATAAAATCTGTAGTAAATTCGACTATTTCACATACTGGTACAAGTACGTTGGATATATCTTTTCCTAAAATCACCACTAAATTATCGTAATATTTTTATATTTTGATATAATCACAAAAATAGAGCGGCATAATTTTTTTACCGAAATTTGTTCATGAGAAACTATAATCTACTGACAGTGCATGTGAGTAATGTCAAAGCTATTAGTTTTGTCAGTAAAACAGTATCCGATGAAGATTCGTTTGTCATCAAGAGCTGTGCTAATAGAAGTGGCGCAAAAATAGGCGTTACAATTGACGCCCCGTTACAATTGACACACATCTCCCCTACTAAGGTCTCCACCATAATTTATGATGATCAAAAAAGTAAAAGGTCTTCTACATTCGTCTAATCATTTTTGCTCGCTAAATAAAAATTACTGAATGTTCGGATGCACCTTTCATTCCGGACACGAAAAATTGGCTTAGTTTCCGAAAAATCTGGACGCAATTCGGACATCTGGTAACCGTATTTTGCCGGCTTACCAGATTGGTTACTATCAGAAATTAAGAATCCAGTTTTATGAATTTGCATACGGTAGTGCCAATATATTCAACAACTGAGGTTGAGTTTAAGCTCGAAAATTTGAGAGAAAGTTGAAAAATGTTGAAAAAAAAATATAAATCTAGATTTATAATTTTGGAAGAATAGTAAAAAATGTGTTAAGAACACACCGAATTTATAAACAAAAAGTCGAGCTTAAACCCTAAATTTCTGCCAAAAATTTAGATTTTGAAAGTCAAAATTAGAAGCAATCAAAATTCTGAATCTATAACCTAACCTTTAAGGAAAAAAGGTAAAACAAAAAACTAAAGAATGAAAGTAGAGGCTGATCTTGTAAAATAAAATAAAAAAACTCGCAATTTTTACGATTTTAACTCGAGATTTCGAGTTTAAGTGCAAAATTTTGAAATCAATGTTAAATAATGGAAGGAACTAAACATTTAAAAAAAATGATGTTTGGAGATTCAAGTTAAAATTTCGAAAAATAGAAAGAAAATTATTAGAATAAGATCAGAATTTCGAGTTTAAAAACTGAGTTCTCGAAATAAAGTTTAAGCCCAGAGTGTTTTTGGAGCGATAAATTTAAATTTTGTACAAATTGTTTATTTCAGTAGAGACAATTTCCACCCTCGAAGTGATGAGATAGAAAACTTGTCTTTTCTGATACTGTTAGATTAAGAGCTAGGAAATTACAGTCTTAATTGCAGTGGCGGCTGGTGCTAATAAAATTTGGGGGTTGCAAAGAGACATTTGCAAAAATGTGCCGAAACTGGAAATTTTAAATTGAGCTGGAGGAAGGGATATTTATGATTTTAAATTGATATATGTTATACATATATCTCCTTTTTTTATATTCGCAAAGAAACAAAAGAAAAAGAAGAGGAAGTCCATACGACGGACGATCTTTGGCAGCTGCAAATTTATCAATAACTTTTTACTGAACTCGAGTATTTCCTGAATTAAGTCCTTTTCTTTGAAGGCATCGTTAATGCGGACAGTCTTTCCTGGCATAATGTATTTTTTTTAAAAGTTTCTATTCTTTTCAGACTGGAAAAGCACCACTCTGCTTCAGCAGAAGCCATTGGGATAGTTATCAGGATTTTTAAAAGATTTAGGGTTTCACTAAGCTCACTGTTTTCTGAAATAATGTTATAGAGTACAAGTAAACCAAAAGCCCATTAAATCTTTTCTGTTTCGTTAATTACAGATAATTCAGTTCTTAGTTTTTGTAAATTAAAAAATGGATAAACCTTAGCGGTTTCTTTAAAATCTTTTTCGGCAAAAGTGATTCTATGTTGGTTAAACTTTTCAGAAAAAAATAAAGTTGCTGCAATTAAATGGCCAGTGAAGCTGAATCGTTCTTTAGCTTAGCAGATAACAATGTTACATAGGTACTTCTTTGGCTTCGCGAACTACTTCTGTTAAAACTTCGCTTTTTACAAGGCACCATCTGCACAATATTTAAGTCTGGAATAGGTGATCCACATCGCTTAATTTCCAGTTTTTCCGACACAGATCGGTTACAGAATGGCTGTGCAATTAAACTTTGCACTGAATTCATTTTTATTTGTTTTTCAAGACCCCCAACATTGATCGATGACAGATTATAATAGCGAATCAATATTTGGTTTGCACCCACAAGTGCAACCTAATGCTTGCTTATGGGCAAGTATTTTAAGCGAACAAAATATGAGTTAACGCGCAGGTGCATATGTGTAAAGCAAAGTTTGCAGTCTAGCCTGCAAACTTTGCAAACCATGGACCCAATAATGTCGTCAAACCCTTACGAATTGCAGGAATCCGCAATAGTCAGCAGTATGTTTGGTAACGATAAATCTGTTATCAATAAATAAAATGAACAACATAAAGAACAATTTACTTTCTTTTTTATCCCAGCGTTTTTTTGGAGGTTGCGTAAACCTGCAAACCTTAGCACTAGCCGCCACTGCTTAATTGTAATGATGACAATTTAAATGGCAAACATTTAATTTTTTGTCCTAAACCAATACTAAATTCACTTTTCAGCTGAAAGATACAATATATTTAAAAAACAAATTGAGGTATATTTGAAAAATATACATTTAGAATCATGTAAATCGTGCATTTTATCAACACGATGAAGCACCAACTCGTAACTGTAGATATAGTAGTGAATGAATTTCTCACCTACTTACATATTCGAGGGTCTTTTTATGCAAAAGATAGTCCGCATTTGTGGCCGCCAAGCTTGCAAGAACTAATATCACTCAACTTCTTCTTTTGGGTAACGAGTAAAGAGCACGTTTCTACAACGACTATTATATAAAAGGGAGATTGTTAGAAACGAATTCGCAATGCATTCTTTCACATTGAATGTGTGATTCCAAAAAGGTACTAAATTCGAAATTTTAAAACTTGCCTTTAGGTATATTGTAGCAGAAGGCTAATTAAAATTTTTTTATCCGGTAGTTTAATTTTCTCTTATTTGTTATGAATAATTTTTCAAGTTTTTAATGTCCGCAACCACCTGCCTACTTGGAAAAACATAGAGGTAATTACTCTTCTTTTTATTCTGCACTAGTGCAAAATTAGTCACTACTTTTTCCCCTTTAATGTGAAGAATATACAAGGTGATTCTAAAAGTAATACCATCAATTCAGATTCACATTTTAGAGCTCAAAATAATAAAAGTTTATATAAATATATGTCGTAAAACGCTTCGTTTCTGAGTTACAGGGCATGGAAGGTTAGTTCCTGATTATAGTTTTTAATTAATAGTTGCGAAACGTCTACAGATAATTGAATGAAATTTGGCACAACTTTTCATGCCCTTTCCAAAAATTTAAGAACTAATCAACACAACTTAACCAGTGGCGGGTATACGTAGGGGGCAGTGCTTAAAACTTGCTTTATTTATTTTGTGTGCACTTATGTCGCAGTATCATGACAAAAGTATAAACTACAAACGTTTTTACATAAAACAGGTACTCTTAGTGAAATTCCATATTGTCAGCGGTTTTCGAGTAAAATGCATTTTTATATCTCGATGCACTAAAAAAGCTCACCCAAAAATATCGGATGTAACACATAATTGGCATTTAAAAATTATAAATGAATTAAGTTTTGAAATGCCGTTATCCTTGCTGAATACAGGCCTGTGTGCCTAATCTAATGGACAAAGTGGCACTTCGTATTTGAAACCTATTTATCCAAATTTGTTGAGCAGATTGCCGAATACGTTCAATTAATTCTTCTCTAGTGTTTGAAACTTTACTGTAAACTAAATTTTTTATATATTTGTAGAAATAAAAGTCTGGACGGTTAAGGTCAGGGGATTTAGGTTTCCCCCAACCAATCCGTTGTGGATAATTGTTACTGAGAAAGTTTCAAACATGTATTCCAAAATGTGGTGGTGCGCCGTCCACTTGAAGCCACATATCCCTTCTCAAAAAAGTGGAACTTCTTCTAAAAGAGGTGGTAATTAATCAGTAAGGAATTGTAAATTATTAAACGAATTGTAGTAGCTGAAACGAGATTTGGCGAATTTACCATTGTCGTCTGGTTTACTCTATTTAAATATTAAGATAGTCACTTTAAATTTTGAGTTAAATTTTAATTTGATCCTGTAAGCATTCTTGCATTACTACTTAGATCTCTAATTTCTTTTTCCTTAACAGTTTGTAACATAAATTAAAAAAATCTCTTAGGTCTGCTTATTGTCTGGATAATTTTATAGGTCTGTAACTTTTGAACAAAGAAAGATCGACGTAAAACTTTTGGAGTTTTTAGTCTAAGAATTAAGGCTAGTTTATGCTCCTAAAATTTGAACATAACTATACGGGATAGCCCGTATATTATAGTATTGCACTACAAAGAGTTTTTAATATATCTTTTTTAATTCCGAAAGGGCGAAAAAACGCATTTTTCAAACCGTTGCCATTTTGTAAAAATAAATTTAACCCTTCCTAGTACTGCAAGACCACCCTCTTTCTTGAAGTATAAAAAAAAACGTTTTTTCAGATCACTGGAAGGACTGGAATTCTGCACACGAGGACACGCCATTTTTCTGAGAACCCCCACTTTGCCGGCCTGCAGATTTTTGAATTTTGATTTTTTTTTAAATTATGAATATTTTATACTCTCAGGATATCAATAAATAACTAGTAAAAAATGGATGGTAAAAATATTTTTTGTTTTTTTTTAGTGTCCGAAAAAACACCCAAAATTCGGGCGTCTAAACCAGAATAGCCCCTGAAATCTGCATATCAATTTTTCTTTTCATTTGAAATTGAAACATTTTCTAAAAAAAAAATAACTTTTCTGAATAGAATTAAAAGTTTGAGACAAAAAGCAAGGTTGAATCCGGCATTTTTAGAAAATAGTAACTTCGATTATGTAAAAAAATTCATAATTTTCATTGAGCACGCACTTATTTTAACTAACTGTAAATGGGTGATTCTCATTTAGGAGGTACTTTCGACGTTCATGATTAAAAAATATAGTTTAAAAACAAAATTGTTATAAATGACGTAATAATCTCTTGAAATAAAACGTCTACTCTATTGACCATAAGTTTCATTATTATAAATTACTTTGTTTTGGCACAATCGCACTTAAACCTTCAAAATTGTCTCTCCCCTGGTGTGTCTCTTTGCTGTATGTACAGTAAATTAATAACATTAGATAAGTCTAAATTTCATAAACTAGTATAATTAACAATTATAATGTAACAAGTAAAATTATTAAACAATGTTTTTTTTTGGTAAAAAATAATCAGGACAAATATTGTCCCTCATTTTTCGCACTTCCTCCAATGGCATTTGAAATCTTATAAAATATTATGCATATACCTTTTTTTGGGAATTTAAACTTATGAATGATTGACAATTGACAAAAGATGAGGGATCGAAGTCGCTCAAGACATTCATGTGCCATCATTAGCTGTAATTTTGGTCGCGCTACTCAATTGTGCGGGTGTGAACAGTGAACGTAATCTCTCCCCGGTAAGTTTTAATTTTTAATTATTTATTTAAATATTTAAATTTAATTGTATATATTTACTGCTTTTTGTGGGTACATTGTCATGCTTTTAAGTTATTTCTTTACATTAGATACATTTAAGATTATCTTTGTTTTCTAATGAAAAAATCTCTCCCCTGCTATATCTCCCCTGGCTATTCAGATGCCAAGGAAGGGACCAAGCGACCAAGCGAAGATATGATAACATAAGATCAGACTGTTTTTCTTAAGCTTTAACATAGTAGAATTGTTGAGATATATGAATTTTCTTACAGATAGCAAGCAAAAAAAATTGACGTGTGAAGAACGCCTGGAAAAAAAGCGTTTAGCAGAAATGTTACGATATTAGCGTATAAAAAATGATCCTGAAAAATATGCACAGCAAAAACATATAGAAAAGAAAAATTATGCAAGGAAAAAAGAAATAGGCACTGTTAAAAGTATAAGTCAGATGACACCCAGAGAACTTCGTAAAGCCATCTCCAATTTCAAATAATGAAGATCTTATGTTTCGAGCACTGGCAACAATATTATGGATTTTGTTACCCTAAGTTTATAACTTTTTCGTGGAATTATCACGAAGCCCGCAATGGGAAAGGCTCTTCCTATGGGGTGGGTGCAACATGTAAGAGGACTGTCGATAGACTCGTCGCGAGTGGCACTGACATTTCGTCGTTGGAAGGCTTGACCAATGCACTTCAAAAAAGTTGTCCCAACATACAAGTTTTAACTATCGCAGACGCACACATCTCAGACATAGAAACACAAATTGAATTAGTTAAAAATATAAAAACTTTTCCAGATACACTTCAAGTTCACCAAGTTACTGCAAGCATATTTCTTCCTAGTCACCTAACAATGAAAACTTTAAGTTGCTTCTGTGACTTTAATGCTTGCAGTCATTTCTATATGGGTGTCTCTGTGAATTATTTATCCTTTAATTTTAAGTTTCGTACTCAAATTATGAAGGTATATGGAACCGAACCTGATTCTGATGATGAACCGCTGGCGTCATTAATATCCCAGCGAATTATAAAGTCCCAACAAATGACAGCCTTTTGCACATAATAATTGTTTTTTTAGGATCAAAACATTTGAGGTAACATCTTTAAATTTTGTTTTCACGATACATAAAAAATATTTATATTACGTGTATATTTAGAACAGCGCCGTTTATTAGTTATTAAAGTGCTCAATTTCAGTTCATTATCATAGTATCTTTTGAAGAAAAATTGCTTAAAAACGAAACGTATGATTTTTATAGTTTGTAAGACATTACAATTAAAGTTGATTTCCTAAAAAAAGATAGTGTCTCTTTTATAATCAAGTCTCTCCTCTACTCATCATGTCTCTCCCCTGTTCGATATGTCTCTCCCCTGCATGAAATATCTCCCCTGATGCCCGATAAACAATAAAAAAAAAATGATTATTTAACTGACCATCCTATAGATATGTATCAAGTAAGTCTCTTTAGTAATAAAATACTGCTATTAGATCAGTTTTAAGATTTCATAGTCTTGCCGCATTTTATATTATTTGACAACCTCTTAAATGAGAATCACGCAAATATGGCGTATTTTTTAATAGCGTCTTATTTATACGGTTCAATATCTTTAACAGGATAACTCTTTAAGAATCATCGATACTATTTAACATTATACAATGTACAATTCAGTAGTTTTCGATAGTCAAAATAACGATACAATCGATACTTCCTATTCATGGTTAGTGAACTCTAGTAGCTATCGTGTTCTTTGTCGCACAATTAGAAAATATTTAATATATTGAACATAATTTTCTTTCAGTGAAAATATACTTGAAAAAAAACGGAAAAAAAAATAACCGCGTTTCGCATCATACTAATTTTTCTCTATTTTGTCTTAAACATGACATCAAGACAAAGACACTCTGCTCTGTGTCCTTAGGAAGATACAGAACAGATCCTAATAGAAAATTATGTAATATGGATGGTCGTTGTAATGCCATTACCAGTTCACTCAAATTTTTATCACATAAACAAATAAATAACCAACCAGTATCCATTCCGACAATAATCAGTATAATATCTAAAAGGCTAAAAGTTCTGATATAAAGAACACAGTAAAAGTAATTAAAACAAAAAGTAGCAACTAACAACAGCATAACATTTAATAAACTGTAATGTTAACAGAGAACAGAGTTAAAGCAAAAGAAACACTTAACAAAAGTAGCAACTAACAACAGCATAACATTTAATAAACGTGATTGTAATGTTGTTAACAGAGAAGAGTTACAGAGTTAAAGTAATGAAAATGTAACAAAAGTAACCGCTAACAACAAATAACACAAGAAAAAGAATACTAAATACAAGATATTAGTTCAAATTCTTTGCAGTTTCGCTAATATTTTGTCCTTTATTTTGGCCCTCTTGATTATTTTTATTATGATCGATAGTTAGATCTGCGAAAAATATATCGGGGGAAAATTTTTTATTTTCATTTTCCCTAAGTTTGTTTTCAACGACTTCTATGTTTTCACAATCGTTGTTTTTCATCGCGACCTTCTTGCTCTCAATAGCATCCCCAAGAATATTATCAGTGTAAAAAGTCAATTTGGATCCGGAACCCGGGTTGACAAAATCTGGGTTATTTAAGAGCATATAATCAACCGATTTCCTTTCCATAGCTTCTTTGGGAAACAAATTTGAATTATTTAAGGTAAAGTTGCTCAGACCTTGTTGAATATCTTTATTTAAATTTAATACGCCTTCAGATTGATTGGTAGAACCACTAATAAGTTTACTGTTAAGAAAATCAGAAGCTATAGATTTATTGACATTTAATGGGTCAATCTCCGAAATTATAGCTGTGGTTGAGCTTTCACCCATTTTTGAAAACTTCAATATATCTTTCATAATGTCAGAAGGTGCGGCATTGTCAACCTTATCGCTTGCAATTCGTTCCAAAACCCGCAAGTCTTGAACTTCACCTACATGGCCATTTTCATCAACAACTTGATACTGGAGTCCACCTTTTGAGATATTCTGAAGGACCTCGTCAGTGACAGTGACGTAATTACCTTCACTGGTCTTAAACATTATTTCGACATTTGATGGTATTTCACTGCCTAGTATGTGTTTGATTTTATCTGCCGTAAGCTCCTGAGGTTGTGGATTATTTGTCGGTCCTTGTGTACCAAATTGTAACAAATTGGGTGGTTTAGTGTCCTCCATGAACGAGTTAGCAGCATTGTAAATATTTCCTTCTAAATCGGCATAATTTACAACCTGAACTTGTTGAATTCCATTTAAATTATCGAATTGTTCATCGGTGTGCGGTATGAAGTTTTCTACTGTTGTTTCAGTACAAGATTCTTCAATTATGAAAGAATTAACACGAGGTGTGCTGGCTATTTCTTTTTGCAAGTGGGCCAAGGCCATTCTACTAGCCTGAGCTTCTTTAGCACACGCCTTTTCTGCTTCTGTTCTTATATATTTTCTTTTTAATTTGCGTTGATTGTATAAGTCATTCATGCTGTAGTTGATCGGTTTTAGAATATTACCAGATACGGAAGCGTTAGTAAATGGATGATAAGCCATTGGGTATTTAGGTTTGCTGGTTACGAATTGTGGATAAGGTATGTAAACATCGTCAGCTGTAAAATATTTAGGTATCATTATAGATAGATGAAAAAATTGATTGATGAATACCTAAGCTGTGATATTCTTGACGATCGGAAAACAATATATCTAGACCTCTAACTTGAAATAATTTTGCTGCTGCAATAAGATATTTAATATGTTCTTCGTCGATAATAGTTTCACCACAATACATGAATTCAATCAAGGACTTAGTAACAGCAAAATCAAAACCAGTTAATATTAACTGTTCGATGGCGGAGTTTTTTTCCAATTCTTCCTGTAATTAAAATAAGTTTATTTAGGTATAGTACATTAAAATGAAGGAAAAACAGCAGTAAATATAACGCGTCTTTATTTATAAATCAAATTTAAATTTGCAGCTATAAAAAGAACATAAAGGATTCAATTTTTTTTAAAGAAACATCTCTATTTATTCCTTTGAGTTGATATTCGATAGCTTCGATACCCAGGTTAACAGTTTATGGCGAGAACCATCGTGCATCAACTTCGGACTATCTCCATCGTTAGCCATTTTTTCAAGTTTCAAGTTTGGAAACAAAAAATAATTCGTTGGGGTCAAATCAGGCGTTAGAAAGAAATTCAAACTTTGACGATTCGATTTTGGCCATTCTGTGGCTAGGTTTTGTTTGATGAAACATCACTTTATTTTTCGTCAAATAGGGTCATTTTTCCCTAACTTGGTCATTCATACGCTGCAACAATTTCCAATAATACTCGCATTTGGATTATGACTTGAAAATTTCAAGTTTTAATTCGAAATTTCGAGAAAAAAAATCGAAATTTGCTAAATAATTGGAAACTTCTTTCAGTTGCTTTCTAAGCTGATACTTTGAAAAGTTTTGTTAAAAATAAATAAGTGCACCAGCAATACTTTCTTCTGGTTTTTCTGTTGCATAATTTTATTTCTGAGTTCTGTAAGTATCAAAAGAAATGAAATAAGGAATAGGATAAAAACTCCTTTTTAGTCCACTCGTCGGCGCCGTCTGTTGCTGCCCCTTAATGCTTTAGGTAAACACATAGAGGTTTGAGAGAAAAACAGATGATTAGTAGCATCTTTTTTTGTTTTTTATCACCCTTTCTTCCTTAAATTTCCTGAATAGTTACTTCAGAATTTAAATAAACGTCTATTCTTTATACATTTAATAACTAATGAAATATAGCTAGATTTGTTTATTTTTCTTATTAATTATTTTATAGTAAAACACCAAAGTCTTGAGTTTGTTATAATTATTGAAATAAATAAAAATTGGAAATCTAAATCCGCAATTTTGGAAAAAAAGTTGAAATTCTGAAAACAACTCTCAAAAGTCGCGATAATTTTGGTTTAAATCATGAAGCAATGGTCTCCAAATATTTTTGCATCTCTTAACTAACTGAGAAAAAGGCTTGTCGAAAAATAAATATGTTACAAAACCTTCCACGTCCACGCCCACCTTTGCCGACTAAAATATAATAATAACGAGAAATGCGGCGTACCTCCAATAATTTTCTACATACCTCTCTAGGTGCACCCCAATTTGGAGACCCCTGCCCTAGAAGTAAATGTCGAAAAAGTCAAAATTTTAAATTTAAAGCCTAAAACTTGAAGGATGAAATAAATAAAGACAAGATAGACGATAAGTTATGGTACACAGAGCAAGAGTAGATTTTTTGTATCAAAAGAATGTGATTTAGCTAAATTTAACTTATACCAAAAGTTGATATTAATCGAGATAGAGGAAGTCAAAGTTTAAAAAAAAATCCAATTTTTTGGCATAACTTTTGAATAAATTGTAATATAGGCACGAAATTTGGCACAAGAAGGTTTCTTAAACCGACAAACTCTAATTTGGTAACATATTATCAATAGCTGATAAGGGGCGCCATTTGTGTTATCCCACATGTCTCTAAATCATCATAACTTTTTTGTGCATCGACGTATATTTATTTTAAATAGGTAATTTTATTTTCCCATATTTTTTACTTAAAAAGACATGCCTTTTCAAGATATTTGCCTTTAAAATCTAAAGTGCCTTCGTTTTAAATTACTTAGATATTAGATTTTCGAAGTGATTTATGTCAAATATTACTTTGCTCATAATATTATTATCTAAATTTTGAAAATCTCAGTAAATAAAGCGCAAAAAATTTAAGCATAATGTATTTTCTAACATAGAGATGTGATTGAGCCCGCACAAGAAACTTTTAATGATTTGGGTGGTTAAAGCAGATATTTGGATATAAATTCCAACAAGATCATTTAGGGAATATTTATTTTTGAAAGTAAATTTTGTTTTGGTATTTTGTTTAAATTTACTTAAGAAATTTATAGTTTTGGCCCCCGGCTTCCAGAATTTTCGGCAGATAAGGCTTATCGAATGCCGACATTTCTGGAACGCTTATCTGCCGTTTGTTTCGTTATCGCGGTCGCTTTCCCTTTATCAGAACCTTCTAGAAACTTTTTTTATTTACTAAATTCTACAATTCTATTCTAAATTCTATTACATCTATTTATATTGCGTTACAATATGTATAATAATAATGTCAGTAGAGTATTTTCTGATATTAACTATTTTAGAGACTGTTTTATTCTTTTTATTTTAAAACCTAGTACGAAAAATTTACATTTATATAATTTAAAATAAACGTTCGGCAATTTTTGGAAGCAAATATCTTAAAAACGATTGCTCGTATCAACATTCAAAGTTATACCTTTTTTTACGTAAAAAATAGATAATAAACGTATCTATTTAAAATAAGTGTACGTGGAGGCACAAAAAAGTTGTGATGTTTTAAAATAATACATGGTAGCGCAGGCGGCGCCCCCTATGAGTTACTGGCAATCTGTTAGCAAATTAGAATTTTTCGATCAAAGAAACCCCCTTATGCCAAATTTCTTGTCTATATTGAAATGTGTTCATCAGTTATGCGAAAGTCAAATTTTTTTTTCAAATTCGACACCCTGTATCTCGGTTAATATCAGCTTTTTGGTATAAAATAAATGTAGCTAAATCACAGTATTTTTATACCAAAAGTCCACTCTTGCTCTATGTACCATTACTTATGGTCTATCTTGCATACTTATTTACAAGTTTATATTTAAAATTTTGATAAAAAGTCCACATTTTAAAATTATTCTTATAAAATAAAAGCGAACAATTAAATACGAAATATAAAGTGGAAATTTTAAGTTGCAATTGCAATTATAAAGTCTAAAATTTAAATTTCGATCAAAAATTAGGACTTGGAATTGAAGTAAAAATTTTACAAAAAAATTACCAATTTGAATTTGCGATGAAAGATTTTAGAAAAAAAACTCTGTGAGCTCTTTGCCGCCTGGCGCCCGGAGCGATCATCTAGTTTTGACCGAAGGATTACTCTTCTGCTTTCAGAGTTATTTTAATTAACTAGCTTTTTCTATTCAGTTATTCATTGAAAGTTACTTATTTTCAGTCGGTCCTGATGCTGATTTTATTTAGAATGTTTTGTGTAGGTATTATGTATATTTGCGTTTTTAGTAACAAATCCAAGATTTTGAGTTTGACAGATCTTAAAAATCTTTGCCTAACCTTTAATTTTGGAAGGTGTACTTCAAAAAGAGAAGGTTGCAGAAAAAAATTACAATAAGTAAAAGATTTGTGCTTATTTTCGATGTAGACTTACTTTTTAAATTTTGTTCAGTTATTAATTAACACCCTGTAGAATAGGAAAATAATAAACTGTTATTATTAGAAGAAAACATTTATTTCAAAAATGTTTCATTTTGAATGAAACTTACCCTGAAATAAGGACTGCTCGCTGCCAGGATGCACTTGTGGGCATGTAAAGTATTGTTTCCGCAGCAAATAGCTATGTCAACCATGCTTTGATGTTCCATTAATGAGCATAAGGACTTGAAGGTATGCTTTGGATGAGTTTCCCATTGCAACGCAAACTTATTTTTAGATTCAAGTTTCTCCATTTATAACACAATCAAATAATGACACGGTCAAATATCACTATTTACACGCTATTTATTTCGAACTTACCTTAGGCGAAGAAATGAATAGTTACACTATCAACTTTTAGTTTTGAAAGTGAAAATGTCAACATTATGGCAAGACGCAGACCACAGATCACAAACTTCAGAAGCTTCTTCTTCTTTTTAAACGTTTCTAATGTCATAGCAACAAACCATCAGGTGGCCTCAACTCAGGCACGTAACCAGGATTTTCGTTCGGGGGATCCAACTAAATCACTTTTTTTATGTTAGAGACATATATACTTCTTGGAAATGAACAATATTGAAAAAATTAAAAAAAAAGTTGAGTTATTAAATCAATAAATGTCTTGATCTTTTATTTGGTGCTCATTTTTTACTTTTGCATAAAATTTCCCATCTTAACTTCGAAAAATTCGACTTCAGCCTCGATATTTAAATCTTTCAAAATTCTATCTCCATGTTTTCAAAATGTTTTTAAAATTACCCAGTGTTTTTTCAAAATAAGTGATTTTTTTTAACTTTTCAGAGCATCATCAAATTTCAGATCAAAGACGAAATTAGGAATATCACATATTAAAGATGAAATAGAAAAATTTCAATAGAAGCTTCCATTTTAATTTGTAATTTCGATTTTTGTCGAACCCCTTGGACCCCCACTGGCTACGTGCCTGCCTCAACTCCTTAATGTATAAAACCTAATACTTGTGATAGGGTTTTCTACTCTTATTTTTAACTCTCTCGCTGTCAAGGGTGTTTTTTAAGATTGTACATTACCAAGTCAAAGTTATTTTTGGTCTTAAATTGATTCCTAAAGATAATGTTTAATCCAATTTATTTTTGAACCCCCATTTTATTTTTTGAAAAAAAAATCAATTTATTAAGTTACGCCTCATCTCGTTCTACATTATACACATTTTTATTTTCACTTAAATAACATCGCTTTTTTTGGGTAGTTAGTTTAGTTTTTTAGTTATTTCGCCCATTGTTCGCAAATGGTTACTCCAAATAAAAAATGTAACAAAAAACTTGTTGTTTAGAATTAAAGAGCTATCAAAATATGTGAAAAAAATGTGGTGTTGCCTTTTAAAAAATATTGTTTTAGTATCTCTGAAGAGGTATGGCAAGATAGGAAACCTTTATGGGTACATTTTGTCAGTCAAATTATTTGCTATAAATTTGCAAGTGGAAGTACTAGTTATCATTTCAAATAAATAAAGTTAGCCTATGTCAAGTTTTAAAAAACTACACTGTATGCAGGATGTCCGGAAAGTAATGAGACCCAGCTCAAATACAACTTCCTGTGATCAAATAAAACCAATTTAGACAAACTTAGTTTAGTTCAAAAGTGTTTCGTTTAGAAGTTACAGGCCTTCAAAGAAAAAAAAATTGTTGTTGCGGGTAACATTCAGAAACGAAACGTCCAATCATGTTGAAATCTGGTACAGCTATGTTTTAGATAAGTACAAGCATTTCAAAGGATTAATCATATCGTAGGGGGCGCTGTCGGCAGTTTCTTTGTATCTCATTCTTATCTCATTTCTTTTGCTGTGGTGAAACTTCATTTCATTTTCGTCCAACTTTGATTTCCTCATAAATCTTGCACTGATTCTCTATTGCCACTGTTATTAAAGGATCTATAATGTTTTCTAACCTATTCAAGTAAATGTCAACAGTTAGTGTTTCATTTATGAATATAGGCCCAATGGCAGCATCCCCAAGAATCCCTACCCAACATTCAGTTTTTGCGGAGCCCGAGTATGACCTTCTCTGACAAAATGAAGGTCCTCATCGATCCAGTAACGCACATTGTGTTTATTAATAGAGCCATATAAAGTAAAACTGCATTCATCACTGAAGCAGATATTTTTTACAAAGCTTAAATTTGCAGTGACAAAATTCGAGATAGTTTCACAAAACTCTATTCGTCGTCGTAATCAACTTCAACAAGCTCTTGGGCAATTTTCATTTCATAAGGATGGAAATTAGGAATTTTTGTCCCTTTTGAACTGATAAATATGAAAGCACAGTAGCTTCACCAGTCTGGCGCAAAGAGTTAATGGGATTGGCAGTAATATTGCTTATTACCTCAATTTGAGTCGGTTCATTTACCACTCCGTATTTTCTTATTTACTACCGATCCCGTCTCTAAGAATTTTTGTACAAGCTCTATAACGTATTTGTTGCTCAAATGCCCGTCGTGGCTCTAGTACATTTGCTTTGGGAATCATAAAAAAAATAATTTAAACTCTTTCAGCAACTGAGTGTACCATTTTCACCCAAACGTGTGCAGATTTACTTTAAAACTGAATAATTGTCAACGTCAATGCATAACAAATTAGTTCTTATTTTAGAAAATACTTGATAGCATCAGAAAAAGACTTCCCTTTGGCCTTGCAAATTTTATTCCAAAAGTGACATTTTCTTAAAAACTAATACAATAAATAAATTTAGCTTCGATTAGGACTTGAAAAGCAGGAGCTAGAATAAAAACACATCCTGCCTTAACGTATTTATTTTCTTATATCCTCCAGCTAGGTAAGTGTTACAAATATAATTTTACTAGTAAGTCACAAATACTTTGTCTTTCTGCTTTAGACCCTCTGAAAATGTATCTCCTTTCATCTTCAGTTTATCCTTCATTGTAGGCCTAAAAACACATAAAACTCATTAAACAAAAAGGGTTTATACTATTTTACAACAATGGTTGCTTAATTTTTTTTTGTGCAACCAGATGAGAAGCTGTTATTTTGCAACTCGTTAAGTGAACGCGAAATGCAATTTCTCCACCGTTTCCCTTGGCAACGGACGGGTGTGCTATTTGCATTTTTTGAGAAAAATGTAATTTTGCGTTTGCTAACCAATCTTTATAACATCAAACAATTTTTAAATAAAGTACATTAGTTTTCAAGAGAAAGACATAATGTAATTATTTAACAAAAAATAAATTGATTTCATTGTTTCTGGTCTTTCAAACGAGCTTCAAAATTAGACTAAACTTTCATGATTTTTCTAAATATCTCAAAAACTATTACTCGCAGGAACCTATTGTTTGATATCGTATTAATCAGCATTTTGTATAGCATTTGTGATAATAAACAAGGTGTTTTTTTAAAAGGCATATTTAGTGCACCACCGTGTATATGTTCACCCTGTATATAATATACAATATTTTGACCTACAGGGCTTTACCCTACTAATGACTCACCCTATATAGGATGGACCATAAGTAATGGTACATAGAGCAAGATCAGATTTTCCGTATAAAAATAACGTGATTTAGCCACATTTACCTTATACCCAAAGTTGATATTAACAGAGATACAGGGTGTCAAAATTGAAAAAAAAATGTGATTTTTTCGCATAACTGATGAACACACTGCACTATAGACAAGAAATTTGGTATAAGGGGATTTCTTTAGTCATGAAATTCTAATTTGCTAACATGTTGTCAGTAACTCATAGGGGGCGCCACCTTCGCGACCTTGTAATATTCTAAAGCATCATAACTTTTTTGTGCCTTCATATACATTTATTTTAGATATTTGGCTTCAAAGTTTGACGTACGTTTATTTAAGTTATGTATATGTGAATTTTTCGCAAAAGGTTTCAAAATAAAAGTAATAAAACTGACTCTAAAATAGTTTGTATCAAATATTACTCTACTGACATTATTATTACACATATTTTTTATATAAGGGAATTGATTATATATATTTTTTTTAAATTTTTAAAGCAAATTTAAATAAAATGCCAAAAAAAATTTATTTTCAAAAATAAGCATGTGGGAAATGACATTTTTCATGTAAAGGGATTGTAAACAATTAAAAATCTGGCTGTCCTTTATTGAAATTTATCTCCAAATATCTGCTTTGACCGACCAGACTATTAAAATTTTCTTGTACGGACTCAGAGATCATCTCTATGATAGAAAATAAATTACGTCTTAATTTTTTGCATTTTATTATGGAGATTTTTAAAATTCAGGTAATAATATTATCAACAAAGTAATATTTGACATAAATTAGTTTTAAAGCTGTCTTAGGATGACTTTTTTTCAAGCCTACTTCGAAAATTTAAAGGCAAATATCTTGGAAACGGTTGCTTGTATCAACTTTCAGAAAGTACACCTTTTTTACGGAAAAAAGATGTTGAAATAAGATAACCCATTTTAAATTAATATACCTAGGTGCGCAAAAAAGTTATGATGATTTAGAATTATGCAGGATAGCGCAGGTAGCGCCTCCTATCAGTTATTGGTAATATGTTAGCAAATTAGAGTTTGTCGACTTAAGAAACTCCCTTGTGCCAAATTTTGTGCCTTTATTACAATTCATTCCATAATTATTCGAAAAAATCGAAATTTTTGTTTCAACTTTGGCACCCTGAATCTCTGGTAATATCAAATTTTGGTAAACGGTAAATGTAGCTTAATCACATTATTTTTATTCGAAAAATCCACCGTTGCTCTGTGTACCATTACTTATGGTCCACTTGTATATCGAGTGTAACAGGATCATGGTACACCCCTTTTTTTTCTTTATTTATGAAGATAAAATGTTTAAACTTACCATACTCGATGTACTTATGAAATGTCAAATTTTGACAAAAAAATGACATTCCTACCGCTGTCATTTTCGCTAAGAATGATATCAACTTTTGATTTTTAAATAGAACACTCTGTACATTTTTGGAATCTGCACAATTTTCTGAATAGAGTGCATCTACAAAAAGTGATTTTTAAAGGATCGAAAATTTTTTTGGTCCGATTTTATTTTTCGACCTAGAAGCCTATGACTCATTCTAATTAATTCTAATGGATCACAATAACGCTAAAAAAATCAAATCGCGTGAAAAAGATAGTATTCCATTCCTTTATCACGGCATAAAGTTAACAAAAATGGTATTGATGTCATAATTTCATTTTCTTAAAGGGCACCTTATTGGTACTGTGGTACCACCAAAAGTTATAATTAATGGCCAATCTAACCAAATTTTCATTTTTGCTGTGAAATCAATTGAACTGAAGTTACAGCAAAAGAAATTCAAAATATTCGGTTTCAATTTATTTAAAGATTTATTTAATAAGGACAAACGATGGCTGTGGAAAACAAATTTAGAAAAAAGATACTTGCTAAGTTTTCCTAATTTAATTTTCTTGCAGCGCTTATGTGGTTAGTTGGCGTCATGACCTTCTAGACTGAAAAATAAAATGGGACCAAAAAAATGTTTGAATATTTAAAAATCACTCATTTTATGTGTATTGTATCCAGAAAATTGTGCAGATTCCAAAAATGTAATAATATTCAGGGTGTTCCACTTAAAAGTCAAAAGTTGGTATCAGGTTTAATAAAAGTTAAAACAGTAGAAATGTAAATTTTAGGTCAAAATTTTACATTTTATAAATACATCAAGTGTAACAATTTTGAAAATTGGGGGTGTACCCTGATCCTGTTACACCCGGTATACAAATACGATATTTCTTTAGTAATAATTTCTTTAAAAAGCAGTTTTATAGACGACACAATAATATTATTGTCAATAATTTAAATAACTGATAATTTAACTCTTTTTACTATATATTTTTGGCAACTTCTTAGTAACCAAATATTAAAAAATGATATTATAAAATTAGATAGCTTCAACTAGAAGACGTTGTACCCATTTGGATGAATGACTGCCATCAGTGACACAAAACTGATTGAAATTTATCAAGTAGCTTACCATGTTGCATCATCGCATACCAAATGAATTTCGGGAAATTTAAATGTTTGGAAATTAGTTGCTAACATCAAAGTATATGCGCCCATATTTTCGAAAACTAACCAATCTCCGATACTTAAATTCGGTAAAAGCATCTCCTTTATAATCATGTCGTGGGTGCTATATGAACTACCCCACAAGGTACTGGGGTACAAACTGTGCGATGTAGTTTGTTGGTTGGCCAAAATTTTTGGAACAGGGGCCGTTTCTCCATGAACTAGTTTTCTAAAATTTCCGAAAATTCCGTCGTTTATGTAGTAGGTATTATGTTGAACTTTTCCATCTTCCAGCCGTACAGGTTTTTTTGATTGAATTTTTAGAACTAAAGTCATGGCTGATGTCACGTAATATCTTCCAGGTTCAGCTATAACTTCTATTGATTGATCAGGAAAATAGTCTTCTAAAGCTGAATTTACAATGGAAGCAATCTGAAATAACAATATTGAATATTTGAAGAGATATTATAGAACGTACTTCTTTAAAAATGCTTTTCCATTTTCCAGGAAATCCACCACCAATATTTAAAAGGGTGAATTTATAACCTTCTTCTGCAGCGAAATCAAACAGATCCCTTGCTGTTTTGATAGCTTTTCGAAAAACCATAGGACTATCAAAATAAGCTGCAGCATGGAAACATACACCAACTACGTCAAGTTCTAAGCGCCTGGCGAGCTTAAACAACGGTATACAATCTTCTGGGTTGGCCCCAAATTTGTAAAGTTCTTCACGTACGCAGGAAAATCTAAGAACGTTCCTATAATAAATAACTATTAGGTGTCGCTCAACAATTTTCATATAATTTTTCATGAATTTGTTTTAGAAAAGGACTAAATACTTTGCATCAGGACATAGCTGTTTTGTTTTGTAGAGCTCCTCTTCGCTATCAAAAGCCATCAGCTTTACCCCTACCGAGTTGGCATAACGCAAATGCTCTAGGGGTTTGAACGGATTACTGAATATTATTCTTTCAGGTGAAATTCCATAAGAAATGAGGTCTTCAATTTCTTCTTTAGAAGCACAATCAAAATCTGCCCCTAAGTTCGAAAGAATTTTTATAGTGATGTCGCAATTATTACTTTTCAGGGCTGAAATAAAGTTATGTAATTTACTATAGTTAATCAAAATTATGTGCTACATTACCATAGAAAGGTTTTACTCTTGGCATGGTTTCCAACCATATCTTGTGTTTTTTGATCACATCGTTAATATCGAAAATGAAGAAAGATTCTTCGCAATTATCCAAGTTGCATATATTTTCAATGATAGACTCAATAGTTTCATTGGCTTCTCTAACAATTACAGTATCATTTATATTGAGCTGTTTCATGATTTAAAATCAAAGGAATTTTACCTTTTGGTGCTTTATATACAGCGTATAAGTATAAATAAGAAAAGTTATGTTAATTATTCTCTAATGAGTTCGTTATCATATATAAACTTCCTCTAGTAAACTCATATATCATTTATTTAATTGACATTTAAATTTGCCCACAAAATTATTTGCTTTAAACGAAAGTTTTGTTTTCATGGCTGATTAACTTATAAACGACCTGTTCATTACTGTTCCAAAAATAAAGGTCATTATGTTTTACTTAAAATTCAAAACAAAAAGGAAAAAGTGGGCAGCTAAATTTTAGAGTTCAAAAGATGCTTAATATCTAGATCGAAAGATAAGATCACAACACAAGTAAAAGAAAATCGGTGTTTGATACCATTTTAATAGAGGAAAAGATCCAAATATTGGCCCCCATTTTTTTGTTTTTTCTATAATAAACAGTTTATGTAGTTGGAATCTAAAAATTGGCATATCGTTAGTTTATAGCCTCACATTCAAATTTTTCCAACCATTTTTCTACTTAGGATCAGTGTGTTTGAAATATGGGCCCCCATGAAAACGAACACAATGTTGGTACTTAATTCAAAATATTAAAATAAATTTTTACTAGAATTTAAATTGAATTTAAAAATTTCATTTTTCTTTTGTTATGGAATGTAGTGGCAAAATATTAAACAGTGAAAAAAAACTTTCAATCAATCAATAGAAGTTATAGCTAAACCTGGAAGATATTACGTGACATCAGCCATGACTTTAGTTCTAAAAATTCAATCAAAAAAACCTCTACGGCTGGAAGATGGAAAACTTTTGGTGCTTTAAGAAGATCCAATTTTTCTAAAATTCTTTAATGATACATTTAGCACATTTTCTGACATTGCTGATTTAAAATAAATACAAAATTTAAATACTGGTGCTAATATGAACCCGTTTATATTATAACTTTTCAAGGGACCCATATTAGCAACACAACATTATTAGGAAACAAATACTCGAATTTATTTTTACAGGTTTGTTATGGGCATTTCAATAAAAAAAACCAATAACATTTTAGATAACTATTACCATTTTGTCAACACTCAAGAACACAAATTTTGCCATAAACTATTAACAGTGCAAAACGAAAACTGATTGTGGTATCGAATATTTTTAATCTTCAGTTAGACGTGTTTTAAGCATTTTGCTGAAAGATGTCACTCACAAGGAAAGTACCCGAGGTGTACCCCACCGATTGTTTTCATTTGGAGATATGTTATAGTACATAAAAAATATTGGGCAGGTATTTTTTTTAGATCCTAACTCGGCGATTTAATTGGTGAAAACACCCCTTTTTAAGTGGTGAAAACACCCCTTAAAAGTAACCCAAAAACACATTTTTTTTAATAACTCAAGAATAAATTAGAATTTTGTGATGAAACAGACGTTATATTATTTCACATAAGAATGCATTTCTAAAAACATATTACTTCTGCCAAAGAGTTGCAAGCCCTAATTTTTATGAGGATGGGTTTAATTTTTTTTTATACCAATTTTTAAACAACTGAATTTTATTGAATTTGGCAATGTCATTAAGAAAAAATAAAAAACAAAATTACCTGTCTCTGTGTTTTACAAAAAAAACCATTGGAAAGGCTGATTTACCCACATGCTTATTTTTTTCTGCAGAGTTATATGAACAATTAAACACAACTAATGGTTTTAATTTTATTGCTGCAATGCTGTTTCTAACATATATTTTGCATTAAAAGTGGAATAATATAAAACTCTTATTTTTATGAGGGTTGGCGATGGAATTGATCATTACCAGATTGCGAATCAAAACATTCATTTTTTTACCTTCTACTTATTTTCTGTCGATATTTCATCAATATAATATGTCAACAATTAAGTTTTAATCCGAAAATACTTATTGGTTAGGGTCTGACCCCTAAAATTTCCATTTTCGTTTGAATGTTAAGAAATATTATTTACAGAACAGTCTCGAAACATTATATTGTGCCGAAAAAATCTACATTTTCCGATCATTTCAGTCAAAGTAGCAGCATTGGTAAGAATATTAAAAACCAAAGTTAACCTCTTCCGGTTTTGTAGAAAAAAATCATTTGACGAGGTGATTTACCCCTAGGGTTAATTTTTTATTTGGAGTAATATGGAAAATTAATCGCAACAGATGTTTTAAATGTTATTGTTGAAGCGTTGATTCTGACATATTATATTAATGAAATATCGACATAAAATAAGTATAAGGTAAAAAAATGAATGTTTTGACTCGCAATTTGGTAATGATTAATTCTGTCGCCAACCCTCATAAAAGTAAGAGTTTTATATTATTTCACTCTTAATGTAAAATATATGTCAGAAACAGCATTATAGCAATAAAATGAAAACCATATGTTATGTTTAATTGTTCATATCACTCTACAGAAAAAAATATTTCCAGGGGTAAATCACCCTTTCCAATGATTTTTTTTTGTAAAGCGCCGAGACATTTCAATTTTATTTTTTAATTTTCTTAATGACATTTCCAAATTTAATAAAATTCTGTTGTTTAAAAACTGATGTAAAAGAAAAAAATTAAGCCCACCCCATATATAGAAAAGTTTATAGAAAATAACGTAACAATGGTTTTAGAGAAAAACTCCAATTCATTCTTGAGATATTAAGGAAAAAGTGTTTTTGAGGGTAGTTCACCATCTATATCAAAAATTTAGCATCTAAAAAATTCGTTAATACATTATTTTGATGAAATATCAACATATAATAAGTTGGTGAAAAAACAAATATTTTGACTCGCAATCTAATAATGATCAAATCCATCCGGCTCTCCAACCGTCATAAAAATAAGGGTGTTACGTTATTTCTCTGTTAATGCAAAATATAGGTCAGAATAATCATTACGGGAATAAAATTGAAAATATATGTTGTGATTTATTTTCCATATCACTGTACAGAAAAAAATTAACCCAAGAAGAAAATCACAACTTTCAATGATTTTTTTTTTGCAAAACCCCGAGACAGGTCAGTTTTATTTTTAAGTTTTCCTAATGAAATTGCCAAATTTAATGAAATTCAGTTGTTTAAAATGTGATACATAAGAAAAAAAATCAAATTCACCTCCATAAAAATTAGGGGTTGCAACTCTTTGGCAAAAGTAATATGTTTTTAGGAGTGCATTCTTATAAGAAATAATACATATAACGTTTGTTTCATCGAAAAATTCTAATTAATTCTTGAGTTATTAAAGAAAAACTGTTTTTTGTAGCAGCAGCAGTAATTGTAAGATAAAAACGTCGTAAAGTGCAATCGATAGACTAAAAATAGTGCCTTATAGAGAGATCTTTAATACATTTCATTCCATTAAGAATAACTAAGCGGCCTTGAAAAAAAATTTCCACTTCTGCCTACCTTTTTATTTTTGGATATATAACAAAAAGTGTAAAACAACTACGATTAAAAAGCATGTATTTTCAGTATACCATAATTTGGCAAAATACCGAGAAAATTCCAGTGTTCTATTTCGTTACACCTGTTACGCCATCTAACGGTTATTTTAGAAACTCGAAAATACTTTTTAGCGATTTTTCAGAGCTACTTTCTTTGATGCAATTTTTCCCCAAGTTGTGCGATGCTGAGATACAATCGGTGTCCTTTCTTATATGACCACCCAGTAAACCCACGCCAATGAAGTTAAAAAAAGTGAATCTCTATAAAGTCTTTCCTGAACATTCAATATATAAAAAAAGTAAGAGTTTCCTCACTGTACAATGCATATGTGTGAAATCTACATTAAAAATTCTATTTTTTGTGAAAATCCGAAGTCAATATCTCATACACATGTTACGGGGATAGTGGGAAATCAGTTATTATGTGCAGTGCCTGGTCAATGTAAACAATACATAATATAGAAAGTCACTGTGGAAAATATTTTTGAACTACCACACTGCCCGGGCATTGTTCACAATAACCATGATATCTTGAGCAGGGTAAATATGTAGTAAAATGGAATTGGAATTATTTGGACCCTGTAATTTTGTATTATATTTGTATAAGGTTATAAAAATATAAATAACAGACTTGTTGAAGCAGGGGTTGCTGTTATGACATTTTGACTTATATAATTTTTCAGACTTGCAACCCTTGCAGTCTTTGATTTTCTATTTTTGATTACAAAACATGTTGCAGCCTTCATTCCCATGGACAAAAATTTCCTTGCACATTCCCATAAGGAAAATTCAACATCCTTGTATTTCGTGGCAGGTCTACTACTGCTACTACCATTGACTCCTTGCAGATTGTGAACTATTTTTTGAGTACCTTTGTTTCAGTTTCATTTTCTTTGTTTCAATAATATAATTATCAAACTCTCGAACTTTCAAGTTTAAAATCTAAGTACAGTAAGACCCCGCTTAACGCTGTTTTGTTTAGCGCTGTTTCGGTTTAGAGCTCTTTTATTTCAACCCGGGGATTCCCCGAAATTGTGCGCAGCGCTAGGTTTCCAAATATGTACGTAATATATCCGAAACAGTGTAGTTGTGTTTCTTGTTTGGTGCGGTGCTGTATGGACGCATTTTTATCATTTGAAACATTTGTTGACATTATTGTAAGTATAAATTTATATAATACTATAACGATTAATACAGTGACAAATATTATGATCTCTAGTTTTTATCATGGGTGATAATGAAAAAAAAGAAAAGAAAGCAACCAGAAAAAAGCATTTTACTGGAAACTAAAATGAAAGTGATTAGAAGATTAGATTCCGGTGAATCTTCACAACATAAAAATTAGAGGAGAAGCAGCAAGTGGTGATAAGAAAGCGGCGGTTGAATTCCCAGCGGCATTAAAAACAATAATTGAACTAGGAAACATCCTCCAGAATTGGTTTTTAATGTTGATGAAACAGGCCTGTTTTGGAAAAGAATGCCAAAACGAACATTTCTATATTCATTCTCTATATAGAGAAACGAGCACCAGGATTTAAAGCTGCAAAAGATCGCTTAACACTTCTACTGGGTGGTAACGCAAGCGAAGATTTCAAATTAAAACCACTACTAGTTTACCACTCCAAAAACCACAGAGCGATGAAAGGCATATCTAAATCAACTTTACCTGTAATTTGGGAGTCTAATAAAAAATCATGTATAACTATGAAAATTTTCCAGGATTGGTTCACTGAACATTTCTGCTCAGCTGTTAAAGGTTATTGCGAAATTAAAAAAATTGAACAAAGAGCACACTACTATTAATTGATAATGCTCCAAGCCACTCAACAAATTTATCAGACTTAACAACATGCATTCCAGTCGAAGTGGTTTTCTTGCCGCCTAACACAACTGTCTTAATCCAACCAATGGATCAAGGTGTTATATCCAATTTTAAGGCGAACATTAAAGCGGATGTTTGAAAAAACAGACGTAGAAAAGAAGCAATCAATAAGAGAATTTTGGAAAAACTACAATATCATGAATGCTGTAGAAAACATAAACCTTTCTTGGAATGAGATAACAGAAAAATCTTTGAAAGGAATATCGAAGAAAATTTGGCCAGATTTAAATAAGAGCGAAGACATTGGACAGTCTGTCGATATGGATGAAATAGTGGAAGAAATAGTGGAATTAGCGAACCAAACTGGTTTAAATGAAATAAATGTGGAAAACGTCCAAGAAATAGTTTAAGTAACATCAGTTAGTCTTTCTAATGATCAGCTCAAGGAATTAACTGAGCCAGAAGAAAAGAAAAATATAGATAGTAGTGATTTCGAAGAAGAGCAAAAAGATCTTTGGATGGCGTTTGTAAAAAGAAGTTTGACCACTATAACTGAAATTATGGACCAATTTGTTGAAAATGCTCCAAATTTTGACAGGAGTTCAAAAGCAAGACGGCTGTTATAGATGCTTTATTCACTTCCCAACAACTTCTAACAGAAGGCAAAAGGAAAACGCAAACTACATTAGATGCCTTCTTGACAAAAGGCAGAAAATCGGAAACAGAATAGACTGAAAGATCTGACTGACTTAGAATTTTATTTGTTTTTATAAGTATATTCGTTTATATTGTTTTTATTTTTGTAAGAAATATTTGGTTTTATTTTTATTAAAAAAAAACATAATTATTAAATTTAATACGTAACCAATTTTTTATCCACCTTTCCCTAACCCAATTATTTACATGTTAAGATAGCCTCGTTTAGCGCCTGTTTCGCATTACGCTCTACTTTGATGGAACGTTCCTACGCGTTAAGCGGGTTCTTACTGCATATAACTAAATAAATATCCAGAATTTAAAAAAAAAACTTTAAAATTA
Organism: Dastarcus helophoroides; assembly: GCA_028583605.1. NCBI lineage: Eukaryota > Metazoa > Arthropoda > Insecta > Coleoptera > Bothrideridae > Dastarcus > Dastarcus helophoroides. Next base: position 22,806,420 of record CM053329.1, on the reverse strand, counting down.
TTAAAAAAAGAGTTTAATTACGAAATCTAGAGAAGAAAGTCAAAATATCTGCTTGAATTGAATGTTTAAAGTGAACAACTGAAATATTATAATTAAGGTAAAACAATTTGTTATCTAATTGTAAGTCTAAATTTTGAAGAATCAAGTCCTAAATTTCGACTTTTAAACCCAAATTTCAGAGAAAAAATAAACAAATATAAATTGCAAGTTTGGTATTTTCTGAAAGCCGACAGCACGCAGTACGCTCTACTTTGATGGAACGTTCCTACGCGTTAAGCGGGGTCTTACTGCATATAACTAAATAAATATCCAGAATTTAAAAAAAAAACTTTAAAATTATTAAAAAAAGAGATTAAACACGAAATCTAGAGAAGAAAGTCAAAATATTTGTTTGAATTGAATGTTTAAAGTGAACAACTGAAATATTATAATTAAGGTAAAACAATTTGGTATCTAATTGTAAGTCCAAATTTTGAAGAATCAAGTCCTAAAATTCGACTTTTAAACCCAAATTTCAAAGAAAAAATAAACAAATATAAATTGCAAGTTTGGAATTTTCTGAAAGCCGACAGCATGTCTATGTGTAAATAGTTCAGTGCTATATAAGTGAGGTTAGACCTAACGTGGAAATCGCTCTTATCTGCTTTGCCCAATTTAGCCTGTGCATTGTTCACAATGGCCGGACAAACTAGGAAATGTTTTAAAATAATTTTATATTTCCTACAATCACCAATATAAGCGATCATTGCTTCCTGGCATTGTTAATATTGTCCTAATTTCTCGCGAGGCCCGTAAAATATTTCGGCAGAAATTCGGTAGCAAACCTTTTTTTTTTGGGATAAACTCCCTCCAATGTCAACTTGATTAGAATCGATGTGACTTTCCACTATTGACTGAATAAAGTGGTTGTTTCATTAAAAAAAAACATTAGTTTAGTGGGTCACTCTGAATATAAACATCCCACCGAAAAGAAATTAATTTTAAAATAATACATCTGTAGAATTGATAAAAATACATTTTATAATTTAGCTGCAATGCCCTCAGACCAACGGTATACTCAGTATATTATATAATTTGCACTTGTTTAATAAAAATGTCTCATTAGTATTTCTAGGTTTGAAAAGTTGTTGCTGTAATTAAATTCGAGGTAACTGCAAATGGTAATAATGTTTAAGAGGAATTTGTTACAAAAGGAGCGTACCGCTTTTTCACTTCCTTTGTAGAAGCTGTTTGGGCGACAGCCAGTCTAGCAGTACCAGTTTTCTTTTCGCAGTTTCTCCATCTCAGTCTCGAATCCAACCATTCTTTCAAATCGCAACCTTTCATAACCAATGACCTGGATTGAACAAGGCAATAATAGGGAAATGAACAAGAGCATAAGCGTTAATTATCAAAAATAAAAATTGTCAAATAACATTGGTGCTGTACACGGGAAACTTAATTTCTCTTTTAATAATTTAATTAGTAGGCGCATTCTACCGTATTCCACTTTTGTGGTCAGAATTTATAAGATTTGATGCCGCAAAAAGACCATAATTATGTTTCAGGTTCGCTAATATATTTTGCCGAAAAATATGCAATTTGACGGTAAAATTGCTGTGAATTTTAAGATACTTTTATCGCCCCTGGGCACGTGCACTGGAAGAAGCAGACTAAAATATGAAGACAACATTACAAATTACGGGTTCCGCATTGGCAAAATGACCTAATTACATAATTTTTCTTACTGGTTTATTAACCCAAAATTACCCATTGGAACAATTATTTAACATTCTGATTGGCATATCTTGGATTTAACAATATCTGGATATTAATAATTTCAATTTAAATTCTTGTATTTGAATTTTTTATGTTTGATAATAATCCGAAATTTTCAATAACTTTTCAGTAGTAGAGGTTATCCACAAAAAGTTCCTTCTGTATCTAAATTACAAATAATCTTCTTATGTGTTGCATTGCTAAAAAATATTTGCTAATTTCCTAAAACAGAAGGTCGTATAAGACTGACGAAGCTTTTAACGCAGAACCTATTTTGGAGAGTAGGAATTCGTTTGAGGTGAAAATTAATATGAAAGTTAGTATTGAAAAATTTGAAAATGCATTGCCTAATCTAAAATGTTAACCAATGAACCACATAATAAAACATGTATTTTGCCAATTTTATATATCCTACAGCTCCTGCTGCATCTTACATCTTAGTTTCCATATTATTTCATGTAGTGTCTTGTGTTAGATTTATTTTTTCCATGTTTTCCTCGATTTGTCGTATGTATTAGGCTCGAGGTCTTCCACTTTTCCTTCTTCTGTTGGGTATATAATTGAATACTCGTTTCGGAATCCTTTCTTCATTGATTCGTATCATATGTCCATACCATGAAAGTTGTTTGTTCTCGATTACTTGTGTAATTGTTTCTTTTATATATGCTCTTTCTTTTATTTCTTCATTTCTAACGCGCTCCAAGCGGGATACTCTTAGGGCTCTTCTTAGGAAATCCATTTCGGTTGCTTCAATTTTTCTCTTATTTCTGTCATTGATTGTCTAGCATTCTGGTCCAAATATAGTAATAGGTTCCACTATAGCTTTATATACCGGGTGTTTTTTTTTAGTTGGGAAGTTACCTTTATATGGGGTACTACTTATTATAAAGGCAAACTGGTTTTGTCGATGGGGCTAATCGGGGCTAAACTATCTTCTAAAAATATTTTCAACTTCCCCCCACTACCGGTTATACCGAAAGTAGACATCAACTTTCTTATTTTAAATATCAACCCCCAAATTTTATATTTTATTTGGATTTTACGTAAAAAAATAAGGTGAGTTTATGAATACATACATTTATTGCTACCTTTGATAGTTTTGAAGATATTTCAATTTTTCGAAAAAAAAAATGACAGAAAAAGGGTTATTTTGACTCTTGGTATCTTTTTTATTATTTGCAGTAAAAACATGAAATTTGGATTGAAGTCACGAAATATTGTAAAGACTATAATAACGTAATCAGATTTTACATTTATTATATAGGGTGATGGAAATTTTATAATCTTTGATGTTTTTGTTTTATTAAGAAAACTCTGTTTTTTTAAATAGGAACTATATGTTTTTTAATCATTTTTGGATTCTTTACATAAAAATAAGAAAAAAGTTATATTACCTATTTTTTATAATTTTGTGCCATTACAGAGGTATTTTACATAAATCTCAAAATAAAAAGAATCAAACATGCCTTTTTTGTTCAAGTAGAACATTAACTGTAGGCAATAAAAGCTTAAAGAATTAATCATAATAAGTAATAGGAAAAAAAATAATTGGCAAAAAATTTACATCAAGAACAACAAGGACGATCTTTTGTTTCAATACATTTAAAGGCACATTATAAGATTTCGAATTGAGTAACGTTTTTAAGCACATCCGATTGTTCCTAGCAATATTCTTGTCATGCAGTAGTTGTAAGAAAAATCACTAAAAAATTAACATTTCGATTTTCATTATAAAATTTAACGCTTACAAATCCTGAGTTCCAATCTAACAGCATAACAGTTAAAAGACGAATTTTCTTGAACATTTGTTGTCGATTTTCATTACTCCAAAAATGAGAAGTCTGTTTAACAAACCATTTTTACGAAATTTATATTAGTGGATCCTTAAACATTTTTCAGTAAGTATTCTAACAATTAGTCAAAAACGTATTCGTCTTGTACGGTTATCTTTTAAATGTTATGTAGCCTAAAATTTTTAGGCCTTGCGTTATGTTTTTTTTTTTAATTTTGTTTTCTACTACCAAGTTGCTACTAGAGAAAAAAAAAATAGTTTTCTTTTTTATTTTGAATTATATCTCTGTAACGGTGCAGAATTTTAAAAAATTAGTCATAACGTTTTTCTTCTTTTTAGGTGAAGAATCCAAAAATGAATAAAAAACGCATAGTTTCTATTTAAAAAACAGAGTATTTTTGAATAAAACAAAAACAATAAAGATCATAACATTTCCATCACCCGGTGTCATAAATGTTTCGAGATTCCGATTAATCATCTGATGGATATGGGTTTGTCGGAGAAAAAAGATAACACAAGGCTAGTATCATTTGCGCAGCTGTATATAGAATTGGAAGTTAAAGCTAAGAGATCGTTTATGTGTAACAGAAACAGTGTAGGAGACAAGACAGACCTCTGAGACAACCCCGCATTAATCGCAAATGTCTCGGATGAGATGTCATCGACGACGATCTGAAGAGATCTGTTAGCGAGAAAATTGGATATCAAATGAGGACATTTATGTTATGTGAAATGTCACTAAACTTCTAAGTCAGATATCTTAAAATAAATATACATTTGTCTCGTGTCATATATCAGGTGTACAGCACCGTTTTACACCCCCTATTTTTTATTTGTTTATGAAGATAAAATTTTCAATATTTCTACACTTAATGTACCGACAAAAGGTCAATTTTTGACCTAAAATGACATTCCTACTGCTGTCACATTTTCTAAAGCTGACACCAACTATTGACTTTAAATAGAACAGCCTCTATGCATGTTTTTTTTTTCTTTTTTTGCATATATTTTTGATTAATAGAATTTAATTTATTTCTCAAAGGACAGTCTTTCTAGTTAAATTACTGTTTGTATTTTAAATAATGTTCTTTACATTGAATTTAAAAGTAGCCGGTTACTTCAAGAAGTTACAAATGGCGAATTGCATTTTAAAATTCAGGACGCACACATAACCACTCGGTTGCTAGGTTGCAACATAATAAATAACTGTTTTAAATTGTAACCAGAGCTTGATTCTGACAAGTCATATGTACGCCGTCACTTATTTTACCTGGATTCCATTCTCGTTGAATTTTTAATATTTGTTTACGCAACGTAACACCTGGAAAATACCATAAAGTGCGATACTATCGGATTAATTTTAATTCATTGATATGTATGGATTATTGGCTATTCACAGATTGTTCACATAAAAAACGAAACAGATTATATACCATGTATAGGGTACTGATGTACTGATTCATATAGGCAAACTAAATGACCCCTACGGCGATATAATTTTAGGGGCGGCCAATGGGTAGTATGAAGGGGGTCAAATATAGGGTGTCCACTTAGTGCGGAATCGAAAGATATCCCTGTAGTGACTGGAGTTACAGAAAACTTTTAAGAAGAAATTCCTCCTCTTTTCCAAAGCTCTATAAAATTAAAACCTGGTGGAGTATGCAGGATGTTTAAGTTTCCCTGTACAAGCACTAACTTCATTTTTTTAAATTACAACATATATTTTTTATTTGATTTTCTGATTCCTTATATTAAATAAAGAGTGTATTTTGAAAACGTTTTTTCAAATATTTAACATTTTTTTGAGTTATTCAGATGTTTGTGCAAAACTGGTCAGAACTACTAAAGGTGTTCGACGTTTCGCCCACCATCGTAGGGGGCTTCTTCAGGAACAAATATTTTTTTTCATTTTTTGTATAGTTTCTTGTATCTTATTTTTTCATTTATTGTTTCTTTGTTCCTGAAGAAGCCCCCTACGATGGTGGGCGAAACGTCGAACACTTTTAGTAGTTCTTTGACACGGTCCAATCCCGGAAAAAGTATATCCTGTACTGACTCTGGCCGTGGAAGCCTTCGTTATCGAAATACAATTGTAGTGTTCTGAGATCAGTTGGGGAATAAGGTGGCTACAATTCACGAAGTTTTAATTTTGAAGCGATAACGCGCAACATTATTATATCATGTATGGAATACAGTGTCTAATCTAAATGCACCTTTATGTCAGAAAGAAAATATATTTTGTCAGAGAGAAATGTACGGAATAGCATGTTAGTGTAAACGCACCGTAAGGTAAAAAATATTCAACTGTTATTAGTGTACTTTAGCTTGATTAGGTCACAGTGTAGGTTTAACTTACTTTTTTCAAAACAAACGTAAAATTGACTAGAATGAACGAATGTTGTACCATGGACTAGTATTACCCTTATTTGCTTTAATAATGTGAACTGTGCAGAGAACATAGGGCATAGATGCATATAATTTAGGTATAGATGATAAGCACTATCTAAACCAATATGTATTCTAATGGAGAGTTCAAAAAAAAATGTAATTTATAAGATTTAAATTAGAACAATGAATGAAATTGGTGCGTTTTAAAAACATTAATTTTGTTTAGGACTAGAGAATATGATAACAAATCCATTTCACTAAAATAAATATAGAGAATTTGAATTTTTTAATTTGAAATTAAATATCTCCCGAGAAAAGGATGTTCTGAAATAATCTGCTCCTAAAATAAAATCATTTAGGTATTTCCCGCCTTTTAAGTAAGCTTGCAATTTAGATTTAATTTTCATGGGTTTTCGTCAAACAATTGGTAGCAATAATCACCATAAAGGTGCATCCATTTTTCAATACTGAGAAAGTAGAAGTATTACAGGCATCCTGTGAAGTCTAATTATTATGATTATGATCAACTTTGAAGGGTTCAATAGCCATTAAGAGGATAATGATCTTGAGGTTGGTGAAATTTAAGTGTAATGAAACCTTTCGTGCCACAATTCAAACTACAAATTTTAAACAATAGCGGACAACTTCATAGAATCTAGAGGGGGGTTATATTATTGAATTGTAGGAAATTCTAATGTTCCGAGGTTAACAAATTCCATCCGCTAAAGGATCCTAGATAATAAAGTGTATATTTTCGAAGCTAATGGCAGTTGCATCCTTTATTAGAAGGAATACTTGAACTTTTTATTTGAGATGTTTAAACTTAAAGTGTTTGAGTTTCCTGGAAAATGGAATTGATATCTTAAAAGCGAATGCCATTTGCAATATATACTCAATGGCAAAGGCTTAGTTTGCACCAGCTAAGGCTTCATGTAATATACAAATTAAATTAAAATTAAAATTCTAATCGATTTTGGCTAGAAATTGATATAAAATATAAAAATCAGATATACTAAACGAGTTAATTATTCGAAACAATTCATTATTATATCTGCACTCGGTTGAATTATCGTATGACTTTTTTGTGGTTCATTGTTGCCCACTTTCGCCTACTTGTTTCTAAAAAATTAAAATTTTAAATTTTTATATTCACATTACATTGCATGTCGTTTTTTTTTAAATTACCAAAGTCCTACATTATAGATTTTTCACATTATTTCGCCCTTAAATTTAGTTGTTTAGGAAACGCGTGATATTTACATTGCTTTTATTTTTGTTTTTTGTTCTTATTTTTACTCATAACTAGTATATAATCGTCTGACATAATTTCTCTAACAATAAGAAAATATCATTCATAAACATTAAACTTCATTAACAATTAAACAACAACAGATATTAAAAATTCCACGATGTTTCTATAAATTTTTGCTGTGGCCGGACCTGGTTTCACTTTTCAGCATCAACGGCGGTTATACCAGCAATTTGTTTAGCTGTTGTTATGCTAACAAGCTCCGCGGAGTGCAGACTCCTACGAATATTCCATCTAATCCGAATTCTCGTCCAAAACTTCAATTAGAGGTGCGTTCGGAATATCAAGCTGCTCGTTGATATGTGTAAATTGACTAGATTGTAAATATTTGTGAATTTCTATGACTTCCAAGAAATTAAGTTTTTGGTATTATTGCAAATATGTACTACTTCTACCGTGTTCGCTCATGTAAGTTTATGTTGTGTTTCAAATAAATGCTTTGCAAAACTTGATCTTTCTGGATTTTTATTTCTGAAGGCTGCAAGATGTGAGCTGTACCTAATGTGAAAATTACGTGATTTTTATAAAATTAATAAAGTTTAATAGTTATGAATATTGAAGAATTCCAGAAAGTAAGGGTTAAAAATGTCAATTATTTTACACCAAAAAGTAGACAACATTCACCGAGATATTATTTTACCTTGGCTTAAGCATTCCTAAATTAATTCTTGTTATTCTAAATTTATATTTAATTATATTAATGATAAAATGTTATTTGGTCGAATGTTTAAGATGTATTTGATGCATTCCAGAGTGATATGTCTGTCACTTTTCATTAGTATTAGTACTATACCGTATTGGCCACATAAAGTTTTAGCCTTGAATTAAGAAAATTTTCATGCAACTCCTAATTAGTGAACGTAAAAGATGCCACCAAGCCGACAAAAGAATTCATTATTGTGGTCTGGTCATTAAAAAGGAATAAAGCAATAGATGTTTTATTTCACGTTTTCTGTAATAGTTTTGTATGTGTACCAAATATAATTATTTACCATTCAGAAAAGATATACATTAACAATAAGTACAGCGTAGTTAATACAGTGCGTTTCAATTCAAACTATCCACTCGAAATAACTTTTTAGACTCTCATTTTTAGGAAAAACGCAACTGTTATCCCTACGCATTCCTATTTTTTTAATAGGTTTTCTTGGAATTTTGGATTCCTATTGACGAGCAAAGAGTCCGCAGCATTAACAGTGTAATGACATTTGTGAGACATTTGACGTCTGCGTTTCACACATATATCATAAATTATCGCTTAGTAGCGTTTCAGTATCCAAGAGTGGATTGAAACAATGCAAGAGCTGCAACTAAATTTTTTAATTTTGCGTTCCCTGGAGAAAAGGTATGTAACAGAATTGATGGAAAAATTTATGGAAATGGGGTCTGTAGGTCTGTGGCTAAAAAAAGTGTACAAACAAGAAAGATTAGTCTAAAATGAAGCTATATTAATGGTCATTTTAGGGCTAGCTGTTTTCGAGAGCCAGCGGGCCTAGAAATAATTGTAATAGCAGGGTCAATAAGGTACATTTAAGTCGACCTTTACGTAAATATCTAGAGGGAGAGAGGTTAGAAGATGTGCGATGGTGGAATGGCCACCTAGGTCACCTAATTAGACCTCCATGGATTACTTTCTGTTAGTTCTGTTATTTAAAATATAAATCTATGCAATTAAAATCCATAGATACAAATCCACAGATCCACAGATTACAAGAAAGAATCATTGAGGAATGTTGAAAATTGACCTCAGGTATGCTGCCGTAAGTAATGTTAGGTATGCCTTTGAAGCTAAATTGTATCACTGTATGTAGGTCAGCGAAACTCAGTTGAAACGCCTATTTTTTTTAAATTAAATGATAATAAAATTACTGAAGCTGATCAGATGTTTCATTCATTAGATTAATTCTTGCTTAGTTTATATTTAAATAGCTGCATGTTCAATCATATTATACATTTGAGAAATTTACTTGTTAAGTGGAATCCAAAATTTTAAGAAAATACAGGGGTCGTATTCAAAAAAATAGAAGGAGTTGGTCTGAGGGCGCAGTGACGACAGTTTGTCTCAGTATAAATAAATATGACAAAATAAGTCCCCCTGTGTATATCTATTAAAGTATTTTTTCATTTTTTCTAAAAGTGACTACCCAAAAAGTTATTTAGGTTGCATAATTTTCATTGTAACGCACTGTATATTGTATATAGGATGAGTCAGATATAATGGGTCAACGCTTAAATGAAGGTACTACAGACCAAAATATTGCGATTAAGCTCAACATGCCTTACACCAATGTCGCTGATTTACGAGATACAGGGTGTTCAAAATTTACATTTTATTCTGAAATCTCTCAATAATTGAGAAAATTTTGAAAATTTAATATTTGCTGATTTTGTGTTTTTTGGCGTGAGAATTACAAATTTTAGGTCATTTTGACCCTGCCTCTAGAGGACGCTAGTTTCAAATTAATATTTACGTAAATGAAGAAATATTTTTGAAGTGCAAACTTCTTTAGGTGCATTAAGTGACCAAATTGAATATGCGAAAATGCGCATATTATAATCGTTTAAATTGTGTTTTAATTTGATTAATATTATTCCTATTCTCTCCGTAAGTGAAAATTGCCTATATAAGAAAAGAGAAACCGCTGGCAAAATTCTGGTAGACCTGCAGACATCAATTCGAAATGCGCCCTGAGAGATAAGCGAGATAATGGCACTAAAGAGACGCCTTATTCGAAACGCTCTCAATTTTGGAGGTTATTTGTTTTATTATAAAATTTATTTATCTCTGAGATTGGAATCTCGTACAGGTGACAATCACAAAGAAAGGATGAGCAGCTTTATATTACATAATATAGAGGATTTGATCCCGGGATCCGACCACTATTCAGTCCCGAAATTTTCGGGATTAAATTTTTCTGATCCCAGGATTTTCGAAATTGACAGTACATAGCAAAATGCTCAGTGCCAGTGCTCCCAATAAAACTGCTTGCTTATCTTTTAAATATAAAATACAAAGTTTCATTCCAAGCCAGTACCATAAATTAACTCCCAGGTTGCTATGCATGCTTGAAATAAAACTTTTTTTATTTTGAACTAAAAACTTTGGTGACGGACGTATTGTTATTTCTCAGATCATATTTTCCTAAATCAAATTAGAAACTATTAACATAGTTTTCTTGATATTTAATAGAAATGTGACTGGTAAATATTATTTTTGAATACTTTTTGCTTTTTGTTAGCTACTGTGAGGAGTTACCCGAAAGTCATCGCTTTATTTTAAAAAAAAATTTTGTTAATTTTTAAAGTTTATTTCCATACTTGGCCACATAAAGGTTTTTTCCAATTCAGGTATGGTAAGTTTAAAGAGATGTTGAAAAAGAATAATTATAACATAAACAGTGAATGATGTTAAAAGTCTGGTTGGTTTGATTAGTTAGAAGAGCGAGGAAAATGCATTGATTTTTGTCTAAATTTTAATTACGTTGACTGCTGTCTAAATATTGATTTATTAATTAAAAAGTTGACTTCTGTACAATTTTTTTCTCTTTTATTCGTACCGAAATAATCCCGGGATCCCGGGATTCACCAAACATAATCCCGAAATCCCGCTATTAGAAATAAGGACCGGGACCGAATTCTTTAATTACATGACATTAAGCTTTTTAGCGAGCGAGACGTCGATTATGGAGAAGGAAGGCAAATGAAATATAATTAAATACGAACTTCAAGAAGGCAATTGTAGGGGTTGTCGTGAACGCTTTTAAGAATGGACGAAAAATGTTTTAAATATTTACTTAGATTAATTGAAGCCAGAAGGAGACATCCTAAAATTATATGGAGTTTCAAAGGCTATCAATAATTAATAACAGTTTAAAGATTTTTTACTTTTTTTATGACCAAAGTTTAATGTATGCTTTTCATGTTGCTGAATGAACTATTTCTTTATAAATACAAGTGACGTGGAAAGCTGCCTATGAAGCACTTGTTGATACATACATAAAGCTGTAATTGTTTTAATATATTTGAATTTTTAAAATTAATTCAACATATTTTGCATATCGACTCATCCAAAGTAGTAACTCATTATTGGCAGCATTGAGATAATTCAAATTAAAGTGCTGCTATGCAAATATAAAATATAGATAGTGTGACAGGTTTTTCTAATGTGCAGTAACCCAAAATAGACAAGATCAAAGACTAGCAAAAATATACTGTCCAAAACAACAGTTAAAATAAGCGGACATACTAAATTGGAGATAAATATCCTGTTTGAAAAGGATTCAAAAATAAAACCAAAAAAATTTTGGATAATCTCATAAAGAAGCATCTACCAGTTCCAGAAAATGAAGATAAAGCTTTTATTGTATTCCCCTTCTTTTCAATTCTTTATATCAACCAAAAACTTAATCAGTCAATCACAGAATCTTTGTCATGTCCATGCTGATACCACATATAAGCTTATATGGCAAGGTTTTCCGTTATTAGTGTTCGGAACAACAGACATGGTTAGAACATTTCATACCTTTGGAGTGGCAGTTTGTGCAAATAAGCGAACTGAAGATTTTCTTTTTGCCTTCAAGGCACTGAGAACTGGGGTGGAAAACATTTTTGGTACAACCATCAATCCTTCGGTACCAATATTTGATGGTGCGCATAGTATAAAAAATGCTTTCAAACAGGTATTTGGTCGTACGGTCACATTAAAGATATGTTATGCTCATATGAAGAAAAAAAGCTGATCAACTTGTGCAACCAAAGGAAAGCATAGTTTTAATCCTGGGAGATATTGATTGTCTTCAATTAAGTAAAAGTCAAGCAATATTCGATAGAGCATCTGTGATGGTTCTATCAAAATGGAAAGAGCAAAAAGAATGTTTACTTTATTTTGAAAGTGAATGGCTACAGGTGAATCGAAATTGGTATAAAGGGGTTGATAAGAAAAGTCCTAACACTAACAATGTTCTATAGGCTTTCAACAGATTAATGAAAGACAGACGAAAATTCTCTAAGAGAACGGCTTCCGCTATCTCGATTCTCTGTGATTCTAAAGGAGTATGTACGTAACTACTTGGTCAGGCAATTATTCATCTAAACTAAAAGAAGTGTAGTTAAAACCGGTTATCAACCTAGCTTTGTGCGCAAAATCTTATCATTGGGTTAAAGCACAAAAAAAGATTATTTGTAATGAGACTCCATCGGGCAAGATTCACCTTATCCCTTCGAAAAGTATGACCAATGTAAACCTGGACGATTTTGAAAAGTTTACAAATCTAGAATTTCATAATTTGATGAATCTAAGACAGTTGCGTTTAGTGTATGGACAGTAAAAATTCCTGACGGCCAAGATGACTGGATTAATGGAGAACGTGATTGTCCGAAATATTTTAAAATGCTGATTTGTAAACACATTGTGGGATTGGCAATACGGTTAAAACTTACCACACCACCTCCTGAAGCAAAATCAATCCCAATTGGGATTAAGAGACATCGTGGAAGACCAACCAAATATAAAAGAGCTCTTTTACTTCAAGAGGTAAATCATAGATTACAATTTCCTTGACGTGTGTACATGACATTTTTCATTTTAGGTAATCTTTCCATCTTCTTACCGAGTTTATTATTTTATTATTGTTACATATTTTGTTTCTTTTCTTTTTTCAATAAATGTTTATTTTGTGCTCATTGGTTTTTTTTATTTAAAAAAATAGAACCATTATGTGGGACATTTGAACGTTATGTATAAGGCATGACTTTTATTGAAACATCATTTTGTCTAGCAGTTAGTACTTTTACGAAATACTAAATAATTTACGAAGCATTAAAGAGAAATTCTATGGATTCATCCAACAAAGACTGTAGTAACTCATTATTGGCAGCATTGAGATAATTCAAATTAAAGAGCTGCTATGCAGATATAAAAGTTAGATAGTGTGACAGGTTTTTCTAATATGCAGTAACCCAAAGTAGACAATATCAAAGACTAGATCGCAAACAAATATAAAAGATATAAAAACTAGAAATAACAATTTTAATTTACAAATTAGGACATTTTTATTTTTGATATAACAATTTGAAAATTAAAAAAACCACTATTATATTATATTTTTAAATTTTTACTTCACATTTTTTAAAATTTTGTTGAGTTTATGCTTAAACAAGTAGGTATTATAAAAGAACAATCAATTCCATAAAGAAAAAGTATTTTTTAGATCGCCTAAATCTATCGGTTTTTGAGTTATTTGCATTTAAAAGATTCAATGTAAAAATTGAAATACAAATCATGTTTCCTGAAACCAAGGAAGATTAAAAAACACAACAATAATCAGAGAGATACTGACATCTTATTCTAAAATTAACTCTAATGTACTAAGAATATGCACTTCGTGCATGATCGACCGGATTCGAACGCGCATGCGCATCTAATTATACACGCCGCAGTGTCACAATTTCTTATCTATCAACCTTAACTATTTTTAACAGAGATGAGTGGCCTAAAGGCCCAGCGCAATCATTCATAAGATTGTCTCTTATGAATGCCTAAGCTTTCACATGCATTTAACATAGAATTCTAATTTACTACTCTGAACAGTTTAATATTAATTTTTATCTATCCTACTATCCTATGATCTAATTCAAAAGCATGGCGAACCACACCTCAAATGAGCCAAATGCTCCTTGAGTCGGATTTTAAGAGATCGTGAAGTGAAACGAATTTGAAGTTTTCGAACCCATAAATTTCCGCTATATTTTGAATTGTCTTCAACTCCTTTTCGAATCTTTCTTTGTTAACAGATTTCTATCAATTTTACAAACTATGATTTTATATATATTGTTTGTAAATTTCGATAGCTGATTATAGTAAATGGTTTTTCTGTTGATTTTTTACTTACTACTTTAGAGTCATTTGTTTTATTGCGCTTATCTGAACTAATTTTATAAATTGGAAAGTGGGTTGCGTTGTATATATGTTAGCGCAATCCCCTTAAACACCCTGTATAGTTGTCAAGTGGTGGCAACTTGGCTACGTCAGGACGTGCGAACTCAGGAAACACAGCAGGAATGTATCGCGCAGCAGTACCGAAGATACGCCGAACCGAAGAGCCGTCGCGATAAATCGTTTGTGTAATAATAGAGTTCTATTCTCTAATATCGACTTTTATTGGGGAAAAATACCCCCTATTTTACCCCAACAATTTACATATATATCATTACGCAATCTGTCGTGCTATCTTGCAGGAATATTTGTTGCTTCAAATTTAAATGTTCTTTTTTTGGCTAAGCAGCTAGCAGAAATAAAATAATGTTTGTGCTGTTATCGAGTTTATGTGTAAAACGAAACAAATCGAACTCTTTCAATTTAACAAACCATTCAAAGGCATAAACTTTTTGTAACTTTGGATACAGTAGACTCCCGCTAAAGTTGCGCTCACCGTACTGGATCGACCTGGGACAAGTAGCTGCTTAAAGTTGCTACTCCCCGTTATCCCTACCATATACTCCTTGCGCAGTTGAGTGGGTTATTCAAAAGTGGCGCTAAAACTAGGAAGTCCAATTCGTTGTTCGAAAATTAGAGCGAGGGAATATCCGCGCAACTTCAAGGATCATATCCTGACAACTTTAACGAGAGGACAACTTTAACGAGCGCAACTTTAGCGGGAGTTGAGTAGTTGATTACAAGAAGTCTTATTTCTGTTACCTATTTTTTTTTAAATAGTATTTCAGATATTTTTGTTTTATTATCTTTTATACGTAATATTAAGGAACACATCCTAGCTAATTATTGATGAACCAATGCATAACCTAAATCTCTGGATAGAGAAACCTAAACTTGGTTAGAAGATTCAATTAATGACTGCATTAGAAACTGCCTAACATGGAAAGTTATTTTTTTAGAAAATCAAACCTCGAAAGTTAAATGTTAACATTTTCTAGAAAGATAGTTATTTCATTCCACGCGGACGAAGTCACGGGTAGCAACTAGATTTAATAATAAATGCAGCATCAAAACTGATTTAAAATAAGGTTCTGCCTTTATAAATGTTGCCACTATAGAGTAACTTATTGCTTCTCAACAGGGATGTCGTTTTGCCAATAACAATATCACATTGCATTGGTCTGAGAGTTACAATACTATATTCAATGTACAGAGACGAATGGCGATAATATTGCTTATTGCTAGTTGCTCATTGCTTCGGTGTGAGAACTGCCTTAATTTTATTAAATTTATAATGCAGTATATTTAGAAAATAATTTAAAAAGAGTTGCGAGACTTTTAAAAATATGCTACAAAAAAAACACATTAGATACAAATATATTACTGAATCTAGCAAACAATGAATTCTACAACAACATTAGATTAGCCTGTATGTGAAAACTAATAAAATTTCTGGGAAACACATTTGCTTAACAGGCAAAAATATGTGCTTACAAATTAGCATAGTCATTTGAATGGTTTAAGACAAATACCACGATTTTACCTGATAAATGCAGTAATTTTGTTATCCTATTTCACAGAGAGAAAATTTCTGATAAGCCGATAAATTTGCGTTAGTATTTCATTTAATACTTTAATTTTAGTTTGTAGCTTTTAAGTTTAAGAACTGGTATAAACCCATGAAGTTAAAATAAATCATTGTTTTATAATTCAATAGACAGTTTTAAATATGATTTTGAATATTCGCAAATATATGTACCTGGCGATTAAAGTAAACGATAACATGCTTAAACAATACAATAATTCTTTGGAGTGATTTGTCATAGCCGTGTTGATTGACCCAAATACCAAATAGGAACAACAAATAAAATTTTCCAACCTTGTCATATAATTTATCACGTTAAGGTAATAATGAATACAAAAATTTTAAAGAAAAAAAAACTGATATTAAATACGTCCAGCTAAGGTTGTTCATCTCTTCTTATCAAGTCAAGTGCATATGTCTTGTCGGTATGACATTATTCGTACAAGTAGAGGGGCATTTACTTAGAAAGTTCTGCCCCCTCTTGCCAACAATTCCAGCATGTTTGATACCTTCATGCAGACTTACAGACTCGCCTTCTAGCCTTCTACACTCTACACCTCATGAATTGAGCTATTACTTCTCGGTATTCGCTCAATTCATACTTTATCGACAACATGACTGTGAGTCGGTCGAATATTAGTTGTGTTCAACTGTGATTTTGCCTATCTGCTGACCTACTACTAACCTATCATATCTACAATCTGGAGTGTAACAAACACTGTGTGCATTCTTCGTCGTCGTTGCGTGTTTGATGTTTGTGTCGCGTACGCGTGAAGAAGAGTGAATGTGATCTCTGACCTGTCGCCAACTGTAGATTAATGTGGTTTATTTATGAATGTTGCAAGAGAACCTTGCCCTTACCTAAACTGTTCGGTGTGCATTCAGAATTTATGCATCGATGGTTCGGGAACTTGCCGCCACCTTATTAAATGGTAAACCTCCCGTTTAGTTTTTTCTTTTGCGGTCGCCTTGTTTTGTAAATAGTTGTGTTCCGGTGACTTATGTTTTATCGTCGCAAATAAAAAAAAAGATGTGTTACTAGTGACATTGCCCATTCTACAATCAGTGGAGGAGTGTTTACTTTTATTATAATTCAACGAAAAAATGCTTAATTGTACAGATTTGGAATGTATTCTCCATCATCATCATTATTATGCCCATTTACACCATTTGAAACATGGAACCCATGTGGAGGATGAAGGTAAGGTGCTTTTATCTAATTGAAAAATTTTATTTAAGTTAATTTGCATTATCTGTTATAGTCTTTTAATTTTCCGGGCGTCAAATTATTTTACTGGCTTATATTTAATATATTACACAAAACCCCTTAACAGCTAATTACGTAAAGCTAGTAAAGGAGGTAGTAAACGGAGTTCTCTGGGATGATAAAATAATTATTTTATCATCCCAGAAACCTCAGTTATAGAAAGAGGAATAATTTTTTTAAAATGCCAAGAATGAAAAAAGTAAAAATTGTCAAGTTTTCGAGAATGGATAAGAAATTCTAAAGAGCAGGAAAGGGCTAAAGGATCACCTTCACTTGCTCCCTTGCTACGTCGATGTATTTGCTAGTAATTAATAATAGGGAATTCTCATAGTTTGAGTTAATAGTTTACAGAGGTTGTTTGTTGATTTGGTTTTATTTTTTCCTTTGCGCGTTCTATTTTAGCTTGGCATTATCTAGTTCCACAGTAAATTTAAGAGATGGCAGAAGGGAAGAGGGCAAATTATTATCAACTTTGTTCTAGTATTTACAGAAAAGCTTTCCACATAATTTTCATAACATTTACGGTTACAGCAATATGTATGGGACATTTTTACTAAGTTGGCTTTTTTAACTTTGGAATCTTCTAAATTATTTCTTTGCAGTCTACAAACATTTTAGAAAAAAAAAAACAAAAATCACATGTCGTTTAATCATACCTAAATGGTGATACTTTTCACATTTAACTCGGCGTGCGACTCGTGAATTTTTTTTAGACTTTCGATAGAAGGGGTATCGGGCACCCCAATTTCAAAATTAGGTTTTAATAATTTCTATAAATATTTAGGACCTACTTATCTATTTTTTGCTAACTTTTGAGTTATTTTTATAAAATGAATCCAAAAAAGTAAATGCAGTATTTATATTTTTGTCAAGGATACATTCAATAACTTAAACATACATTTTTTTCTATTAAATATGCAATGCTTCATAGAGTCTAAGTTTTAAAATACAAAACAAACGTTATTATTTTGTGTTATACGATAGCTGAAATTAGAAATCCTAATCTTTAATCAAAAATAAAATCATTGGTATATGTGAAAAAGTAATTACGTTAGTGTGAATCGAATTTGACTGATTTTCGACTTTTTTTGCAGTATTGTAATGAATTCTCTAGGACATATGAAAGCTACTTCAGGCTTCACATAGGTTTTCTATCTTCTTGATTTCTGTCTCTGTCGCTTTCGACGTAATGTGGCGAATTTTTCTATTTTTCAGATTTCTTGGCGATTTTATAATTTGTATTTCTTACAATATCTGCTATCATTTCTTCATTTATAAAAAGCTGAAAATATTCTATTGGCGTTTTAGCCTTCTTTCCATAAGCCTTCAGCCCTGGCAAATAAGTTACAATATTTTCAGATGTGGTTTTCAACATTTTTATTTGGTGTTTTTTTACTCCATTTCGCTCCATTTTTTCCTATAAGTTATTTTCGTTTTCTTCTGCCTCTTCCATTTCACGATTCTCTTCTTGTGTCTCTCTCTCTCTCTTTACTCCCCGCTTCCTGCTTCCTGGTTAGGATAGTCACTGTTAGTACTAATTTGGTCGATTTCATCATCTCCTTCCAAGCCGTCCTCATAAATAAAAGGTTGGTTAGCCTCGGACTTCCTCTCATAAGGCTAATAGACGATCCTGCTCCTTTTGCCATTCACACATCTTGATAAATAGTTACAAAAGAAAACGTACTATAAATTTACCAAAAAACTTTCAGAAGAAGTAGCTCTTACCTTATTCAGCAGGCGAAAAACCAAAAACGTAACCACAAAAAAGGTTTCAATAACTGACACGTGATATGAGGATATCTTCACACGCTCCAAACTATTTAAAGCGACGTTTTTTCCAGTTAAAGTGTAATAGACTGAGTGCAATTTCTGTATAGGTGCATTAAAAAATGCACAATTGAAAGCTAATGGACTGGGGCAGGAAGCGCAAACTAAATTTTAAGAAAGTTGTGCATGCGTTTTCAGACATTGGGGTTTTTTACACCCCACGTGTCACATGCAGGGTTAAATAATGTAGGGTTTTTTCACTTTTTGGCAAATAATTTTTTCTTGCATTCAATAACTTACCAGATGTTATTGATTCTGCTATTATTATCTCTTGATATTAAAAAAAAATTATACTGAAGTTTAACATTTATTTTATAAATTTAGGGGAGGCCAAATTTCCGAAATTAACTTTTTTTGGCTTTTTTCAATAATTTCGTTTTTTGTTTTTTTTTATTTACTAACTTCTTGATGCTTTTTCGGTATATTTAAATCTTTCAACCAATCTTAAAAATTTCTATTCGATCACTAACTGGTTTAAGGTTTACTATATCATAGAAAATTAAAAAATATGTTTAATTATGTTTAATCGAAATCTTTATTAAATTATTATAAGACTATAAAATAAAAGATATAAGATCTAATACAGAAATACCATAAAGTAGGCGATAAATTATAAAAAAGAAAATATTGGAAAAAACAAAATTTTAACCCTCGCTAAATTTATAAAATAAATTTTTAACTTCAATGTAAAAATTTTCGCATATAAAGGGATCATAGTAGGATCAGAACCAACAACATCTGGTAAGTTATTGAATATAATAAGTAAGAAAAAAATTATATTCCAAAAAGTACAAAAGCCAAAATGGGAAAAATATCGACATTTGGGCAAAGTCGCACGGCATCTGAATTTTTTTTCTAAAATTCTTTTTATACTGCAAATAAATAATTTAAGAGTTTAGAGGATACTCAAATTTAAAAAGCCAACTTGGTAAATAACAGACACCTTAATGGGACATTGTAACTTTCTTTATAATTCTTTTAGTAAATAAGATTTCAAATAAACCTTTTTTGGTTAATTGTTTGCCACTTGACCTTAATTTTTTTTACTTCTTTTGTTTCGTTGCTGTGATAACTAACAATGGATTTTCAAATGACACCCGTATTTTTGATTGCTTTTTTTGGAATTAGCATGTCTTTCTGCATTCGGTGACATCAAATCTTATAAGAGTTAAGCATGCAAAATTTCGAGGAATAATAAAAATTTCCTTATTTTTACCGATTCTCATGCTTGATAATTTACTGTTATCTTTGAACGTGCTTAAGTAACTAAAATGAAATTTGTGTTTTTTATGTTTATTTCTGTTTCATTTTAGCCTGAATTAAATATGTTTAAAAATAACGAACATATTAAGGATGAAAATAAATAAATTATAAACTTGTTATTATTTCTGGAAAATCTTCATATAAAATATAAAAATCTTCTATAAAATTTGAATGTAGAAAGACATGTTGATACCAAAAAAAGCAAACAAAATATTCGGGTGCAATTTGAATATCCAAAATTAGTTACCGCAGCAACGAAAAAAAGCAGAGATAAAATCAAGATCACCATTAACCAGAATAAGTTTGATACATTTTTTTTCTAAACATTTTTTTAAGAAAGTTACATTTAATGTTCCATACATCGCACAGTGGATCAATTTGAGCAATCTCTGGCCAAAATTAAGGACTGATTTTTTCCGACTTAAGGAAAATTGCTTAATAACGATTAATTAGCAAAAAGAAAGCTTATTGTTAAAGGAACAATTGATTATAATTCTCATATAGTTTCCCATTTCATGCTGCTGCCCTTAGAATGAAGGGGTGTTTAAATAAATATCTGCCCAGTGAGATTTCAGTATATTTGCGATTGAAATATAATTTGAAAAATTAGCCTAATCTCATATGGAACATGTTAAGTGTTCTATTGTAGATCAATATTTCATTTTAAAAACTACCATGCGGCTTATGACTTCGAGTTTGTCATCAAATAAAAGGTATCAGACATCCGTGCGGTAAAATTAGCAAAATTAATATATCTGTTTGTTTCATATTTACTTTAACAAACTTTAGCCTTGTCGTATTTTTTTATATTGAATGAAGTATGGACTTCGATGTTCTACAATTTTTGATTCGCGCCTTTTTTTACCATAATAGGTTTAAACATAATGATGCAGATGAGAGAAATTCCCACTTTAGGGGTTAACGACTGATTCAATTTTACTCGTATCATTTAAGACCACTTACTACACTCTATTTTTGCAAAAAAATAATTAGTTTACTAATTTTGTATTACTTTTAGATTTAATTATCTCCGATTTATTTTTTTAACTTAGTTAGAATTTCAACCCCCTGATACTAACCCTAATTTCTTGGTGATAATTTTTTCAATATTTTTTCTGTAATGACCAACTATTATTAAGTAAGTTTCATAATTTTCAAAGTTTTCGCCGAAAATTATTAATTTCGACTCACTGTGCATCGCCGGGCCATGTTATATCTAAAAGAAAATTAGTTATTTTTTTATTTTAACATGATCCCCTTTTTTTTTGACCATTTCACCAGATTAACTATATTGTATCTTAAAACTCTTGTCGCAAGATTTTTTCTTTTAATCTTATACGAAATCCTTTATTTTCCTTCCACGTATTTTTAAAACAAGTTCCCTGAAATAATGAGACATTTTTTATGTAACAACATAAAAAAGCAAAAGAGTACCTTGCATATAATGACATCACATCGAGTACTAATGTAAAATATAATAATGTCGCCGAGGGAGAACTCTCCGCAAATCTCACGCTTCTGGAGGTAGATAGGTACTAACTGTCTATTATTCGTAATTTATCACATTGAGAATCTATATCTACGTCGTAAATTCATAGCCTAAATGACAAAATAAGTTACTTACAACTAACCTAATTGCTCGGTATTGATGACTTTCTACATCAAAGGTCTAAAATGATGAAATGCACGTAGGTCGTCCCTACATAAATGCATAATGTTAGTCGAAAATATCTCGGGGTACGCAAAAAATATGATAAAAATAAAAATATTACCTCCTTAAAACATATATAATAAGCATATGGAAATTTTAGGTCCAATGTTGCAATTGCTAAATGAATGGAAGTTGAAACACTTAAGCACAAATGTAGAGATTAAGAACTTCGAATTTAATTTCAAAAGTTGGCTTATAAAAATGCAGATCGTTAACTTAAACATGAAATGTAAAGATTAAAGGCGAAACAATATCAGAACTTTAAAATATGTACAAATAGTATTTCGCAATTTCGAATTTAGAGTAGAAATGTTGAAAAGTAAATCGAAACGTTAATGTTAAACTCTAAACTTCTAGCTTATAATTTGGAAAAAAGTAAAATTTATTAATATTTTTTTATCGAAAGAAAAGTAAACCCGTTATAGGGAGAAGATCGGAAAAGTAATTGTCGGTTATGTCGATGAATTAGTCAATTTTCATCTCGCCACGAATTTAATGTATCAAATAATTCTTTGATCAGACTTAATTTTGGTAGGTGATATATGAATATCAGCTAATATTTGTTAAGTGGAATTTTCTACCATTAATAAGCTATTAGTTACATTTAATTAGTTTTTAAAATGCAAGTGGACCAAACTTTTAGACTTCATTGTACGGTACGTAATTGATAAAATACCATAAAATCAGCTTAGTATATAAAAAAAATATATTAACGCTAATTATTAAGCACAAACTCTTTATTAATAAAAAATAAAATAACACATATAAAATATGTAATACAAATACTGCAAAAAATGGTAAATTATTATGGGAAAAAAATTTAAACATATTTTAATGAGAAGTTTGGGATTCTTCCTCTACAAGCAGTTGGTCTATATTTGCAGAAATAGACGACACCTTGCATTGCATGCATGACTAATCGCAAAAATTTATAAATATCATGCAATGTTTATAGAATTTTTGGATGTCCATATTATGTATATTCCTGAAGTCAGTGTTGTTTTGTAAATCTATCAATTTCATTTTAGTTCCGAAACTATTTCTATGTTTGTTCAGGGTGATTCGGTCATAATGGCATTAATTTAAAGGAAATATACCGAAAAATGAGTATGCTACGAATTCCTGATAAAAAAAATTTCAGATATAATTACCCTGAAAAAAAAATTTAAAATTATAATTTAAATCCCTTTTTGAGATATCACTGACTTCAGAGCTCCAATGCCCAGATAAATAGAAAGAAGAATAATTTACGGCCGCCCAGTTGGGACTCGGGCGAAACAAACAAAAATTATGTCTAAATGACAATACGAAAAACATTAAATGATCCTGGCGCGGCACCGATGGTTGCGGAAAAGTCGTTGGGTGATTTGCTGTTTTATATGAAAATTGGGTAACAACGAATTGCAGAAGAAAGTTACGTGAAAATAAGAGAAGGTAAAATCGCGAGATGAATGTAAACGTTAATATCAATGCTGCAAATAATAAATTAGATTCGCTGTTGTCGGTGCAAGTATTGAAAGTGGTTAGTATTCGAGAGTAATTTCCCGACGTTTTATTTTTTGTGACTCTATGTGATACGATGGAAATTTTTTAAACCATGTATAATTTACTGACGTATTATCACTTTTTTCATGCGCCCGATGGGTCTAAAATAATTAGGAAAAGAGGCACTCGAGTATTAATGTAAGTACACTGCACCTATTCTGACTGTGGGCTATCGTTGAATTTATTTTTTATAAACAACAACCTAACTGCTAACCAACTTTTATATCCTTCAAAATTATATAAACCAGTGCGTCGTATCGTTATTTATTTTGTAGAATTAATATTTTAGTTTGAGACGTTTGTTTTCGTTTATTTTTTGAATTTGCTTTTTACCGAGTGGAACTGGAGTGAAACTTTTGATGCCACAAAAATATGGTTCGTTTGCACCCAATAACTACATCTCCAGTTGCTTCGCCTCGGCGACACAACAGTCGCGCTACAAAAGTTGCTCGTGCCCTAAAAAACAACTCTGCGACTCTTACATTCCTGCTTGACATTGCTGGTGCTTCATCGGTCGCTATAACCTACATTTTTCCAATCTAAATTCTCCAGCAACAATTTCAGCTTATTGTAAATTTCCTTAGTTGTAGTTTTTTTCATTGATCGCATTGGCCCAGCTAGGGGAGGGGGCAAGGGGGGACTATGCCCACCCTGCAAAGCTCATTACTCACGCTAGAAAAATCGACATTACTTATACATTTTTTATTCTTGTCATTTGGAGGAAAAGAACAAAACTATTTCTCGTAAAATTATTTTATCATTTCTGAAAACTTCCGCTTACCAAATGGCAAGAAAATGTATGTTTGTGTAAGTTTAAAATGAAAATTTATTTGATCTTTAATCGGACTATCGATATTTAAGCTTTGTGGTAGCTCCCCCTAGGTTACCGGTTTCCTTTCTCTTAGGAAATAACCCTACATACGTCAAACATCAGTGAATCTAGTTCTTCAATTGAAGATCATTTAAATGATTTAATTCTTTTACCGTAAAGTTGCAATAATGTTTGCGGGCAAGTCTACTTCTTCCTTAATCATTTCATCATTAACAAACGATTTAATTGTTTTGGCTAAAATTTGATCGACAGTATAACTGTATAGCTTTTACTCCCAAATTCGATGAAAAACGTAAAGCTTTAATATAAATATATTTTATCGTTCTTTAAACTTTTTTCTAATTGATTCAGTTTATCTTTCTGCATTTGACTTTGGTTATTTTTATAGATTGTTCCATGCTTCGTGTCATAATTCCGTTTAATATCATATCCTTTTAACATGGATACTAAATCCGAACATATAAGGCAAATAGCTTTGTCTTCATTACAAGAGTAAAAAAAATAATTCAATTTCCACTTTCCATGAAAACTTATATTTTCATCTCCAACTTTTGTTTTTTTTTTGTTTGTTTCGACTACATCTTTTTAAGTATAAAAATGGACAATGCTTATATAAGAACTTATAAAGAAATTAATTCTCGGAGATGTTTCACTTCGAAAATGTTGCCTATTTTTTCAATACAATGATACACTAACAAGTTATAACCATAGTCAACATATTTCATCAAATATATCAAGCCGTAAAGCTTGGACAAGCTGCGCGAAAATGTGACACGGACTTCGTCTTGCTCAACGATAACGCGATAACGGGCGGTAGCCCGATGATAAGCGCCTTGGATTCTCACGTTGCAGGCCAGAGTTCGCTCCCCGGTCGCCGATCATGCCTTTTAACGTTGCCATGTAGGTGACGCGACATTACCATGTTGGTGATGTGACATTAGCATATTGTTAAGGTCGCAGTTTCTTGGTGGCGCGCACCCATAAGATCTTCCCTACCAAAAACCACTTTAAGCTCCTAAAGAAATTCTCACTTCAAAAAAAAATGGGCAGGTATGGAGACTGCCGAAGTGAAAACTTAAAAATATAATAACAAATTTCAAGATATTTCATAAAACATTTTACAGCCACAGATGTAATGTTGACATTTCAAACTTAATTAAACTTTGAAAGAAACATATTTCATACTACCAGGGGCCTGTAACACAAACCTTACAAGTCCTACAATTGTAAGAAATTATTCTACACTTGTAGTTATTCCTTAACACAACGCAACTTGTTAATACCAATGCGGCGCCAGTAATTACGGAAAAAATATCACACATATAAGGAGATTTTGCAGCACAAAGCTAGCACTTCTTCTACTTTTATGTTACAGCATACATTTAAAAGTGTAGATTTATCTATTTTAGAGTTCGTATGTATCGTATTTATTGTTAAATATAGTTTATAAATTGTTATGGCTAGATATGTATGAATCAGTATAAATACCGTTTAATATTTAAGCAATGTGAATACGACGAATAAATAATTTCAAAACAAAAAACAATCTTGCCAAAATTGTTAACGGCTCTCCTTGTGATAAACAAAATCTCTATCTTGACAGACTAGGCACGAAATAAATAATATTTTATTTATTTTGTGGCCTAATGATATTAATGGGCATTTGCTTTTATAAAAATAAAGAACTCAGAGCTTTCCAATGCTCTCAACGTGCTTCTGCTGCATTGTTTTCTTATAGATTAGCTCATACATTTGTATCATATTACCTATACGTACAAGTCCTACATAATTCGGTAACACAACGCAATTCGCTACAATTGTAGAAACTCCGCGATTCTTTACATATGTAGCCTACACATGAAACAAGTTATATCATCGGGAAAGCGAGCTTCGCTGACTGATTTATTTTTCTTCTTTAGAGAAAATAAATGTTTATTCAGAAAATCATGTCTAGATATTAAACAATTATTACTATTTTATTATTTCCAGAAAAACGATTTAGGTATCATTTTCGTGATCAAATTTAATCAAAATGTGAGTTATATTTTTTATTATCCTTAATTAGTAGTAAGGTTTATACTTTTATAATAATACAATAAATGATTTCAGTTAGGTTTTCAATTTTTTTTTTAAATTTTTTCAATTCAGGATCGAAAGATCGCAGTATGGGATTTAGATTTTGCTTAGGAGTAATAATGTTATTTATATCAAGCAAAATTTATTGGTCGCAAACGAGACTGATGTTTACGCTAATGGTTTCGGGCTGCAAAATCAGACATAGGCGATTACGGCGCAAATTAGATATGTCCATAAATATGCGTGCACAGGATAAACTTTTTTAAACAGTGTAAAAAAAAGTTTTTTTTTTATATATTTCAATTTTTAATTTATAAGTATTTCTTCTTCGTTGTTCCCTTTCGATTTATGTACTGCTGACGAGCTCAAATGAGGGCGAAACATCTATGTCCAGTGCTACAAACTTTTTTTATATTTTTTATATTTTTATATTTCCACAATTTATAAAACAATTTTTTTTTCATATCTAAGTTTGGTCTTCTATATTTTATTTTTTTCCTATTCTATGTAAAATAAACTAACCAATTTTTGTCAACTGACATGAGGTGACGTTTTAAATAAATTTAGCTATTACGCAGTCATATTTCAAATAATGTTTTAGAATATTGTCAATATTCACTAATAAAAATTTAAATATTTTCAAACTGTCGCAGAAATGTTAAATAAAATTAAAAAACGTGTTTATGAAATGAGTTCCTGTTTTGAAAAAAAGCAGTAGCGTACCATTTATTTTGTTAAAAATGGCCATGCTAGTGCGGACGCCACTGATGGAAGTAGCACATATATTTTCCTTGCGAAAAGTATTTCTTTATGCCTAGTAAAAAAAATCAGAATATTCCGATAATTTGAGTTTAGGTATGTATTGCCCAATGTTTGTAATCTCACGCTAACCTTTTCTTGCCTCTAATCAAACATACAAACATATTATTAAAAAGCTGTTTTAAAGATCAAAAAAACCGTTCCTGACGAAGCATCCTACGATAGAGGTCGAAACGTCAATCACTTTATATTGTTTTCCAATAAATCTTGTGCGAAAAAACAAATGTTTTAATCAGTTAATTGCAAAAAATATATAATATCCTTAAAAAATGCTGATTTCGAATGTTTATCAAAATGATATCCATTTATATCGTCTTTCAGGCCCAAAAAAATGCTAGTTGTCAAGTTTTATTGAAATCAACAATGCCGTTTGGGAGATAAAATAATTATGCCTGAAGAATCAAGATGGCCCTGAAAAATAGTGATCCCAAATTTTTACCAAAAAGCCAAGTGCCTATATTATCTTTTTAAAGCAAAAATAACCCATATACTAAATTTCATTGAAATCTTTAAAGCCGTTTTGGAGAAAAGTACTATTTACCTAAGGTTGAAGACTTGTAAAACATTACCTACACTTGTAGAATATACTGCAAAATATGCATACAAGTGAAGGCGTTGTGTTACAGAATCCGTTTACATATGTGATATTTCTTCAGTAATTACTGACGCCGCACATGTAATTACAAGTTGGGTGGTGTTACAGAATGAATACAAGTATAGATAATTTCCTAGAGTTTTGTAGGATTTGTACAATCTGCATTACGTTCCGCAGCTCCTCCGATGATTTTGGGATATTTTGTACAAATATCATTAATTCAAGCAAAGTAAACATGACGAATAATTTCAAACTTCGAAACAAAAAACGAACTTATTGTTAGTGAAGGTGCCAGTGACTCTCCTTGTGATAAATAAAATCGTTGCATTTGACTCTCTAGAATAATAGACATTTGTTTTTATAGCTTTATAGTACAAAAATAAAGAACTGAGGGTTCCCAATATTTTTGCCAGCACATACGTGCATGGATGGTATTGTTTTCTTTATCACATATTTGTTTCCTATCATATTACGAGACAAGGTTCATGGAATTTCTACAAGCGTAGCAATTTGCGTTGTGTTAACCGAATTATGGAATTAGGAATTGTAGGTACAGGCAAATTGCTTGTAACTTGTAGACTTGTTACAATTGTAAGTTTGTGTTACAGGCCCCAGGCGGAAACTGACATTTACCCGCCCAGGTGGAAAGTAAGTACTTTCGTCGCCGGCGTCGAATTAGCCGGTGCCGGATAATCCGGTACCGGATTAGTGGGTGTCGGATTATCCGGATGTCGGATTATCAGAGTGTTGGACAGGTTTTACGAAATGTCATTAAATGTCCAGAACGGCGCAGTGGTAGAGCAATCGACTAGTAGTTCAAATCTCGTTTTTTGGTAACGCAAAACCTATACAGGTGTATTATATATATAGCAAATCCAGGAATTTAGCCCCTATTTTTGTCGCTTAAGGCGTCTAAAAAATTTTTACTTAAAAAAAAAACAGGATCGTTAACCCATCTTAAAAAACTAGATTTACATTTCCATTGTATAGTTTTACGGAAAAAGAGACGCAATATTATACTCTGATATGCAAGACTTGTGATCATATGTGTGGTTTGCATTGATACCGGTCATGGCATTTCTGTTCACCGCCTGATTGGTTTCGAATCCTTGAATTTTAACTGTAAGACTGTACTTTACCTTGCTTAAATCTTTAGTATGTTTTCCATATTCGGTGGAACATTTAATACCGCCGATCCTTCACAGCATTCACTAAAATTCGTTTCGAGACGGGTTTGAGGAAGAAGGAAGTCATTTTTTACAGTTGCGGGAGCAAATAATCGTAATTTTACAAATTATATACTCATCGTCTTAATGATTTACATTGTAATTTAGCTCACTACTTTGTTTAATTCAGACATTTAACTGTACTACTTTTACTTTTTTTGTTATGTATACAACTTAGTAGTTGTATTCCTTAATTGGAAATTAAATTAATTGAGTTGATGGTCACAAAATTAAATTACGCGTGCTAATTTATATAAGGAGAATATTATTGTTGATGGCTTTGTATGTAATTGAAAACATTACTGACCTTACTGAGTCATACCTCAAATACAAGGTAAATTTATCATCTTCATTTACTAGTGCACTAGTAATGAAAGATCTACTGGTCCATTGAGTTATTTAATATCTAACTTTATTGTACCTAACAGATTAATGGCACCTTAGCATCTGACTATGATTGCTTTAAAATCAAAATTTGAAAGAATATTTGCTCTGTCCTTGGCAAAGATACACGTGCTGCATGTGTAGTGAATGGTGAAGTTTTCAAAACCTTATAATCAATGTTCCAAATAATTTGCAAAGGTCACACTACTTTAATCAATGAAACTAGACAGAAAAAAGGACAGATGTTGTTCTTTGGTACTAACAAGAATCTTTTCAAGGGTACCTAAATCATTCAAGCAAGTGAATGCCATTTTACTAATTAAATAATTATTAGGATGCAAATGCGAAGAATCAATATTTCTATTATGTTTAAATAATACATTTTAACAAATGATTGAAGACTTTCTACTTTCACTATTGTTAATATCATAAAATATGACAGTTTTAATCGTCTAAGCACATAACTCGAGAAGGTAAACTTGATTGTTTTTATTGATAAAATTCCTCTCACGAGATTGATGTACTCCAAAATGTAAATAGTTTAAAAATAGGTCAACATCAACTATTGCTTGCATTACTGATATACATATGTAAAAAAATAATGGAAACATTAGTTCATCAAACCTGTAAATTATTTTAATATTATCTTTAAATAATTTTGTTCTGTCTTAATAAATAGAAAAAAAAAACATTTCTTCGTTTACATAGGAATATAATTAGATCGGAATCTAAATACCGATCAAAATCAAGCATAATACCGCCAATAGAAACATCACGTGAAAACGTTCTTGAAGGTTAATGATTTGGCCAAGTAATAAGTGACAATAAGGATACGTTAAATTACACACAATTGGCGCACCAATCATCTAATAACAAAGGATCTGCAATAAACTTAAGTAAGTTAGAGCACGCATCTCTACCACAATCCGCAAGGCCTGGAAAATTTCTACTAGATGGGTATACGAATGAGAATGATACTGAATTATTTGATTCCTCACAAAAACCGACCAACTGGATGGTCGAAAACAAATTGCGTTTAAAATCTATACTCCGTAATATGCAGTGCAATTCCAGTTATCTGGATTATTTTGAGACCGAACCTGATTCGTATTATCCGAATAATTCGATAATGATGAAAAACAAGTAATTTCTTTAAAAAAGACGCAAAAT
The DNA here is from genome assembly GCA_028583605.1 of Dastarcus helophoroides. Taxonomy (NCBI): domain Eukaryota; kingdom Metazoa; phylum Arthropoda; class Insecta; order Coleoptera; family Bothrideridae; genus Dastarcus; species Dastarcus helophoroides. The sequence continues at coordinate 22,775,939 of CM053329.1, read as the reverse complement.
AATTTTTCACAATTATTTACAGTGTGTTATATTCGGCTAAAAATTTTTCTTTTCACAAATAATTGGCTCTGAATACAGTCCCACAAGATATTTATTTTCTGATGTCTTCATCACTTCTCTCAACGAACTTCCATCTTCATTCTTAAAATTAGATGAAAGTTTAAAATCAAAGCTACGTTTTTTAATGTCCGAAATTATGGTTTTATAAAATAGTATTTTTTATATCGATTCGGGATAGAAGATATCTTTATTAAATGCTGATCTAAAATCCGATTAATTTTAATGCCTCAACAACGCAGCTGTTGTTTTTCCAAGACGACTTCTAGAGACAATGTAGTTATCCTCTTCCTTATCGGCTCTATTCTCTATTCTATGCTATGAGCAAATAACAAGCATAATATGTTTTTATGTGGAAGGTCTATGTTACCAAAAACACCTCTTAAATGCCGAGGACTCCTTATTGAACTAATTTTTCTTAAAGTCCAAGTTAAACTAACCCTAGAGCAGTGTTAATATCTCTGGAACTCAGTCCCTAAACACTGGTTCTTTCGAATTCTGTTTAATGAAAGACAATTCGTCTATTTCATGATAAAATTTTGACTCAGACCTTTAGACATTGGAGCACAAGTGAGTGGTTAGCGACTTGTGCCTTCCCTTTCCATTGAAGATGCTCGTAAGACCTAGAGGCTGTGATACTCCTAAGATCAGTCGTAAAGAGCAAATTTCGGTGCAGTCCAGCTTTACAGAGTGAAAACTTCTGTCTGTGGAGTCTTTTGCTTCTAAATTCTAGAACCCATTACTGAAAGCGTTTGCCCAGAGATTGAACTTATGCGCATTTAAAACAAAAGTTAATTGCCATCTGTATTTTTATTTCCATTTCCTTCTGGCATGGTCATAATAGTTTTTTATTTCACGTGGAACATATTTAAAAAAAGTTTAAATTTTAACGAAAGTAGCTAGCTTATAACGAACTCGTTTATTACGAACTTTTGATTATAACGAACCAATCTACTTTGAACAAGTTAATTAGAACTGTCTTTTTGATTTTGTATATTTTCCTTCTGTATTTGCTTTGGAAATCTATCAGACTTTTAATCTGATCTCATTAGATTCATTTCAGTTTGTTTTAATACCTTCATATAAAAATTATATTCTTTTATTCTGTTTCCGGAATATTGTTGCTTTTATAAAGGAAGAAAACTTTTGTTATTATATTTCACAAATAATTATAAATAATTAACAACACATTATATTAATTATACTGTAATTATTTTATTAGAAGGCCACCCCCACTAACAGTTGATAAAGAAAATAGTAGTAAGTACATTCGCAAATTTTACCGACAACCCTGGACTGTGGATTTAGGTTGACAGACAAATAGGTTTCCTAAAAATGTTTACGCTTTCAACGTTATTAAGAAAAAAATTAATTGAAAGTTTGTCTTATAACATTTTTTCGTAGATTTTTGGGATTTATTACTCCGTGTTTTACCTAAGAACTTTGGCAGCGGAAGTGATTTTTTCAAAATTACTGACATGACACAGTCAGTGAGAGATGCGAAAAAATGTCAAGGGATAGCAATGCTTTATTCAAAAATGGTATTTTGTTTGACTGGAAGTACCATTTTTGTTCTAAATTATTGTAATATCACGGGTTATCAGTAACTCCGCCACTAGCTGAGAGAGAATCTCAATTTCTTATGGTCCTTTATCCACATACATGTGTGCAAAATTTGGTTTAAATCGGTTGAAAACTGGAAATGAAAAAATAAAATCTATTTTTTGCTTAACACATTGTAACGTTTTTATTAAGAGTTTTCGCATACATGTTGATACGACACTTTTTGCTTAACATTATTTTTTATTTTACCTGCTTTACTTAAGACACAAAAAAATAGGAATATCCTGTAGAATGAATGGATTTCACCAATGAACAATTGTTTTCTTTTGGTATTTACACTCGTGGATGAAATTCTGATTGATGTGCGTTAAATGACGGAAAACCTTGAAATTTTACTCCTCCTAGCCGCCCTAAATAAAAAATGCCTAAGGTCGACAGGTATATAAACCTAATATATTAATAACATGGTTTAATATCTTATATCGCAATAAATTAAGTAGAATAAACATTGATCCACGAAGTTGATTCCAGAAATTACAAGATACCGTTAATTAGTTTGCTTGCAAGATATTTGCGTTCATTTCTTGCACGAGCGCGGGCATTTCTCGAACCTTGGCAAACCCACTATGATGGAGATATTTAATGTTTATACAAGAATACGGACAAGTGTTCAAAACCAATAATAATTAATTCTCGAATATTAGGCATACTGAAAAATTTACGGAGTTCGATCGCTCAGTGGCGAATTAAATGTACAAAGCGCCCTAGGCAATTATTGTTCAGCGCCACTTTTTTTTTGATGACTAAAAAAAAAAGGTTTTGCTATATTGAGGACGCCCCCTTGTATCCCAGCGCTCCTATGAATTTATCTGGTTTGCCTTATGGATAATCGGCCCACTGATGTTTTGTTCAAGGTTTAATTTTGGTGGAACGGACTGGTCCTTGGTTATCTTCAAAACTTGAAATACAAATCTTGTCCCCTGAAACCAAGAAAGATTAAAAATCACAACAGAAGTGGCTCTAACGCGTTTCGATAGCTAAGATTTCATCTTCAGAGAGATACTAATACCTAATCCTAAAATTAACCCTTATATACTAAGAATATTCACTTTGTGCATGATCGACCGTACCCGAACGCGCATGCCCATCTAATTATACAATTTCTTATCTATCAACTTTAACTATTTTTAACAGAGATGAATGACCTAGAGGCCCAGCGCAACTATTCATAAGGTTGTCTCTAGCCTTATGGATAGCTAAGCTTTCACAAGCATTTAACACAGAATTCTCATTTACTACTCTTAATAGTTTAAGATTATTATCTATTTTATGATCTAATTCAAAAGCATGTCGAGCCACACTTGACTTCTCAGTTCTTCCGTACCTCAAATGAGCCAAATGGTCCTTCAGTCGGATTTTAAGAGATCGTCTAGTCTACCCAACGTACTTTTGAGGACAATCTTTACATGAAATTTGGTAAATACTGGACTTGTCCGGTTTTTTTTTAAGTTTAATCCACTCGCAAAGGGTAACCCCATTATGCTTTCAAAGCACTGCAAGTATGATGCGGAAACAAAGATAGATGGCGATGAAACGCCTTCTTAAACAAGTATAGGTTGTAATTTTTGGGGAAAATTCCTTTCGGTAACAAGTTTCATAACTTGGAAGTTCTACAGAAAAAAAGAGTCCCCTTAGACAGAAGTCCTCACTGTGTCAAGCTGGACCGCACAGGAATTTGCTGTCTCTGACTGTTTAGTACTCCTCAAGAATCTTGCCCTTGGGGGGATCAATCCTATTAGTTGCTGCGAGCATCTTCCATGATAGTACTTGTAGAAAAGAGACAAATCACCAACCATACGTCTGTGCTCTAGTGTTTCGAGAGAATCGGTCCGACTCTCGTCATCAATTAGGCGAATCGCTCTACCTTTGAATTGAATCCAAGAGAGCTAAAGTGTGTTTTGGGGCTGAACTCCAGAGAACAGTATTCTAGTGTTGGCCTAACTTGAGCTTTGTATAGTGTTAATAGCTGATGAGATGTGAAGTATTTTTTAGCTCTAAAAAGAAAGCCTATCTTCTGAGAGGCTGATTTGGCAATGGCGCGCACATGATCGTTCCAAGAGAAGTTAGTGCTGGCATTCACTCCTAGGATAGATAGATATGAATAACATATGCCAGTACATCGCTAGTGCAACGTTATTGCCTAAAACCGCATTGCCTGTCGGAGATGATTCTATTTTCCTCCAGATATTTGAGAATCTCGATGTTGATAATCTTTTCCATCACTTTAGATATAACGGGTAACAAAGATATAGGACGATAGTTGTTAGCTAGATTCCTTTTTTCCTTTTTAGGGATAGGCTGCACTCTAGCAGATTTCCAGATGTTAGGGAATACGCCTTTGTTGTAAGAGTGTGAACAATTTGCTTAGGATAGGAGTCAACTCTGGGACGCACTTCTTAAGAACAATAGCGGGAATGCCATCAAGGCCACAAGCTTTCAAGGTGTAGAGTTCAAGGAGAATCTTCCTGATTGTGCGTTGTCTGAAAACAACTTCAGGCATCGAAGTGCCAACCTTAGGAAGAATAGGTGGTTCTTCGTTTCGAGAATCAAGATTGGAATTTTTGGCAAACATTAAGGCTAACATGTTAGCCTTTTCCTTGGAGGTACTAGCAATATTGCTATTTTCATTTAGTAAAGGTGGAAAATTTGAAGATGTAAAATTTTTTCCAATCGACTTTGCAAATTCCCAAAAGAACTTGGAACCGTTCGGGAAGTCTCTGGCGCATTTTACGATCGAAATCACCTTTTGCCTCGTCAATAACCTGTTTACAAGAATTTCGTGCATATACAAATATGGTCAAAGTCTCGACTGAGGGATTATTTCGCCAACGACGATATGCGCGATTTTTGCAGGAGACGGCCCGAGCACATTTTTTACTGAACCAAGATTTACTGGAGGCAGACTTCTTTCGGGAGTGGGGAATTAAGCATTTCATACCAATCATGATAGTTTCCGTGATGGATTCGGCGACTAAGGAAGGGTTGTCTAAGTTAAAGCAGACTTCCTGCCATGGGAAAGATGCAAAGAAGTCTCTTAATTCTTCAAGTTTGCAGAGTTAAAGTGCCAAACCCTATGGGATTGCGTCTGGAAAGGAGGTGATATATAAAGCGAGCGAGAGGCTGCTACAAGCTTGTGATCCGAATTTCCAAGCGGTGATACCACAGAGATTTTATACGAATTCGGTGAATTTGTAAGGAAAAGGTCGATTAGATTAGCTTGATGGGTATCTACATCAGGAATTCTTGTGGGTTCCTCAACTAATTGCGATAGTCCACAAGTGATGGCGAAAGCCTCTGCCATCCTTCCCGCGTCGTCAGTTAGGGAAGAAAACCTTAACCAGGGGATGTTGTGTACGTTGAAGTCACCGAGAAAGACAACCTCAGCTTTTGGATAATTCGTCTGTAGGTGATCAAAGGTTACGGAGAAATAAGAGAAAAGCTGTCTGTATGAGGGATCGTTTGGAGACAAATAAAGTGAACAAATGAATATTACTTCGTTTTTGGAGCAGATTTTCAGCCAAATCACATCATGATCAGCAGATTCCAGTGCTTCTTCTCGTTGACAGGACAGGTCGCTTCGCGTAAAAGCACAAATTTCCCTCTTGTGTCGAAATTTTGTGTGCAAGTCGTAGTTAGGGCAAAACAAATGGACTGAATTGATGGATGGGGAGACTTGGGTTTCTGTCAGAGACAGCACATGGGGTCTTTTATTTTGAAGGTGTTGATGAACCGAGTTTAGATTTAAGTTTAGACCCCGAATGTTACAGAATTTAATTTTGAATGAATTGTTTGAAAGAAACTTGGCCCGTGGTACATTAAAATTTTCCGTCGATTTTGGATTCCCTCGTACACCCTCCACCCGAACATCCGAACGGGAGGGTAGTTTACGTCCGGAATTTTTTGCACGAAGAGAATCTATCATCATTGTTTTTAATAATTATAAGAAAAAATCAGAGTAGACGAAAAAAGGAAATAAGGAAAAGGACAGGATGAGGAAAGAAGAACAGCAGAAACCGACTCACGTGTCAGAGGCGCAAACATGATGTAAGCATCATTTCACCGCCTCCTAGTGATACATGGGGTGGTACTACCTCGGACGACTGAAAGTTTCAGTCTACCACCTTCAGTCGGATTTTAAAAGATCGGCTAGTCTTCCCGACGTACTTTTGAGGACAATCTTTACATGAAATTTGGTATATACCGGACTTGTCCGTTTGCTTTACTTTATCGAAACGCGTTGGAGCAACTTCTCTTGTGTTTTTTAATCTTTTGGTTTCAGGGGACAAGATTTGTATTTCAATATTTCAAGGTTTAATTGTTCTGCCGAAGTAAATTAATGTATCCTTTTTATTCGGTGTTTTCATTGTGAGTTAACATTTTATCCTCAGATATTGGTTAAAATGATAGAAATAGCAAAAATCCGTGAAGAAATGTGACCTATAGCGAGTGACCTATAGTGACCTATATACAGGCATTCCTACAGACTGACAGTCATTTTTTAATGCCGAATTTTGGAGCTAATTGTCATTTAAAAGTTTAGTAAACCGTCTATTGAAAGCTCTTCTCTATCCAAGAAGCCATATTACAGCTTATTTGGTCCAAAATTGTCTGAGATATAGTCATTTTTAGGCATTTCTCCATAATAGAGCCAACGGTCGTGGTGTTCAATATATTCTGACTTAAAAAGGTTACATCTAAATCAATATTATTTAAGCATAGGTCAAGCTTTTTAATAAAAACTTCTATATTGTTGTAACTGTAACAAATAAGAGTAATATGTCTGCTATCCTTTATATTGACAAACTATATTTATCAGTGGAGATATGGCACCTCAATAGATAACTTTAGCAAGCTGTAATTGCTTCAGAAGTGTTCTCTTATTATATGAGTGGTGAATTTTTAAATGTATTTCAATTTCCATTTAAAGTTCAAATAATCATCATAGAACAGCTTATTTTGAAAGATATTTTATGATACATATAAAAATATGAGAGCAGATTTTTATGGATTGAACTCACCCATTTAGTTCACTACTTCGAAGGTACTTCACAATTTGTGCACTCTAATTTAAAATTACATCTAAATAATTTCTTTGTACATACTAATTTGAAATGACGTCAATCTGTATTCATAGGGGTTATTCCCGGTGAAGAACACAATAAATTTGTATTAAATATGGATAAACACTTTCGTTTTTATATATGATATTTGACCCATTTGGTTTCCTCTTATTTATAGTTAAATCGTGCTTTTTACACTTGCCGCCTGGTTTTGTACGGTTACCTTGTTAAAACATAACAATAGTTTAAGGCAATTAAAATAATTTGATAGTCTGCCAACTTCTGAATCCCGGGGCATTAAGGTAATTAAAATAATACTACTGTCTGCCCATATGTCAATCCTGAGGCGAGAGCTTTCTTTTAACATCCGAAAAGCCCGGAAATGAAAGTGTAATTGCTATGCACAAACATTTTAATGGTTTCGTGAAATCTACTTGAGAATTTTGCGTAATTAGGGAATTTTATTAGCTGCGGAATTTGTTCTCGTCCTCTCTCATGTCAAGGTTGGTAGGGATTTAAAAGAAGTCAAGAATTTTTTGTCTGATAAAAGGATAAATCGCCTGCAATTTAAGCTTTTTTTTATTTTTTTAATAGGTTTACAGAAAATCATCATTGAAACAACACTTCGCGATTCGCGATATAAGATAATAGCTAGAATACAGACCCATTTACATTTCAGCATCAGAAATAAGACCTATTATTTTCTGTTCATGGCTGATTTTAAAAAAAACTGGCCACTCATGGAGATTGCCGAGGGAAGTGAAAACTTAAAACTAGCCGATTGGCGAGTGTGCCATTCTTGACAAGAATATGTATCGTTTATCCTTACCAATTTAACTGATAATTAAAACTATGAATTTAAACATGACCATGTTCTGTTAATAGTAGGGAAGGTAGCCTAATTTGGACCATCGCCTAATTTGGACCACTATGATAACCAAAGATGGCTAAAGGTTTTGCAATTTCGGATAGGAATCTTGCTATACGTAGATGTAGACGAGTAGACTAAGTAAAAAATTAGTTATTTCGAAGTAATAATGAAAGCCATTAATACGTCTAACCGCAAGTAATTACTGGTCTTTTTGTATCATCTCAAAGCTTCGTTATTTATCTACAATTTAAAGTTAAAATATAAAAGGTTACGTTAGACTTCGGTTTCTGAACAATATCAAACATTATTAAATATGCAAGTTGCCCAAGTTAGACCGAAAATAGTTGCCTAAATTCGATCGGTCCAATTTTGGCAAATTTGGCATTTTTTATAAGCAAATTAAAATAGAAATAGGAATATTTTGGAGCTACAATGTCAAAAAGAGGACACCATGGACTCTGGTATAGGAATGATTTGCTTTTAGCTCTTGCCGCATTCAAAAATATATATTTTTACAAATGACCAATTTGCACCAGCTGATGTTTTGCAGACTTCTGGAAACAACTTGTAGCAGTGATGAAGATGTAGATAGCAGTGATTGCACAGCGCAGAGCAAGAACAAATGATTTAAGAAATGTTTTAAAAAAATATCATCGCAAGAAAAGAAAAATCCATAACCATATGCCCCTTCATCTTGTCGCAGTGCACAAATACCCCAGAAAAGCAATGGAAATATCCAATAGCCTTATTAAAAAGAAATAAATAAAAAATAAGTTAACCAAATTGGTGAATATAGTTTTGTGTATTGTGTGAAGAAACCAAGAAAGAGGAAATGGTACTGTAACAAAATGTAGTTATAAAATTTAGTTAGAAATTTTCTAGAAAATTTGATAAGGGGAAGCGGCCGCGATGATGAATCAAGCGGCAGATAAGCGCTCCAGAAATTTCGGCAAATGATAAGTCTTATCTGCTCGTTCCTTCAAGAACCCAAAACGGGATCTATAAATAGGCGGTCCGGTCAGCTTTTTCTCGGTCAGTTAGGAGTCAATAAATAAGTTAGTGAGTTAATTAGTTGATTAGTTAAGTGAATTGCCATTGTAGTGTGCTGAATTCAGTTTTGACACAAAGTAGTTACAATTCACTCAATATTAATCTTAGAACGGATAACGCGCAACAATACAATGCATGAAATGCCACACTTGGATACATAATCGATGTGCTGGAGTTAGTGCTAAAGTAAAAATATTCTTTTGTTGCACTTAAAAAAGCTAATGGTTCAATTTAGGAAATTAGCGGTGACATTTAGGAAACCGGTGACACGATTTTTTTTAATTTAAATTTTACTCTTTAAAAATGTTTTCGAAATTCAATAAATGCTATTATCTGGAGGTTATACCTAGTAAGTTTCTTTTCTACTGCCCAATTTTTATTGACGCCTCTTATGTGACTCTATATACTGAAACATATAAAATTGGTCCAAATTAGGCTACCTTCCCTTATACGAATTTTTATGGTCTATGTAATGTAGTTCGAACCCACTCTAATAAGTAAGTCAGAATATTGGAAATATTTGAAAATAAATTCCGTCAAACTGACGTACTTGTTGTATATTTGTGGTTTTGGTGCTCTGTACCAGGGTAAATCAAATATGAACCGGAATTTCTATTATGTCGCCATGAGGGCGTGGGGAGTGTGCACCTACTTTTAGTCATGTTAGGTGCGGATATCACTTGACTTCCTGCGTTCAGGCGAATTCCGTTCTCGCCGTTTGTCAATTGTAAATACAATGAGTGAGCAAGAGGTTCACCCGCACCTTGCGCACCTTATTATTATTAAATTTCTTATCGTTGCGGACAAGATTAACGGCGTTCAACGCCTTTTGGAATGTGATCGCCGTTTAATGGTTAATGCTGCTTTTGTTAGTATTGCCAGCTATTGGGTGAAGCAAAACGTGCATCTCGGCGGAAGAGGCGCGAATTTTCGGGCAAAAATGTGATTTTGCTTCATGACAATACGCGCACCCACCCAGGAAATCTGGCACATCAAAAATTAGAGGAAATGCACTGGGCAACATTAGAACACCCTTCTTATAGTACCGTCTTATCACCATGTGATTATCATATGTTTGGGCCACTGAAAGAAGCTCTAGAAGGTGAGCGATTCCATGATGATGCTGTTATTGAGACATTTGTTTGAAATTGGCTGCAAACACGCGTCCCTTCTTTTTATGATGATGGCATTAAAAAACTCCTAGTCCGTTGGGAAAAATGTATAACAAAATCAGGAGATTATGTAGAAAAATAATTAATAACTTTCATATATGTATCTTGCACCCATAAAAAACAAATTCTGTTTTATATTTGATTTACTCTCGTCTTTATGTGGAAACGAATCTGATATTTATTGATAAAATCAAATACCGTCAAATGCACTTTGCACTCTTTTTATTTATTGCGTGTAATATTCAACATCAAATTAGTATTGTCATGCGGTCACCTCTGGAGCACAGGCCTATCACATTTTTCGTTTTATTTTTAATACCAACATATCTACTTTTGGTTATAAAATAGTACATTTTGTAAGAAAGAAGAAAATATTTTAAATGGGTGATTCTCGCGTTAGTCAATAAATTACATCCCAAACATTCAAAAAATTGCAAATGAAAATACGAGGCATTATTATCACAGAAATCCAAGGATAACAATTTAAATTTTGTTGCAATTAATTTAGGAGGTCATTGTCACATGACAAATTTTGACAAATTATTTTGAACTGCTGTTTCTTATTATTTATCTATTCTTTAGGCGCGTTAAGCTACTAAAGATACGGGACAAACTAATGGTTTCGCGTTACCACAAAACGTCACTTTGAACTACTTGCCAGATAATGTTACTCGAAATATGGAAGATTTTAACAAGATTGCAGATTTTTCGAACTGCTACATAATTTCCTTAACCAAACAATCTGCTAATCCGAACCTCGCTAATGCTAACCTCGTCAATCCGAACATCGCTTATCCGAACTTCGCTTATTCGAACCTCGCTTATCCGAATCTCATTTATCCGAACCTCCCTGATCCGCCAGCCAGTTAATCCAAAAAATCAGTACACTGAAAACATATTTTTTTGAAATATCTTGAAATTTGCTATGAAAATATATATTTTAGATAGTGTGACAGGTTTTTTAATATACCTTAACCCAAAATAAACAAGACCAAAGACTTGATTGTATACAAATATAAAAGATATAAAAACTGTGAGTAATAATATTAATTTACAAATTATGAAAGTGTTATTTTTGATATTAAAATTTGAAAATTAAAAAACCCTGTTATATCATAGTTTTAAGTTTTCACTTCTGTCAGCAGTCCCCATGACTGCCCATTTTTTTCATTTTTTAATCTTATTTGTGTTTTCATTGGATGGTAGTCTTAGGAAAAATACACTGTATTACTTAAGCGGATCGCACTGGAAGGGTTGAGCACTTCGTCTTAGATTTCGTGCTCAAACTTAAGTTCTCGTGGGATATGAGCATCATATCCGTTTTTGTTGCAAAAACTGTAATAGTACTCACTGTTGTACTGCACAGCGATTAAACAATTAAAATAATAATCAAACTAAAACACAATATAAAGCATACATAACAGCCAATTTAACTTCCAGTAGGCATGTAGGTAGATATGTTTAAGATCACTTAAAATTTGAATTTGTCAGCAGATACTATTGCTTAACTGGCTAAGGCGGCAGATTTCACTTGATAGGTCTAATGTTGCGGGTTCAAACCCCGGCACCGTTCACGCGTTTTTTTTAAATCTATTACACGTCTTATTTATAGCTACATACAATGTTTACATTAAAGCATGTTGGTAACACGCAGTAGCGTGATGGTCACACGAAACCATAAGTTTTCTTCCTATCAAAAATCGTTAAGCCTACCTAAAAAAGATTTCAGTTAAAAAAAACAAATTATAAACTGCAAAATCTATGAGTCCACTTTTATTTTTTTTCGTTAAAGAAAAACCTTAATTCGAATTATTTCAATTAGTAGAACTTCTTTCCCAAATCCAAAATTAATTTCCTTATTTTGAGTAAGAAATTGAAAACTTTTTGTTACCTGCCTTTAAAAGAATAACAAATGTTAATTGTGATAAATTAAAACACCCTGTACAATATATTTATAAAATGTGGAACTGCACCTTGTTTGCAGCATATACTTTAATTTGGTTTTCCCACCAAAATGATGAAAAAATCGGGTGACGTTTATGTAAAATACGATTTTGGGTTAAACGGTTTTAGTTAGTCATTTTCAAGATCTAGAAAGAAAGCCGCTCGTATCGAGTAAACGTCATTTAAAAGAAATATAGTTATTTGATTATACTCCTTAAAAACCCAATTATCCTTGAAGTTATTACTCTAATCAGTATTATTTGATTGCGTTATAAAGCGATGCTATAAATACTCTTTTGTCATTGATTATAATATTAAACAAAATTGGCCGAGCTGGCGTGCAAAAAACTGATAATTCCGAGCACATGTTAGGAATTGATAGCTTAAAATCTCGAAAATGAAAGTTGTCTTGTTTAGAAAAAATTAATGTGTTGGTTATAAAAACATCAAAGTGAAGAACCTTATTAGTTGGAAATACCGTTAATTGTATTAGAGGTAACAGGTAATAGATTGTTGATGAGAAACATGTTTTTGTTACCTTACTAAGAAGAAGACTTTCTAAGAAAATTTAATTAAATAATTCTTACCGAAAGAAAAGTTTCCGAAGGAGTTATTCTTACACATTGGCAGTTTTAAAATATCTATATAATTTGAATGGTTAACTGTTTCTAAAATCCCTTCATATTAATAATTTATACCAGCAAGAAATGTTGTAATAACAAGGAGACTTTATTGCTGATAAAAATAAAATGTGATTTCTTAAAAATTGCTAAGAACAAGGACAATTGCGTAATTGTCGATCATTTTTTTTTTTAGCCAGGTTTGTACTTCTATTGTTAAAAGTATCATTTTAAAAACATATTATAACATGATAATTAGATAAATATCATAAATACATTTCTAGTCTTATATTGTGTGATGTTCGATGGTGTATAAATAAATTTTTACGACATAAACGATTTATGTGGTTCTTCATGATTGTCGCAACATACTAAATTTGTTGATATTTGTAATTTACTTAATTTGCAATATTTGGTAATATTGTTATGTAAATTCTTTTCCAACAATATTAAGGAGTGGTTGAGAGACTTGTATATATTATTTACAAAATAAGTATACCGTTTAATGACACCGACTTATAACAAGAAAAACGAGAAATCTTCCTTGATGATTGCTATATACTTCATAATAATTTGTTTTAGACAATTGCTGTTGCCAGCAACTATCGCCTACAAGATATTCAAATATAGCTCTGTTATTTCATTTTTAAATTTCACTGACATACGATATTACGAAAATACTGTAAAAATTATTAGATTTTAATATATAAGAGTGAAGTCCAAAAGTAACAGATAAATTCATTATTTACATAATGAACAATATGTGAGTAACATTCTAAAACAGGTCGAATGTTTATTCTAAAATGACATTTTTTGAGGATAATTTTATCCTTCTCCCTTCGAGTAGCAGCTACCCCTTTAGAATTTTTAAGTTAAACGAGGATGCGTGTGCTAGATTTTTTTAAAATTATTATTATATTTGTGGAGGAAATTTCCGTGACGAATATTTATACCATTTAGAAATTTTTATATGGCTAAATAAAGAACCAAAAAACCCTTTTAAGGAAGCTATCACATGCAAAATCGTCCAATTTAAAAATTTCAAAGGGATATTTTCACTAAAGGGCACAAAATAAGAAGAAGGTTAACTCCCGTCTAATAGCACAGGTCCACAAAAAAAAGTGGTGTGTGCTGGTGGCTGGAATATGATTTTCTGGCGTATTTTCTACCGCTGAACACAATTCTGAAGTCAAAATTGGGGGTCAATCAGCAAATAATCGAGGAAAACCCGAAAAAAAAAACGATAAAAGTATCGTGACTTGTATCAGTTTTTTGGATTTTCTTGATTATTTGCTCATTGAATCTGAAGTCAACATAATGAGCAAATGTTAATATTGAACTACCGCCAGCTATATTTTCAAGTTAATTTTAAATGTTTTTTGTTTTTTGAAACCTCTTTCAGGGTTTTAAGAAAATTTGGAATTGCTGCTAGATTGTTTGTTTTATTTTTCTTCCAAATAAGTATATTCTCAGGCGGCTTTTCGTGGTCACTTATTAAGAAAAATATTAATTTATTATCATTGTGGTCAATGCTTGAAACCGTTTATCGCTAGCGTTATCACTATTATTTGCATATTGTTCGATTTCCTAGTTTAAACAAAAATGTTTACTTCTTTTGTTGCCAAATTTTCAAATTATTTGAATAATTTCTTTGTTAGATATCGACAGTGGAGATTCACGGTGGATTACTCTGTATATTGTTTTATAATATGGTGTAACGCGTAAAATACCAAGAAGCCGACCCTGTCACTTGGCCCGGCAGAGATCGGATGTTTCCGAAGAGAGTTCGATATATAATCTAGATACCCGCGCTCGTTGTTGTAACCTAACCTAACTTAGCATAATAAACTCCCGCATAACACAGTTTTCTCTGTTATTTCTGAAAACCCCGAAAAATCTTTACTAACCACCCAGTTAGTTATAGTGGCGTCCAACTTGTGGCCAGAGAAACGGAGAAAATAGTGTGTTTATCGAGTTTTAGTGTTTCGTTATACATACGTTCAGTGCATTTTTCATTCACGGACAATTTTGGGATTATATGTGCATGACACCCCGACGTCTGTAAAAAAAAAGTGTGTACGAACTCTGTGATTATTAAACAACTTGTTACGTCTACAGACATTTTCGTCAGTTACGTGCAAGTTCATCGCTCTATCACCAATCATCAGTTGTTAAGGCTCCGATATACAGGGTGTAGCAGCCTTAATAGGTTAAAATAGGTGAATGTAAGTAAGGATACCGTTGTGTATGGAACAAACTGACACGAAGGAGAAAGGTAAGCGAGTTTACTTTCTTCGTAGTCATAAAACCGGCAGCATGTCTCAAGAAGAAAATTGTGCACCACAAAGTCCGACAATGCCAGGAAATATCGTGTTTACAAACGAACAATTTGAGACATTCCTATCGAGGTTAACTATAAACAATCAACCTAGTAGGGTAATACCAAGTTTAGCACAATCACAAACTGGTAACTTTTCGAACTGTTCTTCGCGCTTTACCGGAACAAAAGACTCAGATGTAAATGCTTTTATAGACGCGATTATTATTTACAAGGACTGCGCGTTAGTATCTAACGAAAACGCCCTCAAAGGACTTCCAATGTTACTTGATGGATTTGCAGCTACGTGGTACCAAGGGGTAAAAGCTTCTGTTAATTCATGGGATGAGGCCATAGATCTATTAAAAACTGTTTTCGGACCACAGAAACCACCTTACCGTGTGTATCGCGAACTCTTCGCCAATGAACAAGACTTTAATACACCGAGTGATATCTTCATTTGTAAAGCTCGTTCCATTCTTGCGCAAATACCACCAGGCGTACTAAGTGAAGAGACTCAAATTGACATGGTATATGGACTACTAAACCGCCGTATTCGCGAAAAAGTGTCACGTGAGAGTATATCTACCTTTACTGAACTTTTGAAAAGTTGTAGGTCAGTTGAAGAAACTTATGTACCGGATACTCGCGCTCCAGTGGAACAAAAAGAAATTAAGCGTCCGCGTTGCCAGTATTGCAAGTACGTAGGTCATACGAAAGATGAGTGTCGAAAACTTCTATCTAAATCCGAAGCTAAATCAAATGAGATGAAAAAGTTAAATACCTCTCAAACACAGAATGCGACTAAGTCCCAGGTAGCGCAAACAAATACTCATCCATCAACATCTCAAACCACTGCTGACAATAACAAAGTAACTACTCCTATCCGGTGTTATGGTTGTGGAAAACCTGGTTACATCCGATCCAAATGTCCTTCGTGCAATGGTATAGAAGCCTCAGCCACGGAATTTATGTGTATGGAAACCCTCATTGCGCCGCGTTCGCGACCTATTTTGCAAGTAGGAATTTTAGGACACCAAGGAACAGGACTTGTTGATACCGCTGCTAAACAGAGTGTTGCTGGACATTTGTTATACGAAATTTTAAAGAAAGAAAATCAAAGTTTTAAGGAAAGCTCGATTTTTGTAAAATTAGCTGATGGTAATGGAAAAACAGAAAACATTTTAGTTACTGATCAAAATGTGTTTTTGCAAGGTCGATGTATCAAAACAAAATTTATCATTTTTCCAGAAGCAAAAGATAACCGTACCCTTTTCGGCATTGATTTCTTACAAGATGCAAAAATAACTATTGACTTAGTTCAAAATTCTTGGAATTTTGGTGACGACCCAGATGTAAAATTTTTCCTTAACTATGAAGCGCCACCACCGAAGTTATCCCATAATGCAGAGCCTATCGAATTATCATGCTTAGAGGATTTGCGTCCTGAGGAAGGAACCAATTTAGACCAAAAAGAAAAGCAGATTTTAAGTACTTTGCTTCACGAAAATGAGGATATCTTTCAAGAGGGGGGAGAGCCAACTCCATATGCAACTCATTTCATTAACACAGGTGACCATCCGCCTATTGCCTTACCTCCTTATCGAATGACTCCAACACGTAAACAACAGCTAAGAAAAGAGCTGGATAAACTGCTAGAGAATGGTATCATTGAAGAATGTGAAAGTCCTTGGGCTGCACCGGTTGTCTTGGTTCCAAAGGATGAAGGTGATGTTCGCTTATGTATCGACTACCAGAGACTGAATGCTGTTACTGTAAGTGATTCTTACCCGCTTCCTCGAATGGATGACCTTCTGCATGCTGCAAAACGCACTTTCTACATGAGTACCATCGATCTACGTAGTGCTTATCATCAAATCAGTGTTAACGAGGCTGATCGTGATAAAACCGGTTTTGTGACTCCATTCGGAACTTACCGATATTTGAGAATGCCATTTGGACTTAAAAACGCGCCTAGAACTTTCCAGAGGTTAATCGATCATTTCCGACGCGGTTGTGGTGACGTATTTGTATTAGCATATCTAGATGACTTGATTGTTCTTTCGCGTTCCTTTGAAGACCACATACCAGACTTACAGGTAGTATTTGACAGACTCCGACAGTTCAAGTTACGCGCTAGAAGAGAAAAGTGCCATTTTGCATGTTCTCGAGTAAAATATTTGGGACATTTAATCACCATAGAAGGAATTTCGGTAGATCCTGATAAAATCTCGGCCATAGCAAATAGACGTGCTCCACGCAACGTATCTGAAGTTTTATCATTTCTGCAAACGTGCAGCTGGTATCGTCGCTTTATCAAAGACTTTGCGGAAATTTCGCGTCCTCTAAGTGATTTGACCAAAAAGAATATTCCATGGCAATGGAATGAAAAACAACAAGAAGCATTTGATCAGTTAAAGAATGCCCTAATTACCGCCCCGGTACTTCAACAAAGTGACGAAACAAAAGCATACATCATCCGCACTGATGCAAGCAGTTATGCATTAGGAGCTGTACTTTTACAGGGTGAGGGTGCAGATGAGCATCCTGTGGAATATGCCAGCAGACTTCTTACCTCAGCGGAGAGAAACTATAGTACTTCTGAACGTGAGGCTTTAGCTGTGATATGGGCTTTGGATAAATTTAGAGGATATATCGAAGCTACTCCCGTGACTATACAGAGTGATCACCAACCTTTACGATGGCTCTTGAATTTAAAAGCTCCTACTGGACGACTTGCACGATGGGCTTTACAAGTCCAAGGATATGACCTGAAGATAGATTATTTGCCTGGAAAGCGAAACGTGGTCGCTGACACCTTGTCACGTCCACCTTGTGATCACGAAATCACCTACGACTGTGACATCTGTTATGTAGCAATTGAACTCCCAAGACGTTCAGCCGCTGAAATTCGAGAGGAACAACTTAAAGATCCCGACATTGAGAAAATCATTAAGAGTTTTGAAGGACATAACGACGAAGACTTCGCTAGATGGACTGATCGTGGATACATCATGTCAAGTGGAGTACTCTACCGATATTCATCTGAAGATGACGTAGAAGAGGCGCAACTGGTAGTACCCATCCATGAACGAGAAAAGATCCTGACAGAATATCACGATGCTCCTACAGCTTCCCATTATGGTGCAGAGCGAACCCTCCAACGTATAGCCAAACGCTACTATTTTCCTGGAATGCGTCGTTTCATAACCAACTATGTACGAGACTGCCCTGAGTGTCAACGATACAAAGCAACTAATCAAAAACCCGCTGGTTTATTACAAACCCCAGCATACGCTCAAAGGTTCGAAATATTATCGATTGATTTATTTGGACCATTACCAAAAGATCAAGATGGAAATACTTGGATATTCATCGTGGAAGATGTTTCGACAAAATGGGTTGAACTATTCCCACTCCAGAAAGCTACAGCCGAAGAATGCGCTCGCGTGCTCATCAATGAAATCTTCTTCAGATATGGACTCGTACGGAAGATCATAAGTGACAATGGGGTACAATTCATCTCCTCTGTCATGCAAAAGGTTTGTTTCATTTTGAACATTAAAGAATCATTCACACCATTGTACCATGCTTCTGCCAATATGGTGGAAAGAAAAAACCGCGACCTGAAGCCAAGGTTAGCTATACTTGTTGGAGATGATCATAGCTCATGGGCTCAGAAGTTGCCTACTATCCGATTTGCTATGAATACTGCTTGGTGCGAGGCTACTGGCAAAACAGCAGCTTTTTTAACATTCGCTAGAGAGCTAAGAACATTAGACGACGTATCTCATGATTTGCGTCACATTGTCGAAGCCAAAAATTTTGTACCGCAAATCACTCCCTACCTCCAGCAAATTACTAGTACCTGGCAAGATGCTAGATCCATAAATGAAAAACAACAGGATCGTCAGAAGAGTTATTTCGATTCTCACAAGCGAGAGACTATCCCATTTGCTATTGGTGATAGAGTTTGGGTAGACACTCATACTCTGAGCAGCTCTGGAAAAGGCATCACTTCAAAATTTCACCCAAAGCGAGACGGACCTTATGAAATTACCCGAATTACCTCTCCTGTTAGTTTCGAAGTGTCTGATCCCGCGGACCCCAGCATTCCTTTGGGTGTATACCATTGTTCCGCTTTAACTCCCGTTCAGGGTCAACCAGCTGAGACACCCGTGGTACCCCTGAAAAGAAGAGGTCGACCCCGAAAGAAGAAACGTCCTTCGCCTACTGGTTCCTCCTCGGGTCGAGTTCTGAACCATGGGGGGAGTGTGTAACGCGTAAAATACCAAGAAGCCGACCCTGTCACTTGGCCCGGCAGAGATCGGATGTTTCCGAAGAGAGTTCGATATATAATCTAGATACCCGCGCTCGTTGTTGTAACCTAACCTAACTTAGCATAATAAACTCCCGCATAACACAGTTTTCTCTGTTATTTCTGAAAACCCCGAAAAATCTTCACTAACCACCCAGTTAGTTATAATGGTTATTTATAGCCAAAACGAAACTTTTTAAATTTTAATAACTTTTTCAAACGCGGCTTCAATGTCCGTCAAAGAATAAGGTTAAATTTTACATAGGATACACAATTTTTTATTTTGTTTGCTTACCACAAAGTTTACAGGAAACTTACTTTTATTAAAATAGAATGAGCTAAACCGTTATCAGATCTAACTGATTTAGACTTTGGATGGATAGATTCGTCCCAAATTCATCGACCTAGTCCTTTTCAGAAACATAATAAGTATTTTTTCATTTTACCATAATATCCTAATGGTGCAAAAAGGGTTCATTTCAAAATATTATTGTAAGAGGCTGTAATACACATCCTTTTTTTTGTTGCTACTTTTAGAAAAAAAAATACATAATCACCTTAAAAATACACGTGTTGTAAACTTACACGCCTACCTAATACCTACTTCTAATTAATTCCGAAAATATAAGTAATAAAACCTAAAGCAAATGTTAATATAAATTTAGTCTTCGTCTCTAAGCATATTCTTCTGGGGGAGACATACGGACTTTTTTGTGGCCGCGGACTACAACAAAGAAGTTCGGAGTATTATAATGAAGACAACCAGTTGTACTAACACATTTACTGGTTTTATAGTGTTTAGTATGTAGAAATATACAAAAATCTTGAAAAACTATTTTTTTTTTCGCTTTTAATCTATTAATTATAACGGACTAGTTGTTACTCACTTGAATAAATTTATAATTGCAATAAACAAAGTAATTTTAGATTTAAATGACATTTGAAAATAATTTTTTGTTCAGATTAAAAAGTGATAACGTAATATTACTGATATTAATATTACAGATGCCTTCTTTTATGGTTTGAGGACCCAAGAAGAGAGCACTGCCAAAATAATAATCACGGAATTGACATTCTTACTTTTTTCCACCTTTCCCTATGATCATATATTTACATAATAGAAGTTTGGAATCAAAAGTAGTATTTTAACTATTCCGCATCGTTAGGAATGTTTATACCAATTTTTGTCAAAACCGCTTGAGCCGTGGAAAGCGGACAAATAAATAGGCAAACTCACTTTCGGATTTATACAGGGAAACAGCAATCGGAAATATCTCTAAAAAACACTATTAAGAAGATCTGAAATACATATCAAGGGATCGGAGGAGGAACCAAAATGAGGTACTTTTTGGCTCATCCCGCCTCAGCCCTTAGGGGGTAGTCACCTCCAACGTATATTTTTTAAATACCTTGTTTGGCTCGTTGGTTTTTCTTTACAGTCTATAGCAATATTAAATCTTTCGATTAGTTTTTGAAATATCGATGTTTAAAATAAGGTATTTCTTTGAGAACTACCTACTAATTTTGATTATCTCTTAAATAAAAAACCATAAAGGTTTCAAATACACATCGAAGAAACCAAATAATGTTTTTTTTGACTCAACCATCCTAGCAATTTTTCGAAAACGAGGATCCACCCTGTGTGATACCTTGTTGGAAAAGTTTACCTGCTTCTGCATTCCTGTAAAGAGGAATAAAAAACCTTTCCAACGTGGTATCACACGGGCGATCCTTTTTTACAAAAAATAATAGGAGTGATTAGCTCCTAATAGGGTGAGTCAAAAAACACATTTTTTGGTTTCCCCTACGTGTATTTGACATTTTTATGACAGAAATTTTTGTCTAACCATAAGATATACTTAAAATTACTAGTTTTTAAAAATATTGCTCACTTTAACTACCGATATCACAAAAATTAATGGTCCGATTTAATAATTTGCTATGGGGCTATAAAGATAAATCAACGAGCTTTCCAACAATGTGCTGAACAAGATAGATTAGCATTAAACTCGGCTACTCCTTAAAGTGGGTGGCAAGGGAAGTAAAGAAGTACTTTATTTTTGGTTCCGCCTCAAATTCCCAGATATGTATTTTAGTTCTTGACATTATTTGTAAGAGACATTCCCGATTGTTACTTTTCAAATTGTCACTCTATATATTAGTAACGATCATATTGTATAAAATATGGGAACAAAACAGTTTTTTCTGCGCTTTTTAATATGTTGTCGAGATTATCGATAGATGATAAGTCTTTTTAAACTTCCAATTTTAAATTTTGTCAATTTCTCTTTAATGTTGCAGCACGGAGTAATTCAGTCAAGTATTTAATTACAAGCAATCGAAATATATATTTTTATACTTATTCTGCCCTTGTATGTAGCCCACATTGGGGTTAGGCGGATTGCGGATTCCTCATAAAGCAAGGACGGAATATTTATTTATGCTTTTTATAACTTCTTATTATAAATTTCTTTGCTAATTTAATGATTTTGCTCCTGAACTTTTCGAATTGCAAATAAATTTCCCTAGATTATTCTTGTGACCTACTTATCATTTGTCGTAAATTACAACAAAAACAATAATGTTTAAGAAATTGCAGATAAACCGTATCATTGACGGTTATGGGAATTAATGTAAACAGTATTTCGTAATCACAATCAATAAAAATAATTAAGATATTGATTGCGTTGTATGGGTTTTATTTTATGGTAGATTTGTAAGATAGGTTTGAGAGTGCTGATACTATATACTATTTAAGGAATTTTTCATACTGGAATGTGTGTCTATTAAAGTCTTTTGGTAGTCTCGTTTTCTAGCTTATTACATGCCAATCATTTCCTTATATTGATGACACCAATTTCGCAACAATGTCTCCCTGTAAAGCCATTTTACAATTGAGTAATTTTATTAAATGGTGTGATCTTTAACATTTACTGCAAGATTTTTTTCTTAGATCATCGCAATGCAGCTGTAGATGAAAAATTAATTACACTAATGAAACCTCACACGCAGGTGTCGCTGTTATTATCATTATACAATTGAACAAACATAGCTTAATAATAGTTCACAAAGGCTAGGAAGAAATAGAGAAAGTTGCTTCCAAGTGATGTAGATTATATAGAACATAAAACTATTGCTGCCTATCAGGAGATGTGAATTTTCTTTGAAGTCGTGTACTTTTATTTCCTCGATTACCGGATGTTTCTTTATAGAAGCATTGAAAAACAATAAAAATCCATTAGAATACCTAATTATTTCCTGTGGTTTAGATATACTAGCATAAACTGAATGCAGATGAAAACATTACATAATTTTTGTTTAATTTGCATTATATTTATGCTTAAATATTTCCATAAATAAATATTACACGTTGTGATACTTACATTTTAAATTATTACTTAATTTTTTCACACTTTAAGCATATTTCCTGAAAAGGACAAATTTTCTACACAGATCTGTCTGTAATAATTTATAGGTTCATCATCACGGAAAATGAAAGTAGATACTCTATTTTTAATGTAAAAAAATTTATACTTGATTATATTATATTTCACAAACTTTTTTTTTTTTCATTAATGCCAAACCGGTTTCAGACGACTAGTCCATTATCAAATTCACCTATATTTTCTTTTAAATTGGCTGGTTGTTGTGGTCAGACATTAAATGCGAATCTTTTACCTTATTTCAAAATGTTTCAAGTGGCTGCTAAATTAACTACGAGGGTAAATCAAGTATGAACCTAAATTTGTTTTTAAAAATTTATTGCTACAAGGTAGGTACATATATAAAAGTTATTAACTATTTTTCTACATATTCTCCTGATTTTGTTATGCATTTTTCCCAACGAATTGGGAATTTTTTAATGCCATCATCATAAAAAGAAGGGACGCGCGTTTACAGCCAATTGCGCATAAATGTCTCAACAGCAGCATCATTGTGGAATCGTTCATCTCCTAGAACTTCTTTTAGTGGCCCAAACATCTGATAATCGCATGGTCATAAGTCGGGACTATGTGGGGGGTGTTCTTATGTTGCTCAATGCATTTCCTCTAATTTTTGATGTGTCAGATTGGCTAAGTGGGGGCGAGCTTTGTCGTGAAGCAAAATCACATTTGTGACCAAGCATTTACGCCTCTTCCGCAGATATGCACGTTTTGATTCATCCAATAGCTGGCAGCAGTAGGCAGCATTAACCGTACCACGTTCATGCAGAAAATCGACGTGCATAACTCTTTTAAAATCCCAAAACACTGTCGCAAGAACTTTTCCAGCTGAGAGGCGAGTTTTTTTCTTGACGGGTGCACCTTCCCCCTTTCTTCACCGCTCCATGATTGCTTCTTTAGATTCAGGGGTCTAATGGTGGACCCAAATTTCAGCACACGTAACTATACGTTGCAAAAAACCATCACCTTTACGTTGAAAACGGCCAAGATGGCGCTAACAAATCTTCAGACGTTGTTTCTGTTCTTCAGACAAAAAGTTAAAAGACGAGGTACCAACATGGCAGATATTTTTTCAAACCCCAGATCATCTGTAATGATGAATTGAGCCCTCCCAAAGCTTATCCTTATCTGAGCTGCAATTTCACCAACAGTTAAACGGCGATCACCTTCCAAAAGGCGTTGAACATCATTAATCTTGTCCGCAGTCACATTGGTCCAAGTACGACGGGCATGGAGTTCATTTTCAACTTGAGTTAGTCCTTCCAAACATTTTTTGTGCCATTGAGTTTTCTTCAAACAAGTATCCCCAAACTGTGCTTCTAGTCTACGAAGAATTTTGGTGGACTTTACATCGTCAGCGGCAAGCAATTTAACCATAGTGCGCTGCGCAACGTGCGGATGAACCTCTTGCTCACTCATTGATTGTATGTAGAACTGACGAACGGCGAGAACGAAGTTTGCTTGAGCGCAGGAAGTCACATAATATCCCCACCTAACATGCCTAAACATATGCGCACACTCCCGACGCCTTCATGGCGACATGATAGAAATTCCGGTCATATTTGATTTACCCTCGTAAATCAACTGTTGAATTCTTTATAATTTCAGAATATATTATGGATATTTATTATTTTCATTATATTCGCAAATTTTTTTCAACCTGAAATATTTTTTATTTCATCTATTTCAGAGATACTTTCTATATGAATCTCAGTTTGTCTTATTTAAAAGAAATTATTTTTATCGGATTTGTTTACGGATTTGCATATATTTTTTTATTGTTATTTTGAATATCCGATCGTTTTGTATACGATTGCGGAGCTCCATAAAATCCCTAAAAAGTATGTATTCATAATATACAGTCAAACCACCATTATTGAAGTCCTTTGTGTTTTCTTACTCGACAGCCAAAATCGCATTATAAATCTGAAATAAAAAAAAAATCGAATTGCAAATATAAAATAAAGATTAACTTTTATATATTAATGAAAAATGGGGACTGCCAACAGAGGAGAAAAGTTAAAACTATGATATAACCATGTTTTTTTTTTAATTTACAAACTGTAATAACAAAAATAAAAATTTCATAATTTGTGAATTAATATCATTATTTTTGATTTTTATATCTTTTGTATTTGTATAAGATGTAGTTTTTGTTTATTATGCCTTTGTCTGTCGACTGTGAGATTTCAGTTTTAATCTCGTACGCCGCATAAATAAATTAAAACACAATTTAATCAATGCACAGTATACATACTTTTTACCTTAGGTTTTCAAGGGAATTAAACGTTTAAGGGTACGGCGCAATAATATATATTTTACAAAAATATGGCATTGTTTTCCTGAACTACAATACCAATAAATAAAATATTTTTTAGCCAAATTCACATTGATCTATTAGCAGTATTTAAAATTCATTCAGTAACCAAGTCATACATTTTTCCCATATCAAAAATCGCTCAACGCGCCTAAAGAAGTTTTCACTACAGAAAAGGAGTAAAATTAAGGTAATAATGAAACAACAATTTGCTTATTATTTGATAATTCGACAGTGGACTGCAAGGTCCTTGGGCCTAACCCACTATATTTTTATTTATGGGATCACGTAAAACCATTTATGCTTGAACCAATTAATATACTATTGAGCGATTACAAGATTGAATTTTAAATTCAGTATATCATATTCAAAGCACTGTAAATTTTGCAGAAGTTTAAGAGTTCACTTGTTTTGCGGGGCCAGGCAATGTAAATGGTGGGATTTTTGAAAACCTACTAAGTATAGTGCTTTTCATTGTAACATCTTGTGTTAAATTGTTGAAATAATCATATGAAGTAATATTTTTTAATGAATATTTCCTAATCGAAGCCCCATATGAGAGAAAACTATACTTTATTTTATGTTTAGAATTCGTTTTTACGTAGAGTATGTAGTACGAGATACATAAGATAATGATAATTAAGATGTGACGTCATTGACAATTTTTTTAAATGACAAACCTATTTTTTCTTGGCCATTTTTAAAGGATATATTAAGTTACACATGCTACCAAATTTCAATTTTTTATTTCTTGTCATTTAAAAGGTGTTTAACAAATATTATCTAATTTGAAAAATCAAGGAATTTGGTTCAACTCAATACTCTTTCTTTAACAAATGTTTAAAATGTTGTCCATTTACTAAATGACAAACCCTAAACGGAACTGAAACTCGTTTTGAACATTTCTAATTATTTCGGGGAAAATTAGTCTGCACTCCTGTCTTATCCGTCCTTTAACCCCCTCAATATTTGCATGTTTGGTCTTAAAAACTTTGCACTTCAAATATCGCCATAAGTAATAGTCCATAGGTGTAAAGTTCGGAAACCTGGACAGCCATTCAAGAGGTCCTCTTCTACCAATCCATCTGCCTGGAAATACATCATCCACATACTCACGGATAGGTCTTGCAAAATGAGGAGGGGCACCGGCTTGTTGAAACCAGATGTTTCTGTTCGAGACATCAGCTTCGACCGGATCAGGAAACAAAATAGCTACATCAGGAATTAGCTTTTCCTGCAAGAATTCTAAATATCCTGCCCCATTGATATTTCTGTGGAAGAAAATTGGTCCTATAACTCGATAATCAACAATCCCGGCCCAAACATTGACTTTCTCTGGATGTTGAGTGTGGTCTTCATTCATCCAGTGTGGTTGTTGTCTGCCCAATAATGACAATTTGGACGATTTAGCTCACCATTTTAACAAAAACGTTGATTCATATGAAAACAGGATATTTTCTATGCTTAGAACATTTCTGTCCAGTAGATCCATCATTTGTTCGCAAAACTAGAGTCTTCTATCCGGATCATCTTCTAGGAGTTCATGGAGGATTGTAATCTTATAAGGATGAATCTTTTGGATTTTCAGAATTCTTGCAACTGAAGACTGGTTAATTTCGAGTTTTAAGTTCCCTGCCTATCTGACTAGTGGAAACATGAGGATTTTCTTGGACAGAGAGAAGTTCATTAATTTTGACATCTTCATTCAGCATATTCTGACTGGAATTATTTGTTTTTCTTAAGTGTCCATTTCCCCGAAACTGTTTTTCAATTTTGCTTACGGTACTTTGCGCTCTGGGTGGTGGTAAATCAGGATACTTTTTTCTGAATAAACGAATAACTTCATTGTGTGCTCTTGTTCTACCTCCGTAGCCAATCATTATTAAAATTTCAATCTTGTGGGTTTCAGTTAAGTATGGCATTTTGGTCGATTTTTTAATAAATGTTGTTTCTCACTAAACGATAGATTTTTATAAGATTATGATAAGACGTCAACCCAGTTTGACAAAAAATGTCAATACTTAGACTAAAGTATCTCTCTGAAGATGAGGAAGGCTGCCGAAACGCGTTAGAGCAACGTTTGTTGTGTTTTTTAATCTTTCTTGATTTCAGCGGACAAGTTTTGTATTTCAATTTTTGAAGAATCCAAGGTTTAAGTCAGTTGTATCTAAAATGTCGGAAGGTTCCCCAAATACTGCCGTTTGCCAATGAGATATCTCATCGGGTACACGTCTTGCATAATTGATTATCTAAAGAATTCAATGTTTAATATCTTTGTCGATAATCCACCGAATTGAAAAAGAAACTTTACATGATTGTTTAGAACTTAGAGCAAAATAAGGTCTCCGATAGCAGTTGTCACTCGGTGATATCAAAAATAAAATCTTCGGCAATTGCTGTTGAGCAATGAAGGATAAGTTTTTATCATATTTTAAATAATACTGTTTATGTTACTTGGCGTTAGTTCATAACAGGAATTCTCCAATGAAATTTCAGTTGAAATTATGAAGTGCCATTACTAAATTTATAATTTTTCGTTTACGTTTCTGTGTTACACAGAAAAGAAAAATTAATCTAAACAGGATACCATTTTCTAGTCTAAAGGTTGGCTTTGTAAAATATTTTGATCTACTCTAAATCATCAATTATTTCATATTTTATTTTTTATTATTATACCATCAAGAAACTATTTTCACTTAAAGGCCACTTATTGTTAGAATGACCGATTTTATTGTTAACACCTACAAAACAATTGGAGATTATCACCCTAAGATTAGCATGATTAGAAAACTTGAATATTTAGCTTAAACGAATACATTTTATTAACAAGAAAAATATATACCGATAGGACTATTAAAAGTGCTCGACGTTTTTCAAGAACAAGGTAAAAAAACCAAATTCAAGACAAAAGGGCATGGTAACTCAGTATGTCAACCATACCAGAGGCGAGATTCTACCGAAGTGAAAGTGGACACAAAAAGGAATACAGTCAATACAGAAGAGGGCGGCAATTTAGGCGAAACTCATTTATAGAGACTGAAATAAAAATGGTACAAAACAAAAACAGCATTGCTAAGACTGAAAAGCACGGTGATTCGATAAGTCAACCCAATCAGAGGCGCAACTCTTGTGATCATAAAGGTATCAAAATATCCTTTATTACCCTACCAATTGCCTGTACGATCACCTGTCCTGAAGCTTATTTTAGAGAATTTTAGTGAAGAAAATCCTGGTGCCTTTTTCCTTTCAAATTACAGATAATCTGTTCAGAGATCACTAAAAGCAAATAAAGTACAGAATACAATAGTAAACTTTGGAATCAAAGTTCCTGAACTTATGGAAAAATTTATAATTAGTAAAGAGCCTGTTTATGTGAATTAGGCAAGCTACTACTTCTAGGGTGGTGGCAATTCACGAATTTGGATATTAATAATCTATGCAGACCAAATAATTCTGCTGAACAAATCATTCACAAAAACAGCTCTTTCATGATGTCCGCTCTTATGTTAAAGATCATCTAAAATATTAGGTCTTTGATGCTTTCATGTTTGAAATTAAATTGCCACCGTACCATTTAAACGGTTGGAAAATCTAATGAAAAATCGCTCTAAAATACAATAAATAAATCAAATAATATTTAAATAATTATTTGTGATTGCAAAGAGACGTGCCTCTTAATTTGCCTAAAAACATATCGGGAGCGGTTTTTGTATTGCCTTGTATGTCAGTAGTGATACAATAATTTTTCTTTTTACTGGCTTATTTATGTAAGCACCATAAACCATTTATTTAGAATGCGCCTAACATCTGTTATAACGGTTGTTATTCATATAGCTCAATTAGCAGATTAGTAACAAACATTAGATCAACCTGTAAAAATGAAATCCGTTTGTGTATATTTGTATCTTACTTATTTTTTGCTACGATAATTTTTTATATAAAACATTCTATTCAGTATACTAGAAAGTTTATACAGATAAGGAAACATTTTCATTGTTCATGTAAAACGCTAACAATTGACCCTCCCATAGTTTTCTACGGCCGCTGAACGTGTTCCCTTACTTTGACGCAGCATGCTCGTATCTTTCAGTTTAGATGTTAGAAAAAACTCGTCGAGAGTTTTACAACAGACTGGAATATTGTTTAGCACAGTTTGGCGGCCTATTTGAACTCCTTATATTGTAGTATTTAAAGAGTTATTATGTTATATTCTTCATTAGAATTATTATTGATTTTGTTTAAGAAATCTCGTTTATTTATTTTGGTTATCAAAGAATATCAGTTTTATTTTGCCTCAGACGTTGATTAAATAAACGGACTAAAAGAACAAAAAGCATGTGGTACGCAAATTTTAATAAAATTGTTGCGTGCCAGTAGTAATCCCGTAACAAAACACATTAGAAACTATGATGTACTACTGAAATCTCCACCAGCACTGATCGCTGCGCTCTGCGGTGAATTGTTTACACCGGTGTAGGAGAATACAAGGCGCCGCCCATCTATCCCACTATTAGCTCTCAATGTTAAATCTCTCATTAGCATTCTTCCTATGGACAGTTTTGACATTTCCTGATGTGTATAGACCGTCTTGCTTACGTTGACATAAATCCCAAGTGTAGGCAAATGAGAAAGCAAAAGAAAAAAGCACCCATGCAAAAACTACACTGAATTTTCTTGTGTCTTCTTATGAATATATAAGATTGGGTGAGAAATCAATTTACCTGTATTATTCGACTGAAAACTACAATTAATTGGAGTGCACATCTGCATCTGTAGAAGAATTCGAGTTTAATCTCTCTGGGAGCAGATAAAAGCTGTAAATAATTAAGTCGTACGACGATTCCGGTTTCCTATTAAAATAAGGGGATAATCTGCAATCGCAAACTATGTAGAGTATTTTAAAAAGAAATTGTTATAAATGTTATAAATTAGCTGATATTCATGAGATATTTTCCGGCGGTGAATATGAAAAATTTTGAGGTTTGTAAATGGTACAAAAAGCTGAGACCGACGAAAATTTTTTAAATCATTTGTTGCGTAACGAAGGATCTTTTGTTCTTCGCAGTCGCCAAACACCAAGTAGTTCGGTATTGCTCCAGGGTAGACTTGAGGTTTCATAGAAAAGTTAAATGTTTGGGATTCGGCCGTTCCCAATTTTCATTAATAAAAATTAAACTACAAACAAACACTAAACTATTTGCCATCAATTTATAGATGTTCACAACTGGTACTACGTTGAGGTATTGTTGTCATCATCTGTGACGACGGGGACGTTATTTTGTTCTTTAAACTCTTTAACCAAACCTTCATTTCCTTTTATTTGGCTAGTTGAGAGCAATTTAGCTCATCCTGTCCATAAATATATTTACATAGTGTAAAATCATGTCAGGCGTAAAATAGTCCTAATATGAAATGAGTTCGAAACTTTTCTAGTCAAGAGTTATTACCGGCAAAATAAACTAACAAAAAAATAAAGCCCTTGATTGAACTAATTAACCGACATTAATAAATATTTTAGGGTAAATTTTGAATCTATTGCGTACTGATTCCTATAGAAAGTGTTAGCTATTTCTGCATGGAGTTAATGTAGGAATGTCAATAGGTATGATTTATGGCTATTAGTAAAATCATTTAAATAAATCATTTAAAGTTTAAGGACAAATATTGCTAAAATGTTAATACTTATGTTTCATCGAATAGTGGACTTTGGCTGTTTTTGGTCCAAGCTGAATATTTGTTCATTTCTTATGATCAAAAACTGACTAATGCAGTATTTATCATGTATGCATGTTAAGTTTTCATTGATTTTATTATTTTTTATCGGATTATGTATTCAGGTAACGTTTATAAAAATGACACATTCTGAGGTGTTTTAAAATACCGTATAAACTGTCGATTATGCCAGTTACACATACATATTCTCTTCAACTTCCTAATGTTTCTAATACTTGAAGTTTTATTTAAGGAAATAAGTGGTGGTAAATTTCAGACCTTAATAATAAAACATGCTTATGTTAGTTTTTTCATTTGCAATAACACAAAAAATGGGTAAAGAATACAACTTACATTAGTTGTTATTATCGAGCTAATAAAGTCGAGCACCGAGGCATCCATAATATAAACTACTTATTGCCAAAATTTAACATTATACTGTTTACTATCTTTTATCGAAAAATGCCAAAAAATACGATTTTTTGTCATAAAACTGATTGATTATAACGAGGTAATTTTCTATCAAATTATTTGTAATATACTTTCTGGATGTATGAGCGCTTTTTCTAGACAAGGATACCATTTGCTACATTTTTAAATTGCTATTAATTCCAAAATTTGTCATTGAAAAACCACTGTCAGTCTATGTGTACGTATGTTCTTACGTTGTAGGTAGTAATTCTTAACTATTTTTGTTTCTATCGATTCGGAATTTGTCGGAATAGAATCCTATTGATTTTGGAAATGTTTGGTCAAATGGTTTATATTTTATTAAAGAAAAACCTAGTTTTTAGAGAAAAATCAAATTTAAGGATCTCAGATCTTTATAACTTTATCGTATCATTAAAAATCCTTTAAGTTAAATCCTTGTTGTTAATTATTAACCTCATAATATTATAGCAACTTCATAATAATTTAGTAGCACATAATACATTAGTTACTTTTATAATACGTTAGCCACCTACCAAAATACCCTAGTTTGTACAAATTTCATTTCAAAAATTTGTTTTTTTTTATGTCATCGTTGTCAATGATACGATACAGCTTTGAATGCAACTCGATAATTAGCGATTTAAACAATCTCGGACGTGGCCAGACGACTCGGCTAACGCCTCATCGCGTGGCAGCGTCCTCGATTATTATAAATCACATAATAATCTCGTTACATTAATAGTCATTAAGACATATTGTAAGTCAGATTTTTCTAAAGGACAGTTTAAAAGGATAAGACATAATTCAGTTTCGTTTTCGAGAAAAATTAATCTAACGAAATCTAAAGTTTTATAGAAATTGCTTTGTGCTGCTTTTCAAGTAATCTGTATATATCGATGATGACAAAATTGTGACAAACGTGTTAAAGCTGACACATCAAATTTATTTCTTTTAGAGCAATAATCACATGTGAGATGTGAGATGTGAGATGATAGCTGAAACTCCAGAAAGTACACATTTATACCCTTAAAGACGGCTACAGACGCACGTGCATTGCGTGTACATATCTCTCAGTGCATAGTCAATATCTAGTAACTAAAATGTCTGTGGAAGGTGTTTTCAGTCGCTGCCTACATTTTGTACGCGCGAACATAGAAGTGCGTACATATCTCAACGTGTGGAGGCAAAACATTTTTACATACACGAAATATTTTCAGGGTCGTTCTGATATTCGTTGTTCGCTTTCTTACTGCACACTTAACAATACTATAGCTATAACAGAAATTATCCAAAAGAGTTCTTAAGATAGTTTATCAAATTTTATTAGTCGTAAGTTTTTTCGTGGTTGCTGTCTTTTAGTTAATCGTTTTTCCTCTTCCTTTATTATAAAAACACACGACACTGCTAACAAAATTAAATCACTGTCACTTATCGTCGACATGTTAAACGACAAAATGGCATAAAAATAATCTCTTTGGAGGTAAAATTAGTATCTTCTGCATGTACGTGCGTACACATCTCAAACGATGTATATGCGCCTCCTACAGTCGGCTTAATAGAAGATACCGAAATGAAATATACTCCAGTAATTGTCATCGAAATAGAAGCTGCACAAATTGTCCACTGACTTGTCTTTAAAATCTTATTGGTCACTATGAGGAACGAGATGTGATGCTGAATATTTTTTGTGAAAGGAACGTAGCATAAGATATGTTTGATGTTAGGCATAGTTTTGAGAGAAAAGTAGATTTGCATGTTGAGCTTGAAGACGAACATTCTGCTTTTTCTCTGAAAGTTTATATAAAACCAATACCTATGGTGGCCACTTTTGGTTTTATCATCTATTTTAAAATTATTTTTCTGCCTAAGTAATTATAAATATTCATAAGCTGAATTTAACAATGTGTAGTCAGCGCTTTTAATTTCGACCCACTCCTAAAGGGAGTGCTGCAAGTAGAAGGCGGAAATGAACTGGCGTTTTAAGTGTTGGGAATTCTTTTTTAATAGACCCCCAAACCCAGTAGATTGCAGCGAAAGCTGGTGTAAAAATCAGTGAATCGTCATATTGCAGCAAAACACTAAAGCACTAGCGCTTTGACTCTCTTCAACATTTATTTTCTTGGAAAATTTTCGTAAGAACTTTTCGCTGTTACTTCTCCAAAGGAAACTTTCTTAAGGCATTTAGGAATGTAGAAAACAGTCAATTTCTATGCAATCGAGGTTAAATTAATGATGATATCTAGCTATCTGGAATAATAGGGATGGGGACTTATAACATGTATAGTCTCCAAGCTTTGAAATTTGTTGCCGAGAGTGATTTTCCTTGAGCGATGTAATTTATTCTCTTTTAAGCTGGAAGAGGATCGCCATCTTTGCTTATTTTTACCTTCTACCTCCCGTGCCCTTGCAATCTTATCTGGTGGTTTGTATTTAAATGGAAAAAGTAGTTGGGGTTTGTGGAAATTTTATGTTGCTTCAAAATTTGTGTTCTTATTATAATAGAAATGACAAAGCTAATAGTTTTGTCGTGGGATAGAATTTAATAAGGTAAATATTTTCCTTATTAAGTGTTACTATACCATATATGGTAATGGCGGAATATTGCTGGTGAGATGACGTGCGAAAGTGTATAAGCGAAAGTGTAGTTGAATACGATTGTTCTCTAATTTAGAGTACTATGAATGCTGAATATTTTTTTATCTTCTCTAATTAATAA
The DNA here is from genome assembly GCA_028583605.1 of Dastarcus helophoroides. Lineage (NCBI taxonomy): Eukaryota > Metazoa > Arthropoda > Insecta > Coleoptera > Bothrideridae > Dastarcus > Dastarcus helophoroides. Next base: position 22,742,287 of record CM053329.1, on the reverse strand, counting down.
CTTTTCATGTGATTATATGAAGATTATTATTATTTGCTAATACAAATAAGTATTTGATTTGCAAACGAATAACTCTTTTCAATTTCATCAGCTCAAATCACATAAAAAGCTCATCGTTTATGGCAAATTTTAATAACGAAATTCTATAACTTTTCAGGTTTTCAACTAAGAGTTCGAGATTGTGAGATAATAAAGAATCAGCGCTGCATTGATAAAATCATTAGCAACAGTTCACATCCGACGAATTGGTTTTATAACTTACATTTGAATTCAAAACTTTTTTTAGACATTTTAACTGGAAACTGTAACTTTAAACTAGAATTTGATGACTTTGATTAAAAATACCGGAAACAGTCATATCTTGGAAAAACTCTTGATACTATTTAAAAAAGATGAAAATTTTTGGTAAAAATGTGACAATTTGAGTTCGATCTGAAATTTTAAAAAGATAAATCAAAAATATTAGAGGCGGAATATTGCGATTATCTTTGGACTGCAGAAAAATCTTCTATCAAAATTTTCTGACAAATGTCAAAATATTTAAGGGCAAAACGGAAACTTCAATTAAAAGGTTAAATTTTTTGAAAATAAGTAATAAGTTAAACTTTAAACTGTAAATGTTGTAAATCTTGATGACAAAATCAAGATTTCTAGCTAAAGACACAACATTTATAAACCATTTTTTTTTTGGTTAATTTTGTGCCTGAAATCAAAGTACTTTTGGTTAATTGGATTCAAAAAATATATACAACTATTTGTAAACATGCCTTGATAATGAAACATGTGATTCATCAGCAAACCATGTCTCATAAAAAATCATCATATTGCGTTTCCTGTATAAATAGTGGTTGGATATAAAATATTTTTTAGAACTGAGCATGTTGTTTAACCCACTGCAGGGGTTTAAAGTCAAAATTGTCAGCTAAAAGTCTGTGTGAAATTTAAACAGTTTCTATTTCCATTACAATTACTGTAATACATGTAGTCATTTTAATAATACGCACTTACAATTTTAACTCTATTATTAATAGATATATGTTGTCCCATTAAACAAACGTATTTATTTTATTTAGAAGTGAATGTATCATGTGTGTTGGGTGTGAACCGACGCTATTGGGGTTGTAATCTGAAGCCCCGTTCTGTTGACGAGTGAGTTTATCGTGAGCTCGATGCTTCGGAACGACCGCCAACGGGTTGAGGGGTTCAGTGTGTGTGTGTAGAGATCAAGATGGTAGACCAGTGGCAGCGGGAGCTCCACGTACATTTAATTGTTGCATCTGTAGTATGTTGTGGCTTCTCTCGCTTCGATTATCTCACATCATTGACGATCAGCAGCGTTGACTGTTTCTGGGCGATAATAGTTTATCATTAATTAGTTGCAATAAAAATTATTTTAACAAGTACTATCATGGAAGATGCCCACAGGAATTAATAGGATTGACCCCTCCAAGGGCAAGATTCTTGAGGCATACAAGACAGTCGGAGACAGCAAATTCCTGTGCGGTCCAGCTTGACACAGTGAGGATGTCTGTCTATTGAGACTCTTTTTTCTATAGAACTTCCAAGCTATGGAACTCGTTACCGAAAGGAATTTTCCCCAACAATTACAACCTATCTTTATTTAAGAAGACATCAAATTCCTGTCCGGTCCAACTTGACAGAGTAAGGATGTTTGTCTATGGAGACTCATTTTTCTATAGAACTTCCAAGCTATGGAACTCGTTGCCGAAAGGAATTTTCCCCAAAAATTATAACCTATCCTTATTTAAGAAGGCGGTTCATCGCCATCTATCCTTGTTTCCGTGTCCTACTCGAAGTGCTTTGAAGGTATAATGGGGTTACCCTTTGCGAATGGGTTAAACTTTAAAAAAATAACGTGTCAACTTTGGTAAGTAAGTATGTCACTAATTAGCTTACCATCTTGCAGATATACAAATTATTTGAACAAAGTTCACAAAAGGGTTTTTAAATAAAAATGTAGTTAAATATTTTTTTTCGAAAACGAAATCAAATTATGCTTACTCTTTTATTACACCATTTTTGAGAGTAACTTAAACGTGGGTACTCACTGGGAGCTTCACTATCTAGCTCTATATCAAAGATAACATTATACTGTTGCGTTAGCTCCATGTACTCATGTACTCATAGGTAGTAAACATTCGTTTTAGCAACAGCTCGCCTTTAAATATTTGCATTAGTTTGATACAAGAACGCAGAAGAGACCAAAGAGCAATTTTCTGTGTAAAAAACGATTCTTATTCGAGGTTCCATTAAAAAAATGACTATGACGTCATAATTCGAACACTAAAGACTATCGAGCGACAACACTTATATAGAAAGATGAGGATTTAATTTTTGGAAATTATAATTGACCTGTCCGAGGATTTTGTTAACAAATTCTGCGGTTTTCATTTTATCTGCAAACTTTTTACTTACATTGTACAAATTCCTGTGAGGTTTCAAAAATTTAAAAAAAGAGATTCTTCCAGAATTCAGTATACATATTTAAGTGCATCTCAATTATTAGAAGATTTTAGGCATATTGATAATTTCACCTTTAATAACTTTTAAGATGTTTTCGTTATCTGCAGTTTTATTGTTTAATTTAAACTAAAAATTTTTAACCTTGGGTTTTTTATAACCTATATGAGATAAACAACTTCTGTGGGAAGGTGTAAGAAATTCCTATTTAAGTAGTAAACTTCATTCTCTTTACAGATAAGGTAGATAAAATCGCTAAACATTCATTTTGGCGGACCATAATCTGATCTTAAGTCTGTTAATAGTGATCACCTTTATCAGCATTTTTTTATCTTACTTAGAGATTAAGAGATTTAACATTTAAAAAAAAAAAGTTGTTAAAAAACATTTATTTAATAATTTTGTGCAACTTAAGTTTTCTTTTTCGATTTTACTAACAATAAGATATACACATACAAACGTGAGAATACAAAGATCAATTAATTAATTATATAGTAAATCGTTCGTAAAAACAAAAGAGCACATCATAGGAATTGCTTTTAAATTGAATTTTTTTTTTGAAATCCAAACTTCCAGAAACAAGCAGAGACTTCATTTAAAAGCTCATGATATAAAATCACTTTTGTTTCCAAAACAAAAATTCAAAATTTTACTTTTTTTTCAAAAATCTCAAGAGCAGCAAGGGATATTTTTGATCACTGGACGGCATTTTACTGGTCGCTAAATTGTACAACTTTGCCGCAATTTAATTAGACTTTATGTTTATCTCAGTCTTTTTCTTTATTTTCCTAATTCTTCACATTTCGTACATAACTGAGTTGAGTACTCCGATAGTTTTTTTTTTATTTTCAATTATAATTAAATTAACAAATAATAATAATAATTATTGGTTAGTTTTCACATTTATCCTTACTTTCAGACATTTACATGTTTGCAGCAGTAGCATCCTTAAATTAAGTTTGTAATTTTAACAGTTATAACCGTCCTCTAAAGGTAGGTATATCAATTAGAAAACAGTACCCTGTAATTTTTTCATTGATGTATTAGTACTGCATGTGTATAATAAAAGAGAATTTATGAATTAAATTAAGATACATTATTAAGCATGTGGCTTTTACGTGATATTGCTACTAATTGTTTCTGTCATTGTGATAATACTTAATATATGGTGTTAGTATTCAAGAAATGCATCAGAGCAATTTTGCAACATTAGGAAGCATTGACAATAGGAGAGTTCCATTTATTGACTGTTTACTAATAAGTTTCGACATTGAAATGTAACAAGGTTCATTAAATTGTTAATGTGGATGAATCTTGATCACATGTCTCAATGTTGAACATATGGTAGTTACCTATTTAAAGAATTTTTACCTCCACCCCCATTTTCATTTATTGTGACATTGATATTGGCAGTGAAAGTCTTTCACCATAAAGTAAATCTCTATATGCTTTCATAGAAAGTTCGATCACAGTTATTTGTTTCCACAATTGCTTAGCTAGTGGACTGGAAAGTACAAGTCACCGTCACTGTATTATTAGATTTATATTAGAATTTTATTTTGATAAGTATTGGAAAATATTTAAAAATTGATTTTCCATTAACCCTAAAGTAGGCGCATCATATTTTGTAACACGATGAGGCGCATGCGGTTTCACAGACCGCTTCTAAAATTAACGTTAGCTTTTGGCTTTTTTTTTTGGTTCTATGATATGGGCACATAATTAATCAGTTAATCAAGCATCACATTTATGATGTTATATTAGTCAGCTTAACCAAAAATGTCCATTATTGGCAAACTAATTATGAAAATATAAAATAATAACTATATGTGCGATCTGAGAAATCGGGCGCGCCCAAGAAGGAGTTAAATTATGCAAAACCATGTTTTAACTGATTTCACATTACTTTTGTAATGCGAAGTAGACAGAAAGCTTTACCTAAAATAGTATTTATTTACTAGCAAGCGAAATTTTTATTTTTGAATCAAAACCCCTCCAGTGTCTTACATTAATTTTAGCTCAATACATATACATGGCAGGGTAAAGATATGCCCTTTGATTTCTTAAAATATGCAATTCCGATAAATTCAATTAATATTACATATTATCTCTGATTTATTGTTACTGACTACCGCATACTTGTTGGAACAATACAAAGTGCTCTCTCGCGTTGAAGGTTTCTTGATAACATAGCAATTTGCAATTCATAACATTTCCACTAATGAGACTGCCTAATAAATATTAACTGATATACTTTAATTTCATTATTTCGTTTAAGTTTTTAGGTTGATACTTTTTTCTCTAGCAACAGAGAAGTGCGGTCGATCTGATTTAATTAATTCCTTTACTTTAGGGTGATCGGTATTTATGGCATATTGTTTAAAGAAATCATGTGTTCTTATAAGAACAAATATAAAAGTCAGCAAAATGCCTTCAGTCCTATCAATCAACCAAAAAATATTAAACAACAGTTTGTTCCCATCACCCATTGTACACAAAGATTTAAATCCATGACACTCACTTCACAAACTTTAACAACTGGACACGAAATAGCAATTTTTCTTAAAAATGACTCCCTGTAGGTAGTGTTTTAAGAGGCAAGATTTATTTGGAATGAATGGGCCTTTTATTTAACTATTCCAATTAAAAAAAGATATAACCATGGTAAAAGTTTTGTCATCTCACTTTCACTAAAATTCTAGGAAGCGTTCAAATATTACATTCGACATGATCAGTAAAGAGGTTATGAAGTTATAATTAAAATTATGTTTATTCTTGACATTTTTGGCCACTATAACGGGGAAATTAGAAACTTTATTACAAAAATTGACAAGGATAAAAAAAACGTTATTGCAAAAATTGACAAGGATAAAAAGAAAGTGAAAATAATTTACAGAAAATTTTATTGATAATTAACTATACAGGATTAAAAAAAAGTTATTTATTAATGGTACTGTACGAAATAAAAAAATAAATAAAAGGAGCTACAGAAATGGACGCGTTGAAAAAATCAAGCATTACGTCGAAGTTGCAGAGAGTTAGAAGAGAAGAAATTTATTAACAAATGGGTGTAACGGACACAGCTATGAAAGATATTGAAAAAAAAAACAACCAACTACTGCCAAAGCAGACAATAAAGTGGATCCAACGCGATGAATAAAATTTAGAAATAAAATGTTAGAACCCTTTATTTATGTATAAATTATTTATATTTGTAAAGTGTAGATTAAATTGGAAACAATTTATTTAAAAAAATTCGAATGAATCAACAGGACTTAGAACAATGCGAAACTAGTCCAGTGGGATGGAAGTTTGGTATTCTATCAACTGCTCTATTTCGCTTTGTGCGAACTTACAAGTAATGTAAGCGAGGGCTGGAATTTGGATGGCTTATTTCTTGGAATTTGCTGGCTAGTGCCCTTTTATATTCTAAGAACTGAACATTCTAAATGTATATTATGCGTATAAAAAATTTCATCCAAATCTGAATTTCCCAAGCGGGGTCTTCCCTTTGTAAGAAGTTTCTGCTTACTTCCCTTTGAAGCTTAGATTATTTTACTTTGGAAAACACGAACATTACCGACATTTAAAATCAAGAATGGCTAGAGGAAGTTTAGAATTGATTAGGTTTATGATAATTACAGATAGAAAACAATACGAGATCACAAATGTATTAGTCGTTGTATAATATTTAACATTAAATTTACCAAATAATTGAAAATAAATTTGAATGACTTAAATTTTTGAATAAAGTGCATATTGCAAGTAACCAAGTAAACTAAAACATTAATTGAAGAGATTTACGGAGCACGTTGCCCGCTGTAGATGAACAGAGGGAACAATTCAGATGTTATCCAGCCATAAAATATGTCAAATATACGAAACCATTTGAAAGTACTAATTTGCTTGAATAAAAAAAGAAAGAAACTGTTGGTATTGGCTTAAATTCTAACGTATATGTAGGAGATCGATGAACGCTAGCTGCCCTTGCCAATTGATCCAACTGATAACTCTACCTTAGGGTGTCCGTTATTTACAAAGTTGGCTTTTTTAAGTTGGATATTTTCCAAATTATTTCTTTGCAATCTAAAAACAATTTTGGAAAAGAAAAAACGTTTTTCTGATGCCTTTTAACCCTGCTTACATGACGATACTTTTCCCATTTAATTAATATGAGATTTTTGCAGTTTTTGGAATATAAATTTTTTTGCTTATTATATTCAATAAATAATCAGCTGTTGTTGATTCTGCTTTTATTATGATACCTTTATATGAAAAAGTTATTACATTAAAGTTAAACATTTATCTTATCATTGTAGCGAGGGTTGAAATTGCGAAATTTATTTTTACTGTTTTTTTTCCAATATTTTCTTATTTTTTTTAAATTTATTCCTATTTCATCGGATTTCTATACCAAGATGTTATATCTTTTATTTTGCACTCTTAGTAATAATTTAATGAAAATTTTAATTAAAAATAATTAAGAATTTATTTTAAATTTGCTATAACTGTGATAAGAAAAGAATGCAAGAGATTAAGTTAGTGTGGAATTAAAACTATTTTTATTATATATACTATATATTTTTACATATTTCAATAGCCATATAAAAATGCAGCAAAATAATATAGGGTTTATGGGGGTTTTGATGGGTGTTTTCCTAAGAGAGGATCAGGTCTCTGGTGCAGCCATTTGTAAACTCTCACCAGGAAAGTACCTGAGGTGTACCCCACCGATTTTTTTTTTATTTTGTGATATGTTATAGTATATAAAAAAATATTGGACACGTATTTTTTTTAGAAGCTAACTCGGCGATTTAATTGGTGAAATCGCCCCTTAATGTAAACCCTAAAAAACAGTTTTTCTTTGATAACTCGAGAATTAATTAAAATTTTTTGATAAGACAAACGCCCTGTTATTTCTCATAAAAAAGCGCTCCTACAAAGATATTAGTTATGTTAAAAAGTTGCAACCCCTAATTTTTACAGGGGTGAGTTTCATTTCTTTCCTTATATATCAATTTTTGAAAAACTAAATTTTATCAAATTTAACAATTTTATTAAGAAAACTAAAAATTAAAATTGACCTGTCTCGGGGTTTTGCAAAAAACAATCTTGAGAGGGGTGATTTACCCCTTGAGTTAATTTTTTTCTGTACAGTTATATGTAATGTAAAACACAACATATGTTTTCAATTTTATTTCTATAATAATTATTTGACATATATTTTGCATTAACAGTGAAATAACGTAACACCCCTATTTTTATGATGCTTGGAGAACCCCATGGATTTGATCATTATTAGATTGCCCCTAAAGATAACCCCCAAAAACAGTTTTTCTTTAATATCTCAAAAATAAATTGGAATTTTTTCGGTAAAACTATTGTTATGGTATTTCCCATAAGAATGTGCTTCTAAAAACGTATCAGTTATGCCAAAGAGTTGCAACCCCTAATTTGTATCGGGATGGGTTTAATTTTTTTCTTTTATATCAACTTTTAAATCATTGAATTTTATGGAATTTGTCAACGTCATTAAGAAAATTAAAAAATAAAATTGACCTGTATTGGAAATGGGGTGTGTATGAACTATTTAGTTCAATGAAACACCACACTTTAATTATCGAGACTTTATTTATTCAAGAGGTCTCGGAAGGTGTGTGTTGTCGCGACGAAATTATAATCTCAACTTCATAGTCGAAAAGGAATCTTTTCGTAATATTTCCAAATAAATCTGGTCTATTTCATGATACACTGTTAATATACATGTCAACGTTAATCCCTTAAAACCTATATTCAGAAAAAGGACTGATCAGCGTTCTTAAAATTAATGATCCACCTAAGAGTGTTCCAAATAAGTTGAAGTACCCGTATCAGATTTCACTTCGTAAAAGATACAGCGAAACCCATAAAGCAACAATAGATTTTTGCTCACACGTTTTAAACGTAATTTCCAACAACCTGTCTCGGGGTTTTACACAAAAAATCATTAGAAAGGGTGATTTACCCCTACAGTTATTTTTTTTTCTCTAGAATGATATGAATAATTAAACACAACATATGGTTTCAATTTCATTGCTATTGGCGATTCGAATTAAAAGTTCGCGCCAACTATCAGCTGATCGCAAGTAGGTCGCTTGCTTATAACCTATCTTTAAGGCTATAATATGTATGTAAAAATTAGACATTTCCTATGAATATTTTCTTATTTTGCCAAGCAGTTTTTATAATTTTCAAATAATTATATGTATATTAAGAGGACAATAACTAAGGTAATTAAAATAAGCCGACTGTTTATACAAATTATAATGGATTCGGGCTTTTAGGTTTTGGAATAGGGGCGAGATAGATTGCAGTGCATAAGCATCTTAATCTTGTTTTTACAGCTCAACTTCTGTATGGAATAATTGTTAAAAGGTAAATTTATCATTATAGCCTCAATCCTCAGGAATATTATTTTAATTTACTAGAACAGTTTAACATTCTAAAAGTTGTAAGTGACGAATAGGTTAGAAGATAATGTAAAATTTCTTGAAGTCGTAAGTTATTTGAAAAGAACTAAATAATTTCTTAGAAGGCGTAGTAATACTTAACACTAGTTAATTTTGTTGTTCAGTTAAAGATTGAAAATATTTTTAGGGGAAAGGCTTCTGAATGGAAGTCACGTTTATTATTGGTGTGTAAAAGAAGAAAATGGAGAAAATTTAAAATAAAGTAATAACGTTTGAATTGCACATTACATCGAATACAATTCCATCACGATAGCATCCACCTATTTCTAACTACTGAATTAAATTACTACTTTCAAAAATTGTTTATCTGATGCTTTAGCCCCCCATATCTTACTGATAAAAGTGATAATCACCACTAATAAACTGTATTAACAATAAATGCCACAATAAATATTAAAAAGTCTACAATATTTTGACAAGTGACTGATATGACTGGACCAGGGTTCGTTTTTTAGCACCGTAATCAGCCAAGAAGGATTCATTTCAGTGATAAATTTTAAAATTTGGTTACCCTTACCATTTTGATTCTGCAGCATAGACATGTTGCTGCTTAAACTAGAATTTAAGTACATTCTGGAATACTTTTAATGTTTGGAAATTATTTAAAATATTAGCCACATAGTTATGGTATCGTAAATGTCCTTCTTGAGATGAAATGGATAGCTGGCTGTAAAACTATGTTTAAAATTGATAACATTTAGTAAAATTAATCATTAACTGTCTCAACAATAGAAATGTTACGGAAGAGAAATAATAGCACTGTATATGAAATATCATGTTTTTTAGTTTCACAAACAAAGAATGTTAGCAAGAGCCTTCTAAATATTTTCTCTTGTATATTTTTGTGTAATGCAGCCATAAACAATGCCACAAATCTTTGATTTGCTTTTTATTTGATTTGAAGTACATTCCATATTCTGCAATAATGAATAACCAAATTTAAAAAGTCTATAAATATAGGTAGGTATAAACAAATGTCTCCAACTACTTTAGGTCCTTAGGTACAAACTAATCAAACCATTAACTTCTGATTCTAACATCAACTAACCGAAAATTGAACGCTTGTTATGGCTACATTCACAAAGCAAACGCTATATCAAAATGTAAACAAACCTGTGACCTACAAGCAGTAGTTATAATTGTCGCCACCAGAGGGAGTGATCCTTAGCTGGAAATGCCAATAATGCTTTTTCTGACATATATTTTGCAGTAAAAGTGAAATAATATCAAACTTTTTAACCTTTCTAAAGATTGGCGATGGGATTGAGTCTTACCAGATTGGCAGTCAAAACATTCATTTTTTCAGCTTCTACTTATTTTATGTCGATATTTCATAAAAATAAATTAAAAATACTTATTGTTTAGAGTCTCACCCCTAAAATTTCTATTTTCGCCTGAATGTATGGAAATATTATTTACTGAACAAAGTCTCGCAACATTATATTGTACAGACAAAATGTACATTTGCCGATCATTTCAGTCAATGTAGCAGTATTATTAAGATAATTAAAAACCAAAGTTGATCTCTTCCAGTTTTGGATTAAATACATATCGAGAGGTCCAAAAGTAACGCATGTAAAGACATTATCTCCGAAATTTGAGATTATCAAATGACACTTTTAAGGCCTTATAATTATATCTCTCTCCCTTCAACCCACATGGAGTTACAGTTACCCCTTAAAAATTTTGAACTGAACAAGGATGCGTGTGATACCCCATTTAAAATGGTTTTTAATTCTCCATTCAGCAGACTTAGGCTTTTTTGAATTTTGCTAATATTCGTCAAGAAAATGAAATTTAAACATTTTTAAATATATTTAAAATCCATTCAATCAAATATATTTTAATCTTTACATATGTGCCACAAATCTGTCACATTTCTCTTTTCTAATAGATTTTGTGTCATAATTATTGGTTTTTTTCCTTAACGCAAGTGAAGAAATATTCAACAAGAACAAAGAAGAAAAAAAGTCTCTTTTGCACATATCTGGAAAAATTATACATTACAATAAAGTATATAAAAATGCAATAAAAATAATTTAGGCATAATTTAATAATGATTAACTTTACGGTATTTCCAAACCTCTTAAAATTAAAGTTTTATGGTATTTAACTTCTAATGCAAAATGTATGTCTCAATAAACGTTTCAAGAATAACATTGAAAATATATGTTGCGATTAATTTTCTATATTACTGTAAATAAAATTTAACTTTTGGGGTAAATCACCCCTTCGGAAAAGTTTTTTTACAAAACCGAAAGAGGTCAACTTTGGTTTTTGATTTTGTTAATAATATTGCTATATTGACTGAAATGATCGGTAAATGTAGATTTTTTTTCAGCACAATATAATGTTTCGAGACTTTGTTCAGTAAAGAACATTTCTTTCTATTGAAGCGAAAATATAAATTTTAGAGGTGAGACCCTAAATAATAAGTATTTTCAAATTAAAACTCAATTGTTGACATATTATATTGTTGAAATATCGACACAAAATAAGTAGAAAGTGAAAAAATGAATGTTTTGCCCCGCAATCTGATAATGATCAATCCCATCACCAACCCTCATAAAGGTAAGAGTTTTATATTATTTCACTTTTAATGCAAATTATATGTCAGAAAAAGCATTATAGCAATATAATTAAAACCATATGTTGTGTTTAATTATTTATATCCTTCTACAGAAAAAAATAACTCTAGGGATAAATCACCCTTTCCAATGATTTTTTTTGTAAAACCCCGAGGCAGGTCAATTTTATTTTTTGATTCTCTTAATGATATTACCAAATTCAATAAAACTGAATGATTTAAAAGTTGGTATAAAAAAAATAAACCCACCCCTATACAAATTAGGGGTTGCAACCCTTTGGCATAACTGATACGTTTTTAGAAGCACATTCTTATGGGAAATAACGTAACAATGGTTTTACCGAAAAATTCCAATTTATTCCTGAGATATTGAAGAAAAACTGTTTTTGAGGGTTTTCTTTAGGGGTTCACCACTTAAATCACAAATTTAGCATCTAAAAAAATCAACATATAATAAGTTAAAGGTGAAAAAATAAATGTTTTTATTCGCAATCTAATAATGATCAAATCCATGGGGTTCTCCAAGCGTCATAAAAATAGGGGTGTTACGTTATTTCGCTGTTAATGCAAAATATATGTCAAATAATTATTATAGAAATAAAATTGAAAACATATGTTGTGCTTTATTTTCCATGTCACTGTACAGAAACAAAATAACTCAAGGGGTAAATCACCCCTTTCAAGGTTGTTTTTTGCAAAACCCCGAGACAGGTCAATTTTAATTTTTAGTTTTCTTAATAAAATTATTAAATTTAATAAAATTCAGTTTTTCAAAAGTTGATATATAAGAAAAAAAGAAACTAACCTCCATAAAAATTAGGGGTTGCAACTTTTTAACATAACTAATATGTTGGGATGGTTTTACCACTTAAATCGCCGAGTTAGCATCTAAAAAAAATACGTGTCCAATATTTTTTTATGTACTATAACATATCACAAAATGAAAAAAATCGGTGGGGTACACCTCGGGTACTTTCCTTGTCAGTATGATGTAGTATTCACCAATTTGCGACAGAGACAGTCATTGATAGTCCTTTAGTTTCCATAAACCATTAAAATGTTTGTTCTTTTATAATTTTTAGTTATACAGAGTGATGGAGGTTTGCGGAACCTAAAATTACTAAAAAGTTTTAAATTGAATGGACTTTCTTTCCAAAATTAGTTTTCAATTTTTTTAGACTAACAATTTCGAATATTTTCCCCTAATTTCAAATTTTTAAAATTCCCTGTTTTTCTAGATTTTGAGTTTTAAGCAGATAATTTGGACTTTTTTGTCGAAGCTGTGCTTAAAATTTAAACTTTAAATTTCAAAATGAAAATCATCATTTCAAAAAATAATTTGGATTTAATTTTAAAATCGAATTGCTAAGAAAAAAATGACAATTTCAAGTTTAATTTAGAAGTTCAGAAATTATTCAGAAAGTTATAAAAATTAAATTTATACCAAAATCGTTTAATTAATAAATATTTTAATTTTAAAATCCAAATAAGAACTACATCAGCGTTGCTTTTATTTTACATTTCGACTTTAATCTATGTAAATTCCGGTTTGTTGTCGTCCAAAATTTGAAATTGAAACCCATTTTGTGACGCTCGAGAAAAGTATTCAACCTATTATAATTAAACTCGAAATAGCAAAAAAGAAAGTGAAATTAAAAGTTTTAAACCGAATTTTGAAGAAAAATGCATAAAATGTCCAATTTGATGTCAAAAATTTGAATATAAACCAATACCTTATAAAATAATAATGTTTATTTTTCATTAAAAAAAGTTAAAGTTTTAAAAGTAAAACTAGATTTTAAGTTAAAAATCGAGAATTTTCAGTAATTTTTGAAAATCTCTAAAATTAAACTTTAGATCTGAATTTCGAAGTTTATTTATAAATTCAAACTTTTAAAAAATATTTCAATTACTTTCTCGCAATTTAGATTAAATAACAAAACCAAAAAAATTAATATTTATAAAACAGAATTATAAAATTTTCATAATAAAATAGATGAAATTTTGAAAAATATCATAAAATATGGTTTACGGACAAATACTTATAATTTTTGTAAAGTTTTTTTTTCTAAACATTTACTCTTTCTTTACTATTAGAATTATAATGAAATATTCAAACCAGTATTGAATATTTTTGGAAAAATGGAAAAATCTTAAGTTTAAGATAAAAGTAGGAATTTTGAAATTCCGCTAATAAGCAAAAATTAATGAGTTCCAGCCAAAATATTCCGAAAATATTTACAAAACCCCCAATTTCTTTGAAAGTTTTATTTTAAAATCTAAATTTCAACTGCTTTTATGAAATTTTAAACCAAAATTGAAAGTCAAAAATGTTAAAATTTTTAAATTTATTTCGAACTCGAAAAGAGATGTTAAATTTTATAAAATAATGTATGGTAAGGATGACATAACAAGAATCAAAGAGAAGAAAATTTAAACTAAGTAAAAACCTGAAGATTGAAGTTGCTAAATTAAATATGGAAAAAAATTCCGCCCTCACAAATTTGCCGTCCGGGGCCATGGCCCCGTTTGCCCCCACCCCTCACGCTACGCCACTGTAGAGAGGTTTCACTGTATTTCCCTTTTACCGGACTATCGAGCAATCAAATGTATTGGACATGTAATTAACTTAATTACAGTCCATAAGAAGGGAGTAATTTTACTAATTAATTATCTAAAGAGCCCACACCCCTTTCTAACAATATAATTATTGCTCACCTCTGGAGGAAATTTTGCCGGAAGTTTATTTATATCCTTTCTATGACTTTGCATACATAACCTCGAACTTTTCGCTATAGGATAAATGGCTTCGTGATGGCGATTATAAAATAATTGTAATAGCTTTATATTCTTCAACGTCCTTTTCTTTTTGTTTACCTTTAAGCCAATCGATAAAAAAGGGGAGAAATAAAATCTGTCTGCTTTACACACACGGTCATCGACATATTTTGATCCATTTAAAGATATATGGTCATCAAGGTTGTTGAATTATTATATTATTACTCCCTAAGAAAAATCAAGAACAACATGATATTATTTATTGCAGAATGTAGGAAATATATGACAAATTCTGGTAACAAACATCTTCTTTCCTAGGTAGAGTATGGTTTATTAAAATGAACAAATTTCAATATTTGTTTGTGCGGACCATTTTACAAATGCTGAAATTATATATTTTTATGACGGTAAAAAGTTTAACATTTTATGTGTGTTGATAGTTTATAAAATGTGACTTTTACTGAATGTCACTTTTTTTCCCGGAAAAAGTATCTTTTTCCCTGATATGTACAGGGTCATTCACTATATTATTACTCAATTAAGAAAAAAATTATAAATACAAAAGTTGCACGTATTTTTCTAAATTTTTTAATGACGTTTAAAAGAAACAGTTAAACAACACATTACGATTTTATGATACAAATATATATTTTTTAAAGTGGAATATCTTGTATATTATTCGATTTTTTTTAAAACTTTTTGTACTGATTCCAATGATGTATAATAACATGCCCTATAGGGTAAATCTAGGGAAGATGGCCATAGAGAAGAGGTGGCCCAGAGCACTAATTGCCGCTATTTTTTTTTGGGCATTTAGGTTAATATGACGTAAATTACTCGTGTCGAAGGGCAACTCGACAAGTTTTTCCCGTGTAAAGTGCTATAAAAGGTAAGTTATTTTTTTTCACATACAAATTTTCTTGTTGATTATTTTCAATATTTTGACTTCTAGATAATTGAAGGTTATAACCAAGTTAGTGGGTATTTCTTGTAATTGCCTTAATGCGAAATGACCTCCATAATGACATCATGAAAATTAAATACATAGGATCTGAAATACCGATATGACTATCTTACCTCTATAAAAAGGAGAGATGGCCTACTTTTTCTAGGAGTGATTGCCTTAGTAGTGAATGTTCTATTTTGTTTCAAATTCTTAACATTTACAAAAAGAGTTCTTTAGAGAGGAAGGCGAGTTAAAAGACCCTTTGAACATGGTTAAAAATAACAAAATGTCCATACGTGATGAGGCAAAGATTATTAATATACCGAAAAAACATTAAAATGGCGACCGAAAAGAAACTACGACAAAAACCGTACGCTTAGTTCGAGTTTCATATTTGGCTGCACTAATTTATCACCAGGCATACTGATATCCACAAGGTAGAGGTGTAAGAATCATCTCGTTAAATAGTAGCAAAAAAATCCCACTGTTGCAACGTAGTATTTGTAAAAACAACAAATTCTTAAGCTAATCAAGAAACGTTTTACCATGGATGGGAATGGGGTACAGCTTTGTAATGGGTTCAAAAAAACTCATTAGTTATATTTGTGGCTTCATTTTATCAAAGAATAAAGAAACAACTCTTTGTCCTAAATAGGCAAACAGAGAAATATTTTTAAATGAAAGTAATTTTTTATTTCCAACCAAATTACATGGCTTTTTTATGCTAACTTGCCTAGTAAGATAAACCTGTTTATTTTACTCTAAAACTATTTATTTTGTTCACCCTCTTATGGTCAACTCTCCTACATATACTTAGGAGAGATGGCCCACAGACCAAATTTTATTTTTTGGTCTTAGTGATAAATACTTATTAAATGGCAATTATTTTATTAAAGATGTTTAGTACTTAGCGTACCCCACTCAAATATACATTTACATAAAAGTCGTACATAATTATTTAAAAAGCTAGAGGGCACTGAAAGAAACTATAACTATCTTCTCTTGATTTACCCTCTAATAAATGTAATAATTTAATAATAAACAAGTTGCATCTGATTATTAAAAACGGCGATTTTCAGTATTTGTTAAATAAAATGAAGACGAATTGGAATTCAATGTTTTCTTAGAAGAATATTAGGCATTAAATTCTGCACTCCTTTGTACGTATTTCCTGTATCTCTAATTCTTTCCGAGTTCCCTGGAGTGGAAATCAAATATGGTTCAGCCTGTATAATGGTCAATTTTAAGGTTGGGTTTTAGTATCTTGCTGAAGATCAGAGCCTGGCTATCAAAAAGCGTTAGAGCAAGCGTTGTGTTTTTTAACCTTTCTTGGTTACAGGAGACAAGTATTGTACCTATATTATGGCAAGTCGATGTTCGAATTTTAAATGGCCTCTAGTGCCAAAAATTTGGAGTGATTTGAAATGAAACGTAAATTTTCTATTTTTTTTATTTCAATGTTTAATCCCCCACCGTGCCCCAAAATATAAAAAAGTTAAAAAAATAAAACTTGTACACTCTTGCACTAGAAAAGGTTTTGTAATAATATATTAGGCCCGTATATAAAATATTTTTAAAATCAGAATATGTTTAAGCCCCCCCCCCACCAGTACTTACGCGATAAAAATCATAGTGCGTCCGTAACATCTAGGGCACGAGCGCGGTCGACGGCACGCGCTAAAAGAAGGTGGACCGAGTAGCCTCCTTTAGGGCGTTTTTAGAGTCACGTGGGTGGCATCCGTCACTCGCGCGATTTTTTTCAAATCTGAGCACCCGCTAAAGATTTCTCTGTTTTGCCTTTTAGAGTCACGCGGGTAACGGACGGGTGTTATGCAGATATTATATATAAATGAAAATAATTATTATTGCCTTAATTAATTTAGAATTTATCCATTGATAGCCTCAATGTCTGTGTGTTGGGGTCTTTAAAAGTTTCAAGAAAATTTTGAAAAAAATGAGTAAGTTACAATTAAACTTTTGATGAGATGGGTGTAGTTTCCTCAAGTGATCAGTTTTTTTAAAAAAGCACACCAACATTTCAGTACTTAATAAAAATATTTTCACTTTGTCTGGGATCCTATGAGTTTTAAGCTTGAATGTCTGACTACTTGCCCCAAGTGTCCTCCCCATGCGCACAGCAAATCCGTCAATAGCTAAGCTTTCAGTTTCGATATATTCAATATTCATGATTGTACACCATAGGAAAAAATGAACAAATGGCCCGTGTCACACTGAAAGACATAATATGTCCCAATGGCTCTCACGCGAGCGGGTGCCGGGAGGCGTGAGAGTAGGCGCGGGTGCAAAAGACACCCGCGACGGGTGACGCACCAGCACGCGGTCACCCGTTCCACTCTAAATAACTTGCTGCAAACAAATGTATTCTGCCTACCCGCGGGCGGGTGACGGGTGCTACCCGCGTGACTCTAAAAACGGCCTTAGAGCGACTGCTGTCGATCACGGACACCTGCCATCGGAGGTGAATTGAGTAGCTTTCGATCGGCGGTCTCCGCAGCTCACAAAATTATCACCACAGTAATGTTCACTAAAAGACGGCGGTCAAAGGAACGAAAGTTTCGGAACCGCGTTAAACTACCAAAAAACCATGATGATGTAACATCTAGGGAGATGTAATATTGTATGGAGGTAATATACTTACTGGCAAAAAAATTAGAACGTCTAGTAAAGATTAAAATACTATTTATTTTTTTTTATTATGAGAATACCAAATGTTTTGGCTAGAAAGAAATTTCAGAGTTGGAAGCTCTGTACAAAAAAAGAATCGCCGCAGTTGTTGCGAACATCTTCCATAAAAGTAGTATTTGTAGAAAAAAGAAATCACCAACCATCCATTTGGGCTTGTGTGCCTGAAGAGATTCTGTTAAAATTTTATCATCAATTAAATACAAAAGAGCCAATGAGAACTTTAGGGCTTAATTCCAATCCCAAGAACAGTTCCTTCACGTTGGTCTAACTTAAGCTTTGTAAGGAGTGAAGAGCTAATCGATTGTGAAGTATTTTTAGCTCTAAAAAGAAAACCCACGTTTTGAGAGACGAATTTGACAATGGCGGGAACACAGTTATTCGAATAAATATATAAATAAAAAATAACTAAATGTGGCTGCTTTTACATTTACTCCTAGAATAGACAAATTAGATTTATAGGGAAGATTTTAATGTCCACGAGAAAGTTGAATGCATTATCCCTTGACATTTTCTCAGAATCGTTCCAATTTATTCTTACTTCTTAATGCTGAACATGTCATGAGTGCATGAGTGTAGATTGAAGTAAATAAGAAAAAGATTGGGACGATGAATAAAATATTAGTATTGTTTGAAGTGATGAGACTGGGGTCAGTGATATATGATGAATTTGAACGTGTCACAAGGCATCGTGAAAAAAATTGATTTTTTTCAAAGTATATTATACTTGTGGCTAATGAAGCATGGCAGGTCCTATCGCCGAGGAAACTCACTGTAGGATATTGGTGGGGAAGGGAGAGTGGTGTTAATAATTAAAAAAATATTTTATTCCTGGCCAACCAACGATTTAAAAGCATTTCCGAACATAGAAAATGTAGTTTTAGAATTTACAATTTTTATAAAAATTTAGAGGCCTGGTGGGGAGCTAAGCGTTGTTAAAATTAAATAATATTTTAGGTTTGAAAACTGGGTACCAATATGAAACTTTTTCCGCTACATGCCTTTCATAATTAAAAAAAAGTTAAAAATCGACCGACTCTATTGTATATCATTCTTTTTTAAATTTCAACTTGTTTCAAAATTTCAAACTGAAAATGGTAATTTTTATATTTCCTTTCGTTTGCTTTAAAAATGGAATGTTGAAAATACCTTAAATCGAAATTCTAAGAAACAATTGCAAAATGTTATCAAATAGGAAATTTAGACATCAATTCGAAATTCGGATTTAAAATTTAAATTTCGAAATTACAAAGCCTTCAGTTCGAAACTTCAACAAAAAAATGTATAAATATTCAACATTTTTAACTTCTTTCTTAAAATGTACATTTTAAAATCAAAATTTCCAGAAATGTTTAGAAAAAAAGTAAACATTTCCGAAAAAGGTTGAAACAAGTTTGACTAAAAAATTTCAATCTTTTCCTCAAAACTTCGAATTTGAAGATCAAAATTATTGTCGTTTCACATATCTTCACATTTTTTTAAAAATTATTCTCTGGAAATTTCGATTTTAATCAAAGCATAAATTTCTGAACTGAAATGAACGTTTTGGAATTTAGTTCTTTTGTTTTCATTCAAATCCCAAAATTTTTAAAAATTGAAAGCCTAAATTCATGCTTCGGAAAGAAACTCTAAACTCATAAAAAAATTAAAGTTTTGACACCAAAAGTTGTGAAAAACTCAAAAGTGGAAATATTTTTCAAAATTGAGTTTAAAAATTTCGTCTAAATATTGAATTTTTATAACATCTTAAAATTTCTAGAAACAATCAAAACTTCACAATTAAAGTGGAAATCGCGTTAATCTTAAAAAAAAAACAATAATTTTTTTAGTACCTAGTATTTATTTTTATTGGAAATTTAGACCTTTTATAAAAACGTTTTCAGTTAGAATTTGAATTGGAAAAAAAATTAAATTTAATAGGTAACTTTGAGAAAATTCCGGAAAAAACCTCAATTATTCCAAACTCAAAATTTATAAGAAAACGTCAAAATTTGGCTTCAAAATTGGATTTTTCTTTCCCGTTCCCTTTTAAAATAAAAAAAATATCCATTTCTCCATTCTTCAAGGGAAGCTGCGCTTTCTAGTTTTCATGGAGAACTGGTCTACATTAAAGATATTCTTTAGCAAATCTCCATTTTCCTTTCGATATGGTTTGAGTAGTCTCCCGTCAGAGAAACGTTGCGCATAATTTTGCGGTGTCCTGTTAAGGGAGGACTTTGGCAGGTTTTGTATAGAGACACATGTCCACATCCACCTAACAGAGTCCGGTTAACATAGGGTCACTTATATGAAAGTCTCCAATATACAATTCCGGACTATGAAAAGCTGTTTGCTCAAGGCGGGTTTCACGCCGGAGCAATATACATCCGGCAATTGTCAACTGGCAAACTTGCAAACAATAAGCAATATTATCGCCATTGGTCTCTGTACCTGAACTGTTTAGGGTCTTTGGTTATAAATGCACCTCTTCATTTAAGTTAATTTTCTAAAAATCTCCTAAATTTTTATTTGAAATAAGTTTGCGATATTCAGGGTGTTACGTTTTTTTTTTTCAGAATCAAAGTTAACTTTGGTTTTTTAAATAAGCACTCCCACTATATTTTCATTTCGAATTCTCCCGAAAATTCTACACTTATTTTATTTAACATAACCTAATCCTAAATTCAACTGTTTCTTAAATAATATTAGTTTAAAATCGTGAATATGGATGCACATTTTCCACTATACAACTCTGAAGATTTACTTGATCTTTCTCATACTTTTATATTTGGCCGTGATAACACTAAAACAAACGACTTATTTGTTAAGAATGTCAAAAAAATGTTTTGAAAAAAGTTCCAAATTGACTATTTTCAGCTAACAATATTTCAGAAACTGTTGAGTTTAGGACTATGGTGTATATGGCAAACTTATGTCATATAATAATGTAAGCGATTTCTACAAACTTTGTGTACAAAATTTTTTCATATCTATTAAATTTCGAAAGTTGACAGGGGGCGGGGTACATTTAGAACCAAAGACCCCGTACTGTTACTCTCACACCAATGCAATGCAATACGATATTGTTATTGCTGAGAGTAATCTGTGTTGCCAGCGATGCGACGTGCATGTTGAAAAGCAGTTATGACTGAACCTGGTTTCGCTTTTCAGCATCATCGGTGGTTATACCAGCAATTTGTTTAGCCATTGTTACGCTAATTAATTCTATGGATTACAGACTCTTACGAATATTCCGTCTAATCCAAATTCTTGTCCAAAACTTCAATTAGAGGTGTATTTAGCAGATCAAGCTGCTCGGTTGTAAGTGTAAATTGACTAGATTGTAAATTTCTATGGCTTCTAACAAATTAAGTTTTTTGGTATTATTGTAAATATGTATTTCTTCTACTCTGTTCGAGCATGTAAGCTTATGTTCTGTATCTAATAGGTGTTTTACAAAATTTGACTTTTCTGTTATATCTGAAAGCACCAAGCTATTAGCTGTACCTAATGTGAAAACTAATGTAATGTTTGACCTATGTAGACAGCATTACACTGCATTACAATGGTTGAGAGCTACTTAAAATAATGTTGTTTGTGGCCTTTTGCCAGTTGCTGATGGCCCATTGCTTATTGCATTGGTGAGAGACCAAGTATGAGAATTTATTAATAGATATGCCCGTTTGTTGGAGCTCTCTGCTATAGGAACTCTCTGCTATAGGAGATTTCAGTGTACAAAGTTGCCGTGAAGCAGCTTTTTTTTCACAAAAAAAAAACCGTCTTACTGTAGCTCTAATATATTTTTGTAAAATCTACACCCTAAAAAGTATTTGCACACCTCATACCTATACATAATTTATGAAGTAAACATTTAAATCCTACCAGAAAGCAACAATTATATTAGATAGTATATTTTTTTCTAAGATCAATCCATTCGTAAAGGGCAACTTTTTTATGCCTCCAGACACCTCGAGTAGCATGCGGAAACAAGGATAGGTTGTACATTTTTGGGGAAAATTTCGTTTCGTCAGCTTGGAAGTTGTACAGATAAAAGAGTCTCCATAGACAGGAGTCGTCACTTTGTCAAGTTGAACCGCACAGGAATTTGCTGTCTCCGACTGTCTTGTATGCCTCAAAAGTCTTACCCTTGGAGGGATAAATCCTATTAGTTCCTGCGAGCATCTTCCATGAAAGTACTTGTAGAAAAGAGGTAAGTCACAAACCATCCGCCTGTGCTCTACTGTTTCGAGAGAATCAGTCAAACTCTCGTCATCAATTAGGCGAATCCCTCTTCTTTGAATTGAGTCCAAAAGAACCAAAGTGTACTTTGGACCTGAACTCCAAACATGAGAACAGCATTCTAGTATTGGCCTAACTTAAGCTTTGTATAGAGTAAGCAACTGATGAGATGTGAAGTACTTTTTAGCTCTAAAAAGAAAGCCTAGCTTCTGAGAGGCTGACTTGGCAATGGCGCGCATTATTTTTTAAGTAATAGTTAATTTTGGTGGAACGGAACTGCTCCTTGATTATCTTCAAAAATTGAACTAAAAATCTTGTCCGATGAAACCAAAAAAGATTTAAAAAACACAACAAAGGTTGCTCTTATGCGTTTTCAGTATTTCTCTGAAGATGATAGCTTGGCTGTAGAATCGTGTTAGAGCAACCTTTGTTGTGTTTTTTAATCTTTCTTGGTTTCAAGGGACAAGATTTTTATTTCAATTTTTAATAGTTAATTGACGGATTAATATTTACGAATTTTATAATATTATTATAATACGCACTAATAACAAATTATGCTCAAAAATATATATTTAAAATAAATATCTAGAAAAAATATTACATATTTCGTATACCTAATTTGCATATCATCGTAAACAATAAATTAATTGTAGGGGTAAATCAGGTCAACTTTAAATTTTTTTTTTAAAGAGATAGTATACAATATTCAATTAAATTCAAGTGTTTCCAAGTTTCTTTCTGTTTAATAAAACAAATGTAGGAAAACTCAAATTTAACCAAGTTGCAACTCGTTTTGCATTAAAATTAGCGTTTTTTTATGTGAAATAAAGTAACCCCCCTCTTTTTCATTACGAAATTTGTATTATTTTTTGATATATTGATAAAAAACTGTTTTGGGGGTCAATTTAACGGCGCTTTCCACCTCTTCAATTGGCTGGCTGGCGCGTTAAAATAAATAACTTGGAAGTATTTATTAAATTATTATAACGCTTGGAAGCTTTCTTTTGTAAATATAAGTTTGGGAATTCCATTTGCGCATACAAGGTTTACATTTTTTTTTTTTCATATAATTTTCAACAGTTTGATTTGTGCGTTTTTAGATCTACTTTTTTAATTTTCGCAATTATTAGTGAAGATCAAAGTCTAAAGTCTACTTTTAATATGTAAACGTAAATAGCCCGCATAATTAAACAATTAATTACCATTTAAATGACTTATTCATTACTCATGAGAGGTGTTCTTTCTAATAGAAACATTATACATACTTAAACCGTTAAATGCAAAATCCAGTTTATACGAGTACTTTTCAACTATATGTAGTTAGAATTTCCTGATCCGACTGTTGAACTAATAAACCAAAAATGGATAAACATGTTTTCGAGCTTTATTGTGAAAATTTTTATAACGTCATCACTTAAGTAACTAATTCTCGTCATGAAATTTCCGTTTCATTAATAAAAGAATTAAGTGGCAAATAGGTAAAAATAGACTTACCATCAGTTTAAAAAACGAAAATGTTTTAAGCAATTTTCAATGACTTCATTTTCTTCACATCGTCAATCACATAAAATGAAAGTTCAGAACTAATGATATACCTAACAATATAAAACTTCAGCAGAATAAAAAAACCATTTTGAATTTATGAATGATTCTAATTTTTTCTAATGAATAGTCTTTTGACAATCCGATCATATGATCCCTTTGTGACCAATCTATACCCTGCGGTGTGAAATCTGTATTTTAATAAGAGTGTTTATGCGAATAGAATTTTGTTAATAAAGCAAAGAAAAAGAAAAATAATTAATATTATCCCGTTTAATGTATTTATTGAAATAAATAATATATTTCCACAATTATTTTAAAATACAATATTATAGGCGACCTAGAAAACTTGATAGATATTATTATTGTTTATACATTGCGGAATTTTTTGTGGTTTTTTTAGGCTCTATCTTAAAAGCAGTAAATAGAAAACCTTTAATATTAGGTATACATTAAAAACTATATATTTGAACAACTATTAAGGAATTCATTTTTATTTGAAAAATTTGTTTGGAATTTCAAAAGTATGCGATGATGTCACGGGTCAAACGTAATACTGGAAAAATAAATTTCTTACGTCAACTTGCCCGATGATTTTTCAAAAAAGATTTTTCTGACGAAATTATGAATATTGTGCATAACTGTTATCACCTCTTACATTACATATTATTAAACACTGTCATCTTAGTACATAAATGATATATTTAATTAATCAGTATTCTCAATTTTAAATAATGTTTCCGATATTAACAGCCAATTTCTTATAATAAAATAATAAGGAAATACTTGCATTCTCATAGTTTTCTAATTTATTGACAATTACTCAGTTTTAAATGGGTTTATCCGGCAATCTTTAGAAGATTACCGGAAATGTTGCAAAAATTGTTCTTAAACTTTGAACGCACACTCTCGCTTAATGACCGTGACCATGGTCATGACTCGAATGAACTTTGCTCCTACCATAAATTAATCCATTGATGATGAAAATAAAGATGTTCTGGGAAAGAGTTTCGTGCAAA
Source organism: Dastarcus helophoroides (assembly GCA_028583605.1). Taxonomy (NCBI): domain Eukaryota; kingdom Metazoa; phylum Arthropoda; class Insecta; order Coleoptera; family Bothrideridae; genus Dastarcus; species Dastarcus helophoroides. The sequence continues at coordinate 22,717,504 of CM053329.1, read as the reverse complement.
TAAAAGGAGTGCCTGTAATAAAGTTTCGTATTCTGATTAGTAAATTACCCGTGAATATGCAAAAAATGTTCTCACCATTAGATTCACTGAAACGTTCTAGGTAGATTCAACAAAACATATTCTTCGCTTTATCGATACGAAGCTTGAAACGAAAATTAAAGAGCAGGGGAGTAGCATAATAATTATTATATTATATTATATTAGGTACATGTGGGTAACTATTACAAATATATTATAATCACTAATATTTTTTATAAGAGTTATTTTAATTATTATTGATTGTAGTATGTAGCCTGCTCCTTGATCTAATAAAGAAAGTTTTTATAAATATATTGCAAATTAGGTGAGATTTATTTTATGCATCAAGAGGTTAATAACCTTTTATGGATTACATTTTCTGAAGCATTTGGAGTTTGTAAATATATGTACAAATGTAATACATTTAGAGGAGCCTGATACATTAGTAGACGTGCTTACTTATATGTATAAGATTTGATAACGAAGGCTTCCACGGCCAGAGTCACTACAGGATATACTTTTTCCGGGATTGGACCATGTCAAAGAACTACTAAAAGTGTTCGACGTTTCGCCCTCCATCGTAGGGGGCTTCTTCAGGAACAAAGAAAAGAAGCAATAAATAAAAAGGGAAATAAAAGGGAATATGCAAAAATGAAAGAATGAAAAGGCCAATTTCAACATCAGTGCACGGTAACTCATTATGTCCACCATAGCAGAGGCGAAACTTTTCTAAATTGAAAATTGATACAAAGGATAAGAAAGTTAAGACAGAAGAGCAAGGTAACTCAGTATGTCCACCATACCAGAGGCGAAATTCTTCTGAGAGGAAGAAAAGAAAGGGAAACTTTATATACCATTCGTTTGCGTGTTCACTCCCGAAGATTTCCGATGATTGGTTTCCAGATGGAGAAAAGCATATAACCGTCGTCTCTGTTGATGTTTTTGGGGAATTTTTGGATTTCAATGGCCTCGCGTATCTTCCTATGATAGTAAATGGGAATATTGGATATAATTGAAATATTATTAAAAAGAATCTTATGTCGGATGTATACTGAACCACAAGAACAAGGAACCCTGTACACACCATTAGAACAAAAGCATAACATTTTATCTTTGGGAGATGGGAGGAGCTGTTGGATCTTTGAGAGGATGATGAAAAAATGGGTTTAATATTGCGCTTTCTCAATAATTTTCCGATTTGATCTGTTACTCCGTGAACATAAGGAAGAAAGGCTTTAGAAGAAATTATTGAATTTTGATATGAATTATTCGGTATGAATAGCACAAGGAATTCATAGCGCAAGAGAAGCTTTGGTTTGAATCACAGTTGCAAATATTCAGATTAATGATCTTTCTTTTCTTAAATTAATTTATCCTTAGGCTGTTCTGCTATTGTTATCCTGCGGCTGATGGTATATTAACTGGTGTCGCGACAAAAGGACAGGGATATTTGGACGCGCGACAAAAGGTGGCGACATTTGGTCGTACGACAAAAAGACGAGTAAGACAAATGGTCGGGGCGACAATTGGACGCACGACACACAACATAAGTCGCATGCAGTTAGAATGTTATTACCAGAAGTTAATAAAAATAGATCATTTATATTATACCGGCTTAAACACACAGGTGATATAAAAAAATGGTACGGACCAGGTTTGTTTCCTTTTTTGTAACCTTTTGTATCTATTCAACTTAATGCAAGGTTTTTAAAACTGAGTACGAAATTTTATTATTTTAAATGGATAACCATGTTTATTTTTGCGGCGAAATAGGGTTTGATAAGTCTGTCTGTAATAGTGAGGGGTATACAGTCAAGGAGATAATACCATTGGATGGTAAATTGTTTAAATTTAGACATCTGAATGGTGGTAAGTTTGAACATTTACAAAACGATATTTTAAGTTGTTTTTCTGTAATTTTGATAACAATTTCTTTTTATTTTGTCAGCGTTTCAACCCGTTTAGAAGCAGAACAAGCAAAATACTTGCTTATAATTTTATCTTCATTGTATTGGTAAATTTGCTGCTGTATTATTGAATTTTTAAAATCTTATGATCTTGTCTGCCGATTGCACTAGAAGTTGAAAATTGAGTTAATAAACGTTATGTGTATATTGTGAACCATTTCAGGGCTTGGAATTTACATTTTTAGGGTTCCGTATCTTACAAGAAAGCAACGGAACTCTTATAATCTCACTCTTGTGTCCGTCCGTCCGCCTGTCATAAAGAAGTTTCTACGTAAAAATTTGAAATCTTGCACACCGGTAGTTTCTCCATGACCCACGCAAATCCTCCCTCCAACCACCGATTAAAAAAAAGGAAATATTTTATAATAAAATGGGGAATTAATTTGGTCGCCGAAAAATCAAGTTTTAGTTAATATTATCATGTGAGGTATTGTTTGAAACTGCTACCTCTAAGGATCCTAATATATTTTTTTTATAAATTTTGGTCCAATCGTCTTAAGATGTAGCTCTAAATATGTCACACATAACCGTTCCCCGCCCCTCTTACCGCCAGGTTTCTGAAGATACAATTTAGATGTTTTTTCGTTAACGTAGCAGTTGTTTAGACAAAAAATTGTTGTTTGTATCCCAACACTTTTTGACCCATATAGTATATTTTCTTTAAATCAAAAAGTTGATTTAGTTGAAGGATAGAATTCAGATCAAATTTGTTTTTTACAATATTTCATTCAGATGAATATTTTTGGAGTTAGCACTAGTTGACGCAACGCAGTAATTGAGGTTGAAATCTAACATTTTGGTGCGATAGGAGCCTATCTTATAAACTATGTTAGTCATCGATTTATTGCTAATTGAGAATAAATGCTTTGTACCTGAGACATTATCAACACAGATATTAGTTCCATAAATATTTAGATTGATTGTAGAAAAGTGTAGGTATATCTGAAAATAGACCATTTTTTTATTTTTCAATTATGACACAAGAAAATTTGAATAAAATTTCAAATATAAATTTTAATTTCTTATTTGAAAAAAATCATTGAATATCCTGGCCTTAGGTAGATCGTTGTATATGTAAGCCAATTTAAGTAAACTCTCCCAAAATGATGGATATCTTATATTACTATTAACAGTGCTTGCTTAAAGTATAAACATATCATCCTAATAGCTACTTGATTTACATTTGCTATTTAGACTTCTGTAATATCTCATTGCGAATTTGTTTACATTTATTATGATGAGCATATTTTCTCAACTTATTATTTCATGGTTACCTGGTGTGAACACGTTATATAACATTTTTCCAGAGCTAATTTTTAGACACGTGAATTAAACATGATAATTAATCATAAACGTACTAAAGCATTTAATTCTTAAATGTTTATGACTAGTGCCTGTTAAATTATCACAAAATAATTAGATGTTAATTTTGCACATGCTTTGTGTTTTACTAAAAAGTAAAAATATATGTTATCACGAATTTTGATTTTGCCTTGCTAATATAAAACCCTTGGCAAAAGCTTGGGCTTTGATGACTTTGATGAACCGTAATTAGTGTTGGGTTGCTACCATGATATAATATAAGACTGGTAACATAACCCGCTATATCTCACTGTTGCGCTAAGTGGCACTAAAACCGGAGACAATTAAAAAGAGAACACCATATGAAGGATAAACAGTAAAGGGCTGTCTTGAGTAGATTAAGCAATGCTTTCTTATGCAAATATTCATACTTTATGCAATTGTTTTACAATTTTTCGGTTTTATATTTATATTTTAATTAAAAAATGGGCAAAACTTGTTTTGTGTCTATGTCCAACAGTGGTTATAAAAGCTGTCATGAAAAAGTGTCGTTGTTTCGAGTGCCTAAGGACAAGTTGATGTATGAAGGCGAAAAATCTCGCGAAAGGACAGGCTGTTGTCAACTCGACATTTTGTATGCGAAAAACATTTTAGTGCAGATTTTGTTCTAAGAGAAATGAACAATGAACTGTGAAGAGTACGTATTTCTTAATAAACTTAATCAGTTTCTATTAAATGAATATCTTATGCCCAAAGTAACTTAAACGAAAATTCTTTTTATATATTTAAGAAAGAAAAATGACGAGCCGTTTGGTTTATCAGGGTTCGGCGTATGTATAGAACATTAGCTATAACTTTTTTGAAAATGTTTATAGAAAAAAAAATTTAAATTATTTGTCACTTTTCAGTGACTTTGATTTTGTTTTCTTAGCTCTTATTTTGTTGCTTTGGTAAATAATTTTTGTGTTTTCAAATGACATTTGCATTTTTTATTTGCTCTGTTGAAAAAACTTCAAATTTATAGAGGTTAGATTCGGAGAAATCATAATTTTACTGATTTTTAACATTCATTTTTTAATGTTATTTTTAAAGAAATCTAAGTACTAAAATGCAATCGTTACCAAAAAATGAACTGGCAAAAATTTCATTATAATTACTAACGCATGTTTAAAAACAGTATTAAATTATTTAATATGAGAATCGATAAAATTATGAAATTATTATATTTTCTTGAACTTTTTCACTTTCTAAACCCTGTAACATTTGGAGTCACCAAAAGCAAAAAGATATGCAATTGTAAAAAAGCAAACAAAAAATACGGATGTCATTTAAAATTTCAAAGTTCGTTACCGTAGCAATGAAACAAAAGCAGGGAAAAAGAAATTAAGGTCACCAAAATGTGGCAAATAATTAACCAAAAAAAGTTTATTAAAAATATTTTGTTCTAATTTTTTTAAAAAAAAGTTATAGCCAATATTCCTGGACATACGTCGGACGGTGCCGTATACTTTGCATAGAGTTACGCCAATTCTTAAACATCTTACAGTCTATCTCTCTCTAAGCCGCCAGTCTCCCGATTACGTGCCATATTTCGCCTCGCGTCGGAATACCTTACTTATACATTATCATGGTTGCTACATAGCAATCTGCTACTTAGTCACTGTTACTTATTGAGTAGCAGTTGGAACAGTTATCAGTTCCTAAAAAGTAACTGCTACTTTTGGAACATATAAGATCTTTCAGTCGCAGTTGTTACACATAACGTTGTCGCTATCTGCTACTGCTACTTTACTTACTTAATTCGGTTAACTCTATGTACTTTCGGTTCGTTTCCTTAGGGAATTGGAGGCTTTATCAGTGTTTCTCTTCTATAGCCGAAGCATCTTGGAATTTTAATGTTATATTTGAATTTAAATCATTTCGTTCTTGTAATAAATAATAAGTGACGTTGATAGGTCATGAAGCTTATTTTTATATTTGTACCGTTCTTTGTGTTTAATTAGTTACTATTAGAAGATCATGTTAAAATAAAACAGCTTAATTGTACTCATAACTTTACTTGCTATTGACTGGAAAATTTTACGATTTAAATCACATGTTTACCTTCTTATAAATTCAGACGTCTCTTTAAAATTCTCATAATAGCAAAAATGATCAATATTATATCCTACATTCGAGTTTCTCTTTATAAAAGATTGTCTGCCAGATGAATTTAAAACATATCCATGTACCAATTCTCCTATCGTCCGAACGTAACTGCGACTTTTAGTGATTTAGCGTAGGTACTGTTATTGTTTAATCACTACTGTGACAAAGTAGCAGGAACAGTTTAGTACAGTAGCAGCTATTACTCGTCAGTTGCTCCTTATTCGGTTCCATTTTGACCGCGATTTGCGATCTCGTAACAGTGACAAAGTAGCAGTAGCAAGCTGCTACTTGCTCCTTTCCATTCCGTTCCGACTTTCATTACACTGGAACTGCTATATGTTATCGCCTAACGCGTATTCATAATAAGTAACAGTGGCAAAAGTAGCAGCTATTTAAAACTGTTACTTGGTTGGAATAGGAGCAACTCGTAACTGCTACTTGTAAATAGCATCACTAACTGTCATATTTGCAGTGATCGGAATACACTTCGGTACCTCAGGCATTAAGTGATAAATGGTAAAGCTTTAAATGCTATAAACATACAGTTCTAGACGAAAGTTTTCTTCCCCCTTCTTATCTTGAAATTTGGAGGGTTGTAACAAGTAACATAATGGTCATAGATGAAGTAATAAGGCCTTTATGACCAATAAATTTAAAAGGCCAAGGGCACCTCTTTGAAGGGTATTAATAATACTTATTCAGCCATACAAATATTGCTTTCATTAAGAGTAGTTTTGAGGGGTTAAATTAGTGCTACTTAAAAGTACCCTCCACTCCCCGTATTATTTTGAACTATTATACTGACAAGATCTACTTGGAGATTGGACCGTGAAGAGTTTCACCTCTGGTATGGTGAACATACTGAGCTACCGTGCTTATGTCTTATCTATCCTTTGTTCCATTGTTAATTGTCTATTTCAGAAGAGTTTTGCATCTGGTAGGGTGGATATACTGAGTTTTTGTGCTCTTCTGTCCAAACAATCTTGTCCTTTATACAAATTTTCATCAATCATCATCATACGAGAGGAGACCAATACGTTTTACTCGCACTTATTTAATGCCTCAAAACTCAAACCCTTTACTGAAACAAAATTAATATGACTGAATAGATAGTTTTATTATCTTTTGAACGAAGGTGCCGTAGCCATAGGATGTTATTTAAAATTATTGCTTTTAAGGACCTTATGGCGTTATCTTTGATGATTACGATATCTATTTTAATTTTTTGAGAAGCTTACAAGCCTTTATTTCCTTCTTCGAAATTTATCAATCTAATTAGAAATAACAATTTAAAAGATAGAAGGGAACAGAGAGGTGACTTTTGACTAGCAATGCATAGTGAAGAATTTTGTATATTTTAGAGCAACATTATGTAATATATTAATCGGGTATCGTGAAGTAACTGCTATAAACTTGTCTACATACATACATATTAACCGTCTTTAAAATATCTGTTAATTTGCGGTACTATTAAACGAAATATTTGCATTTGAAATAACAGCTATAAAATATGTGTATGTGTGTATACAATACGGAGATTTTCATCTAAATATAAACAGTTGGGTATTAAGACCTAATAGCTGAACTTGAAATTATTTCATTAGGATAAATTTAATAATCATACACAAACAGCGGGTCTTTATTTAAGTCCTAGTATCTTTTTAAGCCGCGAGATCTGTAATCCTTTACTTAGAAACTAGTGCTCTTCGTTTTTTCATATTCGTAAATGTGAAGGCATACATGTAATTGATAAGTAATTTCGGAGAACAAATGACTAATTGACATAACAGACACGTGTTAAAGATGAAAAACATTTCATCAAATTATTATTTAAACATGTAAATGTTTTAATCATATTTTGTGAGACATTTCATGAATGAATCTAATCGAACTATATCACAGTTATATATAGACGTTTTATATTTAATGTGCATAATAGTTATATTAATGTGATTATTTAAATGCATTAGTAACCAGATATTCAAATATATTGACTTCAGCTAGAATTCGGTCTGGCGGACATACATTTGCCGCAAAATACTACGAAATATGCTAGTGTTAATATATGTATTTTCTATTTGTTTGAAGAGAAACTGGTAAATCCATGTAAAGAATGAATTGGATAATACATAATTTATCAACATTTTCTGAAATATAAATTTTCCCAAAGGAGTTCTTTTATGTTCGTGTATAATATACTTTTAATCGTGCAATGTTACAATTTTTTTCTAAGGTAATAGGATCGATTTAAGTAAAACATATATCTCTATTTACTTCATACATGTATTTGCTTTGACTCAAATTTGAATCGAAGAGGGGCGAGTCGTAAAGACCATAGACCAGATTAGCAAAAAATACTCGCATACACGCTGCGTAGTGTCAATTATAAAGCAATTCATACAATATAGTTTAAGTCGCCTATATCTCTCTCTCTTTCTTTATTCTTCATTTTGATATTTAATCCAACTGATATTTCAAAAAATTATAATTATTAAAACTTTCGCCAAGTTTATATTTAACGAATATCTAAATATTAATTGACTCTAATTTGGCAGTTTTTCGTTTCCTGCTGGTAAAACCTTTGTTTGAGATATTAATTGGCAACGTAACAACCTAGCTTTATGTCTATGATGTTGGTCATTTGGTCATTTAATAATAATTCGACCTAATTATTTTACATTTTCTCGCTTCCTGGTGCTCACTAATGCATGAAATTTTGGCCGAACATATTAATATTCATAAAATCTGCAATATGCAAAAAATGGAAAATGTCTAGAGTATAAAATGCATGTACACAAACTCTTTTAAAAACAAAACACACACACACATATTACATTGCATTGAACTGACAATGAGAAAGCTTATTTATATCAGAATAAAAATGAAATAAGACAAGTTTGTTTTAAACGTAAAAATTTCTCCAGCTGTATTTCAATATAAATGTCTCAACCTTCTGCTGATGGTAAAATCAATCCTTAAATCCAAAATGTCAAGTGAGGTTAGGGAACTTAGTTTTAAAATGTGCTTTATTTTTTCAGATTTATTTTTTACCTTTAATTCACAAGTACATTGACCGTTTTATTAACGATTTTGATCATTGCACAATTGCCTAAATTCCACATGAAGGTATTCCTCCGCTATATGATCCACAATTTCGACAGTATCTTGACCCTAACTACGGTTCAAAGTAAAGTGATTGAGCAAAAGTATCCCAATAAACGTCCAGTTTGTATCATCTAGTTTTATTGAAAGATAAATAAAAGCCATAAAAACCTAGAAACATTACTCCCAATTCAGTGACAGTACCAAATAATTGAAAGACAACTTATACATACAGTTCATACAGATGAACATTTCTAATCTACGAAAAAATAAGCCACATCATCGAATCATTATTCACCAAGACCATGAGAGTGCTCACACAGCTCGAAAAACAATTGAGTTTTTGGAGTAACAAAACATCGAATTGCTTGAACATCCTCTGTATAGCCCTGACCTAATCTCAACGACCCTTTTACATTTCCAACCGTCAAGAAGGCATTGCGTGGAAAATGTTTTCAATCATCTGAAGATGCTGTCGATGCTTTCTAAATGAACATTTCGAACATACCCATTGAAGAGTGGAATAAGTGCTTCAACAACTGGTTTGAGCAAATGCAAAAGCGCATCAACAGTAATGGCAAATTTGAAATCTGAAATATTGTTTTTTGTTCTGGCTATATGCAAAACTGAAAGACAGTCCTCGTATTATATTCGCTAACGAAGAAGTTTTATGATGTTGTTAATACTGTGTTTAATGTTATGGGATTAAAATATAGATCAAAGCTAATAAATCACTAAAAAAATTTTTGAAATCGGTTAATAAATGACTGAGAAATAGATTATTGAAATTTACGTTTTTTAGCGTGTACGTCTGTGTGTGTGATGTCATTTGACCCGTCCGAGATCGTCGCATCACAAATCAGTAAACAAGAAGAAAAGCTCGCGGATTTTCTAATTGTTGGATATGTTTTAAAGAACCAAAATTTAAGAGGCATGTATTTTTTTTTCGAATGAAATAAGGTTCTAAGTGTAGTTCTACCCCTGTGGATAAGGTCAACGTAACGAAATTTATTCTTAGAAGCGCAACTTCAAAGGTCCATAACTTTTGCATTTATAGAGATATTTTAATGATTCTTTCAGATGTTTGCATCATTTTACTTAAATATTTATAGCTAATCAATAAAAAAAAACGGAAACTTCTCCATTGAAGAAGTACTTATTTATAGTAACAAAGGCTTCCACGGCCAAGGTCAGTGTATGATATATTTCTTCCGGATTTGGACCAAGTCAAAGAACTACTAAAAGTTTTTTTTTAGTATACTAAAAGTTTATTTTAGTACTTTATTTCACATGGTTCAATCCCGGAAGAAGACTATCTTGTGGCCAGTTAACAAAGGATTCAGTGAGCCGTTAGCTCCATAGCGCCAAGTTTTTTCTTGATCGCAGTTAGCGAGAAAAGTTATTATGCAAATTTGTATATTTTATTACTTAGATCTGCTCAACATGTAAAGTCCAAAATAATTATTAGAGTGCTGTAAAACGCCGATAAGAATGGTTATAATGAACACTGTTTCGAGATTTCTTAGCTCAACAGAGGCGCTTGATCACATCAGTACGATACAGCTGAATACTCTGCAGTATCTCTTGAGAGCATCTAAAATTAATATCTCATAACTAATGGGAAAGAAATGACTAAGTTTTATTTGACTGTAAAATTGTTTTGATTTATTTGAAATGGATGTGAAATTATTTTCTTTAATTTATTGGTCTGACGAAAATTAAATATCTCACATCCATAAAATGAATGTTCAAAACTTCAAAGACCGGAATTATTTGATTTTAGGGCATATGAAACATTTGTCGACGTAATTTTTCAACACTTTTCTAGCACTGAAATGCTCAGGTGCTTATTTTCCATAGACAAATAATAAAGTATCTATTTTAGGATTGTTGCATCGCGTGAAAAAAAAAACATGATTTGTCGATAAACGGCAAGTGCTTAAAAAATTTCTGTCGGTACTACCTTTTTACGCCATAGACTAATAAAACTGGAGACTTAATATAGTTTGAAAATACATCTTAAGTTTCAGTTACTTTATAACATATTTATTTTTAAAATATTTCTTATTGTTCATGATTTCACATTAACTTTCCTCCACAGTTTGCTGTAGAAATCAACCAATTTTCATGCTTTTACGTCTTCATCTTTCATTTTTTGTACTTAAACAAAGATTTATTTTTGCGGATGTACTTTCGATGCGAAGATGTACACTTGCGCTGCAGCTAATGCTTGTTCCAACCAAACTTACTTTTGCAGATTAGGTAGGCGATTCAAATAACTAAATTACAGCTTTGCTAGCTTATCGGGTTTCTTTCTCCCTCTTGCTATATATGAAGGTTTGTTTCGCCTCTCTTATGTGTACACAGGACCGAAAACTGACCAAATGGGCAATACTGTATTGTATAAGATTAATAATAATGAATAATCTTAAATGTCGTTTTATTCACAAATCCAATTCAATCAATAAGTTTCTAGGTTGCGGCATGTAACTATTCATATCATGAAAGATGTTTTGGGGAACTACATAGGTACACTGTCTACTTGTGTTTCCCATCATTGTACGATATTGCGATATTGCCGTTTTCATTCACTGTTTAATGATGACGTCACGCAGACGCATTCATCATTGCAGTAAAAAGGATAATTTGATTACTGCAAGGGGCTACTCACAAATAACGAAGCACCTTATTTGACACGCGAATGCGCTATTGTTTTCTCACAGGGGATATTATTAGCGGAACATCAAATTTAGTAGACACAATGTCAAGCATCGACATCGGCTCGTCCGATATGTAAACAATGACCTCGCAACTCAAAAGATACGTCACAGGTCTCTCGATTGGATTATAGCGTTGTGCTACAACAAACTATACTCACCTGTGCGCGAATTTATACACAACACAGCATTCGTATTCCTATCATCGACCACTAGCTCGACGGTGGTCGAACATTTAACGTCCGAATAATTTTCGCGGTTTTAGGAAAACCGAAAGCTAGGCCGCTACTATCAAGTATGCCAAAGTTATATAAGTCAAAAACCTCTAAATATATTGGTCTTCATTCATAACGACCTTTTCAAGAGAAAAATGTGAAAACTAGGAAGTTTAGAATTCGTTCAAATTATATGTTTCTATATCAATTTGTGTACAGTTTAAAAAGTTCTTACTAATGGCTTCATTTTGTTGAGTGTAGTGTTGATTGTGGATCAATGAATAATTTAACAACGACAAAAAAGTGATTCATTTTAAAATGTGTACAACAACTCCATGTCCACTAAACCGTCATTACTTCGAATATAAACATGGTAAGTAAAATTATAACTTTTTATTTAATATAAATTGTGATTGACCAAATAATAACGTATGTAAATATATTACAATTTATTAATTTAATTTCGCCCTTTGCAAAAATTGTTACTTGGAGTTGTATAGGTTGTTTGAAATTGCATCGACTTTATCCGCTAAGTAAACAAGCTGCTATATTTCGTCAAACAAGATTTAGCCTATTAGGATATGTGTTTCTGAGTTCAACCAAATGGGATATAAAAAATTTGTTTCACCCAAATTGTTCATATTGAATTTTACCACATTTCTTAATGAATTTCTAGTTCTAGTATATTTTAAATTTTGATATACAGTACAGATTAGTGGATTTGGAAATCTGTTATCAAAAGATATAGAACTGTCATCAAAATGTATTATAAATCCTCTTAAAAAGCTGCAAATAAAATTTTACCATAAGAATCAAGTACGCGGGGGTTACGTTCCAACCAAGTCGAGCGTTATACGAAACAGCGTTAAACGAAGTCATCTCTTCATCTACATAATGGTTTAGGGGAAACCGGGTGTAAAAAGCAAGTCACCATTCATGTTAAGATCATTCGGATTCTTCTGCATTTCCAATTTTCCGCTTTCTCTTCAAGAAGGCCCCCAATGTCATTTGTATTTTTCTTGAGTGTCCTATAAGAAGTTGTGAACATGTGGGAAAGGCATCCATGGCAGCTTGTGTTGCCTTTGAACTCCTATGAAAATCTGCTTCATTTTCAATAGATTGGTTTATAATTTCTGTTTTAGTGACTTACCTGGTTTTTAGAAATGCTCTTGAAAATTTTTTTTGTTTTTCAGAATCACTATTTTCAATATTTTTTGTGTTGTTCTTGATCCAATGTTTCCTTGAACTCATCATCAATATTTCTTTGAGATCTTTCACACGTCTAAACCTGTTTGTTTCGCTAATTCGACTATTTCGTTCATATCAACAGAGTATCTAGTGTCAGCGTCCTCGTTTAGATCTTACCAAATATTTTTACACACTCCGTTCAAACCTTTTTTCGTAACCTCATTAAAAAAATTATATATGTAGGTTGTATGTACTTTAAATTTAGGGGAAGCCCAATGGTGCCTACAATTTTCTGGTAATGTCATTATTCCATTAAAAAAGCATTAACCCGAAACAGTGCTAAACGGAGCAGCTTTAAGCGGAGTCTTACTGTATTTCATTCAATTTTATCACTGCTACTTCTGATGGTCTTGGAAATTAATTGTAAGTGTATGTATCACAGTAACCTGCTTTTAAATTCAATATTTTCTTTAGTTATTTTTGTTGAAACAACGAACTACAGTTTACTAGTGCCTGTGTATATACGGTGTACTTAGAATTTAAACATTTGCGAATGAATAAAAATTTATTTATACATCTATTCTATATATTTTTTACATTTGTACTTGCTACGGCACTAAGATTAAATAAAATTAGCTTAAAATTAAACTAGCCGAGTTATTATTGCTACTAATTCCGCATTGTTTTATTCGTATATTCTTAGTTTTTCTTTCTTGTTATTAGATACGGTTTTCAGTAACCAATTTTTGATAAAAATATAAATTGTTTATACACCCTGTCCCAAGTTAAGTGCGCATTATTGCTAACATTTTTATTATTGGAACGACGGTGTCGGTTAAACAGGCAAAGTAGTGGCATTTTTTAGAATGATTACATAGACGAAAACGAAAAAACAATCGAGTATCGCATTTTTGAGATTTTCATCAATACATATATATTTTTTAATGGTACATCCCATATATTACATTTCTAATAAGTAGAGAATTTTATTCTAAACAGAAAAGTTGTTATACGTTAATCCAAAAATTGGAAAATAAGTTAGTTATCAAAGAAAATCGAAGGTGGTGCTCGCATGAATTTCATTTATTTTCTGAAGGGGAAAAACGTAAACATCGATAAAAAAAATTAAAGTGAGCTCATATTTGATGACCGTGGAGGCCACCGAATGGCCTCATTTGAACATATGTAGGGGTTATCAAATAACATGTTCAATCACTAAAAAGTTTCCGGAAAATTATGAGCGGGAAGACCATCTTGTTGGAAATAAACAACTAGTTGATCAAGAAAATTTAACTTGTCTTAAAAGTTTCTTAATATTTGTCTCATGAATTTAACTTATCGTTGTTCTGTTAAATATCTCTGATTAAAAAAAGTGGCCCAATAATTTTTAATCCTATCATCCCACACTTACCTCAAAATAATTTAGCAAGTGTCAGGATGGTAATGCTAAATAAACAATTTAATTGTTTTTAATGAATCTTTTGATACTTTTTGAAAACATACTCATGGGCGGTAAGTCCTTCCGATGGGGTTTAATCTGCCTATCCTAGGAGAAAATGGAAGCACCATTTTCTTTTGGGACGATCATGTGCGCGCCATTGCCTAGTCCGTTTCTCAGAAACTAGGTATTCTTTTTAGAGCTAAAAAGTACTTCACCTCTCATCAGCTGCTCTCTTTATACAAAGCTCAACTTAGATCAACACTAGAATACTATTCTCATGTTTGGAGTTCAGCCCCAAGGCACACATTAGTTTTTTTGGATTTAATTAAAAGAAGAGCAATTCGCCTGATTTATGACAAGAGTTTGAGCGATTCTCTCGAAACACTAGGGCATAGGCCCACATGTGACTTATCTCTTTTCTACAAGTACTTTCATGGGAGATGCTCGCAGGGACCAATAGTATGGACCCCTCAAAGGGTAAGATTTTTAAGGCATACAAGACAGTCAGAGACAGCAAATTGCTGTGCGGTCCAGCTTGATATAGTGAGGACTTCTGTCTATGGAGACTCTTTTTTCTATAGAACTTTCAAGCTATGGAATTCGTTACCGAACAGAATTTTCCCCAAAAATGTACCTTCTTTTTCTTGCAGTGCCTATTCGCTCTGAATATTGGCGACTACCATGGCTATTCTTACTTTATTGGTAGCTGCGCGGAGTAGTCGAGTTGTGGTCATGTTAAACTATTTTCTTAAATTCTGAAGCCATGAAATTCGTCTTCATCCTGGTCCTCTCTTACCGCACACTTTTCCTTGTAGTATTAGTTGAAGAAGGCCATATCGTTGTTCGTTTCTCATAATATGGCCCAGATATTCCAATTTGCGTTTCTTAATTGTAGCGATAATTTCGCATTCCTTCCCCCATTCTCCGTAGGACTTCGTTATTCGTGACATGGTCGATCCACGAGATTTTTAGGATGTGTCTAAAACACCACATTTCAAACGCTTCAAGTTTTTTCACGACGCTTCAGAGAATGTCCAAACCTCCGCCCCATAGAGCAAAACTGGAAAAATATATATTATTAGAGTACGAGGATCTTGGTTTTCAGCGGCAGGTCATGACTTCTAAAGACAGTACTCATTTTCATAAATGCTGTTCTAGCTTTTGCTATACGTTGTTTTATTTCGAGTGAGTAATCCCATTGACTATTTACATTAGTACCACCTATCCTTATATAAGAAGGTGGTTCTTCGCCATCAATCCTTGTTTCCGCATCTTACGGTGCTCTGAAGGCATAATGGGGTTGCCGTTTGCCAGTGGATTTAAAAAAAGAATTGACCCAAATCATAAGATATCAACATTTATTAAATATCTTCCTTATTTTAAATTTTTTGGCATTAATGTATGCTAACTTTTTTCCTTTAAATAAAATTCTCTATTTAATAGTAATGTAATATACAGGATATGCCATTAAGAAAAATAAGTTAATAACTCTAAAACGCGATGCCCAATTGGTTTTTTTTATTTTCACCATTGTAATCACCATACACTATAAATTTACCTATTTAGCTTACATTGTAGCTTCAAAATAATAAGAAAATTAGCAGTAGTGTGGACTTAAATTAACTTGGAACAGGGTGTATGTTGAAAAAAATATTTCAGATGACTCTTAATGACATTTGATAAATAAATTCGTTTGATTTTAGCTAGAATAATGAAACATGAAAATCGTTGGTAAAACCAATAGTGCACACCACGAAAATTGGTTTTGTAGCTTAAAGTTAAATTTTTGACTTTGAAACTTTTTACTTCTAACTTTAAATTTCCAGAAATAAACAGAATCTTCGTCTTCAAGCTTAACTATTCCTAATATCAAACATACTCTAAGCCATGTGCATTTTACATAAAATATTCAGCCCCATTTTGAGTTCCTCTATGACCGGTTACAGTGGTTGTAAATAAAGATGTTTTGTTCGGTAATAAATATTTTGTTTAATGAACTAACTGCAAGGACCTAAATACAAAAATGTTAGCTAAAGTTCAGTGTGCAATTTGTAACGCTTCTATTTCCACGACAATACCTGGAGTACATTTGATTTCTGTATTTTCTATTAAAGGTATATTGTGCAGTTTCGATTACTGCATTTCTGGATTACTAGTTTTAAATTACTGGATATGAATATGATTATTGATTATAGTTTCAAAATAAATAATTTTGACATGTCAGCTTTGAACCGTTTGTTATAATTTAACCACCACTAACATATTTATACAGAATACCTGAACAAAGAACCCAAAACAATTTTTATGACATGAAAAGACACAAAAATGGCAAAAATTGGTTAAGACTTGCGACCTGTGACTTGGAAATTTATACAGACTGACAGTCGTTTTTCAACGACTAGTTTTGGAGTTAATTGAAATTAAAAGTATAGAAATTGGTATCCTGGACTAGAGAAATCCCTGCTCTATCTAGAAAGGATATTTTTGAATAAGATGCTAATACCGAAGAAGCATAATCTTTGAACGATTTTAAGAAAAAAAGTACATATTAACATATCTCCGAAACCGTTTTATTTTTAAGATACAGGATGTTGAAAGTTAAGAAAAAATTTGGTTTTTCCTTAAACACATTGAAACCGCTTGAAATATATTTTTTGTTGAATTTTATTAGATATTAACTAGACATAATAGCGCATTTTCTGCAGAAAAAATGTTTGCTCTACTTGCATCAGTAGCACCCAACATGTCCTTGAGTATTTTTAACGAAAATAATGGTACGATACTGCTTTTTTCCACAACAAATACCATTTTCACAAACAAATTTCATTTCTTGGCTTAGCTTTCAAAACTATAAGTTTACTTATTTTATGCTATGGGCTTATTAATTACTAAAAATAGTTACTTCCAAAAAAACACCTAAATCCAACCTATCTAACATAAATTTTCATAAAGAAACCAAAATGACCAAAGTTCCTTCAAAATAGGACATTAAATTCGTAGTAAAAAATATCAAAAATACAAAAGAAATGCATGGCATTTCCGGACCTATGTTGATATGAACTTTATACTCCTTAAGTTTTAGGACATCTTATTTGAAAACGAAAAGTCGTGTTTTGGTATTTTCCGATAATAGAGCAAAACCCATGGTGTGCAATAAAAGAGAACCGAAAAGACGTATATAAAATAAAAAAAGTAAATAAAACATGTGATAAGGCAAAAAATACAAAATTAAAATTTTTGTATTTTCGTGAATAGTTAATTTGGATAACTCTGATGCGTAATTAAATTATTCCGCTTGAAGTTATAAATAATAATTATTGCTCCGAAAAAGAAATACCGAGAAAAATGCATAAAAGTGTTGTCCTAAAACATTCAACATTGAAGAAAAAATATTTGAAGACTAGAAGAAGACTGTTGCGCATTTTTTTTCCTGTAATAATTTCATTATGTATAATTTACAAATTTTAATCACTGCATTAGATAAATTCTATCAATACTAGCAATTACACATATGCAAGTCATATTAGCGGCACCGGCACCGTAGTGAAAATTTATAAATACTCTTTAATAGTCCAAAGCGAACTAGGTCAAGCGTAAATTGTGGTAGATTATAATTGGACAGAGTAGGCATGCCAAACTCGTTTACCACCAAGGGCTATATTTTATTTTACATCAAGTCGCGGGCCACATCTAAAAGAAAATAACAAAAAGTAAGCATTTTTTTTAGTATTGACACTGTGGTTTCGCATATTGCATGTGACAATATAGTACGAGCTGGTTAAACAATAAATATTATCAGCATTAATCTAGTTTAATAATATATTCATATTGTATTATTTTCTGAATAAATGTTGTACCTAGATTTTTTGATCAGTGGGCTGTGAATTTGCATCCTTGCTGCAAAGTCATGTCTCTAGATTAGAGTCTTATTTCTAGAGGTTACTTATAATCATATTTAACAAAATCTGCTTTAACAAACTTATTAACTTTTTGATACAAGGATATATGCATCATAATATTTAACCACCATCATTTTACTTGTTATAACATCTTTCACAAATCTTATTTATTATACAGCTTGCTTTTCTTTGATATAACCGGTATTATTTTTCTAAAAACAAAAATAAATACATTTTTATAGAAGTCCTAAGGTAATTTCGTAATTTGATTAATTTTAGTTATTCGATCAAATAAACAAGCAAGTTAAAATTTTTGGCATAAATACTTTAACTGATGGTATCCTCTTGGAGACACTGCACTTACAAGTCCGTTTACACAAATTGCAGCAATTTAATTCCATATTTGGACTGGGGTGAAAGTCATTCTTATAAATACGAGGGCTGTCTGAGAAGTTTCCGACCTAACAAAGATATAAAACAGTTTTTCTTTAATTTTATTATTTTTCTACATAATCTCCTTGTAAGTCTACACACTTCTCCCAGCGATGCTCTTATCTCTTTAACTCGTACAAATACTACTCGGCGTTTTTTTTCCGGAAAATAATTGTTCACGAAGGTGATTTCTTCCTTATTTGACGAAAATCTCTGTTCTCCGAGAGCAATTTTTAGATAAGGGAGCAAAAGAAGTCGCTTGGGGCTAGATCTAGTGAGTAAAAAGGACGGTTAAGCAGGTCAAACTGTTTCGTCCTGGCAACCTCGGAGGTGTGAGACGGCGCATTGCCTTGGTGAAACAGGATTTTCTTTTTCTGCAAATATGACCTGTTTTTCCACAATTTCTGCTTTCAGCTCGTCAAGTAATGGTGCGTAGCATGCTCCTATTGTGGTTTTTCCTGTTTGAAGATAATCAGTTAAGACAGCGCTCCAAAAAACAGTCACCATCACTTTCCTGGCCGAAAAAAAAAACAGTTTTTGCTTTTATTTGGAGCCGATTCCTCACTTCGCAGTCAACCGTTTTGACGGTATTTTTATTTCGGACGTATGGTGGTGGATGCAAATTTCATCTAGGGTAATCAAAATTCTGATTTATTGCGCCTGAATTGCGCCAACACAGCGTTGGAAATGTTCATTCGAACATGTTTTTGGTCTAACGTAAGCAAACGCGGCATCCAACGCGCGGACAGCTTTCTCATGCCTAAATCTTGATTCAATATATGTCAAGCACGATTTTTAGACATATTGATAGGCTCTGCTATCTCTCTCACTTTGATTCGACGGTCGTTTAGCACTATTTGGTGAACTTTAGCGATGTTATCATCAGTGATTGCCGTTTTTGGATGTCCCGAACATTCATCGTCTCTCAGTTTGGTATGACCACGTTTAAATTCACCTATCCAAAATTTCACTGTGGTAAATAATGGTACAGAGTTCCCATACACAGAGTCCAACTCATCTTTGTTTTGCGTAGGCGTATTGCCGTTCAATAACAAATATTTAATGACAGCTCGATACTCGATTTTTTTCCATTTTCACAAAAACACTCACATCGACTCACTCAAACGATTTTGAAGTAACAACCGCGCACCCAAAATTGTCAGTACCTGTCAAAAGATGTACAACTAGATTCCCTAGCTTTTATTGACGAGTACTGCCATCTTCACGTTAGGGTCGGACTGCGTGGTGGTGCTCAACACACTTACCAAGCCACATGCTAATGTGTGTTTACCCTCCTAATCCGGAACAACAAACACAAATAACGTCCAAATAACAAAACATTCTGAATACATAGGTATTCCTCTAAAATATTAAACTTTAGGATGGATATGCCGTGTGACAATTAGTAACATGAGTTATTAGTGTTACCAGTTTCGGATTACATGGCAACACTTAATGGGCTTCTGGGAATTTTCTTTTTTCGCAGAAGTACTGACTTTGTAATGGCAAAAAAACTTGTTATTCTGCACGAACATTACATCAACTGTACAAAATGTAATATCCGGAAATGATAGGGTAAACCGCCATAAGTTCGACCACGTCCAGTAGTCGACCGCTAGCACTTTTGAATTTTAAAAAGAAGCAAAATTTTGATATGTCTCTTGTATAATATATTTTGTCATGTGGTTTAATTCATTTTTCACCCATATTTAAATTTGTGTTTAGATAAACGACGGCAGGCGAAACTCTTCTGAATTGAAACTTGGTACAAAGTCTATCTAAACTTTCTTATGGTTTGTACCAATTTTTAATTCAGAAGAGTTTCGGCTCTGGTATGGTAGACATACTGAGTTACCGTGCTCTGATGTTTTAAAATTGGCCCTTTCATTCTTTTATTTTTGCATATTCCCTTATATTTCTCTTTTCATTTATTGTTTCTTTTCTTTGTTCCTCAAGAAGCCCCCTACGATGGTGGGGGTTCTTTGACACGTTCCAATCCCGTAAGAAGTATATTCTCCTATGCTGGACCATCAAAATTTAGCTGCCAACTTCAACTTTTAAGTGTTTTAAACACAAATTAAAAAAGAAAACCGAACAAAAATGAAAGTTATTTTGGCCAGCACCTTCTTGTACCCAGAAGCAATTTCCTCAGCAGCTATTAGAAAATATTTTGAAGAAAAGGAAAATGTACAGAAAAAAATTAAGAATTAAGGAGAAAATCAGAAAGAGTGATACAAAAAAGTTCATTGAAGAAAATAAAAAATAAATATCTGGGACCAAACGAAAAAATCAAATGCTTCTCATATGATGAAAAACTAATGAGTAATGTCGAGAATGGCGAGCTAATGAATAATAAGCTGTAGCAATTGCATGTGATGTTAATTGCCAGTTTATGTTGCAAATTTGTATGTCTTATGAAGATGCCCAATCCATAGAGGATACATATTTTTATTGCTCCTACAGCCTAGAGCAATAATATGTTATTATTTGCTGAAATTTATTTTAGTTTGTAAACATTTTACAGAGTGTCCCAAAATTGCTGAAGTAGCTCGCAGTGATAAATTCGGTACAATATTCTGAGCCAAAAATCTCAATATACTTTATGTCTAATCTGCAACAGTTTTCGATCTACACTCTACTGAAGTTTTGTAAAAAAATTCATTTTATTAGGCTAAACTGTTATTAAATGTGTAGACAGGCGCCTGAACCTAATAAATTGGAAGATTATTTTCGATTAGTGAGAGAAATGTTCAAAATATTTCCTTTCTATTTGCTAAAAAAAAACTACTTAAAAATTCCGCACAGTACTTTGCATGATCTTTGGTGTAGCGTTAACAATTTTTAATTATTTTATCCTCTGATTCATCTAGGCTACCTAGGGTATGAATAACATCCATACTATAAACATATTTTAAATGATGCCCAAAGAAAATGATGTAAAGTTTTTAAATCAGGTGATCGGGCTAGTTCATGGGTCACCACGAGCATGTCCTATCCATTTATCCTTTTGTTTAATTTTCTTCTACGTGCAATAGATAATCTGGTAAAGGATTATTGAGTTAAAATCACATACTATGACGTTGTAATAAGGGCATTGTCATAACTGATTTTGTTTTCAGTTTCTATTATCACAGGAACTTCAATAGGACCTAACTCGAAATCGGTTGGATATGCGACTTAATTTTATTAAGATTTTATGCCAGAATGTTATACAGTATCTTCTGGTCATTTTGGACACCTGTATATAAATAATAAAGTACTTAGGTATTGAATTTCTTATGTTATTAGGTAAATTTATTTTATTTGATCCAATTTTTTTTCTTTTAATTTCTTTTTTGTTAAAATATTAAACACATTTTGTACTTGATTGTTGGTTTTAATATCAAGCTGTACCTATTTTTTTAGGGTTGCAGATTTTACTAAGTAATATTGCGTTTATTTAAACCTAATGAAAATTAGGTGGTCGACTACTGGACTCCTTATGGTCGCCTTTAAATCTTCAATGATCGACTACTGGCGCTTTGGTTGTTTTTAATATATTATTTTTTTGTATTTTTTCTGCAATAAAATAATAACAAACGGTTTAGTATTTGGTAAATAAACTTTATAATCTATTTCGATGTCAAAAAATTAATCAAGTGCATCATGAGACAAATTTTTAATAAATTGAAGAAGTCAAAATTTGTCTTAAGTGGTCGACTACTGGAGTGTTTACCCTAGTTCCAGAAGTCAGTTATTACAATGTGTACAGAAATATAATATTTCTGGCTAAGATTTCACAATCACTAACGATCAGCTATATCTTCTGAATACACCTTTAATAGAAGCTTTGAATGAGAGTTTGAATTAGGCAGAATATTCGTAGGAATCTGTGATCCATGGAGCTTGTTAGCATCACAACAGCTAAACAAATTACAGATAGAACCGTTGATGATGCTTAAAAGCGAAACCTGGTCCGGTGATTCAAACATCGTGGAATTTTCTTTATATTTATTGTTGTATTTATTGTTACTATAGTTTATTAGGTATAAATATTTCGAACAAATTATTTATAAAGTTTGAAATTAAAATTAAAATTAAATTTACCATAAACCTAAGTAGGTCAGATACGGGAAATTTTTCATATCGGAACATTTTCCTTCAGAAGAAACGTATTAAACTTCCCAGATTTATCATCATGTGTTTTATTAAGTTATACTTTTTATTAACGACCAAAATTAGTTTTTTTATTTTTCGTCACTATTTCCGTTTGATTTGTATGTTGTTTCTCTTCAATTATTCTATTTGCATCATTTATGAGTTACTTTGACCTGCTTTAAAAAAGTCTTTCGTAATATGTTACCCAACCCAAATGATCTCAAACTGAATAAGAATTCAATGAATTTCGTGAAACAATAAATACGTACATGTTTTCGTCAATGCAGATTCGTGTTACATAAATAAATCATCCAAACAAATTATATATGACATAAAATTTTATTGCTGTGTATATATATATGTTGTTTTGAACATCAGTATTGCTCTTGTGATACATTTTTATTGTTTGTCAGCAAAATTGTTATAATCTTGCTGCTTTATTTGTTTTCATATCCCTAATATTTAAGAAATGCTACATGAAAAACTAAAATATTTAAAGTATTAGATACTGTCGTTAATAATCACATAGAGACCACATTAAACAAGTAAAAATATTCTAGAAGCATTAAAATGTCGTTTTTTGTTTGATACTGACACTGTTAATTTTAAATCTTCTTATTAGTTGTTTTTTTTACTCATCCAAGTTGAACATGAACGCAAATTAGTGCAATTTATTTATGACATCAAATTGGCGGACGTTAATCAAAAATGCAAGGGAGTCCAACAATATCTTGACATAATAAGCTATAAAAATGAAAAATGTAATAAATATGTTGGGTTGATATCCATTATCTTAACGACTTTCTCAGGTGAAATTAAAAGTATAGATTATTTTTAAACGGACCATTGTAACAATGTTGTTTTTGAATCTTTAACAATGGCATCGGGCTCCAACGCTGTCAGACCGTACAGGAAATTTGCTATTCCACGGTTATGACGACCTTGTAAGTAATTCTATATTACAAATTGTTGCTTTACAATGGGTATCAGAACTAACTTTTAGATCACAAAAATAGCTTTTAATGAAGTTAACCACTGTTATTCACACTTGTATCCTCAAATAATGTACTAAATATGCATATTTATAATTGTTTTCAGTAATTTTCGGTGTATGTCTCTGACATTATTACTCCTTTTTATGTAACTAAACTTAACCAGGTATTTTAAGAGAGAGAGAGAGAGAGAGAGAGAGAGAGAGAGAGAGAGAGCGAGAGAGAGAGAGAGAGAGAGCGAGAGAGAGAGAGAGAGAGAGAGAGAGAGAGAGAGACAGAGAGAGAGAGAGAGAAAGAGAGGCAGAGGGGGAGAGAGAGAGAGAGAGAGAGAGAGAGAGAGAGAGAGAGAGAGAGAGAGAGAGAGAGAGAGAACTGTATTTCCATACAGTTGAAACTAATACAAAAATAAGAGCATCATTTTTGCTTGCTGCATGCGAACGTCGAAAAATACAACAGGGATTCTAAAAAATAAATGATGTAAAAAGTGAGCGAAAACCGATCGTGCAAAAAGCAAAACAGGGATTAAATAACAATGCATCCACAAAACTAAGGTTCAGCGCTCAAACAGCTGGTTTCGGAGCAAGGTAAATAGTCGTTGGCAGTTGAGTTATTGTTTAAGATGATATATTAACCACTGGCGGCTCGTGATAGGGGGAGCGTTGATTAGGATTGGCAGATTCCCTATATTTCTAACAAAGGATGAGGATCTTTTTTTTATTCATCAATGTTACAATTGAAAAAGTCCTTAAGTTAGTTGTGAAAATTTCATATGTTTTTAGCGATATATTAAATAGGTTATCAGTATCAGTGATTGACAACTGCAAGGATTTAGTACATTTACACTACTATTATAACAAACTACTGTGAAAAGCCAGTGATTTTGTTTAAGATTACTTGAAGACCTTAAGCGCGTTTATTAATTATAGCGTCCAAGAAAGTAATTTTGTAAAGAATTTTCTTTTGCCTTAGAAAATCTTAACCTCTTTGTATAAATAAAATGTGTGACACTGATAGATCAACCAAGGCAAGTAAGTTAGGATACAAATTTTTATACTAAAATTAACATTTAATCTCGAGATAAACATTCTGCAGAACAGTCAGGAACCGAAGAGGTCCATTCGCTATTACTTTTTTATTTTCATTGTACCTTCCGGCGGAAGTTTACTCAAATCTTTTTTCAATATAAATTTTATAACTAGTCATTTTGAAACGCAAGTAAATCAAACGTAAAACGTTACTGAAATAATCTTCTAAAGCACTGCACTACCCACTTCGAATTCTGACTGAGTACTGATGATAACCATAATCATATGCCGCAGGACGCGGCAAAGGCATGCATTTATAAGCTAATCTCTAATTATCAGTGTCGCGAGGCAACCGTCGCCTAAAGTGAAGCCGTGCCGCGGATATTTTAACGGCCATTTCAATGTTCTTGCAATGCAAATTTGTGCACTTCATTGCGAGCCACCCGCAAGGAATAGTAAATAAGGATATCACTATTTTATACTTAAAAATATGATAAATTGTGCCTTTAGTAGTTCATAGGATTTACGAGTAAATTTAATCCTAAACAGAAAACAATAATAATAATATTTCACGAGAGGGGCCGCCACTGGTATTAACGACCAAATCTCCCAACATAGCCCGATAATCAATTTCTCGAGCCTACAGGAATATTTAAGTCCTTATTTTCTTGTTGTTGTAGCGTCTATGAAGAAAAAGAATAATGGTAAACAACGTGTCCAAAAATTTTAGATTGCCTCATCTGTTTAGATTCACAAAATATTCTTTTCAAAATATTCTGCACTATTCGCGATAATTTCAGGCGAAAAGGCGAATTGCCCAAGGACTATATTAGGGCTCTTGAAAATGAGTTTAATTTATGTTGTGATGTTCTGAACATATATTTGTTTTTCAGCATACATTTATAAAATTTTTTCATTGCGTATTTCATACTCTTTTAGACTGTCTTAAAATTAGTTGCATTATTACTGGGTCACCCTGTACAGCACACTAATTGAAAAAACATGTTTTTCGTATTCGGCCTAAGTATTGCATTTGTTAATACTAAAAAATAAAACATCTTGGAAAATTTTTTTCCATGGATTGAATATATGCATCATAAACGTTTATTTAATGTAATCGTCTAACCTGTTTATCTAGATTCGGAGGATTATTATTTGTCATTAATAAACACAGAGAATTGTTTAGAAAATTCCAAATTTCTTAATCAAATGCTAATCACAAAAAAGCAATAGAAAAAATTACGGTACATTGTTTTTTGTTTTTATATATCAAAATTTCAATTCACTGACTACTGTGCCACAGAATTCAATAATTAAAATTCCCTTAAATTTAACAACATAGTATAATAGTAACCGTAAAATTTAAAGCATTATATTATTATTGTCTAAGTACGAAGTAATTAAGTAAATATAAATAACCCAAGTTCGCCTTTTCAATGTCAAGGTTGCTTCGTGGTTGCTGGAGTGAAACTGATATTTGTATTTGCTTTATCATGATTGAGGAATAATCAAGCAATGAAACTATTTTTTTTATATTTTTTTAAGAAGGTAAATTTATTAAGGTATAGCTATATCGATGATATAACACGCATTAACGATGTCACGCAAAAAAGTCATTTGGTGGATCACTAGGCAATGAAACCTAACTTTGTAAGACAGATTTTAACTCTTTTTCGCAGAAACATAAAAAGGGTTACATGTTGATGGAACGGTTTTTATACTCTCATGTGAAAAGTGTTAATTATTTTTTCATTTTTCAAATTCTTTTAATACGCAATGTTACTGACGACGTCGATGAAAAAAATTAATCTTAGTGTCATTAAGAAATTAAAGGCGAATTCCTAACAGATCTTTTTTAGGTAGTTGCAAAGAGATTCTGAAGCTTGATTAAATATAGTATTTCCCATTCCATTGCGGTTCTTTTGAAATTAAAAATGGCCTAAGTGGCCTAAAAATCAAACTATTAGAAGATATTAGGGTAGTTAATCAATCAGTTAATCGGTCCATGTAAAGAAATATGTGTATCCAAATAGTAAACAAATCATTTTTTGGTTCTACATATTTTAATGCATATTAAGTGCATTATATTTCTGACTAGACAACATTATAAAGCTTGAACCGTAATTTAATAGCACAGGAAAAGATATTTCAATTTTCTGTCCATTAGGAAGAAATATTTATATCCATCTGTTGTAAACATAAAAACTTGACCATATTATGTTCCACAACCATATGAAGTCAAGATATTTTGCAGGTGTTCAGCTTTTGCGCTATAAATTTTACTAATGAGAAACAAAACTCTTCAAATTTACACAATTATTTATTTTAATCTCCAGTTTTTTATTTTATTTGAAAGGATTTGATGATTTTATTTCCAGAATTAACTGTAGCTGTAATTCACTACTGACAAAATTATAATATATGTGTATGCATGTATGGGGTAAAAATAAAATATAACTAGGTAGATTGAAAAAAAAACCGTTTATACCCTTAATTAGGTGATAATTGAAAAAATCTATTTCAAAATCATTATAGCAATCTTAATACGACGACGACATAGTGACCTTACGTCTCTACTATTTTGATGAAATTATACAGAGTGAGTGAGAAAGAATGGGCCACTGCTAAACTAGAGATATTAGACACCAAAATATTACGATTGAGCTCAATATGCCTTATAGGCCTTTAAGATATACAGGGCGTTCAAAGTTTAAATTTTATTCTGAAACTTTTTAATAACTGCGACAGTTTTGATGGTATAATTTTAATATTTGGGATTTTTGTGTTTTTCTATGTGAGAATTACAAAGTTTAGGCTTATTTTGACCTTGCCCCTAGAGGGCGCTAGTTTCACATTTTTATTGACGTAAATTAAAACATACTTTTTTATCAGTTGAGTTATGCTTAAAATAAGTGGAGAATATAAAAGAAGGATCAATTCTACAAAGTAAAGGTACTCTTGGTTAGATCGTCTAAATCTATGGGTTTTCAAGCTATTTGCATTTAAAAGGTTCAATGTATTTTGTTGATTTTTTTTATTATTAAAATATGCAAAGATACGGAGAAGCAGTCAGTGCGAGCGTAAATAACAAAAATAATTATTGGTAATAGAGACAAATTTGAAATCCATTGTTGGGAATGTATCTGTCACTTACGTCAGTAAATTTTTAATTTCATTTTCTTAAATGACAAAATCAAAATTTCCATACTATTTTTAAATGTATTTGAGCTTCTTGGATTATTTACCGCAACTTCTAAAGAAAATTTGATTCTTCCTGATCAACTCAATTCTTCAAATCTGAAAAAATATAATAAAAATTTACGCCTTGAAAACCACAAAAAAAATACATGAAAACATTTAAATTAAAATATCTTAAAAATTGATAGATTTAGACGACTTTGTAGAATTGATTGTTCTTTTACATTAAATATTTGTTTTAAACGTAATTCAACAACGGCTCCTAGGAGAAAGGTCAAAATAAGCTGAAAATTTTACAGCATTTACAGCATCAAAACTTTTTTAATTATTGGGAAATTTCAAAATAAAATTTAAACATTGAATGTCCTGTATCTCGTGAATCAGCGACATTGGTATAAGGCATGTTGAGCTCAATCGTACTTCAGTGAAATCTCTTTTAAGCGAACACCTTCGGGACTGCGAAAATATGTCCGCATATCGGAGGTGTCCGTTCATGAGACATGGTAACCACAATTTGTTTGCTTAGTTATTATTTCCGTTTTTTCAGATATCAGACATCAGAAATATCTTGGAACTTGAAATTCCTTTTTTTTCTTCATATTTAAATTTCGTGATTGAAAGTTCAAAGTTTACAGTTCGAAGAAAACTCGAAATTTTGACAAAGCAGACGAAATCTCAAATTAATACCCTACAGTTAAGAAATAAAATTGTACACTTTAAAATCATAATTTTGAGAAAAGAGTAAAAATTGTGAAATTTCTAAAAACATGTAAAAAAAGTCAAAATGTTAAAAAAAAAGGCTGACACAAGTTCAATCTGAAATTTTTAATTTTTTCCCTCAAAACTTCGAATGTTTAAATCAAAATTTTTATAAAACAATCAATATTACAAAATTTCTATTGTTTTTTATATATCTTCACATTTTTCAAAATTTCAAGTTAAATCTTGACATTTCTAATTATTTTTTGAAAATTTGTGGTTAAAATCCAAAGCAGAAAAAATGCTGAAGGGACGATTATTGGAGTTTTCTAAAAAATGTTCTTCAGATATTTGGCCTTTAAAGTTGAAATTTTACCTCAAAGTGTTGAGGACAAACGCGAAATTTTGGGAATTTTTTAAAATAGATAAAACTTTTTTCGAAATTATGATCTTTTCATTCTGAATTAGGATTTATTTATTCAAAAATTTGATATTTTTATTTTAAATTTCGATTTCAAATTAAAATTTATAAAAAATTTTCAGATTTCAAGGTTAAACTTCAAAGTGAAAACAAAAATTCAATCTTCGAGAGACACCCAAAATTTAAAAAAAAAGAAATTAGAGATTTGACACCGAAAGTTGAGAAAATCTTGGAAGTGAAAATATTTCGGAGCTTAAAAATTTTGTTTAAATGCGGAGTTTTTATAACTTAATGTTTAACCTCAAATTTTTTTTGAAAAATTAAGTGGAAATTTTGTTAATTTTTAAATTACATTGGTTTTTTTTTCATAGTTTTCATTTTGATTAGAAATTTAGTTTTTTTTTAATTGTAATTTTCCTCCTTCGAGTTAAAATTCGAATTAAAAAAATTTAAACGTCAAATTGGAAATTATGAAAAAATTGTCGAAATTTCTAAAAAAAACTTGATTGGTTAAAATTCAAAGTTTCCAAAAAAACTTGTTTTTAGCTGCAAAATAAGACTTTTTTTGATTCCTGCTTATTTATTTTGAATTAAAAAATATGTAACTACTTCTCCTTTTTTAAGAAGTGAAGCTTCGATGGAGAGCTGGTTTACGTCGAAGATATTCTTTGGCGAATTTACTTTTTCCTTTCGATATGTTAGAGTAAAATATCCTGTCAATGCAACATTGCGTATAATTTTGTGTTGTCCGGTTAAGAAAGAACATTGGCATGTTGTGTGTAGAAATACGTGTCCGCGTCCGCCCAACAATACTAATACATTCTTTATTTTTGTTATTCTGAAAAATATTAAAACTAAACTAAACTTTTGGATGAATCCTAAGAAGAATCGGAATTTGGAATTTCATTCAAGAGTTAGCCGTATACGAGACGCGATGGTACGTTGAATAAATCCAAAAGTAACTAAATATTTATCTTTCAATTGTGTCCTTGTTTTCATGTCATCCATTTTATTGAGCCTGCTTCAGAGGCCAGCGTTGACATTTTAACCAAGATATTCTCCCACAAAAAAAGAAACCTAGATGTACAAAAACTGAAATACCGACAATTTCTGTTTTTTCAATTTTTGAAGATAAACAAGGACCAGTCCGTTCCACCAACTTAATTTTATACTTCACTATTTTTTATAACATTCATCCATAACCATGTAATATAATTTTTCGTTCTTTTTAAATTCAACGTTAGTTTCTTTTGTTTAAAATTTTACAAATTATCACAATGTTTTAAATGATTTTGTTTTAAGCCTAAAATTTAATATGGATGTGTTAGTTTTGGGCTCTAAAGTCTCAAATTTCTTCTAATTGCTTCAAATTTCAACACGATCAGCAAATGGAGTTGTTAATCAAATACGTTGTCTTTGTTGACAGTTCTAAATAACTATAGCTCGGAAACTAAACACTTGTCATTAAACTTTTTTTCCATAAATCGTATTTATTTTTCGTCCTGAATCTGCTGTCAAGTCGTTGAAATTCGCGGACATTTTGTATAAGCGTAATAGGCAATCGCCTAGGGCACTGGTATATGGTGCCGGATATTTTCCAACCAAATAAAAATATGAAAATTTTTTTAATGATAGTTGTTTATAATAATTCGGTCTTTCGATTGACGCAAAAAATACGTATGAAGATGAGAAAATTAATTTGGGCGACTTCGTAACCCTAAGGTCATGACCTTTGAGGAGGTCATATTATGTAACAGCTGTTGTTAAAATGACCTAATGAAGGAAGCCGCTTTCAGTTTTATATTTCTACTACTGTTTCTCTGGATTTAAGGATCAGAATCAATCCAGCATCACCCAGCAGTACGCCATGGTAGTGTAAGGGAAGGCATAACCCGATGTTTAACTTTAATACCCTGAAAAATATATTAAAAAACAGTCTACTGTGAAAATAAATATTCGGTGCATGTTCCTACAATTGTAAAACAAATTAAAACATAAAATTAAATCTTTATTTTAATTAAATATTTGAACAAAAAATATTTTCTGAAATTTTGGAAAATCCGCATTTCAAGCAAGACTGCATTTGTCATAAAGAAATTCATTCAGATTTTCTTCATACAAGCAGGAACTTCCCTCTTGTGTCTGGGCTTATCTTAACATGTCTTAATCGAATTAAGTTTAATGGGGACTAACATTCGATAATTTTTTACTAACAAAATACATACAAGCCAAAATAATTTAAAGAAATGTGCGATTAGAAACGACAAAAAAACAACAAAAATTCCTTCTCCTTAAATAAAATCGGTTTAATTTTATGCATTTTTCGAGAACAATATTTGTGTTAGTGAAATTTTTCATAATATCTTAACGAATTAACCGAATTTCAAAAATATGGCGGCAGTGTCATAAGAAATCAAATATCCTTTTTTTATGACGTCGTCAACTCACTCGATATTACTGCCTAAATTGTGTTAAAAATACATCTTTTTTAATTTAATACCCTGGGTATTTGGCATTTGGGCTTATTGTGAACATAAACCCTTATACAGTGATATCTTTCTTGAGCGGATACCTTCGAGACTACCAAAATTGTCCGCCTAATGGAGATATCCGTTCATTGGTTGTAACCAAATTTTGTTTGATTACTGATTATCTGTTTTTATTCCAAATCATCAGAAATTTTATACTTTCGACTTCTACTTAATGGACCGGAATTAAGTCATTATCATCTTCTAATATTGAGTTAACACTGGCATTAATATATTTTTGCAAATCAGTACCATCACCAGTATAGCTTGAGAAATCCATACAGTTTCGAATTTGAAAAACTGTACACTTAATAGAGTTGTCCGTAAATTGGAGGTAACCGTCAATGGGAGATTTCACTGTATTGGATTTTGTGCGTTATCTATTTAATAAATCTTTTTATCATTATATAACTGTACAATGCATGTAACATCTGTTTTAAATATTTGCTAGTTCATTCTATAAATACTTACTGTAAATTAAAAGCCAATTCGAATATGATATTTACATATTAACACCTAGCAAGTAATTGATTTATTTATTAATGGACGTCAAATATTTGTAGAACAAATTGTTAAATATATTTATAGAAATTTTCATACTTCAAGCCTCATACGATTCATTTTTAAACGCCATCAAAATGTTAGCCTTGATCCCTTGATGTAATCTTTATTGTAAGCAACTTATATTTGAGAAAAAATATAGTTAAAACATATCAGCAAGGTGGAAATACATACATATTACAGACAGACGAAATTTTTGGACAAAGTTAAATTTATTAATTTTTTTATGATTTATATTTTTATGGAAGAAAATGGAATTTATAATAAAACTAGTTATCGTCAACTAATTGTAAGATAAATAACAACATAGTTATGAAGAAAATAAAATGTTATTCGACCCTAAAAAGGGGCAAATCAATTCATAAATTCTCCTAACATTTCCTGACTCGCAACAAATTATTTGCGACTTTATATGTCAATATATGCTTATTACGTTATCATCCACTCATCAGGTGCAGATGATGAGGCAGATTGCAGAGAGAAAATATTGATAATAATACTTGTATCTATTTTACATTTTTGGTTTCATCAATCAACAACACTAACA
The DNA here is from genome assembly GCA_028583605.1 of Dastarcus helophoroides. Lineage (NCBI taxonomy): Eukaryota > Metazoa > Arthropoda > Insecta > Coleoptera > Bothrideridae > Dastarcus > Dastarcus helophoroides. The sequence goes on along the minus strand of CM053329.1, from coordinate 22,684,967 downwards.
TTTGTTTCCATTGTCCATGAGACTACTTCGTATTATTCTATTTCTTACGCTGTACGTCTATCCTCAGTTCCATTACTTTTCATTTTAGCAAAAAACTATAATAACGCTATGTTTCATAAAAATATGCATGGTGCATGATTAAAAATTTGTCATTTTAGCAAAAAATCTATAATAACGTTATCTCTTATAAAAATGTACAAAAAAAAAGTAAATTTGTCATCTTAATCAGCGTCAAAAATATACTAGTTTGCTATTTTAATCAATTTTGTATCACCAATAATATCGAAATTACCAATGGTGCACACTTAATTTAAATCAGTCAGCATATTTGCAAAAATGTTTTCTGAGGGTTTATTCAGTTTAATTTACATTATTTTTAATAATACAAAATTTGCAGAATTTGCTTTCGTCCTGGAAAACTATTTTTCTCGCTGAGTTGTCTTTAAGGTGTTTCCTTTAAGATGAGATAGCATGTATTTTCGCTATAACCGAAAATATAGCAATCTTAAAAATTTTAATTCAGTTGCCTCCAACGAGTCTAATGATCCATGGAATATTCAAACTGATCAAATCTCTATCCTACTATTTGAGAAATGAATCGATTTAGTTTGTTGAGCGACACCCTAGACTAGAATAAAAAAATATTCCTGGTTTATACGCGATTTACAAATTTCAATATTTTCTCTATCATTACTTAAGTATTAATAATATGATGAATTGGTTAGATTTAAATTTACATGTTTTCTTGCTATAACCAGATGCGGTTTTCTAAAGGAAAGTACAAAAAATATCAATAATAACCCCAATACAAATTTTAGCATGGATATTAGCGATGTGTTCTAATTAAATTTATTTCATGTTTGCAAACATTTTAGCGAGCTTTGGATATCGAGTTATTTGACAGTTTCTTCTGAACCCTCTGTTAATGAAAAGATTTTCTTTAGCATCATAATGCTCTCGATACTGCAACTGATCATTTTAGATTTTTATTTTGCACGTTATAAATAGCATCATTTAATTTAACTAACCTTGATTTGTGTTGGATGACTAAACAAAATATCTTTTGATATTAATGTGCAATGATTATTGCACTGAAAATAGGTCATCATAAATGAATTTACCATTTCTGTTACCCTGGTGGCGTGCTAAATCGATTATAAAAACATTTCTAGGTTGTATCCAATACATTTATAGTCTCTAGATTTTTTTATTTATTCTATTGTCCGTAGGAATGCAAGCAAATTCTAAAAGATAACAAAGTTTATTAAATATTGCGGTTGTATTTCTTAATTTTATGCATCTTTAACACTAATAGTCTATTGATAGATAATATAAGGTTCATTCAATAGGCTATTCAAGCGTAAAATTGACGAATAGGAAGCTATTTCTTCAAAATGTCAATTTCTTACTTAGCGGTATTGTGTGTAGGTAGATATATTTTCTTTCCTCTTTAAAATACAAGGCCGGGAAGTGAAACCTTATCTTTTTTTACAATTATTGGAAATAATTAGTCTGTTTTAAAAATATCGCCTTATATGCAATACACTAGGTTCAAGCAGCATTTTCTAACTTCATCGTTATCGGTTTGGTGAGCCCATTTACAATCATTTGCTTTGTTATTTTTTTAAAACAAATATGTATTAAAAATATTGTTAGGTTTATGTTCGGAGGGCCAATATCATTTTAAATACTATTAATTATTTTATTGAGAAGTAAAGTTCTTTTTTATACGGAATATATCCGGTGTAACAGGATCATGGTACACCCCCTATTTTTTCTTTATTTATACAGATAAAACTTTTAAACTTGCTACACTTGATGTACTTACAAAGTGTCAAACTTTGACATAAAAACTGCTGTCACTTTCGCTAAAACTGATACCAACTTTTGATTTGTAATGGAACATCCTGTATATTATTACATTTTTGGAATCTGCACAATTTTCTGATTACAATACATCTAAAATAAGTGAGGAGGTGACGGGAAGAACAATGAAGGTGCAAATTTTCTTAAAATTGAGATAGACATTGCAATCTATACATTCTTGTATGTACTACAGTAGTTAAAGTTGCTACTCCCCGTTATCCCTGCCATTGTCGAAAAATATATATGTTTTATTGCTCCTTGCGCGGTTAAGAAGGTTATTAAAAAGTGGCGCTAAAACTGAGAAGTCCAATTCGTTGTTCGAAAATCGCGATCGTATCCTGACAACTTTATCGAACGGACAACTTTAATGAGCGCAATTTTAGCGGGAGTCGACCATATACAGGTGTCCCGAAATTAGGTAAAAAAATTTTAACAGCAGATTCTCTGTCCAAAAATAAATAAAAAGTTTCGAGTTTTCGAGCTTCGTTTTCGAGCTACTGTCAAAGAAAAAATTGAAATGATGGTTTTTTGTTAATTTTTTCGAAATGTGAAAAGATAAATACCTGAAATTTGGCACCCCTATTTAGATTTTGATGCTCTATAAAGTAAACTGTAAAATGTTATGCAGTGTGGCGGGTAAAACTAGGAGGGACGGTAATAAAATTATTCGTAACTTTGTTATTTTCGAGTTTTATTGATATTTTAAACCTAAAATCTTTTAGAAGAGATCTTTTTACGTAAAAAAGGTACTCTTACCTTACCTTGATAGAGTTGTCCGTTTCTAAGTAAAATGCATTCAAAAAATGTATTGTATGTCTAGGAATTACTATAAAAAAAGGTCCAAGTTGTAAGTGGGCCATATACTGCAATATCAGTGTAAATGCACTTCACGTACTCTAACTTTGTGGTCTGTTAGAAAATTCCATCGTTAGTCATTTCTTACAAACAAGAAGCCGGTTGCCGACAAATGTTTTAATTAAATAATCCGTCTGTTGAGCATCCAATAATAATTTTGTTATTGTGTCGTATTTTTATTTATTTTTTGGGGTGTATGTTTTGGAGGACTACCAGTAGGATGCGAAAGTAAAGATGGATGGCGACGAACCGCCCTTTCAAATAGGGATAAATTGTAATTGTCGATAGAAATTTGGTTCGGTAACAAATTCCAGAGTTTGGAAGTTCTGTAGAAAAAAGAGTCTCCATAGACAGAAGTCCTTATTGTGCCAAGCTGTACCGCATAGGAATTGGCCGTTTCTCACTGTCTTGTGGGCCTTAAGAACGTTGTCCTTGGGGGAATCAAAGCTATCATTTCCTATTTTCCCTGTAGAAAAGAGGCAAGTCAGCAACCATCTGCCTGTGCTCCATTGCTTTTCCTTGAAATAAATCGAAAGGAGCCAAAGTATTTCTTTAAGGCTGAACTCCAAATTTGGGAACAGTATTCTAGTGTTGGCCAAACTAGAGCTTTGTAAGCAGCTGATGAATTGCCCTTTTTAGCTCTAAACAGAAAGCCCGGCTTCTGAGAGGCGAATTTTACAATGGCACGCATTTGGCGTCCTAATATAAGTTTTAAAAAGAGGTGCAATTATTTTCATATTAGCTTCTAGTTTATTGAAATACAAATAAGTATGCGGCGAAATAATTACATAAAGGTTTATTGTTCATTAATTCGCCGGCTAGTCTACCTGAGTGATAAGGTAATAAACGTCTGTTGATCTTTAAAGTCGTAAAACATTTGTTACGATAAGCAGTGATAGGGAGAGTTTAGGCATTGATTCGCCTTCTTTTTAAAAGTTCGAATACATTTTTTTCCTGTATTCTGCCTTTACTAAGCCTTCCGAATACGTGATCAAAATGTGTGTACATTATTTACTTCTATACATCTAATAGAACCTTTCAAATATAGTTCAGATTAAACAAAATACATTGTATAGAAGTGTATGATCACTGGTACAACTACTGCTAAGGAAAATATTGACATCATTCCCCGATGACTTCGTAAAGTATAAAATGGCTCAAATAATTTAAGCTTATCGAGACGTTGCAGCATTTCATAAATTATTTTATTTATTGTTAAATAGAGTTTATGGATTATGAACATGAAAACAATAACCGATTGTTTGTGATTACAATGTCCAGAATTCATTGTCAAAATAAATTCTTTAATTGCAATTATTGTTTATGTACTACGTTTATTAATTAGAATCAATATCAATGCTCCTTTTATACATTATTGCTTAAAAAAAAGTTTATTATCACTTATCAGGATTAACGATTTTACTTTGAGTTATACTATTTTTACGAACTCAATACCTACAGGATTGGGCAAATGTATGAAACATATTAAATATCTCTCGAATGGTCGTCGAAAATCAATTTAAAATTTGATTAGGAGGAATTTAATAATAATTTTATAATGAAAGATCAGCACCAGAGAAAAAAAATCTGCCTCTATAGACAATAGTGATAAGTCCGAGAGTCTTTCCTGTCCCATAGAAGTCCTTATATATAATTTTTTATCAGTATTGATTTCGATAAACTTCTTTCAGCTGTTGCAGTTGTAACCGGACGTGAGACGTTCCGCGTTGCCAACTTTTGGGCGCCCGCGTAACCCAGAAAAAAAAGAGATTCCTTTTTTGATTTCCGTAATTTTTGAAATGAAAACTTCTTTAGGCACGTTGGGCACTTTTTTTTATGATATGGTTTTTTTCTCGGGAAGTGCGGCCCAAAAATTGAAGTGAGATTGTGAATAATATTTTAAAAACTTTTACTTACACTTCGGGGCTCCTGTAGCCTAGGGCCCCGTATCATTGACATGGCTGATACAACGCCTTTGATGAGGAGGCAAATAAATTTTGTATTAAAAATCTTCAAGCGAAAGCCTAACAGATCATCCCTAAAAGCAGCTAACAAACTAACAAAAAATGATCACCTGATGTTTTATACGAACGTATTAATGTGACTTTTAAGCGTCAGCAGAACGATTATTTTCATTTGCAACGCTAACGAATTTATACACCAAAATCCAATAGCTTATCAGAGGAGTAGGTATTTCGAAAATAATGTCATCATGAAAGTAAATTTAAAGTATCAAAAAAAACAAAATGGTTAAATATATTAATTATTTATTGTTAAAAAGTCTTTCATTTTACACCAACGTTACAAAGACATTACAATTTCGGTTGAGGGCACGTCCTAACTCTCTGCAGGCACAACATTCTCTGTCAATGCACGAACGGTTTCGCAGATATTGGAGCTCATCGGATATACAGACAATAGCTCTGATAAGGGCAATATTGGCCATATTGACAATAGAGCCAACAGAAACAACTACTCAGCGGACCAATACCCCTGTTTTGGATCTTCTTGGCTTTCGTTTAATTTACTCTGGCTCTGGCTGATCTACTTGACAGGCTTGCTGTGCTTAGTGATAAACGTGTATTGATCTACAAAGTCGTAAACCACTTGTATTGTTGTGTAAAGTAAAGCACTTTTTGTTATAGAGTAAACCCAACGAAATGCAAAAATGGCCAACAGTGTAATTTAATGCCGGTAGCGGTATCAGCTCCCGGAGTAGTTGTTTCTGTTGGTTCTATTATTTAATTCCACCCTTATCAGGACTATTGTCTGCACCCCACCTTATTTGTTGATATTTATTGATACAGAAACAATAAATATAATAATTGTTGAATAGACATGATGGGCGTGCCTATTCTCGTGAAAATTTCCCTACATTTTTATTTAATGAGTGTATACCTGATAATGGGAAGCCACCATTCAAATTTAAAAGTAATCGCACGAGATTCCGATTTCGGTTCGCAATATAATCCTTAATCTCATTACAAAATACTCGTATTGTAAGATTACCCATAATATAATCGTAATAAGAGTGACTTGAATTACTATTACATACTCTAATCGGTAATCAGATAAATATAAAATAGTGAACTTTGCTTTCTGACAAATATTCAGTTTGGGTGTAAATCTTGCCTGTATCAGTTAAAAAAAATCAAGAAAGGAAGAAATGTAACGTATGTCTCAAAAGTTTTGGCACAAAATATTTAATCACATTAATTTTGTAATAAATGATTTTATTCCAGTTTATATTATTTATTGTAACTAACTTCTTAATAAATTACAAAACTATTAACTTAAATCAAATGACCGGGCCTGTGTTGTTCAATGAGGAGCCATATTCTGGGAGCGTGAGTGATTAGGTTTTGGGCAACTTGAACATTCACAACAACAACTACACGTATCTTTTTGAAAATTCGACACATTAGTTGTTCTTTGTTTTTGCTTAAAGTCGTCAATTGAATGAGCCTGACGCAAAGAGGGGGCCAAATGTGGTTTCACAGAACAAAGGGTTAGAAAAGAGCGAGAAAAGGGGGTATATATTAAAAAAGGTCTGATGAAATTTGCTTTTGTTGGCGATCATCACATTGGAGATAATATAATGTTTTGGGCTGCTTGGCATATTGTCGTTATTCCAAAGGAAACGCAAAATTAATTTGGTCAAAACAACATAGAGGGAAAGGTCCGAATATGGGCCCTGCATTTATTATGGGCCTCCATCAAATCATGCTAGTTTACTGAGAGGCATCTTTGAGCAAATGCTTAAAACATGTCTAACTGAACGCTAAAAATATTCGATACCACATTCAATTTTTGTTTTGCATTGTTGACAGTTTATAGCACCCCTTGAAATCTCATAATATGAATGAGCCTTAGTACACCAGTATTCAAATTTTGTACTTATTCTGGATTAGCAATGTCGGGAAGTGTGCCAAAACTGCCACCAAATAATATTACAGAAAATGGATCTTCACAAAGCTCCAAAATTTAAAAATTGGTTTCTCTGTTTAATATTTTGTCGCTACGTTCCATAACAAAAAAAAACCTAATTTTTTAAATCCAATTAAATTCCGCTGAAATTTTATTTTAACATTTTAAATTACATACAATTATTATGTTCGTTTTTATGGGGGCCCATATTTGAAACACTCTGACCCTAAGTTAAAAAGTGACAACTCAGTTTTAATTTAATATTATTAGTTTCTCTCACATTGGAAAAATTCTAACGTAAAAGGAATATTTGCAGGTCTATAGACTAACGATATGCCAATTTTCAGATTCCAACTACTTAAGCTGTTTAAGTATTATAGAAAAAACAAAATAGCGGCCCATATTCGGATTTTTTTCTCTACCGTTTAATTCCCCAAATATAATTCTTCTAATTTAACTCGAACCCGCTTGTTGAAAATTTTTTGACTCTCATAAGGTGTATGATGTTGGATGGCAAATAAAAAACAAAACAATTAATGCGTATAATTTTCAGAAAAGTACGTTAAATTGATATTTAAGCCGTCTAAATCCTGACGGTTGGTATTAGTAGAAAATTGCGCCTTTTTAAATTGCACGAACCTCTTTATTTATTTTAAGCTAATAATTTGGTTAATTTCTAAGATGTTATGGTAAATAAAATAAGTTTAAATTGACTTATTTATTACTAAAGAATATCGGTAAATATTTTGCGTTAAAAGTTTTGAGACATACGTTAAACATATTAGAGCACAAAACATATTTCATAGAGCTTTGGATAGTAAATATAGTACATCGTGTTTCCTAATGCAACAGAGGTAGTTCTGGAGAACTACAACATTTAAACTTAATTAGCAATATCTCGATCGAGAAAATATGCATATCGTTATTCAATTTGGAAGACCATGACTACATTTATTTGATCTGTAATAGGAAAAAAATTCTATCTAACATAAAGGATCTACAGTTGATTTTGTTAAAACATGTGAAGTATGAATCTTTTACGTTATTTAAATATATTTCCTCAACTATTAATGAATTAAATATGTCAACTAGGCATATTATAATTTGAGATTTTGATTCTTATAAAGGATTCCAGTTTCAAATATCATTTTTATTAATCATAACAGATAAAAAATAGTATTCATATAAAATCACAATTGCACTTTGGCAGGTCGGATAGGTTCTCGATTGATCTCATAAAGGATATGGTTTGTACAAAAATGATGCTACAAATGCCTTTCCAATTACAACTTTACCGACAACTGCAGCGTATTCATCCAGATTTGATAAAACGATTTACTTTGGTTGACTCACCATTCACTGCAAAAAATAATTGTTGGGTCAATAAAACCTTGCTTGATGTACAGTTACCGAACCTATCCTCTAATTTGGCATCTTAACAGCTTTCTATAGAGAACACTAATTAATAAGTAAGCAGCTGTTCAGAAAAAACCATTTAAACAATTTATCAACTCTAAAAACTTCAATCTTTCTTTACGCTTATTAATCTTCCGTCGCTGAAATTGTGTTGATTCCGATGGATCTTATTTTAATCAAGGAGTTTTTTATAGAATGATCATGATTCACAGCATTTCGAACCTATTATTCAAAAGCCTGCACTATTTTTGCAAGAACTTAAAATTATCAAGTTTCAAAAATCTTTTGCTAGGGTAGATGTACCTAATTAATGCTGTCAGATGTATTTGATAAGGAAACATATTTGAATTTTAAATAAATAAATAAAACAGACAACATGTTGGATAAATAATTTCCCCTACATTATTTATTAATAGATTCCACTGAAAAAGTCATTCAAGAAGGTTGTATTAAAACAAGTACATTTGTTTCTGTCCAGGTAATTTACAAATAACTTCTTATACGACTATTTGTAGTCGCAATTGTGGTCGGACTGTACGTACACCAGAATTAATTTAATTTTTCATTTCATTACCATTTCAGATATTACGCGCGATGCTGATATGAATAATTTTTAATCAAGATAACTTCTTGTCCTTCTGAATGTTTTTACGCCTAGAGGTCGAACTTTATTAGTTATATTCTACTACCATTGTTTACGATAATAATTAGCATGGTATGGAATGCAAAATAACTAAAGCGTCACTAATTTTGATTTTATTAATTATTTACACCTGAGCTGGAATTATATCGGAAATGCAATAAAATAATTCTCAGGGACTTATGCAAAAAGCACTTGTAATTTATTTAATTAAAAGAAGTAATTGAACTTACATTAATCGAAATGCATCGCCTTAACGTTAGAATCAAGAATGGTTCGTAAACTTATTTAATGTCAAAGTCGAAGAAGGAAGACATATTTTACTTAAAGTGAAGTTTACAACTAATCGTCAAATAGGTATATATTATCTTCCAATACATAAAATTAATATAAATAATATTAAGGAAGTCGCCAGTTACACATTTTTCAGGATTTATGACAAAAGATTCTAACAAACTGATTGATTAGAGCGTTTGACGTAAAACATTTGAAATTTATGAAGGTCAGATATAGAAAACATGTATTAGTGCAGTTTCAAATCTAATCATATGTACTTATTGTAAAAATCCATCTTATTTATTGTATGTAATTCTAGAATATTTCAAAGGGAGTTGAATCTTAGTATAATGACAAACTTATGATCCAGCGTATCATACAATCAAAGATTAGTTAATTGTTACGAACCATTTTTGATATCCAGTATTGAAAAAAAAACTCACCTGATAGGACACTAAATATATGAAACATATGTATATACCCACCAAAGCCATTAAGTTGGGCCCATAATTTCATTATTTTTTACTGATTCTTTTTTTGACTGTTTTTTGATACGTGATCAGTACATATTGTTAAATAACATTTGTAGAGTCAGCTTGATAACGGTTGCTTCTAGTTATAAGTTGAAAGATTAATCAAACAACTGACGGCTACTCACCGAAATAATTTAAGTTTTTTTCCTTAACATAATATTATTCAAACCGGAAAGCCATAAGACAAGCTTAGTTTATTCCCATAGCGGTGTGTCATCGTAGTAGCGATTTTGTCTCATGGGTCTAATTTTGATATTTAAATTATTTTCAATACTAACTTATTGCTAATAAGTACCTTTTCATTTTATACTTTTTCTAGACCAGTAGCAAGTTAAGTAATATTAATAATTTGTTTATCAGTCGAGCATAACTCTGAAAAACTTTAAAAATAAGCTTAATGATTTTTTTTTCTTCCGCCATTACTCTTACGTTATTATTTATCATTGAAGTGGTCCATTATTTTTTTATTTTCATTTTTGTATATCATTCTATATAGTATGTAACCTACGTCTTCGCCAGATATGATAAAGAAGCATTTGAAAGATATTTAAAAAAAAATAAATTTAAACAATGTATACACATTTTTTTAACCTGAGTATCAAAAATGTTATTTAACACTTCATTACATTATAACTAATTGATGCTAAACATTTATTTTGATTCATTATCTACTGCTGCAATCCTAAATATTCTTATTTTGTTTCAGGAGGTATGGTTACTTAAACATATAGAATTACAATTACTCACTAAGTAGGTATGTATGTAGTTTGACAAAACTGAGATTTGATTTTAGCAGAACATATTACGTTTCATGTTTTTTTTTTACAAAACAAAAAACATTATTAACTTATAGTTTGTTGAGATAATAAGCCTTGTATATACGAATATACAGGATGGACCATAAGTAATGGTGCATAGAGCAATGGAGGATTTTTCAAATAAAAATGTGATTTAGCTACATTTACCTTATACCAAAAGTTGATATTAACAGAGATACAGGGTGTAAAGTTGAAAAAAAATTTCGATTTTTTCATATAATTATGGAATCAATTGTAATAGAGGCACGAAATTTGGCACAAGAAAGTTTCTTAAGTCGACAAACTCTAATTTGCTAACATATTACCAATGGCTGCGCTATCCTGAAAAATTCCAAATCTTTATAACTCTTTTATGCATCCACGTATATTAATTTTAAATGAGTTATTTTATTTCTCCATATTTTTTGCGTAAAAAGGTGTACTTTCTAAAAGTTGATACGAGCAACTGCTTCCAAGATATTTGCCTTTAAAGCTTGACGTGCCTTGGTTTTAAATTACTAAGATATTAAATTTTTGAAGTAGTCTTGAAAAAAAAGTAATCATAAGACATCTTTGAAACTAATTTACGCCAAATATTACTTTGCTGATAATATTAATACCTAAATTTAGAAAATCTCAATAAAGAAAATCCAAAAAATTAAGACGTAATTTATTTTTCAACATAGAGATGTGAGAGATGATCTCTGAGTCCGCACAAGAAAAGTTTAATAGTCTGGGTGGCCAAAGCAGATATTTGGAGATGTATTTCAATAAAAGGCAGCCAAATTTTTAATTGTTTACAATACCTTTGCATGACAAAGTTCGCTGCCCACATACTTATTTTTGAAAATAAATTCTGTATTGGTATTTTATTTAAATTTGTTTTAGAAATTTAAAAAATATGTGTAATAATAATGTCAGTAGAGTAATATTTAATATGAACTATTTTACAGTCAGTTTTATTACTTTTATTTTGAAACCTACTTCGAAAAATTCACATTTACATAACTTAAAATAAACGTACGGCAAACTTTGAAGGCAAATATCTTGAAAACGGTTGCTTCTATCAACATTCAGAAAGTATACCTTTTTTACGTAAAAAATGTAGGTAAATAAAAGCGTCTATTTAAAATAAGTGTACATGGAGGCACAAAAAAGTTAAGATGCTTTAGAATAATACAGGGCAGCGTAGGTGGCGCCCTCTGCGAGTTACTGGCAATCTGTTAGCGAATTAAAATTTCTTGACCAAAGAAACCCCCCTATGCCAAATTTCTTGTCTATAGTGAAATGCGTTCATGAGTTATGCGAAAAAATCACAATTTTTTTTCAATTTTGGCACCCTGTATCTCAGTTAATATCAACCTTTTGGTATAAGGTAAATGTGGCTAAATTACGTTATTTTTATACGAAAAATCTACTCTCTGCTCTATGTTCCATTACTTATGGTCCACCCTGTATACAAGTTTATTACGATGCAATTAAAATCTAATTTCATTAGAATCCAATGAAAACCAGATTGCAATTGCAAAGTTCACGAAGATGAGGCAAAGCTTGTATCACGGGTTGCATCGCAACATCCATAAATACAAACGTCCTCGCCGTGACTTTACTTTCATCTAGTTTTGTCAAAACTAGATGAAACTACTCTTTTTATTTGTTTTTATTAACTTTTTTTATAAGATTGTGATAAGACGTCAACCCAGTTTGATGAAAAAATGTCAAACGAATACCTTCTGATAAGAGATTTTTAAACTTTATGAAAATTATATTGAATCAGATCTCTTAATTTTTCGAATTAGTTACTAAATTTGTAAATATCTTTTAAATGACAAGGAATAAAATTTTGAAATTTGGTACGTATATGTAACTTGATATACTCTTCAAGAATAGTCAAAAAAGAAAAAAATAGCATTGTCATTTAAAAAAATTGTCGATGACGTATAAAACATTCCTACATCAAAAAGAGCGCAAATTAAAATGTTAATCGCCGTGTCCGTGCATATTTCCGAAAAAATAAAATTGTCTTTGATTTACTGAATTTATTACAAGATACAGACTAGCACTGTATACATGAGAAAAGTTTTTAAATGTACATAGGGAGAATCAGGGTATCGGGGGGATAGACAGGCGGACCCCTACACTCATCGAACCAATTAAATGTAGAGCGGCAATCAGTGCCTGTCGAAATTTCATTACTACATCATCATTCTAAGATGTGTTATTACTAGAACTAGCACACAACAATTTTATTGCCATTTGCATTATCTAAATGTTCTTTAAATACGTTGATTTAATTAACGTTTTGTGCCTTTTGAGTCAAAGCAATAATTGGTATTCATTGGTAAACAAATTAAATTAAATACAGAAACGGACTTGTTCTAGCAAAATGGAGAACCTGCAGATTAGGCGATAGATTTAGGAAGAGATTTTCCGTAGAGTTCTACATAGACAGTTAAACATTTTTCTTATCTTTAAGGATCGGATTTATATCAAGTGTTTCAAAATGTAGATACGGTTTGTTGGCAAACAAATAAAAGAGACTGGGAAACATCATACGTCTATATGCTGGGACATTTACTTGCATTTCGAACAATAAGATAAAACTACTAATTATTGTGGTTAAGATTACCCATTACAAAGTGTAACATTTGACAGGTACCTTAAACAGATACGATAATTTCATTCGGATTATTTAAAAGATTCTAAGTATTTCGTAACCAAATAGATGACTTCCAAGACCAACGATCAAACTGACGATTTTGAAATAAAAATCAGTTATCGCTGTGTATAACTCCGGTTACATATTATTCATTATTAATTTATAATTACTAATTAATTTTTTATCGTTTTGTGGATTTTTTATTTTATTAACACGGGTCAAGGAGACGGTCGAGATCACTGACACTAAAGATGATCAGTGCTTAAGAACCCACGGTGCAATAACTCGATTGTTTGATAAGCATTTTTTAGATAACTACTTTAGCAGCTTGAGTAATTACCGATACTTCCGAATCTAAGCGACACAATGCGCACTGGTCGTCCTTTCGCTAAAATTAAAGCTCTTCAAATTCAAGTTCTGGTCGCGATAATTACTATTCACCGAATTTAACTCACTTGAAAGTTTGCGATAAATGTAATCATTATAATATAAAATTTACTGTGGCCCCTAATATACGTCGATCTCGGAATAAAATTTAATAAATGAATAAATGTTACTAAGTTATTAAATTTTTCTATTTACTTAAAGCATATAGTCATAAAAGCGTAGAACCCACGTCATACATACCATCAGATTAAGACTATAGGCTTTGTTTTTTTAAGTGTCAATACTTCGTTCAAAAAAGCATCGATGTTTAAACATCGACATTTTCTTAATGAAATATCAATGTCTCAAACATCGGTATTCGGTAACGTTACATCGATGTTTTTTAAGTATTTAATTGTGGGTTAAATGATCAAAATTACGATGCTGTAGAAAAGACAATAATGACAAATATAAATCTAACATTTTCATTTAGTAATATAAAAAACAAACCATACTTAATGTAGAAGATGTTCAAAATGGGCACCTCCCAGCGGCGTGCACTCTATGAAGGTAAAAAGGCATTGCCTACCCTAGTAAAATCAAAAAAGAAAATATAAATGCTCATCTACTCGTAAATAAAAGTAATTTTTCAGTTCATATGGTATTTCTTTTTATTAATACTTTACTTCTCTTTTCGGCCATTGAAAAAAGGTACAAACCTTCAAAATTAATTCAAGGTATTGCAAAGTTAACACGAATGCGGTAACATTCCAGTGAACAGTTCCTCTCAATCACAATATCAGAAGAGTTTCGCCTCTGGTATGGTGGACATACTGAGTTACTGTGCTCTTCTGCCTAAACTTTCTTTTGTACCAAGTTTCAGTTCAGAAGAGTTTCGCCTCTGGTCTGGTGGACATACTGAGTTACCGTGCTCTTCTGCCTAAACTTTCTTATCCTTTGTACCAATTTTCAATTCAGAAGAGTTTCGCCTCTGGTATGGAGGACATACTGAGTTACCGTGCTCTGATGTTTTGAAATTGGCCTTTTTATTTTTCTTTTTTTGCATATTCCCTCATATTCCTCTTTTCATCTATTTTTCTTTCTTTGTTCCTGAGGAAGCCCCCTACGATGGTGGGCGAAACGTCGAACACTTTTAGTAGTTCTTTGACACGGTCCAATCCCGGAAGAAGTATATCCTGTATTGACTCTGGCCGTGGAAGCCTTCGTTATCATAATCACAATGTTCCCATATAGGTGTCCCATAAGCCAAACGTGTAGGCAGATAACGACAGTAGTATAGCGCTTATATGGAGATGTAAAGGCAGCACCTTTTAAGTGTATGTTATGTATATATGGTAGCGACATCTTTTTTACGGTGGACGTACAGAAGTTTCCGAAGTTTCTATTTCGGTAAATCCCCCAGATCTTGAATTATAATGCAATTTGTTGTCAACGTTTGCGTTCATTGCTGTTTTGTAGTCTTCATTTAATACAAACTGAAATCATTCGTTTAATTTTACAAAAAGATTTATTCACGACATTTAATATATATATATATATATATATATATAGTGTTGAACTGGCTGTTGAAATGCCATTAAATATATAAAACAGACTCCCATCAAATAACGTAAAATTAAATATTGTTGGGAATTACATATTTCGGGACGATGGCACCGCCTGTCATAAGGCCAAAACCATCAAAATTAGTTTAAATACCACAACTTAAATGTTCTTTTTTGACCATCCTATAGTTCTGACCTTCCATGTTATTGAAGCAGTATGAAACAAGTATTTAGAAACGACCCTCAAGGGATGTTATCAGGATTTAAAATCCAAATGCAACCTTTTTTTAAATGGATTTACTCTTGGAAAATGTAAATCGTTAGTTAATTAAGTGCCAAATCGAATTTAAGTGGTCCTAAAATTTAAGCACTATGTTACTCCATTTAAAAATACAAATTCGAACAAATGTCCTAATATTCAGTTGTCACACCAAATAAACACCTCTTCTGTTAATTATTGATGACTAAGATCAGCGTTTTGTGTTTGGTGTTGCTAATTAGGACAATTCATTTATTGTTAATTTATCAATTGATAGCATCAAATTTAAAAAAAATTAAAAATAAACTGTTAAATAACTGAATTATGGGTGTATTTTGGTTTGTCTCAATATATAGTTGTTAGGGCTCGTAGTATACTATATTTCGTATTCATAAATTCCTTACTTACTAAATTAGGGTTATAAAATGGTTTCTTATATTTTTTCATGCCAACTCTGATACTCCTTTTTGTACCTTTAAGGGCTGAATTCTCAAAATCATGCAAATACGTGTTTAATTATTTTGTTTTTCATTGATTATTTACAAAATCTTTTAGGTTATAAAAGGCATTATTAACCTTATTTCACAGTAAATTTGAAACTCCATTTCATCCCCTTTGAATCCTTCTTAGAAAACGAATTTCCATTTTTATTGCTTTCGTCCTGTCTAAATTTCGTGCTTCAGGATTTTATAGTTACTATTCTGTGTTGATGAATTAGAAAGTCAGTCGATCAGAAATTCTCCCTTTATTATATTAGTATAGATTTACCCTTCTTGGCATAAACTTTCAAAATAGGCCAAGTACGTCTTTAATTTTTTTTTTTTGTATATTCTATCTACACGTTATCTGACATTAAAAGTTGCTTTAGGATTTTAGGGGTAGATCGGGATTATGATTAACCATTTTTGTTTCATGCCAATCTGTGGTGCAAAAACTCAATTCATTCACTTTCGAGACTAGACGATACAAGTTGGTGCACCATTTTGTTGAAAAGTTATTAAGTTTAGAAAGGTTTTAATCGTGTTCTAAAATTTTTGATGTGATCTAATAGTTATAGACAGTTTAAGTAAATGAAAAATGGTTTAACAAAAGTTCCACAAGTGTTCCACACTGTGTTAAATTTTCGAACTGGTATCATTTTAGTAACGACAATTATTTGTTTTTAACTCGCCATTTTGATTATTAACCAGCTAACCGACATCTTAATGTATTTTTATGACAAATTTAATATAAAAACTACCAATTAAATGCAGCAAAGTTTATTTCTAATTGACTCTTAATGCAATTATAAAAAATCTGCAAATGGTTCATATGTAATAACTACTCATTAAATTCAATCGAAGAAAAATATTACGTACTATTTTAATTGCACGACATTATAAGTAATGGTTTGCAAAAATTCCTAATCAGAACAATAAATTAAAAAGATTACATTATTACTTATGAATCCATAGCTCTCGTTTGTTTAACTAAGAACTGCAGTCTCAGTATACCTGAATGCGTATAGGCATTTGCTACTGGCCATGTTCTGGAGTGGCTCTGGGATTAAGCTATCTAGACCACGCACTTAGGCAACAGTCACAACTTTTAGAAATATTCCATGATGCACTGAGGTTTGTTGGGTTCATCAACGTGATCATTTAGCCAATACACAGTAGTGTGGATATGAATTATATCCGTTTAGTAGACTCTAATGGCTTACCTATCCTTCTCGTAAGTTTTAATGAAAATAGAGAACATATAGGTGGGAGGAAATTCGCTGTACAAATTGAGTGAATAGACCAAATCGTAAGAGAATGAAGTTCAAGCACGAAGCCGTAGGCGAAGTGCCTCAATCGTTCGAGTATCATCTCTTAATGTACAAAATACTATTATTTAAAAACTTAGTGGTAGTTTGTACATTGTCCCATTTTTATCACTTTTGAGGGGTATTAAAGTTATTGCTAAAGGTAGAGTGTTGAGGTTTTCACTTTAGTGTCCTAGTTTTTGGTAAAATGTAAGATTTCGGTGTCAAATATGTCGTGGCTATCCTGGTTTTCAAATTTTCATGTTTTAGACATCACTTGTATTTCCGTTATACTTTCTTGTATCAAAAAGCTAAAACTGACCTTGCTACAGTTTTTTACGTAAGTCCAGTGGCTCAATGTTTTTTTTTTCTAACAGGTTAAATTTTTTAATTAATTTTTACAGCTACGTATATTTTTTAAAAAGGGACATCCTATATATTATTTTTTATATTGATTAAGCATAGTTTGGGCTTTTCGAAAATATGAAGTTATTAAGATTTATTTTGAAAAACAAGTTCAAAATTCGATATTTTTAAAATTTAATTTATATATGTTAGTCTGTAGCTTGGAATAAATTCAGTAAATCAAAGACAGTTTTTTTTTCGGAAATATATTTGGACACGTCGATTAATATTTAAATTTGCGCTCTTTTTAATGTAGGAAAATTTTATACAGCATGTCCCAAATTTAATATATGACGTTGTGGACAATTTTTTTAAATGACAACCCTATTTTTTTCTTGACCATTCTTAAAGGGTATATCAAGTTACACATGCGTACCAAATTGTAATTTTTTATTCCTTGTCATTTAAAAGATATTTACAATTTTAATAACTAATTCGAAGAATCAAGAAATCTGATTCAGTTCAATACAATTTTCATTAAGTTGAAAAATCGCGTATCCGAGGGTATTCGTTCGACATTTTTTGTCAAGCTGGGTTGACGTTTTATCACAATCACAATCTTATAAAAAAAGTTAATAAAAACAAATAAGAAGAGTAGCATCGTATTGATCGAAGAAGCTATTAGTTTGTCGTTTAGTGGAAAACACCATTTATTAAAAAATCGACCAAAATGCTGTACCGAACTGAAACCCACAAGATTGAAATTTTAATAATTATTGACTCCGGAGATAGAACAAGAATACAAAATGAAGTTATTCGTTTATTCAGAGAGAAGTATCCTGATTTACCATCCATATCGCAAAGTGCCTTAAGGAAGATTGAAAAACAATTTCGAGAAAATGGGCATTTCAGAAAAACAAGTAATCCCCGTCAGAATGCGCTCAATGAAGATTTTAAAATTAATGTACTTCTCTCTGTCCAAAAAAATCTTCATGCCTCCACTAATCAGATAGGTAGGGAGCTCGAAATTAGTCAGTCTTCAGTTGGAAGAATTTTGAGAATGCAAAAATGTCACCCTTATAAAATGGCAATCCTCCATGAACTCTTTCTTAGAAGGTCATCCGGACAAAAGACTCCAGTTTTGCGAACAAATGATGGGTCTACTGGACCGAAATGTGCTAAGCATAGAAAATATCCCGTTTTCGGATGAATCAACGTTTATGTTAAATGGTGAGCTAAATCGTCAAAATTGTCGTTACTGGGAAGATGACAACCCACACTGGATGAGGGAGAAAGTTAATGTTTTGGCAGGGATTGTTGGTGATTGAGTTATAGGACCAATTTTCTTCCAAGGAAATCTCGGGGCAGAATATTTGGAATTTTTGCAGGAAGAGCTAATTCCTGATTTAGTTATTTTGTTTCCTGATCCGGTCGAAGCTGATGTCCCTAATAGAAACATCTGGTTTGGTTTCAACAAGACGCTGCCCCTCCGCATTTTGCAAGACCTGAACTTGTCCAGGCATATGGATTGGTAGAAGAGGAGCTTTTAAATGGCCATCCAGCTCTCCGGACTATTTCTTATGGGAATATTTGAAGAGAAAAGTTCTGAAGACCAAACCTGTAAATATTGAGGAGTTAAAAGGATGAATAAGACGGGAGTGTAGACTAATTTCCCCCAAAGTAATTAGAAATGTTCAAAACGAGTTTCAGTTCCGTTTAGGGTATTGTCAGTTAGTAAATGGACAACATTTTGAACATTTATTGAAGAAAGATTATCGAATTGAATCAGATTCCTTGATTTTTCAAATTACTTAATATTTGAAATGACAAGAAATAAAAAATTAAATTTGGTACACATGTGTAACTTGATATAACCTTTAAGAATAGTCAAAAAAATAGGGTTGCCATTTAACAAAATTGTCAATGACGTCATATCTTAAATTTGGGACATATGTACAAAAATTTCCTGCATCCATTAAAAAGAGCGCAAATTAAAATATTAATCGACGTGTCCGTGCATATTTCTGAAAAAAAATTGTCTCATTTACTGAATTTATTCCAAGTTACAGACTAGCACTGTATATTGGTGTGACTAATTTATAAGAAACTAATGCAAAATTAATAATTATGCAAAGAATTAAAATCCCCAAATGTTAATTTTAATGTTTTTAATTGTGAATTAGAGCGTCATCAGTATTGCATTTTTTACGTTGTTCTAAAAACAGAAAACCCATAATTAATAAAAACAACCTGAAATCAAAAACACTTTTTCGAGTACAATATTAATATATTTTTATTATTTTACTAATTACCTTTAGCGGAGTTGTTGGTCTATTCCAAATGAATTGGTACGCCAAATCAATTTCTTTAAGAAGTTCAGCTATAGGGGGATAAAAGAAATAAATGTTTTCTAGTATGCAGATCATCAACTTCCTCATTCTTCCACGCGGCTTTACCGACTAACTAACCTAGTATACAGTGTGTTTAAAATGGACTCGGCAATATTGCTAACTTTCTTATTATTTAAGAACAACTTCAGTTAAATTAGCTAAAGTTGTGGATGTTTTAACGCTGATACAACAAAGATAATTGAACATAGCGTTTTTGAATTTTATCAAAAACTTATGAAGCTACAACACCATTTTGTAAAAAGTATTACTAAGTGTAATGATAATATATGTAGACAGTTAATAACAATATTAAAAAATAATATATTTATCATATTTTTCTTTAAAATAGATCAGAGATCAGTCTTTCTAAATTTAATATATTTTTTTTCTGATTGTTTGCACGTTTAATATAATTTCATTGAATAAATGTGTCAGTTTTTCTTAATTATATTAAGCACATATGTATCACATATTTTTTTAATCGGGAAGGAAACGCTCTTTTAAAATATTAAAAAATATACATGGTTTTCCATTAAGAAGAAAATCTGTTAAAATTTATTTTGTCTAAATCCCATTTATGAACCTTTTTTATTTTAGATCATATTTCTTTTAGTGATCAAATAATCAATACTCAATTACCCTGTATGTACAAGGGTTTGCATTGTTATAAAAAAATTAAAAATTTTTTAAATTACTTTTAATCGCATTGAACTTGTTCTATGCAATTTGTTAAATAAAATAAAGGCCTAAAAATTAAAATATTATAATTATTTTAAATATACAACACGTTCTTAATCTTAACCAGTGGCGGCCGTACGTTTATTATGAATCCGTACTTTATTTACAATAAAAAATATTTCTTGCATTTTTTCGGTACGAACAAGTGTTTAAGCTTAGATCATTATTTTCTTTAGCTGTATATCTATACAAACATTCGTAAAAATGTATTTTAAATTGATGAAATATTCGAACATTGATTATAGTGACACTTGATTCAAGTAAACCTCAAAAATGGTTGAACTTTTAAAATTAGAATTTTTGGGTACTTTATTCCAGTCCACACGAATTTTAATGACCCGTGTATAATCCGACCCTCGAACTGCTGGGTTTAAGCCAGCCACATCCTAAATACTCACACTGCATTAATGGTAAAATCGAACGATTTACTACAATAATTCCATATAAGAGTAACATTTAATGGGATGTAGTTAGGTAAGCTTATCTAGAAGAAACAAGAGATGTATGTTTATATATTTACTAAAGAGATGTACAGTTATTAAATGGCTTCTTTGTAGGGACAACATTTTAGAAAATTTAATCTAGATATCTGTTTGGTGTTATATTGCTCAATCATCATATCCAGATACCTACACCGTTGTTCCACTTCTTTGCAGATCTTTGGATTTTGCTTCAGTCGTATACTATTTAATATAACAGTCTGTTTGCACGTTCATTATATTTTTCACAAATTCGAAGATATTGTGGTGTAGAGTCGAGAAATAGTTTTTGAATGTGCCGTGGAACGATTTGCACGTGTTGGTCGTTCGAGAAATTCAAGCGGTATTTGCAGCCTACATCTTTGGTGGGAATAAGGAAGTACCTAGCATATAGTTGTCGACTAGATGGTTACTGAATTTTGTAATTCGTGCATTTTTCGGTTGGCATTCAACAAAATCGAACACAAATGCGTCACCTACTTCTTCAGGTGGCTAAAACGTAAGGTCAAACATGTGATGGAGCCATTTTCCCGCGGAGGATGGAGCATCGTTGTATTCCTTGCTCAGGCCAATTTGCTGCACTTTTCGGTACCTATAAAATTCATGTAGAATAGTTAAATGTCAATGTTTTTCCATGGAATTGGTTTATTAGTTACCATGCTTGAATCAAATGAAATCTACATCCCATTATATTTGATGAAGGAAAACCTTCCACCAAACTATTCTGAAGTCCAATTTCAAAAAACTACAACGTATTTCGGAAATCAAATCCAAATCCTGACACTTTGTCTTGAGAAGAGTAAACAGCTTAGTCTAGTTTTGCGTTTCTTTAGTAGGTAAAAGGCAAAATGCAGCAGCTACATATGTTTTGTTGGCGTATGTGTGAATGGTGAATAGTTGCATAAAGTATTTCGCACAGTATTCAGATGTACCGTCCATGTATAAAGTATCATTCTCACACATAAATTTTAAATTGCTTTTACTAGTAAAAATAATAATGTTTGAGGTTTTTTCGTTTACTAATAGAAATTCCTCATCTTTAATAGTTTTAACGTCCATCGCGGAGAGAAAGTCGTGCACTTTATTAGCACATTTAGGTAATTTTCGTCTTTGGGCACGCATATTGTTACGTATTAGCGTAATGTCTTTAGTAGTTAGCAAATCAGTTGATCCTTGGTGCGTTTTCATCTCTAAATGAATTATTTTGGAAGGTTTTTCTACTAGTGGTTTGAAAGCTTTTCTTTTCAAACTATTACTCATACTTTGTCTCAGCGGATCGTTGCAGGCGTTGATACCACGTTTGGTACTTTCTCCTTACAAAACCCCATTAGCAGTTAAATGCGATTTCAATGCTTTAATGCAATTCATGTGCCTTAAAAATAAGGTATTAATGTAATTGGAGTGAAGATTACCCGAGTGTAATTGGGATATTTTGGAAGGACATTAAAATTAATGCAATTCGAGTGCGCCCCTTTATTATATTCAGCATATTTCAGAAAACAGACTGATTTTTGAAAATTATCTAAACATTTTATTACTTTTTTTATAAAACACATTTATTTGTGTCTTCCTAAGCAAAGCATCAAACACCATTGTTTATAGGAACTGTTTGTCTTAAAATAATGTCGACAATCACCCTCTGAAGCTTGTCAAACTACTTTTGAATCATTCTGTTTCTGCATAGCAAATATTTGCCAAATAAAAAATGTTAAAATGCGATGGATGTGCAGTTTTTGAATGACAGTAAATATTACAAAAAGGTTATATTAAATTCTTTATATATTTCTAATGAATAACTTGAAGATATGTCAGTTGTGGATTAATTAAAGCAACGAAAACATTTGCTGCTCACAAAAATCACTTTACCTTCCCAACTTAAAATATGAATTTTTAGGATATAATTCCAAAAATTATCGCTCAATAAAGCTTAACACTAGGCTAAATGTTGGCCGTCCAAAAAAATCTAGTTGCAAGCAAACTCAATCCAAACGAAAACAAAAAGTTGGAATAAGAAATAGGGAAAATGTGTTATTATTAATTTAGTATATGATTTTTGCCATTGAACCGTAAATGGGGCTAATAAGGCTAATAGGATTAAATGAAAAAATGTATCTAACATTTATGATATCCCTCAAATTATAAAACTGCTAAAGATGTTAGGAATTCTTTTTTCTTCTTCTGAAATTGAATTGCATGTTTATAGATATCAGGATTTATTTTATAAATTAATCTTATGTATTGCATTCATTTTAATAATTTTTATAATTATTTGTCTTTATTCCATGCAGTGTGCCCCTCTAGTACGCGGAGGTCTGAAATATTCGTTAACGACTGAAGCATGTTTTTTCATTTTTTAAACATCGCCAAACTAGTCCAACTTTACAATTTAATAAAAGTTTCCATTATACAGAATGCTCGGTACTCTCTGAACTCATGGGATAATTATTTTTTTTTAACTTATGACGTATATTTTATGGCTTTTTCGAATGCTACTTATCAATGGCAATATTCTAAAATAATGAAAGGGACGTCTTTTTCCTTAACGGAGACATCGGACCTCCGCTTACTAGCGGGCATAATATACAGGGTCTCCCAGCGAAAACTTGACCTCCCTATAATTTGAAAAAGGAGAAATAATTTAAAATTTGCCGAGATTCGGAAACCATTTCTGAGGATACATCATTTTAAAGCCTCTTTCATTGCAAATACAATGGTGCATCGTTTTTTGGAATTGATTGAGAATTAGTGATGTGCCGGATCGTTAAAAATGTATATCCGCAGATATGGATCTGAATACTGAATACATATTTGGTTTCAAGATCCGCGAATACGGATCTTCTCTTTCCAAAGATCGATGTGCAATATTTACCGACGCGTACTGGCGTACTGTACTCAATCAATGTCTGTGCGCGAGACCTTGAAACGGTAGTTGACGCCACTTGATGCTTTGCGTGACAGGCAGGACATGTTGCGATTTGTATTGCGCGGGTCTTTCTTTTGTTTTGTTTATAGTTTAGTGTGACACTGGGCAGCATAGATAATGTTTGTGTTTGGTTTTGGTACATGAGTTTAAAAAAAATGTCTACAAAGAAGTTTAGTGTAATTAAAATTAAAAAATAATCTGAATGGAATTTAACAGTTTTTCATTCGTTACCTAATCATCCTATATATAAAATTTCATCTATGAATTGAAAATTAATAAGGTAAAAAGATCCGCCAAAAACTAACGGATACCCATATTCGCCTAAGACGCCAAGAGTGTTCATTCACTTTTCGGCCTTATAAAGTCGATTTCGTTAAAAAATTTTATATTCGCCACTGAGTAGAACGTGTGGTCTATAAATCGAAAATATATTTTATATACAGGATGACTTATTTTGCAGTATCACAAAGCTTCAATACTTTTTTAATGAAAAAGATATATTTTTAAATAGGGAACATTTTACATGTTACAGTACAAACATTTTCACAATTTTAATAGCTATAATTAAAACATCATTTTTAAATTATTTTTATTTTTATTCTAATAAACATTAAGTAAACAAGCTTTACGGTGGCCAAAAATAGATATTTTCATTTAAAAAAATGGTAATGCTTTGTCCAATTTATAGGCCACCACGGTCCATTTAATGGCCATATAATGTTTTTTATGAAATCGGCTTCTTATAATGTTACACTAATGTCGGTTTGTCACTTTTAATTTTCATCCAATTTTTAAAAAATTGCACCGTTGTATTCGCAATTGCAAAGGGCTTTAAAATGATGTATTACAAGTAGGGGAGTTTTATCTGAAATTTTAAAATGGGGGTTGATAGAGCTTAGGGGGATGAACATATCAATTTGGCTTGACAGTCAAAGTGGTCTTCCCAAGAACATAAACTGACGGTTCTCAGCGAATTCTAACATTTTTCTCGGTCAAATTTTTGTTGGGAGACACTGCAATCCAAATTCTTCATATTTGTACTAGATAGAACAGTAATTGTAATTACTAATTACTTTCCAGCGTTTTTCTTTAGTTCAAATTATTTTGCATACCAATTTTCAGTGAGTGGAGTAATAAGGCGTTCACAAGTTCCATATTTCTATGGCAACAGTTAATACAACACAATATAAAACCTTTTGTTATAAAATAGTGGTCCGTTATTCTTTAAATTCCCTTAAAAGAGCTATATCGGATATAACATGGGATGGGAGCCATATAATGTAACGTACCCAACACCAGGCGAAGTTGTGAATTCGAGACCGTCTAATATCTTAAGTTCTTCTTCAGGGATTAGACCGTGTCAAAGAACTACTAAAAGTGTTCAAAAAAGTGAACACTTTTAGGAGTTCTTTGACACGGTCCAATCCCGGAAG
The DNA here is from genome assembly GCA_028583605.1 of Dastarcus helophoroides. Classification (NCBI taxonomy): domain Eukaryota; kingdom Metazoa; phylum Arthropoda; class Insecta; order Coleoptera; family Bothrideridae; genus Dastarcus; species Dastarcus helophoroides. The sequence goes on along the minus strand of CM053329.1, from coordinate 22,659,714 downwards.
AAGTATATCCTGTACTGACTCTAGCCGTGGAAGCCTTTGTTATCATATCTTAAATTCTTGTATATTACGACACATTGCCGTTAGGGCCTTTGGTAAAGTGAATACTTTTCAGCCTCTACTAGTCTTCACGTAAGCGCCGCGCCGGTCTATCTTTACCGAAATGTTGTCTAGCTACTCTAGCTCACTCGACTTGATCGCTCTATCTCTCTCGCTACATTTTGTCTTTTGTCCTTTTGCCCTTGAACGAAAAGTTGAAACTTCGCATGCCTTTGAGAACATAAACATTTACAATGATAAAATATCATTATTAATGTAATTGTGATGTCCTTTTATAAAAATTGTACTATAATATATTTATTTGTATTTCTTCATTCTCATCAATGGAGCAACTGAGTACACCGACTACACGCAAGCCAGCTTTTGGACTGTCATTTAACCATGTTCATACCTTTCGCTTCCCCTAATTGAAAACTTTTAAACCCGATATTTATACAGATCACCCTGTAAGTATATATTATGGCCTCAAAATATAAATGCAAAAATTAAAATTGTTAATGTGCATCCAATATCAAAATTTCTTATTACATGATTCATGTTGACGACACCACTTTGTTAGTATCTTATCTGTTTCTAAGAGAATTTGTTTTAATTTTAACAACATTATTGTCCTTGTTATAGACATTAACAATGTATCAACAATAAAATAAACCTCATAAACAGTAATATTCTATATTCGTTTTTAATCATCCAAAATTGGAAGATAATCAGATGTCTAGCTTTCATCAAATGAGGTCAAGTAGAACAAATTTGTTTTGTGAAGTTTATTTCTATACTTTATGAAGGGAGTTTATTATTTTAAATGATTCCTTTATTTTCTTAAAAAATAACAAATTATATTTAAATTTTGGTGAAAATCTTCTTTGAGACAATAGTATTCTTATTTTTTTTATTAGTCCGTTTGTTTTCTATTTTGTTTATTTTTTTTTGGAATCAGTTGGTAGATTTAACTTCACTTCAATATTCTGATTCTGGCGGGTGATATATCTAACACTTTAAATAAACATCAATTATTGTTAAAATAGCTACTGGTCTATAAGAAACGTGTTTCGAGCTTGAAATAATAATCTTTAACAATTCTTTCACCGTCTAGGAATTAACTTTATTCATAAGGAACTGTACGAAACGCTAGTATGAACATCTAGTTTCGCAATAAGAAGGATATCATCAGTCTAGCGTTTGATTTATCTGTAACCATAATGTAATTTATAATAACCTCTTGTGGCTTAACATGGTAATTAGTCAGCTGAAAATTAACACATGTAAATTTGATAATCAGCGCATGTTTAATGAGATATACATTTGATACTGTCTTACTTTCCTTAAAAAAGAAAGTGAAATGTATATTTTAATACTAACTAGAAATGACCTAACTTACACGTTCTAAATGATTTAACTTCTTCCACATAGATTATTATATATAGAGTCTAAATATCCAATAATAAAAAAAGAATCTTACTATGACTATTGCAATAATAATCTGCCATTTCTGGATTACATAATTATACAAAACGATTCATTCCTAATGAGGCTTTGACTTGTAGCATCAACTACTTATTCACCCTATTCTTCTGAATTGTTTTTAATCTCCTCTTCGTGAATTGAGTAGTTAAAAAAAATATAGTGAAACAGGTTAACAAAAATTACATTCATAAGATTTCGTGATACAAAGCAAATGAATAAATAAGAGTAACCTACAAAGTGAAAAACGTTTATTTTTATGAAAAGAATATCACAAAATTTTTGTAAGCAGTTTATTGACGAGGCAAAAAGTGATTTCGATCGTGAAGTGCGCCAGACGCTTATCAACTGTCCGAACGGTTCCAGGTCCAGGGGTTTTGCAAATCGATTGGAAAGAATTTTATGTCTTCGAATTTTCCACCTTTACTCGATGACAATAACAATATTGCGACTACTTCCAAGAAAAAGGCTGACATGCTAGCCTTAATGTTTGCTGAAACTTCGAACCTTGATTATCGAAACGCAGAACCTGCTATTCTCCCAAAGGTTGGCACTTCGATGCCCGAAGTTGTTTTCAGACAACGCACAATCAGGAAGATTCTCCTCGAGCTCGACACTTCGAAAGCTTCTGGCCTCGATGGTACCCCCGCTACTGTACTCTTAAGAAGTGCACCCTTGAGTTGACTCCTGTCCTAAGCAAGTTGTTCACGCTCTCTTAAAACAAAGGTGTATTCCCTAACATCTGGAAGTCTGTTAGGGTGCAGCCTATCCCTAAAAAGGGAAAAAGGAATCTCGCTAACAACTACTGCCCTATATCTGTCTTACCCGTTACATCTAAAGTAATCGAAAAGGATATCACATTGAGATTCTCAAATATCTCGAGGAGAATAGAATCAATTTGGACAGGCAATACGGTTCTAGACAGCAACGCTCGACTGGTGATCTACTGGCATACGTTCCTCATATTTGTAACTCAGCTATGGAAAAACATGGTGAGGCTAGGATTGTGGCATTGGATATCTCAAAGGCCTTCGATAGAGACTGGCACCAATCTCTTCTCACCAAATTAACATCTTATGGTCTTTCTCCTGGTCATTTGATATCCAACTTTCTCGTGGAGAGATCTCTTTAAATCGTCGTCGATGGCATTCCATACGAGACATTTGCAATTAATGAGGATGGTGCCTCAGAAGTCTGTTATGTCTCCTACTCTGTTTCTGTTACACATAAACGATCCCCTAGCTTCAACTTTCAATCCTACCTACAGCTACGCATAGCAGTCTTGTGTCATCTTTTTTCTAAGACAAACCATTATCCGTCTCTACTTCAGATCAATGTAGGGAACTAGCAGATACAGATGATTAATCGGGATCTCGAAATCATTCTGGAATGGAGTAAAAAAATATGGATGACTTCAACGCTTCAAAAACTCAGGTCGCGGATTTCTCTAAGATAACATCAAGTGATAATGCAACAAACATACTAATGAACGGTATAATTCTCACGATGGGATCTAATCTGTCCATCATAAGTTTTTTTGGGATGATCATGTGCGCGCTATTGCCAAATCCGCCTCTCAGAAGCTAGGCTTTCTTTTTAAAGCTAAAAAGTCCTTCACATCTCATCAGCTATTCACACTACACAAAGCTCAAGTTAGGCCAACACTAGAATAATGTTCTCATGTTTAGAGTTCAGGTCAGAGCACTCTTTAGCTCTTTTGGATTCAATTCAAAAAGAGCGATTCACCTAATTGATAGCGAGAGTTTGACCAATTCTCTTGAAACACTAGAGCACAGGCGGATGGTTGGTGACCTGTCTCTTTTCTACAAATACTATCATGACATATGTTCGCAGGAACTAATAGGACAAGTAAAACCAACTGTTGGACAACTAGCTGCACAATTGAAATCAACTGCTAGACAAGTAAAACCAACTGTTAGACAACTAGCTGTACAGCTGAAATCAACTGCTGGACAAGTAAAACCAACAGTTAGACAAGTACACGCCCTTTTATTTGATACCCAACATGCCCCACCGCTCTACTTCTTCAGCGACATGCCATCCGAAGCTGCTATGACGTCATTTGGCGTAGAGTCGCTATGATATATCTACTTACACCTCGGGTACTTTCCGTGTTAGTTGCCAAATTTGTGTAAAAGGTAGATTTAAAATATTTTCAGTATTCAAATTTGATAGTATGCTGAACAATTTGACCCCATCAAACTTGACGATGCCGATATATGTAATTTGTAATTTCTAATTTTTTTACCGCAAATTGTTTTCTATGAGGATATATCGATAAAAATAAATACTTGAATTGAAATATAAACAATTATTTATTACATTAGATAGTAGGCACAGGTGTTGTTTAATAACAAAATAACATAATCGGCTATTCCTACCGCACTAATTTGTTCTCCCTGGATAGGCACGACGGTTTTTATTTTTATATCCGGAACAAGCAAACGAAAACAAACATTTATCACTAAAAGTGATGTTATTGTTTTTCATAATATTTTCCGTGGTGATTGACTGAATTATACCTACATGCAAAGAAACCTATTATGTACCAAATCAAAAATATCGACGGTTAACCCATCAATACGTTGTTTTGAACTGTCAAACATGGAGCTGCTTGGTTCGATGTATGAAAGCTCACATTGGCCCTGTGAAGAAAAATACCAAATTACTAGTTGTTTTGTGCATTTCTCCAAATAAATGATTGTTTCCTATTATACTGGCTGTTCAAAATAAACTCGCTACTATTGATATTTTCTTATTATTAAATATACAACTTCGGTTACATTAGCAAAACTGAGTGTTTTTTAACGCTGATTATTATAGGGATACCAAAAAAATAATTATTGAAGATTGCATTTTTGAGCTTTATCACAGTGACAAGTTATGAGATGGAACTCCCTGTATATTTTATATTTTTTATGAAAGATAATGGGATTTGGTATTATTACAATGTTTTGCTAACATGGATAATAACGGAGCTATGAGGACATAAACTTACATCATAAGAATTCAAAAATTAATGGGAAATTAACTTAGTAGGCTATGGAAACAAATGTCAACTCTGACAATCTTATTCGAGGCGAAACACATTTGAAATGAAAATAGCATGGAGAAAGGCGGAAGAAATCTTCGCTCGGAAACTTTGTTTTCGCAGCTTCAAAATCTAATAACCTTTTATAGTTTATAAGTTAAAGTACTTTGAATAAAATGCATTTTCATTGAAAGAAAAAAACAAGGACAGTTTGGTATATCCAGAGACTAAATAGACTGAACGTAAGACGGTAAGCAGTGAAGCCAGTTGAAAGCCTGGCGGAAGCCTAGCTCAACCCAGTTTGCAACGCACTCTCATTATTTGACAGACCGTTGCGAACATAACATCGGGGTTTTTTTTAGAAAACGGCCTGAAAGTATGGGGAAGTGCATTGTGGATCATTGTTGAAACCTCAGTGAACACATTAGTGAAGGAAAATCAAGAGTTTCATTCTTTGGGTAGGTAAAAATGAAATATATAAATATTCAATTATCGGCGTGCGCGCGCCGCCATTTCACTGCAATCATGACGTGTTTACAGCACCGGCTTAACAATATTGTACACAGGCGTCGCGTATTGAAAGAAAATTATTTTACTAGTAAACCAAGATGTCTTTGAAAATAGTTCTCCTGAACTTTTACCAAAAAGCACTTATAAAAATTATCCTATTGGTCCAAAAGCCCCTAATTTTAAAGTTTCATCTAAATCGTTAGAACCGTTACGCGGCAAGTTTCGTATTTATAAATTTTACTTAATCCGGCCATGTCCAAGAGTAGTGGGATGCAGCTTCCCACTACCCCGCATTTTAGCTTCAACTGTACGCATGAGACAACATTGAAATGTTCAGTCTATTTAGTCTCTGGGTATATCCAACACGAATGCTAACAATTGTTACAACTGCAAATGCTTCGTTTGAAGGTAACTAAAAAATGTTTAATGTTCCCAGATTAATTTGTGGCGATACTGAATCTTTTGTGCTGTCTGGGGAAAAATGGATGACTGTGATGGGCAATTGAAAAAAAATCATCTTCGTAATGATATCTATCAAAACAAATATTATTGCTGATTTGCTAATAATAAGGAATTAACTCACGTCTTCACTTTTCTTGTCAAGTTTGACTAAGTATAAATTTTATTTCAATATTTCGAATCATCGTTTGTGGTGTTTTCTCAAGTTGCCGCAAATTTCTAGGTATAGAGCCACCTAGCAGTTTGTAGAAGAAACTATCGAATAGCTTCAACAACTGCCGTGCAAACAGAATCTGCCCAGAATCCGATAGTGTTCACGTTGCCTTATTGTAAGTCCACGTCTATTCTATTTGAAAAATTTCTGAAAATAAATTGAACTTTGAAATTTAGGCCTTTTTTTAAGTAATAGTTTTCCATACTACCAAAAATAACGGCAATTTATTCCAGATCATTTTCTAGAATTTTCAAATAATTGAACTTTTACAAAAAATAGACAAAATAATAACATTTTCACTGATTTAAGATATAGCAGGAGTTTTTGTAAAGAATAGCCTCGTCTCGTAAATCCACAAATATAAAAGAAACCCCTCTTCACTACTCTCTCTCTTCAGACACACTGTATGTTGTGGTCATATATAGCACTCTAGAAGTTTATCAGCCATTTGTATCCTTGTGTCTTTCTCTGATCTTTAGCGGATGTTACTACATCATACTGAGTCTTTATAAATAGCTGCATGAGAGTTCATTTTTCGGGATTTTGGAATTTGTGAGCCTCTACTAGAAAAACAACCCATTAGCATTCCCAAATTTCTCTTACTAAGTGGAATATCGTTGTTTTTAGAACGATACCTCCATACTTCAAATTTTCTACTGTAATGTTATTTTCCCCTGGACTTTTATTGTTTTTCATTGCGTATAATACGTGTTATATTTCTTTTTCATTTAATTCTAATACTTCTTCTAGATCCGCTTCTTGTTGATGCTCTCCAAATCCTCCCGTCTGTCCATTATTCAACAATTCCTCGAAATACTCTGTAAATTTTTCAAGGATATTATATTTCCTTCCAAGTAGAAATCCCTCTTTGTCTTTGAAAAATACTGCTTTGGTTTGGTGTTCTTTATTTTTGTCCTTGTCTGTCCTTAACATCTTTATAAAAATTCCCTATTTCTTTTTGTTGTATTTTCTCTCAATTTCTTTTACTTCTTACCAACCATCGGAAATCTTCGGAAGTGATCGCACAGACACGTGGTATATAAAGTTTCCCTTTCCCTCTTTCCTGTCAGAAGAGTTTCGCCTCTGGTATGGTGGACATACTGAGTTACCGTGCTCTTCTGCCTAAACTTTCTTTTGTACCAAGTTTCAATTCAGAAGAGTTTCGCCTCTGGTATGGTGGACATACTGAGTTACCGTGCTCTTCTGTCTAGACTTTCTTATCCTTTGTACCAATTTTCAATTCAGAAGAGTTTCGCCTCTGGTATGGTGGACATACTGAGTTACCGTGCTCTGATGCTTTGAAATTGGCCTTTTATTTTTATTTTTCTTTTTTGCATAGTCCCTCATTTCATCTATTTTTCTTTCTTTGTTCCTGAAGAAGCCCCCTACGATGGTGGGCGAAACGTCGAACACTTTTAGTAGTTCTTTGACACGGTCCAATCCCGGAAGAAGTATATCCTGTACTATATTTATGTAACACATAATCGTTTTGTAAATCTTTCATTTCATATTTACTTTCCAGGAATTCCTAACCTGTTAGTTTTGGATATCCTAAAGTCTTAGACTTGCTCTTACTAGGTATTGGACTGAATCTGCTTCTGCTCCTCTTTAAGTTCTAACTTTGGTAATTAAGTTTTCATATTCTTCTTGTATTAATATATGATCTATTTGATTTGTTTAATTACGTCATGGAATTATCTATGTTTCCTAGGTAATTTATCTCCCAAAATTGGCTTAGGTTCATAAAAATCCTGATCCTCTACCTCTGCTGGAAATAGTAGTCAAAGGGCAAAACCATCGATAATGCGGTGCTCTGTACAACTTTGGACAAAATTTCATATTGATCTCTTTTCAGGCTTACAAGCTATACCAAACGGTAGGTTGTTCTTTGCTGCACCATTTTACAATTTTTTAAAATATGATTTAATCCTTTTTTAATAATAAATATTTAATTCTGGTTTAGATATTTTAGTTTTTTTATTTTCTAATTAGCATTCATAAAACGTTTTTGATGTCGTTCATTTTTTATTAGAATAATCGGAAAAATATTAGGAAAAATTAAAATATTTTGAAAGAGAATATTATGTTCGGTAGCAGTTATATATTGATTTTCAGTATTGATCAACTGCGAAAATGAACAAACTTTAGACACCAGGCGGGGAAAGAAGGGGAAATGAACTTTGTGTAATTGCTTGACCATAGAGCAGGTTTGATGAAGTAAACTTTTATTTCAACAGTTTGCATCCCTCTATTAAATTCATCATGGTAATTGAGGTTTATGGCATCCTTCCCTTGAAGAATTGAGCATTCTTCTACCGTCGCCTGTCCCATTTTTCCCCGGTTTTCATTTTAATCAGCTTTATAGTTTGATTTACTCTTTTTGTGATAATGAATATTTAATTTTCTTTCGGCAATTCTTGTGCAATCCTTTGTCGTCTCAAATTGTAATTAAATATTCATAAAACGTTTCAGAAGGTAAAGCACGTGTGAATATTCTATAAATAGTTATAAACTAGATACAATACCGATTAATTTACAGATGTATCAAAATTTCATACTTTATTTTTTATTATATTATTCTCTATCCTATGAACTGTTAAGAGAAGTAAATAAGAATTCTATGTTAAATGCATACGAAAGCTTAGTCTCTATACGGCTGGAGACAACCTTATGAATGGTTGCACTGGGCCTTTAGGTCACTCATCTTTGTTAAAAATAGTCAAGGTTGGTAGATAAGGAATTGTGACATTACGACGTGTAACCAAGGACCAGTTCGTTTCACCAAAATTACGTTCTTCATTAGCAATGACGTTTTGAATTCAAAATACTGAAAAATCTCCGAGCAGCCGTATTTGATTAGTTTAATTTTAATCTGGATTTACTAAGTCTTCACAAATTAAACTTTATTGAACACTAAAATAATGGACAGTATGTCCCTCCAGAAAAATGGGGGAAAGACCTTTGGAATTATGTATCATGAATAATCTGTGAAGCAAAGGTTAAAACTAAAATAGAGTATATAAGTATATTGTTCCTAAAGCTGTGAATTTTATAATTTAGCTATTAAAATGTATACATATGGCGTTTCATTACTTAAAAAACAAAAATCGTATATCATGTTGGAATGCCTATTTTTCTGTTCATGCGTTAAAATTACAGTTATTTATTTAGGTATTTTGTGGTTCACCTTGTTTCACAGATACGGTTATTGAGGGGGAATGAAAAGATTTATCATAATGCAACGTAGCCTTGCAGTAATAGATGAACTGTGTTATAATTGGATGAAATAATGGTAATAGAAATTGTGACAAAATGTGCAAATTATGAATTAATTAAACAAATAGTTATGTTAATGTAATGTAATTTACATTGAGAAATTATGATCATTTTTTCAAAATGCGAATTATAAGGCTTTATCTGTAATTGATTTGTTAATCAGTCTCCGCTGGCTTATCTTGCTGCTGACAGGTTTTGTGTTGGTGAAAATAGTTTTCCAAATGTAAGGTATGTACCTGTCTTTTCGACCAAAAAATAATAAAATAAGGATGGACTTACAAAATGGTGTTGAATAAAGTTGTAATAACTACTTTCGGGGGTTATTAAAAACAGTAAAGCAACGAAGTACAATGTAGTTGGTGCTGTGAAATGGCGCGAGATTTTTATTCTGTGCATTAGGTTGTAAAAAATTATATTTAGACTGTTCTGAAATTGTTTTATCAAGAATTATTATTATTGTTTAGATAAAATGAAAACAAATCATTATGGCCCACAAGTTCCCTTAATTAAGTTATCTGCTATGTTATTACCAAACCTATGATTAACTTACTTTCTTTGCGTGCGAATAATAAATTGAACTCAAGGTTTTTGAACTCCACCATGTTTATCAAAATTTAAGAGATCTGAATCGTTCTTTTGGAAAATAATATACAATTATTATAGTTTATAAGGGGAAATTCACGAAAATGTTTCCGAATACAGTTTTGTTATACTTTCATCTAAAATTTGTTTTTGTCAGTAATTAAGAATAAGCGCATATTTTGTTAAATAGCAAAATTGTAAGGGATTTTTACTAATTTTAAATTATTTTGAAACCTCTTTCTTTATTGCGTCATAGTTTTGCTTATAACCTAGACTCATTTGCATTAATTCCAAAAACATTACATATTGATTTTCCGAGGAAATTAATGTAAATAACCCTGACGTTTTTATTAAAGCCAAATAATGATTATCGATTAAAGGGTATTAATAAAGCCAAGTCACAATGCCTTTAATATAAAAAAGTATTAAATTTTGGCTTTATGGAAGGATTTATATAATCTTCTATAAATAGATGTTTTGTGAAAACTACGTGCCTACGAATTTTTAATTCGTTCTGATAATAAATAAGCATTATTGCCATTTATCAGGTTTAAGTAAGTTTGTGATACTTAAGAAAATAAATATTATTCTTGAAATCGTACCTAAAATTCGGATATTATTTGCAAATAGAATAATCAGATCTAATCTCTAAAAAAAATTACTGTTTTATGTTAAAAATTGTCTAGGAAAATATATTTGACATTCGAGAATCTATTCCACTGTAGACATTTTTGCTAAAATGTCTATCATAAATCGGTCTTAAGTTATATAACAGTATTTACAAGGATCTGGTTATATAAATCCTCTTTCAAGAAAGTGGCCCATTAGCATATTTTTTTAATTAAGAAGGTTAGCAAGCATATGTGCGCTCCCTTTTTTTCGGAAGCCTCGCTTGTTAATTTTTATTACATTAATATTGATATAGTTTTTGCAGTTACGTGATAATTATTTGTAAAATTGTAAATAAAGCAACTACACATAAAGATGTTGGTCGATGTTACCATGCAGTAAAGATTAGCCCTCTTCAAAGCATTTATGGTTTTGTAGACAATGGTAAAACAATTGACAAATGTTTTAAATACCATGCTGAACGAAAAACATATTCTCTTTCTCAAATCTTAGAAATATTTTTACTTTTATTGACAATCAATAATACTCCCCGATACCTTGTCAATGGATAGGGTCATATGCAGGAAAACGCAACCTTATAACTACTCTCTTGAAATTAAAAATTTTATCCGAGAAACAGAAAATAAATTCGGTTTTCCATACTTTTTACTCACAGTGTATGTTACGGTCGAAGTAATTAAGTAGCGATTAAGTAGAAGGGATTATGCACTGAGGCCATTAAATTGTTCCGTGAGTATCTGTGAAAAAAGATTATTTTACACTTGAAGCAAAACATTATTTACGAAATGAAGGCCTTTCAATGGGTAACCAGAGTTTACCCATGTTATCAAATATATTTAATTTTGAAAAATAAATATTTAATTCCCAGGGGCCAAAGGATTTCATCTTTTGATACAAATATGTAGATGATGTATTAACTGACTTTCTGAGCTCTTCCAGGTAATTTTATACATTTTTAGAATGCATTAACAGTTTATATTCAAACATTAAATTTACTGCAAAAATTAAAAATCAAAACAAAATAAATATTTTAGATTTAACTATCTTAAGAAATTCGAATGAATTAGAATTTTCAGTTTATGGATATATCCACAGAGACGTCGCAATTCCAAATGACTCCTTACATCAATTTTTAGACAAATTGGCAGCATATAATGCGGTGATAAGCATAACTAACTTATGCAGTACCAATGAATGATAAAAATTTTAACTGAGAAATGAAGATAATTAAACAAATAGCTCATAGAAATGGATATTCTGAGAACATCATTAGTAGGTTAAGATCTAAAAAAGCCCTGTCGAATCGCCATCAAGGTAATCTGGTCTATTTCCTCTAGGACCATTTAATATCGCGAGACACTAGAGCGGAAAAGTACTCGTCTTTGGGAATGCTCGAACAGAGTTTGGAGTTTGAATGCATATTCTATTAATATTATTATTATATATTCTATTATCGTATTCTACTATTCTTTGCAAGTTAACAACATTATAGAAACCATTTTTTTTGTTTTTGTTCAGTTTTTACAGTTTTATTTTGTGCATTGGCCGTCACATAAAAAAAATCGTTCGCTTTTATCTCTCGACCATAGACCATACTCCCAACCGATTCTCAAAAAGATGCACCAGTATATTTACAATGTGGAAGGCTATAAAATAATGTTTAATAAGTAGGGTCGCTGCTTCAGATCGACTAAGGGAACAGCAGATACAGATCGGGATCTCGAAATCATTCTGGAATGGGGTAAGAACAATCTGGTCGACTTCAACGCTTCAAAAACTTAGGCCGCGGTTTTCTCTAAGAAAACATCAAGGGATAATGCAACAAACATACTAATGGACGGTAAAATCCTCCCGATGGGATCTAATCTGTCTGTCCTAGGAGTGAATGCGAGCACTAACTTCTTTTGGGACGATCATGTGCGCACCATTGCCAAATCAGCTAGGCTTTCTTTTAAGAGCTAAAAACTACTTCACATCTAATCAGTTACTCACACTATACAAAGCTCAAGTGGTCCATTAGCATATTTTTTTAATTAAGAAAGTTTAGCAAGCATATGTGTGCTCCCTTTTTTTTCGGAAGCCTCGCTTCCTAGAATATTATTCTCATGCTTGGAGTTCAGCTCCGAAACACACTTTAGCTCTTTTGGATACAGTTCGAAGAAGAGCGATTCACCTAATTAATGACGAGAGTTTGACCGATTCTCCCGAAACACTAGAGCACAGGCGGATGGCTGGTGACTTGTGTCTATTTTACAAGTACTATCATAGATGATCCTCACCGGAACTAATAGGATTGTTCCCCCAAGGACATGATTCTTGAGACATACAAGACAGTCCTGTGCGGTCCAACTTGACACAGTGAGGACTTCTGTTTACGAAGCCTTCTTTTTTCTATAGAACTTCCAAGCTATCGAACTCGTTATCGAAAGGAATTTTCCCCAAAAATTACAACCTATCCTTGTTTAAGAAGGCGGTTCATCGCCATCTATCTATGTTTCCACATCCTACTCGCAGTACCTTGAAGACATAATGAGGCTTACCCTTTGCGAGTGGGTCAAACTTAAAGAAAAAAAAAAAACACAAGTCGGCAAATCCTAAAATACTTTTCGAATTTTTAATTCTGAGAGGTTTCAGTTTTCGTATCCCGTATATTATAGCAGCTTTTCAAGTGGTTAACTAAAATAATTTCTCAAATATTTAGGTGGCCTAAATAAATGTTTAGAATACAATATTATAACAACCAAATACCATCATAACAAACTTTACCCAATAACCGTTGTTGAAAAATTATTTAAATAGGTATAAAACGTTTTAGCATAGTTTATTTATTTATTTATAACATTAAATTATAACAATTCATTAATTTTTTATTATTAGGGTAATGGCACCAATAATTGTGATCACCCCAGTAGTTGTCATCAAACATATTTTTGGCGAAAAAATAAGATAATATTTCTTTACTTTAATTCTCTTAAGGTTCAAACAATTCTCATATGTATTTGCAACAATTTTAAATAAAACTTTTAATGGTAGTAACCCGTTGAAATGTAATTGCCAAACAGAACAGTACATCAGCCCCTTGTCAAAAATAATTTGTCGTCATTGTTGGCCAATTTTGTTGAGGTTGCCTAAAATAATTTAGCTAAAATTTTTCCAGGTTTTATTGTAGTGAATGAAATTTTTTTACATGGAAATAATGGATAGAGTTTGTATTAAAATGTTTTAAGATTTGTAATTAGATTTTGGTTATCAAGAATTTGGATGTGACCATTACTGGATACAAAAAAATAAAATAGTCAAGTAGTTGACACAATGTGAATAACTGACCATTAGTAGATCTATCAGTGACAATTTTTGTTTTAATATAGGACGAGTTAGTTTTGGTTGCAATTAAAGCCTTAAAACAATGCATGACATATTTAAGGACATTTAAAGTAGGTATCCAGAGCGGCACTTAAATATGAAGTTTTCGAGTAAAAAGAGAAAACAGTTCAATTTATTAAAAATATTACAAGAAAAGGTTTTCCACCTAAATAAGGTTACCTTACATTGACAGTTCCGTGAATTATAATGAACTTGGGATGGCACTGGTAACATACCAAAAAAGAGTAGCATCACTTTTTTTTAAGTAACATTCTATCATGAGCATGCGATTTCCTCTTTGGACGTGAAGATGTTGTAACTACCAAAAATAAAGCGACAAAAAAGTCGATTTAGAAAAGAAGCACAATTACCTTAAGAATATATACCAAGTCCAAAGCTCTGCGGGTAAAAAACAATTACCACGACTGGAAGTATTAACATGCATACACAAACACAAAACACCAAAACACCATGTGACAACTCTATTCAGCATAAAAACTTATTAAAATGCAGCATAAATCCTGACAGAAATAGGTAAGGACATCAGTAATAAGTTAGAGGTACGTCTAATAATGAAAATTACTGGTGCCATTATCCTACCAAGTGGTCCGGATGTTTTTCAAACATGAAATATATCAATAACTATGTCTGGCGCAGAAGAAAACTTAAATGAGTAAAAGGGGTAAGCTAAGAATTGAATATGCAAATCTCAGTAGTGTTCATAAAATTAAGTGATAAATAAGTAGTAAATAATGATTGTTCATCAAATAAAAGATAAACTAATTTGAAAACGTTTGTCTCAGTTTTATTGAACCCAATATCCAAAATAATATTTCATTTTAAATCAAATTGTAATCAATTCCTTGTAGAATTCATTGTGTCCAATAATATTGCATCATAGACAGTATCTTGATTTTATCAGAGGAAACAAGGAAAGTACGGGTGAGATATTCATCGTGACAATATATTTTTCAAGATCTTATTAAATTTGTTTAGAGCGAAGTTTATCTTTGAACAATCATTCATCTCTCGTTGTAACGTGTGACACCTCTACATTGTTTTCACTCATTTTTAATTTTATTCGCTTCGTTTTGCGCGCGCTAGGCGGTTTTAAGCAATTACTTGCTTGTGGCAAGATGCTGTTCGCTCGAAAATTCGGTATGTGATATTTTATTTACTATTTGTTCTGTGATAAAAATAGTTTGCTTTTGTGTCTGGTTGTAAACGTGATAGTTTTCGTAATAATGGGTTTATAAAGAATAGTTTTGTGTGACATTTAGTAAATTCCTTTGTAGATTTTAAGATGTTTTTTGGAGTACCTAGAATTTTATTTTTTAAGGAACTATTTTCCTTAGTGAATGTGAAACGCTTATAATTTTTAAAATATGTAGTTCTGGTATCTGCACTTTTGAGGACATTTTTTTTTGGTTTATCACTTAACTTTTATGAGGTTCATTTTTAACCAAAACGTATACTATAGTAGTACATAGTAAAAGTCTTTAAATTAGGAAACTCAGAGATCAGTTTAAGTTGTTTTTTTTTTGTCGCATGTGAAGAAGTGCCACTTTTTTAAAATTTATATTTGCTTCATGCTTTTCAATAACTACCATTAACATGTAACATAACATAGATGGAATTAAAATTTCAAAAATATATTTGGGTAATTTTGTTCGTCAAACATCATACTATACAGCTTATCACTTTTTGTGCGAATTTTTTTAATTAAAGTAATCCCAGTAATGTTTAGCTGAAATCAAACTTTTATATTATGGTGACTGTTTTGTAAAAAATGTCTGGTTAGCTGTTTTTAGGACATATCTCCATACATAAAATATTCTGCAGCATCAATTATCCAAAAACTCATCCTTAATCCTAATAAGTTTAGGATCAGCTTCTCAAATGCTTTATACTTTTAATTTTTCATCGCCATATCTAGCGATGTGGTTATGTATTGTGCAAATAAGTAAATGTGTTCAAATATATTTTAGCAAACTCCATCCTATCTTTCGTGATTACGTGAGGGAAGGGCTTGTTTAATACATTTTCTTGCAGAAATACTGAATAAGAATTCTTATAGCAATTTCTATTTCTTAGATCATCCCTATATTTTTATCAATTCGATATCATTTTAAAGTCACATTTTTTTGTAACAGTAAATAATACAGGTTCATTGGTAACTATCTACTCAAAACATTTTCTCTTGTGTGATTGAACTCATAAAATATTTTCCTACTTCTACCTGTATATTCATTGTTTTGGATACAATTCAAAATTAGAACATAAAATCTGTCAAATTTATGTACCTCTGTTATTATACTTAATAATTGTTTAGCGAAGAAAATATTTAAAATTTATTGCAGAATTAATAAACTGCATCCCAAATGACATTCCAGAAGCGACAGGTGAAATCTTCCAGACATTATTGCCCCAGGAAAAAGTAAAAATGAATTTTATTGCGATAAATTTACAATGTTTCACTGACACGTGATACATTGTAAATGTAAATGCCATATGAAAAATTATTGATTTTGTCCAAATTTTATTTTTGTTTTTGACGAATCGTGGTCTAACAAAAAATTCCCTGTACAACTCAAGCGGATTGTCGATATGTTCCCCGAATAATTGAGACAGTTGGTCGACGGTGTCGAGCTCAAACTTTCTTATCGTACGATATGACATTACATTCGCTCTTGGTATTAAATAATCAGGGTCTGCAATTAATAGTTTTTGAAATAGTCAGAAGAAAAAATTAGGCAGAACTGCAGGCAGAAGTGAACACTTAAACCAGGAAGTAACAGTGGTTTTTTGATTTTCAGTTTAATTGTAGTATCAGAAATTAAAATTTCATAATTTGCCTGGTTTCCAGTGGGGTAACCTGACACGGCTTTTTATAACAATAATTGACAAGTGTCATTTTTGTAGTTCTAATTTAGTTTAAATTACACATTAATAATTATGCAGTACCATATACAATGAGTCTTGCTACTGAAAATAATTTAGAAAATTCTGCCGAGATATTTTAAATGCAACTCTTAGAGGCGTCTTCATGCTTATTTTATGCCCAACTGTGTTTAATTGACAGTGACCGTTGCTATTAGTGGAGTGCGTGGATCATTCAAAATCTAAAAACCTCGGATTTCAATTATAGTGAGTAAAATTAAACAGAAATATGTGGAATGTTTAGCCAAGAATATTTGTAAAAAACTTTACCTATTACAAATTCTGATCTTTATTAACAATAGTAGTAATAATAATAATAATCTGGGACTTTCAAAATAAGGTGCTCATACTTGACGAACATATTCCTTGAAGGATTTTAAGAGAAAAAGTTATTAGCAAAGTAGGTCCGGAACCGCTTTATTTTTAAGTTACAGGGTCTTGAAAATTAAGAAAAAATTGATTTTTCCTTAAATAATACGAAACTACTCGAAATATTTTTTTAAATTTTGGCATAAAGACGCACTTTTTGCTGAAAATTATTTGGCTATTCTTTCATCAGTGGCTTTCGTGCTAATATGTCATCCAGTATTCTTAAAGAAAAAAATGGTGCGTCACTGCTTTTTTTCAAATTATGTTCCAATTTCATAAACAACCTTTATTTCTTGGTAAAAAGGTTGGGTAAGGTACACCTAGTGGAGTAAGTTAACTTAAACTGAACTCCTTAAATTTTTCTACAAATTTATGAAAATAGAAAAAATTAAGCGGTTTAATTTAGGAGGCGGTTTACTTTGGACTACCAAACCCTATATTGTAACTGCAGGTGCCCTTCACCCACCTTCCACCCCCACTCACGGTTGCTCCCACCAAGGGGTATAATTTAGGAAGTGGAACAGCTTGGGCTACCTTACCCAACTTCTTGAACTTTTCTATCTGTATAAAATAGCTAAATTAAAATGTTACGCCACTGCTTTTTTATAATAAGCATCAATTGCATAAACATCCTTCACTTGTTGGTAAAAATGCCCCCTCGACTTTTTTTGTGACGAACGGTTTTCGATTAACGTGTCTTTGAATAATTTTAATGAAAAAAAAAAAAATCGGGTCACTGCTTTTTAATTCAAAATAAATGTGGTTGTTAGTAAGACCGTTTATTTTTATTAAAATCCCCCTTAACTTTTTTTACCCGACCAATGGTTTCTAAGTAAAAAAATAAAATGCATTTCTTTGCATTTCGATCGGCGTTTTATATTCTTTTCTACAAATTTAATGCCTTCTTTTAAGACAACTTTGGTCATTTGTGTTTCTTTATGAAAATTTATGTTAATTTGTAAGTAAGTTAGATTTATATGTTTTTGGGATATAACTATTTTTATTAATTAATAAACTTTATATACTTATATACTTTATATAATACGAAATAAGTAAACATAGTTTTTAAAGTTAAATAATTATTTTAACCGAAAACCGTTTGTCAGACGAAAGAAATTCAAGGGAGCATTTTTACAAAGAAATGAAGGTTGCTTATGAAATTGGTACTTAATTTGCAGTAAAGCAGCAATCAAAAAGTGCGTCTTTAATCCTAGCTAGTAACTACCAAAATGTGAAGGAATATTTCGAGTGGTTTCATAGTATTTAAGGAAAAACCAAACTTTTTTTAATTTTCAAGACTATAACTTAAAAATAAAGCGGACCTAAGTTGATATAAACTTTTTTCTTAAAATTGCTCGAACTAAGTATCAGCACCTTATTTTGAAACACCTGGATAATTATTATTATTATTTTTAATAATCTTTTAATAGATAAACTTTTTTACAAATATTATTAGCTAAACATTTCATATATGTTTGTTTAATTTTACCCACTGTAACTGAAATCCTAGTTCAAAAACCCTAGACACTCCACTATGTAGTAACGTGAAGTATACCGTGTCCCGAAATTAGGCTGAAACATTTTAAGAGCGGATTCTTTGTCCAAAAATATGTAAAAAGTTTCATATAAACCTATAATGCGAGAAGTTTCGTTTTCAAGATCTTTTCGAAATGTGACAAGAGAAATAACTAAAATTTAGCACACCTTTTTAGATTTTGATGCTCTATAAAGTAAACCGTGGAAGAGGGCAGTAATAAAATTATTCCTAATTTTATTTTCGATTTTCTTATTATGTTGAGACTAAAATCTTTTAGTAGGGCTTTTTTTACGTAAAAAAGCTACTCTTAATTTACCTCGATAGAGTGGCCCGTTTTCGAATAAAATGCATTCAAAATATATATTGCATGTCTAGGAATTACTACAAAAAAAGTTCACAGTTGTAAGTGGGCGATGGAAACAAAAAAGATGATTGTCAATATAACTTAGAAATACAAATCTTGTCCCCTAAAACCAATAAAGATTAAAAAACACAACAAAGGTTACTCTAACGCGTTTCGATAGCCAAGCTATCATCTTTAGAGAGATTCAGTATCCAGTCCGAATATAACTTAGATTTAAGGTCAAAACATTCAAGCAATTCTTTTCTTTGTTTTAATGTTTTAATTTTTTTTAATTGTGGGTTTAATGGATTCATTTTCGCATAGAGTATTAAGTAACATGCATTTTTTTGTATAGATTCTGTAATAAGAACGCATTGGTTGTTTAGCGGGAGTATAAGAGACGGTTTCCTGAACAAAGAATACCGGAACGCCTTATTTTCAAAACGCGCAGTCACTGGGTTCCTATTACAGAATCCGTACACAAAATGGATATCTCTTAATTCTTTATTCGAAAATAAATCGACTGAACCCACGATTAACAGAATTTGAAAAATTGAACCAAAGAAAAAGTATTTCTTTAATGTGAAGATGTTAAACTTAACTAACTTTGACAATCATCTTTTTTATTTCCATGACCCACCAACAACTTAGATCACTTTAACAGTGGTTCGTAGATAAGTAGTACATTTTTGAATGCATTTTACTTGAAAACGTTCTATTCTATCGGGGTAAGATAAAAGTATCTTTTTTACGTAAAAATGTTGTTACTAACCTATTTTAACCTTAGAATATCAATGAAATTGAAAGTAACAAAATTAGCGATAATTATGTTGAGCCCCGCTAGTTCTACCCGGTGTGCTAAATTTTAGTTATTTATCTTGCCACATTTCGAAAAAATTAATAAAAAAAACCATCATTTCGATTTTACCTTTGACACCCTGTATCTCGAAAATGAAGCTCCTCCCAATATAGGTTTATTTGAAACTTTTTACAGTTTTAGACGTAGAAGCCGCTGTTAAAACCTTTTAATCCAATTTCTGGACACCTGTATATGTATATTATTACTAACCGATTATATGGGTTAAGTTAAATATTACATTATTTGTGAAAATACGAAAAAAAATATTTTCTTTTTGGAAATATGAGCTGTAAAATCCATTTCTTAATGTTTTTCATTACCGCTGTCTAAAGTGCATTTGCTTTGTTAATTTTTTTGACTAGAAGAAAAGTAAAATTAACTAAAATGCAGTAAATACTAATTATGGAACATTTGCTAGATTTACCTTTTTACTCCCAAACAATGTGAACCATTCAGAGAACATAGAATATACAGTCTCCGCCATTAGTGTGTGGATGGAAGATAGCTCCTAAGCCTGAAAAGATATCAAAATGAAATTTTGTCCAGTGGCGTACATCTACAGGGAGCATATGTTAAAATTATTTTTATTTTATTGCATTGATCATATACGGAGTCTTAATATAAACTTACTTTTTTTTTACATAAAACACCCCAATCCTGAGACAGTATGATGATGTAGTATTAACCAGTTTGCGATATAAATAATCATTGATAGCCTTTTAATTTCCATAGACTATTAAGATGTTGTTTTATATTTTTTAGTCATACACCCTGATGGAGATGTGCAAATCCAAAAATTAGTAAAATTTTTTAAAAAGAATGGCCTATTTTTATTACCTTCACTTTTATTTTATTTTAACTTTTTGGTGGTGATGCAGCCATTTGTAAACACTTAGTATGATGTAGTATTAACGATTTTGCGACATAAGCAATCATCGGTAGCCTTTAGTTTTCATAAACCATAGAAATGTCGTCATACAATATTTGTTTGTACAGAGGGACCCGGGTTTACAAATCAAAAAATTACCAACAAATTTTAAATGGAAAGTTTTTTTGAATGAAAACTGTCAAACGTAACCCCACATTATGCAGTATTGTTGGAAAGGTAATTCTTCTTTTTTTCTTACTAGTTAATAAAAATAGGTCATTCCATTTAAAATTTTTTAGTTTTTTTGAATTAGCAAACCTCCATCACTATGTACAACCAAAGAATATAAGACAACAGTTTTATTGTTTATGTAAACTAAAGGACTATTAATGATGGTTTTTCTGGCAAACTGGTTAATATTGCATCATAGTGATTGTTTATAAATGACTACGTCGGAGTCCTGTCTCCGGATTTATGATCCTCTGTTAGGAAAACGACCCATTATAAACCCCATTAACACTCTGTATATGATTGGTAAAATAAAATAAAAATAATATTAAAATATACTTCCTTTAGACTTACGCCACTGGGCACAATTTCGTTTTGATATCTCCTCAGACTATTCTCCGTCCATACACTAATGGCAGACCCTCTATAACTTCGAACATTCAAAAAATGGATCGGTGATATCGCTTCGTTTGGCAAATACCACAGAAAAAACATTTTTCAACCGATTATGAGGTCGAAAAAGACGTCGATTTCTGCATAATTTATAACAAAAATATGCCAAAAAGATAAACGGTCAAAATACCATCTATTGCGACGTATACAGTCGATCTTCACTTTGCATACGCCGGAAGACCGCAAGTTACTGGATTTCGAACATTGTGTTTTGAATTAATTTTCATTGCCCTTTTTCACTCCACTTCACTTTGTTTCTCTTTCATAATAAATCTAAATTTTGAATCTAAAATAAAAAGTTTTTCTACCACAGTTATCCATTTTTAATCGATTTACAAAGTGGTCCGTAATTCACCGACATTTTTTAAAATGGCAAAAATGCAACTTCCGCTCCAACTGATATAAGTTGTATAATTTAATACAATTTGGTCAAACTGCTTCGACCAAAAGAGAGGTTATTAGCTGTACTACAAATGCAAGCTTTGAAACTTTCAAGAAAAAAAAATTGCGAGCCTACTAAGTCCATACGCACCAGTGTTGCCATCTTTTGGATTTTGCACGAACTTTTCAAACCGCTCTTGTATATCGTTAAAATCGATACCTTGCATTAAATTAGCTTCTTTTAAAGAAACTATTTTTGTTTAGGTAAAATAACACATTTTGCCGAGATAAATAAGAGAATTTTAATTGTTTGTTTGTTTTTTTTTTAATTTAGAATTAAATATATCCCAAACTATAATAATTAGACTACACTTATCAAGATTAAAACAAAGAGAAAATAATATACAGTGTCAATTCTGTAGGCTTTTATGTTATGTAAATAACCTAATGAGATTATTAAAAAACAGTTATTTTTAAAGGCTAGACTGATACTTCAGTCTTGCTTATACGGAAGATAGAGGTTAAGGTCATAACAAGAATACAAATTAGTCATATCGAACGAAAATTTATTTTAGACTAATAAGCACTGTCCTTGGGGGATCCTATTGATTCCTTGTGTTTAATTAATCAATACTTTCTTTTAAAAGAACATTTTTAAAAGTATCGTCTTCATCATCCGAAAAAGCTTGATTTCTCTAATCGCAGATAAATATTTTAAATTAAATCTACATATAATTGATATTTTTAACCTTTACTTAGTGGAATTGTTCCGTAGTCATTGCTCAAACTAAATAAATTTAACAGTAACTATAAAAAAGAAATATGCAAATCCCACAACATCTGCATAAAATCTTCGTCATTTAGCGTAGAATTTGCAATCCTACAATATGAAATTTCATAAAATCGAGGTATTCCTCATATTTTGGGCTAGTGTGAGCAGCGCGGAATTTTTGAAACATTTTTGTATGTATGTAGGGTGAGTCCTTAGTACTGCAGCTCCTACAATTATTTTGATAACAAAAATCTGTATAGTACAAAGTTACCTACCACTACACAAAGTTTATAGTACCACTAGATGGATGAACATATACAAATTGGTGCACTAAAGTTGCCAACATCCTATATATTGTAACATATTTAAATGTAATACAAAATACCCATTAAAATGATATCAAACAATAGGGGTCTGCGATTAACAGTTTTTGAGATATTTGGAAAAATGATGAAATTTAAGTGTAATTTGGAAGCTGGTTGAAAGATTGGAAACAATCAAATCATTTTATTTTTAGTGCAAATTATTAGAGTATATCCTTTTCGTGAAAAAAAAACGTAATGTTATTTAAAAAATATTTATTATTATACACGGTGATTAGCAAATGCAAAATTACATTTTTCTCAAAAAACTCTAAATCTGTTTTTGTTAAGCAACAACTAAGCTTTAAGTGTTTTTTTAACTATAAATTTGGAAAATAAAAAATGTTAATATTTGAATGTTTAAAATGCATCTTGAAGTTCTTGGAAATTTATTCTTTAACGTTAATGAAAAGCACTAATAAATAAACTTTTTACCACATAATTTCCAAAAAGTATACAAAACCAGAAATTCGATATATATCGTCCTCTCTGCAATTTTACCAATTCAAGGTAAAATATACAGCTGTTATTATTATATTTTAGCTTGATTAGGCCAAGTGTATGTTTAACTTACTTTCATTGTGAAAATATGCCCCACAAAATATATTTATTAATATTTTTTTATTCGTGTTGTGGAAAATATGTTTCTTTGGTTAATTTCATTGACCAAAATAAACATAAAATTGATTAGAATTTACGAAGGTTAAATAATGTGAACTGCGCGGAGAACATAGAGCATAGATGCATAGAATTTACGTATAGATCATAAGCTGCAGCCAAACCAATATGTTTTCCAATTCAGAGTTCATATTTTTAAAAATTTGTAATTTATATGATTAAAATTAAAACAATGCATTAAAGTAATGTATTTTAAAGGCATTATTTTTGTCTAGGTTCACAAAATTCGGGAAAAACGTATTTTACTAAAAGAAATTAAAAAAATTTTAATTTTTTTAATTTAAAATTACATATCCTGAAGTATAAGAATTATTAGCCCCACATATATTTATATCAAGGCAAAGCTCAGCTGTTGATTAATAGAAATGGAAAATAATATACAGGGTGTGTCATTTGAATTTTTTGAGAATAATAGCATTTCGCGTGCGATATGGGCCTGCGCACTCGAACGATTGTGGCACTCCACTTACGATGGCGCGTTACGGCTCTTCCACACGGAGAGCCGTAAGGCTCGTACTCGCGAGCGCTGCTTTTTCCGCTCCTACCTTCCCAGTCTTTCACACGGAGAGCTTTTCGTCTCGAGCGCTAAACATTGCGTCCGTCGTTTATTGCAATTAATCAGACCCGGATAATGTTAAAAAATCCCTGTTCAGAACTTCGGAAACTTTCCTCCAATTTTCACGTCATCGTGGTTTTTGTATGACGGCATTTTTGGACCAAAGGGCGGATCGGATCAGTGTTGTCATCTTTTGTGTCGAAAAATCGGGGTAGGCCATCAATACCCAAAAATTTTTATTACATAAAAAATCAGTTGGCAATATTGCCCAAAATCCAGACACACGAAATTTTGATCGGGACTGTCCTGTCCAAATCGTGACTGGTGTATCGGATACTGATTGAATTAATTAACAATTCTACATCAAAGACCATCTCGACTTAACGCTGGGGAGCGAGAGCCATGAGCGATTGTCGCTCTTCTCGTGGAAATGCTGTCATTCCTCCCTTTGCATTTCGAGCAAGAGACGTGACTCCCTTCTAAGCGGAGGGCTCGAAATGCACGAGCCTTACCAGCTCTCACTCGCGCGCCCTACAGGCCCGTGCGTTCCTTTGTGAAAGCTCCATTATACTCTTTGCATTTCAACCTTGGAGCCGCCGCTCGCTCGCGAGTGCGAGCCTTACTACTCTCCGAGTAAAAGAGCCGTTAGGCTCAAACTTCGTTCTTGTGTAATATGGACACATCGCTCTTGTTGTACTAAATACTATTCTTTAGTCGGATATATTTGAAGTATTTTGTAAGAAATAGGTTGAGTGATGAAGTAGACAATCCGTGTTTTTTGCGTTGTTGTTTTCAGAAAAAGATGGGGCTTTATCAATTTTACTTAAACAGGTGATTCATGTGGACTATTGTACACCGTTTTTTGGAAAATTCTTTTCTTCGAAAAATCATATTAAACACTAACATTTCAAAGATACACTTGACTGTTTGCTACAATGCTTATGACATCATTTCAGAATTGTAGCACTTTGGGAAATCCTGGAAGTGGATATAATTTTTGTTCTGTAAGGGAAACACCCAATTTATATTTCATATTTAAATTCTACATGAAATATTGTTTCGATAGCGTTCGTTTCTCAGGAGTTATCTCTCACGGTTTTTGACATTGTTGTGTTTGAAAAAATTAGACCAGGTTCTAATTTAAAATCAGAATTGGATATTTTCCCTTAAAAAAATTAATGATGATGTCCATTCCCGGTATTTCCGGAAGTGTCACCATTTTGAACATATTTAATTTCGACTTACACAAGTCAAGTAGCCAATTCGAAAGATAAATTGGGGGGCATTTATAACCAAAGACCCTGTACATATGATACTAGGTCCTTTTAATGTAATTCATACACTTTTTAAACTGTTTATGTAAGTATGTTAGCTTAGTTATTCGAAGATACTTTTTACACATTGTTATACCCTAAACTGAACAAATGAGAATTAGGTGCTAATCTGATTTCATATTGGTTCTTTTTCTATTTTCATTATTTCACATTTTACTAGGAATACTTTTTGGTTAAGTTTATATTTAAATTTGCTTGAATAATGAGTATTTCTAGAATTCCGCGGAATTCCACTATAATGCGTAATTTCTTGCGAATTTTCCTCGAAAAAATAATGTCAGTGGAATTTTGGTCGCGTTATTACCAACTAATCTGATGGACCACAGACTCCTACAGGAATATTCGGTTTAATATAAACTCTCCTTTTTAAAAGATTTATTAAAGGGACATTAAGAAGATCTAGCTGTTTATTCAGGGGTGCAGATTGTCCCGACTATTTCTTTCGAAGACACTCGTAGGCGCAGAGTGCTTGTATTTGAGTTTAAAAGACAGTTGGGTCTTTTCCTAAGGCTTTAGAGAACCTATAGTTAGGGAGATAAATTCCCACTCCAGTCCCATGTCTTTGATCCATCTGTAAACCAGATGGATAATTTGTGATTTTCTTTAGGTAGTGATTGAGCATCAGTGTGGCTATTTAGGTCCACTTCAAAGCAATAATCAAATTCATATCTGGGTTGCAACCGATCTTGCTAAATCACATGGCTACATTCCTTGATTATTACTATGTGACCGGCGAAGTCTCATTCTTTAAATTCTTTTAACTGTAGTAATCTTGAGGCTCCTTTGATCGCCTCCGTCTTCACTAAAAGGTGGTTGCTGCTGTTGGACAGGTGTTCATTAGCCTTGTTATGCCTAGGCATGCGTACCTTTGAACTATGTTCAGTTGGTTTTGTGGTGTCTTTTTCGTTATTTTTGGCCACCATTCTAAAGAAGCATATATGATCAGGGATGTAAAAATAATCCAGTAGATCATTTTCGGTTTCAGACCCCAGGTTTTGCTGAACAGTCTGTGGCACGTCCAGAACACTGTCATGGCTCGCCTTATTATTCGAGTCAAATGAAGATTTCAGGTGTACTTTTGGTCTAGGACTATTCCTAGATATTCCTTCATTCTTTCTCTTCTCGCTTGAGAAGTTAAGTTGAACCCCATTCATAGTGGGAGCTGTTAGGTTTAGCTTCCTTCTCTTCGTGAACAGAATTATTATTGTTTTATTTGGGTTTAAACTTAACCCTTGTTTTGAACACAGTTGTCAATGGTGTTTAGGACTTTCTGCATTAAATTCGACAGGATTTTATCATTTTAACACCCCGATAATGACAGTAATCTGCATAACCTATTGCTTCAAAGCCCGAGAACCACGATGGACCACAGCAGTGAAAATAAAACACTCCCTTGGGGACACCCTCTTGCTGCACTCACTGGGAGTGAATCACTACCTAAAGTTGCTTTGATTCTCCTACCATCTAACATGGAGACGATCCAGTCGATAGTAGGTTTCTCTGATAGCTGCTGCCTTTATGGATTCATATGATGTGTTATCAAAAGCACCCTCTATGTCTGTAAATCCACAAAGATCTATTTTTTTGTTTAAATATGTACTTACTATCTATTTGACAAGATTATGTAAGGCTGTCTTTGTGGATTTGCCTTCTTGATAGGCAAATTGATTTTTATGGAGCAGATTCCTTAACAGTACTTCGTTTTTAATGTGTTGGTCCATAATTTTCTCCATTGTTTTAAGAAGTAATGACAGACTAATAGGTCTTTATGATTTAGGGTGCGCAGACGTCGTTTGCCTGCTTTTGGCATATAGACCACAAAACTTTTCCATTATTTTCTTTTAGATCTAAGCTCCTTGTTGTATTCTGTTAAGGCTTTTTTTCTATTCGCGCCAGTTGTTGAAGCGTTTAGCCTTATTAAACAGTTTTCTCGTTTTAGTTCTTAATTTGCTGAGCGTCCTGTTCCACCAAGGTGTTGATTTATTTACAGCCCTTTATTTTACTGGGCAGCTGTACTCATAACTGAATTAGTTGAAATGACAACAGCCAAAGAAACTCCGATGGTGCAGTAAAGATTAACCGATTGGAAAAAACTGGGGTTTAAGAATTTTCATTTTTAGTTGTTATATTCATTGTTAAATATTGTTTATGGGTTGACAATATCTCTCCTCAGAATAATATAAGACTTTTTCTAACATTAGCAAATTAATCGTGAAGTATGTTTACCTAATATGAGAAAAAAAATAATACCTCAATTCGACTGTTTAGCTTTTGGATTTAAACATTTTGTATCACTTTCAATGCAAAGAAATGATTTGAATTTGTTGTAATTTGTTAATGCGTTCTTACACCTTGTGAATTGAAATCAGTATTTCTCAACATGTAAAGTAAATAACTCCACAAAATTCTAATTATGTATTTTACTGCTTATCAGATTTTTGTATTACCTACGAGGTACGTGACAAAGAATTTATTTACTTTAAAGCCATAAGCATTCGACTTTTTTTCCAGAGGCCTTAAGTTTCACGACAGAAGGGTTTTTGAAAATCTTTTAAGTTTTTATAGTAGCGTAACGGAATTCTAGTGTCATTATCAATTACTTGGGAACAGCTAAAATGGTTTGACCTTTCGTACAGAATTAAATAGCAGTGTGATATTTCTTTGTTAGATCGTGCAGTAACAGTATTCAATTTGAAAAATTGGCAAATATGTGATAATACTAAATGCGCCGTCTGCATCCGGTTAGAGAGCAGATAAAAAGCGCAGGTTCTTCAACCATACATATTTAAAGTATGGATTTACTTTTTTTTTCTTTTTTTGATTTAAATTTTTGTCTAGGGAAAGTCTGAAACCTTCAGCATTACTTTGACATCTGGAAGGAAACCGCTGAGATTCTTCTAACGTAAACCATTGAATACCCCAAGGAAGGGGCTAAGATGGTGGGAGTCCTAAGCTAAAGCTTGTAGTTTACACGTAAATCCAGCACTGAATCTGCGGGGTGTTTTATTGGCCCAAAATATAAAAATAATATTTGGGCTATTTATTCGTTAGAAATTTTGCTATATAAGCATTCCCTATTTAACAGCAGAATCTGTCAAATACAGATTAAATTCTAGTGATATCCTAATTTTGATGGTAATGCTTTTGTATTTAACATAAATACAAAATTAATTAGAAAAAAAGCTATAAGATCCTTCCTATTTACAAGACATATTTCTTCCGAATCGTATCAAAGAACTGCCGAAAATGACGGTGGTGGAACACCTAAACCGCTTGTATTTTTTCACTAGTTTCACTATGGAAATCGAATCCAACGGATCTCTTCATTTTCTTGGTGTACTGACCAGCCATTTCCCAAAGATAAAATTTCATCCTTTTGTTCTAATGGTGTGTACAGGGTGAGCGAAACTCGATTTCTCAGATCTATCATAAGACAAGGAAAAGCGATTTACGAAATCTAAAAAAAGGTTCTTAAATTGGATTGAATAAGGTCCATTTTAGGTTAAATTTGCATATTTTTCAAGATCTGGAAACCAAAGTAATGACTTTGTTGAACTTTTTTTTTCCAAAAACATACCTGTATTTTTGCACATTCAAAAAGAACTAGTTTTTCTAAACAAATTTTTTTAACAAATATTTTGTTTTTTTTTTTTTGGCCAAAAAGTTATAAGCAATTTTATTGTAAAAGGAATATTATCAAAAATTCGTAATTACTACGATTTAAACAAGTAGCCTTTGGAAATGCAGTAAATCAAAAATCAAAGTATAGGGGCATCTGTCAGTAATTGAACTAATGGTTGACAAAATTTTTTGTTGCCATTTGACTTTAAAAAACGTTCACATAAATGATAAACAGGATGAGTCAGAAAGAAAGGGCCAACACTAAACTGGAGATACTAGACACCAAAATGTTACGATTGAGCTCAACATGCCTTTTACCATGTGGCTTGTTTAGAAGATACAGGGCGTTCAAAGTTTAAATTTGATTTTGAAAATTTTTAATAATTGAGAAAGTTTTGGTGCTATAAATTAAATATTTTGGAATTTATGTTTTTTGGTGTGGAAATTACGAATTTTGAAGTTATATTGACTTTGCTCCCAGAGGGCGCTAGTTTCACATAATCATTTGCATAAATTAAATATATTTTTTTTTATCTGTTGAGGTATACTTAAAACAAGTAGACAATATAAAAGAACGATCTCTTAAACCAGTCACATTAGTATAAGGCATGTTTAGCTCAATCGTAATATTTTAATGTCTAGTATCTCCAGTTTTGTATTGGCCCATTCTTTCTGATTCACCCTGTATTATTTATTAATTTATGGAGAATTTCAAAAGAACCCTAGAAGAGCAGGTGAATACTCTTTGACATACACCGAACATGTTATTCCAAACTTAAAAAATATTTAATAGATTTGTCTCCAAAGGCTCTTTGATTATATCGTACCAATTGCGAATTTTTAATAATACATTTTTTACAATAAATTTGCTTATAAATTTTGAACGGAAAAAGATACCAAATTTTTTTGTTTACAAAATTTGTTTAGAAAAATTAGTTCTTTTCAAATATGGAAAAATATAGATATATTTCTGAAGAAAAGAAATTCAGTGACGTCATTATTTTGGTGTCCAAATCTGGAAAAATATGCAGATTTAGCCTAAAATGGACCTTATTCAATCCAGTGTAAGAATCTCTTTTCAGATTTCTTACATCTTCTTTTCTTATAATAGCGCCAAGACATCGAGTTTCGCTCACCCTGTACAGGGTTACTTGTTCTTGTGGTGCAGTATACACCAGAGAAAAGGGTCGATCATTGAAGGCGCGAATATCCGAGCACCAAAAATGTGTTGTGTCTGCTTCATTTTTGCAGGCAGCTATTGTGAACATCATCATCTGGGGTGAGGTGTCCTCTGTCCGATCCACTCTTGAATGTGATCGCTTTTTTCCAATCTTGTTCCATGGCATGGCATATTCTGAAAAAGACCACGACATCACTGTACATCGAATCAGTGAACTATAGTTCATGATGAGTCGTTATTAATGTTAAATTTAATAAGCAGAAATATTTTTAATGAGCATATTATACTAAAAGCTGAAATACAGTTTTTGAAGTTTGTAAATAAAGAAATATTTTTACGTGCTTCAAAAATATTAGTTCCTAAAGAGAAAAAACAATTTTAAAACCCACGCAAGCATGAAGAAAAACTGAATGAACTCAGGTTCTATTAACTCAAAACGTGTATGAATTTTGAAGAAGTTTTAAATCTGAGGTTACTCCTCTCTTGTTATCGAGTTTTATTTAAATACATCATAACTAACGTGGAAGTAGAAAATAGTAGTTTGTACAACAATGAGGTCCATATCGCACGAGAACGAAGTTTGAGCACGACGCCGTAGAGAAATGTTTTATTTACAATCATAGATGTAATGTTGACATTTCAAACTTAAATAAAGTTTGAAAGAAACATATTTCCTTCTGTCAGGCGGAAAGTGATCTTCAGCCAGGCGGAAAGTGACATTTACCCAAGTGGAAAGTAAGTACTTTCCACCCGGATAAATGTTACTTCCAACATTCATTGAATAACCAAAATATTTGTTAAAAAAATCTTTTTCCAAACTTTCAGCGGTTTTTCTCAGTTAAGAAGTACAAATATTTTTTTCTGAATCGGTCATTGTCTTTAAAAATACTTTTTGCATCACTGTACATCGAAACAGTAATCTATAGTTCATGATGAGACGTCATTAATGTTAAATTTATACTAAAAGCTGAAATACAGATAAAACTTTTAAACAGTTTTTGAAGTTTGTAAATAAAGCAATATTTTTACGTGCTTTAAAAATGTTAGTTCTTAAAGAGAAAAAATAATTTTACAACCCACGCAAGCATGAAGAAAAACTGAATGACAAATAACAACTAGTTTGTAATGCACTCTGGTGGATATTTAATGAAATAGACAACTGTTTAGCACAACATTTCTACATATACACATAGAAATAGGGGTAGTGACCCAAGGTGATTCAAGCTCGGCTACAGAAAAAGTGACCTATGTTTGGGATTTAATAAATATTTGAATTGGAAACTACATGCTAGCGTACGTACGGACTTGTCCCTGGGGAGGTTGATTTTTTATTGGAAATCGCTCTCATATGTGCGTCAGGGTGTAGTCATTCCAAGCAAAAATCATGAAAAACCCGCAAGATATCAAATTTGGAAACTCGCGAAGATGTTGCGAGTAAGCAAGGAAAACCGAAAAGACGATAAAATTGGCCGTTAACGACCGTGACTAACATATGGATGCTTCTTCCTCTGCTTCTGTCCAATTGCTTGTGTCCCGCAATGTCCAACACATCGCGTCACTCTATTGAAATTTGATAACAGAGGCGGGTTTTGCCGTGCAAATTCATAAAGGATATTCATAATTAAAATAAACAAAATTAATTTAATATCAAGTGTGAACATTAATCAAGGCACATAGTCTTACCAAAATTTTGATAAACGATACTACTAGAGTAACCAACTGATATGAAGATACTCAAAAATTGTTTTTTTTTTGAGCATTTATATCAACTGGTCGTCATATCTTTTACTTTTTCTCCGCTTAATTTTCGGGTTTTTATTGTAATGGTTTGACATAGGTGAATGTGGACTAACCTTGAACGAGTATATTTTCTCCACATGAAAAATATCCGCAACGACATTTACGACGCTAAATAAACACAGTTTATGGGAAAAAGTCTAAAAATATGTTTTCAGTTTCCGAGGACTTTAAAGTTGTCAAGAAAAACTGTAATTAACCCTTTCATCAATCATGTCGAAATTTGAAGCATAGATTTAGACTATTTAGACTTCTAAAATGTTAATGAAGTCCTTCCCATTTTATTGATCAGACCTTTTACCATAGCCACACCTTCATTTTTAAATAAACCATGTCAGAAAGAGGGAACTTTATTCTAAAAAAAATTCCCCTTGAGAAAATCATCCTGCAGATTACCCTAATTACCACTTTTGAAAAATATTGCCACGTCAGTTACTGTGTGTTTTTGAAATGGGAGGATCGGAATTAAAACTTTTAACTCGTTAGATGACAAAAAGGAAAAGCCTGACAATCTAATTTTCATCGGCAGTTGAAAATTAACGCTTGGAACGCAATAACTAGTAATCTTTTAATTGTTAAAATTTATTCGATTTATTGCAATTTAAGCAGATTAGTTATGTCTTCTGTTAATGTGGATTTTACACATTTAATTGTTTCGACATACTGCATTATTTAGTTTATATTTTATTAAGAATAACTGTTTCTAATTTAGATATAGTAACAGCAGTTGTAGCTGACACTATTAGAATGGCGTTCTAATAGCGTCAGCTACAAGAGAATAATTTAAAACATCGAAAACACTTTGTTTCTAAAACATCTTTAAGTGAAACTACATAAATTTAAAACTTAAAGCTTACTCCCAATGTATATTTTTATTGGGTTTTTGCGTAAGTAATAATGTTTAAGACCAACAGTGAACTGCCGCTCCTAATTCTGACAATCAAAAATATGTATTTTCTAGTAGCTGACTGCTGGAGTATGAATGTTATAATATTTCTCATGCCTCCATTACAACATATGAAAAACTTAATACGTATTTTACAATTTCAATAAGAAAACATAATGCCAGGTACTAGAAAAAGTGTGATTTTATGTTCCGATAGTTGACATATAGATTGCTGCCCAAATAGCTGGTAAGATTAGAAGTTAGAGGTGGCCAATACTTCTTACAAACCGTAACATTATGTAAAAACCATTACTGTCCTGAATGTAGCACATTACTTGGTAAAAAGCAAATATTTACTTTATCATGTCCTAACCTTAATGAACTAGAAAACTAATAAAAATACGGACGAGAGATCTTCTAATAAGTGTTTCTATTGCTTTTTCTTTAAATTTAATATTGCCATTCCAAAATAACGGTTGCCAATATTAACCAAAAGTTGCTTAATATTTGAGTAAATTTTGATCATTGTAAAAGTTACACAATTCTTATTAACAGCAAAATAGTTTTGAAGGGCGCTTAGGAGCGCTATCCATTACTGGTGTTACTACCTTAGTAGTTGGTGAGAATGATCCATATTTGTCGCACATCTTTACAGCCACCTTATTTTCTAATAAATTAGCAAATTTCGCTAATTTTAAAATATAAATATTCCTTGAACCAGATCAAATGGCCATACTGTCTATTTGATAGCACAATAAAATTAATGTCTTAATTTTTTCCTTTCTTTAGTTCTGCAACCAATATTTTAACAATGTACAAATATACTTTCTTCTTCTTTACGTGAAGCACTGAATCATGTATCACTGAATCATAACTTTCAATGTAAAGATGAGGATTTTTTTTAGAAAAGTTCAACAGTATTATATAGAAATTGTACAATAACAAAATAATAATAATAATAATAATAATAATGATAATAAAAACCATACTGAGAGTATTTAGCTCAAAATGCCTTTGATTTTTAATGTAAATTGCTACGTATTTTCAGTGACAATAACAATTCACTAAACTCTGCGGGTAAATTTTCTAATTTATAGGTATGAACTCTGTTATTTTTTGCGGCCAAATATACACAATTTTAATTGTTAGAGATAAATCGGAGGTTTAGTTTTTTTACTTGTCCGATAATAATAAGAATATCAAAGACAGATAGCTTATCATGGCTTAAAATACATTATGTTTATTTTTAAATAAAAATATGTTGCTTTTTAATGATTTACAAATATTCACCATCTAACGTGATTTTTTAGTATGAATATTTTTTTCAAAGACATGTAGGAAGATTTTTAATCACTCAGTTCCTGATGTGCAAGAATAAATAAACAACGCTTCATTTATTTGTTTAAATTTACAATTTTCTTCCATTCCTGGAAAAATATCTCTTGAAATAGTTTATGATTAGGTAAACGTTGTCACGGTTATGTTGGTATAAGAGATCAAGTTACACAAGTTCAACCGTGAAACTATTTGTTTTCCATGTTTTGTGTGATAAAATACAGTACAACAAGTTTGCACTTGCAATAAACCATATTGGCAAGGTCGATTAACCTAATGCATGCAAATGTATTAACGAAATGTCATAATTTACCTAAGTTGTAAATTTGGAAAAATTATCCATACTTTATTAGTTTATGTACATAAGCATACCTTGCATATCATTTGACATTTCCTTTTAAGTATTTTAGATGTTGCATAATGCAATAATGCTGATAAGAGGCTGATTATTAACATTAAGTTCAAGAATCTATATAGTTTATAAGTTTTCTCATTTTTAAGTTAGTAATTTCAGTTTCAGTTTGGTAAAAAGTTAAAAAAATGAACTACAACTTTGCCGATTCTTTTACTCTTTTAAAAGTCTATCCAAATTCTAAGCTCTGTCGCACAGT
Source organism: Dastarcus helophoroides (assembly GCA_028583605.1). Lineage (NCBI taxonomy): Eukaryota > Metazoa > Arthropoda > Insecta > Coleoptera > Bothrideridae > Dastarcus > Dastarcus helophoroides. The sequence goes on along the minus strand of CM053329.1, from coordinate 22,625,000 downwards.
TTAATAGCAACAAAAAAGCAGAAAGTTAACCTATAGTGAGTTTTAAAAGCCTAGAATTCAAAACATCATTGCAGTAAGCAAAGCGTAGTAAATATGTACGCCTTACACAAAAGAAATCGTCTGAGAACTATGGTTCTTTAAGATTTTTGTTTTCGGTCGCAAAACTGAATTAACTGATAATGAAATCTTGAAATCAAAACACTGTCAAATGGGTCCAACAGAGAACGGTGAAGTAAATATATAAAAGCTGTGGGGTTTTTGTGTAAGACGATGAAACACGATGTGAAGTCTTTCAGTCAGCTGTTAATCGTAATCACAATGGAGCAATTAGTGGTTATTACATTTTGTTATAATTTAGATAAACCTGTATTAGAAAATTAAGATGGCTTGTAAAAGCTAAGTAAGATGAACATAGGAATGCTACAGTTGACCTTAAATCTGGGTGTCTGCGACAGATATGGAGATTTGATCATCAAATTTCGAGACAAATATTTCTTTAAAAATATGTATAAAAGAGTTGCATGCTGCAAAAGCCTCATTTTAAAAGTTCTAAACTGCATTGCTAGCTACTGGCTATGAATTATGGGTATTTCAATACGATCAAAGAGATTGAAACGAAATGCCTGAACATGAAACATCACCAAGATCATACACTTTCGTTTGCAAAAATTCAAAAATCAAAACATACGGTTTAAGTTTTTCATGAACAAGTTGTAATCCAAAATAATGTTGTACTTAAGAGCCAACAGCCATAAAGCGCCATTCTAGGTTGAACATATAGCTGTTTCGAGTTCCATTAATGTTCCAGTAAAATTATGAAGGTATTGTTATTTCTCGAAATTCTCCGAATCTAATCCCTACAAATTTGATGTTACCGAATACAGAAAGTTATGATGATTTCAAAAGATGGAAATAAAAATACGAATGTCATTTGAAAATTCAAAATTAATTGACATGGCAGTGAAATAAAAGCAGCAAAGACAAAATCAAAATCATGGGAAAGTGGCAAATAATTACCCAAAAAAAAAAGGGCAAAACATTTTTTTAAAAGTTATACCCTTTGTTTTATACATACGCCGGACCCTGATAGACCAAACAACCCATCAGTCTATTTATATCATTTTCCGTTCATAAATATAAAAAAATTAAAAATAATTTACTTTATTAATTAACCAATTCAAGGGATGAAATATGATAAATGTAGATATATCATTAAAATCTGGTAATAAATAGGAATACGCATAAATAAGCATAATTTGTTATAAATTGTATATTTTAAATTGGAATATCAACACAGAAGCTAATGTTATTATGCACTTTTTGTTTTAAAAATATATATAAAAATCGTTTTTGCCAAACAAACTATACTACTATAAACTGTCGACGATGTTATAAAGTATGTAAAGTGAAACCAAAAAAGAGTTATTTAAAGATTGCCACGATAAATAAAAAAATTAATATTTAGCCATGGATATTGTGGAATTTTCACATTTATTGGTAAATATAGTTTTACGACTTATGAATATTAAACAATTGCACCAAATAACGGTTAAAAATATAATCCAAATAATTTTATTTTTATTTAACAATCGATTCCAAAGAAGGAATGCTTTAAATGTACAATACACCTTTTAAGCCAAAACAACGGCACTATGTCGTGACATCTTCTCTAACCACTTTTGCACATAGGCACAAAATTAGTTTTGTCCATTTTGTAATTAAAATATAAATATAAAAACAAAAAAATTGCGAAAAAATTGCATAAAGTGTTAACAAAATAAAGCATTGCGAAATCTACTCTGGGTGGCTTTCCTACTAGCCATCTTTCTGGTGCTGTCTTTTCAGTCGTCTCCGGTTTTAGTGCCACTTCGCGCAACAGTGTGATATATCTGTTTGCATTACCAGTCTTATATTACATTAAGACCAGTACTAACTTATGGTATTGAAACCTCAGCCGATATTTACAAAAGCAAAAGCAGTCAAAAACCAACGATAAAATTAAAGCCAACAACAAGTAAAGTGAATATCATATCATAGATGGGGAAGGAAGAAACAAAGATAATGGCGAATTATGTGAAACGGATAAATCATTAAACATCTCGAAAAAACAAAACACTAGAACGTAGAGGAACAGGAAGAAAACCTACGGAATCGAATGACAACTGTGTGTGTGTGTATAGGGTAAATCTAAAGAAAATGGCCACAGAGGAGAAATGGCCCAGGGCACTAATTGCCCTTATTTTTTGCGTTGGGTGTTTAAATTAATATGACGTAAATTATTTGTGTCAAAGAGCAACTCGTTAAGTTTTCTCTTGTAAAGTGCTATAAAATTTCAGGTATTTTACTAATTATTTTTTGTCACATGCAAATATTCTTGTTGATTATTATCAATCTTCTGAGTTCTAGATGATTAACGGTTATAAATAAAGTTAGTAGGTATTTCTTACAATTACCTTAGTGCACAATCACGTCCATAACAATTTCATGAAAATTTGATACATAGAATATAAAATACTGATGTGACCATCTTACATCTGTAAAATGGAGTGATGGCCATAGCAGCGAAGATTGTATTTTGTGTAAGATTCTAAACCTTTCCAAAAAAAGTTCTGTAGAGACGAAGACTAGTTGAAAGATGCTTTGAACATGATTAAAATAACGAAATGTCCATACGTGATGTCACCGCAACGAGTTTTAATATACCCAGAAAAACATTAGAATAGCCACTGAAACTACGACAAAGACCGTTCGCTTTGTCTCAGTTTCATATTTGGCTGCACTAATTTATCACCAGACATACTGATATCCACGTGGAAAGATAGAGATGTAATAGTCATCTAGTCAAAAAGTAACAAAAAAAAAATTCCGGTGTTGCAACGTAGTATTTGTGAACAGAACGAACACTTAAACTAGCCAAGAAAAGTTTTACTGTGGATGAGAATAGGGTATAGCTTTTTAATGGCTTCAAAAAACCCATTGGTTTTATTAATATTTTGTTGTTGTTGGAACGGACTGTTTAGTTAACTTCAAAAATTGAAATATAAATCTTTTCACCTGAAACCAAGAAAGATTAAAAAACAGAATAACGCGTTTCGATAGCCAAGCTATCATCTTCAGAGAAATACTAACACCTAATCCTAAAATTTAACCCTTATATACTAAGAATATTCACTTCGTGCATGATCGACCTCATCCGAACGCGCATGTGCATCTAATCATACACGTCGTAGTGGCACAATTCCTTATCTATCAACCTTGACTATTTTTAACAGAGATGAGTGGCTTAAAGACCCAGCGCAACCATTCATAAGGTTGTCTCCAGCCTTATGGATGGCTAAGCATTTAACATAGAATTCTTATTTACTACTTTTAACAGTTTCATATTATTATTTATCTATGATCTAATTCAAAAGCATGTCGAGCCACACTTGACTTCTCACCGTACCTCTTCTTCCGTACCTCAAATGAGCCAAATGCTCCTTCAGTCGGATTTTAAAAGATCGTCTAGTCTGCCAGACGTTTGAGGGCAATTTTTACATGAAATTTGGTAAATACCGGACTTGTCCGTTTGCTCTACTTTATCCTTCAAACTACCTAAAAGTGAATTTAATTAGTCGTTAAAACTGAAGACAAGCAGGAAGCCCGAAAACAGGGCTTTCGAGTTGTTTAGTAATTTTTTGTTTCTAAACAAATTACTTGGCTTTTTTTTATGCTAATTATGCTGTTTATTTTTTTGCTCGCCCTATTATGGCAAACTCCCCTAGATATACTTAGGAGAGATGGCCCACAGATCAAATTATATTTTTTTGGTCTCAGTGATAAAGACTTATTAAATGAGCAATTATTTCATTAAAGATGTTACGTACTTAGTGTACCACACTCAAATATGCATTTGAGTAGTTCTCCGGAAATTGCAATTTTTTGACAATATTTTTACAAGAGACTTTTTTGCTCGATTTTATTTAAATAAGTGGTTCATAAGATGTCTAAGGTTTTATTGTATGTTAATTTAAAGCGGTCAGTCAAATAAATTGATATTGTAGATTTCAAAGGCATTTTTCAAAAAAGTATATGCAGGGGACGGATAATACTTTCAGGGGATGGACATATTAATAAAAACAAGTAAAAACGTCAGTTCCCATAATAAAAACACTGAAAAAAAATTAAGTTTCTTTTTTTTTGACAACTAAACACGTTTTTTTTTTGTTTTTGGTTTTTAGATTCATTATGTGTTCTTTGAAAGAAACCCATTGTTTATGGGAGATTTTTTCGGTCTTACAGTTCATTTCATTTGTATGAATATTATATAATTATATAATAATAGTATATAATATTATGTGTAATGCATAAACGTGTCTCGTTCCGAAATTTTTGGCGCTACAATCCAAAATGAACGTAATTTGCAAAACAAGCAAGAACACAGGAACAGCTGATAGTACACTCTCAGTTTTCAAAAATTTTTGGTGCAAAATTTGTAGGATATCAGATAGATATGCCTTCTGCTTTCCTATTTTACCCTTCACGACATATTTTTTTTTACACCACACGCTCTTCCAAAAATACGTCTACAAACTTTTCCATGCGATTCACAGAATTGAGAGCCACATCTTGTTATAATAGGTTTATAGTATTTTCTTTTAATTGTTAATTAATTGTTTTTCAATAGCCTTACAAAATTTAGCTTTTTTTTTCTAATTAAGGGATTTTCAGCCATTTACAGAAGTCTTTTCTCTGGAGTGGTATATTTGTTTATTTCTGAATATACGCTGAATTTATTGTCAAAAGGCGTTTAACTTTGCCTTAAGAAATGATACTGTAGCAATTTTTTTAGAATTTCAGATATTTCAAGCTTTTCCTTTTCTCTTCTGCTTCCTTCCTTTTGCTTCATTCTTCTTATGGATTGTTGAGGTAGACAATTTACAGGTGATATTTTTGAACACGAAGGAGCAGCTTCTCTCATACAGTTAGTGACTCTTATCGATTCTGCTCTCTGTTTTCTTCTGCATTCTCTCTTATTCTTTCGCCAAAGTTTTCGTATTTTCCTTCGTTCTCGAGGCGTCCTATTGGAAATAAACTTTCTTTGATCCTTTTACTTAATTCTTAAATATTTAAATATTTCTTGTTACTTTTGCTTTGCAAGTTTAATCGGATCATCTTTCAAGCGTTGGTAATGAGTTCTTTCTGTTTCTCTTTTTTTTTTGTACAATTGTTACTCCAGCTGAATTTTGATTTTTTCGGTGCCATTTTACTGTATGATACTAACTACTGAAAGTAAATAAAGATTATATTGTAAACAGGTTATAAGATATCGACTTAGTCGGTATCAAATTATGTATAGAAAGGAAAAAGTTTATCTCCTTAAAGTTGGCCCATCCCCTGTCATATTTTTTTACAGGGGACGTACACTAGGGGACGGACAATTTGAAGGTTATGCATAAAAAATATGTTTTCTTATATTTATTAGATACGATGGTCTTGGATAATTAATGTTATATTCGTAATATAATTACCGTGCACTAAGTAAAATAAAGTTATTTCCGTTATTACCTGAAATAACACTTGCCAGGGGACGAACAATTCTACTGGACAATACGCGTTTTTGCTGATTCTACTCAAAATTTAGACAAAACAGAATGGTTGTTTTCGGTATAATTTTCAGTTAAAATTAACAAAGGACTAACCAATACATATTATAACTGACAGTTCATGTAGTTCTTCATAGAAAGTATTTATGTAAAATTTCATATTGCTTACATCAATAAGTCGAAAACTAATAACGCAAGTTTGTGGTTTTTTCTTTCAAATATAATTAAGTATTTTATTTTAAATAAGCCAATTAAAATTTGCTGCAATTATGAAAATGTCTTAAAAAAAATAAACATGCAGAAATTTGTTCTAGTTTTTTCATAATTGGGCTTCGAAAGAGAAATTTGGCGATGATAACAAGCCAGGGGACGACATTCTTAAGGTTAATTTATTTATTTAAAATAATTAATATGACATATTATATGTTGTGTTAATGATAAAATTATTTTGGTAAATAATATGGCCACGTTAATCCTTTATAATAATCTGAAAAAATCACAAACGCCGAAAATTTCCTGAGAACTACCCATTTACATAAAATCGTAGTTAATTATTTAAAATGTTAGAGGGCAACGAAAAAAATATAGCCATCTTCCCCAGATTTACCTTATGTGTCACGAAAACTTTCACCTTTCGACAAAATTAACAGAAAAATGAGTTCCGAACGCCGAACAGATATTACGAAAGTATGGAAATATTTTATAAGAAAATTTTGCTAATTATATGAACAAAAATAACTCCAGTTACAACACAGAATTGTCTATGAAAAACGACTAGAAACAAATATTCTTATAATTGTCGAACATAATAAATAAAATTACAAATTTCTCGTTCCAAATAAGTGGAATAACAGAATTTATTTTATTCTTCATGGTAGACCCTTATTGACCGGAAATATTATGTTTTTTTCAATTTATTTAACATTTCTTCGACCCAGTTTGGCAATATTTAAATTTTTTATGGTTTGTTGAAATGTTAAATAAATTGAAAAAAACAGAATTTATTTTATGAAATTAGTGCGCAGGGTTCGTTGACTGCGCCGCTGCGGAAATAAAATTACCCTTTTGTTTCTTAATCTAAAAATGTAGCCAAATTGAATTTGATTTTGTTAAAAAGGTTATCGTACCAGCTTATAATAAAATATGTGGCAAAATATATTTGGTTTTAAAATTTTACGATTGTTTTACTACTACTAAAGTAAGTAAGTAAGTTGCATTAAATCTTAATACATTTCATTCATTCATTGGAAAACATAACTCCTCGAGAATATGATTCTTATCAATCTGTTGGATTTTTTAGATATTTTAAAAGTTAAATTATAAAGTTAGCCTGACATTGTACTTACTGTTTGACTTTAATTTAACTCGGAAAATTTAGTAAGTGCAAGTGTCTTAGTTGAAATTGAAATAACTGACCGGAAAAAATTAAGTAATTAATTATAGAATTATTTTTTTTCCAATTTCGATTCAAATGAATTTTTGTTGAGAATAAGTAACAATTATAAATTCAAAGCTTCTTATAAAGGTAAAAAGTTCTTGAATTGAATTAAAATTATTATTGATTTAGTTTATTACTTAATTCTGTATCCAATTGGGCCAATGAGGCGATATTGCTATTAGTTGCTGAATAAGTACAAGTCCAGCTGAGTGAACTTAATAGCCTTAATATTGAAGGAAAATGTTTAACAACCTTCCTTTTAATTATCCTTAAAATTGCAAACAAATATCCCAAAGGTGAGGAAATGCACTTATGGCCAACTTTTTCGGGATTTAGCCCACTGCATTAAACAGCTCACATTATTTGCTTCTTATTAGCTCGCATAAAGATTTTCTGTGAATCAAGATTAAAGTTCAGACTGCACAAAAACCAAAATTTATTTTATGCGTAATAATTGATTTTAGTCTCTTTCGAGTCGAGTTTTGAATTACTCTATCACTAGGTTATTTCTTATTAATGCATAGTTTTTGCAACATGGAATCTCCTAAAATTTAATATTAATATCATATCATTGTAAAACATCTGTCATAATTGAGGCGTTTACTTCGTTTAGTTCTAAAATCAATTAAAATTGTTCCCTGTCTGGATTCAGCAAAATATCACATGTTTCTTTAAGTAAGCTATGAAGTAATTTACTCAAATCACAAGTATAAAACAATGATGTTTCGCTCTCGGTATACACTGTCTTGTTACCACAAAATTTTCCATTTGAACAATATTTTATTACACTTCCATCAAATGCCATATTACACATAGTAAACGCTAATATTAAAACATTATCGCATATGTGTATGCACTTACTTTACTTTAGTATAGATGAGTCGTTTCACATAATATGCAGGTGTACACAAATATTACATTATTGGAAAACGATGGAAATTAATTTCTATGCTCAATATCCTCAAGCCACGTTTCGTTTTTTGCGTTTAATGTCTAGGTTAATATTATAACTTCACCTTGATGTGCCAGCCTGCACCTGCATAGATAAATTTCAAGTAAAAATGTTATGATATCACACACAATATATAAAATAAAAATGTCACTTGTCATTTGGTACCTAAAAGTAAATTAACATGAAATAATAGCTGAGATAGTAACGAGATTTTTATGCGATTTATAATAGATACGCAAATAAAATTTTGTAAGACGATAGCTGTCCCAACCCTCTTATACGATAGCGAAACATGGATAACGACAAAAAAGAAGACGGTAGAATACAAGCACATGAAATGAAATTTCTTAGGAGAGTGAAAGGTTACACAAAAAAGGGATAGAATAAGAAACAGAGATATAAAAACAGAGTTAGATATCTTTGATATAAACGATAAAATAACAGATAAAAGACAAATAATAGAACGTATAGAACGAATGAATAGAAAAAGGTTGCCTGCCAAGGCAAGATTTTATAGATATATTGGAAGAAGAAGTATTGGTAGGCCAAGAAAAAGATAAGTATCGTAACAGACAATAACGCCTAAATCCTAAAGTGAAGAAGAAGGATATAATAATCAAGGGCCTTGCCAGGGGACGAGGAGTTAGTCGAGTCGTCTGGCCACGTCCGAGATTGTTTAAATCGCTAATAATCGAGTTGCGTTCAAAGTTTTATCGTATCATTGACAACGATGACATAAAAACAAACTTTTAAAATGAAATTTGTATTTAGAGAATTATGATAGGTAACTAACGTATTTTAATTGTAACTAACCTATTATGTGCTACTAAGTTATTATGAAGCTGCTAAATATTATGAGGTTAATAATTCCAAATAAAGATTAATTTTAAGGACACTTAATTATTAATGATGCGATAAAACAAATAAATGTAGTAGTTATTTATTAATAACTACTAATGCTACATTATAAAAAGCTGTATGGTACAAACTTACGATAAGTGATTCTAATGGTATTTAAAGATCACGCACAATGTATAAAATACAAATTTCACTTGTCCTTTGGTACCTAAAAGTAAATTAATTAATATAAAATAAAATAAATAGATTTATGCAGTTATTTATTATTAAATTAATTATGTTGCATTATAAAGAACTACACAGTTCAAATTTACGAGAAGTGATTCTAATGATATATTTAAATATTTGGAGATATTAAGGATGCAAGATATATGTAATGCAGACTTTAACCTAATCCCACTCCATTGGTAGTAATTCTGGAAAATTTTACCAACCAAAGATTACAAAAAATAAACTAAGGAACTAAAGAAATATTTCAAATGAAGTCTCATTCAACAACTGTCTAACTATTGAGCAAGAAAGACGAGGTACTTTAAAATCTAACACCCTGCGGTGTAAAAAATTTAATTTTAAAATATGATTGTGTTCAGAAATGTGAAAAAGCAAATTATCGTTAAAGAGCTTATTACTTGATGCGTCTTCTTCTGCTTTGCTGGTAAAGTAATTTTAATTTTGTGATTAAATGTCATGTCATGCTAACGCTGTAGTAATTTTAAATGCAAAATATGATCTCAGTTATGCGTTCAACAATAATATGATCCAATTTATAATCACAATATATACCTGTTTTATTAAAACATATTCGCATCCTCGCATCAGATAATTAATTGTCACGATAATGCATAATAATTAAAGATTGATGAGATATCTACTATTAAATAAAAGTAGATCGACATTACGCTTATCAATTTACTAAATAACATTTTTGCATTATTATAAAACAACCTGTTTGGCAATAACTGATTATATTTAATTTCAGCTATGGCCACAGAAACGGAGGGAATCAATGATGAGTCTATACAAGGTTTACTCAATGATACAGGTAAGATGATCTTGGCAAGCATAGACCTTTCTGGATTTCTTGACGTAATTTGCAATTCATTTTAACCATTTTGTAATCGACTCATTTCATCGGAACCAAAAGGCAAAGGTTATTTGATTATGAGGTCATCGGTTAGCCTCGTGATTCCTCCTAGACATCTCCGAGAATTTAATTTTTTTCTTTCCATTACGATTAAAACAATAACTTTACGTTTGCACGTTTTCTTGTGGGATTGGACTTTCAAAGTATGTAACAAATAAATCATTTCTGTGAAGATTCTTTGAAGTGAACAAGGATCGCTTGTACAGAAGCTTATAGAAGTACATTCAATTATTCATTGTATTTTAGGAATGTAACGAATGTCGGTTTTCCCACATTCGCGAATACGAATATTCATTTCCAACATTCGCGAATGCCAATGCGAATGTTGACTTTTTTACTGGCACTTAAAAAATATAATGAGAAAAATCGAAATTTTCAAAAGAAATCTAATTTGGAGAGAAAAACCCAGTTTCTAAGAATATTTCTCTTAACAATTTTTATTTTCATTTAAATTTTGACAACCTCGAAATTTAAAAGAAATATTTTTCTCTATATTTCGTAGAAATACTATTCTCAAAACTGCTAAGTTTTTAGGAACATTTTAATCCAATTCTAAAAAAATAAACGAATTTTAATAAAAAGTGGACTTTTTGATAAAAAGCACAATTTAAAGTAGAAAATTCGCGAAACATATAACATTTAGTCGAAACTTCAAGAATAGAACTAAGTTTGAGAAACAGGTTGAAATTTCCGGGTAGTTAAAATTACGAGAAAAAGGCCGCAATTAGTAGGACAAATTTAAAAACTTCAGTACAGTCTAATTTTGAGAGAAAAGGGTAAATTTTAGAATATATACTCAAAATCCTACTTTCTCAAAACTCGACTTTATAGTCATTAAGAAAAAAAAACGAATTATAATTTAAAAAAACAGGTTTGGAATAAAGTGGGAATTTTCAGGAAATCAATTTTATGTAAATACCTGACCTTTTGAAAAAATTAAAATTTAGAAAAAAAGGTGATTTTCCAAATACCCAAACAAATTTTGAAAAAAATGAAAATTTCAAGAAAAATATCAACTTTTTGAGAAAAAGATCGAAATTTTTAGAAAAAAAGTGATATTCTGACGAAATTTCATAAAAAAGGGGCGATTTTTTAAGAAAATTTAACGAAAAAAGTCGATATTTCAAGAAAAAAGATTTGAAATTTCTTGACTCGATATTTATTTCTTAAATATTTAAATATTTCCTGTTACTTTTGCTCTGCAAGTTTAATCGGATCATCTTTCAAGCGTTGGCAATGAGCTCTTTCTGTTTCTCTTTTTTTTTGCACAATTGTTTCTCTCAGCTGAATTTTGATTTTTTCGGTGCCATTTTACTGTCTGATACTAACTACTGAAAGTAAATAAATATTATATTGTAAAAAGGTTATAAGATATTGACTTAGTCGGTATCAAATCATGTATAGAAAGGAAAAAGTTTATCTCCTTAAAGTTGGCCCATCCCCTGTCATATTTTTTTGTTAACGGCTGCCTGAGTAAAGAACAAGCTGCCCCCTGCCCCACTGTGACGTCAGAAAATATCCGCTATTGAGGCAATAGTCGAAATATTGAGAAACAAGTTGAAATTTAAGTTTTCTGGAATTGTTATCTTTTTGCAAAAATTCAACATTTTTAAAATATATTTTTCATAATTTCCAAGCAAGTATTATTCTAAATATTTTTACTTTTTTATCAAAAGAGAAAAACGAGAAAAAGGCAAAGTTTGATATAAAGTCGAAATTTGCAGAAAGACGAATTTTAAAAAAAAATGAAATTTACAAAAAAAGTCAATTTTTGAGAAATTGCGAAATTTTGGGGAAAGAAAAACGAAGAATTTTGAGACGAAAATTCGAAAGTTTGAAAAAGTCAGATTTAGATAAAAGATAAGAGTAAATTTGAAATTTTAAAACAAAAGGAGACATTTTTTGAAAAAAATGGCGGAATTTTAGAAAAAAGTCGAAATTTCCAGATAATGTCGAAATTCCAAAAGAGGAACAAATAAATATTTTTAGAAAAGGGTCCCGTAGTTGAGAATATAAAATTTCAGTTGGTTGTATGAACCAGGTGAGAGCAAATGCCCTTAGTGCCCTATTCTATCAAATGAAAAAGAAAATTAAAAAAAGAAGACAAGGAAGAAAGAAAAAAAGGGAATTAAAAAATACTTTTTACTAGGTGGGATTGAATAATTACCGCATTAGTTGTAAGGTACGCTACCAATGGACCCCTAAAGTCATGATATCGATACCTCAGACGTCCAAGAACCCCAGTTTAAGAAACCCTGCCTTAGCAGTTACATTTTTATTCCATTAATAATTTCCTATTTTATTGCCAAATACATTCGCAATATATTCGCATAATTTCGAATGTGAATGCTAACATTGAAAGACATGCCAATATTGGGGAATGCGAATGCGAATATTCGTTACATCACTATTGTATTCTATATACCTTTCAATTGGCATAATATGTGCAACGTTCTGATTTTGATCTAAATTCTAGCATACGACATGCCATAAAAGTGAAGTTTTTGATATTACAATAGACTCAGTGTTCCCCAAATGGTGGGTCGCGGCTGGAATTCGAGCCACGAAAATAAAATACCGCGAAATTTTCTCCGTATTATTAAATCAAACTCGTAAATGATAGTTTCGTCTTATTTAAACTACTTATACGGCCAAAAGAAAAAAACCGTTTGGAGGGTCACGAAGGGGAAGTATAAAAATAAACGGGTTGCGAGCGAAAGAAGTTTGTCAAACGGTCCATTAAACAACGATAAAACTTCAGATAAACAAGTTACAGCTAATTATTAAAAATGGAGATTTTTAGTTTTTTCTGAATAAAATCAAGACGAATTGGAATTCAATTGTTTTCTCAACGGAATATTGTTAGGCATTAAATTCTGCACTACTTTGATCATTTAAGCTACTTTTTCTTTTAGAGGTCGTAAGATATACCATTTGAATTGAAAATTAAAAAAAAATGGGGGGTAGTTCCCACTAATTTGCAGGAGAAAAACTAACAAAAGCTTCCCCAAAATGTGGTAAATTTGATCAAAAATTGACTGGCTTTTGAAATTTTGTCAGAAACATGTTGGTTTGGTTTTTAACTTATTTCAGTTAAAGTTTCTACACACAGTTAATCATAACAAAAATTTGCATGGCCTTTTAAGAACATGCAAATTAACCCTTTTTCCATTTAAAATAATTTAAAGCGATTTAACACCCATTTAATGGCCACCTGAAATGGTAAAATTATCACCATAAATGTGTCCCTCAATCTCGCCCAAATAAAAAAATCTGTATTTATAATTTTTTCGAAAAAAAATCCTAGCGATTATAAGATCTGACATTCTGACAGCGTTTTCTTTTGGTCATTCTCTATATGGGAGGCAATTTTTAAAAATTCGAAATCCCAAATTGTAAGGGTATACAGTATAGTGATGTAAGGCCTGTTTTTTAGTATTCGCATTCGCAAGAAATTATGCGAATATATTGCGAATGTATTTGGCATTAAAGCCGGAAATTATTTATGGAATAATAATGCAATTGCTAAGGCAGGGTTTCTTAAACTGTGGTTCATGGACCTCTGAACCATCTATATCATGAATTTGGGGGTCCATTAGTACCTAACAACTAATGCGGTAATTATCCAGTTCCACTTAATAAAGAGTATTTTTAATTCTCTTTTTTTCTTCCTTCTCATCTTTTTTTATTTTCTTTTTTATTAGTTATAATAGGGTACTAGGGGCTTGCCCTAGGCTCGTACAACCAACCGAAAATCTATATCCTCAACTACCGGATCCTTTTCCAAAAATTTTCATTTGTTCCTGAAAATTAGTCCTTTCTTGGAAATTTCGACAGTATCTCGAAACTTCGACTTTTTTTCTAAAAATCCGTTTTTTTCCACAAAATTTCTCTTTTTTTTTCTTGAAATTTCGAATTTATCCTAAAATTTGAGCTTTTTTTTATCGAAGTCATACTTTTTCAAAATTTCAACTTTTTATCTTTAATCCGTCGTTTTATGACTTTTTCTGAAAATTTCAATTTTTTTTTTCTGCTTTGGACTTGAAATTCAAACTTTGCCATTTTCTTTTGATAGATCTTAATAAAAAAGTAAAAATATTTAGAATAATACTTGATTGGAAATTAGCCGTTGAAAAATAAATATTAATTCAAAAAGTCGACTCTTTTTTTCTTGAAATATCGAGTTTTTTGCTAGAATTATCCTTAAAAATTCATCCCTTTTTTTTTGAAATTTCGTCAGAATTTTTCATTGCCCGGAAATTTCAACCCGTTTCTCAAAATTGGTTCTATTCTTGAAGTTTAGACCAAATGTTTTATGCTTCGAGAATTTTTTACTTAAAATTGAGCTTTTTATCCAAAATTCGATTTTTTATTAAAATTGGTTTATTTTTTCAGAACTGGATTAAAATTTTGCTAAAAACATAAAACATAACAATTTTGAAAATAGTATTTCTACGAAATTTAGAAAAAATAATTCTTGTAAATTTCGAGATTATGTCAAAATTTAAATGAAAATAAAAATTGTAAGAGAACTAATCCTAGAAACTGGGTTTTTCTCTCCAAATTAGATTTATTTTAAAAATTTCGATTTTTCTCACAAAATTTTATAAGTGCCAGTGAAAAAAAAAGCCCACATTCGTATTCGCATTCGCGAATGTGGAAAAACCAACATTCGTTACATCCCTAATAGTATACACGTATATGTATGTATGTAACTAATAACTGTAATACCCACAGTTGCTCCCTCTAAACTATGATCTACAAACTGCAAGCCCTAATACTTTTGCTTACATTAGATGGTGGCGCTAAAACATAGAAGCCTAATTGTAATCAGTATAGATGGCGCTGCCATCACGAATTTATGTATATAAATGTGTTAGGTAACTGTAAATGAAAATTGTGTTCTATAATTTATAATAAAACATGACATAACCATGTAAAATAATATAATAGCAAAGATTTATTTATATTATCTAATCATCTCCTTTATTGATCTTTTCGTGCGCCATCTATGGAAACGATTACTAAAAATGTATTCGCATGTTTGCGCGCTCTCTGTAAAATAAAAGACGAAATAACTAAGCATCCGAACCTCGCAGTTTGGATATTGTCGTATAGAGGATGACAATGTGCGTCTATCTGCATATTGACGCTTGATAGTGTTCATAGCTGGCGCTGAGATAATACTAAGCGACTAAATAGTTAATTAGAACCTTTCCTTGGCATTAATTTAAATAATGTTATAGAAATGATTTTTATGGCTAATAAATCACCTCACCTTGAATTGAACATATTGTTTTATGCTTTTTGTTCCCAATTTAATTTAACTTTGGACGTTCCATTTATTTCTACTTACTGCACGTTTCAAAATTTGAAATTTAAAACATGTTATTTCCTTTGAAAAGTGTTTCTGAAACATTCATATGATGTTTTAGAACAAAATATGTTATACATAAATTATAGTATTTTAGTATTACGTAGAAACATCTATTTTGCGTCAATTTTCTATATGTTCCTGAGAACAAGATATGCGTAAGGCGACTGCAGCACTTTCGAAGAACCCGACCCCGCGCGTTTATTGTTAAACCTCGGATTCTAACATATCATGCTAATGTTTGTAACAGCATTTGGCGTTATTTAACAGTTTTTAAAAAGAGGTTCGGTCGCTTTATGTTTTTAAAATGTCATCTACTGGACTGCACAAATTGCTGATGACGTCACCGAGTTTCAGAGAGTAACGTCCTCATCATTTTTTTAACGATATCCTGAATGCTTTTTACTTGTTTCTCATAGCTTTTTGCATTGTATAAATATAGATAAAAATATAGGCAGGGTAGCTCACTCATGATATAATTTTAATAGAAGTTATAGAAAAATAATAATACGAATTCGCAATAAAAAATTAAGCTAACATTTGCGCGGAAAAAATATGTTTTCAAATCATAATTTAAGCCCCTTCTTGAAACTGTCAGTTATTTAGGACTAATATATCGAAAAATATTACTTTATCTATCTTGTTAGTAACCCATGGATTGAAACGAAACAATTTTTTCATGTCTAATACTTAAATTATGACGTTCCCTAGAGCAACCTTCAATCTGATTGTATTTATGTAAATTTTAAATAATGCATACAGAGTGATTCAAAATTCGACACATTTTAAGAGCAAGGGTTAAAATAAGACGTTTTCTTTCTAAAAACATGTTTACTAAAATGCACCTCTTTTGAGGTACAGCCATCGTAAGTTAAACAAGAAGAATTGATTATGTCAAACTGTGACTATAGCTACGGATCAAATATTTAGAAAATTTGTAAGTCTCTGTTTTTAGACGCTTCATTCATTTTTTGATTTGAAAAATAATATAAACCTAATTTTAGGGGGATATAGGGGGTTTTCCAATTTTGTAGTCGTCTAGTTAGTCCCGAAAAATCTAAAATTTTGCTCTATTGCATTTTTCTGATACAACTAACCGTCAGGATCAACGAAACTACTTGGGTGATTCTCTATTATATAACGGGTGTTTTTTTTTTAGCTGGGAGGTTACCTTTATATGGAGTACCACTTATTATAAAGGCAAACTGGGGCAAATTTGAGGTAAACTACCTTTTGAAAATATTTTCAACTTCCTCCCACTTCCAGTTCTACCAGAAGTTATCATCAACTTTCTTATTTTATGTACAAAAATAAGGTAAGTTTATGTAAACATGTTTATTGCTACCTTTGATAGTTTTAAAGATATTTTAAGTTTTCGAAAAAAAAATTACAGAAAAGAGGGTAATTTTGACTCTTTGTATCTCTTTTATTAGTAGAAGTAAAAAAAAAATGAAATTTGGGAGAAACTCAAGGAATATTATGGAAACTATAACAACGTAATCAGATTTTACATTTATTACACAGGGTGACGGAAATTTTATGATATTTATTGTTTTTCTGTTATTCAAAAAAACTCTTTTTAAAGCGGAAACTATATGTTTTTTAATCATTTTTAGATTCTTTACATAAAAAGGATAAAAAAGTTACATTACTTATTTTTTAAAATTTAGCACCGTTGCAGAGGTATTTTACATAAATCTCAAAGTAAAAAGAATCGAACATCTTTTTTTTTTTCAAATAGGAAATTGGCTGTAGGCAATACAAGCTTAAAAAATTAATCATAATAAGTAATAGGAAAATAAAATAATTGAGAAAAATTTTATATCAAGAACAACAATGACAGTCATATGTTAAGATTTCGAATTGAATAAGCTTTTTAAGCACATCTACTTGTCTTGCAGTAGTCGTTGCAAAAACCCGCTCCTTAACCCCATAGAAGAATTCTAGTGGTGTTTTATCTTGGAGGTGCGGCGGCCACGCGTGCGGACCGTCGTTTTAAATAAACTGGATCATAAATAAGTAGGCGAGAAAGTCATTGTCTATTTTACCGTTACGAGCTCCATAGTATTAATCAAATGTGCATTTGTATATTTTTCAAATGTGGCTCAATATCTCATCATAGCCAAATATTTAATTGTAATATATTTATGATTAAAAAAAATCATTAATTAATTTCCATTCCGATTTTCATTATAAAATTTAACGCTTACAAATCTTGAGTTGATTTTTATTACTCCATAAATAATATGTTTGTTTAACAAACCATTTTTACGAAATTTAAATTCGTGGCTTTATAAATATTTTTCAATAAGTATTTTAACAATTAAACAAAAACCTATTCATCTTGTACGGTTCTCTTTCAAATGTTATTAAGCCTAAAATTTTTAGACCCTGCAGATTGGTTTTTTTTTTAAATTTCGTTGTCTATTGCCAAGCTGCTACTAGAGAAGAAAAAGATATATTTTTCTTTTTTATTTTGAAATGTATCTCTGTTACGGCGCAGAATTTGAAAATAATTAGTTATATAACTTTTTTCTTCTTTTTATGTGAAGAATCCAAAAATGAATAAAAAACACATAGTTCCTATTTAGCAAAACCAATAAAGGGCATAAAATTTCCGTTACCTTGTATAATAAATGTAAAACCTGATGACGTTATTAGAGTCTCCATAATATTCCATGACTTCAATCCAAATTTCAATTTTTTACTGCAAATAATAAAAAAAAATACAAAGATTCAGTTTAACCCTCTTTTCTGTCATTTTTTTTTCGAAAAATTGTAATTTCTTTAAAACTATTAATGATAGCAATAAACATGTGTAGATAAACTCACCTTATTTTTTACGTTAAATCCAAATTAAATATAAAATATTGGGGTTCCCATTTAAAAGAAGAAAGTTGATGTCTGTTTCCGGTATGACCGGGGAGGAAGTTAAAAATATTTTTAAAAGAAAGTTTAACCCCGATTAGCTTCATCACCAAAATCAGTTTGTTTTTATAATAAGAGGTACTCCATAGAAAAGTCGCTAAAAAAAGGCCGCTGAGATTTAGTTTTGTGTTTACAACCAAGTGTCAAATTTTTCACTTCAATACTTTATCTGAATGTGAGTGATTGATAAGTATAAGAAAATATGTTTGAGAATGCTAAGTTTGCCGATATTCATTACATGTACGGTCTTGCGGATGGAAATGCATTTGAAGCCAGGCGACTGTATGCAGAGCGTTTTCCGCAAAGAATTGTGCCAGATGCAAGAACTTTTTCAAGCGTTCATAGAAGACTACGCGAGAAGGGATGTTTTAAACCCGATCATCACTTAAAAGGGGCACAAAGAACCGCAAGAACAGAAGAAACTGAAATAGCTGTTCTTAATTCAGTTGAGCAAAATCCCGAAATAAGCACAAGGAAAATTGCTAGTAATTTAAATATCTCCCATATTTTAGTCTGGAGAATACTTCACGATTTTTTGTTATACCCTTACCATATTCAACGGGTTCAGGCCTTACTGCCTCGGGATTTACCATTTCGTATAAATTTCTGCCAATGGTTTATTCAAAAAATTGTTGAAAATCCACTATTTGACAGAGAAGTATTATTTACTGATGAAGCCAGTTTTTCCCGAAATGCAATTAGAAACTTCCACAACAATCACTTTTGGGCTGAAGAGAACCCGCATGCCATGGTCGAAGTCAATCACCAAGAACAATTCTCGGTAAATGTGTGGGCAGGAATTGTTGACGACTATTTAATTGGACCCTTTTTTCTGCCAAGAAGATTAAATGGAGAAAATTATCGTCACTTTCTTAAAAATGATTTACCAGTGCTGTTAGAAGATGTCCCCGTTTAATCCGAAATCGAATGTGGTTTATGCACGATGGTGCCCCTGCGCATTTTAGTGTTTTGGCACGTGCATATTTGGACCAAAATTACAATAATCGCTGGATAGGCAGAGCAGGAACAGAATTATGGCCGCCTAGATCCCCTGACCTGAACAGTCTAGATTATTTTTTATGGGGCTATCTTAAAACCTTAGTTTATAGCACCCCAATCCAAACTGAAGAAGAACTGATAAATCGCATAACAGATTCCTGCAACACTATAAGAAATACGCCAGGAATTTTTCAACGAGTACGCGAATCTATGAAAAGAAGAGTTGAGGCGTTCATACTTGCAGGTGGTGGACATTTTCAACACCTGATATGATTTAATTAATTTCATTGTTAAGATTTTATTAATAAATTAATCTACCATAGCGGCATAGCAAGTAAATGATTTTTATTTTTTAATTCGGAAACCGGCCGTCGTAGGACAAAAAGTCAGGAGCTCATTTTTGATAGAAACACAACAAAGACTAGGAAAATAATTCTTATTTTGAAAAATAGCATTGGCGTCACATTTTATTTTCAAAAATGTGTGTCGACCTGTTTGTGGGAACGCCACTGGTGGAATCAGAACAAATGTTTTTTTGTCAAAATACTTGCTTTTATACCCAGATATTGTGTACTGAATATCAAAAAAATATCTAAACCAGTCCCAGAAATATTGAAGAAAAACCGATTTTTTCTTCAATTTTTACCGCCCTGTATATCGAAAATGAAGCGTTTCCGGACCTACGTTAATATGAAAATTTTGTCTTAAAATTGCCCAAGGAATATCCCCCTGCCGGTTCATCATGCAATTATGAATTATCTTAATGGGATATTAACGGACGCGTTACTTTGGCCATTTAACTGGCTTTCCACGTCGAATAGTACACACTGTATATTAATAAGAATATCCAAGAAATTGTAAATATAAATCTTATTTAATCCTCTACATTTATAACATAATGCAAAAGATTAGTTGACACAATATAATCAGTAATAGAAAAATATAAACTTTCGTGGCGAAAATAAATATTTGGATATTTCAAGCAGCAATTGATTTTTATGACAGATAAAATATGGTGCAATATTATATATTTGTATGCATCGCCGATTTGTTTCTTATTTTTCCAGGGAATTAAATAAGTTTTTAATAGTGTAAAATCTGAAACCAGTTTATCCACTTTGCATAGCTTGACTTTGTCTCTGTAGACTTTCTCTGCATAGATTTTCTGGAGATCTGCATTTTTCAAGTTCAAAAGGATGATGCATATCACGACCGTTGATCGTGGTTTGCTATATTATCAGGAAATGCCAAAAATTGACTTTTTTCCATAGAAATGTTTATATCTCGGGCAATGTTGAACCGAATTAATTATAATATAGTTTTTAAGATAGAGGAGAACTTTCTGTGGACGATGATACTATTTGCCACATAAAAATAAGAAATTTTCATTGATTTGCAGAAAACGAAGTGATCGCTCTTTGAAATTAATATATTTACCATGTTCTTTTCCAATAACTGCATGAACAAGTAATATAACATTTTGCAATTTACTTTGATTTTACCTTTCTTAAACAAGCAGACCTAATGTAGGAACCGGTGATGGCATGAAGATAATACAAAAATTATATTCATGAAAACCTATCATTTTCTTAATTATTTCTACAATTTTTTTAGTCGTCTACATATGTAGGTCGTGTATTAAATCTAAATGGAATATACCTTAAAATTTACCAAGTGCTCTAACATCAAGGTTTGCTCGTAGAAGAAAAAGTGTAAAGATCTTTTTTTTTTGTCGGAAATTGCATGCTGAATATTTTGATAATAAGTATTTTTATAATATGACTAACCGTTTAAGAGATATTTGCCAAAACCTGATTTTTTTTTACCTTTCACCGTGAATAAAACATTTTGTATTTTCTCACATTTCCTTTAAAATGACAATTCAACTGTCTGTGCTAATGCTTAGTTCTGTGTAATTTTGTTTAGGTTGAATACTTATTTTAACTGGACTAATTTCTGATCACAAAAAAGGTCTTCTTTATGTTTAATAACCAAAACAACCTGCTTTCATTTTGACAACTAAATAAAAGGTTAAAAGTTTTTGAAAATCCAAATATTACAAATCAGTCAGTAACATAAAAACACAGGGGCTCTAAATATTTCTTTCACTTGCCTCCTTCTCTCGGCAAGCATGTCCTATTTTCCTAATACAAATACAATCAGGGTCGTGTGCCGTGCTATGATGCAAAGAGACAACCTCATCAGGTGGCACCTCAAAAAGGTGTCATAAGCAGCTAAATCAAAATTTAATTTGAGCCCCCAATTATTAAAAAGTTTTACACATAGCTTTTCCATATCGGTCTATGTTAAAGGTAGAAAATTTGAAAAAAATTAAAAATTATAAATAAAATTAAATTTTGAAGCTTTCAAAATTTTAAACATTAAAAAATTCCACAAAATGTAAATATTTTAATTATGTCAAAGGTTTCTTAAAAAGTAAAACTTTTCAAATACCAAGTAAAGCAAAAACTGAGAGAATAAATCAAATTTTTGATTAAAAAAAGGTAAACTAGGAAAAAACATTCTGAACAAAATTTAAAATATTCAAAAAAACCAAAAATCCCGAGAAAGTGACAATAACTAAACATCGTTATACATTTTTTTGAAAGTAGAATTTTATGAAAAATCAAAATTTTGAAAAAAAGTCGAAAGAGATTTTGAGTAGAAGTTTTTAAAAAAATAGATATAAAAATTTTCAATAAAGTCGTAATTTTCAGAAGAAAAGTTTTTCAAAAATTAAAATTTTCGAAAGTTGAAATCGAAGATAAAAATTTTTAAAATAATCTAAAATTTGTGAAAAGCTATATTTAAAAAATGGAAATTTTGAAAAGCTGCAACTGAAATTTAAAATTTTCAATAGAAGTGTCAACATTAAAAAAAAATCGAAATTTTCAAATCAGCTTAAAAACAATGGAATTTCAAAAATGTTAAATCAAAAAGAGTCGAAATTTCGAAATTTGAAATTTCGAAAAGAGTTCATATTTCGAAAAAATCGAAAATTTTAAATAAGTAGGGATATTCAAAGATGACATTTAAAAAAAAGTAGAAATTTTTAAAAAAGAGTGAATCTTTAAAATAAATGAATATATTTAAAAAAATCTCGGTTTTCAAATAAGTCAAAATTTCGAATAAAAGTCAATATTTTCAACAAAAAGTAGGATTTTGCAAAAAAGTTAAAACTTTAAAATAAGGTGGAAATTGAAAAAAAAATCGACACTTTGGAAAAGTTAACATTTTAAAAAATCACAATTTTTAAAGGTCAAAATTAAAAAAAAAGTTAAAATGTTCAAATTGGGAAAATTTTCAAATAAAAAGTAGATTTAAAAAAAGTTTAATTTTCAAAAAATCAAAAATTCGAAAACCGAAATTCTTAAAATAGACATTTTTAAAAAATTGAGCTTTTTAAAAAAGCAGTAATTTTCAAAGAAAGTGTATAACACGGTAAAAATTTCGAGAAAAGCCGAAAAACTGAAAAAAATCGAAATTAAAAAAAAACAGTTGTGGAGTGAACGTATTCAAAAAATTTTAAAATGAAAAAATATTTAAATTTCGAAAAATAAAGTGGTAGTTACCAAAGGTTCTGTTTTTTTCTTAAGCTGAAATTTTAAAAAAGTTGCAGGTTCATAATTTTTAACAATACAAATTTTTAATATTTAAAAAAAGAGAAGAGAGAAGAGAAAAAATAAGATTAAAAAACAATTGAAATTTTTAAACAGGTCAGAATTGTAGATTAAAACAACATATATTTTCAGACAGAGTAAAATTTGATGATTTGAGGAAAGGAATGAGACCTTTGCTCAAGTAATCAACGCAAAAATGAAGAATTTCATACGAACATATATTTGGTTTTGTCGAATTTCGACCACAAGCGATGCTAGTAATAATTTCGAAACGAAAAATACAAATAACAAAAGACTGTTTATTAAATTTCGGGAAAAAAATCTGCATGTTACTATAAAAATCATAATTTTAGATAAAAATCTAAAAACTAAAGCTGTAAACTTTTTATTTCGAGAAAGAGTTTAAATTTTGATGAAAAAAACTTATTAAATGTTCTATAGTTATTGAAGATAATCAAGGACCAGTCCGTTTCACCAAAAAACATCTACGTGAACTTTGCAATTGCAATCTAGTTTTCATTAGGATTCTAATGAAATTAGATTTTAATTGCATCGTAATAAACTTGTATATATTCGTATACACAAGGCTTATTATCTAAAAAAAACTTTAAAATTTTTAAGAATGATAGACAGAATTAAATCAAAAAGTATATCCTGATATTTTTTAAAAGTCTATATTGTAGGCTTTCACTTTTTATTATTTTCGTAATTTTAGCAATAAAATTGTTTAAAAAAGAATCTAAATTTAAAAGCTATTGTCGCATTTTTGAGAAAAAGCCGAAATTTAAAATTTAAAGCCAGAATTTGAGAAAAAAGTTAAATTTGAAATTATCTCAAAGAGGTCATAATTTTGACATAAACTTAGATATTTTGTGTTATACGATATTAAAAAAATTAAATATTGTAATCGAAATTTTGAAATAACAGTTGACAGTTCTGCTTTAAGCTTACACTTATTTTGTTTTAAATAACAAAACTTTTTTGGGGCGGCATTTCGAAGAGTTGCATCATAGTGAGAAAATTTACCGCATGGCCCTGAATACAATATTGACGACCTATATAGGAGTAACTTCTAGTTTCGGAGGATATCGATGTTCTAGTGCTCTTATACATTTTAATTCGATATAAGAAAGAACTTTAAAAAACCATCAATGACAGAAGTTTTTCAAAAAGTTTATTCTTCTAAAAGCATAAAAACAACACAAGAAGGACATATTCGTTAGTACGTGATCTTGTTTTATTTCTTCCCTTTCAAATTTTTCACCTTTTATTTACCAGTTTCAGAAATTTAAATTATTATAAATTAAATATTCATTCATAGTTTCTTATTGTAATTTTCGGTAAATAGTTAAGTAAACAGAGATCCTGAAATTCAAATTGTTAACATAGTACAGGGTCTTCATTAATGTCCGAGTCCCACGTGACTCGATCTTGTAGGCAACCAAACATACACTGCCAGTGGCGTTTCATTCTTGGGGGCACTGGGATTAAATAAAGATATATTTAAACGTGGCCTTTAAGATTATTGGTTAGTAGACATAAAATATTCACTTTACTAAAATGAATATTGTTTCTGATAGGCCTAGCAGGACCTCTTTAGATTGAAACTGTTAAAATGTTTCATAGTAACATTTTTTAATGTCTTTTGAATACTAATTTTAGATTTTTGACTGCAAACTCTTGTTCGAAATTTAGAAAATTTTAGTAAAAGGGTGAAAGAACTTTTGCGCTATATTGAAAAATAGTTTTAATATTATTTGGTATTAAATAGTTTTAATATTGTTTTAAAAACTGCAAATACTGTTAATGTTTCAAATAATGTATTACTACTCTTCTTTAATGGTTACAAATTGTAGAAATACATAACTTTTGAATGGTTGTTGCTGCACAATTTAATTGAGTTTTTTGCAGCTTGTTCTTAATTACTAGGAAAAAGTCTGAAAGTAGACAATTCATGAAATTGCCTAATTTCACAGCTGCCCAATCGATAGTTGTTTGATTTAAAATTGAACGCTATAACTAATCCTACCAAAAATTAAAAATTGACAGAACTCACAAGTTGCCACTTATTAAAACCTTTTATGAACAAAAAAAATTTGAAAACAAGGGGAAAGACGTGGAAAAACAATTGCAGTTTTCAATTTTGGTCAAATGGGAGAGTAGTTCGTCTTATTAGATCGAACAAAAAGTGATTGGGCAGCTGCTTGTCCTAAACAATTAAATAAATTATCTGTTTTCGGGTTTTTTTTCCTGATAATCAAGAACAGGACACAAAAAACTCAAATTGTGTTTACATACGAATAAAATATTCAGCAACTTAATTGCCTATTACATAAAATATGAAAAAAGTTTGGAAAAAAAAAGAAGACAGTAATGATTTTAGCATTTCATTTATTTCAAGGAGTCAATTACACGTAAGAAAACCAAACAGAAACAAAGTTAAAAAAACAGTATCTACTCTACAGAAATATGCATTTTCAATTATATACTATACAGCATTTAAATAATTATCAACCAACAATTATCTACTGATAAAAAAGGCTCTTTTAAATTAAAGAAGATGTTCAAAGTGTCCGCCTTCATTTTGTAAACATAAATTTACTCTACGTTTCATGCAATCAAAAACATGTTGCAGTTCAATTGGTGAGATAGTCTATTTCATGCTGACCTGCAACTTCTAGTTCTTCAATTGTTTGCAAATGATTTTTAAATACATTATGTTTAATGCGACCGAACAGATAAAAATCTAAGGGTGTTAGATCAGGACTTCGTGCAGGCCCTAAGCCTCTACTGATTAAACGATCATCATAAAATTCTCTCAAATATCTTAACGTTTGTGCCGAAGTATGTGCTGCAGCTCCATCTTGTTGGAAGTATCCAAGTTGCAGTTCATCATTATGCATAATCTCCAGAGCTTGTTGTAAAATGGCCCGGTATCGTTCTCCATTTATTGTGTCTCGAAAAAAAAATGGTCCTATTATCCTTCTTCTTGAAATTGCTACCCATACACCAATCTTCTGGGGATGTAAAGGTGTTTCAATAAAATTATGTGGATTTTCTGTACCCCAAATTCCATAGTTTTGACTATTCACATAGCCAGACAAATGTACCCAGGCTTCATCGGAAAAAAAAGTCAAGTCTAATAGATCATTATTGTTTAAATGTTCATTAAACCAATGACAATACTGAACTCGTTGATTATAATCTGGTGGTTTTAACTCTTGAACGACAGTCATTTTATAGGGATGCATATGTAACTGCTTCGTTAATGCTTTGTGACAAGTTCCAATTGACAGACCTATAAAAAAAATTAGAAAATAAATTTTAGTTGCAGCATAACATTTCTTCATGAAAATCTTATTGCTTACAAAAAATGTGTATGTGCTTTTAAAGTTATCAATAATTAAATCAATATTTATAATACGTACCTGTCTGGATAGATAACTGTGAAATAGATTTTTTAGGACTTTGTTGCATGCGCTGTCGAATATTTTCAACAACATTTTCTGTTAAAATTGGTCGTCTACCTGTAGACTTGCCCTTGCAAATGCAATGTTTCTCCTCATAACATTTAATGAGCACTAATCTGTGGTTCTTAAAAATATCATATGGAATGTCAGCATCTGGAAACCTTTCGTTGAATTGTTCAATACAGGATTGCAATGAGTAAGACCAGCTTTCATTTGGATTCCGTGTACCACTGCGAAAATGCGCCATCAAAATAAAGGCGTCTTGTTCTGGCGTAAAAGGCATGTTTAGAAAACCAAGCCTAAAACACGTAAAATATTAAGCACAACCTTAAAATAGCTGTACTTATAACTTACCCAAAATTTTGATAAAAACTTTTTCTTTATTTTACACAAATTATAATTACATAATGTAAAATTTGGCATAAATTATAAGCACAAAACGCCCATGAACTGTCAGAATTTTTAGTCACTAGATTGTCCTGTCATATTCTCGCACCAAACCTATAGAAATTAAAATCACTAGGACAGAGAAGCGATGCGGTCACGTGGGACTCGGACATTAATGAAGACCCTGTATAATATATTATATATTAGTACAATATCACCGCAATGCAATGCAACCAATAACATAAAAATTGATATACAAATCTTGACCTCTGAAACCAAGATAGTTTAAAAAACACAATAACAGTTGCTCTAACGCGTATTATATAAGTTAATTTTTAGGATTATGTGTCAGTATCTTTCCGAAGATGATAGCTTGGCCCTCAGGACGCGTTAGAGGAACTGCTGTTGTGTTTTTTAATCTTTCTTTGTTTCAGCGGACAAGATTTGTATATCAGTTTTTGAAGGTAACCAATGACCAGTCCGTTTTACCAAAAAACGTAAAAATTCACTCATTGGTGATCTAGTCCAAGGTTTTTCATTTTACACCACCAATAAATAATCGTTTAATACTTTATCAACAACTGTTATGTAAAATCGATTATTGAAAACTGAATAAGGTGCACAAAAATTACTAAAGCTTAAACAATATCTAACATTGAAAAATGGTACTTATCTGCAACTTTATATTAATTATTATTACGCACGAAAAAGGACAGCATTTCTTTCATTTACGTTATTGGATGGAATCTTTAATACATTATCGTGGTTTATTAAAAAAACTCATTAATGAAGAGCAGTGAAAACTAATAAATGGAAAGTTATTATACCTCGTTATTACAATGTTAAACTCTAGAATATACATTGTTATTACTGTCTAATAAAGCAAAAAAGTTCTCACGTAATTTCTGTTTAATATTACTAAAATTAATTAATGCTACGATATTTTCTTTGTAAAATTGTCAGTGGAATTTTTAGGATATAATATTACATTTGTATAGACCCTGAAATAAGAACAATGGATTAAAAATAAATCATTAAAGTATATTTAATTCTTTTGTAATTAGTCAATAGCATGTATACAGTGTTGTCATAAAACAAAAATTATGAAATACTTTATTTGTAAAATTTTCTACACATCCTTTTGGGTATAAAATCTATCGCAATTTGAAGGACTTATTTCAGTATAGTAGTTGAGTGATGCAACCAATTATTGACCAAATATTCGGAGTATTCGTAATTATTAATTAGTATTGTTAATTCATTTTTATGGTTCAGTTTTATTATCATCATTTGCTCTTCTTATAATTGAGAAAAAAAATTTAAAAACATAATAAAGCGGTGTAACGTTATTATCATTAATGCAACGTTAAATAATTTCATTTGCATGTGAAATACAGTTTTTTATCCTTTTAAGTAGTACGTTGCCAACATTTTTCCTTAGAACTTAATAATAATTTAATGTAAGGCCCTGATTTCGAATATTTAACCAGGAAATAAGAAAAGGTTGAGGAATTTTGTGCTATCTGCATTTTATAGGTTTATGGATTTTTGATATTCTTTACTAGTGGTGCCAGTTCTATATAGTTTAAGTTTGCTAAATTTATCACATTCTGTTGATATCGTATATTTTACAACAATAAATAAATAAATCTTCTTTCTCTGTATAAAATCTGACTAAAGGTTTTTCCTAGAGGCGAAGAAAACAAACCATTTCAAACACAAAATAAATTTAAAATCTATTTTTTAATTACTGTACGGGAATTTATATGAACTCTTGAAGAAAATTAAACTACTACAACTGAAACTCAGCCTTTATATTTAAAAACAGTTATAGTTTAACAGATTTTTTTTAGTTTTATCTTTACCCATCTTAACAAATGCAAAATATTTTATAATAATTAATATTTTTCTTTATAATAATATAATTTCAATTCAATTAAGTAATGCAAAAATACAAACGAGGATAACCAAGCCAATTGATTAAAACTGAAGAGCAGAATACTAATCAAAGGGCATTTCTTATAATTAAGAGACATAAACCTAACTGAACTGTCTGCAAAATAATTTTACATCCATGTATCATTTATGTTGAGCATTTGAGCAACTTCGCAATTTCTAGGACATCAATCTTATTTAACACAACGATGTTCGTTAAATCGGTCCTGTTGGCATACAATTGAATTATACTCCAATTGCTATCATTGAAATACTGCTCGCATAACATTCTCAAATTAATTAACCAAGTACTCCATCACTTGCATGACCAATTGAACTTTGGTATGTTCTTGACCTCCACAGCTGCGCTATAATCGTATGTCCCATCCTCGCAGTTCAAACGTTTGTGCCTAAATACCGCTAACTCGTCTAACTGGGGCTTCTTTATCCTTGTCTGCAACCTCTTTAAATTTTAGATTAATAATGATAACCGTACATCGTGCAGCCATAGATCCAGTTGACCAGATTACTTCATAAATGATTTATGAATTAATGCAGAAAAAAGCCACTGGGCCACAATGAATTTGTTACGTTTGACTTAATTGGCCATGCAACTGTACATATACATATCTCCATAGTGCGTTTATCTCTTTCTTGATTATTATTAATTATGTTAAGAAATTAAAGTGGATATGGTTATATTGACAATTGAAGGTAATTTTTAGAAATTTAGTAAATTAAGAGTTAGTTTCGTTAAAATAGGATCGGATTCATTCCACAAAATGTGTGAAGGAAGAGATATTTCAACATTTTTATTGAGAAGGCTAGGAGAAGATAAAAGATCTTGAACTAATTATGACTCATTTAGTATGCATTCATTTCCTCAATGTAGGTCATATGCATATTACAACAGTGCTGGTTAAGCAACGGACTAGTCAGCAGCCAGCAGAGATCGACTTATAATAGACTTTTGTATCGATCTGATATCTAATATCTGATATTGTTATTTTTATCTTGGACCAACCAGCATGCCTATTACATTTGGTCATCTGTTTACCAAAAAAATTCATTTGATCTTTATCTTGAACGTGCAACTGCCAATAAATCTATATTTAATTCCTTGGCGAAATCCGTAATAAACTGGCAATTAAGTAATCTCAAAGACAATGTATACAGGGTGGGCCACGCTGAACGCTATGGAGCTATGGAGCTATGGGGCTATGGAGCTATGGGGTAACATATTTTAAAAAATAAACATAGTAGTTAAATAGGGGTGTACATGCTAAAAATATTTCAGAAGAAAAATACATATCAAGTTGTGATTTTTTAAATGAGACACTACATTTTTGTTTTCGTTTTTAAATTCAGTGCAAAAAAATAACGTCAATTTTATTAAGGTTTCCCTATACCTTACCCTTTTTAAGTTAATCAGTTTTTTTTAAAAAAGGCAACTTTCCAAAATGTTAATTTTTCCCCTGAAAGAAAAAAATTTTGATACTGGTGCCTTCTCTTGCTAGAAAACGCAGTTGGAGCAAACACCTAACTTTATAATAGGATATTTCAAATTTTTCGAAACATTTACTCGAAGTTCGGACTTCAATTTCTTTGTAAATTTAAATGAGACACCCAGTATTTTTTATTTTAAATACTAGAAAATTTAATTAGCTTTCAGATGGTATGCATTTCTTATACGTAAGTTCAATGGCTAGGTTTTGACGAATTATGCTGCTTTTAACCCGATATCTAACATAACATAACATTTGATGTTTGATGTGTGATGTAACTCTCATAATAAGTTAAATTTCATTTCGTTTCTTTATTAAGTTAGTAGTTGGATTTGCTAAAATGAAAGGATATTCTATTGACGAAAAGGTCAACATGATTTTGACAATAGCTGAATGTTACGAAAACTGTTTATTAGCATCCAGAGTGTACGCTTAGAAGTTTCCAGATAAGAGACACCCATATAAAAACGTCTTTCAAAGGCTGTTAGCAAGATTTCGTGAATCAGGTATTACTGCTTATTAAATCTGTAAAATGCAGAAACTTATTACGGGAAATGAAGAAAATTAGTTTCTTGTAATGCAGTTAATTACTGAAAACCCTAATATAATTACCAGAGTTCTTGAAAAAGAAACAACGATAAACAGAATAAGTATACGAATAATACTTAAAGGCGCTTACTGATTTGAATGTGCATGCGCTGAGTCGAAGCAAATGCACATTCGCATTCAAATGTGGACGTGCCATTCACAAGACTCGGAGCATGTTTAACTTCTCGCGAGCGACCGCGAACGCGCATGGCCTGAGCCGACGGCTGTCGGTCTCTGGCTCCTCTCGAAAGAAATATATCGTGCATGTGTGCTCAGTATGGACGGATTTTTGTTAATCTGCAAATCTACAGTAGTCTAACGCATGCACCAGAATGAACAGTGTTCCTTGCTGTGAAGAGTTTTTGACAAATAACGATTTCAATAAAGACAGAATGGAGTAGTCTAATGAAGAATGCTTACAATTAATTGATTTGTACGATCAACATCCCATTTTGGGGGATGAAAAACATTCATTCCATTCCTCTAAAAATAAAAAGGTAGATGCTTGGGATGAAATGGCCGATAAGTTAAATCGGTAGGTAAATAATGTAAAACAAAAAATATCTATTATTTTTGAGAAGACATGCACGAATGACCGGAAAGGAGTGAAACAACACACATGCGTGCGGGGCAATAAATGTCTACAAATGTTCTGAGTTGGTACACATGCATATGCATGTGTATGCGCTTGGAATCAACGCATGCACATTCAAGTCAGTACGCGCCTTAAGAAACATCAGTATCATCCATATCACTATGAAATGCACTAACATATGTACGGAAGAGATTTTGACAGACGTTTGGAATTCTGTGTATGGTTTCTTGAGAAAGTTGGAGAAGAACCTGACTTCTATGGTTCTATTTTATTCACAGATGAATGCACGTTCCATAATACCGGCCTAGTTCACACTCATAATTTTCATTGAGAATTCACACGTATTTCGCAGTCAGGATTATCAAAATCATTGGAGCGTTAATGTATTTGGTGGAGTTATTGGCAATAACGTCGTTGGGCTTTACATTTTTGATGGCCCCTTAATTGGGCTAGTTTTGTTAAGATTTCTAAAAACACATTTCTGGATTATACTAGAAGATGTACTCTTAAATACAAGGTAAAAAATGTGGATTTAGTTAGACGGGGCTCCTGCTCATTTTCACAATTCCGTAAGGGAATATTTAAATAGAAAATTTCAAAATAAATGAATTGGTAGAGGAGGTCCCCATGCTGGCCACCCAGATCGCCGGACCTTACCCCAATGGACTTTTTCCTATGGGGATAGATAAAAAATATTGTATACAATACCTACCACCCCAGAGACATGAAAAATCGAATTCGAAATGCTTTTGAAAGAATTGACGAAAGTATTTTAATAAATGGTAAAAACTCTTTTGAGAAAAAAATAAAACTTTCTGTAGAACAAAATGGTTCCCACATTGAACATTTGTTGGGTGGAACATTGTTTTTCATTTGTGTTGGATATTTGTTTTGCAATTTCATTAAATACTAAACTAAGTATGTAGTTGTTTTTTTTTTAATAAAACTATTTGTAAATTAAGCTAGGTTAGAATAAAACAAATGAAATTACTTTACAGGAGTTACTAAAGTTTACTGAAGCATGCCATCCTTGATCAAAATTTATTTTCTTTTGGATAATGATGAGAAATAGTACAATTCGTGAAAATAGTTGTATCTCTTGAATTACTGAATTTAGACATAGAAAACATACATACCAACTTAAAGATAATTGAATATGTCAATATTTAAAATGAAAAAATACTGGGTATTCCATTTAAATTCACAAAGAAAACGACTGTATACAGGGTGTCTCATTTTCGGCACTTTTCAGGAGTATTGGACTTATTATTAAAGCTAGAGTGTTGTGATTTTTATTTTGTGTCCTATTCTTTAATCAAATGAAAGATTCCGGTGTCAAATTTGACATGGCTGTCGTAGTTTTTATACATATAAGAGTCACTTTGAAAATCTTCACTTTTCAGCCTTGGCTCGTATTTCCGTTATGTTTTCTTATATCAAAACATTAAAAACGGATGTCCCTTGTTACGTTGAATTCAGTGGCGTTGTTAGTTTTTTTTCTAAAAAGTTAAATTTTTGAATAGTCAACCTCGTTAGCTACCGTAAAATTTTAGTGTAAGAAATAGTCAGAGCGCCTCTTGATCACCAGAAGCATGTGGATTGACCAGCGACCCTATTCTAACAATAGAGAACATGTGGCTGAAAATTTGGTGTTTTCACGTAGTCTGTAGTTTTGTACAAGGGAATTGCATCCCAGATCGCGACGATGTCAGTTCAGTTAATAAACGTCGTTAAGTTTTCACAAAAAACGCGTTTCCTTTATCGGAGCTATCAAACCTAATAGTTATCCCGGACAAACCAAATTTTTTTAGATGGAACATCGTATATATTATTTTTTAAATTAATTAGACATGATTTAACCTTTCAAAAGTCAATGCTTATTGAGTTATACTTACAGGGAAAGTTATTTAAAAAAAGATTCTAACGATGTAAGCCCTTTTGAGGGGTTTAACCTTAGTAATGGTGCTCAAGAGGACCGACGTTTATATAAACTTTTATTAACAATTTTGGCTCTACGTTCATGTCCTTAAATTTTGTATCAACTTTTTCAAATACCCAATACATTTGCTGCGATTATTAAACCAATTTTACTCATTGAGACTCCTGACAGTAATATTACTTGAACTTGAAACAAAGCCTAAAATTGCTAGAGAACAAATTAAACGCAATATTTTTATTCGTGTAAATACTGTATAACTCTTTTAATGACATATAACTAGACTTCCTTTTTCATTTGTTTTTTCATTTGGCAATAAATTTCACAAATTTTTTCCTTTACAAACAGAATTGATGTGTTTCGGGGTTCGGTCAAGAATATCCTTTCCTGGGAATAATTTATGTTTGAATATTTATTTGCGTCTTTAGATTACAACTTAAACAATTCTTTGACATACAGACGTAAAAAAAACATTAAGGCAAATACAAATTTCGGTAATGTCAAATATTACAAAACTGTTACGATGTGGCAATGTCCCAGTTACAATTATGAACTTCCAAAAGATGATTATACGTTCGTTCCCCCCAAAAAGAAATACAAGCTCAACACAAAATGGGTTTCCTTATAATTTTCGCTGGCAGCATTTCATGTGATAACCCTGGGGCTAAATTTAATTTCTAAAAATGTGCCTAATGAAAAGTTGCGTTTGGTTTACGAAAAATAGGCTTGTATTTTCAATTTTATCATCTATGATTTTAGCTAACAACTAGACTGATTAAAATAATCCATAACATTTTACTTGTGCCGCATGGTTGTTGTATAACATCAACAAATTTAGTTTCAAGCTCGAAAGAAAATAAAGATTGTATTGATTAAATCCATCACACCAAAACCAAACTTTGGCATCATCCTGTTTATATGAAAAATTAGTGGAAATTACATTTACGTAAAAAATGATGAACTTCTTTAATCTCGAGTGAAAATAAACAGTCAATTAGGTAAGGTGTTCGGAAACATATATAAACTTTTGTTTCAAAGCTATCGATAAACATAGAACAAGTAAACATTAACTCGCTTGTGGGTACTTTATTTATCGACCATCGGCGTCTTAGTTTACATCTAATTATAACAAAACTGGATACACGGTTTTTGGCACGTCAAGTTAAATTGTCTGTTACGCTGGCTAGCCAATTTGCGTTACTTGGAAAACAGCATTACATAGGTTACCACTCAATTGTTTACGTATGATCTGTTGACAACGTGAATGTCGATTTTAATTCGCATTTTCACTTTGAACCCGTTACGGATGAAGCACGAGCCACTCACTTGGATACAGTTCATCCCATGTAATGAATGACACAGTTTCAAGAAAAGCATTTATATAAGATATACTTCAACAAATCAAATATTTTAATGCATAGATCGATAGGCTGGGGGATTGGATTCAGCGTTTGGAATCCAGAGGGCACTGGTTTCGATCTGCGAATTAAAATATTTGAGTGTTAGGGTAAAAACATAGTGGAGCCGTTCATCTCGCCGTGCATCTCGACGTTAGAACTTTGTCAAAGAATTGCGTCTGCCGCCATAAGTGCAGTAGATTATCTGTTCAGCTATCTAAATATCTACTATGCAGTCTATATTCGACTGAAATGGGTATTGTACGCATTAAATAAAACAAAACTAGTTTGAAGCAAGAATGACCAGTAAACTGACTTACTGTCTTGTTAGACATAATCCTTTCTTTCTATAATAGTTAGAGAAAGATCGTATTGGGTATCCGTATTATTGTATACTTTATGTCCGCGCCAACATACCCTTGTGTATTCTTAACCAAAAAGTTGGCACACCAGTGCTTTTTCCAAAACAATTACCAATTTCATAGCTAGCTTTCATTTTTTTGATAAA
Source organism: Dastarcus helophoroides (assembly GCA_028583605.1). Classification (NCBI taxonomy): domain Eukaryota; kingdom Metazoa; phylum Arthropoda; class Insecta; order Coleoptera; family Bothrideridae; genus Dastarcus; species Dastarcus helophoroides. The sequence goes on along the minus strand of CM053329.1, from coordinate 22,589,781 downwards.
AATGCTCCCTTGACTTTTTTCATCTGATAAACGGTTTTCCATTCAAAGAATTATTTAACTTTAAAAACCATAAGTTTACTTATTTCATGCTGTGGGATTATTCATTACACTGGTCAACAAAATTTAAGTTTTGTCATGTCACATGAACTTCTTTTGTGTTTTTTAATAGTGCTAGTTGTTGTCATTTAAAATAAGCAGTTTTGAAATTTTCATCACCCACGACATTTGTTTGTTAAATGTTTGAAAAATGATGGATCTCGAGAAATATAACATAAAAAGTGTACAGTAGGAACTTATAATCTTTGTTTTTCAAGATTATTTAGCCTTTAATTGGTCCCTCTTGATCAAGCAGTAGTAGTCAGTCAATACCCTTAAGTTTAATCTGCCCTATAAAGTTTTTCCATCATTGAAATATCCGTTTGAAGCTTTTATCAGTTCTTATCAGTTAGAGCCCCCCAGAGCCCCCTAATTCGTAGAAATACAGTCAAGGTATTCTCTAAAAAATGAATGTTGATCCCCATATTGAAACCCAAAGTTTTCTACTCCAATAAAAGTTTTTTAACCAAATATCTGTAGATGTCACTCTTACGGTAAACCAAAAAAATTTCCAATTACATTCTTGAAGCATTGTCATGGTGATTTCTTTAAACATTAAATGTTTCTTTAAACAACTGGTCTTTTATTAATATTCTTAATTTGAGGTTCTAATACTACTACTACTTCACTCATTCTGGGAAATTTCTCTTTGAAATATAAAATTCCATTTTTATTGGGCCCCAACCCTTCTAGAAATTTTTTGGTAAGCCTAATTTAATTTGAAGTGCTGGCAAAAATATACCAGAGAGCTTTACAAGTGTAAATGTTTTACAGTTTCCTATTTACAAATTAAAGATCTTTGTGTAGGACAAACTTTTTCGTAATTGGGATTTTTTCGATCCCTGGTGCTCCGTTCACATAAAAAGTACTCAAGTTTTAATGATAAAAAGACTTGAAACGAAGAATTATTATGATCATGATATTATGTTTTATTTCTGATAAAATGTTTTAAGATGTAAATACATAGTATATGGACCTAAGCAGAAACGAACGGTATTTGGGAAGACTACATTTCCAAAAATAAATTTTACCTTGTCACAAAAAAACTGGAGGTGATGGAAAAAGATAAGTACAGGTTCATGATGGGGGTAGGTCCAAACACAATTACTTACCAGAGTTTGTGTAGCAAAATCAGTGTTGACCAGTGTTATTAAAAATAGTTTCTTTAAGAAAACTTGTAAATCTAACTTATCTAACATTCATTTTCATAAAGAAACCACAGTGTCCAAAGTTCCCTTAAAATAAGATACTTAATTCTCGGTAAAAAATATCAAGCGTCCATCCAAATGCAAAGAAATGCATTTAATTTTCTTAGTCAAAAACCATTCATCGGGCGAAAAAAGTTAAGAAGGAACTTTTACGAAAGAATAAAATGTCTTCTTATTCTTCTTAACCAAAAATATTCAAAGACATATTAATCGAAAACCTTTCGTCCTACGAAAAAAAAATCTAAGGGACATTTTTTTACAAAGAAAAAAGGATGTTTATGAAATTAGTACCTATTTTGAAAAAAAACAGTGGCGTACCATTTTTTTCGTTACTTGAAGGCATGTTAGCGCGGACCCCACTGATAGAAGTAGAACAAATGTTTTTTCTGAAAAAAATGCGTTTTTATGCCTAGTTAGTATCTAATAAAATTAAAAAAAAATATTTCAAGAGGTTTCAAAGCATTTAAAGAAAAATGAAATTTTTTTCTAATTTTCAAGACCCTCTATCTTAAAAATAAAGCTGTTCCCGACCTATATTGATATAAACTTTTTTTATTAAAATGATCCAAGGATTATGTTCCTTAAGGTATTCTAAACACCCCGTATTTAACTCAAATTTTGTAAATCCGTATAGCTTATATTAACATTATAATTTTAATTATGAAGTCATTCAATTGCAATTGAAAGTTTTTCGTACAGGGTGTTTGGCACATGAACCGTCAAAATTATTTGGTGGATTTGTGGGGTCATTTGCAAAGTTTTTGTCCCCAATGACCCTGCTGCTAAATGTTATGGTTTCTGAGTAATTAATTTTTTAAGGTGTTTCTTAAAATTATTAAAATCTCCCAGAACTATTTTATTTTCAATTGTATCAGTTTTACTTCGTCTGAAATAAATTCTTGTTTAAAATAAATTATTACTTGAGGCAACGGTCCACAGGAATTTTATTTACAAGCGTACAAATTTTTAAAATGAGCTAAAAGTGGTAAACATGTTTAAATTCTAAATTTATTTAAAATAAAACTAACAGTAAATGTGAGTTTCGTTTTTATGTACAAACTTCTCTAATTTATTCTCTTTTTAATGGTATGCCACATATGATAACAAATCATTCAATAACTGGTGAAAATTAGGGATACAAGAGATGGGATGGTACTTGGACAAAACATTTCCCAATTCATGGATAGGAAAATATTGTCGTATTCCTTTGTCCGCGGACATAACATCTATCGATTTCTATTTTTGAGAACGTAAGAAAGGACTGGTGTAAGCAACAGAAGTGCCTTACGAGAAAAATTGTGATCGACAGGATTAATTTGGCGTTTGCAAGAATGCGACAAGAAATGCTTTTCCACACCGGGCAAATTGGAGAAAAGTATCATGCCTGTATGCCTGTATAAGAAATAGAGGAGCAAAATTTGTAAACAAACAATTTAATTATTTTTTAGGTCTTGAGAGTGCAACAAAGTTATTAGCATGTTGAAAACTTTCTTTTTTTATCATTTAACTTTCTAATAATTTTATTAGATACATTATTTTATATCCTTAGAAAAACTCATTACAACATCGTTCTAATTCGGTCGCTGCAATCGCAGTCACTGTTAATTTCCCATTACATGATAGGCATTTGCAGACTTGTATCCCTATTTTGATCATTCATTGAATGATTTGTATCACATGTAGCATGTAACTAAAAAGAGTATAAACTGTAGAAGGGTTTAAATAAAAGCACAGTTACTTTAGGTTTTTTAATAAATTTGGAATTAAAAAATGTTACTACTTTTAACTTATCTTGAACATTTGTTACCTTGTAACTAAATTTCTTGTTGACCGTTGCATCAAATAGTGATTTATTTTAGGCAACAATTTATTACAGAAGAAAGAAAAAAATTCTACCCTTATACAACTATAAACAAAATAGTTTTAGGGACTTGAATTTGAGATGTTGGGTAATTTGAATTAAAACCCAAAAAAAATTAATTTCTCAGTAACTATAACATTTAGGACCTGAATTACTAGGGCCAAAAACATTGCAAATGACCCCACCAATCCACAAAATAATGTTGATGGTCCATACGCCAAACCCCTGTATAGAGATTTTATTTTATTTTCATTGAGTTTGGTCCTTTTAGGTTTCTGTGAATAATACTTTTGAAGATAAGCATTATTTTCGACAACGTGTTATAAAAGAAATACAAAGGGCGTTGTACACCTTTGAATTTGCGTTTCAACAAGCTTTTATTTGACGCCCCCACATGAACGCAAAAATATAATTTCAGCTTCCTCTTTAAGCCGCCAAATTAGCCTGTAGAGTCAAAATTCCACTTTTGCAATTCCTTTCTGTATCTGGGCCGAACTTAGATAAATGTTTCGAATTTCATCAGTCTACGTGGTCCACCTCCAATAAATTAAAAAAAATGGAAAAAAAAACTCGTAAATAAACAGTCACATCAGGAGAACGAAAACAACTCCTAATTCCGTAAGTGTTCATTTTGTGAATTTGGATATGGAGCATTAATTATTACACCTACATATTGTTTTTGAGCAATCACTATAATTCTGTGTGTCCCACCGTGAATCGCCGCGATTGATATCTGGCAAAAACTCATCTAAAAAATTTGAAAATTTGACAATCTAGGAAAGTCAGTGAAGTCAACACAACTAAAATAATCGAAAAGTACCAGTACTTCCGGTTACACTGGAAGTTGACACCAACTTATTTTAAACGAGGCACCCTTTATATTTTTGCGTTTTTGAATTCTATTTGAAGTTTTAAAGTCGCTTTGAATAACAAACATTGCTCTTAAAATTTTGAGTTTTTGAGTTAACTAGATTTTTATAAAAAATTTGAAAGATGCAAGATCTCACGAAATTCTTTGCATATTTATTCAGAAACCATGGTATGCAAGTAGAACACATTTGAAGTTACTTTGCACAACGTTCTTAAATTTAGAAACATTATACCGCGTGTTGAATCGACAACTGTAGATTTTAATGAATTCAAACATGGAACACCCTATGTTTTTCGGGATTTTTTAATGAATAATAATTATATTTGACAATATAAAATAATTATAACTGCTTTAACCATATTAAAAAATAATATTTTTAATTTGAGTTCTTGGCACATTACAATAATTCATAAATCATGTAAAGCAATAAAAATGATAATAGTTATTGTTGAAACATCTCCTGTATAAACAATAGCTTATAATTTTAATAATATAACAAAATCCTGGTCTAAATCTATACACGTTTTATTATGTTTACAAAAATGATTTGTCGCCAGCCGTATCATTGTTTATATCAAGGCTAGGAAAATATTTATTTGCAACCACCGTGACTGAAACTTTCATTATGACAACATTGTTAAGTATGAAATTATGTTTATAACCCTAATTCACAAATCTCCGTGTTAAACCATTTATGTAAAAACGCAGTGGCAAAAACCATAATGGAAATTACCGACTACGAAATGCAGTTTTCATTATTCATAGTGTTGCCTTACTAAATTTAAGCCGTGTTTTCGTTATGGTTAGATGTAATAATAATTCAGTTTATAAACAAAACAACACACTTTACTTTCTGACATAATGGATAACTGAAAAAAATTCAATTAGTAACTGCTTATAGACTTACACGAACGAATGTTATGTACCGACATTTAAACTTTTTTGCAGAATTTGATTGCTTATTTTAATGATTTTCTTCATGCTTTAATATTACTTTAGAATAGCTGATGTAGATTTTTTATATAAAAATTTGTGAAGACCATAACTGGCCCTGGCTGTACCTGGATACGTACATACATTTGTAACTAGATGTGATGTAAATAGATTATAAATTAAATTCAATTTATTTGTGTTTTATTAAACATTTACCCCATGTGTTTTTAAAACATTAATTGTGAATTTTCGTTATACTTCGATTTTTTATTGCCTTCACCTAAGAGTGAAAAGTCACCAAAATAATCCATATTCTTAGTCCTCCTTCATAGGAATACGAATATTACTTGTGACGTGATAATCTTGGAAAAGATCAACCCGAGCTGCAGTTGTGACCCTTTAATACTTAAATACTCAATTTTGAAGTGAATATAATTTTAAATTTTATATGTAGATCAGTTTTTCATCACAGGGCTTGATATCAGTGTCACATTTGACAAAAATCTATTACCGTCGAACCTGGATAAGACAGAATTCAAGAGACCTGCATTTTTTCTCGCTTATAAAGGTTTCTCACTTAAGCAGTTTTTCATTTACTTATTGCGGTACAGAACTAGTTATTCTCACTTATTAGCTGGCCATAAACTAGCGGAATACTCGACGAATTGGATATGGCACATATCAAATCAGTGGAATTGACTTTGTGTTAATGGTTAGAGACAGGGCTGAGCCACAGTCTGAATTATCAAAGATAAATACGCTAGTCGGGAAAGTCTACCTTGCACAGACTAATCATTTCAGTGGCCGAAAAAGGTTCTGATTCGTTGTGACCTTGACATCTTTCACTTAAAATTGACAGACAATGCTGACCAAATCTTGAGAGCATGCAAACATACCACGAGTCGAGTCATATTCCTATAAAAGGAGTTTTAGGCCACTAATATGTGCACATATATCTACTTTAGTGATGCTAGCATGATAGCATCATATTTGGTATGTGACGATCCTAATATGCAGATCAATCGGTACGGATTAAATATCCAGATCAGGTTTATTCGTGTATAACCAGCTGTAGAGATAGAAGCAAACATGGAGAGCAATTTTTACTTACTCATCTATTTATATTTACTTCCCTTTGACTAAAAAAGGACGATGTATTAAATATTTCTCGTTTCTTTCGAATGGGCTAAGTTTCTGTATTTAAAATTTTGTTTGCTTGATTATCTTCCTGTTGAACGTAATTTCTTTCCGTAAACACATTCTTAACATCATCCTCATTACATGGTCACCTGCAACATCATCAACCTCTATAAAGGTTTTAAAAGTGTTCGTTTTGAGGTACCTATTTCTTGTGGAACAAGTCTAGCCTTCTTTATTGTTAAAATCAATGCCAAAAATATTTGACATTCTAATAACATGAAATATCTAGCTTAGAAATTGATATTTACCTACTGTAAGCTATGTGTTATCAGTGATGTGAAGCTATTAAAGAAAATTAATTTGCTTTTTTTATAACATTACGAACTTTCAGTAGTAGAGACACAGATTAGCAGGCAATCTCAGTTATAGCGGTCTCAACGTGTAAAACGACTCTCTGTTATAGAGGTTTCTAATTTCTTATTTATAGAACTTTTCTGGAGTTAAAATGAAGGAAATGGTAATTATTTTCACATATGGAGTTTTCTCGCTTATCCATGTTGGGCTGTATAAAATAACGAGATTTATACAGAAGAACAAGTAAAGTTTTCTACTGTGACATTCGAAGTAATATTTTTTAAATTTAAGTAAAATAAGTTTTAGACGTTATCTCATTGCAGTTTCTTCTGCAGTTTTATTATAGTTCTGTCACGAATGTCGAGTTCTTCGTTATCGGCATCTGCACTTATCAACGACGTGTAAATTATTGTGCAAGTGCGTTGCTCGTGCTTAGAATCGAACGTCAAAATTATATGAAGCGTGTTCCGAGCGTCAGTTATAACTACAACGTACGTTGTCTAAATAAAACTATGGGTCAGACAAAGATGGGTTTAGATCTGCATTGCAAACCGTAGATGTCATTTCAGTAGCGTGAGTCCAGGCAGTTATTTTCATGTTTAACACTTGACATTTCGTACAAGTCGTATTCATGTATGTGATTTGTGCCATAATATGCAAGGTGCTGCACTTTTCGTATAATGTAACAACAATTTTTGAAAAATGACCGGTCATAAGTTGAATGAAGAATGAAGAGTTTTGGTAACGAAGTTACTAAATAATTATTTCAAGCAGTCCTGAATATATCTTACTAATTTAGCATTTCTTGTGCTTTTGGATGTTAATATAACGAACATTACAATGATCCTGAGAAATGCTCTCAGAAAGGGATAAAAATGTAACATATGCAATTCAAGAAAAATCAATAAGGATCTCAAAGTGGACAAAATTTAACATATATTATGTTTTGCATAAGTAATAAGAAATAAATAAAATTAACTTTCTTATGATTTATAACCAAAATGAAATTGCAATAACAGTATTATGAAGTTTTTTTTTTCAAAAACAAAACCTAAAACAATCTATATTCTCTTTGGCTTTGAAATCCAATAATAAATCCTTACAAATTCTTTCTCTCAGACAGCATATAGAAATATATAAATAGGAAAATATGGTACAAGAAGAATTTTGTATTCTATGCGAATGAATCGATTGAGTGACGTTTATACAAGTCAGTTTTTCAGTTTACACAGCTAAAACAATGTATTTGTAAAAGTTTTCAAGGGCCACAACTATACATACATACGTATGTTTGCATAAAGAAATCATACACGATTTTTACAGTGGAAACCTGCCTTCTGTGCACTATAATTTCAAAAGAAAGTCATACAAACAACATATAGACATATAGAGCAGATGTGTCCAACCTTTTCGGTAACTGGAGTCAAACCACAAGTTAAAAATTGTAGACGCACCACATTTCAGGACTTGAAAAGTAATGATTAAAATAAAGGACGAACGTCTTAGTTTTTAGTATGAAACTTAACATTTAACCACATGTGGCTCGCGAACTACGTATTAGGAAACACTGATATAGAGACTAGAGCGGCATGGGGGATTGATTTTTTTTTATATATGCTACTTTATTATATTAAAAAATACGGTTAATACAAAACATCCTTACAACTAAATTATTAAACAAAATATTTACATTAGCTATACCAAAATTTTAGCAAGTATGGGAATGAATTCGCAAGTGTAACGTAACATAACAGAATAACGGCATTGTTAATATTGATTAGTTCTTTTTTAATCAGACTCTTGGTCATAGCCCAATTTTTTTGTAAAATTTCATTTGCTGTTTGGGTACTGAATTACACAAATTTTTGATGAAATCAGGATTAGTGTTCATTTCGATCCAGGATTCTTGGATTTTTTCTACAAAAGCTATGAGTTTTAGCCTAGAATATGTACTGTTTATCTGATAAACGATATTATTATTTCCTAAATTGTTAAAATCATACGATATTATGAAATTATGTCACACTTTGACAATCTCCAAAGACGGATTTACAGCAGGAAAGAATAGCTGTATGACCTTTTTATTTATTTTTTTGTGGAACGGACTGGACCTTGGTTATCTTACAAAAATTGAAATACAGAATTTGTCCCCTGAAACCAAGAAAGATTATCTTATATTAATCTTTCTTGGTTTCTGGGTTTCAGGTATTTCAATTTTCGACCTTTTTATGAACACAACTGTACATAATACCGCACCGTGGAATAGATTAAATCTCGTCGAAGAAGTTAAACCGTTTTCAGTAAAAAATCGTTGGTAAAACCAAATGTGCACACCACGGAAATTGGCTTTATAATTTACAATTTGATTTTCGCAGAAAGTTCGTCTTTAAATCTTCTTTCGTCTCCAGAATTATTCCTAACATAAACATGCATTATGCCACATACATTTCACAAAAATATTCTTCATCACATTGCATGATCAATTCAGGAGCTTCTGGCAAGTACGATGAAAGGTCCATTTATTTCACTTTGAGATAATCAAAGAAAACTGTCAAATTTTGTTCTAGATGTATGTTTAACTTTTCATTGCATGATTTTCAATGGTGATATAATGATATTATCTGTTGATTTATAGTATATCGGATGTAACAGGATCCAGGTGCACCCCTTTTTTTCTTTATTTACGAAGATAAAATTTTCAAACTTGCTACACTTAATGTATTTATAAAATGTCAAATTTTGACATAAAAATGACATTTCTACTGCTCTCACTTACGCTAAAATTGATACTAACTTTTGATTTTTAAATAGAGCATCCTGTATATTATAACATTTTTGGAATCTGCACAATTTTCTAAATACCATGCATCTAAAAAAATTGATTTTTAAAGAATCAAAAATTTTTTTGGTCCGATTTTATTTTTCAACCTAGAAGGCTATGACTCATTCTAATTAATTCTAATGGACTACATTAATGCTAAAAAATCAAATAAAGTGAAAAAAGGAGTCTTTTATTCTTTTATCACGTGATAGAGTTAACAAAAATGGTTTTTATGTCATAACTTCATTTTCATAAATATTGGTACTGTGGTACCACCAAAAAGTATAATTAATGGTAAATCTAACCATATTTTCGTTTTTGCTATGAAATCAATAGTTACAGCCAAAAGATTTCAAAATATTCGGTTTCAATTTATTTGAAGATTTATTCAAAAAGAACATAAGATAGCTAGGGAAAACAAATTTAAAAAAAGACACTTTCGAAGTTTTCCTAATTTAATTTGTGTAATGAAAAATAATAAAATCACTCATTTTATGTGTATTGTATCGAGAAAATTGTGGAGATTCCAAAAATGTAATAATATACTGGGTGTTCTATTTAAAAATCAAATGTTGGTATCAGTTTTAGCGAAAGTGACAGCAGTAAGAATGTCAAAATTGAACATTTCATAAATACATCAAGTGTAGCAACTTTAAAAATTTTATCTTCATAAATAAAGAAAAATTAGGGAGTGTACCATGATCCTGTTACACCAGATATAGGTTGAACCAAATTTCATTTCCACTACAGGCAACTCGGGAACCATTAGAGATACAAGGAAGCTTAAAAGTCCAAAGCAGTGCAGAATTTAATGCGTAACAATATTCCGCTGTAAAAATAATTGAATTCCAATTCGTCTTGCCTTTTTTAGAATAAACTGAAAATTGTCATTTTTCATAATAAGTTGTAACCCGTTTATTTAAAGTCTAATCGAAAAAAAAAAATTAATAAAAACTGTAATTAGTTTGGTTTTAGCACTTTTTCATTGGAGTACGTTAATTTTTTTCTAAATTCAACTGTTTCTGAGAAAATTATACGAACTTTATTATTTATTATGAAAGAATTTACGAATTTTTTTATTTTTGAATTCAGCATATTTTTCTGAATAATTTGATGTATGTCATGGCCTACTTCAAAGGTGGCAAAATAAGTTAAATAAAATAGTTAATGATTTAAAAAAAAATTAAAAAAAATAAATTATAGTAGGTAATGCAATCGCTGTAGCTCTTAATAATAAAAAATACAGTCCCTAAAAAAGCAATAGTTATTACTAAAAAACCAAAAATATTTTAAGAAACTTTATAATATTGAAATATTCATTAATACTTGTAATGTGCATGATTCCCTTTTAATGACGTAATTCTCAGAATAAATCATACCCAAGTGTGCGTTCTAGACTTCTCTAAAAGTTAAGTGTTTTAAAACGGTTAACGTGCATAAATATTGGACTTATTTCTAATGTTAGTTTGTTATATATTTCACGTTACACAAGTAAGTATTGAAGGTTAAAATAATGTTTGTAAAAATCGGCGACAAAATTTTTAGAGCATCTACACATTTTCTAGAATTACGCCATTTAAGGGGGTGCGTGCATGTTACGATTATGTTAATAATTGTTTCAATATTGCACAGTTTGTTACAATATTTTTAGTTTTTCAGTAGTTATTGTTTCGTAGTTAGGTACTGTATTTTTATTATTAAAAGTTATGGCACTTGCGTCGCCTACTATAATTTTTTTTTGTTTAAAAATAAAATTGCTTCATTTAACTCATTTTTCCACATTTGAAGTATGGCATGTCATATGCCAAATTTATCGGAAAAATATGCTGAATTCAAAAATAATAAAATTCAATATGGCGTCTTTAAGAAATAACGAAGTTGACATAGTTTTCTTGGAAACAGTAGATTTTAGAAAAAATTAACGTACACCAGTGAAAATATCTTAAAAAACAACCAATAATAGTTTTTTAATTTTTTTAATTGGACTTTAAATAAACAAGCTACAGCTGATTTTTAAAAATGGCGATTTTCAGTTTTTTCGAAGTAAAATCAAGACCAGTTAGAATTCAATTGTTTTCTCAACAGAATATTATTAGGCATTAATTTCTGCACTACTTTGCCCATTTAAGCTTCCTTGTATCTCTAATAGTTTACGAGATCCCTGTAGTGGAAATCAAATTTGGTTCAACCTGTATAATAGCTAAATAAGCACTAATGTAGAATTACCTTATATTTAGAAAAGACTGTTTATGCTGCCAAGGCCTATTACTAAAACAATCGAAATAACTTTTGATTACGATGGTTTTTGCATGAACCACTTCGAGTAAACTGTTTAGCAGCTATTAAGGATGACATCGCGATATACATATATTTCATATTTGAATTTTTTGAAATATAATCGATTTTGCCAAAAGTTCCTCAATTAAAATGGTTGTAAATAAAAATGTTTAGATCGGTAATAAGCATCTTGTTTGATGAACTTAGTGTAAGAATTTAAAGAAAAAAGTCAGTGAATAATTTGTGCAGCCTCTATTTTCATAACAATTCTGCTATAGAACATATCTTTTCGGTATTTTATATTCATGTTTGTGTGGTTTTTGACAGTTTTCAGCTATCTGACCTTAAATATTAGCAATGATGTTTTATACTTGGGCGATGGCCGCTTTGAAATAAATAAATTAGATGTGTCATTTTGATACTATTGTCATAATTTCGTCATTATTTAAACAAAGAACACAAAAGCGATTAACATTAAAAGAAAAAACTTTTCGTTAAATTAATTTTTCTGGAGAATGAAGGTGAACTGCGACTTCCCCTTTTATAATGTATGTATAGTACGTAAGATGAACTTGACCTACATTAAGTATAAAAGTTGTAAGAACCTGATATTCCTCAGTTTGATTTTTCTCTGATAAACTATGTTTTCCTTTAATAAAATTTAAACTATCTAACCAATCATTGCCACAATAAGTAGTGTTCTAGTCCGAGAAATTCCGGATCGATGGAAACAAGAATGGCAAAAATCGGTTGAGAATTGCGACACCTGTAGCGTCTTAACAGACATTTATCCAGATTGACGCTCGGTTTTTAACAGAGACTAAAGTTTTTAACGACAAATTTTGGAGTTAATCGAAATTTAAAAAATGCAGCAAATGCTATCATCGTCTAGGGAAATCTCTCCTCTATCCAAAGAACTGATTTGGTGCAAAATTACCGGAAATATAATTATGTTTATGGCGGAAAGTCGTGTTTTTTGGCCTTTTTCGATAATAGTACAGCAATAATTTAGCCGCTGAAAAATTTTACTGTTAGTAATTTTAACTTCTATTTAATAATAATTTCATTGTCTATAACTGAGTTCTTTGTTTTTTCTTATTTTCAAAATAAAATCATTTTTCTATTAATTTTACATTATATTAATTCATTAGTTACTTTGAAGATATACTGCAGAATTTTCTCAATTATTTTTAGCACATTACTTAAGAGTATTTTTTTTTCATTTTTCTTTAGTATACGCTATTGCAAAAAAGTGCTTCCAAATTAAATAATTTATTTTCTGTTTCAGATTCCGAATTATCTAGTCTGTCTCATCTCGGTAAGTTGCCCTTGATTTTTAACTTTGGTACATACTTTAAAACCTCTCTTAACAAAAAATAAATATGTGCTAATTAAGCCAGAAAAAAATTTCTAATATCTTACTATTACACTCGATCACTTAACCATCACTTAATTTAAACAAACCTGAAGTAATTAAATTGTTTTTCACGCACTTAGGTGCATGTGACACTCGCCTCAAAAGTAAGCTCTTTTGAAATTTAACAACACAGCTTTTCTTCCTTCATATGCATTTGAAGTTACCGGATGCAGCATGTATTTTGTTGCTGTTGTTGTTTTTTTTTATCGTCGTACCTACACATTATGTATTACAATTCTCCGCTGGTATGGATTTTAAGAAAAACATAGCATTGCGCCAGGATGGCGTCACATTAAATACTACCTTGACGTTAAATTGCTTTCATATTAAACATGTAAGGCAGGCGAAACAAGACTGTGAAAATAAGAACTGGTCCAGAAGCTTCGTAATTATGGCGCCTCTCTGACATGATAAAAAGAAGACAACAACAAAAGACCAGGTTGCTACATTTAGTTTCAAAGGTTATGTGATGTTATGTCGGGATCATTTTCGCAACGTGATACAGGTAAAAGTTGCCTCACGAAGATATAGACTCTACTTCGTTTACTTTAAAAAGCTATCTTTTCTCTATTGACTTTCACTAGACTTATTAAAGTTAATTGACAGTGATAAGCGTTTTTTTGTGCAGAAGAAAATATATTGCTTTTCTCCAAATCTTGTTAGATGTATTGCAAAATTATTTTTAGTAAGGACGTTATTATTACCAATGACAAGATCGTTTTCTGGTTCTCATTTAGTTTTGTATCATTAGTTTCATTAGAGATATAAAGAGTTTACTGTTTCTTTTAAAAGAAATGTATGTATTTATAATGTCCTCCAATCTTAACTTTTTTTCTTTTTCACATTAGAGAAAAATGTTGAATACAAAAATTGTACAAAATAATGTAAGCTCTTTGTAAAATATATTTAGGTATATAACGCATATTGCAGAATTGAGTGACAGATGAAAGTTATATTTTTTAAATGGAACACCTGTATGTTGTTAACTTTTTAGGATCTGCAAAAAATTCTGAATATATTTGCTCTAACATGTCCTATACCTAAATTTAATAGTTTTCGCCCAATTCAGGACTACATAAAATATGGAATCTAAAATATTAATTCTTAAATATTAAAATGCGAATATGTCGAAAACTGTTACATTTAGTTATAGCACATGTTGTAGGAAAAAATATTCAGAATTTTTCGAAGATTCTAAAAGTTAACAATATACAGGGAGTTCCAGTAAAAAATATAACTTTCATCTATTATTCATTTCTGTAATACCCGTATATACATAAATATGTTCCACAAACTGCTTGCATTATTTTGTACAATTTTTGTTTTAAACATTTTTCTCTAATGCAGAAAACAATAAAATTAAGATGGAGAGACATTATAAAAAATCACCTTGCACATTTTACACATGCAGTCTGAAATTTTTACAAAATTCTCTGTAGAAAAAAAAGTTGAAAAATACTGTTGTATTTTTCTTAACGAACCTGTTTAAAAAAATATAAAAATATATAGTCGGCAATATAAATATAATAATACAAAAGACCAGCAATTAACTCAAGAATCCAAACAAAGTCTAAAGTTTGAAAAAAAGCAACAAGAAATGCTATTAAATGGGTTTACTCAATAACAGAAAAACATCCAATGTCCAATCTGTGATATAAATCATTTCTGTTGTTTGGTACAATTTAAATGAAATAAAAAAGAAATTATAATTATCAAACACTCGTATTTCATTTAACGTAGAAATGTTTTGGGTAAATATTTAAAAAACAATGTAAAAGAGCCCAGAGAACTTTTAAAGTTCTCTGCTGTCGTTTGTCAGCGCTATTTGGCTTGTACATTTATCAAACTTATAAGATCTACAAGCAGAGAGCGGGTTAATGTAAGTTGTATATGCATGCATATTTTTCAGATATTGGCATATTTGTAATAACAACGCATATTTTGACATGTTTTTATTACATTCGACAAAAGAAAGTATAAAATTCAACATTGACTCCACACGTAAAATGAGCAACAATGCGATTGTTATCACAATTACGACCCGGCACCGACCCGCGGGGTTCAGGTACCCAGATTGCTTATACGTGCAATTTACCAATACTCAAAAAATTTTAAAATAAACCATAACAAATAATTCAAGTGCTTGTTATTACTGCGTATTCATCTTTTGATTTTAACACTTGCGTTTTGTCTTTCATTAAATTTAAATCATGTATTTAATTCTTGAAGTGGATAAATGTCGGATAGAGACAGGTAAATTCGATGTTGAACATATCTTGGGTTAGTTCTGGATAAGAAGGTTATGTTGCCAATTTTATTAAACAAATTGTAAGTAGGTAAATACTACACATGCCTCCTTTATTTAGGTGTAGAAATGTTCAATTTTTGTAACAACATCGGCTTAATTGATAGCTAGTGTAAAACTTGATTAAAATTATGCTAAACCATGTTTCAAATTGTCTTCGTTCGTTGTATATTGGGCTGCATTTCGTGCTCGTGAGAGTCGTACTCTTAGGTGAATCACCCTGTTTCATTTCTTCTTGTATAGGATGATCCAGAACTAATCTGTTCCTCGATTATAAAAAGACAGTAATGGTAATTTAAGAATTAAAAGCGAATTCAGTTACGAGATTATTTTTAAAATATCAATTACATAATATAGTCAAAGGTATCTTAAGGTTATGGCGTTCCTGAGATTATTTTTGTGTTTTTCTTTCACATCAGTCAAGGGACCAAGTTATTGTCAACAATTTTCAAAGTTACAGAAATTTCTAAAATTAACCCATAAAAGAACCCACTTTAAATTTTTAAATTAATAATTATTACTACCGTTTCTCTGCATTTGAAGGTCAGAATTAGTTACTCTTATAATTCTTTTTTCTTTAAATTTTTAATTATTACTGCAACACTTTATGAGTAACTTATTTTTTTTCTGATTATTTATTAAGAAACATTGAAGATTTGTGTTTACTTTTACATAATATTCTATTGCACCAATCAAACCCCCTTTTTTAAATAAATTATAAATTGTACACTTGATAGTCATTTAAATCATCCCACAAGTGAATGTAAGTAAAAACAATTGTATTGTTTCCAAAACTCTTTGTAACAATAATCTATGAATTTATGATTATTAAAATTCCATCTAAATCATGCGGAACTAATGTGCAACAAAAATATACGTCAAGACTTTCCTCCAAACAAAATGATGCATTTTGCAAAGAATGCCAAATTATTTCATTTCGTGTGTTTTGCTAATTTAAATTATCGCATTGTTGAACATTTAAATAACAAGAACATAACAACTATGTTGAAATATTGAGGGAAATTGTTATTTACATTGATGATTCACTCGTAATAGGCCATTCGTCACTCAATTTTCATATTTTCCGCCCAAGTTTTATAACGTGTTGCAAAAATTATTCCTTCTTAAAAATTTGCTTAAGAGTTCATAGAACTGTATTATTTTTAGTTCGATATTTTGTTTACTTTACCACAAATGTAAGTACGTTTTTTGGATTAGCGATTTTCTGCTTTTATCCATCGAATTCTAGCATTTTGAAATTGAAAAAGTGATTTAATTCGCCGATTCCCAGTATTAATATTTTTTAAATGTTCGTTTTCAATGTAAAGGATTACACTAAAGTACTTTATACTGCAAGCCTCATGACGTTCCAATGAATTGCTTAAATATAATTTTACTTTGTGCGTTAACCTTCTGCGTAAAATGTTCCTATAATACAAATACATTGATATAATTAAAAGGATTACTCTGGATCGATAAAAACTAACCTTCATAAAAAATTAATGGAAGTTAGATTTAATTTGACATTGAAAGAACACAAAACTTTCATCAATATTTAACTCATTAGGAACTTATTACGTATTAACCTTTTCCATAAATTTGGACATTATAATACTAAAAGTGTTTTGTTATATTCATCATTGAATCTTAATATATTTAACAGATATCTCCAGGATGATAAAAATTACCTGTACAAAACTTTTGCGCGTTGTAATGTATTTAGCATTTATTTCAATGAAATAAAAAAAAACAACAAGATCCTTTTACCCTCTTAGGAAATAAATAATGTTCTTTCTACTCCGTGAAAAAGAGGCAAGTAAAATAATGCATCAGCATAAAAAGTTAATGTACTTACATCTAGGGTTGACGTACGTCCGGATTTCGCCCGAACTGTTCAGTAATTAAGCAAAGTTTTCGTGTCCGGAATTAAAGGTGGACCGCTAATTTAGAGTTAGCTGAACAATATAATTGAGACGAACTTAGAGAAGCTTTTTTTTGGTCGTCAAAAATTATTTATTTTGGGAGGCTGAAGTTATGATACATATAACAAAAACAGCAAGTGGGGCCTGGTCGTCAAAATTTATTTGGGAAGCTAAAGTATAAAAAGTAAAACTTATATTAATTGAAAACCTTTGTTCTGTAATCGGATGCTGGCAATCAGGTAACCCTACTTATAATCTAAATAAACAACAGTTTCGACTGAATTGAAATCGACCTATATTACATACTGCATATTTCCTGGAAACCTGTCGTATGAATTATATATAATTCCGCTAAATCTTGAACTGCTTAGTTTAGTAGTGTAGCTAAAAGTATGAACTTATTACAAGGATTCATTCACTGGGAAGACATATATTTTCGCGAACGAAAACTTGTTTTTCCAGTAGCAACTTAAGAATAGTTAAGTATTTAAATTTTAAGAAATATAATGTTGGGTTTGAACCTCCATAGAACTTTCATTTCATTAAAATGAAGACGTAAATATGTGACGTCATTTCTAACATTTAGAAGACCGCGGAACATCTCCTTTAATTTTTAATTACCTGTACAGCGTTGAAAATGTATATAAATGAAATGTCATTCAGATTGCATATGTGAAACCATTAAAATCTTTTTTACAGCAATCTGCAGTAATAGTAGACTTTGGATTAAAAGTCAAGGTATTATCGATATTCTAATGACCAGTTGTATCCATGTTAAAAAACGAAATAAAAATAAGCAAATGACAACCCACGTGCATTTGCAATATATCCGTAAAGCATAATTGATTGTTACGGCAAAAGAATCAAACAATACAGTTCCGCACTTCCGTTTTCTACTTCTGGGTGTTTCCTTGATTTGCAGAAAGCAACAAGTGACAAATGCATTATATTCGGATAACTTTCAACTCAATTACCTGACATAATTTCCATTATTGCAATTTGAAATCTTGGAAAGTATTGCCTATTTTATAGATTTATAGCGCAATTTGTTAGTCTCCCTAGTATTATACAGAAAGGTAAGTGGTTAAGTGTTCATGTAGGATGCTAAGAAATATTCCTTTCTGAATCTCTCGCTTGGTCTGCAGGTCCTCCTAATGTACTTCTCTATTTTTCCGGAGCAAGATCGTTTCTTTTTTAATTTGTTTGCCAATTAATAATAATAATAGCTCCCTTTTGCAGCGTATTCCAGCGCTATGGGAGAGATAGCAGATATAGGCTTATATAGGCATACGAGGAAGGCAATGTGGCCACCACTGCACTTCAGCCTCCTATTACATCTCGAGTTAAACCCGAGTACTCATTTCACCGTAAGGCTGAGTCGACTTTGGGAACCAGAGCGTTTCTTAAAAACGGGCGTGGATGAAGCCACTAGCTGAAAACAAACCCAACTCTCTTAGATTCTGAGTCTGGTGCCTATACCACTGGACCACGGCTCCCTTTTTTTACCAATTAATACTAATTATTATTTCCCTTCAGAAGTCACAAACGGCGATTAATTCAATGGACCGTTGTGTGCATGTGTGCTAGTCCCAGTAACAACACTGGCACTGATTGTCATCTATGGTCTATAGTTCAATCGGTTCGTTCGATGTAGGAGACTGTAAAGCCCGCCCGTCTACCCCGCCGATACGCTATCAATGTTAAATCCCCCATTATATTTTGAACAATTATTTGCAATTTAGTTTGTTTGGTCAGTATTTATTTTTGGGTTTGAAGCGTATCAGATAAAATATTTAATAGCTAGTTCACATTACAGGTAATAGATATCTATATAATATGATTGATTTTTCGCCCACCATGGTTTAGGAAATTTATTCAGGAAGAAAAAATTAAATCAGAACTCATACTCCAAAGTGGAAATGGAACAAAAAGAATTAAAACATATTTAATAGAAGTAATTAATCATTTTTTTTGGGGGGGATATCTTTACACTTTGCAATGATAATTGCTCAGCTTTGCTGTGAATCATACCTTCAAAATTTTTCCCATTTCGTTCTTCTTCCGAAGAGTTCCGTCTCTGTATACTTGAAATACTGATATGCTATGTTTTTTTCTTTGTCTCGGTTTTTGTTCCTTAGCTTCATTTGTTTATAGTATATCCGTATATACGAGAGTATGCTCAAAACTAATGCAGTATTTATAGAACATGGACAAAAAAAATAGCAAAATCGGTCAAGAGGTTCATTAACTTATAATTCTTTAACTTCAAAATCATATATTTATTTTTCAACATAGTCAATATTAAGGCTAACACATTTTTTTACTCCGACACTAAAAAATTCTTTTCATCTTCCTTGAATCCAGTACTTGGCAGCTACCTTCATCACAACGTGGTACTGGCTGCGAAGTATCTTTTAAAGTCACTATGTACTACGTACCGAGAAGAATTTACCATAGCCTGTTTAAATAACGCTTGTAAAGAACAAAGTAATACATTAAATAAAATAAATTTCATAGCTCAATTGCTTATCACATAATGATATCTCCGGTCCACTCACAGGTAAACTGCAAAATAAATAACCAGAAGGTTAACTCCCCTCAACCGACTTTTTGAGTTCCGTGACCTTCGAGCCCGTCTAGGTTGAAAATCTAGTTTGAAACTGTTCAGTGCAGTAGATATGGAAAGGTCCGAGATTTTAAAGGAACTGGATCCGGCTATATATCCGATTCTATGGCTCCTTTTCTTTAAAATTGACGTTATCATATTTGATTCTACCAATTTTATTGTAGGATTTAATTCTTTAAAGTAATTCAAACAATTACTCAAATAATATTATAACATATGCGGTGCGCATATGTAAAAAAGCAGTTTATAATAATTCGAAGCCACGGGCTGTCGGCATCAACCACAAAGAGATAAGGCGAGAGTTGACCTTCTGGTTGTTATTTATTTTGTGGGTAAACCATACAAACCATACGTACATATAAGACAATGCAAAGAAACTCACACCTTTGGCATTGATGCTTATATCTTTTCTTCTTCTCACTTACCTTGAATTTGTTTCTTGTTCTTATCGTAAGCGAATTGGCCTGTGGAACTTACCAACACTGTATACACATATATTATATAAACATTTTAGTCAAATTCGTGCAATCCTCTCTATTTAAGATGTTAACAATTTAACAATATGCATACATATTTATAAATTAACTCGAATTTGCATTATAAACTCAAACTTTTATTTTTTTTTCTTTTTCGGTTTTCTATGTTCTTGTTTTAAAAGAAGCCCATGCTCTAAAACTTTTCGATGCAAAATTAACATAATTTTGTTCATATGTCGCAGGAATTTACAATAACTAGGTTTTTAGCTAAAAGTCTAGGCAATTTGGTAAACATCAGCAAATAAAGAAATCATCAAATATTTTACCATTTGACTGAAAGAAATTAGTCGTTTACCTAAAAGACACTGCTCATCAGGAAAATAAGTAAAACGAATGTTATTTTTCTATATGACTGGTATAAATAAGTCTTTCATTCAAACGAAGGGTGCGTTTCAGACTTTTAGAAAAACATTTCATATACATGCACTACAGGTATTATTCACTGTTCTTTTGTTATCATTAACGGCACTGGTAACTGTGTACTAACTAGATAAAAAATCCTAACAGATACATATTCATTTTAAGAACAATCATTAAAAAGAAAACAAGATTACATATTATCAAACCCAATATCAAAAATAAAAAAAAGTGGCAAAAAAAATATATCAAAAATCTTTTGAAAGCGTTTTGGTAATATGGAGGGGAATTTCAACGATATATTACCTAACCCATTCCAACTTACCTCCTCACCTCCTTTTTTTTAATGACCAACACTATCGCCATAACATTTTCGTAATCAGCTGGTTCAGGATCAATCTTTGATACTTCTATTAGCACAACGTGAATAATCAATTTTTTATTTTATTTTATTTTTTTTTGTATTGAAGTTCCCAGCATTTTTTCAGCATATTCCTTTTGATACCCTTTTCTATTATAGTCGTTTAGCTTTTGCTAAAATTCTAAGTTATCTTAATCATATAGTAAAATAATGTCTGTTTTGCTTATTCGTCCGATACATAGTGTCTTTCAGCATATTTCTTTTGATACCTTGTTCTTTTATAGCCGTTTAGTTTTTGCTAAGCGGCTCAACCGGATACGTTTTTTGATTAAAATACTAAATTATCCTCTTCACATAGGAAAATAATGTCTGCTTTTTTATTCGTTCGATACATAGTGTCTCTTAAGTAAATGACGAGCTTAGGCCAGTCAAATAACAAAATATTTTATAGTATTACTTCGTTATTTGCCTGCTTTTACCAAATTGCCTAGGCTTTTAACTAAAAAACGCATTATTCTAAGTGCCTGCGACACATACGTCATACATACAATGCGACTCAATAAATCATTTATGTTAATTTAAATAAATGAATAGCAAGTTTCGAGATCCATTAACACCTTTTTGCTTGTGGTAGGCTTCCTTTACCGTTTAAAACCAAAGTTAATGAGACGTGTGTGGCACCTTAACCCAGTTCTCACATGTTAAATAAAATTAGGTGCCATGTTGGCCGTGCTCTTTTGCAATACTGCCAGCAACATTGGCGTGACACATGCATTGCAAAAGCGTCAGATATTAGGCGCCAAATATATCTTATATAAAATTTATTGCTTGTTATACTGTATCACAATTTAGAAATTACGATACTAAAAATTTTAAAAATTCGCCTAAATATTTTCATTTAGTTGTCTGAGTACGATATATTTGTACGAAATATTTATATTTTCTTGTTTAAAAATTGGATGATGAAACCTTTTATCAAGTTAAGCTGCAGTAGCATATTAGATACTACATATACAAACGCCAAAACTGTTTTTACGTAAAACGTATACATATAACATAGTACCATAATCATAAGGTCTGAGAATCATGTCCTTGCAACAACAATAGTCAATTTTGAAAATATTACACTGATTCAAAAAGATCATAAAGTTTAGCCTAAGTGAAGTTCAAATTCAACAATGAACTTTCCACAGCTGTGAATTACTAGCAAAAGTAATAATGGTCTAGACATCACGTGAAGTGCACAATACCAATATGAACTATGAACACATGACAGACAGTAAAGCGCGGATTATTTTAATATCTGAACCCTTCTGTCACATTTAATATGAGAAAATTCTTAATAAATATAAATCAAGTATTTAATTTAATGGGGTATCCATATAATTATATTTTATTGCTTAAGACTAAAAGTATAAATTTTAGTTAAACACGTTAAAAGCATCGTATTCTTTTATAGCAATTTATAAATAGTTTCAAAAAGTTTGAATAGATAGAACAATTCTATTTTTAATTAAGTATATTCTATTTATAAACCTATCTTTCAGAACGCATAAATTCTTAACTGAATCTGTTCTATTACACAATATTTGATCTCATTGTGTCGGAATCGGGATTTCTTACGAATAATCATTTCTTGCAGCTATGGTGCAAATTTTTGGCTTCAAGGAATTGAACATTTTCATATTCTTGAAAATGATTTGCGCCCTTTAACAAAACAAACTATAAAAATATGCAAAGTGTACTAGAAGCTCTAGTGATTAAGTCAAAACAATTGAAATATTGATGTAGAAGTCAAAGCAAGAAAAAATGTTGGTGGCATGACGAGTCAAATTGTCATGATTCTTTATAGTTAGCGAAATTGTCCTAATTAAAGAACATTTTTGTGAATAAGAACTGGTTAATCGTGTTACAATATTTAACATTAAATTATCAAAGAATCTTTATGATTTGAGGTAGAAGAAATATACATTATTCATTTTTTCTTTGTAGAGGGTTAGTTTTTTTAATGGATACCCCCCATTTTTATCTTCATTTTTGATGAATTCAAATAATTAAAAAGCTGGTTTTTCACTGTGTCTCATTTAGATTCTATTTCTGCTAATGGATTGGCAGTAGCGTTATAAGTATACAGGGTACGCAAAAAAGTTATTTTTTTTTAACGGAATATCTTGTATACCGGGTTATTCCCGACATACGATACGCAAGATTATGCTTACATTACCTCATTTTTTTAAAGTTTTGTTTTAAGGAAGGATAGGATAGGATTTAAAAAGTAATTTCATAATCTACAGAGTGTCCAAAAAGTATAAAACATATTAAAGTTGCGGTCAAAATAAGAGCGATTTTTGTAAAGGTTTACCTCACCTAAATCTTAAGGATGGAGATATTTTTTATTTTCTCAAAATGAAGTAAAAATTTCAACGCTTAAATTCTCAACACTTATTTCAGCTATCAAAACCAAATTTAAGTTAAGTTCTACTAATTGATTAAGTTTTGAGTCGCACTTGCAAAAAATTGATTAGATTATACGGGGTGACCGAAAATCATAATTAAATCAGGGGGCGTTTGAAACGCTAGTAACTTGTTTATTGTAAATAGAACATCGTATATTTTATGTTACGTCAGCAGCTCTATCGAATACTATTAGGCTTCTTTATAGCTAACAGTTCGCGTTTGCCTTCGCGTTTTCTTGGATAACGCACATTTTCAAAATGGAAACCGATTTTAACAAATTTAATATTTATTAAGTCAGCTATGACATTTTCATATATCAGAACTGCTTGTACCAAACAGCAAATTTAAAGGACAAACATTTGATAATATAATCATCAATTAAAATTTTAAATGTTATGGATTTGAAGGAGAAAAATTAAAAAAGAAATTTTGAAAATACAACAAACAATACTGGCCTATTATAAGGGTCTAAAATAACGACCCTTCGACTCTAAAGAAAAACATAATATCTTGTCAAGCGCTGCAGCAATATTTGTCAGCATTTCTGGGCAATTTTTTTTACATATATTCATAAAAAAGTCACTAAATATAAATTTCACGATTGTGGAGGTCAATTCCGAGTCACATTTCTTCATATATAGGGATTATGAAAGATGAATATTTGAAAATTCTCCGACCTCAGGATGGAAATATGGTGGAGTTTCATTTATTTCAAGCCACATCATTGCTTTTATCTCCAGGTGTAATAAGGTTGGAAATGATTTATGAAAAATTATAAAAAGTGTTCCATTTAAATTTTTCTTAAAAAAAGGAATCGTTTAATTTATATTCAGCTATTTTTTTAGGGGAATATCTAAAATAAATTGTTTCTAACAAAAACTAGGTAATATTAAGAAAAGAATTGGAGAAGTTTGACGAAATAAATGCACAGAAATATTGACCAATATTGGTGAAGGTCTTGAAAAGAAGTTATGTTTTCGTTTAGAATCAGATAGTCATCACTTTAAACACATTCAATAATTTTGGTGCAACAGATTGGTCCTTGGTTATCTTCAAAAATTGACATACAAATCTTGTCCCCTAAAACCAAGAAAGATTAGAAAACAACAAAGGTTGCTCTAACGCGTTTCGATAGCCAAGCTATCATCTTCAGAGAGATACTTCGATAGATCAATATTATTTATTGTATTTGAAACATTCTTTTATTTTCCTCCTTCAAACTAATACATGATATTTAAAATTTTAAGTGATGATTATTATATAATGTTTTCCCTTTAATCTTCTGTTTATTAAAAGTAATTCTAATTTTTCAAAACGCCATAGCTGACTTAATATTAAATTTGATAAAATTGGTTTCCATTTTGAAGATGTGTGTTTTATAGGAACACGCGAACAGTTAGCTATAGGAATGTTCAATACAATTTGATAGAAAATTGAATTCTTTAATTGACGATGTCGTAAAATACAGGCTGTTACATTTAAAATAAACAAGTTGTTAGCGTTTAAGACTTGTCCTTATTAGGCTATATTTATTGGACACCCCGTATATTCTAATCAGTTTTTTTATATGTACGACACAATACTTAATAAATTAGCAGAACTCAACGCTTTGGTTTTGATATCTAAAATATGTGTTGAGAATTTAGAGGTTAAAATCCATATCTTAAAATCCTCAAGGTTTAGCTAAGATAAACCTTAATAAAACTAGCTTTTATTTTGACCCTAAAATCCGAAAATATATAGGGTATTCTATTTTAAAAAATACAACTTGCTACGTTTTGTGTTTTTGGGCCCCAAATGTACCGCCAATGGGTACCTATCCATCCCCAAAACAAAACATTTTCAAAATTAAGTAACATGGGCATAATCTGCGGTGTCGTATGTTGTGAATAATCCGGTGTATTGACAGATTTAAATAGCTCGAATCATTCTGATTACAAATATATGCACCTATTGCATAATCAGTTTACTAGTTAGTTATTTTAATTTTATTGCGAATGCATCGAAACAAAAACGTTATTATAAAAACTCATAATAAATCCACAAATGAAGTAATCAGCAAATAAAACAAAATATATGCATAATTTAAACAAATACATTACGTTGTTAACTTAAGCACCATCAATTTCGTTACATCATTTTAAAAAAGTTTAATACAATTAGAACATTTTTTTTTTTTTGAAAAACTGATGCATCTGCATTTAGTAAATTAATATTTTTTTAACAAAGCTAATGATCGTTATTTTGAAAATGTGATATAATTTGTATTAAGGATTTATATATTTTTTCCTTTGCTGATTACTTTGATTTATGACGAGTTTATAAAATGTCGTTTTTGTCTCGATGTAGCCGCAATAAAATTAAAATACCTCAAAAACCAGTAAATCTATTAAATGACATGTAACATGTGCATATATTTGTAATCAGACCGATTGAAGGAATTCAAATCTGCAAAAATATTCAGGGTATTTCATTTAAAAAAGTCTGACTTTTTGCCAACCCTGAGTATTTATAACGCTCCTGCCAATTTATTAGCAGAAGTAAAATCTACAAGAAAACCGTAAAAAAGAGCTTTTCAATTTTTTGAATATATCAAAAATAAAGACAAAAATGCGGGGTATCCATTAAGAAATCTAACCCTTTACAAAGCTATCATTAAAGCAGCGTGGAAAATAATAATATACTATTTAAAACATTAATGATATAAAACGAATATTACGAGACTTTAAAAACTGATCGCAGGAACTGGGTTCTAGGATTAAACCCTTGAATTCAGAATTCGGTCTCAGCGACAACTGATTCAACTACATTTGACATTTCTTCACCAGTAATAAATCATCTATAGGACTTAAGTTGAAGAACAGAAGACCAAAGGAGGTTTTCGAAAACTTTTGAATTTTTGTATTATTATCTAATACGGTATCAATTCCAATTCTTACGGTTTTAGATACTAGCTCTGCCCGAAGCTCTACAGCTCTAACAACTCAACAATTTTCCTGTTTGAAAAGGTGTGATATAAAATACAATTTTCAATAATTTCTCTCATTGCATAGTAGAAGGTTATATTTGCTTGTAAAATCAAAAGTATACACAACGCTTGCTTTTATGTTTTTTTATGTTCGACAGTTAAATTTTCGCAGAAAAGCAGAAAATTTTTCTTTAAGCTCAACACATAAAAATCTAGTTTTGCCTCCAAAACTATTTCTAACAAAAACAAACCTTATGCAACATGCTTTTCACAAAAAAATATTACTCATCTTGTTGCAATTCCCATATCCTTAATCAAAATGGTTGTAAATAAAAACGTTTTGTTCGCTAATACGCACCTTATTTATATTTAGTGACCTGTAGAACTTTCTAAGGTAGTATTGTCATTATTGCCAGCGTCAAAAGCACATCATTTGATTTCTCATAAGGCTCAATGGTAAAAGAGAAAAATTTGAAATGTCAATACTTTTTTATTGGTTCTCTGTAGTTTTTAAAAAATTTAGCTGGATCATGATCTTACTATAATCTACCAATGTGCTGAATTTTATTAAATTTTGAACGGTAATTCTACAACCGACAGTATTTCTTTAAAGACAAAATTGTCAGCCAAGGCGAGGGGGTAATTTGTGCAGCTTCTATTTCCTTGACAATTATATTACAGTACCCTATTACACAATTTTTTTTTATTTATCTTACCGAGCCCAGTTTGTAAGGTATTTAAATTATTATTTAAATAAATCTTATATTTATGGTAGTGCAGTTTCTAGCTAGTTTTCAGCTATTTCAAAGTGACTGTCAGCTTTGACACGCTTGTTATAATTTCGTTATGATTTAAACAAAGAGTACAACAGCTCTATGAAATGAAAAAAAAAACCTTTGGTTAAATTAATTTTTCTCCAAAATGAAAGCGAATTACGTCTTGCCCTTTCACATTGTTATAAAAACTTGACATTCCTAAGTTTGATTTTTCTGTCATAAACTGCACTTTTCTTTAATAAAATTTAAACTATTTGACCAATCATTTCCAAAATCAGTAGGGTTCTATTCTGAGAAATTCCGAATCGATAGAACGATGCAAGAATGAAAAAAAAAATGAGTTAAGAATCGCGACCTGTAGCATGGTAGCCGACGTTCACACAAGCTGACAATCGCTGATGTGTAAATATGTTATGAAAATTTTAGGTGTGATATATTTCATTAGTATTACTCCGTGCATATTTGTATCCACCGATATCCATCGATATGCATTAGCATTGAAAGCTAAATTTCATTCACTGGATATGGATATACTAATAAACTTATTACAGACTCATACCCGTCGATGCAACCTACTTTCCGGCATAAAATGCGATGAAAATCCTTTACGAAGTATTGAGATGAAGTCACTTATGATTAGAGATTTTTCAACTCTCCTTGCTGTCTGGCAGATGTAATATTTTGTTTACATTCAAAATTTATAGTTTAAAAATAACCGTGTGTGATACTTCTCCCCTAAACATAAAGTGAGACTTTAAACACTTCTAGACAATTTGGCTGGTGTTGCTATGGGCTAATTTTGACTTATGGAAATTTACAGAAATAAAAACCGTGAGACAATTATCGGTCAGCTGCAGTCTAAAATTACCGTTTCTGTGGAGAGATTTATTCTTTAATCATTACGTTATAAAAATTGTGGCTATTTTGGCTCCTCTAAGAAGGGCAATAACCATAGCGATTAACGTCACGAAGAGCCAAATGCGTCACAAAACCTTTCAGCTGTCCAACTGTGACCTATATGTCGAAATCAGTGACGTACAGGTGTGTGAACATTTGTAGTGTAGCCGTAAACAAGTTCTAGAAAACTATTAGAAAAATTTATAGGTGCTTAAACGTATTTCGTGACATCCTCATTTTTAGAATAATTTGTTTTTCATAAATTTATTGCGGTTACATTAGAACTAAACTTGAACACAACACATTAAAAAAGTGTGCATCACAGTGAGTTATATTACTTTCAAAAATTAGACTATATGGTTTTGATATTACTGGTAAATAAACGGGTTTAAAATGTATCTTAAAGGTCAAGTTTAATCTGGGAATTTACGTTGACACTGCAACAAAAATTGCTTCAAATTGTTTTTTTTAATGTTTTAGTGGAATATAATAAATTCGAAATTTACATAAACGTACAGTAATAATGCACTAATTATTAATAGGTAAATATATCCCAGATTTCAAAATTTTTGGTAAGACCAAATATGCACACAAGTAGTTTTATATCTTACAGGTAAAATTTCAAGCTCAACAGCCAAATTTACTTTTCTTTCAAAATTATTTCTAACCTAGAGATACCCTATGCGCGAAAAATGTTCCTTACCATATTGCGTTTACCATATGATTAGTTATACAGTGTGTTCCAATATGAGAACTGGAGAGGGATTCCATTTTTATTTGTGGATTTACCAGAAAAAGCCATGCTTTATAAAACTTCCTTCTTGATCTTAAATCACTGAAAATGACATTATTTTGTTTATTTTTTACAAAGGGAGTTAAATTATTTGAAAATTCTTAAAAATGACCTGCAGTAAACTGCCATTATTTTTGGTAGTATCGAAAAATATTATTTAAAAATATGGTTTAGAATTACAAAAAAGCCTAAATTACAAATTTTAAATTATTTTTAGAAATTTTTGCAAGTAGAGTAGCCCTGGACTGCAATAACGTAGCCCCATAAACGTGAGTATTATTGCACTCCGGGTTTGTTCTGCTTGCATGATAGTTGCTGAAGCTATTTCATCACAGACCGCTAGGTGGCTCTATACTTATAACTTTGTGGTTACTTGAGAAAACACCACAAAGAATGATTCGAAACATTTGAAATATATTTAATCAAACTTGGGAAGAAAAGCGAAAACCTTAGTTAATTCCTTATTATTGATAAATCAACATTAATATTTGTTTTATAGGTTTCATCACCGAGATGACCTTTTTTCAATTCATATCACAGTCATTCACTCCACACAGCAGAAGCTGAAGATATAGTGTCGCCACAATTTACATTTGGGAACATTTGTAATTTTTTAATTTGCACTTTTAAATGGAGCCTTTGTTAGATTGAAGTTTGGTATGCCAAACTAACGAGATCTAACAAGATCGAAATTGGTATTTGTTTTCCAAACCTTCAATTTGATAAATGTTCAAACCTATCGGTCTCTTGTCTGGTGTGAAAATAAGACTGCAGATACAAAATGTCTAGGAAATTATAAAGAGAGTAGATATTTGTACAGAAGCAGGTGTTATTACCTTTGAATGATGAAGTTTTAGTTTAATCACTTATCAAATATCCTATTATATTCTTTTGTCTAATCTTGATTTGTAACCTATTTTACTTAGCTTTTAGAAAATTAACCAAAATTTCGTTTCTGAGCATTTTTGTCATTATAAAATACATCTCTTAGTTAAAATTTTTGATACCGCCAAAAATAACATCAATTAGCTCTTGGCCATTTTTTGAAATTTCCAAATAAATTAACTCCTTGTATAACAAATCTCGAAAAATATGTCATTTTCAGTGATTCAAACAGGAGTTTTTATAAATAAGGTATTTTCTCATAAACACAGAAATAAAAAAGAAAACCTTCTTCAGTTCTCTGTCGTAGGACACACTAGTAATGGTTATAAATAAAATGTTTCGGTATTAGCCATCTTGCTTAGTGAATTTGCTGCAAGGATTTAAAGATAAATTTATCAGCTAAAAGTTAGTGCGCAATTTGTTAGGCTGTTGTTTTCATGACAATTACTGGAGTACATTTAATTTCAGTATTTTATATTCATGGCAAAGTATATTGTATACAAGATGTTCACCTAGGAGTGAGATTTTTAAGTATCTCAGGAACAAAGGCTGATTTAGTGAATGTGAAAATGAGGTGTTAAATTATACCAATGGGGGGCATATTTGCAGGCACAATTAAACCTTTCGTTGATAATTGCCAGTAGTTCTGTATCCTTCTTCATTCAGTGCAATACTTTGACGTTTGTAATTCTCTTCACTCTGGATATTTTGAGGAACCTTTGATAGAGGTACAGCTCGAACGCTGTTATTCTCCTCTCGGTTTGAGGATTAACGCCTCTTACACACGGACGGTTTTTCGCCGGTCGGCAAATTTGCCGACCGGCAGAAAAACCGACCAAATTTTAAATAACAAGGAGTTTAATGCATCTTTACACACGACAGCGGCGACGGCAATTTGGCCGACCGGCTGCCGCAAAAGTTAAAATATCGACGGCGAACACACGGCGGCCGGTCGGCTTTTTCGCCGTCGCTAGGTTTTGTTAGCTGGTAGCTTATGTAGGCTTGCAGACGAACGGCAACAAAACCGTCGCCGCGCTAAGTATTTTGCAGATGTCAGAACCGGATTAAGACTTCTCTAAGATTCTGTTTAGGGATGTAATTTAATTTCTTCGATGGACTTCTAAACTTGTCTCATCAATCGGTTATGATAATTTTATCTACTTTTGTTATGCTAGAAAAGTGTCCTAAACCTTTGCTTTTTATCCCATTTTGTATTGTCGCAATTCTTGTAAGTTAAGGCGAGGGTAATAATGATCCTTGAGAGAAAGTTGTCTTTTAAGGGTTGTAAACATCCAATAAAGCATATGCACATAAAACTACAGTAGTGACTTTTTCCATTACGGCTCATGTAAAGTTCAAATATGTACTACGACGGCAAATTAAACGCCGGTGCCGTGTGAAAAGGTACCGACGGTTTTTGTGCCGGTCGGCAAATTTGCCGGTCGGCGAAAAACCGTCCGTGTGTAAGAGGCGTAGTGTCTAACTTTTACATACGTATAAGAATTGTTTAGAACACACAGTCTGGCAGAATTCTCAAAAGTAGTTCGAGGTTTTGTTCATTTCTCCTAAAAAAGTCTCTCATATGCTCATCAAAAACTTTCAAAACTTTCTCAATTATTGAGCAGTTTTCGGATAAAATTTAAGCTTTAAATACGCTGAGTTTCTTGAACCAGCCACATTGGTATAAGGCATTTTAGATTTTATAATAATATCGCACTATTATCACGAAATGACACAAAAAACACGACCCTTTGCCACAAAATTGACTATATCTTGGTTAATTTTATACCAAATCAGTTGGAATATAGCTTGTTGGATAGAAGGAAGCTTTCTCTAAACGATGATTCCATTTGGTACATTTTTCAATAGCCATTAACTCCAAAATTCGTCATTGAAAAACCACTGTCAGTCTGTGTATACGTAATTTATTATGCTATAGGAGGCAATTGTTTACTGATTTTTGCCATTCTTGTTTATATCTACTCGGAATTTGTCAGAATATAACGCTATTGATTTTGAAAGTTATCAGTCAAATAGTTAAAATTTTAATAAAGAAAAATATAGTTTATTAGAAAAAAATTAATAGGGATCTCAGGTTCTTATGACTTTTATACATATTGTGGGTCAAATTCCTCTTAAGCACAGTGTAAGAGTGTAAGACGCAATTGTCATAAACCTGTCAAAGGTAACAGGGTAAACTTATTCAGTTCAGAACTGCCATCGCCCAAAAATAATACAGCATGAGAACTGAAAACTATTTAGAAGCTACACAATACACAACCACGAATAATAAGATACCGAAGTGAAATGTAATTGTAGTATAATTGTCATCTAAGTAGAAACTGCACAAATTATGTAATTGGTGACTTTAAATTGACACTGGTAATAAATGATGTCGCGACAAAAGCATGCGGACATTTGGGGGTGCGACAAAAGCACGTGTGCGACAAATGGTCGCGAGGATGATTGGACGCACGAAATAAATACGGGAATTGCAATATGGTGAAAAATATTTTTTTGTGAAACGCATTTGGCATAAGTCATAAGGTATGATTATGTTATAAATGGTTTTGGAGACAAAAGTAGTTTTTTATTATCTGTTGAGCTTGAAGATGAACTTCTTGCTTTTTACATTTGTGCGAAAATGTAACTGTAAATTATGAAACCCATTCTCGAGGTATGCACTTTTGGTTTTACCAACAATTTTGGTCTCTTGTATTCCCAGTTTAGAGTGGCTCATTCTTTCTGATTAACACTGTTTTCATTATAAATAAACAGTTTTGTCAACAACATTTACATTTGCATATTCTGTTGTATAAATCCACCACTATTCTCTCAGAAGTTTTTTCCAGTAAATATAAATATTGCGAGCCTTTGATAAGCAGATTTTTTTATATACGTGTACCTATTCTTTTTCTTAGATACTTAACTAGGTAAGATGCATCTCTAGAAATTGCCAGATATGCTAAATGCTCCTAACCCTTAAGAACCATTTGCGCTTCAAACTTAACAACAGGTTTATTCCTTTTATCGGCATTTTATTGCATGTTAATTAAGCAGCCGGCTGAACGATATTCTCGCAAATAATAACAACTCAGTATTGAAGAATTTAAGCGCGTTTAGTTTTGCGTCAATTTTATACTTCATAAGCTAAACGGTTAATCATTTAATCAAGGTTGATATGTGAATTCCTAATACGTTTAAATCGTCATTTTAGACATGAAAGAAGAATTATTCCTGGTATTTTTATTAACTGCTCATCCATTATGAACATCGAATCAAATTAAGGCAAACATTCTATAATCACGTGATGTGTGCGTTGTCTACTTTGATTTCTTATTTGACCACTCATCAGTTACTAATTTTTCTTCAATAAAAGAAAGTGGAAAAACTTTAAAAAATATTTAAATACTAGGTAGGTGGGTTAGTGTTTGCCAGGTTCATCAGCTTCAGGCTTCAGGTTAGTCTGCAAAGATCAGTGAACTGACATGAACGCTGTTCGGAAATTTGACCAGGACTGGAGGTCAACCAACTGCTGTTGGGTTGATAACCAAACAAGGTTAACGCCGGGAATAAAGCAAACATTTGTCATGAAATGCGGCCTTAAAGGACTAACATTTATTACGGAAAAGTAATAATATTGCATAAAGGAAATTCAACTGTTAAAAGAAACTGAAATTCCAATACCTGTACTATACCTATACATAGTCTCGTTCATATTTCAAAAATAAAAATGAACTAAAATTGATTCCTTTCGTCATGAATTAATAAAAGGGTAATTACGCCAGCAAATGAAATTCATGTATTATCCAATTACATTAAATAATCCTAATTTGAATAAACATATTATGTATTAGTTATATAATAAAAATGGATAATATTCGGTTATCTGCTTAGCATTTAACCGAAAACATATTAAGAAGGGTAAAATAGGAATAACTTATATTTATTTCATTTTTAAGGACATGCAAGTTTGATCAAATAAACGGCAGAATTATTAGCAGAGATGTCCCTATAAACCTAGTACCTAAATAACTAAATTACTAAAAACATACTTTATTGATCTATTTGTAATATTATACTACTGTACTACATAAGAATGAATTTATAAAATCACCGGTTTATAGTTGAAGAACTAAGGGCAGATATCGGGTGTTCAAATAAAAAAAAAACATCAAGTGTGCTATGATATTTTTCAAAATTGAAATACAGAACTTGTCCCCTGAAACCAAGAAAGATTAAAAAAGGCAACAAACGTTGCTCTAACGCGTTTCGACACCCAACTGTTATCTCAGAGAATATCTCTCTGAAGATGACAGTTGGCTGTCGAAACGCGTTAGAGCAACCTTTGTTGTGTTTGTTAATCTTTCTTGGTTTTCAGGGGACAAGTTCTGTATTTCAATTTTTAAAGATAACCAAGGATCAGTCTGTTCCACTAGACCTATGATATTTTTGTTCGAAAAAAGGCGTGCGATTACTTATTGATTGTTTTTATTGAACTTTCAAATGTCTCTTTGACGTCATATTTATTCAAAAAGATTAGTATTTTCTAATACTGTAGAAAATCCTTTAGAAAGTTATTTTCTTCAAAGAAATACAAAAATTCATAAAATAGCGAGTCGCTTTAAGGTCTTAAAGTGATTTTATACAAAAACCACTGCGGTTTTTATCAGCAAATTTGTTGTAGTAATAGTTCTAATGTTGTAAACACTGATAACCACGTTAAAAACATAAGACATTTTCACAACCAACTTGATAGATCTTTCATTTGAACTCCCAATATTACTAAAAGGCATACTGGAAATTTCATTACGAATGTTTTTATTTGTGAAAACTGATGATACATTATCAGTAATGTTTAGTTGGCAGCTCCATTTGATTTCCTCATGCTGTTATTTACCAACTATTTTAGTAAAAGTTATACTTCTTCCGGAACTGAACCGTGACAAAGAATTAGCTCAACATCGCATCGTAGAGGGCTTCTTTAAGAACAGAAGAAAAAAGTTAAGAAAAAGGTTAAGCAAGGCAGTTTTGCCCCTTGTAGGTTAACATATTAAGTTATCGTGCTCTTTTCTCTTATCTCTCTCGTCTTTTGTGCCTTTTTGTTCTCGGAGGAGATATGGTTGACGTAATGACATACCGCGTTACCGCGTTTGATGTCTTGAAATTGGTTTTTAATTTTTCTTGTATTCTTCTTGTAATTTTTATTTACTTTCTCTTATATTTTCTTTCTTTTTGTTTTTGAATAAGCTCCCTGCGATGGTGGACGAAACGTCGAACACTTTTAGTAAGTCTTTAACACGGTCCAATTCCGAAAGAAGTTTTTTTTACTGACTGCGATCATGTAAACATTCGTAATCAGATTAGTTTAATATGTTGAACTTGTATTTTTTACGTAAAAAGAAAAGTATAAATGTTTAGATATTTTTTGCTTCTCCCGTTTACTTAATACTAATACAGCCGAACCTGGATAAGAAATAATTCAAGGAACCTGGATTTTTTATCTCTTGTAGAGGCTTCTTACTTAGCCTCTTAGCCAGTTTCTCAATTACAGAGGTGCATAAATACTCCCTCTCACTTATGTAGGTATAAGGAACATGATAATTACTTATTTACTTACTTTTCTATTATGTTTACTTAAAAATGTATCATTTATATACCTAAATTGGCTATTTCTTTTGACTTAAAAAGTGAACTAAATCTAGAGTTGGAGTATATAAATCTTCTTGTTTATTTTGAAGAAACAACATTTGTGCATCTAGATTTTCCAAACCATTGTTTGCTTGATCATTTTCATATGAACTGTCATGTTTGTCTCCAAACATGTGTTTACAATTGTCAACAATGCCGTCAGCCTCATGTTTTCCAGCAACAGCCACATCGTCATTTTCTAATCGTCAACTTAATTAAAGCTTAAAAATATTTGCCTGGGCATACTTATTATGTGGGAGACTAGTCAGATCAATTCTTTATTTGCTAGGATCAAAGTCAAAATTATGTTAATATTCTGAGAGCATTAAATATCTCCTTGACAATAAGATTTATCAACTCTATTAACAAGGTCCTTTCACGAAATGTGTAAACTGCATTTCAGTAATGAAGTGAAGGAAACAAAGAAAATAGATTTTTGTTTATAAAACTGCTGTTTCTTATTAATAGAGGTACAGTTTGAGAGGTAGTCTATGGCGGTTTTTACTTTCTCATTTATGGGGGTTTTCGGGGATTAAAGTGACACCACCTGACAATTACTTTTACCCATAGTTTTCTCGCTTACCCAGGTTCTGTATTTTGCTTTCTTAAGTCAGTACTCATGATAATGAAATGATAATTTATGTTTAGCCTGAATTGTAAAAAATAGTTTCGATTTATTTTCGGGAAGAGCTCACTATAAAATGACGATAACATTTGACCCATTACTTGTTTTGTTTTTTTGAGTGAGGAAAGACCCCCTTAGAAGTATTATGGAATATTAGTTATCCTTTCATCATTTTTGAATAAATAACTGATAACTGTTACTGTTATGAATGAATAAGTACATATTTCACGCGAGAACTAGTAAAGAGTCAAGTGCTAAGATTAAGTTAATCTTGGTTTCCGAACAAAAGTGCATTTTCTCATATATTTGTGTATTATTTAAATAATTTTAAATATTTCTAGTAATTTGTTTATTTTTTTATATAGTTGTTTACATATGGCAACTGCAAAATGTTTGCGGTTAGTTTATGAGGAATCTTGTTTTTTGTTATCTTAAATTCAATGCATAACAGGCGCAGATGAAAAGGTTAAATTTTCGGAAATAATAAATTTGCGCGGCGACAGGACGTAATACTATGAAGAAACCGCACCTAACGTCTAGACGCATATATTTAGGAGGTCTATACCAACCAAAAGATTCTTAAGATAAAATTAACATTCAAAGGTTTCCTGACCTCTTCTGTCCTGGTTCAACGAGCAAATAATACTACATATGTTACAAGTTACAATTGCTAATGCTTAGTGTAAGCTTTTTTAAGGAAATAATTACAATTACATGTGTACAAGTAAATAAAAATGGATTTTGCGAAAATTTAATATGTTTAATTTATTACTTTATTACTTATTAATAAGTTTAATAAAATTCTTCATTTTCATTGCGTGAAAATTTTGTATGAAGTAATCTCTAAAATCTAGATAAAAATATTCACATGTTTATTACAAAAATTGCAGACAAATGACGAAAGTTGAGTTCTACGTCATCGGCATCGGCCCTTGTCAAAGTGCAAATTACTGTGCATGTACTTTGCACTGCGTTTGGGAATAATTTGGTAAAATGATATAACTTATTGTTATATATAATATAAATTTGCATCTAACGTAAATGCAAATTATTAAATGATATTTAAGGGATAAATTGTATTAAACCCGAAGATCTCTTACATTATTCCAGAATACTATGACGTAGCTTATACGTTAGTTGCCAAATCGATATTATGTCTGACGTCAGGAAAAATCAAAAATCAATTTTCCTTTTTAAGGTTAAGGTACCGATAATATCTAAGGCCCTGAATAATTTAGCATCACGAAAGGCCATATAGAGCTCTACCTTCAAATTGATTTTCCTCGCACTTCGTAATATGTGAACGAATATGTATCAAGGTCTTAATTTACATACCCATTTATCATTGGCACCTTAAAACAAATGGAAAATCCGTGTGACATGAGTAAAATTTTATTACAAACCTCACTATTAATAGCTTGCCTTGAATGACTATTTTCCCAATGAGAAGAATTAGTCCAAGCGTTTGCCCTGCTAATGAATAGAAAATAATATAATTGCCAAATAAACTGCGCTCTTTCAAACTGATTTTCTAGAATAAAGTAATATTTAAAAATATTGATAGGAACTATATGAGACTGGCCAAACCCGAGAACATTATGTTATTTACTACTACTACTACTGATTAATCATAAACTAATAAAATGGAAATGTTGTAGGTGGTTATTAATGATTCATATGAAACTCTAAAGGCGGCTATACACGCAACTGCACACTTTAACTATATGCTTGTACATTTTTACTGTTCAGCTATCATATAGACCGCACATGTACAATGTACATTATGTTTGAACCGTACCACTAGGTACTACCAAGGTCATAGTACAACACGCTCGGATTTGCTGTTACTAGTTTTACCGCATGAGAGAAAAAAACCTCCAAAAATAAAGCACAATCTGTAGAATGGTTATTTAATGAATGGATAAGGTATTAGCCTAGGTACTAGCTAGGAACTACTTTTCGCATTTTATAAAGTGTTTAAAAAATTGTTTGAAATATAAAGATATATTTTTAAGCGATTTATTATTTTTTGTAAGGCGGTCCTTTGTTTAAATTTATTTAATTGCTTAAGAACTAAAAAAAACATTTTTAAGCCATTTATTATTATTATTTTTGTGAAGCGGCCATCAGAAACAAATCAATAACTCTTAACATCCATTTTTACCAAACGTCCTCTATCTTCCAATTAGTTTGAAAATCCAAAAATCGTTTGCTTTCTATAAAAAAGGATGTAAGCTGCTCTTTATTGTTGTCTTATTTTCTTTTTAGTTAAATTACCTGATCAATCAATGTTTCCAAAAGAACCATCCGCAAAAGCAGATTAAGCCATAGGACATATTTTGGTAGCAACTCAACTCAGAACTAATTCCAAATATGATTTCTCATGCTTCGTCACACTTGGCCTTAGAGCACTTACTAACGGTAATTAATCTGATTTATAACGCAATGCAGGGAAATACTACATAGGGTTGTATTCAGAATGTACTGGGGATTCGTTCTTAGTGAAAAAAAGGGGAGGGTGCAATTTGATAAAAAAAGACAGCGAGGTTTCGTTAGAGCGGCAGCAACTATCAAAATGTTAAGGGGGCATAATAATAGATTATTTGATGCCATTGAAACACTTTTTTTTTTGTTTATGTCTATCTTATTAAGTAATCGAGATATCGTTTAATGTGGACATGGTGGGACACGCTCTATATCGAATGTAACAGACTTATGGTACACTCCATATTTTTTCTTTAGTTGGAAAGATAAAATATTCAAATTTGCTACACTTAATACATTTATGGAACGTCAATTAGTGCTGCCAGTATCGCCAAAATTGATACCAACTTTTGATTTTTGAATTGAACACTCATATATTTTTAAATTTGCACAGCTTTGTGAATGAACTACACATAAAATAATTGACTTTTGAAGTACGGTACTATTTTTGAATTCATTTTATTTGCCAATCTATAAACTTATGATTCATCCTTATTAATTGAAACCAACCACATTAACTCTGCAAAGAATTAAATTAGGAAAACTTGGAAAACGCTATTTTTTTATTTGCTTTGCGCAGGTATGTTCTTAATAATTTTGCGTAAATCTTAAAATAATTTAAAACCGAATATTTTGAACTCTTTTAACTGTAACTTCAGTTTTATTGATTTCACCGGAAAATTGAAAATATCAGTAGTTTCGCCATTATTGGTACTTTTTCGTGATACCATTTAAGAAAATAAAGTTATTACTATGACATAACCTTACATTACTAAATCTCAATTTAGTAGCATCCATGTAAAATAAAAGATTATTAAATCAAAGTTACTTTCCAGAAAATTGGAAAATATAAAGAGCACTAATTATTCTATATATGTTGTACGTAGGTGTATTTTCATTTAAACAACGATTGGATTCGTTGCAAGAATGAATTCCCTGTACGTTCATATGACATACATATTCATGCTCGAAAGACGATGTTAATGAGAAAGAAGCTTGTGCAATGATATTTTACGCAAATAAGCGCAAACTTAACATATTTCGCACAAAAGCTAATTACATCGATCTATTATTTTCCTAAATGATAAAGTCGGGTTCTACCACTAACGTAAGTCTTCTTATTTATAGATCTTTGTAAACAGTAGTTTATGTAAGATGTGTTTAATATTATGGTTACCTAGAATCAATTGAGTTTGCCATTATTTCTTACAATATAAATGTGCTTGAACCTTTCCCAATGCGTCAGAAGTTGAACATAAAAAAAATGTTTACAATATTAGATATATAGATACATGTAGTCACAGTTACTTTGAACTTAAAATATTTTTTTTTCATTAACATCGTAAATATTTTTCCAATCGCAATCTAATATAAAAGGATAACTAATATCGCAGGTCTTATTACCAGTCCGTAAAAAGTACAGCGGTTGGAAATAAAAATCTTGGAAAATACTATTCATTTCAAGTTAGTTAGGTCTCTATTATAACGCTATCGTTAGCTGATTTAACTGAATTTTTTTTCTTGTCATGCTGTAATCAGTTATTTTTCATCTTCTGACTAATATGCTATCACCTATTGGTATTTTTAAGGTTTTGATTTGATGGCATGTAAAAGGTTAAAGTGTTAAGTTAGAATGTTGCAAATTCCTCAATAACATAGATTGTCAATCCTTTTTCAAATTCATATCATTTAACATTGAATTCAAACACAAAGTATTTGTGAAATCATGACGATCTTCTGTTTACTTTGATGTATGCAATATATGTATTATATACTGTGTATATACTTATATGTGCAGATGTAATAAAAATTTCACTTCTTTAACAATTAATTCATTATGTCATATAAATCAGCTTTTATTATATAGTATTCAAAGATAATTTCAAATAAATATAAAATATAACATCATCTGGAACAAATAGAGAAATAATTTAATTAGACGGTAATGATATTACCATTTCATTATCCCTGATGATGACTTGCCTTTAATAGATAATTATATAAGTTCAGCTTATATCACAGACATTTGCAAATGTCTCCTTCATTAATATTCATTTAATACATTAACAACATTTACTATAATTGTTAGGGAATTTCTTGCATATCACTACAGTGTTATTAAAAGAAAAAATGTAAACAATAACTGGTATCAATCAAATTGCCATTCGTCTTCCAATAAAGTAAGTAATTCTAACCTGGGGATAAATTATCATTGTACAGGGTTAGTGTTCTTAATGGATACTCTCCATTTTTGTTTTTATTTTTGGCAAATTCAAGAAATTTAAAAAGCTGGTCTTTTTTGCTAATGAACTAACAGTAGCTTTGTAAATATACAGGGTATGCAAACAAATTAGACTTTTTTAAATAGAACACTGTATATTTTAGCATATTTGAGTTCCTTCAGTTATTCTGATTATAAATATGTACACTTGTTATTTAATGGCTTTATTGGCGTTTAAGTTATTTTAATTTTATTGTGATTACATCGAGACAATAACGATATTTTATAAACTTGTAATAAATCAAAAAATGAAGTTATCTGCAAACAAAGCATACATTTCAGGATTATTAAAGCAAATTACCTCAAACTTTTAAAATAGGCAACATTAACTCGATACATTTCAAACAACGTTTAATAAAATTAGAAAGAATTTTTAGAAAAACTGATGCATCTACATTGTTTTTAAATTTTCTTCTTGAATTTGATTTTAATTGTTCGACAGTTGCTACTGGTTTACTGTAATTTTTTCTTTGACTGTTTCCCAAAGAAATATTCCAACGGTTTCAGGTCTAAAATTCCCCCAGGATAACAAATGGGTGGTATATTTTTTTATAAAATGCTCAATAAAAAATTGTATAAGATTTTACTAGTGAAAATAATAAAACGATTAGAAAAACAAATTATATAAAATTTATACTATGGTAAATACTGATACATTAGTTTCTCAAAAAATTCTTTCTAATTTAATTAAACGTTTTTTGAAAGGAATAAAAAATTGAAATTTGGTACGCATGTGTAACTTGATATACCCTTTAAGAATAGTCTAGAGAAAAAGAGGTTTGCCATTTAGAAAAATTGTCGATGACGTCATATCTTAAATTTGGCACATCTGTATAAAATTTTCCTACATCAAAAAGAACGCAAATTAAAATATTAATCGACGTGTCCGAGCATATTTCCGAAAAAAAACTCTCTCTCATTTACTGAATTTATTACAAGTTACAGACTAGCACTGTATATGTATGAAAAAAAAATATGACAAGCTTACTGTTTTTTACATTATCCCCAAAATACATAATGGTTTTCATAACATTGCTTGCCTACTAGTCTTAAGAGTTAAAATCTTCAGAATTGGGGATTCTATACAATAATAACCGAAACTAACTTATTTTCATTATAACTTTTTAATATTCTCAAATGTAGCCATAACTGTTAAAATTTTACGAATAATATGTTTTAGTACATAACTAAAAAAACATTTCAGTCCTATGGAAAATTCAAGAGTGGAAAAGTACGCAGTTGTGTTTGTGAACTTTTTTTTATTCACAATTATACCCTTGAAAGTTAAAAATTTAGGCGGTCATTCAATTGATTTCGATTGCACAGAACGAAAACAAAGCTTTTAAAACGTTATCAATTATTTAATGTGTCGTTTGTTACATACACGTTTTTTTTTTAAATATTTTAACCAAGATATACATACATAGAAGATGATAATAGAAGTTATAAGGATGTCCTGGCTTCGCAGAAAATAAGTTTCATCATTTTTTGCGCGTGTATGAGATTATGTTCAGTTGTTTAATTCATGTGGCATAATTAATTAATTTCATTATATGCTTCGACCTTGAATGTCGTTTTTCACAAATGAAAATAAGGAAGGGTAAATAACCTTGGATTTTAACAAAGGTTAAACTAATATGTTAAATTTCTGTTAATAAAATCACATGACACGTGGCTTGATCTCAAAGGAAAGAGAGTCCTATTTAAGGTTAGTTTCAAAAAGTTGACTGTTGACTTGAAATTAAAGAGCGATAAACAGATCGCCATTTTTAAAGCAGTACAAAAAGTTCGAAGGTTTAAATAATGCATAATTGTGTGACAGTATTAAATAATGGATGAATCTTAAATTATTTGCTTCATATACAGTGCGTTTCAGTGAAAACTAGTCACCCTGAATAATTTTTTACTTACTTAGTCATTTTTAGAAAAAACGAAAAATCAAGTCAATAAATATTTACAGGGGGGCATATTTTGTCATATTTATACCTATTGTAATTGTTATCCATACGCCCTCAGAATAACATCTTTTACTTTTTTAAGTATAACCCCCTAGATTTTCTTTTCACCAAATCAATATTTTATGGACTTTCATCGGACCTCTGTCATTTAATGTACATCCACATGTAAACATGTATAGATAAGTACAGGATCTATGGTTGT
The DNA here is from genome assembly GCA_028583605.1 of Dastarcus helophoroides. Taxonomy (NCBI): domain Eukaryota; kingdom Metazoa; phylum Arthropoda; class Insecta; order Coleoptera; family Bothrideridae; genus Dastarcus; species Dastarcus helophoroides. Next base: position 22,546,679 of record CM053329.1, on the reverse strand, counting down.
AAATTGACTTTTCAATTAACTTCCGAAATTTAATAAATATAAAAATGTTAATTATAAAGGCTTTTAGTAATAACTTCAATTTTTATTTGAAATAACTTTATGATATACAGGGTTAAACAGTTGTATTTATTAATGTGGTATATTACATGAAATATAGGTATGTAAAATTTTCAGGAGAATGAAAACCTAATCATTTAAAAAACCAAATTTAATTTAATTTTGGAAAAAAGTAACACCCTGTATATCGTAAAATTATTTCAAATAGAAATTTAAGCTGTTTCTACGAAATAACCCTAACCTTACCCAATCAAACCCATACATACAGTGAGTCTAAAAGTAACACATAAATTCAGTTTACGTAATTTAAAATTTGAGTAAAATCCTAAAACAGGTCAGTGGAAATCCGCAAGTTTTGACTTTTCTCAACAGTTATTTAGTAGCTATATTTATTTGCTTGGTTCCTTATTGATAGCAGAATTCCATCACTCTTGATATCATTCTCCAGATGCTTTTTCGATATCATTTTTTACGAGAGTCCACTAATATTGTTCTATAATCCATGGAGTAGCACTCTATGTTGTTGTTGTTGCGATACTGCTTCACAGTTCACAAGTTTTCGGAGTCTTCTGTAATTAGTATATTTACTTAAATCGAACGTGTTTTAAAACTACTGAATTTATTTTAAGGGTTACCGTACCTCAGAGCAAATAGAATATCGTACATATAATTAAAATTAAAAATCACTTGTGTTTACAAAAATTCAATATATATTTATTTATGCAGAAATTTAAAAAACCGCCAATTTTGTTACTACAATTTACTTAAATACTTGGGAAAGAGCTAAAATATCTCAAAAAAATTTTTCATGAAAAGTTCAAAGCTTTTTGGGGCGAGCAATTCGGTCAAACTGTATTGAATTCTACAACTTATATCAGTTAGCGAAGAAATAATATTTTTGCGATTTTGAAAAAAGTCTGGAAATTAAGGATCACTTTTTAAATCTATTAAAAATGGAAAAATTTGATGAAAAAACTTTATAATGACATGATTTATTATTAAGGGGAAACAAAATGAAATGCAGTAAATCATGGCAATGAAACTCAGTCCGAAAAAGTTTGTGAGCAAGAACAAGACAAGACAAGAAGTTCTCTTAGCAAGAGCAAGATTTCTTGTCAATAAATCAGCAAGAAGCAAGATTCCTTGCATTTCTTTAAAATTATCTTATAATAAGTGATGCTTTAGGAAATACTCTCTTTGATAAGGTTGCCTCTAAGTATGTATATCTTTCGGCATTTTTCATATTATAGGATACTAATTTTCGAATTGCACCATCAATCATATTCGCATTTCCTTCCGTTCGTATAGATACATAGATGTTGAAAAAGATTTCTGATTGATTTAACTTAATTGAAGATATCATTTAAAGCACTCTTTTCAGTAGTCGAATTTAAAGCTGTCAGGAAAGCTACATTACTTTTTGCAACAAAATAATTCTCTTTATAAATTTGTTCAAATTTTTTAATTGCCCCTTCCTCCAATAATGTAGTTTCTTGTGATATCTTCGAAGCGAAGCGATATGACTGATGAAAGTTCAAAATTAAAAATATTAAAAATAAATATATGTCTTCTTTTTTTTTAACGTAACCGACATTCTTTTCAGAGGACAACTTAATTTGAAAAATCATTATCATACTCGTAAAAAAGCTATTAGGAATTTCCGAAAAAGTAGTGCTGTGTTGAAATTTTGCTTGAAAAATAAGTTACATGTATCAAATATAAAATTAATTTGTCAAATGTCAAAAACTGAAGGGTACGTAATTCCCCGACAAAAGTGATCCGTAATTCCACAAACGCCCTTTTCTTTTACAATACGACAGGGTATAAATAACACAATGCAACTTCATGCAAAATTTCTTGTTTGTGTGGAAGGTTTAAGGTTCTGCGAATATTATGGACCTATTTACTTGAATTAGTTCTCAAAAAATGTGGTCAAATTAAACGTAATCCAAAGTAAAAAAAAAATTAGAAGTATCACATTTCTATTTGATGTCGAAGCAAGACCATTTAATTTCTGCAAATTCTGTGCTTAGCTTACAAACCACTAAAGCTAGTTAGTGTTGGTGGTTTGTGGTTTACTTTGACTTGCACATGGAAAGACGTTTTGTGGGAAAAACGAAAGACTAAGAATTAGCAGTTGTCTTTGATAATAATTTGATACCCACTTGTTTTAGCACGCAGACTTTTATTGCACCTTACACCTTTACTTTTTAGTGATATTCTCTATCTTTACAACTTGCTGCAGGCCTATTCTTGAAACAAACTAGACTTTTTAGTGACATCTTTACTCTAATTTAAATAAGTGCAGCTAAATCAAAATATAAATTAAACCATTCAATAATTAAAAATTTTTACACATCGCATTTCTATATCGGTCTATGTCAAAGGTGCGCAAATGCGGTTTTTCTTCAAATTATAATGTTTTTTTTTTAATGCAGAAGATACAATTCTTGTTAAGAGGTTAAGCTAAGAATTAAATAAAATTTCAAAGTATATAAAAAATTTTTTAAAATTACAAAATTAAAACGATGATTTCCGAAAAGGTGCAGAACTCTTTATGGATAAAATTTCAAACTTTAATTCGCGATTTTGCTGAATAATTTGAAATTTAGATAAAATGAAATTAGTAGATATAAAACTGACAAACATTAAAAAAAAACTTTTTGACATTTAGAAAGAAAGTCATCAATCACATCTCATCAATCAAGTCTTAATTTCGCAAACAAACAAAAGAAAACAAAAATAAGTACATCGTTTGAGGAAAATTAGGAAAAATATAAATAAAACTTTAGTGCTACCTAAAAAAGTTTCAGAAAAAAGCCAAATTTTAAGACAAAATTGATATTCATGAAAAGGAAAAAAACTAAAGAAAGTTTGATCGTTTTTTCATAAATGTCGAGCTTTTTCTCGAAATTTCCATTTTTTCTCAAAATTATGAGTTTACATTTTAGAATTCTTATTATTTTAGGGTGTAAGCTAAAAATTTTGAAAAAGAATCGGAATTTGAAAAACGTCTTTAAAATTTTAAAATAAAAGATGAATCAGATAAACAAAAAAACAGTTATTATTTCAAAAAATCAAAAATTCAAACTTATAGTCAAAATTTCAGGAGAAATGTGAGAATGAATTTTTTCTCCATAAGACAAAATTTTGAAAGTTTGAAAAAACAGAAAATTCAAAAACTTCAAATAAGTCAAATTTTGAAAAAAGGTAATTTTAAAAAAGTTACTTTTTAAAAAATGTAAAAATTAAATTATAAAACCAAAGATTTTTAAAAAGCGTTTAAACTTAAAAACCTAAATATTAATTTTTGTGTTAAATTTAGAGCAAAAGTCGAAATTTCAAAAATGAGACATAACTTTCAAAAAAAAGTCTTAATTTTAAGAAGCAGTCGAAAATTTGAAAAATGGTTGAAATTTTGATAAAAGTGAAAATTATGAAAAAGAAAAACAAATTTAAAATCGACATTTTGAAAATATAAAAAATTTCAAAAAAGTTGAAAATTTTGATAAGAATGAAAAATTATTAAAAAGAACAAAATTTTGAAAGTCAACATTTTGAAAAAATAAAAAATTTCAAACTTGCCAAGAAAAAATTTCAAAATTTGGAGAAAAATATGAAATATGAAAAAATCGAAATTAAAAAAAAATTCAAATTTTATCAATACAAAAAGACAAAATTCTTTAAAAAATAAAGATACATAATTTTAAAAAAATGTTAATAAGGTCAAAAGTTTCCAAAATAGAATTTTTCAAAAGTTAAAATCTTCAAGTAAAATAAAAACTGAGAGAACAAATCAAAATTTTGAAAATAGATCGAAATAAAAAAAAAATTGGAAATCAGTAAAAAAGATCGTCGAGTTCTTACGATAAAAACAAAAATTTCATAACAGAAGAAATTCCTTTAAAAAGTAAACTATAAAAATAAAAATTTTGGAGAAAATTTGAAATGTTCAGAAAAATCAAAATCCTAAAAGAGGTCAAAATTTAAAATATTCGAACTTTAAAAAAAATCGGAATTGAAACAAAAACTAAACATATCTATTAATTTTTTTAAAGTAGAATTTTTGCGAAAAAATCAAAATTTCCAAAAAAGTAGAAGTTTTGACAAAAGTATACAAAAAAATCATAAGCAAACATTTTCAATAACGTCGAAATTTTTCATAGTAAAGTTTTTCAAAAGCCAAGGTTTTTGAGAGTTGAAATCGAAGATCAAAATTTTTATAATAATCTAACATTTAAGAAAAGTCATATTTAAAAAAAGATAGAAATGTTGAAAAAACTGGAAACTGTGAAACTTGAAATTTTCAAAAGAATTCGAAATTTTCAAGTTGAATTTAAATATAAAATGGAATTTCAAGAATGTCGAACCAAAAAAAATTAAAATATTCAAAAAGGCGAAATTTCGAAAAGAATGAAATTGGGAAAAAGACAAAGTTTCCAAAAAATTCGAAAATTTCAAAACAATAATCAAAAAAGGTGACATTTTTCAAAATAAGCTGAAATTTTGAAAAGAAAGTGAACCTTTTTAAAAAAAGTGAAAACATTAAAAAAAAGTAGCGGTTTTCGAAAAAGTCATGACTTCGAATAAAAGTCAATATTTTCGAAACTTAACATTTTCAAAAAAAGTAAAAGGTCAAATCTTTCAAATATGGTGGCAATTGAAAAAAAAAGATCATTTTATTTAAATTGCAATTTTTAAATGTTAAATTTTTAAAAAAAGTTGAAATGATTTAAAAAGGCCAAATTTAAAAAAGAGAAGAATTTTAAAAAATTTAAAACTTTTAAAAGGTCAAAAATTCGGGAATCTAAATGAAAGTCGACATTTACAAAAAACTGATATTTTCGAAAAAGCAGAATTCTTCGCAGAAAATCGTAATTTATAACAAAATAAAAATTTCGAGAAAAACACGATATATTGAAAAAATCAATTTTTAAAAAGAGCCCAATTATGAAATAAACATTTTCAACAAATTTAAAATTTTGAAAGTATTTAAATTTTGAAAAATAACGCCGAAGTGTTTCTTCTTCAGTTGAAATTTTAAAAAGATGGCAAGTTTATAATTTTTAACAATAAAAATTCATAGTATTAAAAAAAGTCGAAATATCGAGGAAACTTCGAAATTCTGAGAATATAATTAAGAAAAAAAGTAAAAAAAAATTATGGGGCGGAATTTTTAAGATTTGCATCATACTGAGAAAATTTACCGCACTGCCCTGTACCCCAGTTTCCCCTACATCTTGTAAAAATTAAAATTAGCAAATGACTAACGTAGCCAAATAAATTCAATAAACAAAGAAACAAAGGTTTGAGAAAATAATTATAAAATAAAAAAAGTACTTTCCGATACTTAAAATGACAAAAGCAATGAAAACATTTCCTCGATAAAAAGCTCTATGGTTCAATAATTCAAATATAATTAACAGCATCTAAGCAAATTCTAATGAGGTCCAAAAGTAATGCATTCATTATCTACGTAATTTATCATTTGTGAGTAAAATCCTGAAGCAAGTCGATTTTTAATTGTAAAATTACATTTTTTGAGCATAATTTTATCCCTCCTCCTTCAACCCCCCTAGACTGTCAGCCACCCCTTTAACATTTTTAAATTTAACGAATATGCGTATAACAGCAAATTTGAAATGGTTATTAATTATCTATCAAGCTATATAATATTTTATAGAATTTATATTTTTGAAAAAAAATTTATTTGACAATTATGAAACGTGTTTGAAATGCATAGAATAAAATGTATCCTAAACTATGCTCTGTGCGAATTAGGTGTAACCTTTTTTGATATATGCAGGTGGGAAAATACCCAACAAGAAGAGAGAAGTATAAAGTTTTATTTTTCTTGTTGGATATTCTGCGACCAGCGCCAGGGTATCAGAAAAAAAGATACATTTAAATTAAATAATTATGACACAAACTCAATTGGAAAAGTTAGATATTTGGCACTTAAACATGGTTTAGGATATATTTGATTGTAAACGTTTCAACAACATTTTGAAATTTTCAAATTTAATATCCTAGTCAAATATTAATAAAACTTAAAATATATTATATGGTTTTTTCAAAGGAGCTATTACACCAATACTTGTTCAATTTAAAAATTTTAAAGGTATAACTGTCACTCCAAGGGACTGGAAGAAGAGAGGATAAAATTATGCTTAGACAGTGTCATTTGGCAATTAAAAATCACCTGCTACTTACGTAACTAATGAATTTATGCGTTGCTTTTGGACCTCTCTGTACATAAACATGCACAACACCTAGTGCCATCTAGGCAAGCAACAACCTTAAATTGAAGACATAAAAGTTTAATTCTTACAACCACGCGATGTGACATTGATCATGAAAATTCAATTTTAGACACGTGCGTTTCTGTAAAATATTAATGCCATCGCTATTTAAACCTGAAATAAAATATTATTTATTTCGATCGGCTACAAGCCGTAGTAATTATTGTGGCTACAATGCAATGAAACATCTTTGTTGCAAGCCGAAGGAAAAAGTTACTTACACTTCGGAAGAATACAAAATGTGTTAATAATTTAAAGATACATGTACGTGTTCAAGGGCAGGGAAACACTTTAACAAATTTTCCGATCTATACTTTGTGTAAGTTATATATTATATCTTATTTCTCGAGTAAATAGTGATTCTGTTGATTTGTGTCATTTACTCTTAACCTTTTCCCTGTAAGCTATCACGTTCAATTCATTACAATAATTGTGATAATTAAATCATCGCGTATTTCTTTGAATGGAATTGTGGGTCACATGATACTAGATTTGTGGAAGATGGTAATCAAAAAAATCAACAAATAAAAGTGATTCATTTAGCACTGATCAGACTCAACATTTTTGCGTATAAGAATCACCTTAAGAATTGGGACAATAACAATGTAGTTATTATTACATTTTCAAAAATTATTTTTCTGCTTAATTTTTATTTCTGAACCAGATTTAGATAGTTGGAATACTACCCTAAATCTATTGGGAAAAAAGAATGAAAATACTTGTTCTGACACGTAACTTAGAAATGTTTACAAATAATTATTTAGGAATTTGGCTGCTTAAATTGATCCATAATTGAAATGTTTAATTAATGAATTAAATATATTTTATCAAAGAAGAAATTATTTCTGCAATAAAAAAGTGGTAGTAATTGAAAATGTTTGAACATATAGTGCACTACTATAAACACAAAAATAACTCTAGTTTTGCTATTGGGGGCTACGTCCTAGTAACTTTAACTTAAAACCGTTAAATAAAAATTTTACAATTTTTATCATTTTCAATAATTACCTTTTTTCACAGTTATTTCTGCCATCAAATAAATGCTTGTTAGTTACTAAGGCCTTGCTTTATATGTTTCATTATGCTGACAACGATTGTATAATTACGTTCTTCAAGCTTTGCTAACATGTAGAGCTGGATATGCATCATGCAGGTGTTAGAGTACATTTCTCTCTGAGATAAGTGTCAACTATCCTGAGAGAAGCTATCCGAGACTTATTTACACAGCTAAAGGTAGGTATCCATTTGAAAGTAACTTGCGTGAGTCTCTCGCGAGAGTACTTGAAAATGAGTTGCCATTTGAGAGACGATTTCTGAAAGTTTAACTCTCGGAAGGTACGGAAATCTCTCGGATGAGGCTTTGCGGAAAGACACTCTCCAAACCGTATTCACTATTAGCGATCAGTTTCTGCGAGTTCCCGTAGAATGCTGGTAAAAAGTGATCAAAAAGAGAATAGTGAAAAACGGCAAGCAGTTATTATTGCATTTGGTTTAATCAAGAAAACATAGGTGTTGGGTAAAGCCATGGATTTAACGAAGTGCAAAATTAGGGGCATGCCCTATATTGACAAGTGAACTAAAAATTGAAAATGCTCAGCAATTCCGAAATGTTGTACGAATGTGTGCAGTTCAACTTCAATATATTTGATTTAATCGGGTCATCAGTAGGCCAATTGGACACAAAAAAAAGATGCGATTTCTGTTCATGATCGAATAATACTTTGCGTTTTCTAGCATCAGGAAAATATATTATCATACTAACAATAACTAAAAAAAAACGTTTGGCTTCTTTTCTCTCTCAGCTTGAAATTTTAAATTTCAATGCTGATTAAATTCATAATTTCGTTTTTCGACCACTCTTTTTTGCGGGTCATTTTGAAAATAGTTCTGCGAGAATTCGCAAAATTAGAAACGTGTTCGATTTTCGCAAGTAACTCTCCGCTAGTGAAAAGAATAAGTATACACTTGAGATGCTACTATCGGCACAAAACTCTCCGATACTTACACTGATACTCTCGGGACATGTGCTCGCAAACATGTGTCGACTTGCGAAAACACTCTCCAAAGCTACTTCCGCGAGTTTTACCCTCAAATGAACACCTACCATAAGAATCTCGGATAGCTTCTCTCAGGAGAATTGACACTAATATATTTTATGTCGGAGAGAAATGTACGAAATAGCGTTCAGTAAAAACGCACCGTTAGAAATAAAATTTAAATTTTCATAAACTGTAAGTAACGAAAGTTACTAGGTACTGCTTGCTGAGTAGTCATCGATATTGATGCTTATTGGATATCAAGCCACAAACAATCCACCATGAATACAATTTTTTCACCGCCACTGAGAGGCTAAGCATGGATCATAATGATAATATTGGTACAGAATATGTTGAATAATAAATATTGTTGATTAAATATTTACTGATAAAAGTTATGATGGTAAATTAAAATAACAATTACGAGAGCATAAGTTAGAGTGGAAGAAAACTTACACGAGCCAAATTTTAATTCAAAATAAAAAACTCTTGTGACAAAATTAGAAATATGAAGTAGAAAGATGTTATCTTTTAAAGTAAAGATAAACATTAATAATAGGTAGCTATACCGAAAATTATTATAATAATAGTTACTTTTAAGATTATCGTACCTTCTTTTTGCTAAACAACGAAAATTATTCGGAAAAAAGAATTCGTTATGTGTAATTACCGCCACTTGTAATACAAACCATAGATAATCGCTTAGTACTTACATATATATTCACAGGTGTTTCTAGTTATAACGTAAAACGCAATACTTTTCAGAATACAATAATTAGTAATGATCATGAAAAGCTTGAAAGCATATTTACATGTAGCACAAATAATTCTCAGTTTTCTGGACGAGAATCAGGACAAAGCTAGTTATTAATTTTTCTCATAAATTTATTTCCGTAAAATTAAAGCAAGTTATATATATTATTACACAGTGTGTCCCACCAGGATTCGCCGCGATCGATATTTTACAAAATAATGATTTGAAAAGTTTGAAAATTTGACAACTTAGCAAATTCAATGAGACCAACACAACTAAAATATTCAGAAGATTCTTGTACTTTTGGTTATATCAAAAGTTGTCATTCTTTTAATGGACAATGTCCATGGGTAGGCAAAACCTCTTCAAAATTCGTGAAACTGTAGCTAAGATGTCTAGGAAAACAAACGTTTTTGTTTCAGTCAAATAGACCAAGTAGTTTTCAATTTACAGAATTGTTAATATCAGTTAATTTCGAATTATTTGCGAGCGCGCGTTTCGTTACGTGACGTCATATTACATATACGATACCACACTCGCGGTGCAGACCGACCGCTTTGTATTAATTTTGTTATATTTTTATATGTACCCACATCAAAATGCAAGATAAGTATAGTATTATACTACAGGAAACTTTTATGTTTTACCTTTTACACTAATAAATAAGTTAAGTTGATCTAGGTATCGTCCCTTTTTAATAAAAATTTGGGATAATCATTTCTCATGATCACCTGAAGTTTTTAATAAGTTAGGCGTTAGGCGATTTAGAGTATCCATTTTCTGGATGTAAATCTTTCGTATTTAAAGGATTCGACCACTAGGAAACTTTTTCACGAAAATACATTTTATCACCAAACTGGCTTAAATGATTATAATAAAATTTGTTAAATTGGGTTTTTGAATCCAGAAAATGCCATTTAAACAAAGTTCCAGGTTCATGTTTTTTATTAACATTTTCCATTTAATATTTTTGTACTGTTAAATCGTTGTAGTTATTGTGTTTGTTTCTCGGAATAGAAGTGACAAGAGAACTATTTAAGATATTCGACGTTTTGGTGACTATAATAAGAAGTATTTTTTAAAAAGCAATCGCAATATTTCTCTGTTGTTTCGGGCAACAGAATTTAAAATTTCTTGTAATGTGCAAACCCCCTCTGTCTCCCCTAAAATTGGGTGTAAATTATATTTAAAAAAAAAGGATCGCAAATTTTCGGAAGATTTTCATTAACTCTAGTCGTAATTTGATATACATAATTGATTTTTCTTGCACAAATTATGATGATTGCAGCTCGCAGAGGCAAGGCTGCACTTTAAAATACATATTTGTAGAAACAAGCCTTATTTTCACCCTAAAAATCCGCTCCTAAAATACGTACAATGAAGTTTGAATCACCTTGTGTATCCAAATACCAACACGTTGGGAAAAGAAGTTATCTTTTCTTGACAATTTTGAAAGCTTAAAACTCTAAAACAAAGATATTTTATTAAGCTTAGTTAATCATAGTAAATATAAAGTCAAGCGTTGTCGGTGAAAAAATATCTAAATTAAGTTATTGCCAACGCGGGCACCTACCTGTAACATAAGAACCTAATAATAAGTGATAAATAAACATGAACATTTTCTTTTCCAAAAAAAATAATTGTGACAATTATCAATACGACATTTAGTAATAAGAAATACTTGTTTCATACATCAACGTGATCATCCGATTAGTACACACTTCATAGCTTTTGTTATTTCTTTCGAATTTTGGTGTCAAATAAAACAACAGAAATAAATTTTTCCCGTGCATTTGTTGTCATGTTTACAAAATTTGGCACAAAGCAATATTTCTTACTTTTTGGATTGGGCATGTTAAGAGTTTTAGCCAGTTTTAGTGCTTAAACAGTGCGAGCATAAATGCAACATACGCTCGAATATGTAATATGACGTCACAGTATGGAGCGTGGTCCATCAGCCGAAATCAATGTAATAAATTAAATATCTTGATAACTATATAAGATACCGAAATAATTTAAACGCAGTGTTTATTTATTTTCAATCTAGTATACCGTGAACTGAAAATCTAAAATTGTGGTAATTCTCCATTGAAACACCCCCTACGTTTTTATGTTTTTACATTATATTTAATATTTGAAAATCACTTTGGTCAACAAACCTTGTTCCTGAAATTATAGTTCTTGGGATATAACGAGATCTTTGCAAGAAATTTGATAAGATGCAAGGTACCGCAGAATTATTGGTATATTTTTCGGGAAAGCACATATTAATTTCATATTTGATATGTTAATAATAACATTTAAAAAATAGAGCTTTAGGTTGTAACTCCAAATTCAAAAGGCTAATTAAAAAATCATTTACATTATTCAACTCTACAGGAAAAAATGCATTAAAAGCAGTTTTGGTAAAATTTTTCCAGTTAAAGGGAATGGAGCTGCAAATAGTTTAACATTTTCAAAATTTTTAAATTTTTGAAAATTTTACTAAAATGGGTAGATACAACATTTTTGTTATGATGAGGTTATTTATCTTACAAAATCACCCTAGATTTGTAAAAAACCCGTTCCTCTATCTGTGCTAGAAATAGTAGTAATAGGGCAAAAAAAACATCCACCTGTACATTTTAGTAACTTCAAACAGTAATAACTTATGTGTTAGCTTAAATGGAATATCCTACACTGTTTTGGTCAATATTGTGCAGATTTAAAGTATTTTTCATGTGATATTGACCTAAGAATGAAATAAAAACAAACAAATATTGATGACTGAAATAAATCTATTGTTTTTCAAAACATTCTTCATGAAGATTAATACATTGCATGCATCTGAATCAACTTTTTCACTCCGTTTTAGTAACATGTCTTTTAATGCATCAACTGCTCCTTTGCATGTCGAAAATTGTTGACCATGCAATTTGTTTTTGATATGCTGGTACAAACAAAAGTCATTGGAATGCCAAATAACGGTTCCACGGCGGATGACCCATCAATTCGATATTTTAGCTAATCAAATATTTCTTTGTTTGAGCCGATGTGTGAGAGATTGTTTGCTCATTTTCCTAATTTTGCCTTGAACTATGCTGGCAAACAAATGGCTGTTCAGAAATGATCATCCTACATTGCTCTAACGGTATTATCACTAAGTCATCAGCAATGTCACAGAAATAAGCTACAATTTGCTTCGATCTGGAACAAATTTTGTTCGATTTAAGTCGTTCTAAAATACCCATAGACTGCATTGCTGTTTTGCTTCAGGTTTATATTTACAGATCCATAATTTATCACCTGTGTAGATGCTGTACAATGTTTGAAGCACTGTGGACGTATTTGTTCAACATTTCCTTGCAGAAATCGACTTGAGCTTTCTGGAGCGTTTCAACGTGAACAAATCTACTTTACGGCCAAATGATCATTCAATTGATGATTATCATACTAATTCTCAAAGATACCCCAATCTCACGATATATCTCACGACAATCTTTCTTTATTAGTACACAAACAGCACCTACCTTTTTTTGGCACAACAGCTGATTTTGGATTATCATCAGGACATCGTTCTAAAGCGAATTTCAGCTACGATTAAATTGATTATACCAGTTTTCTGCACTGTTGTAGGATATGCTTTTTCAACGTATAAAGAATCAGGTTCATCGACAGACTCTTCTCGTGATAATTATATTTTTTCGCTGAGGTATATTTTTAAGTTTACTGTAAAGAACGCAAATTGTGTTCAAAGAAAATCATCTTATTATGAAAGTTACCATAAAAAGTCAGACCTTTGAATGGAAAAATGCTAGGTGGCACCTAAAACATTCAGTGTTACCAAGTAAGAAATATAAATAGAAATCTTCTTCTAGGCATTACAACAATTTTCAGAAATAATTGCAATTTTTACTTTTATTTTTCATTTCACATTAATGGAAGGCAGTTATGTTTCACAAGAATTTATTGATGTAATATACAAGCTGTGACATTTAGTCTATTACCAAATAATTGACCTCTTTCACTTCCAATTGTTTCATACAATTAGAAAGGGTGTCGCCTCTGGCATGGGTGATATTCAGTTATACCGTACTCCTCTGCTTTTGATCCTGTTTCTGGTTTTATCCCATTTTCACTGCAGAAGGGTTTTACCAATGGTATGATTGACATACCGAGTTATTGTGCTTTTCTGTCTTGTTTTTTGTTCATGTAAAACTTCTACGGTGGTAAGTGAAACGTGACATGATTAGAAGTCATTCTTGGTTTTGCTTTGATTGTAACATCGAATTTTATCAGATATACTAAAACATCATTTGATTTTAATAATGCGAGGAAATAGTAGTTTGTGCAACAAGAGCGGATATGATGTCCATATCGCACGAGAACGAAGTTTGAGCACGACGCTGAAGGCGGAGTGCCTCAATCGTTCGAGTGCGATATGGACAATCCGCTCGAGTTGTACAGCGAATTTTTCCCACGACTACGATCCCTCAAAAACAAAAATACTATTTAATTTTTTCGTTAAATACGTCAACTTGACAAATTCTATGGTATAATTTTGAACCTAAAAATGACATTCGTTCTTATCGCATGGTCATGATTGGTCAATTTCGAGCAGGATAGATAGGCCATATCATTCTAGTGATATAACGTAAGTCGCAGTAGTGATTGGTCGATTTCATATCCACACTAGTGTGGATATGAAATATGAATGAAATATGAAATCGACCAATCATTACGCGACTTACGTTATATCACTAGAATGATATGGCCTATCTATCCTGCTGGCAAGTTATAAAGAAAACAGTGAATATACGGGTAGGAGTGGGAAAATTATTTATTATACTACTTTTAACAATCATTTAAACTTTAACTGATTAAAAGAAAGGTAGACAGATATTGACACACTAGCTCGTGCAACCAAGGTTGCGTTCCTAAAAACTGAACAGTTTTGGAAAAATTTTGTTATACTTGTATTAATTGAAGACTGAAAGGCAGTTCACGAAATGCTACAAATTAAAATTTAATTTTTTTGCGGACTCGACTTCCCCATTTTTTTATTCACGACTTCATGTTATGAAAAATGTATTTTGGTTAATTTAGTTTAAAGTCAAATTTAAGAGTTCGTCTCTGCCTATATTATTTGTTATTGTTGTTCCTGCCCATATTATAAGAAAATTCCCAGTGTTAATAAGTGATGAAGCGTACAAAAATAAATTTTAAGCAAAAAGCACAAAATGTCATGTGAATGTGTAAATAAATACTAATTGTACTGCGTTTAATTTAAAAAGCGTGTTATAAACAGAACGTCCTATTTTTACCACAAAATAATATTTACCTTTACCTGCATATGGTTCAATTTGTATTGTTTATGCTATTTATAGCCGATAACAAATGTATCCGCGCACTCTGGGATGAAAAGACCCAAGACAGGTGAATATATTTTATCTATCTATATTGAAAAGCTGAAAATCCAATGTTTGCCAAGCAATTCAGGTCTAATGCAAACCATATTTTTATATCACGTATAAATTACAAAACAACGTAATAATGTCTAATGGTTTCGATAACGCATTAAAAATGCCAGGAAATAATTATTCTGGGAAATGCCATGTTTAGTTTCGTTTCTCTTTGCTTATCACTGCTAAACATTCACTATTCGGCAGATGGGAAGTCATTATGGTTTCTAAGCTAGCTGCATAGTAATGTGTTCGCTAAAGGTCATAAAATTATCAGACAAAAACCTTCGCTATTGAACTTCCTAGTAAACCAAATACAAGCGACCCTGGCTACTGGCTAAAATAGATATGATGCATTTTTGGCGTCTTCCTGTCCAATATTCCAAATTTAATTGTAGATTTTAAAATGTACTTGAAATAAATTACTATAGCTTATAAATATCGTCACCCATAGAAGGATAGTTTCCTGTCACTTACTATTCAATCTTAAAGAAGTTTCCTTAAAAGAAGCAATGGGACGTCATCAAAGATGACAATAATGCATTTTACATTCTTCTCAATACATAACTTTACGTTATGTGCATAAATAGGACAATTTGTACTAACTTCCTGTTGCCTACATTTGCTTTTTACTTTGTATCCTACGTTTCATTGTGCCCAAACCTTCTTATATAACATTATTTACACAACGCAAAGAAAGAACCACAATGACAGTTCGTAAAATAACGCCACTCCTCCAATTATTATTTATATTTATTACAACGGTGTTATTTCATAACAAATCACATCACATTATGTCATAGAAGCCTTGAGAATACAGCAACATTAATGTGTTTAATTAAAATATATAATTATAATTACATTGTACACAAGAAAAAACTGCTCATCAATTGGCAATTTGAAAAACTTGACAGAATTCTACCTGCTTAAGAGTCATGAGGTATAAAAACACATATTTTATTATTTACATGTTATATTACTAGTATACTGATTACTGATAGATGCGGATATAAGTTTATTTAACAACGAAACCAACTACAAAAATTCTACAATGCAATCATATTAAATTGTCTGGATTGAAAATATGAGTTATGATATTTATTATTACTTCCCTGCCATCCAAATATTTTATCAATTTAAAGGAATATCGAGTAAGATCAGATTGTTACTTTAATTCTTCAGCACTAGTGAGTAATATTTCTACTTTGCATTCATGGGCATTTGGCATGGAATAATCATTTAGCGGAACTTTACCTTTCTGGATGTTTACTACTGGGAGAGTGAGATGTTCTTTGCATCTTATGTGAAAAGCTTTACACAAAGAGCAGTTTTATATTCAAAACCCAATTTGAGAGGAATTTTCTTCAGTAGTATTTAACAATAAATAC
This sequence comes from Dastarcus helophoroides, assembly GCA_028583605.1. Lineage (NCBI taxonomy): Eukaryota > Metazoa > Arthropoda > Insecta > Coleoptera > Bothrideridae > Dastarcus > Dastarcus helophoroides. The sequence goes on along the minus strand of CM053329.1, from coordinate 22,530,701 downwards.
AACAAATACGTACCAAATTAATATTGAATCGGGTAATTATTTGTAACATACTTTAGAGAAATTTCAAATCTCATTTTGGGGAATCGATCCGAGAGGTGCAGCATATTCTGGAAGAACATTTTATAAAAATAAAATGCAGAAAATGCCAAAAAGCAAGGCACCGATAAATTATTGCAAACCGAAGGTAAAGGGTGGTAAACGCACTTTTCAAGGAAATTGTTCTTATTTTAAGCATTTATATGAGAAATTTGTTTACGAAGGCTTCCACGGCCAGAGTCGTAAAACACATACTTCTTCCGGTATTGAAAACGTGTCAAAGAACCACTACTAAACGTGGTCAGCGTTTCACCCACCATCATAGAGGGCATCTTTCGGAACAAAAAAAATTATAAGAAAATTACAAGACTTGAGAAATAAATTTGAGCAGTTATGGGGACTGCTGACAGAAGTTAAAACTTAAAACTATGTTTATTAATTTTATTTAACATTTTAAAACTATGATATAATAAATTTCAAGATATTTCAAAAAAATATGTTTTCAATGTACTAATTTTTCCGATTATGCAGATGTCGGATTAGCCGGGTGTCGGATTATCCGGTGTCGGATTGTCCGGTGTCAGATTATCCGGTTGACAGATTATCCGGATACCGGATTAGCGAAATGTCGAATTATTCGAGTGTTGGAAATATTTTAAGAAATGTCATCAAATGTCCGGAGTGGCGCCGTGGTAGAGCAATCGACTAGAAGTTCAAATAGAGTTTTGTTGGTAACGCAAAACCGATATATGTCTATTACATATATAGCAAATCTAGGCGTTTATCCCCGCTTAATGCGCCTAAAGAATTTTTCACTTTGAAAACAAATTCAAAACATTAGAGTACGGTATGTCTACCATATAAGAAACAAAACTCTTCCGAAATGGAAATGACACAAAAAGACAGGATTGTTTAGGCAGAAGAGCTCTTGTGCAGGAAGTAATCTTTTAAGTGTAATGTTACCAGTCACCAAAATGGGTGATTTTATCAAATAAGTGACCAGATATAATAGAAAAGATGCAGTGGTTTATCGGACTTCAGTGCAAATCGATAACTTGCCGGAGCCTATTGCAACTTGTTGGGTTATTCTATTGATCTCAAAGTATTCATCAAATATGGCACCTAAAAGACACCAATTCATACAATTTTAGAATGTATGTAAGAAAATTGTTTTAATGTACGGCGAAGAAAAATTATTATTATTTATATGTTTTTATTTTTTTTATTGCATTCAAGTAAGTATCGAAAATATTTCCAGCCTTTTCGATATCACCATTAACGTCATTAACCAATTAACTAATTAAAACAATAAATTGGATTGCGGTGTATTATCTAAGTGTAACATTTATATACGAACAACAAATTTCTACATTCATAATCACACAATAACCGAATGACGTCTGCTTGTAAATGAAATTGACCTAAGTTGATACATTTTGATTGTTCTTCATCGCTGTTAGATTAAGTTGCTTAAAAAATTGTTTTATGGCACTATTGAAGCCTTTATCCATCTTCTCAAGGAAAATTACTTAACTGCGGCTATTTGATATGGGCTCAATGGATAAATAGCATTTTATGCACCTATTTTACTTCCAAAGCAGAAAATATTTTTATTAGAACATTAGATTATATCTAATTTATTACTGCTCTATTTTTCTTTTCGATGATTATGATGTAGAAACAAACCATTCTGCAACTTTTAAGCAGGACTATCTCCTCCATCTAAGAGAACTAGGCGACCGAATTTTAGGGACGACGAAAGGCTGCTATGAGGGGAGCCGTTGGCAATGAGCTAGGATCTTTTTTTGCGGTCGATGAAATTTTTATTACATGACTATAGCTTGAGGATCTTTTTCTCAACAGACACTGTGTGTGACTTAGGGCGTCCAATATGCTTGAAGCGGCACTAGTTTTAAGGCCTGAATATTGCATTAGTTTAGTAATATCTTGTATATATTGTGTTTAACAGAAGAAAGGTAGTTGATATATTTATGCAAAGAATTAAAACGATGTGGTATGCATATACTTGGTACAATTAGTTACTCATCGAGAATAAAGAAATTTGAATAGATACATACTAATTTTCATAAAATGGTTGATGTTTTTTTTTTTTTTCAAAAGCAATCTATGTTTAATGCCTATGTACTGCTAAATTTTGTTAAACTGGGAACAAATACTTTTTTTTAATATTCAGATGAAATTATAATTTCATCTTTTTTTCTTTCAAAGTAGTGACCTTGAGAAGCCATATTTTTGGAAACGATGTCTCCACTCTTCTTAGCAATGTTTCACTTCAACTATTACCATTGTCTTTTCTTAGCCTTTTCAATGCCCACCAATGTCCCAGTGGAAAATTATCAGTTTTGAGAAAATAAAAAAGTCATAATAGCTTGATTCAGATTTATTGTTAGTTGTAAGGCACAAATTCCGTTTCAGAAATCGTCATTATGTTCCATGCAATAATGTACCTTATCTTCAATTTACCAGCCAAAATCTGATGAATAATTGGGTAGGTTAAACTTAACCCATCTCCAGTCATTTTAGTTGTCAACCAAAAATTAAAACGAACAAAATCCGGGCATCCGTCAAACATTTTATTGGTTTATGAAATTTAAGACCTTACTGCTAAGAGTTTCATATTTAATCAAGCCTGAAGCTCTGATAATCTAAGCTTGAGCATGTCACGTTTGACCTGAACGAACTTCCAAAAATAATTATTTTTAAAACAATTCATTAGTCCCTAATTCGTAGCCTTAGGAAGACATATCCACTTCTACATTTTTTCCTAAGAGAACATTGCAATACCAATTATGCGTTGACACATTTGTATTATTGCAACAATAGTTGTAAATTATCGCTACAAAATCTAAAAGTTAGTATAAGAAACATTTCAATTGAAGTCTACCCATTTTTGTTTGCATTTGTAATATTTTTCATTAAAAAACGCATTATCCATAGTGGATTCTCAAAAAAATAACATCTTTATTATATAAATGCCTGCTTCGATCTACGAAGCTGCAAACTTTAAATATTCACAATGTAAAATTTGATGGTAAGAGTGAGAATCCAACCATTCTTGAGACATCTCAATTTTTAAATATTTCGCTAATCAGACTAACCACCAGATATATCTGTCATTCAGAACCGTTGATATGACTATGGAATCCCATATTTTTCTTTACAAGTTGCAGTGGTCCTGACTCACCTATTTGTAAAGATATCATTGGTTTTATACTAAACAAACAAGAGGTGTTTTCTTAGAGAATGATTTCAACCATGTTTATCTCATTTCATGTTTATGTAAACAGAGTTAAAATTATTTTTTTTCACCTTTCATCAGTTCTCGTAAATTTGATAAGATATGTTGACTCCAAATTAGATTGTAGGGTGCATTTTGACATTTCTGGATGGAAAGCAAACTTCATCAATTATTTTTTAATACCAGCTGAAAATCATAAATTTATCTTTATAGTAGACGATATTTATTTTTGCTTGTTTTTTTTTGCAGATGCACCGAACGAAAGTCTGTATATGATAGGGGGAGTATGTGTGGCCATGTTTATGGTTGGTATAGTTATAGTTCTATTAGCTGTTACGATAAGGTGAGTAAAATTATTTTTGAGAAACTATAGCTACTTTGGGGCTTAAATATCAAGAACACAAGTCGAAAAAGTAAAGTAGTCTAGATATTTATACGTATGATGAACCAAGATTTATAAGACATGTACGTCTGATGTATATACTAACATTAAAACTATCGTTTGACACATTAATTAATAAGTTTTTGGAACCAATTACAAGTATCACATTGCTTGCCGTAGGAAAAGTAATTTAGCAAGTGAAACGTGATCCCTATTAAATGCAATCATGCTAAAATTTGAACTCTACAACGTGTAACATCGATTAAGATTAACATCGATTAAGATTTTCACGTGAGCAGATATGAGATGCTTGGAAATTTTTAGTACTACATCATCGACTCATGTGAAAACCAAATACCGATCATTATCGAACTAATCGCGGAGCTGATGAGGAATAATTGCATTATTTCATGTTTCAAATGTCCCTTAATATTTTTAATTAGACATGACCGTTCCATACACAACAATTACATTACCGGTATTAGCTAGATATCGTAATTACTAGATTCGTTCTTGTTCTGTTTTAAAACTTTTCGTAATTCATTCCTACCTATCAAGGATTTGTATCTCGTTGTTTGAACCGATGGGATGTGTCATTATTTAACACTTAAAATGTGCGACTTCCTGCTAGATAGTATTAACTATCACACTTGTTAATTGCATTTAATGTTAATCATGCTTGTTTACAAAGACAACAATTGTACAAAGTGGGATTTGGAGAATTCCAAGCGGACGGGGAAAAATTAGTCAATTATCTCATATTGACATGACGTAAGCTGTTAAATTATACAGTAGTTAGTTTTTTAAGTTCTTCTCAATACGTAATAGATTATTTCATTCTCACAATATAACTGATTTAAAACCTATTTTAATTTGCTTCGCGTTTATTGGATTGTTTGAACTTGTGGGTGTTTTTTTTTAAATTTTCTCCATTCTTGCTTAACGTACTAACCGCAGTGGCTAATACAGATGCAAAATTGAAACTGCATTGTTCAATATTTTACCATCGACCAGGTTAACTATGCAAATAAATGTATATACGCTAAAACTACACGGACGACCAAAAAAAAGTGACCACATTTTATTTTCTTTGCTAGTGTTGTTATTAGTTTTTTTTTAATGAAATTTTTACAAATAATAAGATATACGCTTTTAGATAACCAAGTGAAAGTATTACAGTTACGTTCAATTTTTATAGAGATTGTTCGAAAATATTTGTCACTTTAAGTGTTTCGCAAAAAATAAGGCCGCAAAGTAACTCTTTACCGTACCGAGAAAAGTGTTGAGACCGAAGCTGCTATGCGGCCGAGGCTTGACAATCTACACTCCAGGTTGCTAAAGAGTTACGCAGAGATGGCACACACAATATTTTTTGGGCAACCGAAAGGATGTAGTTATTTGGAAATACTTGCTTTTAAAACCCGTGATTAAATTTGCTGTTATAGAAATGTAGTATTCATGTATCACAGCTGTCAGTATTTACAAGGTACATAACTGATATAATTGATAAATAAAACATCATTTACTATAAGCAATAATACAAACTGTACAATTTATGTTAACATTTATCCTGAGTAATATATCTACATTTATGAATTTCAGAACAGAAAGATTTTAAAAACTTCTATCTAAAATATGAAATTTATGATTATTTTAAAAAAACGCAATCATGATTTTTTCCATATTTTAGAAACGTCACTGTCAATACATTTGGCGTCCGTTGCCAAGAGTAGGGGCCGCGACATTGCATTTTGCGTCCGCTCTAGGAGCTGCAAAATAATATCTTCGCATACAGTTGCACAAAAATTGTTTTATTGTCATGTTAAAATTGATATAAATATGCTAATGATGTTATCAGAGAGGGAAATATATAAAATGTTAATGAAACCTACAGTGAATGTAAAAAGTATTCGTACACCTAGCAATGCACATAAAAAACGAATTGTCTCAGTTTTAAATATATTTAATTATTAAACAAAAATAATTGAGTCAATCATAGGGTGGTTACAGCACTTTATTTATTATAGCAAAGACCAAGAAAATCAAATACGGAAGTAGAAAAAAAATATTAACTTAAAATTTATCCAAACATCCACACAAAAAGTATTCGTACACTTAGAAAAATTAGCAGATAAATTTAACAAAAAGTAGCAAGGAGTACTCCACTGGTCTGTTCTTAGCTTTATTGATGAGATGGAATTTTCTTGGCATAGAACTAAATAATTTAGAAGTGTAACAGGAGGGTATCAGGCCCATTCTTTCCGAAATGCAGTTTTTAATATTTCTTTGCGTGAAATTTGATTCTCTTATATTTTGTTGCTATGAGAATCTCACAAATGCTCCACAACATTAAAATCGGGTGCCGGAGAAGGTATTACAAGGAATTTTGGTGTGTTTAAAAGTATTAAATTCTTAATATTCCATGGTGTATGCTTTGGATCGTTATCTTGTAAAAATATCCAGTTATTATTAAAATTCATTGCTGTTTCACTTTAAAGAAGATTTTTTTTAGAATGGTAATACATTCTTTAGGGTTATTTATGGACCATCATGTCATCAAATAATGCAAATTTTCCCACCCCTTTAGCACCTATACAATCCTAAACTCCAATACCGTGTTTTATCGTAAGAACTAAATTTTCTTTACCAAGCACAGCATTAGGTTTTCCCGTTTTCTCCACGCCATTTGACGTCCATTAGAATTAAATTTAGATTCATCTCTAAAAATTACCTGTTCGCAAACGTTGTTTCTGTTATTAATATAGTCTTAATATAGAAAATTTGATTCCTACGATGAAACACGGTGAAGCTTCTGTTTATGTTTTGTTATTGGTTGCATTATGGACCCTAAGCAACCCTAAACAATAAATTACCATCCTAAAGGAGGAACTTCTTTAAAGTGCAGACCAACTGGTTTTCATAATGATTGGATATTTTTACAAGATAACGATCTACAGCAAACACCACGGAATACTAAGAGTTGGATATTTTTTAATGCGCCAAAATGCCTTGTAAAACCTCCTCAGTCGCTCGATATTAATTTAACAGAGCATATGTAGAATTATCCTAGCGAAAAAATTCGAGAGCAACAAATTTTAAATAAAAAAAAATATTGAAAAAAAGCTTTTCGAGAAAAACGGGCTCTGATGCCCTCTTCTTACTCTTCTAAATTAGTTAGTTCTGTGCCAGAAAAATACTCCATGCCATTATTAAAGTTAAAGGCAGATCAACCAAGTATTAATTGTTACTGTTTCTTAGTGTTATTATCTAATTTTTGAAATGTACGAATACTCTTTGTGTGGACTTTAGGATAACTTTTAAGTAAATTTTCTTTTCGCACTCAGAGTTTGTTTGTCTTTTTCTTTTTTGTTATAAATAAAGTGCTAAGACTATAGAGTAATCGACTCATTATTTTTTTTAAAGAAGTAGATATATTTAAACTGAGAAAATTCGTTCTTTTTATGTAAATGGCTAGGTGTACGAATACTTTTTACACTCATTGTATTTGGATGAAAACAAATTTTAGCTAGAGAAATTTTTAAAGAATTTCGCTACAACAACTGGTGTCTAAGCTGCGGTGCTTCGTTTGTTAGAAAAATTAAACCGAATGAAAAGCCGAAATGTGCGAAGTTCTGCTAATTTGTCAGGCTCTGGTAAAAATCCACGAATTATTAGAAAACGTTTGGTATTAGAAAGTGGTCTGGAATTGGAAACACTTAAAACTGTTAACGAAATTTGCGATATAATGTTTTTATCGTGCACCACTTCACTAAAATAGTCATAAAATTTACTAAAAGAAAAGTTGCACTCGAAGATTTTTTATCTTTCCCTTTTTAATTCATAACCAAATTGTGTTTATGCAAATTCTGAAGTTTTTTTTCGAAACAATCTGTGATTTGACTTTGATTTGACTGCCTAAAAGCTTATATATATTATTGTGTTGTTAGTGTGAATTTGATAAAAACAATTCACTAATAACAAAATAAATCAACCAATTAAAATGTGGACATTTTTTTGGCCCGCCATGTATGTTCTTGTATGTGTAACTTTTCTAAATTATTATTTATCGACCCTAAAAAAAATTGATTTTTGGGATTTAAATTTAATCCCGAGTAAGCTAAAGAACAATAACTGTTAGCTATTCAGCTGCCGGCTTTAAACATATATTTGTTAATTTATTACTTTAAATTGTTCAAATAAACACAATTTAAATAATATTTTGGTTATGTTTTTTCCATTCCTAGTGTAAAAATACATACACAGAATTATTTCAAAGCAACAAAACGTTGTACATTTGGATGTAGTCATCAAAGCAAACTTCGATGTATTTTATTAAACATTTGAATTCATAAATACGTTGTTTGACGTAAACATTGGGCTATATTTAAGATTAATTGCAAATTGGTTGAAGGTGCATACAAGCTAATGTCTACTGTCTGGAGTGGAAGTGTTTTGTTGTCTAAACAATCATAAACTGCCTTCTAATGGCGCAATATATTTTTGCCTGCAGTATAATTGCCTTCCATTGTCTACAAAGGTTCAAAACCTGTCTAAAATTAAAGCAATTGTATACAAAAATAATTTCAGACGTATGACTTTTTCCAATATACTCTGTAGTTGGCAATGCATTAAGGAACTGAAGGTTGTTATTCATTTATAAGGCCTAATTTCAACCGACTTTTGCAATGCTTTGTTCTAATTCAATTTTAATATAGGTTTAAATTGATATACATAGATGGCTAATATAAAATGCTAATCTGCATTAATTTAGCACAGAAGAGTGCGTCTTTAATAGTTTTAAGCCCAAAAAGTATATTCTGGCGCGAATACAGGGGAGGGGCAATAAGTGCAACTGTACCTCCCCTCCCCCCCTGGCATTTTATTTTGACCAATTTCAAAATTTTTAAATCGTAATAAGTACATCGGTACCTGTTTATAAGTAATGTCATTAACTCAATACTAATTGTAAGTCTAAGTACCTACTTTTTTGCCTTGAACAAATTTTCTGGAGCAGTAAGGAATATAAGAAAGGATCAATCTCTTCCCATGAGTTTCTAAGCCACAAATCTATTATCTTAAAAACCGTGAGGAATGCGGCATTTCTTCCTTAATTGTTACAAGCAAGACTTCGAACCCTTATTTTTACAAAAAAAAATTATTCCAAACACAAATTGCGATAAAATCCAAATTTCAAGATTAAACTCAAAAGTTCGAGCCAAAAGTAAGTTAGTAAGTCTTAACTTGACAGGTCCGGTGATCAATTTTCGGGTCAGGAAATTAAGAAAAATTGGGATTTGGTATTGCAATCAAGATAACTAAGAAATCAAAGTTTTTGATGGTTTTTTCCAAATTTGAACTTGAAACTTAAAATTTTTATTGTTATTTTCTTGAAACCTTCCAATACAAACCCGAAAATTTGATAAGTGATTTTTAGTAAAAAATTCTATGTCGAAATTAAGACCTGTATAAAATTTCAAATTTGACATTTTTTCTCAAATTGGGACTTTAAATTCGAAATTTAGACTTTTCTCAAATATTCGAGAACATTTTTTAAATCTAGAGACTTATTTTAGAAATTTTGACCTTATTCTTAAAAATTTAAAAATAATAAAAATTGAAAGTGTAAGTTTAACATAAATTTTTAGACGAAGTCGAAATTTTGATAACAAAATTCAACATTTATAAAAAACCACGACCGTTTTTTAATTTGATTTTGTTCTCTTCCTTATAGATTCAACGTCTTTCTCCAAATTGCGAGTACCCTTTTAATCTTTTTTTCTTCGGATCCGACTTTCCAGTTTCAATGCTCAGGTTTTTCAAACTTGAAGATTTCACTTATTTTACAAATATTTTGTCCGTTTGCTCAAAATTTACCTGATCCCAAATTGTTGATTATTTTTGGAAATGATTAATTTTTTTCTTTTTATTTCGGTTTTGCATCGAAAATAAGAATCTCCAAATGTAAGAATTTTGGGAAAGATTATTTTTTTCGTTATTTTTTTCCTTTTTCATGAATTTTTAGTTTATTTTTATAATTTTCATTTTGAAAATCAAAAGTCGACCTCTTCTTTTCTTCTTCTTCTCTTTCCGAAAGTGGGACTTAATTATGCGTTGTTAATAATGTAGCGTAATACTTAAATGTAATAATGATCTTCTTGAACGATAAATCGATATATCTTTTTTATTTCAACTCCGATTTTGACTTTGTCAAAAATAATTGATTTCTTTAATTTTTAATTCAGTTCTGGTCCTAGTTACCTGTATTTTGTTTAGTAAGGGATAAATATAAACAATTTTTGAGTTTATTTTTGCAAACATGAGAAATCCTTTTTATTGGAAAAAGTAGAACTTCGCCATCGGAAAAGTTATCTAGATCACTGTCTGTAAGATGGGCAAAGTCATTAAAAAAATGTCCCCACCTTAGCAAAATCCTGTATTCGCGCCTCAGCGTATGTAACTATAGATATAACAAAAAGAAAATGTCAAAATATACCTCTGTCCGGAAAACCAAAAATTTTATTTAGATATTGCCAAATTTTTATATTTACTTCTTAACATACAAGACTTTCATGAAACATAGACATTCGATGACTTCCACGAAACTATTCTGTTTCTTTTTAAAGTCAATTTTTTGGTGAAGCATACTTGTTTGATACCTGTTAATATTTTCACACTAAATATTAATAACATTTGTCGATAATTTTACTTGATTTAATTTAACCGTAAATGTTAATTTATTATGCTATATTTGTTCTTCTAATTTATACATAATACATTCTGTCACAATTGATTTCTTAGTCGTTTGCATAATTAATCTACTTAACACAAGTTTGAACACTCACTAACAGACAACGCAAAGCCTAAATTCATGGATCTGGAATCATGAAATCTTGCACATAATTTCCTTTCTTTTATAACATAGGTGAGCATAGCATTAAGGAAAGATTTCTGAAAATTCTTCCTTTAGGGAAGGGGATCAAAAGTGACATGGAAGTCCCATCATTTTTGAAATTAGAAAAGTAGTTTGACACAAAAGCAATGGTTCCTGTGATGTCACTGTTTATTCAGTTAGTAGATGACTAGTATTTAAAGCCCTTTTATTTCTTTAAAAAAACGAACTTGAAAACGGGTCAATTTTTGTTTAAATTTTGCCTATTTTAGGGTGATTTTTGTATTTTCCAAAACCAGATATAGTGCGTTATAATCCTAAGAAACCAAATCAAAATAAATAAATACTTTAACTTAGGAATCGTAGATAGAAATTTTAAGGAAAAAACATTTTGCAAGAATTATTGTGAAAATAATCATAATATTAATATTTCTTATGAACAGAAATAAATGTATGTAGTATGTATGCATGTAAATTGTTTTTTCGAAATTTAGATTTTTAATTCCGAAATTTCCTTTAAGCTTAAATTTTCTAGAAAAGGTCGAAATTTTGCGACTAATTTGAAAATTATTGAAGAAAATCAACATCAGGCTATTTAAGAATTTTTGTTTTTTCTGCAACTTTGGACTTAATCTCAAAATTTATAAAATATATTTTTAGATATAAATTATCCAAATTCAAAATAAAAAGTTTTGAAAAATGAATTGAGAGTAACTCAACATTAATAAGAAATAAATTCAAGTTTTAACACGAAATTTCAAGAAAATTTTGAAATTTATAAAGAACAAATGCAAATTTTTAAGTATATAACTTTTTTTTAATAAGATTTTGAATGTTCTACTGTTTGATCAGTTTACAACTATTAGAAACTTGTTTTAAATAACTTGGTTTTATTCCAAATTTATTATTTTAATCCTAGATATAGGGTTTTTCTTTCTAAAAAATTTGGGGAAGGATAATATCCTTCTCTTAAAAGAAATAATAGTAAAAGTGCTAAGTTTGAATTCGAAATTTTAATAAAAGTGTAAAAATTTCGAAAAAATCTACAAAATGTTTTTCTAAATTTCGTTTAAGATTTTTTGGAAAGTCAAAATGTTAACATTTTCGTTAATATGTACCATATATTTGGGGACTTTACCTTAAAAGAAAAAACGGAACCTTATAATCTCACTCTTGATGTGTCCGTCCTTTGGTCACAGAGGTTTTTTTTCAAAAATTATGCAACAGGAATTTTAAATTTTGCACAGCCCTAATTCTCAATGACTCCCGCATACAACGCTAGCAACGATTAGAAAAAGAACATATTTCATAACAAACTTGGGGTTAATTAAGTCACGAAAAAATCAGGTTGTAGTAAATATATCGTGTGAAGTATCATTTGAAAGAGCTACCTCCAAGAATACTAAAGTATGTCTTTGATAATTTTCCGTCCAACCCAAAGATATAGCTCAAAATGTGTAACAAATGACCGTCCCCTTGATCTCCTAGGTTTCTTAAGATAAAATTTAGATTTTAATGGTTTAGTAGATATTGAGTAGATAATCGAAAAACTGCAGTTGTTGAAAAAAAAATTATTTTATGGAAATTCCAAGGCTTTTGACTCAAATTATTCTTATTTTTTTTAATAAAAAGTTTTACTTAGCCGAAGGATACAATGCGGATCAAATTTGCATTTTACATTATTTCATTTAGATGAATATTTTGGGAGTTAAAACAAGTTTATCAAATTGCACGCAACACAGTAATTGCTGGTGGAAATCGAACATTTTAACGCAATCCGAGGCGATCTCATAAACTGTGTTAACCATCGACTATTTTTAGTGGAACGGACTGGTCCTTGGTTATCTTCAAAAATTGAAATAAAATCTTGTCCCCTGAAACCAAGGAAGATTAAAAGACACAACAAAGGTTGCTCTAACGCTTTTCGATAGCCAAGCTATCATCTTCAGAGAGAATTGCAAATAAGTGCTTTTTACCTGAGGCATTATCAATACAGCCACCGGTTCCATAAATATTGCAGTTGATTGTGTAAAAAATGTGCATTTGAAAGTAGACAATTTTTTAGTTTTCAATTATAACACAAGAAATTTTGGATACAATTTCATGTTCATACATAAGTAAAAATTATTTACTTCGGTCTATTGACTTGTTCACCGTAGTAATCGGTACGGAACCCTAATTGTGCGAGCCCAACTCGCCCTTTGCAAATATTTCTTGAGTTTTTCTTTAAATTGTTACAAGTTTCTTAAGATTAAATTTAGACTTTCCAGAAAAAGAGGAAATTGTGACCTTTTGTTGGGTTTTTTTTTGAAGTTTTGCCTGACTCGTTACGATTTATACTAAAACTTTTAAATTTTTCTCCAAATTTTTTTCTCTAAATTTGAATTATAATTCAAAATAAAAAATACCGAATTCAGATTTCTGAATTCATATCTGGACATATAAAAATATTGAAAATTTTCGATTTTGATTCACAATAAAAAATGTCGAATTTTCTTAGAAATGTTGTTAACATTTGAAGCTTAAACTCGAATTTAAAACCTGAAAACTTCAAGTTAAATTTCGGAAAATTGATAAACTGAAAATATAAAACTTGATGACTGATGATTATTAATCATTAATACAAAGAGATAGAACATATAAAACTCCTTAAAAAATGATTTTTATTAAATGGCATTCTTCTGCATCTTTTTTGTTAACAAGAAAACAAGTGACTTTTTAAATCGATATTCTAAAAGGTCTAATTGTGAAACTCCTTCGGTAATCACTTTCTTCAGTACCTGCACTCACTAACCTACCGACCCACTTTTTTTCTTTTTTTAACTTGATGTTTTATAACATAAGCAAATTATATCCGCTTCTCAAAGTTAAAATCTAGAAATTAATAAAACTAAATGGCAATTTATGGTCAATTGTTTGTTAGAAATGCTTATGCAACGTAAATAATTTTACACTGGGAACAATGCTCAAGTGCGAGCACGTGAACACCGCATGAACCACATGTATAACTTTGTAATATGAGCAGCTTGTGACACCTATCATTTTAGTGGTTTTTATTTTTATTATAAAATGATACTTTCAATAACTTAAAAACGTGAGATAACGAATATTGTCATATATATTTTTGGCACGAACAAATATAAAACTATACATAACATCTGTTATGTGTGTCGTGATAGAACGGTTTTTTGAACTATTATTTTACAATAAATTGAACACTTCATAGACTACAGTCCATCTAATTACTTAAATTATTGCTCATTTCTACGGGGAAAACGTCATTATTTATTTGAAGGCTTAGTCACAGCTTCTTTGTGAATGAAATGAAAAAAATGAATATGAAACTTATGTCACTCTCGTATTAAAGATTTTAAGTGATTCATATTGCGATGGTGATTAGTCCTATAACATAAAAGATTAGATACGAGATTTCGACAATTCCAAATCGACGTTATGCAATATTCATGTAACTGCATCATCCTAGATTATTATGTACCATTAGTTTTTTCCTAAATTTTATTTTCATTGTGATTGCCTAGTGTTTCATAGCCAACACAATATTTTTCAAAATATAGAATACAGCTATTACTCGCGACTTCGTGTGCGGATTTAAGTGAATAATTAGACACAGACAGGAAAACTGTCGAAGGAGCGTTTCTAAATGTCTTTAATGGACGAATCAATTATTTGTTAGCTTTAATGTTTGAATTTGTCTCTACAACAGATGGTACTGCGTATCAAACATTCTTATAGGCCCTCTAGTAAGAGTCTAGCATCCTTTCGCCATATTTCAGTTATTTCATAGAGCGATAATTCCAACCTGTTATTTTTGGAATTTTTATCTACCTGACTTTCATGAATATGTATGTACGTATATATGTATATGTATGTATGTTTATCGTTAATTCACACCATGTTTGCTCAGAGACAAAACTTTGAAAAAAAAACTGTTATTTACCTTCAAAAAGCAGTTACAAAATTCTAACCTCTTCAGTCGTCATATAAACAAAACAACAAATATTGACATTGGCACTTGTCAGAACAATAAAATAATTAATAAGAAATTGTATGTCTTTTTGGTCGATTCATTTTATAGCAAAACACAAATCGATTACTATTTATGATTTTTTTCATTTGAACAATCCTAATATTCTTAATCGTAGCGTGAAAATTGAAAACATAACATTTCATCCAGTGGGGAGCACATTTTAAAATTATTTTTATTTTATTGTACCAATCATATACAGACTGTTGATATAAACTTACTTTTTTATTTAAATAAAACACCCCGTATATTTTTGCATATTTAAATAGCCATATAAAGATGAAGCAAAATAATGTAGAGTTGGTTTTGATGGGTCTTTTTTCCTAATAGAGGATCATAAATTCCGGAGACAGGATGCAATCATTTGTAAACATACAGAGTGATGGAAGTTTGCCAATCCAAAAATTACTAAAAAATTTTAAATGGAATAGCCTATTTTTATTACCTAATATAAAAGGAATATAAAATTATCTTTATAATAATGTCATATTACGTGGAGTTTCTTCTGATAGGATTTCATGCAAATTTTTTATATTTCTTATTTTTAAGTTTTAACCAGGATTATTTGTAATATTACTAATTAAATAAATAGTTGGTAATATTTAAATATAAACAAATTATTAAAATTCGCAAATAATAATCGAAACAGGAAGCAAATATTTTACTGGATGCCTGAAAAATTAACAATTAAAAATACGTAATTTATAGGGTTGTTTACATGAAAAGTTTTGAAAGTGTGAAGAAATATTAAAATGAAAATAGGACACCCTGTATATAATATAGGTGCTATGTGAATTTCGATGGGTTATTTTTCTGGTAGAGGCTCCTAAATCCGAAAACAGGACTCCTATGTACAGCCTCAGTATGATGTAGTATCAACCAATTTGCGACATGAGCCATCATTGAGAGTCCTTAGTTTTGACAAACCATAGAAATGTCGTATATTCTTTAGTTATACAGAGTAATCCAGGTTTGAAAATCTAATAATTAATAAAAAAATTTAAATGAAAAGTTCATTTGCATGAAAACTATAGAAAGTAACCCCACATAATATAGAACTGTTTGAAAGGTAATTCTATCTTCCTTTCATACTAGGTAATAATTCCATTTACAATGTTTTAGTAATTTTTGGATTTGCAAACTTCCATCACTCTGTACAACTAAAGAATACAACATTTTTATGATTTATGGGCCCTAAAAGACTAGCAATGATTTTCTATGTCGCAAATTAGTTAATGCTAAATCATACTGAGTGTTTACAAATGACTACATCGGAGTCCTGTCTCCGGATTTATGATCCTCTATTGGGAAAACGACCCATCCAAAACCCCATAAACCCTATATTTTTGTTGCATTTTAATAGGGCTATCCACATGTGCAAAAATATACAAGTTATTCTATATTTTTTAAAAAGTAAGTTTATATCAACCCTTTGTATATGATAGGTACCATAAAATGAAAATAATTTTAAAATGTGCTTCGTATAGATGTACGCCACTGGGCAAAATTTCATGTTGATATCTCTTTAGCGGAAGTTGTCTGCAAATCTAATATATTATTATTAATAACTAATATGCCTAAAAACGGTAATTTCCCATCTTATTTTAACTGGATACATTTAACATAAAATTATCCATATCTTGATTTTGTATAGATAACATCAAAAATATCACTACATATCTAACCCCTACCGCAGGAAACTGACAATATTCATTTTTGAGACGATTTTTAAAAACAATCATGAAAAGCTCAGCCATGAAAGGTGACAAAGAATTCCCCATGGCTGCGCTTTTCTATAGCAGAAATAATAAATAATCAATAAAACTTATTTGCAATTTCTCACGAACAAACAACTTCATTAAGGTGGACATGTTTTAGCCGTTCTGAAGGTATCCACTTATGAGAAATTTCGCTGTAGTTGAACAAGCAAATTTATCAAAAAAAAAAAAATCTGAAACCATAACCGAAATTGAAAACATTAATTAAAATTTTGGTAGTATAATTAATGTAGTAATTCAGTATCACTGACTGAGATTAAGGTATTATTTATCATACTTGTTTCATCATTATTTCTGTATCCAAGCAATAATATTTAATATAGATTAAAATTGAATTTCTTTCCTCTAGTTACATGTGATAACATTGGTACATTTTTTAAATTCTTTTCAATTATATTATTCATTAAGATTTAAAATGATATTATTTATCTTTGAAAATTGAGTGGATACAATAAATGCATGATATGTCATAATAAAAACAAAAGCCACGTTTAATTAATATTATATGTCTTGTCTGTTCCTCAAAGCTAGATAAATACAGATGGATTATAATACATTACATGTTACTGCTATTACATTCTATCTCCACTAAATATTTTTAAAAAACACCCGGGCATCCATAAGAATATTAGGGTAACATGTATCAAATTTGTAACTTCGAATAATTTTTATTAGGTTTTAGTTCAATCAATAATCAAACACATCTTCAAAATACTTCATGTTCCTTGTGCAACAATAAGTTTTTTATTTTGGTATTTCTTGTAGATGAAAATCTGAAAAGGAAATATCTGTCTAGCCATATAAATGAAGCTCAAATTATGAAATTCTAGCAATAGCTTTGACGAATTTTATACCGTATAAAGTAAAAGATTCGCACTTGGTTATGTTTTACGAAACTTATTAACCTCATTATTAAAGACAGTATTACAACATTGTCATTATCAAAGACAACATTGTCACATTGTCTTTAATAATGAACTAGTCATGCGAAACCGATCAGACACCAATAAATTTTGTAAAACCTATTCAATCCTTTACTTGTTAGGTATTTCAAAAAAAATCTTATATATATATATATATATAATATTTCCAAACTGGGCCGACGAAATGTTAAATAAATTGAAAAAAAACAAAATTGATTTTTAATTCGAAAATTGATTTTATATCTAATTTGAAATATTATTATTTATCCCAATGAATACATAAATGAGAAACTGTTTTTGTCTATCTATCTGGTGACATTTCACTGGTTAATTACTAGGAGTACAAGGAGTGTCCTTTTGAAAACGTCTTTAAAAAATTTTGAAAAATAGGTGCAACTTTTGTATTTACCTTTTTCTTACTTGAATAATTACGGAGATAACCCTATGGTCAAAATCTGGTGAATGACCCCCTACATGGCTTATTCTAACAATTTTCAATTTAACTCATATACATTGTATACGTCACACTAAATTTTCACACTTTTTGAATCGAATTTAGCATCGAAATTCCAACTTTAATTACAAAATCTTAATTGTAAAATCGAAATGTCGACTTGACTTCGATTCGATCACATTTCGAGAAATTTCATTTTACTTTTTGAAATCTCGAAGTTTTTTAGACTTCGATCTTTACATTTCGACTTTAAATTCGCTACATTTGCTAAAAAAGTTTAAAAGATTTTTCTATTTAAATCTCTTGACCTAAAATTTTGTTTTGGATTTTAGTGCAGAAATTTCGAGTCTAACGAAATTCTGACTTTAATAACAAAAGTTTCGAACTTATATTCAAGATTTCGACTTTACTCGAAACTTTCTCTTGAAATTTAAACTGTAAATAGGAATATCCAATATTAAACTCGATATTTAGTTGAAAAATGCTATGTTTTTAAGAAAATCTTAAGTTTTTTTTTTAAATTTGGACTTTTTTCACAGAATTTCGAGTTTAAAGGTGAGATATTAAAACAAAGTTAACATTTTAGGTTCTCGACTATATTTTGTATGTACAAGGTCTTTTTTTATATTGTGCACCCTATCTAGAGGCTTTCTTTTAGGAACTACAAAAAAACTTTAAATACAAAAGTTAAACAGTTTTTTATACATTATCTTTTAGACATATTAACAAAAGTATGGGTAAAGTAAAAAATATATAATTTTTTTTTAATAAAACACCCTTTATATTATGAGCTAGGATGAAAGACCTATATCGTATTTTCTGTTTTCAAAAATATATACATTGTTGACATTTAGATAAGCCGTTTTTGAAATAGTTGAGTTTAAACTATGAAACATTTCGGTTCTTCGTTATACCCTGTAATGCGAATATTCATTTTAAACGTTCTCTCTCTCAGAAACTTTTGTAAGAAAATTCGCATTTTAGAATAAATCGAATTTGGAGAAAAAATTTAGTTACTAAAAATATTTCTCTTATAATTTTTATTTTCATTTGTACCTTGACATAAGTTCCGAAATTTACAAGAAGTATTTTTCTCTAAATTTCGTAAAAACATTATTTTTAAAATTTTTATGTTTTTATTTAAATTTCAGTCCAATTTTAAAAAAATAAAAGAATTTACAAAAAAATCCAGTCTAATTTTAGAAAAATAAAAGTATTTAAAAAAAAGTCTAAAAAAGAGAGAAAGCACAATTTTAAGTAAAAATTTTCACAAACATAGGACATTTATTTGAAACTTCTAGAACAAGACAGGCCAATTTTTAGAAACAGGTTGAAATTTCCGCACATTCAAAATTTAGAGAAAAAAACCGAGATTTCTATAAAATATTCAAAAAAAAACATTTCCAATACAGTCCAATTTTGTAAAAAAAAATATAGGATATTGAGTAAAAAAGTTGTAATTTAGAAAAGGATGAATTTGAAGAAGAAACCCAGTTTTGGGACAAAGTCAGAAATTTCGGAAAATCAAATTTAAAACAAAAACCTGAAATTTTGAGAAAAAGTCGGTTTTTGAGGTAAAAATAAAAGTTTCGAAAACTCAAACAAATTTAAAAAAATCACACTTTCGGAAAAAAGATCGATATTTTGGGAAAAAGATCGACATTTCGAGAAAAAGATTTCAATTTTGCGAAAAAACTTGAAAAGTAAAAATTCGAAATCTTCGAGTCAACTTTTGTCGAAATTTCGAAAAAAAGGACCAATTTTGAGATAAGTCTTTGGAAAAAAAGTTGAAATTTAAAAAAAACAAGTCGACATTTCTGGACTGAATATTTAATTTTTAACGAGTGCCTAGTTAAGGACAAGCTATTCCCTGCCCAGCCCCACTGTAAAGTCAGAAAATATTCACTTTTGAGATAAACGTAGTAATTATGTAAAAAAGTTGAATTTTCTGAAATTTGCATCTTTTAACAAAAATTCATAATTTTTAAAAAATATTTTTCAAAATATCTAGATAAATATTATTCAAAAAATGTATACTCTTTTTTTAAAATATCTACTAGATTTCGAGAAAAAGGCGAAGTTTAATCAACAGGTCGAAATTTGCAGAGTCAAATTTTAAAAAAAGTTTAAATTTTCAAAAAATTCTGAGAAATGATGAAATTCGAAATTTTGAGAAAGACGGATTTTGATAAAAGAAGTCGGAATTTTCGAATAAATTCGAAATTTCAAAATAAAAAGAAAAATTTTGTGAAGAAAGTCTGATTTTGAGAAAAAAATGGAAATTTCTGGAAAAGTTCTCCTAGTTGAGAATATGAATTTTTGGTTGGCTATCTGAATCAGGGGAGAGCAAGCCTTCTCCCCATATTGTAGCTAGTTAGTCGTAGGAAAAGAAAATAAGGGAATTTATAAATACATTTTATTAGGCAAGACGGTAAGGGTCCATGGACCCCACGTTAAGAAATTCTGCCTTAGTAGTTGCTACTAGTAGATAGTAGATATGTACTAGTGGATAAATTTAATGTTTTTATCGTCGATCGAATGTGAGAAAAAAAATTAAAATATGTCCATGTTATCCACCTGGTTTTTTTGTAGTTCCTCAAACTAAACCTCTAGGTAGGGTGCAAAATATGAAAAAACACCCTGTACTTGCATGATCAATAAAATTTTGAGAAAAGGAGAAGTCCCTTGATATATGACAATCAAACTGCATTTTTTCTCCTGCTTGTAAAGTCAGTTTGTCATTATTTGTGACATATGGCCTTAATAACATTAATCACGTACTCTAGTTACTAATTTGACATCTGTGGGTTTCATTCATTTTCCTTAAGTGAAACGGTTTCAAGATGTTAAATAATATTAGAAAAACGTAATCTACAAATTGAATACAGTTTGGTAGTCTTTGCTGCTGAGTAGAGATTGTCAGGCTTTTGTTTTTTAAATTAGAACGGAGAACGGTTGCAGATTTTTGATACAGTTTGTTTACCCACACTTAATATACCTATATCAACTCCAAAATAAATGAAATACCTTCTGATACGCGATTTTTAAACTTTATGAAAATTATGTTGAATTGAATCAGATTTCTTGATTTTTTGAATTAGTTACTAAAGTAAATATCTTTCAAATGGCAAGGAATAAAAAATTGAAATTTGGTACGCATATGTAACTTGATATATCCTTTAAGAATAGTCAAGAAAAAAATAGGGCTGCCATTTAAAAAAAAATGTCGAGAACGTCATATCTTAAATTTAGAACATTCTGTATAAAATTTTCCTACATCAAAAAGAGCACAGCTAAAATATTAATCGAAGTGTCCGAGCATATTCCAAAAAAAAACTGTCTTTGATTTACTGAATTTATTCCCCATGTTACAGATTAGCACTGTATACAAATTAATGATAATAAGAAGTAAAAGTTAAAATCGAACGATACCCACTAATATCAAGAAACTCCTGTATAAAAAAAATAGCCATTCTGGAAACTGCTCTCAGAAGTGAAAACTCTTTAATTAATTGTAGTTAAAATTCGTATTCTTGCCAACGGTGGTATAGCTTGGTGATTAAGGTGGCAGATTTTGTTTCATAGGGCTGATAAGTCGTGGGTTCAAACCCCGCTGCCCTTTTTAATTATATTACACGTCTTACTCATATCTACAAAGTACTGTTAACATGAGAGGCTGTTGGTAACACAAATTGGCGTGATAATAACGCGAAACCATAAGTTTTTCCCTTATCTATAATCATCCAATGCGCCTAAAGAAGTTTTCACTTCAAAAATGAATACCATTTTTCTTTTTCGGTTGCCATTTCGGTGAAATGTAACCAGATGTGTAGATCTATACATAACGATCTTGAATTCATGCTGAAAGGAAACCACATTTAACTAGTTTATTTCAGTATTTGTCAGTTGCCAGCTGTGAATAGTAAATACTCTCCTCTTTCCAAACCGCTGCAGACAAAGACTACGGTCGCATTATGTCTGTCGTTTACTTGGGGTGTACCTGCTGTACCTGATGCGACCATAATTATAAATTCAGAAATAGTCTTTATTCGTCAAGAGTCGTACTTAATAATTTCATGTGTTTCTCATAAATCATATACCGTATACAATGCTGATTAATTAATTTTTTTTTATTTAAGGTTGTAAAACAATGGGCATCTTTTAATTCTACACGATTGATTATTCCGTTATACCCTTGAGTTACACAGGTATACAACGTTTTATAATGCTCTAAAAATAGGGAACTTGACATTGAGGCATTTTTCTGCAGTTCCAAATATAAATTTAATAACTTTTACAAGGCAAGATTATCGGCAATATAAGCAAACGATTAGATTAGTAGTGTATAAATATTTGGAGTATTGAAGAAATTCAAATAATCTAAACATTTAAAGTTAGTGAAAGAAGGGAAGTAAAGGGAAAATTATAGTCTACTGCCAGTCTGTATTTTAATGTTTATTAAGTACATGACGATACAAGTTTTAAAAATGATATCGTATAGATAATTTTAGCTTTCTAGCCTTCGAGCGATTCACTTTATATAATTTTAGAATAGCAATAAATAATCAAGACCCATAGTTTACAATCTTAATACTCTATTATAGGATACTTAAAATCTCAAACTTTGGCATTTTCAATTTTTAAAGTCTAAATGCCCATCAGATGTTGGCGTAAGTATTTTTAGTGCTGAGTTTTAAGTGTTTCCTTATTGATTTATTACGGCTCTGAAATTCAAATATTGAGAAAATGCACGTTTATTATTGTTCGTGTTGACTATTAACTAATAGATTAAATATTTACATTATTTTTCAAACCCTTTAATAACGATTATTAAAAACATGTTTGGAGACACATTTCATATTAAAACTTCATTAAACCTAGACCTACTACTGCTTTTTATTTAATAGTATTCGCTAGGTTGCCACGATGATAGAAAGGGAGTCAAAATTTCCAGCTGCTGCTTATTATTATATATTTTTCATAAATAATCAAAAAACTGACTATATCAACTAGTTGCATACCTACCATAATGTAATAATCTAATGATACTGTGACACCTAGTTTTTCTAGACATTTTGCTGGAAAGTAACTAATACTGAAGTCCAAAAGTAAAACATAAATTCATTATCTATACGTAATTTACAATCTATAAGTAAAATCATTTTTTAAACATAATTTTATCCCTCCCCGTTCAACCTCTTAGAGTTACTCAAGATGACCCAAAAATAAAAATTAGGAAAGTCAGATTTGGACATAAGCATAGTTTAGGTTACATTTTATTGCATATAGTTCAAAAGCATTTTAAAATTTTCAAATTCAATTTTCAAGTTCAGTATATGTAATTTCAAACTACATAAACTTACAGTTTTGCACGTTGAAATGTATGTGATAGTAAGAGCTGAAAACCACATCGCCTGACTTAAATCCATTGTACAGTTTTTTTCGGGGTTAGGAGATCTTAGCTAAAACTTCGCCTGTGGTATGCTTAATATGAGTTACCATGTTTTTTTGACTAAATTGTTTTTTTCACTTCAGAGGAGTTTTGCCTCCGTTATGGTTGAAACACGTATACAGTGCTTTTATGTCATGAATCTTGATTGGTGGAGACACACTTTTAGTGCACACATGGACCAATCCTAGAAGAAATATATTTTTTTTAAATGTTCCGATCTCGAGGAAATTTATATAGAGATGAAATTCATCTAGAATTTGAAATTCCATATGGGCTCATCTAGAGCCTTTAAGCCCTAAAGAACTTCATGTAGAGCATTATAGAAAAACTCAGTTGAACATCTTAACCACAAAGGAAATATACAGTGCGTTTCAATAAAAACTATCCACCCTAAAAAACTTTTTAGATCGTCATTTTTAGGAAAAACGCAAAAACACCTCAATAAATATATGCAGGGGGCCATATTTCGCAATATTAATACTGGGTGTGACTATCATCCCTGCGCCCCCAGATCAATCCCTCTTATTTTTTTAAATAGAACACCCTATATTTTCTTACAGTTTTGGATTCCTCTTGACGAATAGATTTCAAAAAGGGGTCTAGAGTGAACAACTAAAAAGTTATGGATAAATTCATTTCAAAATGGTGGTAACAAAGGGTGCGTAGCATTAACAGTGTCATGACACTTGTAAACCATTTAACGTCTGTGTTTCACACATATAGCATAAATTATCGTTATTGAGTAATTATTACTTTGCTACAAAGGTTTACACTATCCAAAGTGGATTAAAACAATGCAAGTCCTTCAGCTAAATTATTTAATTTTGCTTTCTCTGGAAAAAAGCAACACTTCAAAATATGTAACAAAAATTGAACACAATTGATTTAAAAAGTTTTTGAAAATAGGGTCTGTGGCTAAAAAAATGCACAAACCAGAAAGAGTAGTCTACAGCGAAGCTAGGGAAGTGGACATTTTAGAGCTAGTTGTTCTCACGAGTTAGAAGGCTAGAAATAACTATAACAGTAGAGAATGATGAAAATTTATAAAAAAATTTATTCGAAAATTTATTTGTTTCAAAATGATAAGGCACAATTAAGTTGGTATGTACGTAAATATCTAGAGGGAAAGAGGCAGAAAATGTGCGATGATGGAATGGTCACCTAGGTCACCTCGTTAGTGTTATTATTTAAAAATAAAAATTTAAGCAACACAAACAAAACCTAAAGATAAATTACAAGAAATAATTGTTTATGAATGTTGAAAATTGACCCCAAGTGAGGCTAGATTACATCATTGAATGTAAATCACCTAAAGTGAGCTTGCACACCTAATACTTTTTGTCTTTTAAGTTGAATTACTGAAGCTGCTGCGATGTTTCATTCATTCGATTAACCCTTGCTTAATTTAAATTTAAATAGCTGTAGCTTTAGAAATATACTATGTACTATACATTTTTCAAATATGCTCTTCAAGGTGAATCCAAAATTTAAAAAAAATTAGGGGCTTGCATTGAAAAAAATAAAAGGGGTTGGTTTGGGGGCTTAGTGGCGATAGTCACCCTCGGTATAAATATGATATATGATAAAATATTTCTTCCCGTGTATATTTGTTGACGTGTTTTTGGGTTGTTCCTAAAACTAACTACCTAATAGGTTATTTAGGGTTTTTCATCGTAGAGCACTAAATAATTTTGTCTAGAAAACTCTTCAACCCAACTTTTTAAGGAAAGTTGAATGACAGTGATGAAAATATAAAGACGTTAAATCTTAATGGAATAAATCCAGAGTTCTAAAATTTTTAAAGGACACATCTATTTCTCCACTTTCCAAAATCCCATGAAGCATGAACCCCGGAGGAACGAGACCCTCGCCCCACTAGGTCGTAAGGCGGTTGCTCGTCTCTCCCACGCCTTTCCTTACGCCTCTTCTAACAATTAACACAGGAAAAAAATGATAAAAAATCAATTTAAAAAAATTCACTTTTTTTGCAGTGTTAATTTTTAGAAGAGACGTAAGGAAAGGCGTGGGAGAGATAAGCAACGTAGAAACTTTGTCTCTAATCCCCTCCAACTCTTTTGTATGAACTATTCTCGCTAATAGGATGACTTCATGAATATATCATAATTTGCAGCAACATTATCTTATGAGAATATTTATTTTGTAATATTATTATATGATAAATTAGGCATGCCAACGTAAATAAATAACCATATTTCAAAAATATCGAAAGATGAGCTGAATAAGCAATCCTTCTGAATATAAATACAAAGCCGACACTGCAGGCTAACAATAAAATAAATAAAAACAATAAAACGTTTTTCAATTGGCAAGGATAATAGAATAAATATAGAGCAGTAATAAAACTGTTTTAGAAAATTGTTGAAAATAATGACATACACGTTATACATATGTGTCAGTAAATTTCATGGCAATGCTTGACAGTGGATTCAAAACGATACAATTTACTCAAAAAAAATTGTAAAAAAAGTTTTTAGTTTACGAATTATACAAGCTGTGAAAGTTGTCAAGAAAAAATGAATAATTTTAATTATACCTCCATAACCTTTTTACCCATCATATCAAAATTTGAAACATATTCTTAGACAAAGCGATATACTGGGTGGTAGTTTTCTCCGACCACCTCACTGTTGTACTGATCAGAATTTTTTCCCTGGTCTTATTTTTGTAAAGTGGGCAGAGCCAAAAAAAAGGGCAATTTTATTCCAAACAAATTTTGTCTCTTGATAAAATCGCCTCCAGATAACCATTTCAAAAAAAATGACTATTTGTAGGTCTATTTGTGTCAATTTCTGCAGTGAATCAACTCAAAAAAAAAAACATTTTATTTAGTTGGCCATGAAAACGAATTGTTTAATAATCTTATTGTCAATGTCTAGTCTAAAAAATTTTGGAGAATAAAATGCAATGCTGGTTAACCCTGTCTAAATGATAATACTTTTCTCTTTAATTTGACCAAGACTTCGAACCGGAACTGAACCTAAAACTGAAAAAAACCGTTAATTTTGACGGAACGAAAACCGAAGCAAACGAAAAAAAATATCGGTTTATTTTGCTACGTTGAATTTATGTACTTAAAACAGTTATTACTTTACCCCTAAGTTTGGAATTTTTTCTTAAAAATTTCAATTTATTTTTCAAAATTTTACACAAGTCCGTACAACTTTAAAAATTAGAGGTTTACTTTCAGTCACTCATTTCTGTCTAATAATTAGATTAGAAACTAACAATTTCCACATTTTCTAGAAAATATTGACTTTATTCTCAAAATTTCAACCCAAAATAAAATGTTACGTTTTAACTTGAATCTTTTTTCAAAATTGTTGACATTTTCTTGACATTTCGACTTTTATCTGGAAATTACTCGAAATATTTCTTTTTTCTCCTAAAAGTTCAAGTTTAAAATGAAAAAAATATTCTCTGTTGTAACTTTGGAATATAGCAGAAGCGTGTTTTTCATTCAAGCTAGAGACCGCCCGCTTTTCTTACAATTTTATTTGCAAATTTAAGTTTTTCTGGAAATTTGAACTTTTTTTTAGGAAACTCCAAACTGACTTCATTCCTTAAACTTCGATTTTCCTTTTCTAATTTGATATATTTATTCTTAGAAGTTATTAGTTAAATTTTTGATTTTTCGTCACTTTCGCCACTTTGATTTTAGTATTTCAATTTATTTTCGAAATCCCAAATTTAAATTGTAATGATTTTTTACGCTGCCCACTTTTTAACACTTCCTAAAATTCCAAGATATGACTTTTTCTCAAAATATTCCCTAAAATCTCGCTATTTTAAATATAACCTATAAAATTTTAAATTTCAAATCCATATTTCAGAAAAAAATTCAACATTATATTGCAATTTAAAGCAGGGTCTTTAATTTGGGGTTGAAATATTTAGAGTATTAAACTTTAAATGGTGACATCTTAGAAAATGTCTAATTTAAACTTCCAACGACTTTGTTTACGCTAAAATAGTAATTTTTCTTCTGAAAACCTTGATCTTTTTTTCAAGATTTCGACTTTAGCCTCAAAATTGCGATATTTTTTTTCAGATTCTTTAGAATTTAGAAGTCAAAATTGTAATTTTTCTAAAGACGAAACTTCTGGTATAAACACGAAATCTCGGCCGTTTGCTCCTTGAACTTTTATGTCAAAAATCGATTATCAAAATGTTAAGTTTCTACACAAACTTTTTGACTACAGCTACAATTTTTTCCTAAAATTTCGTCTTTAAAATTGAATTTGTCGTTTTTTTCCAGAAAATTCGTCGTTGATCTTGAAATTTCAATTTTTCCATAGAAAACTGAAGTTTAGAAATATTTAAAATGGCATTTTCTCTGGATTTTTCCCTCTTACTTTTAAAATGTACATTTAATTAAAAATTTAGAATTTTGCTAAAAATGTTAACAGGAGTTAGATTTTAAATGCACAAAGGCTAATTGAAATTTAAATATTTTATGTTATTTTTTATTTTAAATCTCAATTAAAAATCTCGGAGGAATATCCAAATTTCAAGAAAAAAATTAACATTCTTGGAAAAAGTCTACATTTTTGGGAAAAAACAAGTTAAATTTAAGATTAACAATTTTTCAAAATTAGTCTTACAATTTTGATTCCTGGAAATTAAACTTATAGTCCGAGTCTCACCTCATAAGTTCGAGAGAAATGTCTAAAATTGGATAACAAAATTTTTTTGTTTGGTGGAATGGACTGGTCCTTGGTTATCTTCAAAAATTGAAATTAGTATCTCTCTGAAGATGACAGCTTGGCAGTCAAAACGCTTTAGAGCAACGTTTGTTGTGTTTTTTAATCTTTCTTGGTTTCAGGGGACAAGTTCTGTGTTTCAATTTTTGAATAATTACACTTACTCGAGAAATATTAAATTGTATTTAAAGTCGAAATTTCGAATTTTCGAAGAAAAAAGTGATAAAAAATATATACAAGTTTAAATTTGAAACTTCAAAATAAAAAAGTTAAAATATCGAAAAATATTAACCAAAACTTTCTGAAAAATATCCCTTTTTTTAGAAATTTCAAAGTTTTCAGCAAAATTTCCAGAAAAAATTGAATATTTGGGTTTAAGGTCGATATTTCTTAATTAAGGTATGAATTTTAAAAATTCTTTCCTTTAATTTGAAAACTTTGTTTGATCAGAATCTCAATTTAAAACTTTTCGGTTTATATTTTTCATTTTCATTGATTTTTTTAATTTGATTCAAAGATCAAGAAAACGAAGTCAAAACTTTAAAAATCAATTATGTTAGAAAAAGCAAGTCAAAGTTAAAAATTTCCCAGAAAACCAAAATTATAAAAGAAAAGTCTCTCAAATTTTGATTTTTACCGCCAAATTTCGTATATTCTAGAAGTTTTTAAATCTTAAGTATATGAAATTTAAGATTTTTATGAAAATTCCGAGTTTAAATTTAAATTTAACCTTTCTGCGATCCAGTTCGGAAATATTTAACGCAGAAATGTTAAGTAAAATTAATAATGATAATGTTTCCGACCAATAAGGGTCTACAATAAAGAAAAATGTTAAATTGAAATTTCTAAACCGTAAATTCCGATTTAGCTTTTTATAAAGCTCAGAAATTCTTAGTTTTAGCTTGAAATTTTTAAACTTGAAAAATAGAAAATATTTGCCTTAAATTTTAGGCAAAGCCAGAGTAGTTGCATGATGTAATATTAAAGAAAAAAAAAACAACATTTTCTAAATTCTGTCCGAAAATCAATTTTTAATTCGAAAAGCTTTTAAAAATTCAAAAAAATGAGTCACTCGGAACTGAACCGAAAACCGGAACAAACCGTTGTTTTTATCGGAACGAAAACCGGAACTGAACCAGTATAATTTTTTTGCTGGAATGAAAATCGGAACGAAAGAAAAGCGGTTCGAAGAATGATGTTTTAATTTTAAAAACTAATTTATTTTCTTACTCAATAACTTACCAAATATTGTTAATTCAACTTCTGTTGTGGTCCGTTTATTTAAATGCGGACATGGGAGATATTGGAGTCTTTATCTTATAGGTTTAGAGAAGCACGAAATTCATTTTACCATGTTCTCCAATAATTTCTTGTTTTTTTTTTTAATTTACCGACTACTCTCTGCTTCTTGTATATTTGAATTATAAATGTTACATCTTTTTTTACGCTCTAATTGAAAAATTTTGCCTCTGGTATAGTTGAGACCTTTTTTATTATGCTATATGTAATATTGGGTCCTTCTGAGATTAATTTGAAAGTGTTAGGAAAACTTGGGACCAAATTTGAAAAAAAAACCGAAACTCCTGTTTCATCTTCAGCGGTTTTTTTTTCGATTTTTTTTCAAAATATTCCCTAGCAATCCCCAACCTGTTGTACCCCAAATTAAACAGAAAAACCCTAAGCTTTCACATGAAGCACTAAAAAAGTTATCGCTCTTTCAAAAAAATAACCAAATTTCATCTGACTACATTTTCGAGAATTGAACTTTACTAAAGTTCGTACCCCAAAACCAAACAAAATCGATCTGTTCTAGTGATTATTCCAAAAATTGCCAACTTCCGGAATACGCATGGCTTTAAGATGCACTATTTTAAGCAATCTTTTATTTTTAAAATTTGATGTGTTGAAATGTGTTTTATTTCGAACTTTGTTGATCTTTAGTTTTTTAAGTCTATCTAATAACTTGAGACTTGAAAACATTTAGAAATTGTCCACATGAAACGGGTCACGCAGGGAAAATATGCCAACCACGTGATTAACTTGGCAGGAAAATCAGACAGTTTTGTTTTCATGGGAGTCTGGAGAGTAATTTAACTATGTGCCAAATTTATTTCTGCACTTAGCTATTAAAGCTGGATACTGTCGCTATGTTTGGGTGGACAAACTTCGAAGAAATTGAAGCCAAAAATACTTTATTCAAAAATTACTAACCTTTAATACAGAAGTGTATATGTATGTTGAAGGAATAGCGATTGTATTACAACAATCTTTGGCTACTAGGCATGACATGTGTCTGCTTCCCCAAGCAGAAACCTGTAATAACACTAGACAACATGTGCTTCCCCTGTTTTCAAGTTTATTTCAAGAATTCATGATTTTATTTTCATTAAAATTTATTTGCATATACCTAGTGACGAATATAATGTTTGTTTCATTTAAAATGAAAGGAAATTTATTTGTTTCTAACAATAAAATTTACTTATTCATACAGGCGTTAACTCAAATTTCCCAGTTCCAGAAAAAAAATAATATAAAGTTTGTACTGAATATTTCTTAGTAATAGTTATTCAATATATTAATATATTCAAGAAGTAATATACATATATACATATGAAAATTATAAGAATTCAAGTGAGTAAAATCCCAAGTTAAAGTTACATAAATTCCCGTAAAATACGTTATAATAGAGAGAGATAACTTGGATGGCCGTGCCGCCGACTATCAGCTGTTTCAATGCGACAGTTGGTGGGAGTGGTGGGATAGTTGGAGACTTTCGATGAAAAACCTTGCCGTGCCTTTACCCCCACTTTAACGCATTGGCGGCTCGCCGTTACCAAGTCTACGCAACCACTGGCAACGTCACACTAGCTATATAACCGCTCGAGAGCTGCGGAAGTATTTCAAAACTTATACAGAGGTTGTTTAGCTGAATTAAGAAGGCTAGGCCCTCGAAGTTTTGAAATACAACGCTATTCTAGTCATTTATAACTTATATTTTCACCCAGTGACTTAGACGTCCCAGTGTTAACCCTTTAATTTTGGATTTACTATATCAGTGTGAACTTGTGATTGTGATATATAAGTTTCTTTTGCCACCTGACTTGTGTTCTTGATCTGCTGTTAGTGTTAACAGTGACTAGTTAATCTTTCTCTGACGATTTGTTTCTAAACTCCAAGGGAGTTTAGATTAAACGGCTTCAAAATAGCTATATTTAATTTTTCATCACGGAGCCCCCAAAGTAAAATGGTGGGCAGCAACGGCACAATGATAGCAATCCGTCTTGTCCGCAGCAAGCTGAGGAAACGTGAAGAACACAGCAACAGTGTGCATCCTGCAGAAGTTGATGTTGTTCTTCAAACAACGGCCGCTGCAAATCCGGCAGCAACGCAGCTACCGCCACCGCCTCAGGCGCTACAACCCGACCCCTTGGCTTACCGAGGACAATTTCTTTGGCAATACCCGCCCCCTCCCCCACAGCAGTTCCGGTACAACAATGACCAGGTAGTTACCACATAAATCTAGTTAAATTTTAAAACCGTTAGAAATTCGTGGTAGTTGCCATGTTGTGCAAAATGTTGGGGAAATCGGGGAAAATTCAAGTACCTCTCTTAAACCCAAAAGAATGATATTTGAGGCGTTGCCAAATTGTATTGAGGATTATCTGAATAAAAAAATCCATACCGTGGAATCCTCGTGGGGAAGGTACAGTTTTTTTTTTCTTTCGAAAAACAAATTATACGTATACAAAGTTTTGTTTTTTATTAGCAATTTTTAGTTTTATGTAAAGCTTTGATCGCTGTTCAAACTAATTCTTGAATTAAATTAGGGTAATAAGTTTTTTACACATCGTCGAATTGGCAACATTTATATTGTATGTGCTCACACAAGGATTCATTAAGATAAGGACATGCTTGTTGTAACCATCATGCGTTTCCGTTAACCTCAATAGTGGGAATTATGTATGTTAATCATCCGCAAATGTGGTTATGAAATTCACAATGTTATAATAAGGTTAAGCCCACAGAAAGGAAAGTCTTATCCATAAACAAATTTCACCTCTAAAAAATCCTTTCTTAATATGTATCCAAGGCGAATTTGCTATACAACATTTCACCTTGTTTCACTTTAGGTGGCGTTTTTAAATACCCATTACAAAAAAATAGCGTAACCAATTAGCTTTAATAAGCAAGTTATTTTAGAAAGTGTAACAAAAAAGGCTTTAAATTCATGCAATAAATAGAGTGTAATAATTAAAACTGAAAACGCTGCTCAATGTTGCCAATTCCACATTCGCCAATTCCTCAAGTTCATTGACACCGAAGTTTTTATCGATTTTGTCGACTGCACCCTAATATATTAAGCTCACTAATTTGTATTCAGGGTTGAACAGGAATATATGCTAAATATAGATTGAGCGAGTAATAACCTTTCAGAATTGCTGGTAATTCAACTAAAAATAGTTTGTTTTAGCTAAACGTGAATATTCACATATGTCCCTTAAAATGAAATGTAGGATGCATTAGAATTCAGAAATTCAGAAAAAAAACCTTTAACCTTTTGCTTGTATAGTGGAAATTAAACAAAATTGTCTAATCCAAGTACTTTTAAGATGGACTTGTTGGATATATTTCACACCAAATGATTTCATTATTGTGGAAAAAAAATATCTCAAACAATTTCAAAATATTTCATAAGTATCTTTCGATTTCTTAAATTATGTTGGCAAAGATAAAAAGCAAAACTTTGTACCATGCATTACCGCGTTGTTCTTCCTTTTCCTGATTGTTATTTATTGTTTCAGGACAACCTTGTACAAAATCTACAGACGGAGAGGCCGGGATTCGTTGGAGTTTTCCGAAAAAACTTGAGAGGTCGCTGGAGACGTCTCGTCAAGAAGAAGTCGACAACAGAAGTATACACCATTCCTGCGGAGTTGAAACCCCAACTCAAGCAAATCTATGTTTATTAATTGTGATGACTATGGCCCTCTTCGGGCAGTAACTTCCTTTTTGGGCCAACTCGGCGTGGCTTCAGCAATCATGTCGACCCTTCCTTGATGAGACTGACTAATATTATTTTTATTATTAATTACTGAACTTTGCTCCAGATGCTTTAATGGAGTAATATAGGTTATGGTTGTATGTTAAAGAGTATAAACAACGAAAAATTCTATACTCAATTACACCCATAATTTGTATATAATGTATAGATGCAAAATGATCCATCAATTTGTGATTTATTCTGAAAATTATCGCACAATATTTCTCCTAACCGAGATTTAGAGTGCTTTAGTAAAATGTCAAAGCGCTTTTTAGTTCATAGTTTAGTTTTTTTATATACTTTGACTCATATTGAGTTTTAAAATTATTAATGTTGTGATTTTCATATCCTTATCAGAAAATGACAAACATTGTACATATTTTACTCCATGTCTATTTCTGATGGTCTAAATTAAAAGTTTTCCAGAACATTGAATCTCCAAATTTGCTATCTATAGTTGTTAACTTCAAAAATATTAGCCATTTTTCATTTACTAGTCATTGCAAAAGTTAAAGTTTTATACTAATACAGTATTAGCTTTTTTCTTTAATTTATTTGATTAATTTATATGAAAACAATGGATTTGATAGCAAAATGAGATCAGTTACCCTACCATATCAGGCCAATATCCCTTTATTTATAAAAAAAATGATGCAGAGCAATAATATTGTTGAATATATAATATCAAATAAATTGTTATTACTTTTTGATTCGCCTTTTTTACTACCCCTTTTAAAAAATAAATTAAATTAAAACTTTTACTTCTGTAGGAAAACAAGATATTGCAGATATAAGTGAGTTAGTTATAGTTTTAACCAGAATATGCTCAAAATGGGACCACTTGTCTAAAAAAGAAATGTATGTAGTTTTTCTCAAAATTTTTACTTTTCAAAGAATTGTGGATTCTGAGATTCTATTTTTTTCTAATTGCAACTTGAAGCCAATGAGAATAGGATGTTACTAATACTTTTATTTTAATCCGCTTTTCTTAAACAGTTCCTAAAATTCCCTATTTTCAACAAAATTTACAAATAAAAACGAATTATGTAAAGTTCATAAGTTACTTCAAAATTTCCACTTTTTAATCAAATTCAGAATCTAGTTTTGAAATTTTTACTAATTTTCCTTTCTTCATTTTACAATTACATGACTTTAAAATTGAAATAAGAACTTAAAATTTTTATTATTATCCATAATTAATTTATTTCAGAATTGGTAAATATTATTCATTTAAAAATTATAAATCGAAAAATATTTATTTAAAAAAATTATTTTTTGCAATTATAATATTTTATCAACATTTATAGCTTAAAATGAAAATTTAAATACATAAAATTTTATAATCAAAAATCCTTGCAATATTGTATTTGAACCTTATTTCTTATTAATCCCAAAATGCCCACTCAAAATATACAATTTTGCTTTTTTTTAATTCTCGAAATTTATAGTTAATACATGACATTTTATAAGTTTTCAGTGTTATCATAAATTATGCCTGTATTTTTTATTTTCCGAGGTTAAAGTTCCCGGTTTATATTTTTTTCCTAAAGTTTTAAAAAATTCAAAATTCACAATATTTTTGTCGTCTATGTGTTGAACTTTTTTTCCACTTTTAAATTGTTTCTTAGCTTTTTCTCATCCACTTTAAAAATGAAATTTCGACATACAATTTTTCATACTTTTTAAAATTTCCGAGTGGTATTTGATATACATATGTATATGTATGTACATATATTACAAATAATTTTTGATTTATATAATTCTTTTTAAAGAGTGAATTCTAAATTGCCACTTTAAACACGAAAGTTTGAATTCTTTTCAGAGTAATAACAAATTTTTGAAATTAATAAAGTATAAATCCCCAGTATATTCCAAATTAAACACGAACTTCCGACTTAAAGCTCAAAGTTTTGAAAATAAAATAAGGGAAGAAGTAACAATTTAAATTGAAAGTCAACATATCATTCTCAAATAAAAGTAGAAGTTTTTAGATTTATTTTCAGGTAAAGGTTTTTTGAAGCTACAATCATCGTCAAATTAAAGTTCGAAAAAAGTAGAAATGTAGTGTTTTAACTATTGACTTTCTACCAAAATATCGAGATAAAGGACGAAACTATGATATTAAAGGCGACATTTTATGAAACATTTTTTCAAGAACGCATACGAAAATATTGACTGAAAATACGATTATTTTGAGAAAGGAGTAGAAATGTTAAGTTTAAACTGAAAATTAATTTGAGATTGTTACCCAACCCGAAATATGATATTAATATAAGTCGGACTTTTAAGAAAAAAGTTTAAAGATTTTTATTACCTCCTTGTGCGCCCCTGGGCATTTGCTTCGCCTACATCTACGATTATAAAATAATCCACCACTTATATCCCATTTAAAAATGTTATGAGCATTTAAACGTCCCATGGCAATTATGGACATGTTACTAATACAGTACAGTTATTTGGAACTTGAAATTATTATTACACAAGAAAACAAATTCGATTTATCATAGTCGTAATATTTAATTCAGGTCATAATGATTTTTTGGTACAGATATATTATGTAATTTTATTTTATGATCGTTAAATATCGGTGGCGTAATTTTTGAGTCGCACGAGATTGCAGTTGCCACTGTAGAATTATTAATTAAAGGTTAAAGTAATTAATAATAAGTCTTTGGTCTTAGGATAATGGAGAATGTTAGCAATTATTTTTGGTGAAAATAGCCCGAGAAAGCTTAAAAACTAACAATATGATTAGGGTTGAAATAATTTACTTTTCTTTTAGCAGTATCGATACGGGATGATCACAGAAAAACATTATGCTCTGTACTTTAACGATTTTGGATGGAATGCCAAAAAAAAGGTTCTCACCTGGGCAACATATTGTCAAAATCGATAATTTTAAATTGACGACTAAAAAACAAGGAGAATCCACTAGAAATTTCTACACATTCTTTTATTGAATATGCTCTTTACACTAAATTGCGAAAATACGGGACAAAAATGGGACCAACAGTAATACGGGCAGAGTCATGAAATGCGGTAACAGTCCCGTATATACGTGATGTATGGCAACTCTAAATATAATGCTAGATTTTTATTTTTATTTTGGAGAGAGGTTTCCCCGACCACCCCCACACGTAAGAGCATTTCATACCCTTAAATCTTCGATTCACCTTGTCATTGATGTTAAAAAGGTGAAATTACGCACGTCAGTGCGTACTGATATTCGAGATATACATAATTATTCATGGAAAAGGTATTATTATTATTATTAAATAGCTAATTACGGGGACATCTATTGGTAAGAAGCAAAAGAGAAGTTTTAAAAACCCATTCATTGTGTTTAGTTATAATTTATGATTAGAGGTGGCAGGGTCGCTACTTCCATTGCATTTATATGATATGTGATATTGTAAAGCTATTCAATGAAGAATTCTAATTTAGACTAGCCTAAAACAAGTAATATTTAAATGTTATAGAAAATTAAATTTGATAGATCTTGATAATATAATGTAACCTTGTTGTAGTTCATTTTCCAACCAGATTTTGCTTATAGCTTTGGCTATTGATGTGTAGATGGCGCAATAAATGGAACACTGATAGATTCATAGGCAAAAGATGTACAGATAAGGAAAAATTTTCATTGTCCATGTTAAACGCTAAGAATTTTCCTGGGCTACAGGAGCCCCGAAGTGTAAGCAAAAGTTCGTAAAATATTATTCACAATCTCACTTCAATTTTTGGGGCCACACTCAATGTATCTAAAGAAGTTTTCGTTTCAAAAATTACGAAAATCAAAAAAGGAATCTCTTTATTCACCGTTGGCAAAGTTGACAACACGAAACGTCTCACGCCCGGTTACAACTGCAACAACTGAAAGAAGTTTTTCAAAATCAATACTGATAAAAAATTATATACAGATAAGGAAAAATTTTCATTGTCCATGTAAAACGCTAAGAATTGTCCCTTCCATAGTTTTCTACGGCCGCTGAACGTATTCTCCTACTTTGACGCAGCATGCTTGTATCTTCCAGTTCAGATGTTAAAAAACCTCGTAGAGAGTTTTACAACAGACTGGAATATTTTTTAGCACAGTCTGTCGGCCTATTTGAACTCATATTATAATGTTTAAAGAGTTATTTTCTTATATTCTTCATTAAAATTATTATTTATTTTGTTTAAGAAATCTCGTTTATTTATTTTGGTTATCAAAGAATATCAGTTTTATTTTGCCTCAGACGTTGATTAAATCAACGGACTAAAAGAACAAACAGCATGTGGTACGTAAATTTTAATAAAATTGTTGCCTGCCAGTAGTAATCCCGTAACAAAACACGTTAGAAGCTATAATGTACTACTGAAATCTCCACCAGCACGGATCGTTGCGCTCTGCGTGGAATTGTTTACACCGGTGTAGGAGAATACAAGGCGCCGCCCATTCTCCCTGTGAAAAGTGTTTGACTTTCCTGATGTGTATATTTGGTATATGGATATATTTTATGATGTTGAACATAATCATATACTTAGAGATGCTCAAGAAGTTCAAAATAAATAATTGAAAAATACGAAATAAAATAAAAAATAAAAAGTTGTAGAAATATTCTTATGTAAAATTGATATCTCATTGTATATCCATATATTTGAACCGCTAATCTGACAAAGACATAACATCCGGTGCTATAATTCGTAAT
This sequence comes from Dastarcus helophoroides, assembly GCA_028583605.1. Classification (NCBI taxonomy): domain Eukaryota; kingdom Metazoa; phylum Arthropoda; class Insecta; order Coleoptera; family Bothrideridae; genus Dastarcus; species Dastarcus helophoroides. The sequence goes on along the minus strand of CM053329.1, from coordinate 22,493,030 downwards.
ACTTTTGCAGATTACATTTCTTGCGGCACAGCGGCAATTTCTTTGGTACATTTTCGCGAATTGTAAACATCAGCCCAGGATTTTATGCTGTCGAACGTCCGACCATTTATGTTTTCAAGCGTTTAAATGTTTACTGTTCAAATCACTGACTTCGGCAAATTCAACAAAAATTATTTTCTGCAGCTGGATTGTTCTGCACGAAATTTAGATCTTCATGAAGTGATAAAAATATCTACTTATTATTTAATTTATTTGTATAACTCAGTTAAGCTTTGTATGCTTACATTTTTATAATGGTGTATCTTTTATAAAGTTTTCAGCAAGACATTTATAAAATACTTCTTAAAAAGTACATATGTCATTAAATGTTTATCGATATCTAAACAATTATATCAATTACTAAAGGTTAGAGCTCAGATCGTAAGGCAAAGTAAATCATCAAAATTGAGAAAATAAACAGTTAATTGAACAAATGAAAAGATATATGTTCCCAAAGGATTAATTACCTGAAACATTTTGGTTTAAATACTTGCCCAAAATAGCACCGTAACTCCAGAAAAAAAAAATTGTTTGAACTGGTCTTTTTTACAACACAATTAATGGCAGTTTACAAATTAACTTTCTTTTAATTTTTTTAATTCCAATTTCAATTTCGATATCTTTTGAGTTCCGAATTCTACCTTGCAATTTTAACTATTTCCTTAAAATTTTAATTTCAAATTGGAAACGTCAACATTTTAGGAAATTTGTGTTTGTTTTTCTTTTCAAAATTTTAATGTTAATATTTTGAACTTCAACCCATTTTTAAATAAAGTTTACAAATTTGCAAGAAATTTCGACACTTTTCTCAAAGTTAGAAGCTTACACTTTTATTTTTATTTTTTGTTAATTTTTTTTTATTTCACGTGGTTTTGGCGCCGGAAACTCTCTTGAAGTATTAAAAAAACACGATTCATAAATCTGTTTATAATTAATTTGATATAATTAATTTAAGCCCCCCGCCTTTGTATGTATCGGCAAATGTACTACACTTACAGGGGTTTAATAATTGAATTAAAAAAAGTCTAAACAATGCCATTCATAATGATATTGATAAAATGTAATTTAAAATGACTACTTTTTACTCTCCGAGTTTTGTTACATAAATTTTTTGAGGTCTGCTTAAACTTCATAAAAGAACCGAGGCCGTCAATACATGGCTTATCGCCTCGCAGAAATTCTTCTAATAAATAATGGACTTGATTTTATGGGCTTTGCGCTTTGTCGTCCAGTGATTTTCTTATTTAAGAATGTAATCTGATAATGTGACGCTGTGCTTAGTAATTATCGCTTACTAGAGCTCTCAGAATTTACCAAACAGCCAAAACCAAAACAAGTGCGCAAAATTTTATCTCAAATTGCACATTGATTTTTTCAGTCAGTCTTTTAGTTTTCTTTCCTCTATTCATATACTCTATACGAGTGACACTAGAATAAAAAATAAAACAAAAAAAAAAACATTTACGATTAGTTTTGTGTGTGTATTATTGGTTTTATTTGTTTTTTTCACAATGTTTGACTAAGATAAAAAAATATCTGGTTAGCAAAATTTTATAAGGAAATGAAAGAGAAGAGGAGCTTTGCAAAAATACGGAAATGAATATGTATGTTATGAAATTTATTTTTTAGAAATTTAAATAAAATTTCTTTTCCTGGATTATGAACTTTTTTAAACTTTATCATTTTCCCAAAATTGGCACAGCCAAGTTTTTATTACTTTTATACTATTTCGATTTTAAATTTGAAATTTTAACATTGATTTCGAAATCTTAAATTCTTTACTCCTTTTTTTGCTACAAATTAAAAGTTTCCTTTTTAAAATTTTGACCATTTTTTAAATTTACTTTATTATTATTTATTTCATAATTTCCTAATTCCAAATAATTCAAGCACGCAGTTTCAGGTTTTACTTTTTTGCTAAGATTTGGATTATAAACTTGCAATTTAACGAAAAACAATATTGAACTTTATGGTTTTTGTTCTATTATGTTAACCTTTCTCAATTTACAAGCAACGGCGATAAATATTATATAGATTGCATATTTCTTATGATAACGAAGGCTTCCACGGCCAGAGTCACTACAGGATATACTTATCCCGGGATTGGACCATGTCAAAGAACTACTAAAAGTGTTCGACGTTTCGCCCACCATCTAAGGGGGCTTTTTCAGGAACAAAGAAAAGAAGCAATAAATAAAAAGAAAAATATAAGGGAATATGCAAAAATGAAAGAATAAAAAAGGCCAATTTCAAAACATCAGAGCACGGTAACTCAGTTTGTTTACCATACCAGAGGTGAAACTCTTCTGAATTGAAAATTCGTACAAAGGATAAGAAAGTTTAGACAGAAGAGCACGGTAACTCAGTATGTCCACCATACCAGTGGTGAACTCTTCTGAGAGGAAAGAGGGAAAGGGAAACTATATACCATTCGTCTGCGCGATCACTCCCGAAGATTTTCTATGGTTGGTTTCCAGATGGAGGAAAGCATGTAACCGTCGTCTCTGTTGATGTTTTTGGGGAATTCTTGGATTTCAATGGCCTCGCGTTTCTTCCTATTATAGTAATTGGGAATATTGGATATAACTGAAATATTATCAAAGAGAATTTTATGTCCGGTCTCATGTTAATGTTCCGCAATGGCTGACTGCGAAAATAAACCAGACCTAAGATATCTTTGGTGATCGGATATTCGCGTCTTAAATGATCGCCCTGGTTCTCCGATGTACACTGAACCACAAGAACAAGAAACCCTGTACACACCATTAGAACAAAAGGATAAAATTTTATCTTTGGGAGATGGGAGGAGCTGTTGGATCTTTGAGGATGATGAAAAAATGGGTTTAATGTTGTGTTTTCTCAATAATTTTCCGATTTGATCTGTTACTCCGTGAACATATGGAAGAAAGGCTTTAGAAGAAATTATTAAATTTTGTGAAGCACGAGGGGTAGTAAGAAGATGTCGTTTAATGACAGTTTCAATGTCGTGCGATTTGTAACCATTGTCTGAAAGATTTGTCGGTTGTGAAATCCTACAGCTCGTGAAATCAGTGAATTTATGATAGAACGTTTTTGGGAAGGGTGATGATGCATGCAAATAATGATTAGTATGGGTGGGTTTTCGAGAAACGGAATGAGAAACGTGACCGTTTGGTAAACGGATGACCAGTACGTCAAGAAAAGGAAGAGAACCGTTGTTTCCGATTTCCATAGTGAAGCTAATGGAAGAATGTAAACTGTTTAGTTGTTCCAAAAATAAATTTAGTGAATCCTTGCCATGTGGCCATACAATATATGTGTCATCTACATAACGAAGCCAAACTTTGGGTTTTAAATCCGCAATTTCCAACGCAGTGATTTCAAAAGATTCCATGAAAATATTTGCTACGACTGGGGATAAGGGGGAACCCATTGAGGTGCCGGAGACTTGTTTATAGAAGCTGCCATTGAAAGAAAATTAAGTTGATGTGAGAAACATTTCAGTTAAATCAGCTAGAGAATCTGCATTCTCTTTGTCTGAGAGTAATTGACCATTGGAGTCGGAAACTGGAACATTAGTGAATAGTGAAGTGACGTCAAAACATACCAGTATGTCGTTGGGATCTAGGGTTAATTCGGACAATAATTCGACAAAGTGTTTAGAATTTAGGACGTGTGATGATGTGTTTCCGGTATATGACTTGAGGAGGTTAGATAAATATTTCGAGACATTATAGATAGGTGAATTTATCGTGCTGACAATCGGCCTAAAAGGAATTTGGGTTTGTGAATTTTGGGGAGACCATAAAGACGAGGTGGTTTGGATTCTCTCGGAACAAGATGTCTGAGAGTGTCTGCGGCCAAATTTGAGGATTTTAGCTTGGATTTGAGTTCGCGTTCAATTTTACTTGTTGGGTCCCAAGGAAGAGGACTGAATATAGGATCCGTCATTCAACCAAGCGTTAATTTTGGACACATACTCGGAATTATCCAAGATGGCAGTTGCAATACCTTTATCAGCCGAGAGAATAGTGATTAGAGAATCTGTTTTTAGGGTTTTAAGAGTACATCTTTCTTCTCTAGAAATGTTGGACTTTAGTGGTTTGGCATGTTTTAGCATTTTTGTAATTTAAAAACGAATAGGATCTACTGCCTCATTGGGGAGAGTTCTGATGGAGCGATAGCAAAATTCAGTCCTTTAGATAAGATGGTATGTTCGTTATTTGACAGTGGACGGGAAGACAAACTGACCACCGTTTTTGAGACTAAACTATAAAATTTGATCTTGGGACTTCGGGATTTAAATTTCTTCTTGTGTTTCAGATTTCTTATCCTTTGTACCAATTTTTAATTCAGAAGAATTTCGCCTCTGGTATGGTGGACATACTGAATTACCGTGCTCTGAGGTTTGAAATTGGCTTTTTCATTCTTTCATTTTTGCATATTCCCTTATATTTCTCTTTTTATTTATTGTTTCTTTTCTTTGTTCCTAAAGAAGCCCCCTACGATCGTGGGCGAAACGTCGAACACTTTCAGTAGTTCTTTGACACGGTCCAATCCTGGAAGAATTATATCCTGTATTGCATGTTTCTGATCTTATTAAAATAATTTGAAACCTTTAGGGCGATCTCATCTTAAAATAATTATTTTATGAATTTCTGTGCGAAGTCCTGTACTTGTATTAGTTATTTACTGCGACCGTCAACCTTGCTTATTGGAGTGATATCGTAACTTACAATTAGTAACGCAATAATTCAGTGAGTTGGCAGCGTGAAGCCAAGCATTGCAGAGAAAAAAAATATTTTGCAATATTTTTATTTAAAATTCATTAAAAACACAAGAAATATCCCAAAATCAAAGCTACGCTAGGTGTTTACTGTAGAGGGTCTGTAGTTACTTTGCTATAAATATCTTAAGCGCTACTTGTACAGGGTGTCCAAAATTCAATGCCAAATTAACTAAAATATGAATCAATTTTTCTTCGTTTTTTCAAATAAAGCACCCCGCATATTTTTTTCTATGAGATACAGAATTAAAAAATGGACATTTTTTGTACCTACAAATATTTCGAAATTTTTAATAAGACAAAGAATCAACTCTTAGGACTACAAATAAATAAATAAATAACAAAATATAAGAAAACTTCAAACCACTAAAAAAGAAACTAGTGAAACTACTTTAATAAATGTTCAAAATGCCTCCCGCCTTGGTTAAACGACTAGCATAAAGCTTACTTGCTAGTAGGCAATTCTTTTCACTTTTACCTAACATAAAAATCATATCTACAAGCTCATCTTTACTAAAATTCATTTTGAAGATCTACGAAATTAACCAAATTCTTTTCAGCGAATATTAAATCTGTCATTTTTTTTAACTTTCGTTTCGTTTTGAACATTTATTAAGGTAGTCTTTAGGGGTTTGAGCTGGCCGGATGTTTTGTTATTTAGTTATTTATTTGTAGTTCTAGGAGAGCTTGGCAGTTAATTTACAAAATAATTATAAGGTAATTAATTTTTATCAAAGCCATCTATGATTTTCTGTCTTATATCTTAGTGTCGAAAGAGCCATATGTAATAATCCGACGAATATCTGCTTAACCGTTAAAAATGTTGAAATATTTGTAGGTACAAAAAATGTTCTTTTTTAATTCTGTATCTCACAGAAATATAATATACAGGGTATTCTATTTGAAAAAACGAAGAAAAATTGCTTCATATTTTAGCTAATTTGGCATTGAATTTTGGACACCCTGTACAAGTTAGGCTTAAGATATTTATAGCAAAGTAACTAGAGATCCACTACAGTAAACACCTAGCGTAGTTTTGATTTCAGGACGTTTCATGTGTTTTTAATGAATTTAATAAAAATGTTGCAAAATATTTTTTTTTCTATTTAGTTTTTTATTACTCTGGAACTATTCAACCAAATTTAACAATATCTTAGGAATATGTAAAGTTGTCAAAGGGAACCTTAAAAATGTAAAAAAATACAGGAGGTTTTATTTAAAAAATTCACGCTTAGCGGCTCACACTTTTTAAAGGGCCCCTGTACATGTGAACATATTTTCCTGAAATACACCCTTTATTATAGGATTCTACAGATGCTCGACACACTGTTGCAGGACCCTGTAATAAAATATATAGGGTGTTCAGTTAGAAAAACACACTTGATATTGATTCACCGTGTATACATACACCAAAATATCTTATTTACAGAAATATAAAAAAATTAAATAAATCTATGAAGGACTGCAGTTTAAAGTTACCAGAAAAGTTAAGAATAAAGAAAATAAAGGGACAGGAGAGTTCGCTTAATAAGACTAACCCTGTACGTGCATTACACAATTCAATTGATAGTAAAGTTTTATGTGCTTCTGGTGGCATGCATTCTGCGGAATGTATAGATACGTTTGTAAAAATGCTAGAAAATATTCAAAAAATCCTTGAATGAATTTATGAAACTATTAAAATTTATCTGCGAAGAGTAAAAAACAATTATAATAAAAAATCGACAACAACAACAATATTTTTGCATTTTTGGATTTCATTTCATAATTTAAGGTCACTTTGAATAACAAACATTGTTCCTATTTATAGTTTTTGAGATAATTGGAATTTTAGACAAAAATTTACAAATGCAAGGATCCAAGAAATTCTTTTGTATCTTTTTCCACAAATCAGATATTTATTTTATATTTGGTACGTGAGTAGAACACATACAAAGCTATCTTTTGTATCTTTCATATCTTCAAAAACATTATAACGAGTGTTGAATTCAGGTGTGCATATTTTGGTAAATTCAAATAGCGATTACTTTGTTATCTCAAAGGGAACACCTTATATTTTCTTGACCTATCTAGTGCAGACATAAATTATCTTTCAACTGATATAGACATTGCGAGAATTTCTTTTACAATGTTTGGAAATAATTGAAATAACAAAGTTATTGCTGTTTGACTTTATCAAAATGTTAAGATGTGAATTCAACACTTCGTATAATGTGTTTAAACGTATGAAAGTTGTTGAAGATAGCTTTGTATGCATTCTACTTACGAACCACATATCAAATTAATAGCTGGTTTCTGAAAAAAGTTACAAACAATTTCATGGGACCTTGCATATGTCAAATTTTTATAAAAATCCAACTCTCTCAAAACCTATAAATTTTAAGAACAAACCAAAGTGGCCTCAAAATATCAAACTAAATCCAAAAATGCAAAAATATATAGGGTATCTTATTTAAAATAACGAAGTTGGTGTCAACTTTTGATCGCGGCGACTCCCGGTGGAACACACTGTATATTTTGTACATCTGTCAATCACACTTCTGGTACTTTGAGCAATGTTTTTGTGTCAGTGGTAAATAAAAAGTCAACATCCCATTATTAAATTTTTCGACAGATTGTTTTTACAAAACCCATAATAAGCTAAAAATAATTATGAGCATTCAAAAAGCTATCAACTTTTAAAATACTTGCATGGCTTATTACATTTTAAATCAACAAACCCTTAAGGTTAAACTTGTTCAATTCATTATTAACATGAACAGATACCTTCAGAAGGATATTTATTTATGTCCAATATTTACTACTGAGTTTTATTTTGTTTCACCTTTGACATAGAACATATCAAATTACTCAGAAAATTTTGCTGAATGCGAAAATGGAATAATCAAATATTGTGTCCCTAAAAACAAAATAGGAATTATTTTCTTGGAAAATATTCAAAAAGAAAAATAATTAACTACGCAGTTGTAAAGCTATTAAAAAAACAAACAAAAATAATTCAGTGTTTTTTAAATCGGAATAGAAATATAGCAGATTATAGAAAATTACGTTTTCCGCTTTTTTCTCAATAAAATCTTAGCAAGTCAATATTCAATTTTCTTCTCAATGCCACTTGATGGGCATAAAATTCCGCACTACTTTGCTCATTTAGCCCATTTTCTATCTCCACAAATATGGAAGATCCCCATATTATGGTCCACTGAAACACACTGCATATTGCACCTATATAGATTTCCAGACGTAGAAGACCATGTAACTATGGTCTATGTTGGTTTTACTCGGAAACTTCTGAATTTCAATGGTGTCACGTATCTTCGTTAATGGCTAATGCTTAAAATCACCAAAATATTTTCAGAAAGTATCCTCTGCCCTACCTTATGTTGATGCACCGCATTAATTGTCAAAATGAACTAAACTGAAGGTCTCTTTGGCCTCATATATTCGCAACTTGAATGAGCTATCCTTTCTTCGCCACAAAGACAAGAACATTTTCTCCCCCTTTGCACCATTTACACTTCAGAAGAATTTCGCCTTTGCTTTGGTATGATTGACATACTAATTAGCCCTGCTCTTTTGTAGTGAATCTGGTTTTTCTCTTGTTCTTTAAGAAGCGGCCTATGAAGACGGGCATAATTTCGAACACTAATAGTACTTTATTGGTCATTGTCATGGTCTAATTCCGGAAGAATTACATGCTGACTCTGGCTATGAAAGCCTTTATAATCAAATTTGTTTAAATTCCTAAATGGCCAGGAAGCCAGCACATCTGGATCAAAATATAGTATTCCTAGGATATCGAAAATAATAATTTTGTTTTCTAAATTATCCATCAATCTATGTGACAAGAAACAAGATGAGTGAGATTGGGCTTCTGATTTTGCTCTGATTCTGATGAAATAAAGGGTGTCCAGGAAGTAAGGACGAATATTAAAGTTCTATAAAACTTACAAAATTTTTTGAAAATGTAAATTTTTTTACAAACATATTAAGATCTCCCATTAATGTATGAAAAATTATATCCTCCATATGACCACCCAAGGCCGCGTGGCAATGAGCAATGTGTTTTTTGAAGTTTTCGATGACACGTTCACAAACATCTGGTGGGAAGCTGTAATAACCCTTTGAATTTCTTCCTTCAATTGGCATATTGTTTGTGGTTTGTTCACGTACACTTTTGATTTCACAAATTCCCACAAAAAAAAGTCATAAGGCGTAAGATCGTATGATCTGGCAGGCCATTCCTGATTGCCACGCAAAGAGATAATTTTTTGAGGTAACTTTTCATTCAGCAAAGCAATCGTTTCACGGGATGTGTGACACAGTCGCACCATCTTGTTGAAACCAAAATGCCGCCATTTTCATCTACAGCTGGGAAAAAAATCAGAAAGAATGTTTCTGTAACTGTCGGCGTTCACAGTCACAGCAGCTCTTTCATTATTTTCAAAGAAGTGCGGACCGATCACCCGTCCTGTCCGAAACCCACAGCACGCTGTCGTGCGTTGGGGATCCATTTCATGTTTCACAATTACGCGCGGATTGTGGGTACCCCAAATTCTGCAGTTCTGTTTGTTGACGAATCCACATGAGGTGGAAGTGCGCCTCATTTGAGAAATTTTTTTTTTGTGAAGTTATTTTTCTCCGCTTGTCGAGCCAAGACCCACTGAGCAAATCGATGTCTGTTTCCATGATCTGTAGGCATCAACTCTTGTGTAAGTTGAATCTTGTATGGATGCATTTTCAGTTCACATGCAGTGAACTTGTTGATAAATTCATTGTTGCATTATCACGCACGACAGCAATGTTTTCTTGTGTTCGAACAGAACGCGGTCATCCCGTTTTCTTAAGATTTGAAACAGAACCCGCGGTCTTAAACTTTTGGATTAACTTACGAACTGTGGATTGGGTTGGAGCAACGTTACGTCAAAGTATCACACGCAATTCACGAATGGTTGCCGTGGGACTTTTACTGTTTTTGTAATAACTTCTTATCAGTTGTCATCTGCTCCATGACGAAAATAAACATCAAACAGCAATGTTCACCAAACTAAAGGGATCAGACTACTAATAGGGAGACAATTAGATAACAGATATGAAAAACTCACGGCTGCCAACCATCACAGAAGAAAATGGCGTCAAATTCAAATTCATCCCTACTTCTGGACACCTACATAAATTGAAATGTTTGCGTGAAGGTAACTGATAATTCGTTATCAATTAATTAGTTTTATTTTAAAACGTTGTTCTATTAAACAATTAATTGGATGAAATCATGGGTAAATGTGTCGAGAAACTACATGTAAGTTAATTAAATCAGAATTACTTTCAAATAAGCTTACAGGAGCCGTTTTTAATAGATTGAAATAAAAATTCAATCTAAAAATTCACAGTTACATTATGAAACGAAATAGAAAATACATCAAAGGAGGAAAGCACATTTCGTGAGCAATTCAATTCCGCACCAAATTAAAATTGGCAAAGTCTTTAAATCTAAATCTGCCCATTGAAATAATACTGACATTCATCTCAGTCGCTTCGAGTTCCGTCACAATTAGGGAAAAACGAACGACGCCGCCGGTGCCGTCAACATCATAGCAGAGTAAACATAAATCTTGTTCCGAAAATTTCAAAGACATTCCATCAACCTGTTTCCATCCGTCTACTATTAACAAGTATTTCGGCTTAAATTTTCCAAACTTGAACTTTGTGCCATACCTTCTGCACCTAATTAAAGCCATCGTTCTAGATGTATAATTAAATTATTTCTGATAAGATGCTACTGATAAATTAACAATAAAATCCAATAATTTTAAATAAATAATACTTTTCTATACCCCTAAACCTTTCCATTTCATTAGCAGACATTGTATATCAAAAATTAAAGTATAGTTTCATGCTATTTCGAGAAATGTTACGATATTAAGTAATGTTATCTATTAAAGTGGAGTTGCAAATTACAGTAAAGGTAACTAACTTCGGCTTTAAAATTCAAAATTTATAAAAATTATAAAGATGATGAAACTGGGAGTAAAGAGGTGTGTTAAATTTAGTATGAAAATAAGTTAAACATGCATTTAATTAATAACTCAAAAATGGGTATAAACGATATATTAAAGATCTAATAATTAAACACCCATGTGATAGATTTTAACAATTGGGTTTTCAAAGAAGCGAAGAGGGGTGTCAAAATTAATACGAAAACAATAGAACAAGTGTCCTATAGCTGTAAACCTTTTGTAAAGAATATATGAAAACACAATTAAACACGTAATCGGCCCATTTGGATCATCTAACCCCAAAGAAGGCGAGTCTTTTGCATGTTGTAACTAGCAAAAAAATCGTTAGTAAAATCAGAAGTGTACCTAACGGGAATTGATTTATAGTTTACAGTTAAGTTTTCGCAGAAAAGCACAAAGTGCGACAAACTCAACACATAGAAATCCACTTTTGTCCTCAAAAATATGCCTCACATAAACTTACCTTATGTTGCACTGCAATTCCTATATAACTAGGGTTGCTATACGTCCATAGATCTGACTGTGAGATCTATGTATACGTCCCTTGTATACGAAACTGTCTCACCGTATTTCATGGCTGTCCTGTATTACTATTGCTCCTTTTTTTATCCCATGTGTTTGCAATTTAGAGTAAAGTGTATTTGCAATAGCAGTATGTGTAGAAGTTTCTAGTGGACTCTCCTTTTGTTTTTAGTTGTCAATTTAAAATACTCGACTTTGGCTGTTTCTCAATTGAGGAACCTTTTTTTATAGTTATAGTGCAGAGTATATTTTTCTGTGGTCGTGCCGTATCGATCCTAAAAAATTATTGAAACCCTACATGTGACAAAAAATTTTGTTCGGTAATAAGTATCTTGTTTAGGGAACTTACTGTAAGCATTTAAAAACAAAATTGTAAATTAAAATCTAAAAATCAGTGCGTAATTTGTGCATCTTCTATTTCCATGACAATTATAGTACATTTAGGTATCTGACTAGTTTTCAGCTATCTCACAGTGATTATTATTGCTGGGTGATGATAGTTCGGAAAAAAAGTTATGACACGTTTATGACAAGCGTGTGAACACTTGTCATAATTTAGTCCTCATTTGAACAAAGAGCACGAAACAATTTATGTCAAATTAATGAAAAAGTTTTCGTTAAATTAAGTTAAATTAATTTTTCTCGAACATTTAAACGAATTGTCTCTTACCCTTTTACACTGTACTTAAAAGGAACTTGATTTACAATATAAACTTGCTAAGTTTGATTTTTCTCTAATAAACTCTGCTTCTCTTCACAGGTCACCAACAAGAACGAGAGAGGAAAAAATTAATATTTAACTCCACCAATTTTTTAACACGAGTTTCAGATTCGTTTTCAGGGTATCCAAATTAATTAATATACTTACCTTGACAATAATATGTCTAATAATGTCCTAAAAAGTTAAAACTTTCGGCAGAGTAAAAAATTTATAACGCCATTGTCGAAACATACTCCTCGACGAGGTCTTCCTATGATCAGAATTGCAGTTCTGCAACTGCTACAGTTCGGAATATATTGTACCAATGTGTTAGCTTAGGATTCCTCCGCCACAATTTAAACACCAATAGCTGTAGCAATTCCAATAAAGAGTCCAGGAATTTGCTTATGAGGTGCTAATCAAACTGAAAATCTGTTAAATTTATTTTATGTAAATGAGTTAAGATTTTATAAAAAAAAGTAAATAATAAAACATTCTCAGTGTTTCTAGGTTTACAGAATCGCACTGATAAAATAATATTAAGATTAACGGGGGCTCCTTAATTTAATATAAATGCCGAAAGAGCGGAGCTAGAATTAAATTCGATGCAGTCTCTTATCAATGCTTTTCGTTTATAAATTCCGCCCTACTCTATCTGAAAGCATGGCGGAGTGAATTCATTTTAATTGGTAGTGTTTTTGGGACGCAGTTAAAATTAATAAAGTCGGCGGAAATAGAAAGCATATTCCGGCGAAATATTCTTTTCAAATTTAATGAACGAAAAGTGGGAAAAACATGCCACAGCCATATTTTAGCATTTGTATATGGAATTGTGCACACCAGACAACTTGTGAGGCAAGCCACCGTGAGCGCATTATATTTCCGAGCAAATAACACTGCACTCGCCTTCATTAATTCGCAATTAAAAAAATATTTTAATAAAACATGCTTATACAACACATGAAACAAGCAAAATCTTTTATGACATTTTTATTGGGACACAAACTCCAAGTATCTCATTATTTGAAATCATTATAATATACTAAGCAAAATTTCAATTAATTACGCACTTGTCCTGTGAAAAATGGATTATAATTATTTCCAAGAGAAATATAATAATGGTGATATTAAATTAATAATTTAGAAAAATCTCTCTGACAGGATCATTGACCTATGGAATAGTTCACTCAGTATGTCAACATACCAGAAACGAAACTCCGTCTTTCGCCTTATACAGATCAGGAACATTGAACAGAATTCATAGGGAGAATATAATGGTAGATTTAACATTGAGAGCGTATTAGTGGAATAGACGAGCGAACATTGTATTCACCTGCATCTACTTCATTTCTTGTATTTTTCTTTTATTGTTTGTAATTTTCATTTACTTTGTTTCCCCTAGAAACCCCTTAAGATGATGAGCGAAATGACGAACACGCGTAGTAGTTCTTTGATCAATCTCGGAAGAAGTACAGCCATAGCCAAAATTATTCAGCACTCTGTGAAATTATGCATACATTTTGAAGTGTTCAGACGGGTTGAAAGATCCAGGGATGTGAAATAGGTATATGTAATTCATAATAATCAATAGTTGATTGGATCATCGTTAGAATTTTATGAGGATAGCTATTTTCTATTAAATTGAACTAGCTAATTTTCAGTAAAATTTAAAATTTATATTGTTTCATTCTTGCTGCAGGTAGTATTTAATTATTTCTTTGAAGGGTATAAGGTTCTTCAGATCTTACTTTTTAGTATACTCCACAAATCGTCTATGAGATCAGGAAACTCAGCAGGCCATTCAATAACTTCAATGCTATTTTCATCATAACATTTCCTAGCACGCGAAGAGTGAATTATTTTGGTGGAACCCAACCCTTATATGTTCGTAATGCCGAGAATCTCACAATATGATAAAAATAATTATGTTTCCAGCACGTGTATGAATTTTGTGGTGTTTATACGCTTTCCAAAAATAAATATATCGGCAATACCAAGCGCTAATATCCATTCCGAAATTATAATATTCCAGCTTTCATATTTCTTCGAGGGCGGGGGAGAGGTGCGTCCATTGTAACGGGGCGTCAATTGTAACATTTATTTTTGCGCCACATCTACATATTCGCAAGTCATGATAGCTCTTGATGGCAATCGAAGCTTCATATGATATTGTTTTACCAACCAAACTTATAGCTTTGACAGTACTCGCATGCAATGTCAATTGATGATAGTTTCTTATGGACGGATTACGGTAGAAGTAATATTCCGCATTATTTTGTGATTATATCAAAATATAAGAACATTACGATAATTTAGTGGTAGTTTTAGAAAAGGATACATCTAATGCACATGTGCAACAAAAGGGTCAAAGTTACTATAAATTTTATAAAACTAAGTTTTTAATGCATATGACCACAGGGGTGCAAAAGTAACAAAATAAAGAAGTGCAATTGTAATTGTAAGATGTGACAATAATTGACACTTCTTAGTTTTACACCAGTTTATACCATTTGTTTTTTTAGATTTTATGCACAACAAACGAACTTCGAAGACATTACGTGGCATCGTGTTACCTGAAAGGTATGCTGTAGCTTGTTAAATTGCGATAAAGCAAAAGAAGAGTATTAAAAGTAGATAAAGTGGACAAGAAAATCATCCAGGTCAACAGATGGGACCATTTATGATTTGCTTGAGCTTGTTATAGAAGTTGTTTCTTTTGCTGCGACATCAATTAACATTACTCAAGGGTTTCCATGCCCCGGCATATTAAAAAAATATTTTTCTGGATATTGATTTTGCTTCGGCTAGAATCGTTGATCAAACTACCCTTGAGTCATCTGAACAGCAAGACATTTTATCCCCTCCATCATATTCAACATCTTATCAACAGATGTAGGTTCAATCAACACATAGCCTCATTTTTCATACAACGTCACAAAGGATATCCCTTTTAGATACAGCACCATTTTCAGAAGCACCACGTCAACTAAAATTGGAAGATATAAAGGGAAAGGTGCTATATGTATATACGGATTCACTTAATAAAAAAGGGTTAGAAGCAAAGAAAGCAAAAATGAAGAAATTTAAACTACAAACCAAAAACGACAAGATTAACCAAAAATGTATGATCAAAAATTGAAGTAATGTGACTGAGACAGGTATATATGATAAAAACGAAAGTGATAACTACTATATTGTGTGTTATGGAGATTTTAAAATCAGTGCAGAAGATTGGTTGCAATGTAGAGACAAAATGAGCGCACTCCAGCTGTGCCAAAAATGTTGACCGGAATTATGAGCAATGGATTTGGTTTTTTAAATGTTTATAGTGACCCCCATTCTTGTAACAATTGGTTTAACAATTGTAACATTATTATCCGATACCAATAAGTGACATTTTCTCAAATTTTATTAACTGTTGTGTGCTGTTCTATATGTTATTATATAAATTGATAATTTAATTAAATGTTTATCGAAAAATCGAAAAATCGGAACTTAAAAAATTCAAAAATTGGTAATTAAATTTTCATAGTTGTTTTTCAATAAAATATAATATAATTTCTTTGTAATATAGTCGGATTAAAAATTGACTTGTTTCAAAATTGAATGCCCTACACCAGGTGATATTTGACCAATCATCTTTCTTCTCTTAGGTGTTGGTGTCTCTGTCTACGAGCCATGAGCTCATCTGTAGCAAGTCCTATTTCCCCTTTCTGAAAGCCATAGTTTCTTCCAGGTTTTGAGGCTTTTCAACCCAAAGTTTTAAAGACTGATTCGCACTGTACTAGCAAAAACGGATGATTTTATACTCTCAGATAATTCAGCAGCAAGCTCGAACGAAATTTTTCTCCCAATTTTGAGAGATGTTTTTATCAAGTATCTGTCCTCGCGTGTCGAATTTTTTTTTTCGATGTCCTTGCTATTTATTATTATGCGTTTCAGTCTATCTGAATCTTTTGGGGGAATATTGTATATAGCGCCATGAACAATTCTTGCAATTGTTACTTGCTATTTGCCTTGTTCGTTTTCTTCATGGGTTCCTGCAAGTTTAATTTTCTTACTTTTGGTTGTAACATCAATAGTGAAGATAGGTGCATTTACTATGCTTACTATACATTTATTATTATCTCTATATAGCAATTTTGCAAACCACTATTAGGCAGCCTATGGTTTCGTTCATGTTGTTGAAATATCTACGGTACACGGCTAGTCTAATATAATCTGCCAACTTGTGCTGTTAAAAATCGGAGAAGTTGTAGTAACTAATTAAAGTAGAGTTTATTAAGTTATTTATTTTTTTCTTTATTATATCGAAACTAATAAAAATCAGGCAGTTACCTAAATTTTACTGGTATATTTTCCACTCAAGTCAACTGCAACCGTTCTTTTATTCCTTCGAGTTTATATTGTTTAAGCACTTTTGTTCAAGTCTGCTCGCGACTGTCGTATTTTATATTTTTCACCTGAACTTCCCTTTACTATTGGAACGTGATCAGAAATTTCATGCGAATTACGAGATTATGAAGTTGGCGAGGACCTTTTATTTTCCTAGAAATTAAGTATATACCGGTCGGTTTGATTTCTTACCAAAGCATGATCTAACTTTGTAAGTCGTTTAAACGTTCTCTTGATAGCAAAAACTAAAAACTTCGTGGCGTAAACGAATGTGAAGATTTTGTTTTGCTTCCGAACGATTTTTCTCAGTCACACTTTGCAACTCCTTTGTTTACGAAAAAGGATTTTATAAATTCAAACGTCGTCCCAAGTTTTGAGGGAGAATATTTTTACACGCGGACACGTAGATTTAACTTGAAACCGATGTTTTATGTTATAAAGTGCTACTAAGTTAGGGAATAAACTATACGCTGTGAATAAAGTAAAAATGAACACTATCAGTATTTGTTTAAAAAATTAAGTTAAGAATTTTTGGATTGCTGCATGGACGATATATTATAAAAATTAAACATAGTTATTAGTTGTAGCATAATTTTACCATCCTCGGCACCTTGATGAAAGTAGTAGTAGAAATGAAAACCACTTTCGCAAATACGTTGTGTGTTGTCTCAAGCCCATTTCTCTATTTATAAAATTTCATATTTATTGCAACAATATTTATATTTGTATTTACTCAAATTTCTAAGTTAAAATAAAGATTTTGAATTTTCTCGAAAATTATGGTTTTTTGCTATTTTTTTTTAAATATATTTTTTTCTTTTTACAAAATACAAATTTTTCACTATAATTTAAAAAATTGGATTTTTGTCAAACATTTTGAGTTTAAACTCAATATTTTCTTTTTTTCTTCGAATTTTTATCTTAAAACTGAACTTTCTTTCAAACTCCCCTCAAAATTTTGACAAATGACCAATTAAATGTTCTGTAATTAAACAGTTAAACGTGCTTAAAATTGAAAATATGTACAACCGCAACCATAGACTAGTTTCGGCCTTCCTTGGCCTCGTCAGCATGGTACGGTGGTTGTATACACTTCCAATTTAAAGCCGTTAGTCAGTCGTATAAGTACCCAAGAGAGCAAACCTCCATCAGGTGACTTGTAACTGACTTTTAACTGTTTATTACGCAAACATTTTCGCTACATGCTAATTGAAGCATTACTCTCTGCTGAGATAATAAGCCTTGTATATACGAATATATACAAGTTTATTACGATGCAATTGAAATCTAATTTCATTAGAATCTAATGAAAATTAGACTGCAATTGCAAAGTTCACGTAGGTGAGGCAAAGCTTGTATCACGGGTTGCATCGCAACATCCATAGATACAAACGTCCTCGGCGTGACTTTACTTTCATCTAGTTTTGACAAATGACCAATTAAATGTTCTGTAATTAAACAGTTAAACGTGCTTAAAATTGAAAATATGTACAACCGCAACCATAGACTAGTTTCGGCCTTCCTTGGCCTCGTCAGCATGGTACGGTGGTTGTATACACTTCCAATTTAAAGCCGTTAGTCAGTCGTATAAGTACCCAAGAGAGCAAACCTCCATCGGGTGACTTGTAACTGACTTTTAACTGTTTATTACGCAAACATTTTCGCTACATGCTAATTGAAGCATTACTCTCTGCTGAGATAATAAGCCTTGTATATACGAATATATACAAGTTTATTACGATGCAATTGAAATCTAATTTCATTAGAATCTAATGAAAATTAGACTGCAATTGCAAAGTTCACGTAGGTGAGGCAAAGCTTGTATCACGGGTTGCATCGCAACATCCATAGATACAAACGTCCTCGGCGTGACTTTACTTTCATCTAGTTTTGACAAATGACCAATTAAATGTTCTGTAATTAAACAGTTAAACGTGCTTAAAATTGAAAATATGTACAACCGCAACCATAGACTAGTTTCGGCCTTCCTTGGCCTCGTCAGCATGGTACGGTGGTTGTATACACTTCCAATTTAAAGCCGTTAGTCAGTCGTATAAGTACCCAAGAGAGCAAACCTCCATCGGGTGACTTGTAACTGACTTTTAACTGTTTAACTGTTTATTACGCAAATATTTGAGCGAGAGAATATTTGAGAATATTTCTGTGTTAAAGAAGAAATGTTGAGAAAATTTTAAACATAAATTTTGATTTATTTTTTCGAAACTTTGACTTCTTTCTAGAAAATTTGAGGACTTTTTTCATAAATGAAAATATTAAGTACAAAAAGGTTATTTCATTAAATAAAATCCCAAAATTTCGAATGTAACTACGAAATATTGGCGTTTCTCTTCGAATTTGTTGCGTGTAATCCCGAAATATTAATCTTTTTGCTAGAACAATTAGGCTTGTATTTAAAAAATCTTTAAGATAGATCAAATAAACTTAAATATTGCTACGCCCAACTATACTAAATGCAAATGGCATGGAAAAAATAAAAAGCATTAGAAACAATAATAAACATAAAAATATCGTACAAATAATTGCACCTAGGGAATGGAAAGTACACTACTCAACGCTTCTGCAGGAACTAGGCCAGAATATGAACAACAAGAGGAGGAAACAGCAATAATGGGTGAAGCCGAAATAAGAGAAGATCTAAACAAGACCCTAAAAAAGACAAAGAACAATAAGCCACCCGGACCAGGAAATATAAAAATAGAATTATTGAAATATAGAGGCAGAAAAGTCATCCAAGCGTTGTTCAGCAAAATTGAAAGAGGAGAAGAAACCCCAAGAGAATGGAACTTCTCATATATATCTTCCATATATAAGAAAGAAAATAAAAAATCAACAAATAATTATAGAGGAATTATTATCATCCCGTCAGTCGCAAGATTCTTTACCACAATAATAAAAGATAAAATAGAAACAGCACATGAATGACTTGAGCGAAGAACAATTAGGATTCCTCAAAAGTAGATCATGTCATAAAAAAGAAAAAGCCAAGGACATTTAGACACATATGACGTTTACAGATTTAGAAAAAGCATATGACAGTGTGCCCAGAAAACAACTATGGATGGCTACGAGAAGAATGAATGTCGGAGAAAATTGGATTAGTGTAACACAAAGATTATACAGAGACACAAACATGCAAATAAAAATAGGCAACAAATTGACGAAACCAATAAACATAACGAAAGGTGTGAAGCAAGGAGGATGCGGTTTATCACCTACACTCTTTAATATATTTCTAGAACAGGCCCTACAGGGGTGGTATAAAAAATGCGGAAGGATGGGCATATCGATACCAGGAAATATATTACACTCACTACTGTTTGTGGATGACCAAGTTATTTTGGCACAAGAAAAAGAGGACATGGAGAGAGTATATGCTAAGGAAACTGAATGGAGAATACGAATTATGGAAAGTTAAAATAAACATGAGCAAAACTGAATACCTATGTATTGGGCAAGTGGTTGTAGATCTTAATCTACAGAACGAAACTGTCGCTAGCTGTCTAGACAGTTATCTATGGTACATGTAAAAATAGCACGAGGAAGACAAGCTCTTACTAAAGAGAACAAAAAAAGGATTTTTCAAAGCATAGTACAAAATATTACTCTATATCGGACAGAAGTATGGCCAGTAACAAATACAATAAGGAATAAAATAAGAACAGTGGAATTAGACTTTATTAAACGGTACCTACAAATAACAAGAAGGGACTAAATGAAAACTGAAGAAATATGGCAACGAATGGGAGTAAAATGTTCAATAACAAGAAAGCTAGAACACAGAGCACTGCAGTGGGACGACACGTCCAAAGAATGCCAGAACAAAAATGGCCAAAACAATGGAATGGGAACCACCAGGGAGAAGACGGCGAGGACGACCGGCATTAAGATAGGAAACCTCTATTGGACATGCAGTGATAGATAGAGATCTGAGAGCAGGGCACTGGAATGTGAGAGAGCTATGGAAGGAAAAAACGGCGAACTCATAACGGGAAAGAGTCGAAGAAGAAGACGAAGATACAGGGTGTGGCTAATTAAAAAAAAATTAGCCTTTCCTTAAATACTTTGATACAGCTTGAAATATTTTTTTGAATTTTGATAGATACTAACTAAGCACAAAAATGCATTTTTTGCAAGAAAAATAAGAAAAGGCGCTAACATGTCCCTGAGTATTCTTAACGAAAAAATGGAATGCCACTACTTCTTTTAGGAATAGGTACTAATTTCATAAACACCCTTCATTTTCTGGTAAAAACGCCTTCTTGACTTTTTTTTCGTATGACGAACAGTTTTCGGCTAACATGTCCCTAAACATTTTTATTAAAGAAAAAAAAGCAAAAATTATGCCAATGGATTCATTCACCGATAAGAATTTTCTCTTATCTTTTTTCATCCGACGAATGTTTGATTTTCATTAAAAAAACAAAATGTAGTTCTTTGTTTTCGGTGGACGCTCGACATTTTTTTCTACAAATTTAATGTCTTATTTTAAGGCAAATTTGGTTATTGCAAGCTAGATTTATAGATGTTTTCGAAGTAATTAATTGTAATAAATAAAGCCATAGTATGAAATAAATAAACATAATAGCTTTTAAAGCTAAATAATTTTGTAATGGAAATTCGTTCGTCAGAAAAAATTCAAGGTGGTAATTTTACCAAGAAATAAAGGACGTTCATGAAATAAGTAATTATTAAAAAAAACAGTGGCGTCCCTGTTTTTCTTATTTCATTAGGAATTCTTAAGGACATATTGGTGCGAACGCTACTGCTTTCTCTGCGCTGGAAAAGCAGGGCATCTCCTCGAACTCCTCCCGTAGCTCGTCACATGGTCGCCTTTGCAGTTGGCGCACTTTACTGGTTTTTTCCTCGGCCGCTTACAATTCTTCGTGTGGTGCTTTCCAGCACACTTTACGCAAACTGCCTCGGCATGACAGTTCATCTGTCAGTGGTGGAATTACTGACACCTGTGACATTGCTTCGCCAGGTTATTGGACCTTGGGATCTCCAGCTGGATATCCAGCCCCATTAACCTTTGTGTTTGGAAGATACCATCTTGTCCATGTTGCAGCTCCACGAACATCAGATTGTAGGTCTTCTTCGTGCGAGAATTTCTCGTCCTTCTCACTTGATTACCTTGAAGTCCTCCTCTTCAAGGACAGTTTTGAAATCTTCCTCCGGGATGTCCTTTGGAATGTTTCGAATTACTGCTTTCACGCTTCTGTCGTCCGGGAGAGCGAAGGTATGGTAAGGCATCTTCTCATTTTCCAGAAACTTCGCTAGCTAGTTTTCTTTCGCCGGCTGAATTCGGGTTCCATCAAAGACACATTTCGCCTTTGTAAAGTCGATCTTTCTGGAATACATTAATGAATTATAATAATCGGTGGAATCTTGTTTTTATCGCTGTTGGCTCTCTTCGAGGTTTAACGGGGGCTGCCTTGCTAGCGTCCTTTACAGCCGAATGCTAGCAAATGTTCCGACAAGTAAGTACTAAAGAATTCACGGAAGTCAAGCGTGTGACTTCTTAGTACTACCACCTATTGGTCCATAGAGAAACTATGGCCATCGCCAACAATGTCGTATGCAAGTAGAATGCAACCTAGACTACAAATTTGCATGAATTTGTAGTCTAGGTTGCATTCTACTGGCATACGAAATTTAAAAAAAAAAGTCGAAATCTTCAGAAAAGTTTGAAGTTATTATATTTTCTTTACGAATTTTCCTATTAAATAATTTCAAGTTTAAACTTGTTATACTGATAAAATGTTGAAAATCAACTGTTTAGTGAAAAATTCAAAATTTTCAGAAAAATCGGAAATTTGGTCTTGAAATAGAAATTTTAAGGAAATTGTTATTTGTGATATACATTTTCTATCAAGATTTCGCTTTGATTAGAGAAAACTTTTTAAAAAAATTCTGATATTGTTTTGCTTCAAATTCAGACTTCTTTTTCTTATTAAGAATTTGAATTCTAAGTTTAAACATTGAATTTTGTGAAAGCAGCAAAAGTTACAAAATAACTCTTTTCTCTAAATTTCGGTGAAAATTTAAATATTCTGAGAAAAAGCATAATTTTGAGAACAATGTTGTTATTAAGAGATTTATTTTTTTTTCCAAGAAACTTACATTTTTAACCAGAAGTTTAATTTTTCTAGAAATTATTATTTAAATTTCTAACTGACTTTGAAATTGAAGCTTATGTCAAACCTACAAATTTGATACTTTTAAATTTAAATTGACAATTGTTTTACCTTGAACAATATATTCAATTTTTCCTGGAAAGTTTAAAATTTCTAAAATAAAGCCAAAATTATGAAATTAAGGTTCAAAGTTTTTAAATTTTTTTTAAGGAACTCCATATTTTTCGAAGTTGTGGCTCATTCTAAATTTTAATTCTTATTTCTCCTCTCTAAATTTGGGTTTATATTTATATAGTTATTTCACTTACCATTCATTTACGAATAATGAAAAAAACTTGTTTAAAAAGCCCACAAAGAATACTCTAAAAAACCACATTTGACCTTAAAGCCCTAGGTTTCCTGTCTTAACACTGCCTAAAGTGTATAACGATTTAATTAAGTCATGTAAACTAAATTGGTAAAAAATGGCATCAAACGATACCAGTTGAACAATGTGTAATCAATCAACAGATAATTTAGCTTTTTAAAATTGTACGTTTTTATCGAGAGCAAAGATTACATATTCCGCTAACATGACAAACGTCAGGGTATGAAACCAAACCGGTAATGAATCGTATAATAAAAATTGCTTTTCGTATGCGTCCAGCGCCCCTGGGGATTTGATGAATTACTGCCTAGTTTAGAGCGCTTTTCAAACAAACCATTGATAAGCATCTAATGACAATATAACCGGTAATTCGCTAATAAAAATTTTGAATTGGAAAAAGCGCAAAACAAAGACTCACCGAAACGCAATTAGTGCAGTGTTACGCGTGATAAACTGCTCGACAAAAATTTAAAAAAAGCAGATGGCTTGATTATTCCATTTTAAGCATGGTTTAGTTTTTCGAAAATAATAAATACCGATAAAAAATATCGCAGTTTGCTAATAACAAACTACACTTGGGTGCGTTTTGATTTTTATTTCATTTTATTTTATAATTGAAAAAATTATTCATCAAATGCAAAAATAACATTTATGCTGTTCAATATTGGTAATAATATTAATTTTTTTTTTGGGCGTACATTGGAAGCAGCACAAATTAACCCAGTGAACTTGCTATGTTTGCTTAAAATAATTTTTTTGTTATTTGGATTAAAAGATTTTATAGTGAGTCTCTGGACAAGTTATTATTTCGCCGGTTATGTTTTCTCAATTCAAATTAAAATGTTCTGATTAGATTAGATTTCTTTGTATTAAAGAAAGATGTGACCGATTAATACTATTTTTAAATAGTTCTGGCTTTACTAGCTACTTAGCGTGTTAGAAGAAAGTCATCTATTTATAGAAGTTAAGAAAGCTTTTTGTTAATTTTACAGTTTACCTAAAGATTTTTGAAATTTAAGTATGTAAATTTAAAAGTGTCCTTACGGATCCTTCAAAAAGAATAATTTTAACATAAAGACTGATTGATCTTATGTTTGGTTAATCTAAATCTGAAGTTAATTTCTGTAAAATCTTCTTATCTTTAGCTTGTAACTCAGAGTATAGAAATAATCCTAGGATTTCCGAAATTAGAAATAAGTCTACTAGAGAATTGGAATTGGAATTCCCTAGTAACAATGCATTCAATCTGACTGAATTTTAATGTTAGTAATTATCCCACTATTAAATTATCTGCTGACTTCAGTTTGACTTTCAATTTGAATCCTTGAAATATATTTTTCTAATCAATCAATATATTTGCTATCAACCTGGAGTGTCGTTCTCACGCTCCAAAAATTGTTGAGTTTGATTTAGATTAGAATATACCCCGAATTGCACAAATGAAATAGAAACTGGCCTACTGCCTTGCAAGGATCCCAAAATGTAAACCTAATAAAGAATGGGCAACAAAGGTGTAACGTATGAATTAGATAATGGGGATTGCAGACAGAAAAGCGGGCGTGCAGATGGCTGCTTCTGCCGTATTTCAACAAGACAAATAGCCACTAAATTCACGTCAACCACTGACGTAACCTTCTGTTGTCCTTTGGCTTCACGAACTCGGACGTTGCAATTATTTACATCCTAAATAGTATTTACAGATTATGAAATTTCATAACGTAATTCAAGGAAGAATCATTAGTTGGATAGTTGGGAGTAATTATGAAGGCTGCTTTAAAAGAAGGCATTCAAAATAACTTCATTGCGTAAAAAATTGAAAAATAGTTGTAACCAATGGTTGACAGTAACATATAGCTTGTTCTAAAATCTGATTGATGAGCAGTAAGGTTGGGGTGTTTGCTGGAAGATAACATTTAGCGTTGTGTCGAGTGTCGACTGTCTGAGACCATTTTATACATCCGACTTGCAAATACTGTTGCATTGGGATAATAAATGTAGCTATTTAAGATAACTACTCTTTTTTTGAATCTTATGTTGTTAGTGAATTGATTGAATATTGTCTTCAATTCTTAGTTTAATTCTAATAGTTTTAGTTTTTATCACTGATCCGATATATAAAAATAACTCTTTATTTAACTGTGTTTTATACAAGACAAGACGACAAAACATATCTTTTTGTTAATACGAGGGTAAATCAAATACGAACCGGAATTTGTTTTTAAAAATTTATTGGTACAAGATACATATATGAAAATTATTAACTATTTTTCTACATAATCTCCTGATTTTGTTATTTTTTCCAATGGATTGGGAGTTTATTAATGCCATCATCATAAAAAGAAGGGAGGCGTGTTTGTAGCCAATTGCGCACAAATGTCTCAAACAGCAGCATCATCATGAAATCGCTCACCTCCTAGAGCTTCTTTCAGTGGCCCAAACATGTAAAAATCGCATGGTGATAGGTGGGGACTTTATGGAGGGTGTTCTAATGTTGCCTAATGCATTTCCTCTAATTTTTGATGTCCCAGATTGGCTGAGTAGGGGTGGGCATTGTTGTGAAGCAAAATTACATTTCTGACAATAAAATTCATGCCTCTTCCGCCGATATGCACGTTTTACTTCATCCAATAGCTTGCAGTAGTAGGCAGTATTAGCCGTATAGCGTTCATGCAAGAAAATCAACGTGCACAATTCCTTTAAAATCCCAAACCACTGTCACAAGAACCTTTCCAGCTGAGAGGCAAGTTTTTGCCTTGAGTTCACCCTTCCAAATATTTTTTATGCCATTCATGCACTTGAGTTTTTCTTAAACAAATATCCCCAAACTGTGCTTCTAGTCTACGAAGAATTTAGGCGGGCTTTACAAGAAATTTAATAAAAAAACGCTGCGCAACGTGCGGATGAATCTCTTGTTCACTCATTGTATTTACAACTGACGAACGGCGAGAACGGAATTCGCTCCAGCACAGGAAGTCACGTGATATCCCCACCTAACATGTCTAACAGTATGCACACACTCCCGACGCCCTCATGGCGACATGATAGAAATTCCGGTTCATATTTGATTTACCCTCGTAATTATGATTATGGTATATAATCTAATTTATTAAAGACAAAAATTACACGACAATCTGTGAATAAAATCAAATCCAATGGACGATAAGAATATGAAAGCAAAAACAACAACGACTGTTTTTTAAGCAAATTGCGCAAATATACAGGGTTTTTTCGAATAAGATGCTAATACTGAAGGAGTTCATATCAACATAGGTCCGGAACCGCTTTATCTTTAAAATACAGGGTTTTGAAAATTGGGAAAAAATTTCCGTTGTTTACTTTAAATACCTTGAAACTTTTTGAAATATTTTTTTTAAATTTATGTAGATATTTACTAGGCATAAAAATGCATTTATTGCAGGAACAATATTTGTTCTACTTCTATCAGTGGCGTCCTCGCTAACATGCCCTTCAGTATTTCAAAATTGGTACTAATTTCGTAAAAATGCTCCCCTAATATTTTTTCGTATGACGAACCATTTTCAATTAACATGTCCTCAAACATTTTTAGTCAAGAAAATCTAAAGAAAAAAAATCACGCCATTAATTTTTGTTTCAAAATAAATGTGGTTTTCATTAAGACATTTGATTCCTTGGTAAAAATTCCCTCTTAGTGTTTTTCGCTCGACGAATGGTTTTTGATTAAAAGGATAAAATGAATTTCTTTGCATTTCGATGGGCGTTTGAGATCCTTTGCTACGAATTTAATGTTTTATTTTAAGGGAACTTTCATCATTGTAGTTTCCTTATGAAAATTTATGTTAGATAAGTTAGATTTACATGTTTTTTTGGAAGTAACTATTTTTAATACTTAATAAACTCCTACCATCAAATAAAAAAACTTAGGGTTTTTAAAGATAAATAATTTGTTTATGGGTTTTTAAAGATAAATAATTTCTTTATGGAAAACCTTTCGTCAGACGAAAACAGTCTAGTAGGCATTTTTACCAAGAAATGAAAGTTGTTTATAAAATTGGTACTTGCTTTGGAAAAAAGCAGTGGCGTACCATTTTTTTCGTTAAGAATACTCAACGACATGTCGACGTATGTGGAGTTTATTATTAAAAAATAACTCAGTATTGATTCAATGTACGAGGCAGGTTGAGAAGTTAGGTTTCAAATTATGTTATCATATCTGTAAAGATAAGTTGTTCGTGTAGAGAAAGTTTTCAACGCATATATCCCTTATTAATAAACGAAATGCAGATATCTCAGTAAATGCTATAAAACACAACGTTCATAATACAATAATAAATTTTGGCCTACTTGAGTGATAATTTTATTTTATTCATTTCCTGTTGTCACGCGAAAACTCACTTTGTTATCCCCTTTAACTTGAGCTCAAGTGATTGTAATATATTACGTTTAGAACGGGCTTTGTTATTAAGAGAACTGTAAAAATGGTTCTACGGTTCTCTTTAAAGTTTTCGAACAGGACTGTTATTATGACTAAATTTCCAGAAACGGCAATAAAATTGTAGAAGTGGCTTACTATCACGAAGACTATCCATCTATCCTCTATGCGTTTTCGAGATTGGACCGTTTCAACCAACTACTCAAAGTAAAGGGTTCGACGTCATGAGGCCCGTCTTTAAAAAGAAAGTAGAATAAAATAAATAATGTTGATGAATGAGCATGGCAATTTAATATGTCAACTATACCCGAAGTAAAACGCTATACGTTTATACATATTAGGCATGTTGGGTAGGAAAGAATACTCCAATTTCTAGAAGGGTGTCGGTGGCCTAAGGCAACTGCGGATGTTCATTGACAGTCCACTAGAAAAGAGAATCAGGGAAATATTAAAGTTAAACAAAAATCATCTTAGGTTGATGGTTGGACTGTTTACCGGACAATGTGCGCTAATGAAACATCGAACACCAATTAGCTTAAAAAAATTCTACTTGTAGAATGTGTAAGGAGAAGGAAGAAACTCCTTTACATATATTATTTGAATGTCCAGCTCTGGCAAGGGATAGATCCTTCAGCTTTGGGAATGTTCTGGACAATAGTGGAAACACCCATAAGAGAAGTTATGAAATTTCTCAAAAGAACGGGCCTTATATTAGTTGATCGTTGAAGCCGCAATAAGCAAAATTCTACTTCCAAGTAAGGTACGATATTTCACTAGCAATCAATAACAAAATTATATTTTGGTCCAATTCCATCTTTTTATGATAGAAGGGTTATAGCAATAATTAAAGAATACCATAGTTAGTACCATCAGTTAAAAACTGATTACTTACGTAATCAAACAAAAGAATCTTTCAAACAGAAATTGAAAACGTTCAAACATTCTTTTACGCTTCTTTTTGATGTACCGACCTGTAGGGGAGATAGAGAAAGGTATGGGAACTTTTTTACATAAGGCGTGATAAAAAGTTGTTTTTCTTATATAATGAAATATTTAATTTTTAGATCAATAGGGTGTACATTTAGCTAAAATTATAGCAAAGATCAGTTTAAAACTTGCAATCAGTCCCAAAGGATTTCCGAAACATATCAAATGTGCCCAAGCCTCCAAAAGGTAGGGTGGCTTGGGCAGTTTAACCTAAATCTCGCTTTTATCTGTTTAAGATTTGTTAGGACCTATAAGGGTTTATTAAACGTTTAATTACAGCTTCCACATTTTTTTTATTTAATGTGTCTTATTCTGGAAACTTGGTTTTTAATCTATCCCATTTCAGGATAGAAACATATATTACCCATCTTTCTTGAACATGCAAATTATCTCTCTGCTTTAGTTTAGTCTTTTTTCGAGGATATCATTTACCATAAATTAGTTCCCTATTTTTCTTATTATATTCAGTAAATTGGCTCGAGTATGAGTATGCCCAAACCTACTTCAAAATAAACTGCCCATTGCTCGTCTGCAAATTTTTTCAAATAATTTTTTTTTCTGAATTCTCTGGTGAAATTTTTTGGCACGGTTTACGCGTCCATATAAAGGTTACGAAATGCACAAAGAAAAGAAAATATAAAAATGCCTTTTTTATATGATTTTAGAGATCATCACTAAATAATACACCATGCACGCACATAACCACAAAGAGCTTATAACTTTGACAACTAAATGGACGGGGTGTGTTGCCAGTGAACGAAATAAACTCCTATCACTAGCATCAAAGCATGAATTTTCTAAAAAAAATCATGCCCGAGCAGATATTTTCTTCAGAAATTCAAGAACGCGGGAGAAAAATTCACACCAAAATAACATAAAAAATTATAACATGACAATGTCATAAAAATCGCCTTTTTATATACTTTTATATTTTACCAAGTAAGGAAAGATATAAATAATTTATTAATAGCATTTTTGCTTTGTAAAGATAAAGAATAAGGGTAACAATAATTATTTAAAAAGCCTATACATGGATGTGCATTTGACAGAAAAACTATCGCTGTAATCATACCAAGGGTACTCAGAAGGAAAAAATTTTCGAGATGTTTTGTGGTTGCTATAGTAACGAGTTGAAATGAAAGATTCTCATCGGCTTAAAAATGATTGTGTGAAATTTTCGTAAAAAAATAAATAATACTTATTAATTTTATTTAACATTTCTAGGACCCAGTTTGGAAATATTTAAATTTTTATTAATGAATGTTGACAATGTTCTGAAACCTTTTTTGAAATATGACTACGTGTTACCTAAGTTTATTTAAAACGTCACCTTATGACAGTCGACAAAAATAGGTTAGTTTATTTTACATAGAATAGGGGAAAAAATTAAATATTTCCAAACTGGATCGCAGAAATGTTAAATAAAATTAATAAATATAATGTTTCCGACCAATAAAAGTCCATCATGAAAAAAAATTAAATAACTTGCCATAGATTTTCGAAAGGATGACCATGCCTCTCTATTACCCAATTCTCCCCTATCTTTCCTAAATGCCCTACTGCAGTTGAATGTACTTATAGGAAAAATCCGAAAACGTAACAGTTCTTGAGCTGAGGTTTACAAATCTTCAAAGAAAATATAGTTTTGGAAGGAGGGAAAAAACTTAAAGCAACTGCTTTGGCCAGTGATCGGTAGTGTTGGGTTGCTACATAGCAATCTGCTACTTTGTCACTGCTAATTATTGAGTAGCAGTTGGAACAGTTGTCAGTTCCTAAAAGTAACTGTTACTTTTGGAACATATAACATCTTTTACCAAGTTGTTACACAATACGTTACCAAAGCCGGAATTTTCTTCAAAAGCTGTTTTCAAATTGTGTGACTTTGGCAATCGAGAATGAAGCCTAGTGAGAATGATAAAAGTAAAAGGGCAACCTCATTTTAAACTTTCACTATACAAAAGTATGTAATAGAGCTTTGTAGCAATTTCATAAAAAATTCTTTTTTCAACAAAAATGGTACTTTTTGAACAATTTGTACGTACAAAAGATGTTTCAAATATATGCACAAAAAATATTTTCCTGTCCTTTATCATTCTTTTACTATGCATTGCAAACTGTATTACAACAAAGCTCTACAAAAAATTATTAAAAAAGTCTATTTTCTTATTTTTCATAGCTTTGAAGTGAATGCATGATCGAAAGGATTTTTTTTTCATAAAATTGTTCACGGATTTTCTTACCTAACAGTGTATCAACTTTTAGCCATTTTCACAAAAAAATGGTAATATAAAGTTTTCTCCTCACTAGTGAAATTTATTTTAAAGCCATCGATAGTTTAAAGGCTAGCTTTGAAAGATCGTGGTCACGTAGCTAGAAGGGGTTCTGGTGATCTGGATCCCCCTCCCCGGAATGAATATTCGCCGATAAATTTACGATTATAACAATCAAAATATCAGTAAAGAAATGGCTGCGTGTATTTTAAGAATGTAGATATAAATAATTTCAGAAATTGTCAATTACTGAGCTTATGATATGATAAGCAAAATCGCCGTGTAGGCATTTTAAGAAAAATTGACATGTATTTTTTTATAAAAACAACGAGCTCAAGGCTTCTCAATACATCTTCTATCGACACGTCCAGGCGGCAGCGGTATTGCGCTCAAACGACATATTCTTATACCTAATTTACATTATTATATTAGCTCTATTGTCATAGGAAATACAATATAATACGTATCGTGATTATGGTACGAGCTTTGTACGAGTTAGGACTTAGTCGACTCTTGATCGATGATATGTTAAATATCTAACCCAAAATGGATATAAGCAGATTTTTCTATGCTCAGTTTCAAGTTGTTATTTGTCAAAATTTAATCTACTTAGTATCACTTCACCTTACTTATTAACAAAATGAAAAAAAAAAGACTTAAAGATAATTAATGGATGTTCTTATATTTTCTCAAGAGCTTTTTTTGGAAATTTCAATTATTTTATCAAAGTTCCTACCATGCACCTAAAATTTTAAATTATTTTCTTCGTCAATTCTGCGACTTTGGAAACACATAACCGATTACGTTTATTTCTGATCATTTCAAGTATGTATAAACAATTTTTCTACCAAATTCTCAGTTTCTCCCTAATTTTTTTAAATTCTGATTGCTTTTTTGCATACATTTCGACCTTTTGGCGAGATTTTGGACTTTTCTAGGGATTTTGCTTTTTTTTTAAATGTTGATTATGGTTACATATTTCTTTGCTAAAACCTTGAAAAAAAATTTCTACGAATGTTTTACTTGGAACTTAAATTATTTTCTAAAACTTGAAATTATTGTTATTGTTATCTTCAAAGGTTGGGATTTAATCTCGAGATTCTCGAGACTATATTCTCAAATTTAATTTTGGCTGTAAGTAAAACATAATCAAATACATTTTTTCTGCCTGTTTTTGATTTTGTTTTCGGAAGTTATCCTTTTTTCAAAATTTTAAGTGTAAATTCATAAATTTTCTGTACACGCTGAATGTTTCCAAATTTTGTTTTTTTTAGAAATTTTCAAGTATTTTTCGAAACCTTTTTTAAAGTTTTTTCAACTTTTTCTAATTTTCGATTTAAATGCAATATATTATGTATATTTTAAGTCTTAACTTTTTTTTTAAATTAAAATTTGCACTTTTAATTTTCCTTTTATTTAAACGAAATTTTCACTTTTTTTGAGGCTTAATTTTTAATAATTTTTATTCAACCTTTTTTAATATCTGACAAGCAAATATCTACATTTTTTCGAAATTTTAAATTTAAACTTTGAAAGCTTTTCTGAGTTTTAAATGGAAATGGTTATCGTTTTTCTTTGCCATTTCGAATTTTAAGCTCGAAATTTCCAAAAAAATGATTTTATAAATTTTGATTTTTCTAAAATTTTCAATATAACTCAAATGTTCGTTTTTATTTGTTTTAAATTTTATTTTTTTCTAAAAATTTTGATCTTAAAATTTCAGTTTTTTATTTTTCATTCCAAATCTTACGCATTGAAATAAAAATGTTGTCTTTTAATTTTGTTTTATATTGTAATCCTAGTCAAAAAATTTCTACTTTTTTTTGGTACTTTCGAGTTTAAACACATATTTTAGTTTAAATTCAACATTTTTAATTTTAATTAAAAAAATTTGTCCTTAAATTCGAAGCTTCTAGATTTTGTTTTGTAAAATTCTTTCCTTTTTTCTATATTTTAATTTTTTCTCCAAATTTCACTTTTCCCGAAAACCTTCAGATTCACCTTATTTCTTTCTAAAATAAATTCAACGTTTCTATAAAAATCAAAATTACAAATGGAAATGGAAACTTCTATTGAAATTTCTTAATTTCATCTTTAATAGCGAATTTTCCTAATTTCATCTTTGATTTGAAATTTGATGCTGCTCTGAAAAGTTAAAAATTCATTTTTAAGCTAAATATGTCAAGAAAAATCTGGGTAACTCTAAGAAAAATTGGAAACGTCAAGATACACTAAATTTGTAAGATTAAAGTATTGACACGAAAGCTGAACTTTGGAATTGCGATATTATAGCCAAATAGTTAAGTTAAGGTTGGAAAAATAGAAAAAAAGTAGAAAAGTAAAACATTTCCACACCGGCAGTATAAAATAAAAGGCATTTATTAATTTAATAATTCAACTTTTTCCTTAAATTTTGCAATATTGCTCTTTCATTTTAGAGGTGAAAGATTTATGTGTCTTTACTATCGATATAAAAAAAAGGGAGTTAGACCCCGCCCCGAATGAAAATCCTGGCAAAGGGCAGTAAAAAATAAAAGGTGCTTATTAATTTAATAATTCAACATTTCCCTAAATTTTTCAATATTGCTGTTTTATTTGAGAAGACTTCAAAAAAAAAGGGGGAGTTAGACCCCGGCCCCAACGAAAATCCAGGCAACGTGCCTGACAGTACGTGCCTGACAGTGGTGAATATTTATGGAGAATTACTAAAATTAATATTACGATATATTAACCATAATGTTGGCTTATCTATGTTATAGACCAAAGTAGAGGTACAATTAAGAGCTCTGGAATCATTAGATGTCACAATGCTGCATTTAATTGTAGAGTTACCATAAATCAGGGCTACTTTGGGCAGGTTTTGGAAAATTTTGTAATACATTTCTTTTCGTGGTTATGATATTCATAAGGATTCATTTCAGGAGTTTTATTTTCAGTCTTAAGTTCGAAGAGATTAATACCGATTCATTCATCATCATAATCATCATCATTCATCATAAATAGAAAGTTTTTGAGAAAATTTGGCCCAGGATGATTATTTCCGCATTTTTTAATGGTGTCGTCATATTTTTTTGGAAAAATTTGGAAACTAATTGAACAAAATCATTTTATGTTAGTGGAAATATTGAATTTGCGATTTGACAGATTGTATCAGTTAAGGTCTACTCATCTTCGGGACTTGTGGTGATGAGTTATTGCCTGCTCATCTTCAGGATTTAGGGTATTGTAAATGTCCTGGACCTACTATATGTTTACCAAGTAGCTTATTGCAAAGTGTGCCACGTGAAATTTCGAACCAATATCTGGCCTTGGCATGATACGCTCTTCCTAATGTCAGCAAGCGCATGCAAATTGGCCCTCCTTCATCTGGCGCCTGGGAAACGTGCCCCCCTCCCCTCCAGATCTAGGTCTCAAAAATGGTAGCAAAACGAAGACTTTGTTTTATTCGCCTCAATCGAGAACACATTTACAAGAACTGTAAATGTAGTGGTAGTTGTTTGATATGTGATGGAAAACAGGTATTTCTTATGGATTCCAAACTAGAAAATCAGAAGGATCACAATCGAGCCAGTCCTTTTGCAGCCAGTAAAAAAAAAATGAATACGTATCTAAAAGTTGGATATGTGGAGACAACCATGGTTGCTACACCCGTATCCCGTATGCCATTTGATACAGGCTCTCACAGTCTTATGCAACGAAGAAATTAGCTGCTCAAATGGGTTTTATTCATCACTGGACGAAGAAAGCATGGTCATGCTTTATTTGGTGGAAGCCAGTCAGAATCTGTAAAGCACAATCGTTATCGGGTAAGTCAATTGAATATTCTGTAATTAAATAATAATTGACATTATTTGTTAACATACTCAAAGGCATGTCATATCGAGAGGCCTTGTATTTAACGGCTGTTGCTACGATGTAATCCAATGCTACAAATTAAATAACAACCAGAAGGCTAACTCTCATCACATGACCGTTTGAGTTCCGTGTCCTTCAAGCCCGTCTATGAAAATCTATGTTGAAAATATCAGTACAGTAGAGATGGCAAGGTCCAAGGTTTTAAAGGAATCGAGTCCGGTCATATCTCCAACACTTGGACCCTTTTTTTTTGGAACATTTCATTCCACCAATTTTAGTGTAGGATTTAATTCTTGAAAGAAATTCCTAGAATAACTCAAATATTATCAAAACACAATAATTGAAATAATGTGCGGTATGTAAAAAAGCTGTTTCTAACAATTCAAAGAGATAAGGCGAGAGTTAACCTATGGTTACTTATTTTGTGTCAATACAGTGGCCTTTGTAAGCTGGCTTACATTGTAGCTCTGGTGGCTGTAAGTTATTGGGTTAAATTAAACAATATGCCTAATTATTTCTTAGCTAATTTTGAGATAGTAGATCAGCGAGTCATTTATGAGAGTGTTTTACTGGTGTACTAAGGTTCATGGATTAAAGTACTAAAGCAAAAAGGCATCTAGATTAGTGACACAGCAATGGTCCAATTGAGGTACAGATTGAGCAAACGTATTTAGTGATGTAACGAATATTCGCATTCGCATTTGTGAAAGTTCACATCTTTTTTAATATCTGCATTCAAGTTTTTATAATAAATTTGATTTCCTCAAAATTCCGACTTTATACTCAGAATTCTACTTTCTCCTCTCAAAATTTGAAATATTTTATAAAAATTTCAGCGTTTTTTCAAAATTTTGACTGTCCAGAAATTTCAAACTGTTTCTCAAAATTCGTCTTGTTCTCGAAGTTTCGACTAAATTTCCATTTAAAATTAAGCTTTTTAACGAAAATTTGGCTTTTACTAATTGGGAGTTTTCTCACAAAATTCTCCAAGTGGCGGAGTGACACAATTATCAAATTTTTAAACCATGTTCGAGATAAGGAAAAGATCATTTCTAATCCCTTAAAAACTCGCACCCTCAGATAATCAGTGGTTTTTTTTTCTTCTTTTATCCCTTTGCTTTTGGGTTATTCAAGTCGCAATATCTATATGTTGTCAAGCAACATAAAAATACATTGATCTGATAATAATATAATAAATAAATAATAAAGTCTCAGTTATTTCATTTTTTGTTTAATTATAACTAATATTCTAAAATGTATTGGAGTAACAATATGCATAATTGGAAAATATATGTATGTATAATTACAATGCATAACATTTTTATTCACTCATTAATCATTAAGTTTTGAGTATCGAGTAGAAATTGAACATCATGGCATTGGAATCCAGTAGGAATTTAACCTGACAACCCCACGACATTTCGTGACGCGATGGCCAGCGAGGGTAGTGTTTATAATTAATTATCTCTTTACAGGAAGGAAATGCGCTCATGCTTAAGGGGGAGCCGGCGAAATTGCAAAGAGAACTTCAGCGTCTTCGGCGAGTTCCGGCATTAAACGCCTCTGCCTGCGCTCGGTGAGCGCGCAGAAGGTATCAAGCACCTTTTCCCATCGCATCCGTCAGATCGCATCCGCTTACCGAGTGGAGTGCATCAGTCGTGAAACGACTATGGCCGGCAATATCGTGGTCGAATGGTTAAGGTCCTTACACCTTAGCCAGTACGCGGAGAGTTTCATCGACAATGGCTATGACGATTTAGAAATCTGCAAGCAGGTGGGTGACCCTGATCTGGATGCCATCGGGGTCTTCAACCCCGTTCACCGCAGCCGGCTCTTACAATCCGTGCGAACCCTTCGCGAAGAAGGCGCCGCTTCTGTGTACTTTACTCTGGAGGAAAGTGCGGCGATACATGAAGAGTGCTTGTGTGACAATGTGAGTGCCAGATCTTCGCGCACCTCGTCAGGTAGGTCGGATAAAGATGCAGCTGGACGCATAACCGCTTCACCAGGCGCCGGTTCTTCGACTGAAAGTGCAGATGTTGCGAAATACTTGGACGAGTATGAAGAGGGCAAAGCCGAACTGGTTCGCATACCCAAGCTGCAATTGAAGATGTTGCTGAGGGAAAAGTTGGCTCAGGATGGCATCAGGCTAGAGTGTCAACCTTATTCAACAATGGTAAGTGATCAGCCACGTGCAAATGGTTTTAAATTATTTAAGCCAATAAACATAGGTATGCTCTTGTTGCATATGTAACTATTATATTATTAATATCATTATTATTATTAATGTAAACGTTTACTGTTTAATGAATGATTCACAAACAGGACAATGGCACCATTTAACTATTTACTATTTATACACTTTGTTACCTAAAAAATTTAAATACCAGTATATTATTTATCGATTTATGAAGAAGTGGAGTATTATTACAAACTATTCTTTTCTATTTTATTTTTATTTACATGCATTATTTATACATAAACATACAATTATCTGTAAAAACAAGTTGGACATTGACAACTGCATATTAAAATGAATATAAATGCCTTTCACAAAGAATTGTGACTGAATAGGAAGGGAATGGGTAAAAGTTTAAAATATTATTATTATTAGAGGTTCTTTGTGCAATTTCTTCAGAATGAGGCACATCTTGAGAAATTGAAAGTTAAAATTGGGGGAAGTGAAATTACTTTCATAATATAAAATAAATAAATAAATAAAAGAAAATAAAAAGTGTAAAATGAATTACATCATGTGCAGTGCAATAGAAGTTGAAGTAAATAAGTTTAACACCTATTGCAAAGTCTCGAAAAGTGCAAATGAATTTTTTGAGGTTGGTTGATTCATAAGTTGTTTTCATTTGATAAAATGGGCTAGTTATTCTGTCAAAAATTTAACTCTGTAGTGGTTTAAAAATTATATCCTACTTAACTCAGGTTAGATTAGATAAAACCACTATTTTAACACAAACGTTCCGGTAGAAAAAGTCTCTTTTTTTTATTTCATAAAACAACTATGAAACTATCCCCGCGTAAAAGCAAAATTTATTATTTAAAACCATATCTAGTTATGTAACGAATTTTAGCATTCGCAAATATTCGCATATTTGTTAATAATCGAATGTATTTGGCAATGAAATCGAAAATTATTTATTAAATAATAATTTCACTGCTAATATGTTATATTTGTATTTAGATATTTATGTTTTAATAAAACAGCTTTAATTGGGAAGTAGTCTTGATGTTATTCAGTAATCATTAGGTACATTTACATTAGGGGATGGCGACTTAAACTGAGATAAATTCAAACAAAATTTATCTTGGTACTAGATTATTTAATATTTTTTCAATTTGTAGCTTGCGGATTTTTTTCTTCGTCAATTTTGTAAATAAAAGACGCTTTGAACTGTCTAAAGCACGTTGAACGACATCTGTACTCCCATCATTTTGATACATTTAAAAATATCAAGTGATAGAGTTGCAAAAGTCCGTCATTTAAGTCTGCGGAAGGAAAAAATGTTGATTTTCTTTTAATGTACTTATCAAAAATATTACATATTGATTAAAAATAAAATATGTATTATATTATGCATAATACGTTAATAGGTAATTCAGAGAATACATTTTACCTACCCCTTAGTCGCGCCATGGTCGGATTAACGGAGTTCTACTCTATTTTATCTTATTTTTGCTTTTTATAGTCACGTAACCATAAAACCAGATACTACGCTGCAATCCTTTTGAAAAGGCATTTTCAACGAAGTGTCACAAGACGTATCAGTTCATTAAAAAAGTTGGGGGTTAGTTCCCAGCCCCTGTAGAACGACAAGTAGAAAAATGTGGCAAACTTTAAACGAATATCGATCTGTTTCAGATCTTTTGTAAGAAAAACAGTAGTTCAGTTTTATTGAATGACATCAGGACGATATGTTTTCTAAACCAATTCTTCATTGTTTGCTCCGTTACAGGATGTCGGATTCTGCGGAAAGAAAAAATTTCTGTTCGAATTTTCATTTTTCAATTCACCAGTAACTGTTATCAAGTTATTTTGCAGTGTATATTCTAATACTTTACAGCATTCATTGTTCCATTTACGAACTGCATTTTTTCTTCGCCATTTTCTGACATATATACTCTATACCAATGCTGCCGTTGGGAACTTGACAATTCTTTTTAGGCAACATTTTTGAAATGCCAATTTTCTGTTCTAATTTTTCTTACATCTTCCTTGCAAATATTAAACTTTTGATTTATGACTAAATATTGTATAATGTTGGATCATTTGGCAAGAGCCCAGGATCGACTATTTGATTCAGTTGATAGAGGTTTCCTATTTGTCTACATGAACAACATATTTACTAGAAATTAATAATAAAAAAAATAAGTGCCAGCAGATATTTAAATCAATATTTACTTCATAAAATCTCGACCCATATTTGTGCATCCACTGTTAGCAACGTACTGTGGATACTTTTACGCCAGTTACTTCGTACAGTTCTGAGGTAATATGCCTTAATATTACTCGTTTCTGACTTTTGTAAAGGTTAACAAAATCCATCTTTGTATTATCTGATATTATTTTGGATCGCCAATTATTTTTTTCCCGATTTTTTTAACTCTCTATGTCTCAAATAGACTTATGATGCACTAAATTTGCGTATACTATTCACTATTAGTGAGAGAAAGAAATTATGCGACTATATTGCGAATGTATTTGGCATCAAAGGCAATTGCTAAGGCAGAGTTTATTTAACTTGAAGCATCTGCATTATGAGTTTGGGGTTCCATTAGTAACGTACCTAACAACGAATGCGTTAATTATCCACTTCCACATAATAAAAAGTATTTTTAATTCCCTTTTATTTTCCTTCACTTCTTTTTCTTATTTTCTTTTTTATTATCTAGAATAGGGTACTAGGGCGTTTGCCATCCCCTAGTTCGTACAACCAACCGAAAATTTATATTTTCAACTACGCGATCATTTTCCAAAAATTTTCATTTGTTCCTGAAAATTAGTTCTTTCTTGAAAATTTTGACATTACCTCTAAATTTCGACTTTTTT
Source organism: Dastarcus helophoroides (assembly GCA_028583605.1). Classification (NCBI taxonomy): domain Eukaryota; kingdom Metazoa; phylum Arthropoda; class Insecta; order Coleoptera; family Bothrideridae; genus Dastarcus; species Dastarcus helophoroides. The sequence goes on along the minus strand of CM053329.1, from coordinate 22,453,488 downwards.
CTAAAAATCTCTTTTTTTCCATAAAATTTCTCTTTTTTTCTTGAAATTTCGAATTTATCCTAAAATTCAAGCTTTTTTATCGAAATCCTACTTTTTCAAAATTTCAACTTTTTTTTTTAATGCGTCGTTTTTTGACTTTTTCTGAAAATTTTATTTTTTTTTCTTGAAATTTCGAATTTATCCTAAAATTCGAGCTTTTTTTATCGAAATCCGACTTTTTCAAAATTTCAACTTTTTTTTTAATTCGTCTTTCAGCAATTTTTTTTTCTTGAAACATCGACTTTTTTCTAAAAATCCCTTTTTTTCCACAAAATTTCTCTCTTTTTTTCTTGAAATATCGACTTTTTTCTAAAAATCCCTTTTTTTCCACAAAATTTCTCTCTTTTTTTCTTGAAATATCGACTTTTTTCTAAAAATCCCTTTTTTTCCACAAAATTTCTCTCTTTTTTTCTTGAAATTTCGAATTTATCCTAAAATTCGAGCTTTTTTTATCGAAATCCGACTTTTTCAAAATTTCAACTTTTTTTTTAATTCGTCTTTCAGCAATTTTTTTTTCTTGAAATTTCGAATTTATCCTAAAATTCGAGCTTTTTTTATCGAAATCCGACTTTTTCAAAATTTCTACTTTTTATCTTAAAATGCGTCGTTTTTTGACTTTTTCTGAAAATTTTAATTTTTTTTTAATTCGTCTTTCAGCAATTTTTTTTTCTTGAAACATCGACTTTTTTCTAAAAATCCCTTTTTTTCCACAAAATTTCTCTCTTTTTTTCTTGAAATTTCGAATTTATCCTAAAATTCGAGCTTTTTTTATCGAAATCCGACTTTTTCAAAATTTCTACTTTTTATCTTAAAATGCGTCGTTTTTTGACTTTTTCTGAAAATTTTAATTTTTTTTTAATTCGTCTTTCAGCAATTTTTTTTTCTTGAAACATCGACTTTTTTCTAAAAATCCATTTTTTTCCACCAAATTTTTTTTTTTCTTGAAATTTCGAATTTATCCTAAAATTCGAGCTTTTTTTTATCGAAATCCGACCTTTTCAAAATTTCAACTTTTTATCTTAAAATGCGTCGTTTTTTGACTTTTTCTGAAAATTTTAATTTTTTTTAATTCGTCTTTCAGCAATTTTTTTTTCTTGAAATATCGACTTTTTTCTAAAAATCTCTTTTTTTCCATAAAATTTCTTTTTTTCTTGAAATTTCGAATTCATCCTAAAATTGAAGCTTTTTTTATCGAAATCCTACTTTTTCAAAATTTCTACTTTTTATCTTAAAATGCGTCGTTTTTTGACTTTTTCTGAAATTTCGAATTTATCCTAAAATTCGAGCTTTTTTTATCGAAATCCGACTTTTTCAAAATTTCTACTTTTTATCTTAAAATGCGTCGTTTTTTGACTTTTTCTGAAAATTTCAATTTTTTTTTAATTCGTCTTTCAGCAAATTTCGACTTAAATATCAAACTTCGCCGTTTTCTCGAAATTTGATAGATCTTTTAATAAAAAAGTAAAAATATTTAGAATAATACTTACTTGGAAATTAGCCGTTGAAAAATAAATATTATTTCTAAAAATTTTGACTCTTTTTTCTTGAAATTTCGAATTTATCCTAAAATTCGAGCTTTTTTTATCGAAATCCGACTTTTTCAAAATTTCTACTTTTTATCTTAAAATGCGTCGTTTTTTGACTTTTTCTGAAAATTTCAACTTTTTTTTTAATTCGTCTTTCAGCAATTTTTTTTTCTTGAAATTTCGAATTTATCCTAAAATTCGAGCTTTTTTTATCGAAATCCGACTTTTTCAAAATTTCTACTTTTTATCTTAAAATGCGTCGTTTTTTGACTTTTTCTGAAAATTTCAACTTTTTTTTTAATGCGTCGTTTTTTGACTTTTTCTGAAAATTTCAACTTTTTTTTTAATTCGTCTTTCAGCAATTTTTTTTTCTTGAAATTTCGAATTTATCCTAAAATTCGAGCTTTTTTTATCGAAATCCGACTTTTTCAAAATTTCTACTTTTTATCTTAAAATGCGTCGTTTTTTGACTTTTTCTGAAATTTCGAATTTATCCTAAAATTCGAGCTTTTTTTATCGAAATCCGACTTTTTCAAAATTTCAACTTTTTTTTTAATGCGTCGTTTTTTGACTTTTTCTGAAAAGCAATACGTTAGATTTTTTACATAGGTACTAGAAGCAGTGAACTAAAGACCCTGACTTATGATTAAATCTAAAGAGGGTTTCATTTCTCTACTATATCTACAACTAATGAATATTTACCGATACTGTAATATTTTGCCAGTGGGACTGGTATCAATACCATAGACATTTTTACAGCTTACAGAAAATTTAAAAACAAAAACCGAAATGGAAAAATAGTACTGATTATTTGTGATAACAGTCTAATTTTAAATTTTTTGATTCGATATGATTTTTTTTTATAAATAAAAATATTCGATTCTTCTTTATCAGACGTTTTGGATAGAAGTTTAGAAGAAAAAAAAGAAAGAGATATGACTACGGTCATTAGACTGATGTAACCATAGTTAAAGCCACTTAAATATTATTTTTATATAACTGTTATATTGAATTTACAAATTTAAATTGTACACGATTCCCATATACCACCTTTTGTTTGGGTTTCTTTTGGAACCAATTATGCAGCGCTATAAGAAATTGGAAAATCTCAACAAGTCACGCTAATTATAGCGACTTATCTGAGGCAACTTATCTGTTGTGCTAAGAATCTTGCTGCTTCGGTTCGATTTCGCCTTTTAACCAGGCAGATAAATTCCAGGAACCTAACACAAAATTATTATTATTACGGTAAGAGAAATTGACGGATGGGGGGAATTTTTCGAATACTGCGATCACTTGCCAGTATTGTTACAGTTTTAAACCGAATCAATGAGAGAGTGTATGATTTGGAGCTTTTCAGTAATTTGAAGATGAAAACGAGTCTCTGCTTGATAAATGCTACTACAGAGCCGCAGTTGAAAGTGAATGATCACTTTCATCTGAATCTTTCAAAGGTCAAGGGAAATAAATATCAAAGAACACACACACACACACACACAGGTACACTTAAAACAATTAAAAATTTATTTTAAAAACATTGTTGATCTAATCCTCAAATTCAAACAGTTAATTATGTAGTGAAGCAATGTATCACTCTGCAGTTTGTTTCCTCTGATTGATTATGCAAGGCGAAAAATCCGTTTGAAGCATTAGCACGTTGGGAATAACAAAGTAAAGCAGTAACGAGACTATCTAGTTAACTTAACCTTTGAGGGTATTAACAGGGGATTACTATAAAGTCTAGTCAACAAACAAATAAATAATGAGTGGACGCGTACAACAAAGCAATTAAATAGGTCGCAGTCACCGCGGAGCATTTACAAGCTGTTGCAAATGAAGTAACTCCCACTATTTGTAATGCGCAAGGAATGCTTTGTGTACTTGCATTGTAGATTGTGGATGCTCTAATATATTCATACGGGCGGGGGGCCTTTGAAACAAGAATAGATCAACGGCACCAATTTAACATACCACTAATCTTGGTATTATGCAGCACATATCCTCCGAGCATTCGTCTTAAGAAATTTCATGAACAATTCATGGAGAAACGGCGCAATGATTTATAATGACAAATGATTCTGACTTTGGAGAATGTGCTGTATGAATCGCTGATTAAACATTAACTTACCTATGTTATACCTCTCTGAGCAGATTTAGTTACGAAATTACGTTTAATAAGTCTTAAGAAAATGTGCCTAAGATATGGTTAAAAACTGTATGGGTTCAATATTTATAATTGTACAAAATCAAATGATAGAAGCTCTCATGAATAGAATTCTAAAGCCCAGAATATAGAGGTAGATTTATATATAGGGAGTATCAATTTTAATGTGATCACTTTTACTTTAATTATTTGTACGAAAGGCGCAGTAAGGAGAGAAAATTGAAAAAGAAAACAAAATTTAGTTAACCCTTTAAAAGAGAGGCAAATCAAACCTGTAACCTGGCGCTCCTGAACTACTAATATATGTAATACTCCTATATTTTCAGCTCCCTATTCTCATTGTGAACTAAATCTGTCCGACAAGGGCGGAACGGGAGTTGTATGTGAATTTTGAGGATGCGATATGAATCTAATAAATTGTTTTCGGCTCATAAAGCAACAGACCTTATCACGTTATCTCGTCAAGCAGACTGGCGAATTATCCGCATAATTAATAATAATTATATTTCCATGCACCTGAAGCTATATGAAAATAATTGCATCTATTTTACGACCCATCCACAACATTAACGCTTAATGTTCAAACAGCCTGTTCTTCCTACCATAGCCCAAATTCATAGAAGGTACAGCGGTACCTACAGGAATACCTGAAGTGCCTATTTGTTCAAACTATTTGAGGATTACGGGGTCTATAAAAAAAAAGAAAAACAAAAGATGATTAATTGGTAAATACGAAAAAATTTCCATCGGCATTACATGTTTTCCTGATAAATTGATCGCTAAAACTCAAATTTATAATGCTCGGCGGAAAATATCTTTTAAGTATTAGCCACTTTGTAACTTCAACCGTTCCTTGCATTTATATATTTCTTGTGCAATAATTCGATTACTAACATTTTCTATAAAAAAATGACAAAGTAACTAACATGAATTAATAACAAATGAGATTATTAGCAGAACGCTACAAACGTTTTAGTAGGATAGGATGACCAACGAGTACAAAACAAAAACTGGTTCTGATGATTCGTACCATAAACTATATGGGATCTACAGTATAGAACAGTTAAATCGAATAAATTCATTATCTAGATGACTATTTTAAATGATTTTAAAATAACACCTAGAAATTACCTTCCCGGGAATTTTAATTTGGATATGGCTTGCTTGCGATTTTTAATTTTAAAGGCTTTTTCATTCTGTATTTTAAAATGGCTTGATGAATATTTTTAAAATGGACGAATTGCAGGGTTTAATTTCACCTATCACACTTTTCGTACATTCTAATAAGAAGAACTCTATGGGAGTAAAATCGAACGATCGTGCTGGCTGTTTTGACGATAATCATTTCCTTATCCAATGCTTTGGAGATATTAACTCGAGTTGTTGCCGTGCTACATTGATTTGGTCACGTGGTGAAGCTTGGAGTTTCTCTCTGCTAAAACCATATCACATTTATGCTTTTTTAAAGTTCAGAATATATTAAGCAATTACAAATTTCATTTCAAATATGTTTAAAACAATATTACATTAGCTGGAACTTGTGGTCTTTCCTGAGCAAAGCTTAATAACTATCGATTTAAATTCCCATCAATGAAAGAGAGGCGTGGTTTCCAAATATTCTAATTTAAACATTATCCTTATCGGGTATTTGCGCAAGTAATTGTCCAATCTAGTGTGGATTTTCATTAACCCACTTGTGATATATTTGACAATTTACGCGGTCATAAAAAGCAAATGTGAATTCATCAAAAAACTAGATTATTTCCATATAATGGAATACTTCTATATGGCGCGTTCTGTTCGATTTCTTCTATCAGAAATTCGCGATAGACATATTTACATGTGTGTCTTTTTAAAGTTCAGAATACATTAACCAATCACAAATTTCATTTCAAAGATGTACAAAACAATTAATAATTGTTACCATCATAAGATATACATAAGTATTAATAATTTTTAAATATTTCATACTTTTTCGTGAAACTTGCGCCGAATGCTTGAACTTTAGTGGATCCGACGTATACTTTCCTGTCACTTATTTTACAAAAGTGTATTCGCTGGCAATTATACACAACACACTAGTGATGTTACGAATATTCGCATTCTCGAATGTTCGAATGTTTTTTCATATTCGCATTCACAAAAAATTATGCGAATATATTGCGAATGTATTTGGCAATAAAACGGGAAATTATTTATGGAATAACAATGCAACTGCTAAGGCAGAGTTTCTTAAACTGGGGTTCATGGACCTTTGAGGTATCTATATCATGAGTTTGGGGGTTCATTGATAGCGCACCTATCAACTAATGTGGTAATTATCCAGTCCCATCTAATAAAAAGTATTTTTTAATTCCCTTTATTTTCTTTCTTCATTCTCTTCTTTAATTTTCTTTCTCGTTAACTAGAAAAGGGCACTAGGGCGTTTGCTCACCACTGATTCATAAAAATTTATATTCTGAACTACGAGACTTTTCCAAATATTTTCATTTGTTACTTTCTTTAAAATTTCGACCTTTTTTTATAAATATTCGTCTTTTTTCACAAAATTTCTTTTTCTCTTTTGAAATTTCGAATTGAACCTAAAATTCGAGCTCTTTTATCCAAATTATCATTTTGAAAATTTCAAATTTTCATCTCAAAATTCGTCGGTTTTCTTTCTTCAAAATTTCGTCATTTCCCAAATTTGCCTTTTTTTGAAAATTTCATTTTTTTAAAATTCGTCCTGCAAATTTCGACTTTATATCAAACTTTGCTTTTATCTCAAAATTTGATAGATCTTTTGATAAAACAGTAAACGTATTTAGAATAATATTTACTTGAAAATTTAGAAAAATATATTTTGAAAGTGTTAAATTTTTGCAAAAAGACAAGAATTCCAGAAAAGTTAATTTCTTAAAATTTCGACTATTATCTCAATAGCGGATATTTTCTGACATCACAGTGGGAAAAAAGCCAGCTGGTCGTTCACTAGGCGACTTTCAAAAATAAATTTTGTCGAGAAATTTCGACCCTTTTTTCTTGAAATATCGACTTTTTTTGTAAAAATTTTCCTCAAAATTCGCCCCTTTTTTCAAATTTCGTTGAAATTTGATTTTTTTCTCAAAATTTCGATCTTTTTCTCAAAATTACCTACCGTTAGTTAACTACCGTATTGTAATTGTAACTAAAGTATTATGTGCTAATAAGTTATTATGAAGCTGCTAAATATTATGAGGTTAATAATTATCAATAAAGGACACTTAATTTTTAATGATACGATTAAAGGTGTTGTCACTACAATGGGATTGATAGGGGGGGGATGATAAAGTTGGGAATCGAATGCTCTAATTATCTTGTCAAATGAAAAGGTTAAAAGTGCGGCCACTGCATCTCTAGCGACCCTTACTCATATCATTAAGCATTAATGTTGTTTAGAGATTGCAAAATTTAAATTTGCTCCTAAGGATAACACTTGTATGCTATAATTATCCCTTCCCACGCTTTATTCAGATTCGAGACTGACAAATATATTTATCGATTATTATTTCATCTTTTCACTTGTTCACTTTTTTAATTTGGATTTATATGTTTCTAAGCATTCAATTAAATTTTGTTTCAACCTTCTAGTACATTTATAAACAATTTTGGTACTTTCTAAGAAATTCGTAATTGGCCATTCATAACACTCGTCTACACTCATTTTGGTGCCTAAAATTTTAGACCTGATTTTGGGTATATTTTGTGAGCTGATCCGAAAATATCAGTCACATTTTTCACATCAGCTTTCGTTTGTAAGAAAGAAGAAAAACACACATTTTTTCAAAAATATTAATTTATTTGGAAATTATACATCAAACAAATTTTTTTTCAGTGATTTTCTTGAGTGAGATTGTCCTGGGCAATCACGCATAAGTCCCCAGCAATAATCAGCCATCATATGAATATCCCATCTGCTTTGGTACCTGTGCTCCATTGTTTTTATATCTTGGTGGAAACGTTCACCTTGTTCTTCGCTAAAATCTCCTAAATTATGCTCAAAATGATCAATATGATCATGGAGGTAGTGCACTTTCAAGCTCATATTACAGCCCAAATTTTTGAAGATCAGCAGCATTTCCTCGACTAAATGTTTGTAGTTATCTGCCTTATGGTTACCAGGAAAGTTCTGTATAACATCGACAAAAGACTTCCACGCCACTTTTTCTATTTCAGTCATAGAAGCTTCAAAAACCGTAGAACTTTTAATCAATTGACGTATCTGAGGCCCATCAAAAATTCCTGCCTTTAATTTGTCAGTACTCAATCCAGGAAATTTTTGAGACAGAAACTGGAAGCATTGACCATTTTTGTCAAGAGCTTTGACAAATTGTGTCATGAGCCCTAATTTTATGTGCAAAGGTGGAAGAATGATTTTTTCTCGTGGAACTAAAGGCTGGTTTATGACATTCTTTTCACCAAGAACAAGATTTCTGACAGGCCAATTTTTTTGAGTCTAATGACTAGACCTAACTCGACTGTCCCAGAAACAAATGAAACAAGGGCATTTTCTATAACCACTCTGGTGGCCCAACAGAAAATTGACCATCTTCAAGTCGACACAAATCACCCAATCATGTTCCGAATACTTTATTTTTTCTAAAAGAACTGATATTACCTTGTATTCTTCTTTCATAGATGTAGAATGAGCAAGTGGAATAGGAGCACATTTATTGCCATTGTGTAAAAGGACTGCTTTGAGACTTCTTTTACTGCTGTCGATAAAAAGACGCCAATCACTTGCATGACAAGTCTTCAAGCCCATGAAAGTCATCAATCCCTTCACGTCATGACAATATACCAAATTTTCATCAGAAGACAAAAATTGTAGTAAGTGTTGTTCTCTTGTGCGATAGAAAGTAATTTTTACACCAGAAGAAAGGCAATTTTTTTCTTTCAATCTTGATGATAGCAACTCAGCACGCCCTTTTGAAAGATATAGGTCTGATAAGATCATTAAGCTCACCTTGTGAACAAGTTTTAGGATTCGATGTTTCTCCACAGCAGTCAGAATTATCATCTTCTTCTTCTTCAGAAATTTCCATTTCATCCTCACATTCCTGAACTTCCCGATGAAAAGCTGGTATTGGAACGGTATCTGAATGAGGAATAGGTCTTACAGCTGAGGGGATATTGGGGTACTTCCATTTGCTGCGGTTGTTTTTGTTAATGCCTGTTACACTCGTCATACAAAAATAACAATCGTCATGATGATTTTTTTGTTCTTGCCAAATCATTGGGATCCCAAACTTCAAAGATTTCCGCGTTCCTTTTTCCCACTGCCGCAAATGTTCAATGCAAATCTTACAGACAATGTATGGCACCCATACTTTATCTTGATTGTCAATTTCAATACCAAAGTAAGCAGAATACAAGCGAATTACCGTGTCATTAGTCAGTTTCCGTTGATCTTTCATTACGTACTCACCGCATATGTAACAAAACATATCAGGTTCGTTACTGCAACATCTCAACTGACTTTCCATAATAAATTTTTACTATTAATGTCATAAAAGTGATTATCAGATTGACTGATTTTGAATAAAACCGGAAAAAAATTAAAATAAGAATTGTAGGTCAACCAGAGCTGTTATCTGACATCTAGTAGCAGTAATAAAGTTTATACTACCTACCTTACCGACTACAGATACGGACAGAGCTGCACCAAACCAAAAAGCTTTTTTTGTAGACCAGTGTAATGTCCTGTAGCAAATTTAATTTGGATTTGTATATTTCTTCGCGTGTCGTCAACTATCCAAAGTTACAAACACTTTTGCAATTTTAAGGTTTGTTAAATTAAGAAATCGATTTGTTTTGTTTCAGATATGAACTCGATAATAGGGCTTTTATTAAACATTGTTTTATTTCTGCTAGCTTCTCACCCAAAAAAATTCCATTTTAAGCAAAAAATAATCCGGAGTAGGAAGGATGTCATAAGGTAGCACGACAGACGCGCAATTTACCCATTTTAAAAATTAGTTTACAGTTAGATAAATGCAATAAAAGGAATAAACTACGTAAAAAATCAACAGATAAACAATATATTACAATCTGCTGCCCAAAGTTACAAATAGTATACACAAAATCATAGTTTCTAAAATTGACAGAAATCTATTTAAAATAGAGCTGTCAAGTTTCTAATAACGGCAAAAATATTTACTTTAAAATCAAAATTTGTACTTTTTCAAAATCGATGTATTAGAAATTTCGAATTCAGTCTTTAAAAAAATGATTTTGTTAGAGTGGCAACTTTGATTTCAAAGTTTTGTCCTTTATTTCGACTTTAGAATGAGAGTTGAATTCTAACTTGAAATTTATACTTTTTTAAAAGATTTCGAACTGAAAGTTAAATTTTTGAGATGAATCTCGAAAAAATTGTTTTCGGAAGTTCGAACTAATTTTCTACTATAATTTCGAAATATTGACCTTTCGACTTTACCTCGTTTCAATTTTAATCTTCAAATTAAACTTGAAATTTCAAACTTTATCTCTTACTTCTCCTCAAAAATTTCATTTCAAAAGTTCAAGATTAATTTTCAAATTTTACTTTTTTCCCAAAATTTTGATATTTAGTTTCAAAATCCGAAATTTCAAATTCCTTTTTTCAGCATTCTAAGTTGAAATTTCGAGTTTAAGCCCTAAAGGCTTTTTGAACGTATTAGCTGATTAATTTATAAAAACACATTCGAGTTTTTACTTGAAATTTAGAGAAAAATGTTGAATATTTGAAGGTCGAAAAAAATTAACTGGGAAATTTGAAATAATATTTAAGTTTTCATCCAAAATGTCTAGAAAAAAACAACTTTTTAAATTTAAACCCGAAATCCTTTAAAAAAGAAATGCATGGAGCTATAAAACCTCAGTGTTTCTTTTTCTCTTAATGTATTTCAAATGCTACAACCTTTTGCAGATTTTGGGAAATTAAAAAACAAATGATTAAATACAGAGATGCTTTTTTGACAATCGATGTGTTCTAAAAAATCAAAACGAAAAATATTTTAATTTAAATAGTAGTAACTGAACTTTTGTTAGAATTAAATATTATTTTCCAAAATTCTTAATATCTTGATCCAGTATTTAAATTTCCACGAAAAAACTAAAATTTAAATATTCCTCTGAAAATATTTATTAATTATTGTTTTTTGAAATTTTACAATTGAATAAATACCTGAATATTTCGAAGGTAAAAATTTAAAAGGCATTTCAAAATTTCAAATTTTTCTCCAAAGCTAAAATTCAAAATTTAAATAACAATCTAAGACGATGCTCTCCAAATTCGGTTCTCTTTCCGATCATTTACTTTCCGATCATTTACGTTGAAGTGATAAAAAATATAATTAGAATTTGATTTTGAACCCAACACTTAATTTCATTATGAAATTCAAATTTTTAATTTCGGCATATTTTTTTTCCGTAACCGTGTGTGAAGTTTGCGGACAAATACTTCAGAACCGTATTTTGATCTTGCAAAAATATATTGCTTCGAAATATCTACGTCTTATATAGGACCAACATTGTGAAAAACTTTTTGGATATAAACAAATTAGGAAAATATCCGGCTGTCTTCATTTTAAAAGCAAACCTCTATTACAGGAAGTTTTTTGCAAACTTTTAAGTTTCTGGTGGGCAAATTCCGTTATTCCCATCTCCAATAATGGGGATGACAATTTATTGCATCACTTCCCCTTGGGTACACTTAGCACTCTCACAGTCTTTTATCAGTTTAATTGATAAATTAAAATGTTTAATCAACAAAACGGTTATCTATTCAAAAATTGCAAACAAGTGTCAACATACTGTCAAAAACCTTAATCTGCCGTTATTATATTTATTGGATCATCAGCAATTAACGAATCCCTCCATGGTCGTAGCGTCATTAGTCTCATTTATAAGAATTTAAACTGTAATTAAGTATTGGCCACACTTTCAACCCTAATGAGCGCTGGTCGCACTTTCACAGACACTAAATTGTAAACCTAGATAACGAATTTATTCGTTAATTTTGACCTCACTGTATCTAAAATATACCTCCATAATGTAAAGCAAACTTATTTTCCCACTCAACATTCCCAAATAAGATCAACTATAATAAAAGTAGATTTATACAATTCCATCCCTGTGTTTTAGACTTAACTTTTAGTGTTATATCTGTCTATATTTATGTTTATATCTCTTTTAAGTTGCATTAAGACACATTTAAAAATACTTTTAACCGCCTTGTGGTTTTTGTCATTAGAAAAGTGAATATTATCCCATTATGTGAAATTCATATGTCTTAACGTTGATATAATACGGCTTCAATTACACAGGAAACACGATTCAGGTATTTGCAAACGCCAAAGGTATAAATCGATACAAGGGCTATTAAATGCACAATAACCTCCAGAGCTGCTTCAATGTTAACGTTCGAAATTGAGATTAAAAGTTCTTTCAAACGCACGGTTAAATCTGAAAATTATATATGAAATTTTTTAGTATCCAATCGATACAGAACACATATACCATGCATATGGGTTTATAATTGCTTCCATTATTTTCAAAAGATTCAAATTGTATAATCTAGTATCCTTTTTTTGTTGTTGGTCTAGAGAATTAGATTTGCGTGTCGTAAGTCAAATCATGCAGTAATAACACAATTACTAGTTATTTATGAACATAGTTTACTTTGTCGTTCCTAGTTTAAATGTAGCATTCATCTTTTTTTAATTTTATTTACTTAACACTGGCGAGATACCTCTTGGTATTTGCGATTTCATCAAGTTCGTTTCAGTCAACTTGCTGACGATAAAGATCCAATAGCCGTATGTCAAACAAAGCCACAAGCTTACCATCGACTGCATCGGAATGCAACAAAGGTAGCTTGTCCGGTTTTTACTGGGTCACTTATTAAGTAAGTACGAGCTAGACAACAAGTACCACACTGCAGCGATGTATTACAAAATATTTCTGATGTAAGTATAAAAGACGAGATCTTTTTATCTGCAAAATTATCAAATTGTATAATTTTTCTTATGCTTTATGTATGAAAGCGGCAAGCAAGTACATTTAAATTAATTTATATTTATACAAAACGTTTTTTTTTAAGAAATATGTGCTTTTGATCATGGAGAAAGCACATTATAATACGAAGAATGTATTTCGTTGCATACAAACAAATAAAAAGGGTGACAATTAAATATTCCCACATTTAAATTGATCGATCACAAACATCTGATCTGAAACCGCATAGGGTAATTGTACTGGTAGTCGGCCACTTTGAGAAATAAATGGTCATTTACTGTAAATGTAGCAGACTACTCGCACAGAAAAACATAACGCTGATCGAAAAAAAGATATATCTCAGTAAATAAGTTTGTTAAACACAAGCAAAATTGTGGTGGCCGACTACTGATAGGTTGCCGGTTACTGGCGCATCTACCTTACACTGCAGATATTTGTACTTTTATATGTATGTTTATTAAGATGCTTTCTAGTGGAACTATACTTAGAGCCAGTGTTGGTTAGAAAAAATCAAAGTGCATCAGTGAAAAGCCATTGAAAAGCGATTACCTGCGGTTTTTGATTTTTTTTTAGATCGGACTCAAAATTTAAAAACATACAGCTGATTTTAAAAAATAAGATTTTCAATTTTTTCCACATAAAACCGAGACCAATAAGAATTCAATTGTTTTCTCAGCAGATTGTTGTTAGCTATAAATCCTGCACTAATTTTCCTATTTAATCTTCCTTGTATGTTATAGTTTCCGAGATATCTGTGGTGGAAATCAAATTTTATTCACCCTGCATATGATAATGAAGAAAGGCTTCCACGGCAAGTGTTAGTATAACATATACTTCTTCCGGAATTGGACCGCCCCGAAGTATTACTAAAAGTGTTCCATGTTTTGTCAACCACTGTAGAGGACTTCTCCAGATGTAAAAGATACAATAAATGAAAATTAAAAAATTACAAGTAAAATGTACAAAAATTAAATTGAAAACAGCTGAGCACGGTAACTCGGTACGCTCACCATGCCAGAGGCAAAACTCTTTTGAAATGGAAATTGGTACAAAGGACAACATTATTTTGACAGAAGGCACGGTAACTCAGTATGTCCACCATACCAGAGGCGAAACTCTTCTGAAATAGACAATCAAAAATGGTACAAAGGATATATAAGACAGAAGAGTGAGGTGTTCCATTTAAAAAAACCAACCTTGACAAATTAAAAAAAAATATGAAAAACTCTGCAAATGTTGGATTTGCTACTTTTTTGTATTTTATTAAATAAACTCTGTAGGGGGGCTGGCAGATTGTACGAAAAAACGTTATACATGTATACAGAGGGTTCAAAATAACCTCAGCTCTACTGCTAACTTTCTTATTATTAAAGGTATAAGTTTGGTTAAATTAGCAAAGTTGTATATGTTTTAACGATGGTGAATGTCAACTCTAGTATGCTAAATATAAGCACAATTCTGGACCGGAAGTGACATAGCAGCTTTGTTAATCTGTCATGTTAGACAAGTATAATTGTACAAATAAAATCAACGGTCAGACAAATAGTTGTGTTCAAGCAACAATTACGTAAACCCAGCGGGGTCCTGGGACAAGACCAATCGACTTCTAGGTGGAGGTTCTTGCCTGACAATTAATTATAATCAATTATAAGATGGTTTTAGTTGCCCAATTGATTGTCTAACATTAGTTTTTAATTCTGCATTTACTTGTCTGACAGATGGTTTTAGTTGCACAATTTTACTTGTCTAGCAGAACAGATTAACTAAGATATCACTTCCCTTCCGGTTCAAAATTATCCTGATATATCTACTTCAGTTTATATTCAGCACATATAGAAGAATATTAAACTGTTGACAATGTTTTATGATATACGTTTACGTCTTCATACATCCGTTATTATTTATCTTTGCAAAAAATGTAGTTTTATTCCAAATTTCATTGCCTTTTATAAAAATCTAAAATATGCAGGGTGATAAAATTCAACAATGCGGCGTTTAATGGTTTTTTTTTTGGTATTACCATCATAATCGGCGTTAAAAAATACACAACCTTACTAATTTAACCAAAGTTGTGGCTTTAATAATGAGAAAATTAGCAATACTTTCGAGTTTATTTTGTACACCTTGTATAATAATGAACATATTACAAAAAATAAAAATATTTTACTGGTAGAATGTATACATATCACATATACTATGTTGATAAACGTTCCGCGAAGAGACTTTCAACAGATCCATGACCATGAAGTGCATTATGTGGCCTGTGAACATATAATATAGAGACATTATTTACTTATCTAATATTTTACGCTATTCATAACAAACAGCACATAGAATACAATACATACATAATATTCCATAGCCGTTTCCAGGGTAAAGTAATTAACATAATTCATTTTTATGATAATCTCTTGTAACTGGTAACACCGGACATTTATTAGGACAATAGGTGCCTCATTCGACTTGCCACTGACTGATAATTATTTTCCATTATTGAATGTATGTATACAGAATTACCTAACACAAAACTGATAAAAATGTTGACTTTTTGGAAACCTTAAATTACTATTTAATAAACTTTTATCATGAAAACAATAAATTTTCAATAAGGAGAACAATAATTTAAATTTCAAAGTCGTTGTAGCTCCAGAATTATTAATGGGTCTGAGAAACTCTGCATAAATGGCATTCGGACAAAACGATTAATTTATACAGCTTCATTAATAACTTGTTATTCAAACAAAGCCATCATTATTTATAAAATAACAGGACATTAAATATAATCCAGTTTTTCAACAACTATTGTACTTTCCTTAGCTTGAAATAAATGACATTAAATATCAAATCTATAACAGTTATTAATTAAAGTCAGCATTATATAATGTTTAAATGTATTAGGAGGCAAAACAAAATTGTACTAAAGCTATCAGATGTAACTTATAAATATTGTTTCTAGATTAGAATTAAAGAAGAACTTTCTTTTAAAATGCTATAATAAAAGGATTAACATTTTAATGGACACATTAATCGCATATATTTAACCTTCCATATAGGATTAGTACTATTTCACGTCTCACCATTGGGATCTTGTAAACTATTGCAGATACAGAATTGGTTAAATTACAAAAAAGTTGCCTAATTTTGATGGTAATATTTTTGTTAAAATAGATTCGAAATGTCTCACTTGATTCTTGAAATATGTTGATAAAACTGAAACTATTTTTATGCTATTTTACTATAATTCCTAAAGATTAAATTTCAAACTTAAAATTTGGTTTTTTTAATCTGCAAATGTTCACTTCTTTTGAAATTATAATCCGAAGGATGGACTATTTTCAATATTTCGAGAAATTTTTTGTTAAATTTGTTTTCAAAACTTTTTTGATCTCAAAATTCGAAAGTTTAGTAATTTTATTATGAATGAATGAATTGTTACACTTTTTTCTTATAATTTTGAATATAATTTAAATTTTCAAAAATTTTTGAAGAGTTGGAGATGCTAACTTTTAAAGGAAATGAAGTTGGAGACCTTCACAGTAAGGGACATTTGGAAAAAAGTAAAAATTTAAAATAATGAAAAAATTTTCGGAAAATTAAAAAAATTCTAAAGTTTGAAAACAGCCTGGATTTAAAAAAACGAAACTTTAAAAAAATTAAAATTATGGAAAAACTTAAACTTTTAAATATCTCAATAAGTACCTTAAATAAACAAACAAAAATGAAATTCCCAAAAAGGTCAAGACTAAAAAAAAGGAATTAAAAAAAAGTGGAAGCTTCAAAAAAGAAATTAAAATTTTCGAAAAAATCGATACTTCCGAAAAATTTGACCTTTTTAAAAATCCAAAGTTTAAAAGGAATTCTAAATATTGAAATAGAGCCAAAATTTTAAAAATATCCGGTCTTCCAAAAAACTCGACATTTTCAGAAACATAAAGGTAAAAAGAAAATCAAATTTTGAAGTTACTTGAAATTGTCACAATCAAATTACAAAAAGATGATTTTTAAATAAAAAAAATTAAGCTTATCAAAAGAAGGAATTTTGAAAAAATCAGTATTCTAAAAAATTTCGATTCTTTTTAAACAAGTCAATTTTGGTGAAATTGAAAGTCGACATTTTCAAAAAATCGAAATTTTCAAAAGGTTATAATTTTGAAAAGGAGTCAAAATTTTGAAAAACGTCGAAAAAATTGAAAGTTTACTTATTAATGTAAAAGAATTTAAAATCTGATTTAAAAATTTTAAATTTTAAGCAAATAAAAAAAACTCTAAAATTTGAATAAATATCGAAATTATGAAAAGTTCCAAAAAGTCAAAATTTTCATAAGAGTAAAAAAAGTGAAAAAAGTGAAATATTGGGAGAAAACAGAATTAAAAGCAAAGTCAACGTTTAAAACAACTCGAGATTTTCATACAAAAACGAAAAAAAGAAATTTTGAAAAAGTGAAAATTTTAAAGAAATTCGAAAAAAATTGAAACTTCACAAAAAAGTGATAATGTGAAAAAAACTCAAAATCATAAATAGCCAAAATTTTCAAAACGACAAACTTTCAAAAAATTTCGAAAATTAAAAAAGATTCAAAAATTTGAAAAAAGATCCAAATTATAAAAATCATAATTTCTTAAATGTCAAAATTTTCAAACAAAATTTAGAAAACAGGTGAAATTCTGAGAAAAGGGTGGCATTTTGAAGAGGTGAACTTTCAAAAAAAGCTCGACACTTTCAAACGGAAAAGGAAACATAAATTTGGGAAATTTATTATCAAAAGGGTAAAGGCCAACATTTAAAAAATCTTCCTTTTGAAAAAACAGAAATTTTCAAAACTAAATTTCTAAAAAAGTCTACACCTTCTAAAAAACTCCAAATTTAAAAATAATTTAAAATTTAAAAAAATCACAATTTTGAAAAAGAATTAGAACAAAAAAACATCCAATTTTCCAATGAATTCGGCATTTTTAAGAAAGGGGATTAAAAAAAAAACGAAACTATGAAAAAGTGGAAATTGTCAAAGTCAAATCAAGTGCGTAAATATACAATGCGGATGTTGTTTTTCTTCTTTCATATCTAAGCCACTTCTGAAAAAAATCCTCACAACACCCGTGCAAAAAATTATTAATATGATAGATCAGAATTAATCAGGATAAGATTAACAAATAAAATGGATTAAGAAAATTATCAGTACATAAAAAATCATTTTTAGATGTGCATTGTATTCAGAAAATTGTGCAGATTCCACAAATTTAATAAATTACGGAGTGTTCTATTTAAAAATCAAAAGCTGATATTAGTTCAGACTAACTGACAACTGACAGCAGAAGGAATGTCATTTTTATGTTAAAAATTAACCCCTCATAAGTAGAGGAGACTGGGATATTCTGAACCACGGGGAATTGCGGACCAGCTTCATATTTTTTTCTCTAATAGTGGCTGACAACTACAAATAACTGCCGTCAGATCGTCCTCATATTAAGCTCATTTTCCTTTTAGTACTCGGCTTGTGTACACGAACCGTTACCTCGCTTCGATACCAAATAGAAATGGAATACTTCGAAATTTTTTTTTCACTTTAAGAGTTGCCTCTAATTTGACTACACCTTTCGAGAAACAACTCAGGTAAATAAATATCTTCAAAATATTCGCGAAACCTTAAGTCTTCGACAGGAACATGAAATTTTGCATGAAGTTTATATTGTGTTACTCACATGGTGCCATATTGTAAAAAATGACCTTCAGGGAATTACGGACCACTTTTGTCGTGGAATTATGGATCACCAAATTCTTTACATTTCACAAGCTAATTTTGTGTATTTGACGCATACATGTGATTATTTATGCAAATTTTCAGCACAGGCATTATTTTTCGGCAATTTCTAATAGTTTTTTGGTACAGTAATAATTTTGTTTCGAACTCATTTTCATTACCATTTCTCACCGCACTTCACTTTGTTTCTTTTTCATAATAAATTTTCTGCCATTCTGAATCAAAAACAAGAAGGTTTTTCTACCATATTTTTTTATTTTTAATCGATTTACAAAGTGGTCCGTAATTCCCCGACATTTTTCAAAATCGCAAAAATGCAGTTTTTGCGCCAACTGATATAAGTTGTATACTTTAATACAATTTGACCAAACTGCTGCGACTGAAAGAGAGATTATTAGTTGTACTACAAATTCAAGCTCTGAAATTTTCAGAAAAAAATAATTTTTTGCCAGTTTTTAGCCAACATAAAAAGGCGGTCCACAATACCCCAGCCTCCCCTATAATATTAGTGTAGCAAGTTTGATTTTACCTACACAAATGAAAAAAATGGGGTGCACAATTATTCTGTAAATCTGATATGTGGGTTCGAATTAGCAAACAAAAAATTTATAATCAATCTGAACAGGCAGAGCAGCCAATTTAATATAATTTTAATCTAATGGTGTTTTAATTGCAAGCTAGATTTAAATTATTCCTTTGTCGAAAAATTAAATTCAAAATACATGTTGTCTCTTTACTTTAAGATAGCACCTTAAGCGTGGTAGTACACGCTAAAAGCTAATAAACTCATAACCGGCAATCGTAAACATGAATTTGTAAGAGCATTTATCATTCTTTTCCTTAACTGATTATCAATATTACTTAGATATTTGATTAATTATCTATCGTAGTCTAAAAATGGTTTATCTAACCAATTTTGTAAGCGGAAGCGGAAGATTAACGTTAATATATTATTAACATGTGCATTATTCATAAATGTAAAGAAAAAGGCAAAAGATGGAACAAGCAGCGTTTTTCAAAATCATCCTGTACTTTGAAAATTAAGAAATCCATAACAAATCAACAACCTGAATCTTTCACTTTATCAATAAGTAGGACACTCAAGTGGGAATGACAACAATATCCTTAATAATAACTCCAATATTAATTTTTTTTTACCTTCACCTAGCCCATTTGTTAAAATATGGTCCATTTCAGATAAATTTGCATCAGAGTAGGCAGCGAACTTCTACTTTTGTAATAGCAATAACAGGAACTAGTAATATTTAGATATCGTTACGTGGCAGCACTGTGGCATTTCTTAATGGTGTTCTATGTTCTTATAATCCTAACTTAAATATCATTAAATATTTTGATTTGTTGTCAATTGTTTTAAGGAAGGATTCTTTCTCTAACACTATTATAGAAACTGCACATTCTATGACTAAAAATTGTAATGTAGCAAATGTCATTTCAGCACCCGTTCAGAATACCCGTAATTCTACACACTGTTTAAAATATTAATATCCTAGCACGGCTTTCGACGAGTCAGAAACCGTTTAGGTTCATTTTAGGGCGGGATATGAAGTAATTTGTTTTTGTTGCTATGGTTACATTTAAAAATTAAGGTATTTATTTAAAGCCTCACGTTTCAAAACTAATCTATTTTGAAGATTTTTATGAATATTTAGGGGTTTTTCTATAATCTTGATAGAGAAAGTATAGCCTACAACACGTTTGGAATGGCATATTCCACACTCGCGCCATTCCATAACATGTTGTAGAATATACTATTTATATTTTATGTCATTTATTAGTGAAAATTATTAAATTGTTAATAATGACAAAGAAAATAATATGAAAAACATTTAGTCAAATTGTTTGCCAATCAACCCCTTAGATATAGGCAAATATTTACATATGTAGGCAGCTTTAGTTCTGGTAATTGATAGGTTCTAGTAACTAGTCTAAAGGTAATTTATCTGAAATGGACCATATTTAAATTATGAAATTGTTTATTTTTGAAAATATGTTTTGACTTTCAAAACGAAACCTCATGACATCTGATAAAAAATAGGTTAGTAGCTTTTTTTTATAGAAACGAAAAACAAAATAATTGAAATATAGATGGCTAACAATTAGACACAGATAAAACGCCAAAATAAAAAATAACGGTTCTTTTTTCCTTTATTTGTTATCCTTGTTCCAGTTTATACATTACTGACGAAAACATTGATGTCAATGCTACTACCAATTTATCATTTTTATATCTTTACTAGCCGTGTACCCGATGAGAGTACATTTCAAGATTCATTAGATTTTCTCAAATGTTAAGGGGTTAATTTTAGGGTAGCTTGCTTCGCGCCCACCATCCTTTTCACCACGGGTTTTGAATCTTTTTTTCCCCAGCCGACGTTTCTATTTTGATACATCAATGAATCATTCAGATTGTTTTTAAAACGACGTCTATTGTTCGTTCTGCAACAGAAAAAATACTCTCAGTTTTCCAGTTTACCGCCGCATGGCCACACAGATAACAAATACGATAAGCAAAATAAACATCGCCGAACCGTGGCGAGAATGTGTATGTCATACAGCATGATATCATGGTCAGACAGTCAAAGTAATCGAGTTAGCGCCATACTTTAAGTATATATATGGTAACGCGTAAAGGCAACTTTAAATCCAGTGGTGTTTATTATTTATTGCCTGCCTTTTTTAGGATTTCAAGTGCACAATTTTAGGCCCTTAGAAGTTAAATTTTGAAAAATTCTTTCTTACTGCTCACCTACGATATACGTGACTGTCGTGTTTAAAATCTCATTCTGGTAGAGTCATTCGTTTGGCCTGTGCGTTGTATGTCAGTCAGAGTTAAAGTTTTATTAAATAGATATTTTAGCAAACTAAAAAAGTATTCTTATTTTTTATTTTTTACCTTCTCTATTGTTTTTCATTATTTTGCTCAGCATTTTGTTGAGGATATATGTATGTAAAGATATACAGGGTATTTTCTTGAAAAAATACAATGTTAGTGCACCCTACATGTCCATGGCGTAGCATAGAAAGCTCATTGCCCACCCGAGAAAAATCACCGGTATGAAGACAGCGGCTGGCTGCAGTTATGATTTGATTTTTTTTAATTTATTGATAGGGGTAGGTTTCACCCCGAAGATCCCGCCGTCCGTCGATCAGCTTTTTACAATTTATTTCCTATATTTTCCCCAATAGAATGCCAAAGTCTTATTTGGTTAGATCCTGTAGTTAAGATTTGAATTTTTTTAGAATTTACTGATAGGGGTACATTTCACCCCGAAGATCCCACCGTCAGTAAATAAGACTTTTACATTTAATTTTTTATATTTTTTGGAATAGAATGTCAACATCTTATTCTGTTAGGTCCGGGGTGTAGGTATGATTTGAATTTTTTCAGAATTCATATATAGGGGTACATTTTACCCTGAGGATCCCGGCGTTAGTTAATGAGCTTGTACTAATTGAATTCCCATGGTTTTGTGAACAAAATGTTAAAGTTTCATTTGGTTAGACTAACGCGTTTTGTATATATGAATTTTTATATAATACACATATAATACTTTAATAGAATGGTCGCCTAAAGCTGCTAATATTTTGGCCGCTACGACGGATTTATTTCTGTCTGCATGTTCGTTGCTGGCAATTCATATCGCGATACCCGCACGCCCATGGATGTTCGGGTAACTCCGTAAAAGTGGCTGCTGGGATTTGGCCTTCACACCGGTAGGACTTTTTTTTGGTGGTCGTCGAAAATATTTGCGAAGTCCAAATAAAATATAACAAACTGAAGAACTTCTTTTTTTTTTTGGTTATCAAAAGATTAAGTACTTAACAATGTGAGATTGCCCACCCTAGCTACGCTAATAGGGAGTGTATCCTTGTATCAAAAAGATTTTTGTCATCGAAAGCAAGGCAGGGCTTTATGTACACTAATGACTCGCCCTGTATAAAGGTCAGCTTTTCTAAAATAAATATCTAAACTCCTAAAATCTAAACCAACTGGACGGAATATACTTGAGAATTCGCGAAATGCAAAAATGCACACATTACTTTGCACGTTGTTACGTTGGCATTATTTATAACTCTCTCTACTCAGTATTTTAAACATGTGTATTTAAAGTGTATTTAGGACGAATTAGAATAAGAGACTTACGTTTAAATTTCATTCATATTTCAATTCAATCTCAGATGTACTGTTCATTTTGACAATGCCTTTGTCATGTCCCTAGCAAATACATTTTCTAAAGTAACAACTATTAAGTTAGCTCACCGGTCACATGTCAATAGTTTTACTATTGATTTCCCGTAAATTGTCAAATGTTACCCATACATTTAGAAAATTAAAAAACCCCTGCTTGGTATTGAAGTTGAAATAAATATTCAGTGTCAAACTTACGCTGTTTAACATGTAAACTATAGGCGAAGAATGTTTTTGAGATGAATTTATTGCGGCCAAACTCTTCTATATATTTTGATAAAAAATTAACATATTGTAACGAAATGTAATTGTAAAATTTAGTACGTAAGAAAATTTTCTAGAAAGATCTGATAAGGGAAAGCGGCCAGCGATAATGAAGCAAACGGCAGATAAGCGTTCCAGAAATTTCGGCAAACGATATTAGATATATTATCTGCTGGATTTTTCTAGAACCCGGAAGCGAGAAGTATACAAGGCGGTCGCCTTTCCCTCGAGTCAGTTAGTCAATGAAGCTAGTTAGTCAAGTTAGTTAGAAGTCAATGAATAAGTCGGTGAATTGCAATTGGAGTGTTCCGAGTTCACTTTAAAAATAAAGTGTTTTACAATTCATGTGGTAATCATTCGAAGCGATAACGCGAAACAATATGTAAGGTGATATTGTGAATGACGAGTAAAATATGCGAGTCTCTAGTGGTACCCTTTTTGCGTAATCGAAATTTGAAATTGTATCTTTTGAGGAATTTTAATGCTTCATTCCACACGTGAGGAAAAAATCTTGAAGTAATGACAACATAGCAGCTCTACTACTCTTTTTAGATGCCTTCGGTCGCTTTGGTTAGCTCCATCGCAAAAATGTTAACACATAAGCAATACAATGTTTTCAGCTCAAAAACTCTACTGACAAATGGCTTGGGAATTTGTATTACTGTATCCACGGGGACAGTCTATGCCAAAAATCGAGTAGTGGTGGCAGTCTAGCGTTTGCGCTTCGCTTACGCAGTGAAAATTAATGTCCTAAAAAATTTTGGCTGCAATGACTGCGGGTAAACTATCTTAAGAATTTTATTGATTTATGGATTTTAAATTATACAGGCACGGATTTTATAATTTTTGCTTTGAACTACTATTCAGCTAAGTCTATAGTCAATGTATGGTCACTTTGATTACTCATAGATGACGCCACATTCTGTTTCACTATCGGTATACAGGATGAAGCCCCGTAGCTTTTACAATTTCTTCGATAATAAAAATATTTTTGGTGCTACCATAGACTAGCATGAGGAGCACATTTTAAAATTATTTTTTAGTATACAGTGTGTCCCACCGGAAATTGCCGCCATCGATATCTGACAAGGTTCTTATCTAAAAAGTTCGAAAATTTAACAACTTAGCAAAGTCGACGAGGCCAACACAACTAAAATATTCGTGAAGGTGTAATGGCTTCCGCTTATACCGAAAGTTGACACTAACTTCGTTATTTTAAATAAGACACCCTATATATTTTTGAAATTTTGGATTTTATTTAATATTTTAAGGCCACTTTGAATAACAAACATTGTTCTTAAAATTATAGTTTTTGAGATAATTGAATTTTTATAAAAAAATTGACAGATGCAAGGTTCCACGAAATTCTTTGTATCTTCTTCCAGAAACTAGATATTAATTTTATATTTTGTACATGAGTGCAACATGTAAGAGGCTATCTCGTGTAACATTCATAAGTTCAAAAACCTAATACCGAGTGCTGAATTAACGTTTGAACATTTTGATAAATTCGAACAGCGATAATGTTACTTTAAATGGAACACTCTATATTATTTTCGTATCTTATTTTTGATGGAACGGACTGGTCCTTGGTTATCTTCAAAAAAGAAACACAACTTGTCCCCTGAAACCAAGAAAGATTAAAAAACACAACAAAGGTTGCTCTAACGCGTTTCGACAGCCAAGCTGTCATTTTCAGAGATTCTCTTAAGATGGCAGCTTGGCTGTCGAAACGCGTAATAGCAACCTTTGTTGTGTTTTTTAATCTTTCTTGGTTTCAGGGGACAAGTTCTGTGTTTCAGTATCTTATTTTAATTATCTTTTACCTGATATAAGCTTTCTAAGGGTTGCAGTTACAACTTTAAGAAATAACTGCTATTTGTTACTTTTATTTTCTCATTTCACATTAAATGAACCCTTATCGGGTCGCATGTCAGTGACATTATACATAGAAATGATCTTGATTGACACCTGAACTGTCAGGAAATCATTTGTCAAATTATTTATAGTTTATTTATATTGTGTGGTGAAGCTAAAATGAAAACATGCCTGACCATCTTTTTTAGTAATGAGAATTATTTTAAATGGTTTATTATTTTCTGCCGATGTAACAAAATAATATCACAAACATGTGATACAGTGATAAATTTGCTGTTCAATATCCAAATAAGGTAAGGCCCTCATGAAATCCAGTAAAGCGAATGGTAGAAAATCTTACAAATTTCAACTCCGTCAGAGAGAAATCAGATAGAAGAAAATCTGTTTTTGATAATAAAAATGTCAAAATAGCATTTCCAATTATTTCGACTAGTCATGTTTTAATTTAAGGCTTCATCACACACTATGAACTACCATAAATGATTTAACTGATTGTTTTATAATTTAATTGTTGATATCGATTCTTTCTTTTTTTAAGTACATTTTGTTAGTTTCTACTCATTATGCCACTGACATGCTACTCAATAAGAATTAAGTGACTGTGAAATAAAAAATAAAAGTTAAAATTGAAATTGTTTCCAAAAGTTGTGAAAAAAACTCCCGCAATCCTTGTATCAGTTGAAAAATAATTTAAATCTGCATTAGATAGGTCAAAAAAATATAGGGTGCTCTCTTTGATATAACAAAGTTATTGCTGTTTAAATTTACTAAAATATTTAAACCTGAATTCAGCACTCGGTATAATGTTTTTGAATTTATGAAAGTTGCGCAAGATAGCTTCATATGTGTTCTACTTCCGCATTAAATATGAAATAAATATCTGGTTTCTGGAAAAAGATACAAAGAATTTCGTGGCACCTTGCATCTGTCAAATTCTTTATAAAAATCCAATTTATCTCAAAAACTGTAAATTTTAAGAACAATGTTTGTTATCCAAGCTGGCTTTAAAGTATCAAATAAAATCCAAAAATGCAAAAATATCTAGGGTGTCTGATTTAAAATCACGAAGTTGGTGTCAACTTCCGATATAAGCGGAATGTATTACAACTTTGCGAATACGTTAGTTGTATTAGCCCCATCGATTTTGCTTAGTTGTTAAATTTTCAAATTTTTTAGATAAGTACTTTGTCAGATATCGATTGCGGCTATTCTCTGATTGCGGCAGTTCCCGGTGGGACACACTGTATAGTAAAAAATAATTTTAAAATATGCTCCTCATGCTAGTCTATCATAGCACCAAAAAGATTTTTATTATCGCAGAAATTGTAAGAGCTACGGGGCTTCATTCTGTATACCGATAGTGAAATAGAATGTGGCGTCATCTATGAGTAATCGAAGTGACTATACATTAACTATAGACTTAGCTGAATAGTAGTTCACAGCAAAAATTATAAAATCCGTGCCTGTATAACTTAAAATCCATAAATAGATTGCCGCTGGGACACACCGTATAGGTTAAACATATACATTGGTGCACTAGAGTTACCTTTTTTAAAGGAACCAGACTGAATACTTTTATAGATTTAAATTGGCCATAAAATACTGATTAAATGATTTCAAACATTATAGGTCCTGATATTAATAGCTTCTGAAATATTTAGAAAAAAAAAAAACACGAAAATTGAGCTCAAGTTTAGAAGCTTGTTTGAATGGTAGGAAACAACCAAATGATTTTATTTTCTATGTAGAATATTTCAGTGTACTTGCGCTTTTTTTGGAAAATGCTGTAATTTTCTTTGAATAACATTTGCTATTACACAATTAGCAAACGCAATATGACATTTTTTTCAAAAAATTCAAATGGCACAGCCTATATATTGTTTTCTATTTTTGTTAAGCGACAGCTAAGCTTTGTTTTGATATTTTTAGGTCTAATTGTTATAATTTTGGAAGTATTAGGTTTAAAATTAAAAAATCTAAATTATTTTAATTATTGCAATAAAATGCGTTATTTTAAAAACTCTTCGACCCAAATAAAACTAGTTTCTTTAAAACATACTAATGCAAGGTACTAATTTTGATCATATAAATTACATATTTTCAAAATTATGAACTTTCAATTATTGGAAAACTTATTGGTTTGGATGCTGTTTATCATTTAAACCAAAATTCTATACTATCTTGTTGTTCTCTGCCTATTTGACATTGTTTAGGGGTAGTAAGTGTAAAAATAGTAAATTGCATAAAATTAGTGCATTTTGGTCAGTTTTTCTTTTGTCTTGGTTAAAAAAATTAATGAAACACAACTCAACACAAAGAAAAACACTAAAACAATAAATGTTATGGGGCATATTTCCAAACAGAAAGTTAAACATACACTGCGGCCTTATGAAACTAAAATACAATAATAATACTTGTATAATACCCTGATCCCATAAAACTTCATGCCGAATTTGTTATTTTGTAAACGTTTTTTGGAAATGTGCACTATGAGTTTTGTTTATTAGTGTTTTTCCCTACCGTTAATAAATGAATGTCCAACAGTTTTAATTAATAGATATATTTTACAAACAGAAATACCACAATTTTGTATTTTGCAAATTTAAAGTTACATGACTTTAAAACAATAAAAACTAAACCCACAACATTGATAATAAAAGAAAGTATAATGGTTCTCTAATAAAAATGAAAAATAACATACAGGGTGATTTTTCTGAAAAAAATATCAATTTGCGTTTGCTAATCACCCTGTATACTGGCAAACTCCATCTAAATAAAATTACAGTATTTCCTCAAAATAAGGATATACTTAAATCACCGAAAGAAAAATCATTTGGGTGTATCCAACATTCCTGGCAAGATTTTAAGTCATGCTCAATTTTCATGTTTTTCTAAATATCTCAAAAATTATGAACCGTAGACCCCTATTGTTTGCCATCATTTTAATCAGCATTATCTAGCGATTTGAAATATGTAAAAATAAACAAGTTGTCTTCTTTAAAAGAAACAACTTTAGTGCACTACCGCGTATATGTTCAACCTCTATAGTGAAGCAAAATTTTAAAACGTGCATTACATGTACCTTTTAGCAAACATTATTTTTATCAAAAGGGTCTAGGGGCTACATAGCTTTACCGCAGTAATGACTCATCCTGTATAATGTTTATCGATTTAAAATTGTTTAAACATGAAAGCACATTAAAGATAACATTTTGCACTCATTAAAATATAGAGATCAAATCCAAGTAAAAAATCATTTAAACACATAATGATATTAATAATGAAAATGTCAAATTACTTCGATGCAGAAAAAAAGCAGAATTTGACTTCTCGACATTTCCAGGAAGTTCTGGACCAAGCACCCGCAGGTGTTCATACACTCCATGACAATTTGCACAGAAGTTTCCAAGTTGTCAAAAGCGGGCGCGCCGAGAGGAGTAGTGCAAAGAGGTTAAATTTCCTGAAGCCTGTGCTTTATATGGGGCTCGTGTGAAGGTTCGTGAATTTCAGACATGATGAGGGCTTATTGTTTAGTCGGAAAAGGTAAAAATTGACAAGTTCGGGTCCTTTTTATTTGGTCACTTGTATGCGGTCACTGACTCAAGCACTATTGGGATCGTGCTTCATAATTACTCCCGAGTTCGGAAAATCTTTCGAGAGGCCTGACTAGAGATGTCGCTAGAACTTTGCTTTGACGGTGAGCAAAGTGATATTCTCACCTTGCCACCACCAAACAGCAAACCTTGCTCTTAAACCTATTTTTCATCACCTAAAAAAATCGTCAAGTGAATGGAATTTCCAACACTCGACAATTATTGGAGAGAGGAGAACACCTCCGTTACCTTCTAGCGACACCACAGACAGCTGCTTAAGGGCCCCCTCCAAAAGAATTTTCGGGGACAATTTTGAGGTCCGGGCCTCTCATTAAGAACAAAGGACTTATGCGCCATTTACACGAGCAAGTAAAAGTATCGCAAGTCGATGTCTGAGAGTGCTTCCATCGAACTTGCGTAATGTAAACAGTCTCTGAGGGTGCTCCCAGAGCAAGTCGTAAAACTTGCGCAAGTGCTTGCCGCAATAATTACTTGCACGCTTGCACGTGTAAACAATCGTAGAGGCAAGCTCAGATTTATTTCCAGCTTGTTGGAAGTTGTCTGCAAGTGGGTTGTGCAAGTCGTACATTTGCAGGTAGAAATAGTCGTGTATGGTCAACAAATATATTCGCTCTCACAAGTCACTTTCGCAAGCGTTATCGCAAGTTATTATCCCGTGTAAACAGCACATTACTGTGCGTTTATACCAGACACTTTATTCCCTACATTTCTTTCTGACATAAAATATATTTTCTCACTGGCATAAGTGTTCAACTATTCTGAAAGAACCTATTTCCCAGCTGTGTAGATAAGTCTCGGATAGCTTCTCTCAGGGTGCGTTTAGATTAGACACTTTTGGGGTAAAATTTATTCTATTTGCAAATTGTGCGCTAATGCCGCAAAGTACTTTGTTCAACCAAACTTGATTTTTGACTTTTGACAATCAAAAAAAGGACTTGTAGTTCTCAAATTTTACTTTTGACGAATAAAAATATTTTTCTCGTCATTTCTAAAAACCACGAACTATCTCATCGGCCTTGGGACTTTGCTCTCTTTGGCTCAACTCACTCTACCTTTAATGAGCTAGGGTGTATACTGCATATTGTAAAGAACTGTAGTTGTATTTGTATTAGTAATTGCAGAGACTAAATAGACTGAACGTTTCAATGTTGTCTCATGCGTACAGTTGAAGCTAAAATCCGTGGGACTGGGGAGGTGCATTCCACTACTCTTTGATATGGTCGGATTAAGTAAAATTTATAAATACGAAACTTGCCGCGTAACGGTTCTAACGATTTAGATGAAACTTTAGAATTAGGGGCTTTTGGACCAATAGGATAATTTTTAAAAGTGCTTTTTGGTAACCATTCAGGAGAACTATTTTCAAAGACATCTTGGTTTAATAGTAAAATAATTTTCTTTCAATACGCGACGCCTGTGTACAATATTGTTAAGCCGGTGCTGTAAACACGTCACGATTGCAGTGAAATGGCGACGCGCGCACGCCGATAATTGAATATTTATATATTTTATTTTTACCTACCCAAAGAATGAAACTCTTGACTTTCCTTCACTAATGTGTTTACTGAGGTTTCAACAATGATCCACAATACACTTCCCCATATTTACAGCCCATTTTCTTTAAAAAAAAACCGATGTTATCTTCGCAAAGGTCTGTCAAATAATAAGAGGGCATTGCGAGCCAGATGGAGCTAGGCTTTCGCCAGGCTTTCAACTGGCTTCACTGCTTACCGTGTTAGGTTCAGTCTATTTAGTCTCTGAGTAATTGTGTAGTGTATGGAACTCTCTGGAAACATTTGTTAATAGGAAGCGGCCGCGAGAATGAATCATGCGGCAGATAAGCGTTCTAGACTTTTTCCGCTAGCGCGAGGCCGATTTGCTTGAGATCCGCCTAGAAGCCTGGAACGGTATAAATACGAAGTCGTCTTTCCCTCGATATCGGTAGTCAGTTAGATAGTGAGACAGTCAGATAGTTAAGAGAATCATAATTGTTGTGTTCTGAAATAAGTTTGACATAAAGTGGTTACAATTCACGGAGTTTTTATTATCGAACCGGTAACACGCAACAACATATTATTTTGCTATTGTTGCAAAGTATTGTTATTTTATTATGATTGATTGCAGCACCAACTTCTTGGAGTATAAAGTATACAAAGAATCAGCAGGGAATGACACCACATGTACACCTGTATATTATTAAGAATATAAGTGTCCACGTGAAACTAAAATAAAAGGCCTATTTGCGAGTATACGTAAAAATGTTTTACTGTCTATAACATTAAATTAAT
This sequence comes from Dastarcus helophoroides, assembly GCA_028583605.1. Classification (NCBI taxonomy): domain Eukaryota; kingdom Metazoa; phylum Arthropoda; class Insecta; order Coleoptera; family Bothrideridae; genus Dastarcus; species Dastarcus helophoroides. Next base: position 22,422,728 of record CM053329.1, on the reverse strand, counting down.
GAACCTTCTTGAATCCAGGCTAGCTTGAGGATGGTTTATTAATTAAAAATATCAAATCTTAGGTCATATTTGTTCAGGAAAGAAAAATAGCAAAAGTGCTTGAAACAATGTTTACAACTACCAGCCACTCACCCATTGAAGTCAAAATATACTTGTTCTGTAGCGGTTAAATGATTTGATACCGTGAAACAAAGTCTTGAGGAGAAAGCATCTTTTATAGTTTCCTTCGAATGCACTTTTGGTAACTTTCTAGTAAACTGTTTATGCCATAAAACAAGAACCAAAACCCTTTTTCAGAAAGTAATAAATTCTTTGCTTGATTTTTATGATAACATAGTAAAACGCTGATGTTCTAAACACCGCAAGTGAAGTAACTGAATGTCGTACATAAACATGAGAATTCAGTCTTAGCACCCGACAGTTGTGCATCGTAAAACACAAAATCGATAAAATGTAAATCTATAAAGTGAATATTTTGTAGTGACATTAAAATATGAAATATCTTGACTGAATAGACAGCCGCAACAGAAATAAGAAATAATTAAAGCTTTAACCCAAAAATTGATTACAATTTGTTTTCCTTCTCGTTGGGCAATAGAAATCTTTGAGGATGTGGTTTTATTCAGATCATTAAATTCACTTTCCTCTGATGTATAATGAACGCAATTATCTGTCTAGTCTTCTTGTAATAATTTAACTGGTGGTGATACTTTAAAGGTGTGGTTTCTGTTCGACTCACTTGAACAACAATAATTTTAAACATGGTTCTAAAATATGAATTCTCTTCTTTAAATCGTGCCGCGCTTTCACGCTTAAGTGAAAAAGTTATCGCTGTTTTCTGCAAATCCTCTGGTTCTTCTATTTGTTTCATTTTCATTAAATAAAAGAGGAAAGAGCTAGAAAAATCCACTAATTCATGTGATTTGATAGCGTACGGAACAAGCACACGCCAAATCGTAATTTATGGAAAAAGTTGGAACCTATTCACTTGTCTAAATTCAAATAAAAGCAAAAGCACGCTGAATTGCAGATAAGATTCGCCGTGTCTTCTAACAGTATTTATAGCTTCCTTCTATTTGATTCACAATTAATTGCACCGAGCGGCAAATTCCTGTTTTCTCTGATACTGAAAGTTTGGAATAATCATTTTATGCAACGTAGGCATCTGTTTGAATAACATCTCCGTATTTTTTCTTCTAGCATTGCTCTCTTATTTTTGAAGTGAAAACTTCTTTAGGTGCATTAAGCGATTAAAGATAGGGGATAAACGCCTGGATTTGCCATATATGTAATACACATATATATAGGTTTTGCGTTACAAGAAAGGGCGATTTGAACTACCAGTCGATTGTTCTACCACTGCGCCACTCCGGACATTTAACTACATTTCTTAAAACCTTTCCAACACTCGGATAATCCGGCACCCACCGTGTATACTATAATTGTTTAAATTAGCCAACACATCTAACCCAATATTTTTAATGCAACACTTTTAATCCGACACTTTTAATCCGACATTTTTAATCTAACATACTGCTAATTTGACATCGGCTAATCCGACACTCGGCTAATCCGACAAATTCATACATTAAAAACATTGTTTTGAAATATCTAAAATTTAGATAGTGTGACAGATGTTTTAATATCCAATAACCCAAAATAGACAATATCAAAGACTAGATTGTATACAAATATAAAAGATACAAAGACTACGAACAATAATTTTACTTTACAAATTATGAAATTTTTATTTTTGATATTACATTTTGGAAATTAAAAAAAACTCTGAGTTTTCACTTCTGTCGGCAGTCCCCTTAACTGACTAATTATTTTTTATTATTTTCTAAACGAAACCCGTTATAGGAAAAAGTGTCTCGTTTTCGTATGTTTAGAATTTGATTTTACGTATGACATTTCACTTTGGCTGTCCAGTTACGAAACAACGTATATATTTCAATCTGGAAATAAAAATTTTGAAAAAAGGTGATATTTCGAAAAATCAGTAACATTTTTTTTGGTCATTTTAACTTTTTTCAAATTCTGAAACTTTGAATTTTGTCCATGAAATTTCTTTAAAAAATATATCTCCCGAAATTTTGTGTTTAAAAAAGCTGTCTAGATATCCATAAAAAGTCTACACTTCAAGATTAGGTCACATTTTTAGAAAAAGTTAAGTTAAAAATCCAAATTTAGAGATAAGAATTAAAATTTTGTGATTAAATTAAAATTTTGTGATGTAGGTTTTAGTATTTTCGAGAAAATGGTTGAAATCGAAATTAACATCGAAATTTCGGGATTACAATTAACAACCGGAAACAACATTTGAAATTGTTATATTTAAAAAGGAATTTTACGAAAAAAGTTTTTTATTCTACATTTATTTCTCTTTCAGTATATTATACTCTAGTGATGTAACGAATGTTGGTTTCCCAATAGCTTCGAATGTGAATATTTATTTCCAACAATCGTGAATGCGAATGTTGTCTATTTCAGTGGTATTTAGGGAATGCTCTCTATGTTTGTATGCATAGGGTGGTAACTTAACTGAAATAAATTCAATAACATTGAACTAAAGTTTTTCTTACAAAAATCCTGAAATAGATCGATTTTTGTGTTAGGCTTGCCATAAATTTGCACTTGTCGTTCTACGGGAGGCTTGAAACTAACCACTAACGTGGCATTTCGTTCAAAATGCCTTTTCAAGAGGATTACAGTGTAATTTGTGGTTATTTGACTATGTGATTTTGTTAAAGGTAAAAATAAAAAAGAACGAAAATTTTAAACTAGATTTTTATGCAAACTAGCTTCCAAATATGCACCATTGCCATGTTGGCGAATTTCTGTTGGATAATAAAAATCGCTTCTAGCGAAATAGTTGGAATTATTTGTGGAATATATTTCCTCATCAGAAAAACTCTCCATATCATAACATTGTTAATGCATTAAGCAAGAAAGCCGGAACACCTCCGAATATTTTGTAAAACGATTACGTGAATTTTATCATTGATTTTTTTTAAATTAAAATTTACTTTTAAAAATGTTAATTGTTCATATTTTCATTTTGTTTCTGAAAATCGCAAAAACAGATAATGCGCTGTCATCCTCTTGAAGCGATCTTTTCGACGAGATGTCAGGAAAGACAATATACAAGGTGATTCTAAATGTAGCACCATAAATTAGGATTCGCAATTTGGAGCCTAAGATAAGACGAAAAGTCTATGTAAATATATGTCGTAAAACGCTTCGTTTCAGGTTACATGGTGTAAAAGGTTATTTCCAAATTATAATTTTTAAATAATAGTTGCGAAACTTGTATAAATAATTGAATGCTATCTGCCACAACTCCACACTCTTTCGTATTCTTGCCAAAAATCTAAGAATTAATCAACACAGCTTAACCAGTGGCAGGTATATCGAGAGGGGGCGGTGTTTAAAACGTGCCTTATTTATTTTATGTGCACTTTTGTCGTAGTTTCTTAAAAAAAACTACAAACATTTTTACGTAAAAATGGTACTCTTATTGAAATTCGATATTGTCAGCGGTTTTAGAGTAAAATGCATTTTTATATCTCGATGCATTAAAAACGCCCACCCAAAAATTTCGGATGTAATACAGAGTTGGTTTTGAAATGAAGGAAAAGCTATGATGTGTTGATTAGCCAAAATGTACTTTACAAAAAAGATATTTTTAACTAATATTTAAATTAAAAAAATGTTTATAGAAAATATGCAACAAATAACAAATTTAAGAACATCAGCTTTTATTTACAGAAATTACCCAGAATGGTCACCGATAACAAGAAAACATGGAAATGTCAATGATGTTTATTTTCTTTCATTTCAATGCTGTGTTCCATTCGATATATTTAGGCAAGCATTTTAAATGCATCCAGATATAAAAATGCATTTTACTCGAAAACCGCTGACAATTTCGAATTTTGGTAAGAGTATCTCTTCTATGTAAAAGTGTTTGTAGTTTATATTTTTGCTAGAAAATGGCTAGAAAATTTCACAAAAAATAAATAAGACACGGCACCGCCTCTCTCGATATACCCACTACTGGTTAAGTTGTGTTATTTCTTAGATTTTTGGAAAGAACACGAAAGGGTATGGAGTTGTATCAAATTTCATTAAATTATCTGTACACGTTTACACCCTGTAACTCGGAAATGAAGTGTTTTACGGCATATGTTTTTATAGACTTTTCGTCTTATTTTGGGCTCTAAAATACGAATCTGAATTTATGGTACTACATTTACAATCACTTTGTATATCATTTGATCTAAAAAAATAAATAAAAAACGTTGGAAATTAGTTCTTACTTCCCTGTAGAGGGTAAAATATACAAAAAAACTAAATGTAGCAAGCTATAAATGAAATTCAATCTGTTTTAGAAATGTTGCGAAAAAAATGTTGGTTAAATTTATTTCAGTTAAAGCGACCACCTTCTATATAAATCTATACGAGTGTTGAATAACATCAAGACAGTAACTTAATTAAAGCTGATTTATTGAGATATAAAAAATTAAATTAAAATGTTGTTAACCTTAGCAGTTGCATTATTATTTTATAAATAAGTTTTTGTTTCATTGCAAATACATTTCCAACATATTTGCATAATTTTTTGTGAATGCAAATAGTATAAAATATGCGAATATTCGCGAATGTGAATGCGAATGCTAATATTCGATACACTATTATCATACTCAGGGGCAAAGAAATTAGAACTCCCAGTAGAAATTAATTTAATTGAATAATGTATAAAAATTTGTTATTATGGGAGTAATAAATGCAAACAATTTCAAAGTATTTGGTTAACTGCTTTTTTTGTAATAACCTTTTTCTTTTTAAAAATAGTTGTCTGAAAGTGCCAATTCTTGTTATTGGGCTGCAGTCTAATTTGTGAAATTTGATTAATTTAGTACAATGCCGAGAGTAGACAGGTAGATCAATACAAGGCAACTTATTGAATTTGAAAGAGGTGGTGTTTGGGAGAAGCAGAAATGTTTTTTGCGATATTAGGGAGATGGTGTACAACTACCTTGTCGTTAAGAATAGATAAATCACCTCACCTGGTCGTTCAATGAGCGAACATAACATCCAGGTGATTCAATACATTATTATTAATGAATTTTAGGGATATACAGCAATACATTCAGTTCAAAATTCAATTTTAAGTTTTTTATCTTCTTAAAACGATTATAACATGATACTTAAAAACATAACGATTATTATTAATTTTTTGTCAATATGTCTAATTTCCAATATGTATAAGTGTATATTATACTTTTGAGATTTGAAATTAATTCATAAAAAAATGTATTCACAGAGTTTTACATGTTGTGAGGACCTTTGGGGTGTCAGACGATAATTTTTCATGTCTAACTTCTCCGAGATTGATTGAAATGTTATCATTAGGAGAGCTCACATTTCTTTTTTAGCCGTTGGTTGGCTTAAGGTTGACTGCGGATAAATTCACGTTTGAAGGCAAAGCTCGAGGTAAAACCGCAGTTTCCTTTAAATCATCATTATCCGAGATGACACCTTGCTTCCTTCGTTTAATCGTGACGCCGTAACAGATCATTGGACGCTCTTTCCCTCTTCCACTGGTAGAGGTTTTTTCATCGCCTGAGAGTTTATATCACACTAGCATCCTGCTAGGGATAATTTTGTTTAATATGATGTTGAAAGGTGGAATTATGAAGGTACTATAAATATATTCTCCAAACTAAAGATGCCATAAAGTCACCATTTTCCTCATAAACATATTTATGTTACTGTGGTCAAATATCACGGGACACCTAAAAGTAGCTGCTGTAATTATACAATAAAAGAAGTCATTTGAAACTCTTATAATTTTGTACGGTTATGGGCCCTTTATGTGAGGTATTATTTAAACTATACGGCTACAAGAAAAGGGCGTTTCGTACGACATGGTTATATAGAAGTAAACTACATTTTCAAGTTGGAACACCTAGATAAACTAATCGAGTCGCCCGAATGCAATTTCTTCTGGTTTAGAAGTTATGAGCGAACATTAATTTTTGTCTTCGGGGTACGGCAATGACAAATATAATTATGAAGAACTGTCTAGAACCTTTTTGCCTTTTTTTTACTTTCACTGCTACGTCAAAAATAAATTAAACTCAACTTCCTGTCGTAAAAACGATTATTAAATACGTACACCTCTCGTAAAAGAAGCATCATAAACAAAAATTACTACTTCGTATTCTTATGATGATGCTACATTTGTTTTTGTGGCTCATTTGCATGTAAATTAATGTATAATAGTATTACATTTTTAAATACAAATTATCATCCATCTCGTTGGAACTTTTTCACTTCGTTTTTGTTCGCTTTCATTTTAGAGTAGCGAAACACTTTAAAGTTATTATACATCAACTTTATTTTTCTTGAAAAATATCGTCTACTCAATTAAAGTAAGATTTTACTTTTATTAAAATCATATTATTTAGCTTTTAAGCGACATTTTTATTTGTTATCTTACATTTAAGGACTCATTAAAAAAATTATAGTGCTTCTCAGCTTATTGCAACTACCTAAAGATGTGAATGGGATTTAAAGTGATATTGTGCAAGACGAACATTAGATTTATCGGAATTCTTCTCAGTATATTCAAACAGATTTTTTTTTATCTAATAATTGACATGAATTTAGAAATGTAGCCTTATTAAAATTCTAGGATAATAACAAAATTTATGCTTATTTGCAAGAAGAAAACAGAAATCGAAGAAAATTTACTTCTTAAATGTGTTTGTATTTTCCTTCGTTTAGCACAAAATATAGAAAGAATCAACAATATCAAACTAGTGGTTGTATCAAATTGAGGTAGGGAAAGGGCGGGTAAAGTGACCATCTTTACGAAAATTGGTTATTTTTCGAATGTAAACAATAATTTAAAATTAAATATTTAAATGGCAAAACACAGTGTAATAAATGCTGATTAAAAAAATGAAAAAAAAAATGAACAATATTGTAGCTTACAAAAAACAATTCAAAACGAGTCAATAATGATCCAAAAATGAAGTATTGAAAGCTGTAGTAAATATATTTTTTTTTATTGCACACTAGCAATTGGCCACGTTACCTCGCCGGTTGGGTAAATTAATATGTAGGTGGTCCATCAAAAACGTTCTTATAGTTAAGGAAGTAATTCCTTATGCCAAAATAAAAAAAAAGTTTGTATTAAACAGGGTATTCAGCGATATATTAAACGGAATCCTCCTAAGGGAGGAGCTAGAGCACTTCGAAAATGACACCCAACAAAAGGTATTTTCTAAACATCTCGTAGCTTATTCAAGCTACATCGCTAAAATTTTGAACATGAGGAATTATTTTTTACTGCAAATCCATTGCCGGTATCAGGAAATTTGTATTACCACCAGTGACGTAGAACCGAGTGGGTCTAAACAAGAAAAATGCACAATTTAAATTTGTCTAAAGTGCAGACTAATTAAGTAACAAATTCGCGCACAATTTGTTGGACGCGATATATCCTAGGGGTTTTCAGCAAGATGATCGTATTACGTAAAATATACAATTAAAATTTACAATATTTTTCCAAAGAAACAAAATTCGGGTATTTTTTTGTTAATAACTTCTTGATTCTACATCATTGGTGGCGATACAAATGTTCTAATACCATCAGTAGATTTGCGGCAAAAAATAACCCTTCTGTTGTAAATTTTCTCAATGTAACTTGACTAGCGCCCGAGAATTTGGAAAAATCCATTTGTTGGACGTCACTTTCAAAGGGCTCTAGCTCATTATATCTCAAAAAAAAAAGAATTTTGCTCAGCCTGAAATTTCTCCTAATTTAAAGTAACACTGTAAGACCACTTTTAGATAAAATTCACGAGATCCCCTAAAGGAGCAAAAAATATGGGTTTTTTTGGGCCACTCTTTGATTCTGTTTCTCGTGCAGCTAATATGTCCTCAGACTATCGTAAAATCACATTAGAATACTTAAAATCTAAAGTATTTTAGCCAGTTTTTTCTAGCAACTCGTCTTTCTTTGTTGAAGTTATGTTCTACTCCATTTCTTTCTGATAATTCAAAAGACATATGCTGTAAATCATACGGTTAATTCCAAACACTTTCAGTCTCATGTCCAGGAGGTAATCCACAAGCACTTATTTTTGTCCTTCGATAAAACGGCCAACTGTACCTGAGCAGCCGAAAATCTGAATAACATTCACCCTACGTCACCTGAGTACTTTTAAAGTTGAATTTATTTCACCAAAAAATAGCCCAAAACGCAACTGTTTAACATAGCCTTACTAGTGAATAATAATATGAAATTTATCGTACGTAAAAAAAACAATCGAAAAGTTAAAAACGACTTATTAGAACAACTTCAAAACATTTTTGATAGATAACTATCTCAAATGGGCAGTGCAAACTGCACCTCATACTCTACAATTTTTAATTATCTCCAAAGAAGGTAGCCTAGCAATCTAATAGGACCGTTGGTACTTATGTAACGTTGAGGACGCATTATACATATTTAAGAAATTGCTTACAACATGACTATTATGAGCAGGAGAACAGTTTTGCCAAAAGTATAAATTATATCTTGACGAAAAAGAGGAAGCTCAATCAAATTACCGTTTACGTGTTAAGAAAATATGGACGAGATAGTACTTTTTTATTTGGATTTAATTGGCCATCAATTTTGCGTTTAAATGGAAAAATAAATTCTTGTAAAATATGAGTTTTTGGTTAGTACAGGGTGAGCGAAATTCGATGTCTCAGCTCTATTATAAGAAAAGGAAAAATGATATAAGAAATCTGAAAAGAGGTTCTTAAATTGTATTGAGTAAGGTCCATTTTAAGCCGAATTTGCATATTTTTCCATATTTGGACACTGAGGTAATGGCGTCGTTGATCTTTTTTTCCAGAGACGTATCTGTATTTTTGCATATTTAAAAGGGGCTTATTTTTCCAAACAAATTTTGTAAATAAAAAAATGTATCTATTTCGTTTAAAAAGTTATAAGCAATTTTATTGTAAAAAAAAGTATTATCAAAAATTCGTAATTACTACGACTTAAACAAATATGCTTTGGAAATGCAATACATCAAAAATCAAAGTATACTGGCATGTGCCAATAATTCAACTAGTGGTTGATTAACATTTATTGTTGCCATTTAACTTTGAAAAATTTTCAAGCAAACGACATATTATTTATTAATTTATGGGGAACTTCAAAAGAACCCAGAAGAGTAGTTGAATACGCACCGAGTTACCCCGAACATGTTACTTCAAGCTTAAAAATATTTAGTAAATTTGTTTCCAAAGGCTGTTTGATTAAATTCTAACGATTGCAAATCTTTAGTAATATATTTTTTACATTAAATGTTATTATAACTTTTTAACTGAAACAATACCAAATTTTTTGTTTGCAAATTTTTTTAAAAAAATTTAGTTCTTTCTAAATGTGCAAAAATAAAGGTATGTTTCTGGAGAAAAAATAATTAATGACGTCATTACTTAAGTTTCCAAATATGGAAATATATACAGATTTTGCATCAAATGGACCTTACTCAACTTCAATTAAGAACCATTTTCAGATCTTTTTTATCGTTTTTTCTTTTCTTAAAGTAGAGCTAAGTCATCGAGTTTCGATCGCCCTGTACATGTTTTAATAAAAGTTATTAAGGAAGGGTGTCAACAAATTCAAATGTGCGATAAAAAACACGAAAAATTCCTAACGATGGTGCCAACTAGCGATGAAGAAAGAAAATTTAAGTTTTTGTACTTACACATGTGTCCCTCAAGGTTGTTTTAAATTTTTTTTAATTTCCATTTGTTGCTGAGATACTGAATACCCTGCATATTACTTATAACCACAGGGAAAAAATCGCATAAACAAATTGCCAACATATCCCTGAATAAATTTTGTTGACTTTTTCATTAGCTAAATGTGAGAGACCTTTATTGTTATCCAAAAGTAAAAAATGGTAAGAGATTTCGGTAAAAGATAAACCCAAAGCTATATTGACTTTCCATTTTTAGTCATGTTTGGGGTTTTAAAAACACTAATAATAATAATAACAATAATAAAAAAATGTACCTATTCATTGTTACAAAGCACTTCCCAAAAGTAATGGATAAAATCTATAAATTTGTTAGGAAATATATTTTGGAAAAATGATCGAAGAGGTCGATTTTTATTTCTAGATTGCCTCTTAAATATGTACTTTTTAACACCCCACTCCCTCACCCCTAAGGGGTAGTAACCCCAACTTTAAAAATTTAAATAGCAAAGTATTTCTTGCGATACCTAATCTGAGAGATCTTTTTATACTGAATGCAACAATAAATAGTTTTTCATAATCACTAAAATAGATTAAATTGATGCCTGAATAGATTTTTTCGTGTTAGGTGGCATACATATTTCACGCAAGTCACTGAAAATTTTATTGCATTGGATGGCAGTCCTTGACCATCCTAGTTCCAAATTAATCTTGTATTAAGGTGCATACTGACTGACTGAGAATATAAAAATGTCAAAATATGTCTAGCAATAATTTCAAAAAGCATCTACCTCATAATGCATCAATGTGTAGAAGTTTATATGTTTTAAACTGGGGAGTTACACATAAACTTTTCTGAATTTTTATATCTGACATAGCTCCTCTAGGAGTTTACATACTCTTCTCGGAAACCATCGTTAACGTCACTTTTAACTAATTATAGATTAGATAGTTGACACTTTGACTTTGGTGACACTATCGTGTGAACATTTTGGTTTCAATTTTTTTCCCGTATTTCATTTTCTCAGCGGGTAAAATGATTAATACTATTACAGGCATCAATCAGCAGTTGAAAATTCAGAATTAGCTTATGTTCATTTTTAGATTGTTTGATTTTTAGGTTATATTTCTTAGGGTTCCGTACCTTAGAAGGTAAAATAGAACCCTTATAATCCCACTCTTATGTCAGTCCGTCCGTCTGTCACAAAGAGGTTAGTTCTCGATGACCCACGCAAATACCGCCAGGCAACGATTAGAAAAAGAAAATGTTTTATTATAAAAGGGGAGGTTAATTTGGTCCCCGAAAAATCAACTTTTAGTTAATGTATCGTTTAAGGTATTATTTGAAAGAGCTGCTTCTAAGGATGCTAAAGTATTTTTTTTATAATTTTTGGTCCAGCTCAAAATCTGTCACAAATGTCCGTCCCCCCTCTTCTTCTAGGTTTCTAAAGTTAAAATTTTAGATTTTAATGGGGTGAGTAGATATTGGGCTATAAATTATCCGAAAACTGCAGGTTTTTTTGATGTCGTAATAGTTGTTGAGAAAAATAAAATATTTTATGAAAAAAATAGGTGCTTATATTCAAAGGCTTTTTGTTCCATATGGTAATGATTTTTTTCAAATAAAAACTTGATTTAACTGAAGGATAGAATGCAGGTCCAATTTGTTTTTTCGCATTATTCCATGTAGGTGAATATTTTCGGAGCACTATTTCACGTAACGCAGTAACTGAGGTCCGAATCGAAAATTTTAGCGCGATCCGAGGCGATCCCATAAACAGTGTTAGTGATCGACTTATTGCAAATTGGGAATAAATGCTTTTGATCTGAGAGATTATCAACACAGTTATCAGTTTCATGAATATTTGGATTGATTGTAGAAAAAGGGGTGTATATCTCAAAATCGACAATTTTCTTATTTTTCAATTATAACACAGGAAAATCTGGATCAAATTCCAAATTCATACACGAGTAAAAATGATTTAATTTGGTGTATTGACTGTTCACTGTAGTAATTGGTACGGAACCCTATTTTTGCGAACTCGGGTCGCTCTTGGCTGAATTATTTTTAGGTTATGTTCACTTTAGATCAGGTTTGATTCCCATAATTTTCATTTGCGGAATAATTGTCAAGATTGAAAAGATGTATAATACTCGTATGACTGACTAATTTTCTGAAATATGTTTCTTCGTGGTTTTATCGAATTTAATATTTACTATCTGTTCATTTACAGTAGCAACATTCTAGCATTCGTCTACATAAACAATAATTCTTTGTTTGTTACTATATTCAGAAATATTTTATTTCCTTGGTGTGGTAAATCATTAATATTATTATCTTATGTTGATTTTATCCAACAATATTCTAATTAAGGTAATCTTGTTAAATGCAATCTGAATTAAAAAAATATCCACATTTAAGATAATTATATTTATTACTATTAATCGAGCATATAACAGTCAAATACATCTAAGAACCTAGAGACTTGGTAGAGTTTCATATTGTACCTACAAAGGACCAACCTTTTTTCTTTAAAAGTGTGCTCTACATAAAGCTATTGATTATTTGTATACGGGATGTATAACAAAGTCTAGATATGCGAAATACAATCAGACCATTAGATATAATGAGATCCATATGCTGTCAAAATTGATTTATGTTTTAAAGCTTTTAGCAGAGTATTAAAATTTATTAAATGGGATAAATTGTATGAAAAATATGTATGTATCTTGCCGCATGGAATCAAATTTAATTGTACCAGGTGGCCAACTAAGAAAGGACGCCGGCTATATCTCATCAACGAACCATCCCACAGTTTTGAGGAAAAAATTTCAATAAGAAAAATGGTCCTGAAAAATCGCTGTAAAATATTTTTGAGGTTCTAAAATGTCCGCTAGGTGGCGTAATACGTGTTGCTAAATAGAAAATTAGGATTTTCTTCAAATTTTGCTTATTTAAGGTATATCGAAAATTCATGCATTGTAATCCTAGAGTATTTTGAATATATTTTTGTTTTACACTTTTTGTTCTATCTCTAAAAATAAAGTGGTGGGGAGACATTGAAAATAAAAATTTTAAATACCATTTACTTTAGATGGCCTCAATCAAATTTAACAAATTTAGTCTTTATAGAAAGAGTGTTATTTAGTCTATCGAAAGCACTTTCATGTGTTTTTATTTTAAAATTATTGTCGTTGCTACATCGCGTTGTATAAAATGGTAGCAAATTTTGCCGTTTTTCTAAAAAAAAATAAAATAGGATGATATGTCAATTTTGATATCCTAAAATAGAGAATTGAAAGTTCTACATATCAGTGAAAAGCGCAACTCGATATATTTTGTCTAACCGGAGATATTGGCAAATAAAATTTCAGTAACGTAAAAGCTTGATGACATAGTTTACCATTTAGAATACGAAATCAGAGGAGGTTTAGAATTTGTCTTACATAATATAAAAATAAGTAATTAACATACCTACAATGATCCAATAGTAATAATAGTGAATAAAGTAAAAAAATTAACCGAAGAAACAATTTAATATTCAAAAAATTAAAAAAAAAGACACTGCATTAGATTAAAATTGTTAAATTAATATCGTCTACTAACTGGAGCCCATTATTTTCATGCAGTGAATCCTCTGACGAATGAACACTGAAATTTTAACTTTTACCATTGACCATTTTACTACTCTAAATAGTGTTTCTTATTCTTGCGATAATGTCGTTTCTTTTGTAGGCTTGTTGGCAAAAACAAGGTCTTCTATTCGCCTGACAAATAAAAATCTAGGCAAGTCAGATTTGGGGACCTGGATGGTCTAGAAAACCGACTTCCACTTCCTAGCTACCTGCCACGTGGGCCTGGTTTTGAACGGTGGTTCAGCATATCCCCAAGTCATTAGCTATTGTTCTAGCACTTAAATGAGGATTAAATTTCACATATTCTAAAACATTTATAATATTTTGCTCGTTGCTACCTCTACGTTATCTTCAGAACACAGCAACATGCACATTTCCTGTGGTGCGTATGCGATGTATCAGTCGAAGGAAAACTTTTTCACTTTGATTACCTTTTTCGGGATACTGCACGCACGCATAGATTTAGCAACATCACTTGCATTTTCATGCATTCGAAATAAATGGTGAGTTAGCATGTCAAATGCTTCTTCTTTTTAGTTTTAAAAGTTGAAATACAAATCTTGTCCTCTGAAACAAATTTTTTATTTTATAAAGAAATATAAAAGCGGAAATAACAATTCAGTTAGAAGAGCAGGAAGTAAATATATTTGCAACCTTAAAGAATTGCACTTTTTTATTTCATTTTCGCAGTTAACTTTTTTCAAGGGCCACTTTACCAGTTTTGTAGAAAAACTATGTGATTATTCATAACTTAAATTTTGCTTGCAAATTTCTTTGGTTAGACAAAAGATATCGAGTTGCGATTTTTAGATACTTAGAGCTCTATTTTAAAATATCCAAATTGATATATCATTCTATTTAATTTTTTTAATAAAAATGGCAAAATTTGTTATCATTTTATACAACGCGCTGTAGCAGCGACAATAATTTTTAAATAAAAACACGTAAAAGTGCCGTAGATAGACTAAATAGCACTCTTTCTACAGAGACTAAATTTGTTAAATTTCCTTAAGGCTAACTGAAGTAAATGGTATTTAAAAAAAATTTTTTTTCGACGTCTCCCCACCACTTTATTTTTAAAGACAGAACAAAAAATGTGTAGCAAAACAAATCAAAATTATTCTAGGATTACAATGCATGCATTTTCAACATACCTTAATTAAGCAAAATTTCGAGAAAATCCTAATTTTATATTCTGCCTTACCTATTACGCCACCTAGCGGTCATTTTAGAACTTCAAACATATTTTCCAGTGATTTTTCAGGGCCACTTTTCTTATTGAAATTTTTTCCCCAAAGCTGTGAAGTGATTCGTTGCTGAGATATAGCCGGCGTCCTTTCTTAGTTGGCCACCCGGTACAGAGTCTTTGTTTTTAAATGCGTACCCCAATTAACCTTTGAAATTTAATACATAGATACATATATGTTAAATACAAAAGTTGCTGTTACAGCTAACGTAATTTATCTAGATATTATGCGATTCATTGCGATTAATCTGCCGCAGACCGCAGGAATTAGATGTAAAATCAGTTAATTTACAAATTTTTAGGAAATTGCAGGTGTACGGAGTTTGTTAGATGGCTTCATAGACAACAAAGGTCTATGGGCAGCAACGGCTTTCAAGGAAGCTATTCGCATCGCCTAGGTTGGTTTGCTAGAATAACTGATTTTCTCTAACACTATTAAAGAAGCTGCACTGTTCTATGACTAAAAATTGTGATGGAACAAATGTCATTCGAGCACCCATTCAGGATACTCGTAATTCTACATACCGTTTAGAATATTAAAATTAACTTTTTTCCATAGGATTTGTAGTTTTGCCAAAAATCGAAATAAATCGTTTTTTACCCTTAAAAACTCACCCCCCACCCCTTCCCGGCCTCAGGTCGCCCGGAATTTATTTTTTCTTTCATTTTTGTTGCATTATCTTCCTTTTCTAATAGGTTTCATCCTACTATGATTTTTTTTCACTTTTTATCGTTTTTGAAGGCTTTTACCCTGGTCTACAAGGCTTTCAACGAATCAGAAGCAGTTTAGTTTCATTTTAGGGCGGAATATCAAGTAATTTATTTTTGTTGCTGTGGTTACATGTAATAATTAAGTATTTATTTAATGTTTCCTGCTTTAAAATTGTAATTTACTTTGAGGATTTTTATGAAGCTTTAGGGGATTTTCTATAAGTTTGTTAGAAAGAATAGAGCGTACTACACGTCTGGAATGGCATATTCCACACTTCCCGAAACCATATCCTTCGCCTGCGGCTCGAGCTACAAACTTTTCGCTCGTGTGGAATATTCTCCATACCATAATTTATTGTAACACATACTATTTTAAAGCTGTCTGATATATGTGTGATATGGTATGGTCTACATGGTGACCTTCTTTTTCGACTTTGACAGATTTGGCAGTAAATAAAGGTCGCTGTGCAGGGTTCTATGTAGCCAAATGAAGTAGGAGCACTGGCCTTTATTGAAGGCAAAATGGACCATAAAATAAACGGATTGAGACACTAAAGACCAGTGTTCTACAACTGCCGCAAAACTAAACTTAGGGATCATCCTGTGTAGTTCTGTACAATAGGTGTTTTTATATAATATTTTATGGAAATATTTAGGTAGGAAAACCCGCAAACACCAAGTAACTGGGATGGATTTCCGGAATCAATGCCAAGAAGGCTGTGCTGCAATCTCGAGGTGGTAATGACGTTTATTACCATTTGGTTAATTGGTCTTGTTGTATATTTTTTGACGATTAATAATTTTTCCAGACAAATTTTTGAATATTATTTTTTTCAATGGTTGCATTGTTACAAAAATTCAAAAAAAATGGCCACAGAAGTGAAAACTTAAAATTCTGATATAACAGGTTAACCGTTCTGATATAACAGGTAACAATTCTAATATTAAAAATAAAAATTTGATAATTTGCAAATTAAAATTATTATTTCTAGTCTTTTATTTTTTCATTCTGGGTTACTGCGTAATAAAAGAAACCTCTCACACTATATAAATTTTATATTTACATAGCAAATTTCAAGATATTTAAAAAAAAATGCTTTTAATGTACTGACTTTCGTATTAGCGGGGTAGCGGATTATCGGGTGTCGGATTACCGAAAATATGTAGTAATTCGAAAACAACTGCAATTTTGTTAAAATCTTCCATATTTTCGAATTACTTCATTTCGATAAACATTTATTCCTTGGGTTTACTTATTTATGTATGTATCTACTTTTTGAAGTCGATACTAGATAATTAAAAAAATCCTTCCTTTTGACGTTCCTAGTGGTCTGGTAAAAAACAAACATTTATATCATCCATCTAAATATTTCATCTGCGTAATGAAGTATATGGGAATATTTAGGTATATTATTTTACTGTTAAAAGCACCAGTGATAAAGTATCTCATTTTGAGTGCAATTACTGGAAAATCAAACCAACCAGTGACGCATTCCTATTGGTGTCAATCTTTCAAACAAAGCTCGACGGGATAAATTGTCATAACGTGAAAGGGCCCATTGATGTTGATGTGTGAGAATCACATCATCGACAGCTATGATAAGTGCTCCCCGTTCCAATAAAATCAATAAACAACGGTTGGTTTTATTTTGCAAACAATATTATCGTTCCACGGTTTGCATCGTTGTAATACCTAACAGCTGCGATAATTTTTTTCTCTCTGAATAAATAATCTAATTGCGTAATTCATAAAAGTGAGTCAGTAAATAATTATTATTGTAATAACCCATGAAGGTTTATACTAATAAGATTTCATTTATTTAATTGAATTTTAATTTAAAGCTTTTCTGATGTATACAGAGTAATAAAATGGAGATGTGTTTTTCTGAATCAGATTCCATTGTTCCAAAGTTTAACTGTACGTTTGTCACTCTCATAAAATTCATTTAGATAGGGTTTTGTAATCTGATAATCAACGAAAAACGGATCTGAGGGGTCACTCTTTCCACTCTTGTAATAAACATGCTCATAAATCAACAACACTGCAGAGCCATCATCACAATTTTAGTTTTAGACGTTGTCATATACACTCTGTTCCAACACACACATACACACACACACTATTGCTAACTTTTTTACTATTGAAACTACGATGTCGATTAAATGTTCAAAGTTGTGGCATTTTCCGTGGTGACTGCGCTGACGAAAAAAAAAAAACAATTTACTATCGCATTTTAGAGATATTCATCAACACATATATTTTTTTAATGGAATGTATGTTATATATCTATTAAGTGGAGAATTTTATTACAAACAAAAAAGTTATTATACATTAATACCAAAAATTTTAAAATAAGGTAGTTATCAAAGAAAATCAAAGTTGGTACTCGCATAAAATATATTTATTTTCTGAAAAACAAAAATAACAGAACAGAACAGAAAATTAAAATTCTAAAGTAAATGTTCAAAAATATTTCCTTTCTGCTAACACATCTTTCCATCATCAGGCACGTAGCCAGGATTTTCGTTCGGGGAGGGTCCAACTCCCCCCTTTTTTTATCTTAGAGAATTAAACTTCTTCAATAATGAAAAATGTAAAGAAAAAGTTGAGTTGTTAAATCAATAAACGTCTTGGTCTTTTACTTAGTGCTCATTTTTTACTTTTGCGAAAAATTTCCAATCTTAACTTCGACATTTGAACTATAATTTGAAACTCAAGTTTGACTTCAGTCTCGATATTTAAATCTTTCAAATCTAGTCTATCTCGACATTTTGAAAAAAATTAGAATTACCCAGTATTTTTTTCAAAATACGTGATTTTTGAACTTTTCAGAACAGCTTCAAATTTTAGATCAAAGACGAAATTAGGAATATTAGACATTAAAGATAAAATAAAAAAATTCAATAGAAGCTTCCATTTTAATTTGTAATTTCGATTTTTGTCGAAACTTTAAATTTATTTTAGAAAGGAAAAGGGTGAATCTAAAAATCTTCAAGAAAAGTAGAAATTTGGACGAAAAATTAAAAGGATGAAAAAAGAAAAGAACTTTCTCAAACAAAATCCAGAAGCTTCGAAGTTAAAGTCTATTTTTTTTTTAAACTAAAAATGTTGAGTTTACCGAAATATTTAGAAAAAATTTAAATATTGAGAAAAAACCGAAAATTTTCTGATGAATCAAAAATGTTGGGTTTAAATTAGAATTTTTTTTTAAAAAGTAGAAATTTCGTGACTAAAATTAAAATTTGAAAAAATTAAAGCACACAATTTTAGTGCAAAGCGAAAAATTTAGAAAAGAAATAAAAAAACTGAAATTTTAAAATAAATATCTTTAGAAAAAATTAAAATTTTAAACAAAAAAACGCGAACATTATAAAAAATATTTCTGGTTAAACTGAAAATTTTAAGAAAAACGAGATTTATAAAATCATTTTTTTAGAAAATTTGGTTTCAAAGTCGAAATGGAAAAATAAAAATGTTGATATTTCTAAATTATTTCAAAATGTCTTAAAAACATCAAAAGTTGGAATTTCAAATGAAAATTTTGTTTAAATAAAAGGAAAATTAAAAGTCCAAACTTGAATTTAAAAAAGAGTTTATACTTTTTAAATTAAAATGAATATTTTGAAAATAATGTCAAAATACCTATAAATATGTTTATCAAAAGAGAGAAATCCCTGAAAAAGTTGAAATGTTGAATTTGAATAAAAAATTAAAAGAAAGTTAAAAGAATTTTACAAAAGAAGTTGATACTTCGAAAATTTCTAAAAATAATCGAAATTTAGAAAAACGTTGCAATATATAGAAAATTTATGACTCAAAAGTAAAACATTTTTGAGAAAAAACACCAGAATTCTGCAAAAAATTATTTTATACGTCCTTGGAATTTATAAAAATAAATTAATGAAATCGATTATGTGCTTACAGAGACGTAAAATTAAAGAAAATAATTTAGAATTTTCAATTTAAACTCGGAATTTTGTTAAATTATCGAAATGTCTAGAAAATATAAGAAGACGCATTAATTATTTTTACGAATTCGTCTCTTTTATTTTTTTTTTCATTTTGGTAATTAGTAAAAATAAGGAATAAAATCTAGTGACCTTAACATTATATAAATTTGGCAAATAAAAACTTGAAACTTACCAAAGAAATATTTCCTAATATCCATTTTAAGTTCACGTATTTAACTTAACACCGATCAAGAGTCGACTTGTCGACTAATTCTAAACTCGTACCATAATCATGATTTGTATTGATTGTATTTCCTATGGCAATTCGGCAATATGAAATATGAGCTAATATAATAAACGAGATTAGGTATAAGAATATGTCCTTTGACTGCAATACCGCTTCTGCACGTACGTGACGATTGAAGCATATATTGGGAAGCCTTGAGCTTATTGCCAATTTTTCTTAAAATGCCTACATGGCGATTTTGCTTGTCATAAACTTATAGTAGTTGGCAATTTCGGAAATTATTTACATTCTTAAATATACAATCAACCATTTTCCTATTAATATTTCAATTCGTATCATTGTAAATTTTTTGGGGAATATACATTTCGGGGGGGGGGGGGGTCCGGACCCCTTGGACCCCCCCCTGGCTACGTGCCTGCTTTCCATTCTTCTATAATCATTGGGAATTGTTTTTAATAAGGTCCGTGCGTTCATATTTCTAATTGTACTAGTATCTTGAAAGGCAATTATTGTTGCATATCTTCTTTTATGCACTTCATTTTTTACATGTCCCCATAAAAATTTAGTGGGCTCAGATCTGGTGGCCGTAGAGGCCATTTGGACCTATGCAGCGGTTACTAAATAACCTATTCAACTACATATAAATTCCCTGAAAATTAAGAGCGGGAACACAATCTTGTTGGGTTAAACTACTAATCGTTCTTGAAAATTTAACTTGCCTAAAAAGTTTCCCAAAATTTAACTTATAAATTCAACATATCGTTGTCGTTGATAAAAAAATGGCCCCAAAATTTTTGATCCTATCATCCCACATTAATTTAGCACTGTCAAAATTTTAATGCTAAATAGACAATTGAATTGTTTTTAATGAGTCTTTTGGGAATTTTTAAGGTTAACCAAAATTAAAAAATATGTAAATATTTTCCTTAGTTTCAATTCTTTCGCATTAATATATAACTTTTTGGCTTTAAATAAAACTCTCTATTTAATAGCAATGTAATATACAGGGTATGTCATTAAAAGAATTAAGTTTTTGGTTAGTAACTTTAAAACGCATTGCTTAATTATTTTTTCATTTTCGCCAGTGTAATCACCGCAAAAAATGCTACAATTTTGCCCATTTAACCTACATCGTAGCTTCAATAATAAAAAGTTGGCAATAGTGCGCACTTAACTTGTAACAGGGTGTATACAAGTTGTAACAAATTCGCTTCTCACTACCGGGATCTCGAAAACGATGCAGCATCGGTTAAATTAGGGCAAAGTTGCACAATTTGGCGAGCGGGAATATTTCCTTCAGAAATCGAAAATACCTCTTACTGTTTTTAAGATTTTTAAAAAAGGTAAAAGGTTGAATTTTTGTTTTGGTTATTTCTTGACGTTATTTGAAGAGTAATCGAAACTAAAAACACCTTTTCATTTGTGTTTTTTATCCTTTGCAAGATAGTATAGGCAGTTTAATAAAAACTGCCTAAACGAAACGTCTAATAAAGATGTTTCATCTTGTCGCTACCATCATCAAGTTCGTTACTTTCAATACGTACCTATAATTTTTATTGCATCTCTGTGTAGCTTTTGAATCTCCGACTTTGGCTAAACGTTTCGTAATTTCAAATCATGATCAAGAAAAAAACACCTTTTTTTTAGTTTAACTTTACTATTTACTATTTTTTCATAACTAATAAGTCATTATTATTAACAATGAAATTATAAAAATGTAATTATTGGTTAATGAAATTTGTAGGGTAAAAATAAAGGGTTGTTTTTTCAACAAAAATGAGAGTTTACCTAATCGTCATAAGGCTCTATGATAAGTGACACCTCCTTTGAAAGGTATAAAAAACCTATTTAGTCATACCAATTATGTTGGGCCTAGGGTAGTTTTGAGGGGTTAAATAACTGCTAGTAAAAAGTACTCTTCCCCTCTTTTATGTTTCCAAGGATTATTCTTAGCCTAACGAAATTTGAATAAAAAAATAAACCTATGTAAGCTTCATTACTAGTTAGAATGGAGCAAGGAGTTACAATAAATTTATAACACACTTAGAGAATTAAAAAAAAGTCACAATTTCCAGAATAAATTGAAAAAATCCAGTTTCTAAAAATATTGCTCTTACAATTTTTATTTTTATTTAAATTTTGAAGTAATCTCGAAATTTACGGGAGATATTTTTCTCTAAATTTCGTAAAAATGTTATTTCCAACATTTTTATGTTTTTACTAACATTATATTTCAATTAAAAAAAAATAAACGAATTTTCAGAAAAAGTCGAGTTTTCGATAAAAAGCTGAATTTAAGTAGAAATTTTTAGAAACATAAGACGTTTACTCGAATTTTGAGAAATAGATTGAAGTTTCTCAAAAATAAGATCGACATTTTTATAAAAAATTTAGAATTTCCAATGAAGTCCAATTTTGAGAAAAAAAGTATAATTTTGAGTATAAAGTCGTAATTTAAATAAAAGGCCAATAATTATAATAAAAAAATACAGTTTTGGGATAAAGTCTGAATTTTCAGGAAATCAAATTTAATATAAAACCTGATCCTTTATAAAGACTTGATTAATATCAAAATTTCGAGAAAAAGACGATTTTCGAGGTAAAAATCGTAAGTTTTGGAAATCCAAACAACTTTTTTTGTCAAAAATTGTTTGGATTTCCAGAGATTTTGCAAGAACTAGTTCACCAAAAAGAACTAATTAGCACATCTCTACTGTACAGGGTGAGCGAAACTCGATGTCTCGGCGCTATTATAAGAAAAGTAAAGACGATGTAGGAAATCTGAATAGAGATTCCTAAACTGGATTGAATGAGGTCAATTTTAAGCTAAATCTGCATATTTTTCCAGATTTGAAAACCAAAGTAATGACGTCATTGAATTTTTTTTCTTCAGAAACATACCTATATTTTTCCACATTAAAAAAGAACTAACTTTTCTAAACCAATTCTGTAAACAAACAATTTTGGTATCTTTTTCCGTTTAAAAGTTATAAGCAAGTTAAGCAAAATATTGTAAAAATTGTATTATTAAAAATTTGCAATTGGTACGATTTAATCAAACGGGCTTTGGAGACAAATCTATTAAATATTTTTAAGTTTGGAATAACATGTTCGAGGTAGTTTCAAGGGTTCTTTTAAAATTCCCCATAAACTAATAAATAATACAGGGTGAATCAGAAAGAATAAGCCAAAAACTGGAGATACTAGACATTAAAATATTACGATTGAGTTCAACATACCTTATACTAATGTGATTGGTTTAAGAGATACAGGGCCTTCTAAGTTTAGATTTTATTCTGAAACTTCTCAATAATTGAGAAAGTTTTGGTGCTGTAAATCTAATTTTCAAAAATCATAAAAAAATACATTGAAACTTTTAAATGAAATTATCTTAAAAACCGTTGGCTTTAGACCACTTAAAGAAGAGTACCTTTTCTTTGTAAAATTGATCGTTCTTTTATATTGTCTACTTGTTTTAAGTATAACTCAACAGATAAAAAAAATATGTTTTAATTTACGTAACTGATTATGTGAAACTAGCGCCCTCTGGGAGCAACGTCAATATAAATTCAAAATTCGTAATTTCCACACCATAAAACATAAAATTCCCAAATATTAAATTTATATCATCAAAACTTTCTCAATTATCAAAAACTTTCAGAATACAATTTAAATTTAAACGCCCTGTATCTCTTATACCAGCCACATTGATATAAAGCATGTCGAGCTCAATCGTAATAATTTGGTGTCTAGTATCTCCAGTTTAGCGTTGGTCCTTTCTTTTTGACTTACCCTGTACATCATTTACGTGAACGTTTTTCAAAATCGAATGGCAACAAAAAATGTTTGTCAACCATTAGTTCAATTATTGACAGATGCCCCTATATTTTGATTTTTGATTTATTGCCTTTCCAAAGGCTACTTGTTTAAATCGTAGTAATTACGAATTTTTGATAATATTCTTTATTTACGATAAAATTGCTTATAACTTTTTAGCCAAAAAAGATACAAAATTTTTTTGTTAACAAAATTTGTTTATAGAAACTAGTTTTTTTGAATATAAAAAAATACAGGTATGTTTCTGAAAAAAAAGTTTAATGACGTCAAATTTAACCTAAAATGGACCTTATTCAATCCAATTTAAGAACCTTTTTTCAGATTTCTTGTATCGCTTTTTCTTGTCTTATAATAGAGCTGAGACTCTGAGACATCGAGTTTCGCTCGCACTGTACATAGTCAACAGCATTTGTTTGCACATTAAGTTTTTGTTTATTTGTTTTGACCTGACAAATATTTTGGTACGCCCGATTGAATTTGAAGCCGTATTACATTACGTACGACGTTTCCGAGTAGTGAATGCTGATACTAAACTTCGATTAGCGCAAAATCATGGCTATTCTTGTATAATGGTGCAAAATGGTATAGCTGGGTATAGTACAGCTGATTCTACAAATTTATTTCTGTTTAAGGTGTCCAAAGCAAGAATGGCAGGAATAACATTCGTCATTAAAATGAAATTATAAAAAGGAATACAATTACTTTTAGGAGTTTACTTCCTTCATTACAACGTAATTTAAAAGTACCTGTAATTAATTCCTTTAAACGAGGAATGTTGCATTACTTTTAAACAAATGAGAGAAATTACTGATTACATTACATTTTTTATCATAATTAATGTGGAAAAAATAAAAATTTTGTTTTTTTGATAAATTAGGAAAATATAAAAAATACATAAAAAAGGTTGTAGCACTGGACATCAATGTTTCGCTCTCATTTGAGCTCGTCAGCAGTGCATAACATGGAAGGGGAACAATGAGGAAGAAATACTTAAAAATAAAAATGTTTTTAAAATATAAAAAAGAAAAATAAAGAAATTTTAACATGAATAGACGTTTCATCATCAATTTACTGTGTTAAAAATTTACTGTGTTAAAAATTTAAATATTTGAAGCCCGATCCACAAGAAACAACTACTCCGAGGGCTAATACCCCTTCCGGCATTGAACTACACTTGTGGGTCGAACTTACATGCTCTTGGTGACTACTGTTCCTAACCGCTGAAATCTATTCAGCTTGGTAATTAGAAGCACTCACCATTTGCGGAGTCCGTTCGTTCCGTTAGAGGAATAAGGGTCTACCATGAAGAATATAATTAATGGAGTTAAAATTAATTTTTTGAAAAATGTAATTAAATTAGTAATACATTAGAGTTTGTAATCATTACTGCCTATCGGCCTATCGGTCCGAATGATTAACACTTGGTGAATTGTAACCACTTTATTGCAAAACTGAACTCGAAACACTACAATCGTAGTTCGCTAACACTGTTTAATTAACTCACTTATTTACTGCCTTCTGACTAACTAACGGACTGACGGAAAGTCGACCGGACCCCCCCTATATAAAGGTCAAATTTTCTAAAAAATTCTCAACTGAACTTTATAATTACATTTTGTTACAATAATTATATTCGACGTAAATATATACGAAATATTGGAACACCCGTATATTGGGTATATTACTTAAAATGCATCGTATCGTTCATTAAATCAGAAGAAAAAGTGAAATCAGGCAGCCTAATCAGTTTCATCAAGTTTTCATGATGCCTGAAGTATTCTATGTCAACATCAATGATTATTGCAACTCTCTTGTAAATACTAAAAGTTACAATGAAGTTTGGACAACAGTTTGGTTTTAAATTAACGGCTAAAACATATTTTACAAATTCGTTTATGAAAATAGTATTACTCTTTTCTTAGATTGAGCAGATCTAGTAAGATCACCTGGCTATGTTTTGATATGCATTTATTTAATGCTTGATATTAATGCTCAATTTGCATATAATTAGTAGCATGGGAAGCGAGTTGTCATGCTGTGTGGCATATAAACTAAGAATTTTAATTTCTCATTTAAATGAAGGCGTGAGTTGTTTGTGTTGCCGGCCATCCGTGTGTTTTCTTGTCGAACGAAAGACAAGAGATCGGAATACACTTGGGTGGTCTCATCGTTTGATACATGATTGTTGATGCGCCCCCGCGTAATTATGTCCTCTTGCTTAGATTTCACAGTACCGTATTTTGTAATTACTTTTTTATCTAATGTTGACTTAACGGATTTCTGGAAGGATGACTTTTGAAAGTTGAATAAACTAATTATGCACTTTTTAATTAGATGTGGGTGCCTTTTGATAAAATAAAGTAGAATATCGCCCTGTATACGCTGTAAATTTAGCATACTATTTAAATTTTTTATTTTATTTGAACGTACATATCCAGTTATTGAAATTTTGTCAAAAACCAGTGGCAACTACCACTCTGTAGATTTGTGGAGTTATTTGGAACGGAACAACTCTCTGCAACATAAATAGTAAGGTTTGACTGGGAAGGTTTTCACGGCCAGAGTCAGTAAAAGATATGCTTTGTGTTTGGATCGTCTCGAGGAACTACAGAAAGTGTTTGACATTTCTAATGAAGAAGGCATCTAGATAGAGTACAGAAGGATTCAATAACACAATGTGTTAACTATCCGAGAGACAAAACTCATCTACTATGTCTATGGAATGCGAACCGAAATTAAAGGCAGAAGAGCAAGTTACCTCAGTATATCAACCACGTACCAGAGGCAAAATTTTTCCAAATCAAAATTGTACTAACTATAAGATAGCCAAGGCAGACCATAAAATAAGGGAAAATTTTCTAATGAATCAATATGGCAACGGTTAACATACAGAGCTACTGTCGTTTCCTGTCTTTAATCTTGGTTTTCATTCCGCTTCTGCAGATGAGTTTGGGGGTTTGGTATGGATTACTTATTGAGTTACCATGAACTTCTGCATTGACTGCTTTTCCTTTTAATTTCTTGCACCACTTTTAGTTCGGAAGAATTTTGTCTGTGGTTTTTGAGTTAGCGTGCTCTTCTGCCTTAAATTTGCTTAACCATGTTCCTATTTTTTATGACAGAAGGCCAAATATCGAACACTATCAATATTTTCATGATACGTTCCAATCTCGAAAAAACTTATCCTGTAATTATATTAGGGGTGGTTGAAAAGGTTGGTTACGGGGTTATCGGTTCGAATTGATTAACACATTGAATAATACCCACTTTATTACCAAACTAAACTCGGATCACTACAACTGAACAATAACTCACTTATGTACTTCTAACTACTAACTCACTAATTAGACTGACTGACTCTAACTAACTGACTCGAGGGAAAGCTGACCGCTTTATATAGTTTTGGCATCCAGATTCTGGAACAATCCGGCAGATAAGGCTTATCGTTTGCTGAAATTTCGGGAATGCTTATCTGCCATTTGCTTCGTTATCGCGGTCGCTTTCCCTTTATCAGATCCTTCTAGAAACTTTTCTTATGTACTAAATTCTGTTCTAAATTCTATTCCATCTATTTACATTGCGTTACAATACAATATTATATCCCGCATTTTTACGATAGAAGATACGCAAGACCACTGAGATACTAGCAAAATTGTCATAAAAAATTACCGTGCTCCCATTATATTGTTGCTTCTTGCCATCTTAAGTTCAGAAATGTTTGAGTTTCTGTATGGTTGACAGACATACTGAAATACAGTGTCTTGAATTTTAATTATCTGTTTCACTGTCTCTGCAGAAAGCTTTCACCTCTAGTATGGTTGACATAAGAATATGCATGCTCTTTTCTGTTGGCTAGTGAACTCCTCCCTGTACTTCTGTCATTTCCATTTTAGAATGGTCTCTTATCAAGTATGGTTAACATTATTCGGCTCTTGTCTCTAATGTGCGTGGTTTATCTCATAGCTTCTGATCAAAATGTCAACTCTGCTATCCGTGCTCTTGTCTGGGAGTTTTTTCCTTGTTCTTAAAAAAGCGTCCTAAGAACGCCAGCGGCAGAGAAAATTCGAGCATGTTCTTTGGCATTATTTAACAACGAAAACTTGCACTCTGACATTAATTCATTCATCATAATTTTAGATCCCTGTTTTATGTATAATTACAAGCTATGTATGAAATGATGCATTTAATCTTGCCTTAAAGTACTATTTTTATCTTGTACATACACATCTTCGTTGTTTCCAATTAAACTAATTTTCATGCAATTGTGCGCAAACAAAACCGAAAAGGAAGTTTATTTGCAGATGCAATTTGGATGTATTAGTTTCTGTGAACTGAAAACGTTACCATCCCCTTACCATTTTTAAGTACGCTTTGTTCCGTTTATCGGATAAATCCTCATAACTTGAAGCTATTATTATACTTTAGATATCAGATTTTAGGCACAATCAAATAAGATAAAAAGGTGGGCAAACCATTAAATTAGGTAAAAACGAAGAGCTAACAAGGACATTAAAAAGACAAAATACCCTAAAAAAGGCACTAAAAGGCCAAAAGCACAATTACCGGGAATCTTACAAAAGAAGTGTAAAATTTATACTACTCGGAAAAACAAAAGAAAAAAAAAACAATATTGAAAGTGCAAACTTTGAATTGTGAGAAAAACGTCGATTTTTCGAAATAACTAAAGGTTTATAAAACATTTTGAAAAGTCGAAATTTGGAAAAATACATATACGACCAAAAGTTCCACCTAAGAAAGAGATTTTGAGTTTTTAAGCGAAGAACTAGGAAAAAAAAAACGAAAATTAAAATCACACTTTTGACACGAAAATTCGAATTATATTAAAATACAAGTATTCCTAACCTTTCGAGTTTACAATCGAAATTTTTTACAAAAGTTAAAATGAAAATTAGGAAAAAAGTCGTTATTTAAAAAAAAAAAAACCGAAAAATTTATAACTATGTTAACTGAAAATTTCGAAAGTCAAAATTTCGGGATTAGGATAGAAAATTCAAAATAAAATCAAAATCCCTGAGTCAAAATAAAAGATTTAAAGTAATAATTGAAAAAAAAAGGTTAAGGGATTGAATTTGGCAATTTGAGAAAAAAGAAAATTTGACAAAAAACAATAATAAAAGCTACCTCGAATTCCCCATAAAAAAGACGAGAACTTGAATTGAAATTTAAAAATAATGAACATGTCGACAATAAACCAAAAATTTGAAGTTTCAAATTGAATTTTTAACAAAATAATTGAATGTTGAAATCCTGAATTTTGAGTAAAAGACGTTTCAAAAGAATCTACAATTTCAAAATTATTTTTATTATTAGATTTTCGGATTTCAAGTCAAAATGAAAAAAAATGACATCAGTTTTGGAATATATTTAGAATCAAATATTTCGAGATAAAGGTCAAAATTTCACGATTAACAACGGCATAACAACGGCTAAACAAATTGCTGGTGTAACCGCCGATGACGTTAAAAAGCGAAATCAGGTCTGGTCCATAGCAAATATTTATAGAAACATTGTGGAATAATATCTGTTGTTGTTTTAATCGTTAATAAAGTTTAACAGTTATTTGTTTGAAACTTAGAAAAAGTTAAAATTTTGAGATTTAAGGATAAATTTTCGAGAAAAAAAGCCAATATTTCAAGGTAAGCTTGAATATTTTTAAAATTTTTTAAAAAATAATTTAAACTTTTCTTAAAATTTCTTCTTCTTTTTTATTCGAAATTGCGACCTTACGCTTTATAAAAAGTGTTGAATTTTGCAGTCTAAAAATTCAAAGCTTGTCTTTATTGTCTTTAATATTGCCTCTTGGCGACCCACTAAAAGATCTTGTTAACTATTTTGGTGCATAAATATAGACCATTTGCTAGTATGAAGTCAATTTTGCGACCCTATATTTTATTTTCGTGGCCGAGTGGCTGATCGGTACCCACCACTTGGGAAACACTGGTTCAGAATATTGCCAAGGATTGCAGTTGAGTTTGTTTTTAATACAAAGCACTTAGGCTCTGAAAAAATGTATACTTATCAAGCCTAATTTTTTCTGTCTTATTCAGCGGAAGCCACTATCAGCAACATAGTCCCATATGCATTTATGAAATTACCTGATTGTGGACTTATTTGTAAGTATTGTAGGAATTTAATTGGAAAACATTTTTACAACTGAGTTTACCTAAAGCAGATGTCAACGAACTAATTTGTGCATTTGGCTAATGCCAGTATAATTGGCGTAGCGGCTTATGATTAGAAGAGCGAACGTGCGAAGAACTTACTGGAGCTATCATTAGGCTGCACGGCCTCTAGATTGCCAAAGTGACGATATTTCTCTTCACGTAAAATTGTTCAACTCCTAAATCACTGTAATTCGTTACACCTGTTCCTTTCATCGAAGTAATAACCATTATTAGTAGGTATGCAGATATTCATCTATTATATAATTGATACCTCCTTTTAAATGGTTAACTACTATGACAATGGAACAAAAATATTTAATGAATCGAATCCAGCAACTGTTTAAAACAACTTACATGATCGCGCAATTAAAATTTGAGAAAATGTAGCTATTAGATAAATTCTTCAGAATGTAAGAAACAATATGAATTTTGTAGGGTTGTCGCTATTTTACGTTAAAGTCTGATTGAATAAAAATTGTATGATTCAAAAAACTATGTATCTAGCTAAAGAGTGCTTTGTTTGGTCCTTTGTAAAAGTATCTTTTTAATTGTATCAATTTTTGGTTTTAATTTTTAAAACTTACCGGAACCATTCATGAATCAATCATTAATGGAAATGTGATCCATGAAATTTCTGTTTATGAAATTGTGAGGAACTTAGACATTCTAACTAACCAAACTGACATTTTTCGAATGGTGCTGATATAGAGTCTCAAGGAAGGGATTGGTGAACAGGATTTGTTGCGATTTCAAAATTCTTTCAAATGCCAAAATGTTAAGTGTACAGAGTTAATTTTTTAAACGGATACCCCCTTTTTTAGCTTTATTTTTGCCATTCCAAAAATTAAAAAGCTGTTTTTTACTGTTTTCTATGTAGATTTCACTTCTATTAACAGATTGGCAGTAGCACTATACAGGGTACGCAAAAAATTGGAAGTTTTCAAATAGAACACCCTGTATATTATTGAGGGTTTGACTTTTTTTAGACATTCTGATATAAATACACATGTTATGTAATCGGTTTATTGGTTTTTGAGTTATTTTATTGTAAGTACCTTCAGACAAAAATAATATTTTATAAGCTTGTAATAAATCAATAAATATAGGTAATCAGCAAACGAAACAAAATATATGAATTCCTAATACAAATTATATCACATTTTAACCATCATTAGCTTTGTTACGGTTTATCAAAAAAAAATGTTCTAATTTTATTAAACGTTATTTGGTGAAGCTTATATTAAAAATGTGATGTACGTATTTGTTTCAATTATTCATACATTTTGTTTTATTTGCTTATTACTTATTGCTTTAATTGTGGATTATTATGAGTTTTTATAATAACGTTTTCGTCTTGATGTATTCATAATAAAATAAAATATGTGTATATATTTTTCATCAGACTCATCAGAATGATTAGAGGAATTCAAATCGGTGAAATAGGTTTTTAAACAACTAATATTACTACACATTTTCTGATGAGAGTTCTAAAGCTTTTGACGAACACAAATAAAATAATATATCTTGACATAATTATAACAACACTGCAAAACGAGTACTTTTGAATACCATATAAAACAATAGCAAAAACAAACACAACAAAATGTAATCCAAATGTAAAATGAAATATAAGATCAGTTTGGGTTAAGTTCACAAGTGGCAAGAATATTTTTCACTTTTGGATCATTATTGAGTCTTCTTGAATCCATAATTCATAAAAGTGTCAATCATTCGTCTTGAATTATTTCCAAAATTTTATTTTAGTTTACAGAGTCCAGTTTGTAGGATATTTAAATTATTATTTAAATTACAATTCCGTTATCCAAATAATAATTTCAATATCCTATAAACTGGGCTCAGTAAGATAAAATACAATTTTTGAAATGGCAAGAATACCTACATATTTAAAAAAATCATTTTGTTCCAAAAGAGTAAAACCTAAATTATTATAGAATTTAGGAGTGTTCCATCGTTTAAGTTTGCAATTATCCCTTCTTTCGCACACAAGCTTTCCATATCTTGGAGTTTTGAGTGTCTCAATCCATGGTTGGGATTGAAGTCTGGACTTTCGCATAATTAGAATAATATTTTTAAAACGTCGCTAACTAACCTCTTGGAGGTTTAATAATTTTACCGTAATTCAGCACTGAGTATGTGAATATTTAGCCATTTCTCACTGCTTGAAAATGAACGCTTTTGACTAACTCTTTTATCTACCTTGTTTCGGAAGACTCTATAAAATTCCCAAACAATAAAACGAACCGTTTTTTTTTTTGAACCGTTGTCGCCGTCAACCGTAAACCACCCTCCCTTTCAATGAAATAGCTCCCTAAAGGTTTGACATCACGTAGCCAGCAATAGAATTTTTTTAATTGGTAAATGTGACACACAAACCGAAGCTCAGTGCATTACAAATTAATAGATAAATCGTAGTAACTTCAAAATTTTTTAAAATACATACAGTGTAGTTATTTAAAACTTGACAAAGACCAACTTTTTTATTATTTGAAATGCTAGACTAGCACTTCCAATTGCAAACTTGTAGGAAATAGCTTGTCGAAGAAAAATGCCCAAAAAAAACTTTCCTATGTTACCATATTTCCTCAGTAGATACTAAAACAATATATTTTTTTTTAATGGCAACACTGCATTTTTTAACATATTTTGATAGATTTTCAAATTCTAAACAAAAAGTATTCTGTCACATTTTTTATCTCAAGTTGCCGTTTTCGAACAGTCAACAAAAAAATTAAAATAATCTGCAATTGCCAGGAATTGAAAAAAGCTAAAATAATAATAACAGGCATTGAAAATTAAACAGAAAGTGTCTTGTTTGAAAGAAGCATTCATGATAATGCTGTCATTGTGATATTTCATAGCGGTTGCACTTTAAT
Source organism: Dastarcus helophoroides (assembly GCA_028583605.1). Taxonomy (NCBI): domain Eukaryota; kingdom Metazoa; phylum Arthropoda; class Insecta; order Coleoptera; family Bothrideridae; genus Dastarcus; species Dastarcus helophoroides. The sequence goes on along the minus strand of CM053329.1, from coordinate 22,390,242 downwards.
GTGTATATAAAAACAAAAAATAAAAAGTTGTAAGTATTGTTGTTTAATAGTAGTTGACTGTTCAAGAATGGTTACTCCAAATAAAAAATGTAAATAAACACTTTGTTTAGAATTTAAAGATCTATCAAACTATGTTCAAAAGGACGGTGTTGCCATTTAAAAATATTGTTTTAATATCTACTGAATATGGCAACATAGGAGAGTTTTATTGGTACATCTTTCTTAGTTCAACTGTTTCCTACAAGTTTTTTTTTGAAATTGCTCGTCTACCATTTAAAATAAAAGATTTAGCCAAGTTCAAGTTTTTAAAAAACTACACACATTCAAAACAACAGCTTTCAAATATCACAATGACGCCATAATTATAAAGGCTTTTTTCAATCAACGCAATTTCTGTTTAACTTTCAATGCCTACTATTGTTATGTTAGCTTCTTTTAGTTCCTGTCGACTAAAGATTATTATAGTTTTATCGCTGATTGTTCGAAAACGGCAACTTCAAATAAAAAATGTGACAGAACACTTTTTATTGACAATTAGAAGATCTAACAAAACATGTCACAAACATGCAGTGTTGTCATTTAAAAAATATTGTTTTAGTATCTACTGAAGAAATATGGCAACATAGGAAAGATTTTTTGGTAAATTTTTCTTAGTTAAGCTATTTCCTACGACTTTGCAATAGAAAGTACTAGTCTATCATTTCAAATAAAAAAGTTGGCCTATGTCAAGTTTTAAACTTGATATAAATATTATACATTTTTGAAAAAGGGAAAAAATGCTCTTTCATTTAAATTTATTGCCTACTACGGTTTTTATTTAAAAAAATAGAACTTTAGGTTACAACTCCAAAACCAAAAGGTCAATTACAGCCATTTACATTATAAAATTGTATATCAAAAGCTGCATTAAGAACATTTTTCATCAAATTTTTGTAGTTAACCGGAAAGAAGCTACAAACAGTGTAAGATTTTGTAAATTTTTAATTTTTCACAATTATGCTAAAATGGGTAAATATAAAACATGTTTGTTCTGACCAGGTAATTTATTTCACAAAATGGTCTGGTTTTGTGAAAACCCTGATTATCTATCTCTGCTAAAAATAGTAGTAATAGGGCAAAACCATCGAAAATGGAATACACTGTACAAAATTTTCTAATGTAGAAACAGTAGCTTTTTTCTTCAATTTTTATGCACATTTAGCAGAATATCCTGCAATAACAGCAATTATAAGGAAAGTATATATAATTTTTTAATATCGAATTGGGCCTAATGTTTTGTCAAAGTCACAGCTGCCTTAGCATTTAAAAATATCATTTTTTGTGCGTACATAATATTTTCGATATGCCTAAATATGTCAAAAGGGTAAAAACCAGCTGTAATGAAGTTTTTCCGTAAACTTCAGGGGCGCAGTCAATTTTTTTGCAGCAAATTTATTTCTGGAAATATTAACAAAAGTTATGATTTTTTAAGTAAAACATCCTATATATTATTTATCATATTGATTAAGCATAACTTAGAGTTTTCAAAAATATAGAGTTGTTTAGATTTATTTCGAAAAACAAGCTCAAAATTCGATATTTGTCGAATTTACCCTATTTATTGGAGTAAGTCAACCCTTTCAAATAAGCTGTCACATGCACCATCGTCCAAGTTAAAATTTTTAAAGGGGTAGCTCTTATTTCGAAGGGCTTGAAGAGGGAGGGATAAATAAAGCTAAAAAATTGTCACTATAATTAAAAATGGATCTGTTTAGGGATTTTTTCATAAATTGTAAATTAGGTAGATAACGAATTTATGCATTGCTTTGGGACTATACTATAATATTAATTCCCAACCCTAGTGTTCTGGGTTCAGCAAATTGTTCAGCTCTACTTAAACTTAATAATATACGTACTCTGTATACAGGGTGAATCATTAGAACGGTAACGCCTACGGTAGCTCCTACATTATTTTAATAACAAAAATCTTTTTAGCACAAAGGTACACGAAGAGCACATTTTAAAATTATTTTTCACTATACCATGTACTATAAATTAGAACATCCTATATATTTTAACATATTTCAATCTCTTACAAGGTGCTGATTAAAATGATATCTAACAATAGGACTCAGCGGTTAATAGTTTTTGAGATAATTAGAAAAATCCTGAAATTTGAGTCTAATTTGGAAGCTCGTTTGAAAGACCGAAAACAATCAAATCATTTTATTTTTAGTGCGAATTATTACGCTATATCCTAAAAAACTGAGATACAGATATTGTCCCCTGAAACCAAGAAAGATTAAAAAACACAACAAAGATTGCTCTAACGCGTTTCGATAGCCAAACTATCATCTTCAGAGAGAGTCTAACACCTAATTCTAAAATTAACCCTTATATACTAAGAATATTCACTTCGTGCATGAGCGACCGCATCCGAACGCGCATGCGCATATAGTCATACACGTCGCAGTGTCACAATTCCTGATCTATCAACCTGAACTATTTTTAACAGAGACGAGTGGCCTAAAGGCTTAGCGCAACCATTCATAATATTGTCTCCAGTAACTAAAGGCAAGGTGCTACTGCAACATTACAAAAACTAATCAAATGGAATAGTTCAGGTCAAGGTACACATCAACTTAATATTCTATTTTCTTTCAATATAATAGTTTATTTCCATTGTCGCCTAATTGTTCTATGTATTATTTCCCAGTATAATGTTATCGTACAATACCTGTGCTGTAATTTTGAGTTATGAGCTTCTATATTTTACAAGGCTATTTGCATTGTCGAATGGGCCATCAAATGTTACGCTAAATAAATAACACACTTTCAGGCCAAGATTTATCGCAAGTCTGGTTTTATTACGGTGGTTGTAAATAAGTCCGCAATTCGTTTTTCCGAAACACATTTCAACTAGAAAATTGCCTGGGAGGTGGATCTAATAGAGAAGAGAGAGAGTGACGGTGACAAGTTATAAACTTATCACATAACGGGAAAATTGATTTCGCAGGGCTCTACATTTTTAATGCCGCAGGGGTGGCTTATCAGCGGCGTTATGAAGAGTCTGTCTTACACAATATAGCCCGCTGGAAAATGGTAAATCGATATTTAACTAGAGCTAAATAGTTTAATGAAACAAAGCTGCTTAAACAATAGAGCACTTTACTTCTGCCTGTCTCACATTAAGTAGGAAAATTGAGATGATACTGTATTAGGCTTTCTATCTAAGAAATTTCTCCATAATACACTCTAGCGCAGATAAATGAAATGAATAAGCTCAGTGTCGCATAAAAGTCACAATATCTATTAAACTGACATGTAGTAAATTCTCAGGGTTCGCGAAACAATTGTCTTATTGTTAGACTATGATCTAGCAAAGAATGCTACTTTTTGTAATAGTCAGCCCATCGGTGATAATTACGGCGGTTAATGATTAGAGTGATAACGAAGTAGCTGAATTTGATTTCCACAGTAATCTGTCAGATGTTGAACTTAAAATAAGGAAAATCTGCGAGAATGTTGTTTAGAATTTGGAAAAATAGCCAAGAATTAAAGTCTTACACCGTACCAATATGAGTCATAGGTGGAAAGTGAAACATAACCGCAGCATGATGCTCTTACGCTGTTGAGTTGCTTACCATATCAGACAATGCTTACCTTTGCCTTTCTGTTGTCCTTTGCTTCTTGCTTGTCTTCGCTGTCTTCCTTTTTCGAGGTCTTAGGTAAGTGCTTGGCTGAGTTACTTCTTCGATTCTCTTCGCAGTAATTATTTTACAGCTTTTGTTCTTCGGTAATGCCGGACAACCGCTATAGCTCGTGGGTGAGCTTTTTAGCATATGCATTCTTTCTTTTTTGGCGCATTTCGCTGGTTGCGAGAATTCACAGTTTTTGTTGAGTGTCTTTGCGTGGATTTGACGTAGCTTGGGTCCGCGTGGAAATACTTCTGCTTGTCAGTTGTAGCAGTGCCTGATGTCCTTTCTTCTCGTGAGGGCCTCTACTACTATTTCTAGGCTGCAGCATGTTTTCAATTCGCGGATCTTCTTTTCATCTTGTTTTAACTCGACGAAGATGTTTGGCGTAATTGTTCTGTCCTTGTTTCTCTTATACATCTTAGTTACCTTTCCTGGATGAAAACCGTTGTCTCCAAGTTCTGTACAACTTGCTCATCTTTTAAGAATGTCAGTATTCTTCTGACTTTGAGGTTTCTTTTCTTTGGAAAGGAATATTTATGGTAGGACATATTCTCTTCTTTAGGCACCTTCACTAGAGCTTTATGGTCTTGCGGACGGGTAGGATAGATTTTTGTCCCATCCTTACTCGCCTATGCCTTTAAATTTTCTATCTTCTTGATCTTCATTGTATTTGTGCGAACTGTCCAATTTTCGTGTTTCCTAAGAATACTTGGAGGTACTTACTTATCCCTTTTCTTATTGAGTATCTCCTCCAATGCTTCTCTTTGTTAATTTTGTTAAGTCTTCGAACTTTGTGTTGGAAGGGCTAACTGCCTTTATTTGTTATTACACATCTTCATGTTTTGTTTTTTCATCTGTGCAACACAATTTTGCTGTAAAACAAACCTCTCTAGTCTCTCACAGACACTTCTACTATCACCTTGATATCGCTGTGGTGGCACCCTAGATCCTCAGGCCTAGACGCATACGAATTAATAACAACAAAAATATTACATACCTGTGGATAAACAATAAAATAACATAAAATAAAAGTATAGGTATAATATTTAAAGCAGATCCAATTTAATTTTATTTAAAAATTATCTTAATTTTTTTATACTTCGGATGATCTGACCTTTTTTGGGATCCAACCTACCTCTTAGTCCTATCAATGTTGAGTTAGCACAGTTCTACTGTATTAAAGATTTTATTTCATTATTTCATGTTTAACGTTAATACAAATATACAGTAATTATTGTAATTTGGTAAACACCCTTCAGAACTAGAGATTATAATTTAACTAAAATTTGTAATTATATCAATTTATAATTGAGTTGGCCAAAACCAATCAAACAAATCTGAACTCTCTAATAGCCATTGAAATATTGGGGTAATTAAACCGCTTTTAAAATTGTATGATACTTCATTGCTCTATCACTGTTATATTGCAAATGTCATAAATAAAATCTGTTTGTTGTTATTTTAATAGTAAAATTTGTATTTAATTGAAATTAAATTAATCAGAGATTGGCTGTCCAGAACTTTTCCAAAATACGACCCAGAAAAGTATTTGCTTTTCTGGGTGCTAAACATTTTTCTTAATTGCTTGGAAAAGGACTAACTTGGGTTCATACATTTGCCCAAAAAAATGTTCTGATAAAAATATTGTGGTAAAAAATGACGGCCAAATACAAGTTGTATTTAAGCTATTAGTGTTTCATATTATGACATGACTTATTTTTATAAAATCTTGTTTAACTTTTTTATTTCTTTGTATGTTAGTTAATTTAAGTATTTAGGTCACAACTTGAAAATAGGCAATATTTATGTTACATTATATATATATATATATATATATATATATATATATATATATATATATATATATATATATAGTATATAATTAAGTAACATTTATTGGTAGTTGTACGTATAACTACCTACCTACGATTTTCAAGCAAATTGTATCAAACGCAGAAATGGTTTGTTGCAGCTTCTTTTATGTACAAAAAAAACTGTGTACTATCGTTATAATTTTTATTCAGTCAACTTCTTATCTACTCAATTATCATAAACTTTTAGATTTTTGCGAGTGATACATTTGGGTTAGGATGGGGAAAGTAATTTTGAAAGTTTTTTCAAAAATATGTTAAAAAGAGAAACAATGTAACGTTCTGATACGCGTTACCGGTGAAATAAAAATATACCGTGCTTTATTTAACAGACAAACTCATTTGTACAACATGGAATTGATGAACTAATCTTTAGGTATAAGTCCGTTTTGAATTTCACGTGTTCCTGAATATTCCTCTTCTTGTCTCCTCAAGAATGATTTTGATCGAATATCTGCGTATGAATCATTTCAGGACGATTTTGTTTATAGTCACTTGTTACTTATAAACATCGGGTTTTTAATCTAAATTTTGGATTCAGCATCAAAATTAGTTTTTTCAGATTTTCAACTTTGCAAAATTGGAAAATTCAACCTTGACTTTTCGGGAAAAAAGACTAACATTTTAATGGCTGCAATTTTGGGTGAAAGGCTTCGGCTAATATTTTTTTTCTGCTTGTGGTCCGATAGCAACACATAAATTCATTATCTAATATGTAATTGTAAATATAAGAGTAAAATTCTGAAACAGGTCGATTTATTGCTCTAAAAAAACACTCTTTAAGTATAATTTTATCCCATGAAAACCGATGGTAATTCCTAATAACTTTTATTAAAACATCTATTTGCCTAAAACCCATAGTTTCTACGAAATAAAATATTATCCGCATGAACCGCAAAATTGATAGATAGTCGAATCAAGGTCAGACAAAACTAACTGGTCCAAATTTTTGTAATAGTGCCTTAATATATAAATGAGTTTTATGTTTTCTGGCGGATGAGCTTCCTCTTTAGGATATAATTTACACTTTCAGTAAGATTGAGCTCTTGCCCGCAACATAGTCATGTTGTTTCCTTACATTGGATAGGCACAACTGGTCATATTAGATGGCTGGCAATTGCAAACCAAAATTAGACCTCCAGATATTTCCCCACAAACTCTAAAAATAAAAACTGGTTTTACACTAATCAAGAAAGATGAACCAAACCCATTAAGGAATGAAGCAGCATTTGAAAATTTATTGTAAAGTGTGTTGCTTTTTTTGCTTACTATTAATAATAAATGTAAATCTTGCTTTATTAAAAGTTGTCAGGAAAGTTACAAGAAATCCAAATATGCAATAAAAAATATGGCATCTTATTTAAAAAAATTCGTTATTTTGGTCCCACCTGCAGATGAAGAAAGAAAATTAAAATATTTGTTCCCGATGTCCCTATGATATAGTAATTTAAAATTATATTTTCACATTATCAAAGTCTCCCTTTCTTTCTGAGATATTGCACTGATAATTCCTCGCCGAACCCCCTATATAATGAATTTATGCGTCACCTTTGGACTTTACTATATAAAGTAAGTAGGTGTAGTGACACATCTGAAGCTGTCGGTCTCATTACTCTCACTGAATTTAGATGCAAGCAAACCTACAACAAATATCGCGTAAAATACTATAGGTGTAGAGATTCCAGAGTGATTTTCAAGGACAATGATATATTGTAAGACTGGTAATGTAACCCGCTATATCTCACTGCTGGGATAATTGGCACTAAAACCGGAGACGATTGAAAAGAGAACATCATATGAAGGAGAGACAGTGGAAGGGCTGCCTTGAGTAGATTAAGCAGTACTTTCCTATCCAAATATTGATACTTTATGCAATTGTTTCGCAAGTTTTCGGTTTTATATTTATATTTTAATTACAAAATGTTGTTTTGTGCCTATGTGCAACAGTGGTTATAAAAGCTGTCGTGAAAAAGTGTCATTGTTTCGAGTGCCTAAGGACAAAGTTGATGTGTGGAGGCGAAAAATCTCGCGAAATGACCGGCTGTTTTCAACTCGAGATTTTGTATGCGAAAAACATTTTAGTGCAGATTTTGTTTTAATAGAAATGAACAATGAACTGTGAAGAGTATGTATTTCTTAATAAGCTTAATCAGTTTCTATTAAATATATATCGTATGCCCAAATTAATTTAAACATAAAATTCCTTTTGTATATTTAAGAAAGATAAATGATATTAATAGACAGACGAGCTGTTTGTTTTTATAGAAAAAATGTGTCAGATAAACTTTTTTGGTTAATTTTATTTGTCGTTTTCCAGTGACTTTGATTTTGTTTTCTTAGCACTTATTTTGTTGCTTTGGTCACTAATTTTTGAATTTTCAAATGACACCTGCATTTTTCATTTGCTCTTTTGGAAAAATCTTAACTTTCTGCATTCGGTAACATCAAACTTATAGGGGTTAGATTCGGAGAATTTCGAGAAATCATAATTTTACGGATATTTATCACTGATTTTTAATGTTATTTTTAAAGATACCGAAGTAGCTAAAATGAAATCCTTACCAAAGACGAATATACTAGGTGTATAAGCTTAAATCCGCTTTTTGCTCGTAGATGCCGTTAGTGAGCCTATTGAGCTACTATGAACATGCCATATTTTTGTTTCACGAGTTTCTTGTCTATGAATATCAACCAGAGTACATCTTCAGCAATCGACAAGATAATATTTTACTACGGTAATCATGTCTAATTTTGTGCCAGAAAATGAACTTATGCGGGAAGCACTGCTTTTCGGCTTCAAGTTGAAAAAGCGGCTGCTAAATCTAATTGAATGCTCTTGGCGGCCTATGGTGACAATGCTTTATCGAAAGCAACGTGCAGAGATTGGTTTCGTCGGTTCAAAGACGGCAGTTTTGACAAGAAGTGACAAGAAACGTGAAAATCGTCCTAGGAAAGTTGAAGACCATGAATTGCAGGCTGTTTTTGACGAAGACGATACCCAATCACATAAAAAAACTTACCAAGCAATTAGGTGTTACCCAAGCAGCCATTTCTATACGTTTACGTGCTATGGGGAATGTGTAAAAAATCGGAAAATGGGTGCCACATGAATTGAGCGACAGGAAGATGAAGCGATGCCAAAACACATGCGAAATTTTACTCGCCAGACAAAAAGTCGTTTTTACATCGGATTGTAAGCGGGAATGGAAAATGGATTCGCAAGAAATCATGGGTTGATCCCGGCCAACCGTCTACGTCTACCGCAAATCCGAATCGCTTTGGATGAAAAACTATGCTGTGCATTTGGTGGGATCAGCAGGGTATCATCTGCTATGAATTGTTAAAACCTTGTAAAAATGTCAGTGCCCACGGCTAATACAAACAGCTGATCAAATGCACCGTATTCTGCGTGAAAAAAGACAGGATTACCAACTCGGCTAATTTTTCTCCACGATAACACCTCATCGCACACGTCATCAATGGTCCAGAAGTACTTAGAGATGATACTTCAATGGTAGGTACTGCCCCATCCCGCCTACTCAACTGACCTGATCCCTTCAAACTGCCACCTGTTTTCGTTGATGAGTTACGCGCTTGCTAAGCAGCACTTTGATTCTTATGAAGACGTCCGAAAATGGCTTAATATGAGTGATTTTCCTCGAAAGATAGGGAATTCTTTTTTCGTGATAACCACCAATTGCCCTAGAGACGGAAAAAATGTATAGCCAGGAGGGCAAGTACTTTGAATAAAATTGTTTATGTTTTCTACTAAAAAAAAAGTGGTTTTCTGACTAAAAAAACAGCGGATATAAGATTATACACCTAATAGATACACTGGCAAAAATTTCATTTTAGTTACTAACGCATGTTTAAAAATAGTATTAAATTATTTAATGTAAGAATCGGTAAAATTATGAAATTCTTATATTTTTTTGAACATTTTCACTTCTAAACTCTGTAATATTCGGGGTCACCAAATGCAGAAAGACATGAAAAAAAAAGTTCGTTACCGTAGCAATGAAACAAAAGCAAGAAAAAAGATATTAAGGTCTCCAAAATGTGGCAAATAATTAAGCAAAAAAAGTTTAATTTAAACATTTTTTTCTGAACATTTTTTTTTAAGTTACAGCCATTATTCCCGACATACGTCGGACGGTGCCATATACTTTGCATAGAGTTACCCCAGTTCCTAAACATCTTACTGTCTATCTCTCTCTAAGCCGCTAATTTCCTGATTACGTGCCACATTACGCCTCGCGATGGAGTACCTGAATACATTATCATGGACAAAACTAAACCGTGCGGTGTCACTCCTAAATATGTCTTCAGCTCCGAATGATGAAACGTCGGGAAACCACTTTAATTTAATGTGGTTCAGTCCAGAAATCCTTATCAATATTACGGCTAAAATGAATACTTGGTTAGTTATAAAGCTAACCAGCTAGTTTATAAATGTACTGAAAGAGCTGATAATTTACAGAAATCAGCCATTTTTAACAAAATAGTGGATGCCAGGTTCAGACTTTAGAAACTACCTGGTTAGTAAGCAAACCATTTGCTTTGTTTTATTTATACATTTTATGTGATTATGTTCATATTAATCAAATATTCTGGCAACTTTTTACTATAGCAATTAATGATATTGGCTAGTATGATTACTGCAATAGTTTCAGATGCCCAAAATAGAAAGTTTATTGGCTAGTTTATGAACTAACTAAACGGACAAGCAATGGCTAGGAACTAGAATCACAAATAGCAAGCGTGCGGTTATTTGTATGCTAGTTAAGAATTATTTTGCTGATATGCAAAAACTTGTGTCAATTGAAGATGTGAAAGATATGGAAAATACCTACATTTCGGGCTGCATTTGAATGTACTTCGGTATCGGGAAGTACTTAGGATTGCATTAGATGCCAATGTAGTAAAAGGTGTATAAAAAGAAATGTAAAAGCGTCAGTTCTAGATTTGGACTGTCCTATTTTGCATGGAATTGCTCCGATTTTTTAATTATTTGTTGCGCGTTCTGCTTAACTTGCAAATAATTCTGGATTTTTGACTAAATTGCAATTTTTAAAAGTATTCCGATTTGTTCGACGTCAATAAAATCGAAGGTTACTTTTTTAGTTAATATAAGTTATTAATTAGTGACCCCCTTACTGTTTTTGAAAACCCGACATTTCTACTCGGCATTAAAATATAACAAACAGAAAATGTCTCCAAAACAAAGAAAATAATTTATTTTCATGATATGATTAGAAGACTTAGAAAAAAGATTTGTTTTACTAATGATATTAACGAATTTAACTTTCCTTTTGGCATTTATAATAAAGTCGACCCAAGTACCAAAATACCTATGTTAATAGGGACTGAAATACATTCTACAAATGGTGAGTTAATGTCAACATTAACCGCTATTATATTAAACTTATTCAAAATCCTCATTTCAACTATAATAGGTAGATAGTTTACTTATTGACTAGCTAGTTTCTAAACTACCGACTGATAATCTGCTATTTTGCTGAAAATGCGAATATCAGCTTTGTTAATTATTTTGAAAACTAACCAAATATCCATTTTAGCCGTAAAATTAACACGGATGAGTTCGAAGAGTGCGAAGTATGTACTATCATGTAATTATCACTTATCATTAATTACCGATGTGGTAAAGGGGCAAACATATTTGCTTACAATCTTGTTTAGTAGGAACGAGCATTGTCTGTTGGCTTTAATTCAATTTTTTTAAGAATATTATTTTCATTTGTTTTAACTCAAACATCTAAAATTGATTTTTTGTTACAGGTAAGGCTTTAGACCCATTGATCTTCTAGTTGGAAATGAGAAAACGGGTAAAGGCATGTTGGTTTTTAATCTTCATAAAATATTTCATTAAAATATTAGATACGTATATGGCACGTATAGTTGCTCCATAACGCACGAAGCTTTTGGTTTATTTGACATGCATTTTATAACGAATATACCTGATAATTTATTAGTTTTATGAAGATTCTAGTTATTATAATATCTAATCATTTGGTGTCGGCCTTATAACTGGTTGGACTAAGCATTGCATCCGTGGATAATGCGATTGGGAATGTATATCCTTCGGATAATAGGAGATAGGAAATCGCATCTACTGCACTAGTTGATCAACGGGATCCTCACATCAGTGATATAGAACGCTATATATAATCCTCGAACATGCAAACATGTCGATTTATGGAAGTGTTCCCATATCAAATCCTGTTTGTTCCGTTTTAGTTGTATGTTGCTCTTGGATGATGGGATGAAATTTCAGGCTTACATTGGTTTTATAAGAAATACGTTTGCATTGTGTTCATCTAAAATTAATGTATTTTTTAGTAATTACCGCAAGTGTTAGAGGTTTTTCACCTATTGCTCAAATTATTTTGATTGCTTAGTTTGTAAGTGGTAGTGAGTACAAAATTATTGAGTCCACTTGACACGTTATAATCTGTCCTTCAGGACATATGATATCATTCGTATCTTGTTAGCATTAGTGGATATAGAAAATCGGTTACACTGGCAAAGGATTGTGGGAATTCATGTTCATCAACATTTCGTTATAAAAAAATAAATACCCCATTCTTTCAGTTTTTTTACAATAGAAATACCCTTTGCTAGTGGATTTAATTCAAAAAAAGATATATAAAAAAAAGCGAAAAACGCCATTACACAAAAATGTGCCGTAACTTATTTATTGCTGGAACCATTGAAGAAAATGTTGCATCATTTTTGTTTAGTCTTCCAAGAGATTTTCAGCAGCTCTTCTTTTGTTGAAAGTTTCGAGAAAATTATGCCAACTTTGTTTCTTGGTATGATCTGTTTGTTATGTTCTTTTGACATTTATATATAAATGCATTAAGTGTAGCAAGTTTGAAAATTTTATCTTCATATATAAAGAAAAAATAGGGGATGCACCGTGATCCCGTTACACCCGATATACATAGATGTATCATTTTGATGATAGCCTAATAACACTGGGATCTACTTATAAGAGTTTTGTTTTTGTATTTGGTATGGTACGAAATTTTAAGAATGTAAGAAATAGTGCATGGCTTTATGGTTTATGGACGAATATAGGTGAGATCTTTTTGCAGTAAATACCAAATTCATACTTTGTTACCTATTATGCATGTTATGAAAAGATGTTTGGAGTTTGTGGCAAATCAAATCAGATACCTTTCACCACCCCTGTTTTCTAATTTTTTATTGTTTAAATTATTTATTTATTAAAGACAAAGTTACATAATAAGTACGCAATAACAAATATGACTCAGATTTTTTACCTTCCCGTAGGTGTATTTAATAATAATAAAATATGCAGTTACTATATCTATACCATTTAACAAACGACATTTGACATTAAAATAAATGAGAGTAGACTAGGGTGCAACCTGTAACTTGGAGTTATGGGTATAATAAAGCCATCCATCTCACCCGTACCAAATTATTCGAGTTCACCCGTATAGATGCATAATAGTAGTGCGACGTCTACCGCGCTTAATGATAAATTGAAGAAGATTATTCGAACTTTCTACAAGAATCGATATGTGGTAGAGAAAAAGAGGGTGAAATGGCTGGCAAAGCGGGGCCGTGTCTGCCTGTTTAGTTGACGGCGATTCGAATTGCGTTGGCTTCTGCCGTCAGCCGCTCGTAAATATGCCGTTAATAAAATTTTCTTTCCTAAAATGCGGAAAACTTGGCGCGTTTCCTTTTTAATTTACTAGCTTCGAGTTATAATCTGTAATGGGAAAATATGGCCGCAAAATAGCGCAACTTTGTACCAACAACGCCAAATTTTAATCGCAAACAGAGGTGTACTTTAAAAAACTCACACTGCCTTCTTTAGTTCATTGTCAGGGCCTGTAGGAAGCTATTAGAATATTTTTTAAATATTGTCAGGATTTTCTAGTAATTTAGCTGTCGAATGTTTTTTTTTTAAGATTTTATGTTACCAATTTGTATTAAACTCTTAAATAAATTTCTTTTCAGAAAAACCTCAATTTCAAATTACTTTCAATACATAGTTCAGTTTATCATTAGACTTCAAGAGTTGTGTGCAAATTTTAGTAGTACTTTAACAAAATTAAATTACATAGAATGTGTCCGTAGACCTAGTTCAAAGAAAGCAAACTTTTGTATTTTTAATTTTAGTAAAAAAAGCCATTCATTATGAAAAAGCCTATTTGGTTCAATATCCAATTTGCTACACGGGATGAGTCAAAACAACTTTGATTTCGATATTTTTTAATTTTATGATATAACCACCTATTGGGCATTCTTTCTTTGAATATAGTCATTTTATCGAGATTATTTATTTTTTAATATTTGAGCGATCAGTCTCCGTGTGCATTTTTCTAAACTAATTGGTTTACTATGCTCCATTTAAAATGCAGCCAAATGCAAACCACTAAATATTATTTTCTTTGCATCATTTCTTAGTTAATCAGTAAATTATTGCCCATAAAAGAAAAACAGAACTTATTGGTTTCAGTGAATTCTTACGTAAGTCCAATTGTGTCAATCTGAAAACTGTACCAGCGTTTTACTTAAATCCTTTAAAAATTTTTATATGTCGCTCGTATACATTTTCCATTTAATTAATTAGCTTGACCACATATTACTAATTGGTTTAAATGTTGCCAATAATAAAGGTTTTGGTTTTGGCTGATTAATACAAAATTGTAAGAAATAAAAATCCGGATTCGGATCTTACAAATGTAGGACCTGCATCAAAAAAACATAAATATTAAAACTCGATCAAGAATAAAATTGCGGCCTCTATATGATCACATGCACATACACAGACCAAAGAACGGAAATGAAAGTCGTGTTTAGTGGCAAATTTTGGAGTTAATAGGAATTTTAAAATGTAGCAAATGATACCACTGTTTAAAGAATGCTCCCCTTTATCCAATACGCTGCATTGATTTGATTTTTATGTTTAAAAATCGAGTTTTTGACATTTTTAGATAATAGAGCAAATTAGCATCTAAATCCTTCAATCTACCTTTTTTTGGAAATACCTAACAATTGGAGACGTTATTAAGAAATATTGAAGAGATGGAAAATACAATTAGATATAGATAGTTCCTCACAAACTCCAAAGGTGGTAACTGATTTTTGCTAATAAAAAATATGAACAATGCGCATTTAATAATGAAGCAAGCTTTAAACATTAATAGTGTTGCGTGTTGCCGGTTCGAAAATTAAAGCTTCGTGAATTGTAAACACTTTATTTCAAGCTTATTTCGGAACAGTACAATTATGATTTACTTAACTATCAGACTATCTAACTAATCTAACTATCTGACTATTTGATTAACTAACTAACTAACTGACTGACTGAGGGAAAGACGACGGCGTGTTTATACCGATCCCATTTCTAGAACGGATCTCTGTACAGATAAGATTATCGCTCGTGGAAAGGTCTAGAGCGCTTATCTGCCGTATGATTCATTCTCGCGGCCGCTTCCCATTATGAAATGTTTCCAGAGAGTTCCTTACACTACACAAAAACTAATACAAATTTTATAACTACATTTTGTTATAATAATATATGTGCTGCTCGTTTGTTATATTCATACTTTTTTTAATTTTAATGTTAGCTATACATTTTATTTGACTTTCTCAACTAAGAAGTTACCAAAGGTGTTTCAAAGGATTCGAATTTGCGATAAAAAATATGCCGTCTCAATAAAAAAAATCGATACTGTGGTACCATCTAGCTATGAAGAACGAAAACTAATTAATTTTTAACTGCAAATGTATCTCCATGGTATAATTCAAGTACCATATTTTGACATTGTTTAAGTCACCCACTGTCCTGAGAATTTGCTAAACTCACTATACAGGGTCATTAATTAAGAATGGGCAATCTCTGAACTGGAGATACTACACAGCAAAATATTGTGATTGAGTTTAACATACTGGAAACTCAAAAACTGATAGAGTAACATGAAATAAACAAGAGTACCTTTTTTATTCAAAATTGAACTGCCTTTTAGATTTTCTAGTCATTTTAGCCATAATTCATTAGGCAAAAAAGATATGTTGTAATTTACTTAAGTAACAGGGTGTAACTAACGCCCTGTATAAATAGTGCCAAAGTTAGCATTAAATTCGTAATTTTCATGCCAAAAAAACATAAAGTGGCCAATTTTTTAGACGATACTGCTTAAAATCACAAAATAATTAAGAAGTTTCAAATTAAAATTCCAACTTTGAACACCCTGTACCTCGTAAATCTGCAACATTTATATAAGGCATGTTAAGCTCAATCACCATATTTTGGTGTGTAGTATCTCCAGTTCAGAGACTGCCCATTCTTAATAAATCACCCTGTATAATAAAAGATCGGATATCCTTAAATGAGCCAACGTCTAACCTAAATCTTCAATTGGATGAATTAGACAAATTACTCATACCCATTCCGGTAATTCATAAGGCATGTATGCCTCAGGCTACCGGTGTAAAATAAGAGAAATTTGCATTTAGTTATACATAAGTTGTCATCGTTGCTAGTAAACGCATGTTTAGCATTGTAGGATTTGAGACAAGGGCAGTTGTATAGAGATTGTTCTGACAGAGAGGGGCATCGGCAGTTCGTTCTGCGAGGACTTGCGCTTAACTCGATGAAATGCACCCTCTTTTGGTTATCTAAAACTAGGTTTAATAAAACTTTCTTCAATATTAATGAGGCAAGATTACGGTCCCTCGTCTAATCATACATTAAGCGCACACTATGAAGGTGAGCCTTTATTTCTCCATTTTTCGAAAGTGGACTCTCAGGTGATTTAGAATTCATTTCTGGTTATTTCAGAACATCCTGAAAATTCTTGATTAAACAGAATTGTAAATATCTAGCCTGAATTTCGATAATTTTTATATTTGTTTGTAGTGTGCTATTTATTGAAGAATTAATATTCATTAATATTGATGAGGAATGTTTTTATTGGCTTCAATATTTTATATTACGTTACAGAAAATTTTCCATTAGATGCATTCCTGTCCTTAATTTGAATATCGATAAAACCATTAAAAGTTATCAGGGATAATGGTAGCTACTCGGACAATAGAATCCTCACTCTACTAGGAAATTTAAGACTATAGATGTTACCGTAAAAACCCAATTTCAGTTACAACCAGATTTTTATAGGAAAACTTAGTTTTAACCTCATTATATTACCTAAAACCAGCTAAAACTAAACAGCTAACGATCAAAACTGCTTTTATACAGGGTGAGTCAGATAAAATGGGTCAAGGCTAAATTGGAGATACTAGACCCCAAAATATATTACGATTGAACTCAACATGCTATATACCAATATCTCTGGCCTAAGAGATACAGGGCGCTTAGAGCTTAAATTTTACTCTGAAATTTTTCAATATTTTAGAAAGTTTTAATAGTATAAATTTGAAAATTGGGTGTTTTATGTTTATGTCTCCAGAGAGCACTAGTTTCACTTTTATTATTTACGTAATTTAAAATATATTTTTTTATCTGTTAAGTTATGCTTTAAGCAAGTAGAGAATACAAAAGAACGATCAGTTCTACAAGGAAATGTACTCTCGTTTAGATCGTCTAAATTTAGCGGTTTTTAAGTTATTTGCATCTATTAAGCGGAGAAGCAATTAAAGCATGAGTATAAATAATAATAAGTATTATTGGTAACAGTGACTAAGACAAACTTAAAATAAAATTTGGAAGTGCCCGCCACATAAATTATACTTCCTAAGTGTCAAAATCGAAAATTTCCTTATTATTTTTAAATGCATTTGCGGCTTTTTGTATTATTTGTCGCAACTCCCGAAGAGAATTAAACTTTTCCTGATAAACTAAATCCTTCAAGTTTTAAAAAAAATATAATCCAATATTATCGCCTAAAAGAGTCACGACAAAATGCTTTGAAACTTTTACATACAAATAACTTAAAAAGCCAATAGATTTAAACAACTATACAAGAGCATCTTTTCTCTGTAGAATTGAACATTCTTTAAAAATTTGATTTTGATTTATGAATGGTTCAACAGATAAAAAATACGTTTTCAGTTACATAAATAATACGGTGAAAGTAGGGCCCTCTGGGAGAAAGATCAAAATAATCTTACAAGTCGAAATGCTCACACTAATAAACAATTTTCAGAGTTATAAATGAAAACTTTTTCAATCATTAAAAAATTTCAGAATAAAAATTAAACTTTGAAAGTCCTTTATCTCTTAAGCCATGGACATTGGTATAAGGCATGGTGAACTCAATCGTAATATTCTGTTGTCTAGTAATCTCCAGTTCGGTCTTGGCCCACTTTTTTGGATCCAAACCAAATTTTGTTGAAATAGCGAAGTAGGTACTAAAGTGGAGCTATCAGATGTGACATAGTTACCTTATTACGATTTTGAAGTTCACTAATGGAAACTAACAATATATTTCACTGGGGAACAGCAATTTCGTTGTCTTAAATCTGTGACTTGTTTTCGACTAATTTTTGCCCTGTAAATCCAAAAATAATCTCAGTGTCTGTCGATCACGACAAGTTTTTAATCTACAGGATACCCCCTCTGTGTCTTAAAAGTTATAAACAAAGTGCATATAAAGGGAAAGTAAAGCTAAAAGTTACCAAACATACTGTTCACAAATAATGCTCGAGCGAAGGCTATACTTTATTTGCTGCACGTTAAATTGCGTTCATACCAATAGTATTTTTTTTACAAAATGTTAAAGATAAAAGTCAAGGTAAACATTTTCGGTGATGTACAGGATGAGTGAAACTCCATGTCTCTGCGCTATTATCAGAAAAGCAAAGACGATGTAAGAAGTCTGAAAAGAGATTCTCACACTGGATTGAATAAGGTCAATTTTAAGCTAAATCTGCATATTTTTTCAGATTTGGAAACCAAAGTAATGACGTCATTGAATTTTTTTCTCCAGAAACATACCTATATTTTTCCACATTTAAAAAGAATTAATTTTTCTAAACAAATTTTGTAAACAAAAAAATTTGGTATCTTTTTCCGTCTAAAAGTTATAAGCAAATTTATTGTAAAAAATGTTTTATTAAAAATTCGCAATTGGTACGATTTAATCAAACAGCGTTTGGAGACAAATCTATTAAATATTTTTTAAGTTTGGAAATTCGGTGTATCTCAGACAGTATTCACCTGCTCTTCTAGGGTTCTTTTGAAATTCCGCATAATTTAATAAATAATACAGGGTGAATCAGAAAGAATGGGAAAATACAAAACTGGAGATACTAGACATTAAAATATTACGATTGAGCTCAACATGCCTTATACTATTGTGATGGGTTTAAGAGATACAGGACCTTCAAAGTTTAAATTTTATTTTGAAACTTCTCAATAATTGAAAAAATTTTGATGCTGTGAATTTAATATTCAAAAATTATAAAAAAATACATTAAAACTTTCAAATAAAAACATCTTAAAAACTGTTAGCTTTAGACGACTTAAACAAGATCACCTTTTCTTTGTAAAATTAATCGTTCCTTTATATTGTCTACTTGTTTTAAGTATACCTCAACAGATAAAAAAAAAATGTTTTAATTTATGTAAATGATTATGTGAAACTAGCGCCCTCTGGGAGCAACGTCAATATAAATTCAAAATTCGTGATTACCACATCAAAAAACATAAAATTCCCAAATATCAAAGTTGTAGCACCAACACCTTAATTATTAAAAATTTTCAGAATAAAATTTAAATTTTGAACGCCCTGTATCTTCTAAACCAGCCACATTGGTATAAGGCATGTTGAGCTCAATCGTAACATTTTGGGGTCTAGTATCTCCAGTTTATAGTTGGCCCTTTCTTTCTGACTCACCCTGTATATCATTTACGTGACGTTTTTCAAAGTCAAATGGCAACAAAAAAGGTTTGTTAACCATTAGTTCAATTATTGACAGATACCCCTATACTTTGATTTTTGATTTACTGCATTTCCAAAGGCTACTTGTTTGAATCGTAGTCATTACGAATTTTTGATAATATTTTTTTTACAATAAAATTGCTTATAACTTTTTAGCAAAAAAGATACAAAATTTTTTTGTTAACAAAATTTGTTTAGAAAACTTGTTCTTTTTGAATATGCAAAAATACAGGTATGTTTTTGGAAATAAAAGTTTAATGACGTCATTACTTTGGTTTCCAGATCTTGAAAAATATGCAAATTTGACCTAAATTTGACCTTATTCAATCTAATTTAAGAACCTTTTTTCACATTTCTTATATCGATTTTCTTTGTCTTACAATAAAGCTGAGATATCGAGTTTCGCTCACCCTGTAAAGCTTCTTCTTGAATGTTTAATGTGCGGACATTCCTTTCTGCTTAATGCTCCAACAATAGTCAACCATCCTAGTATATATGTTTACATTTACATTCTATCTACCTTGATATCCTCTCTTCATGACCTTTAAATCTTGGTAGAATCGCTCCTCATCATCCTGCTCATCTTGACTGCGCAAAGATTTTTAGGAAGTCAGCAAAATGGCTAGATAAAAATTGTAATTTGATGCTCATGTGGTCATTTTGAAGAGCTCCAAGAGTTGTTGGACAATTTCGATGTAATTCTGAGCTCATGTATTTCCAGCAAAGTCTCCGACAATGATTTTTAATGCTGACAAATCATTCATTGCAAGTTCTGCCACTGTTTCGATAAAAGGGTTTATTTTCAGAGAGCTACCGAATTTGTGGACCATCAGACACAGTGGCCTTTATCTTTCCAATTGATAGTCTAAGCAATGCCACAATGGATAGTTGAAACAATATGTTTCAATTGAGATATAGCTTTAACAAATTGCTTTATGAGGCTCAGTTTGATATACAGAGGTGAAACATCAGATTCTTTCGGTCGATAAGTGACTGATGTAGAATATTTAAATCAGCAGGTTTCAGTTTACGTCTTGGGTAGTGATGGGTAAAACTGCTACTTACAAGGAGCAGTTACGAGTTGCTCCTGTTACAACCAAGTAGCAGTTTTAAATAGCTGCTACTTTTGTCACTGTTACTTATTATGAATATGCGTTAGGCGATCACATATCGCAGTCGCAGTATGCTGAAAATCGGAACGGATGGAACGGAGCAAGTAGCAACTTACAAAGAGTACCTGCTACTGCTACTTTGTCACTGTTAAGCTAAGGTTTCCTACAGAACGGTAACGTAAAAAAGCGTCCGTAATGTTACGTCGAGTGACGTCACCAAAAACCGTGCACGTGCTTCTAATAGGCAGTGTTTTCCTACAGAACGTTAGGGGCTACCGCTGGGAAAAGGTACGTCGACCTGACTTTCGAAGCGACCGCTGTGTACGGTGAGGATACTGCAAGCACGATTTAATACATTACGTTGCCATTTTACGTTGGAATGTAGCTACTATGATTTATTTAACTTTTTTATTATTATGTGCACATGGTTTATATAATATTATATCTCCCTTTTATATTATTCAGTTTTTATTAAATAAAAAGTTTGCAAATGACAGAATTTGTTCTTCAATATGATGAAAAATTTCCATACTTTTCGAAACAATTTTAAAATTTTACAGACATAACCTTTAAACTAGAAGACTAAGAACATATTTAATTAGGTATGTCTTGGTTTATAAATTGACATCTTTAGAGTTTTTATTCGTGTTTATTGCTACATTACATTCTAAAGGATTTTTTGTTGAAAATTTTGTCAATACCTTAGTCTTCTCTAGGAATTTTAATGTAATGGAAATAAACATGCAATTAGAGTATACAGGGTGTTTTCGAAAAAATGCCATAACTGAAGGGGCATAATTTTTTAACGATTTTAAGAAAAAAAAGTTTATATCTGCATACGTCCCCTTTATTTTTAAGATACAGGGTGCTAAAAATTAAGAAAAAATTCGGGTTTTTCATCAATACCGTTTGAATTATTTTTTTGAATTTTGGTAGATAATAACTGGGCATAAAAATGCATTTTCTGCAAGTAAAATATTTGTTCTACTTCTATTAGTGGCGTCCGCAATAACATTTCCCTGAGTAATTTAACGAAAAAAATGGCAAATCACTGCGTTTTTTAAATACAAGTACCAATTTCATAAACAACCTTAACTTCTTGGTAAAAATTCTCCCTTAAATTTTTTAGGTGGCGAATGCTTTTGCATTAAAAAATCATTTAGGTTTAAAAAACCATTATGTTGACTTATTTCATGCTATATGGGTTTATTAATTATTAAAAATACTTATTTAAAAAAAATCTGACATAAATTTTCTGTAATAATCCACAATGACCAAAGTTCTCTTAAAATGACATATTACTTTGTAGGAAAGGATATCAAGGGCCCATTGAAATGCAAAGAAATTCATTTTATTTTTTTTATCAAAAACCATTCATCGGACAAAGAAACTTAAGAAGACATTTGTTATTAACGAATAAAAAGTATTAATGAAAACCTTATCTATTTTGAAAAAAAAAACAGTAGCGTGAATTTTTTTCTTTTTATTATGATTAAAAATGTTCAAGGACATGTTAATCGAAAACTGCGTTCTGGAGTAAAATCTGGGAGGAATTTTTACCAAGAAATAAAGGATGTTTATAAAATTTGAATCTTTTTTGGGGAATTTTGCATTATAATGAAAAGATATCGTTATGGTATCTTTAGCTTTTATTCATATTTATTGCAAAATTATATTCTGAATAATTTTTATTTGAAACTTTTTTCAATACCTCAGATTCGTCAATGTAAACAATATTATGAAATAATTATGGTAATAATAATCCCTTGGCCTGCGGGGATTCTGCTGGTTGTAAACAAGCAATTAGAGTATAAGAACAAATCTGTTGCGTATCATTTATACGTTCATGAGACAGATTTTTAGTTTTCAGCTACGTTGCCAATTAAAAAAACATCATGACCAAAAATGATTTTCGCCGATCAAAAAAACCTCTAAATATAACCAAAAAAAATACCCTAAAATACAACCTTGTCTACTAAAATAAAGAAAAATACGTTCTCTAAAAATAATTTTTGTCAACTAAAAGTGAAGTGACACGTGTTTCAAAATTTCTTTGTCGACTAAAAGGAAAACAACAAACAAATATAGTTTGTGACTACTAAAAAAATTATGGAAAATTAGAACAATACAGCTCAAATCGTGACAATTTTACAGCCTCTAGTCTCGGCTGACGTACTCTATTGCAACGCTTTTCTTACTTTACATCAATGTTCACCGTCAAGACGACCGTTCTGTCCTCGACCGCTGCATGGCATAAAGCGGCGGTCAAATAACGGCCATTCTTTTACGTAGCCGTTTTGTAGGAAACCCTAACTTTACGCGATCGCACATCGCCGTCAAAATAGAACCGAGCAAGGAGCAACTGACAAGAAATAGCTGCTATTCCACTAAACTGTTCCTGCTAATTAGTCACCCTACTAAACTGTTCCTGCTACTTTGTCACAGTGTGATTAAACAATAACAGTACCTACGCTAAATCACTGCAAGTCGCAGTCACTTCAGACCATAGGATATGTTTTTAATTCATTTGGCAGACAATCTTTTATAAACTCTGTTAATGTTTGAGGAACTTGAATGTAGGATATAACATTGGTCATTTTTTCTATTATGTGAATTTTTAGAGACGTTAGAATTTATAAGAGGTAAACATGTGATTTAAATTGTAAAATTTCCGAGCCAATAACGAGGTATCAGTACAATTTGGCCGTTTTATTTTGACATACTTTTCTAATAGTAACTAATGAAAGACAAAATAGATGCTTCCGACTATAGAAGAGAAACACTGATAAAGCCTACAATTCCTAAAGGAAACGGACCGAAGGAGCAGATCTATGTAGCAACCCAACAGCCAATTCGACTGCATCCAATGGTTCTTACAAGCTCTGCTGTTTCACGTACACAAAAAATAGGAATCCTTGATATATTCGCGTTGTTGGCCAAGGAAAAAGCAGAAAGATCAATATAGATGATCCATTGGTGCATGTGATGTTGCAACAAATCAGTGACTTTCTTTATGCGTTCATATTGTGCACACAAACAATTTGAGTGACCTATTAGGACTTCATCAAATAAACACACACTTCAATCTTCAGCTTGAGTTACTGATAGGAGAGGTCATTCATTTGCGTTTTAAGTAGAAATTCCCGACACTTTTATTAAACCTTTTATGTTATGGCATTATACAATTCCATCATCACTAAATAAAATTCGAAAAAATTGCCAACATGCAGTTTCTTTTGATCGAAAGTAGAATACCCAGTGGATACCCACAAAAGATGTAGAGAAAAAACTAGACATGGTAGGAGAAAACTACCGACAGTTTTGAATCAGTATGCCTATTTAATTCTCAAACCGCTTAAAAAAGAACTCAATAGAAATTATGTTCCAAATTATTCCCCAGTGTTATTTATGGTACCGTTGGATCTGCCTCTTGTCAGCCATACTTTATTTTATTTGTACAGCGACGTTTTGTATGACAGATAGTGATGGTTCCAGGAATTCTTTGCCACCGAATGTCCCAAAGGTACTACTCATGACAGAATGCCAGATTTTATTGGCTATTCGCTATTTGCGGATTATTGCGCTTAGCGTAGAAAATGAAAATACCGGATGGATTTTGGATATAATGGAGTTTTATCGTTTATTCGTCTGAGGGCGATAGAGCAAGCTGGGGATATTAATGGACCGGTGCTTCGACAACACATTAGAGGCATATGCCACCATCCACAATGTAGTTCCCGATAGACCTAATTAGAATAAAGATGTAATTCATGTTTTTTTTTTTATAAAATGCATCGAACTCTTCCTTACTTACTACTGATATCAAAGTAATGTTACTAATCAGAATTTTATGGTGTTCGCCTAATAAAATATTTACCCACTCTCTTATTACATTTTGAAAATCTTACGGATCTAGTGTTTCAAATCACTCAAAATAAAAAGTAATGATTTTTAGGACGTCTTCTACTGGAATATAACTGAGCATAATTTTAGTTGTGACTAACTGTCACATTCTCCAAAAAAGAGATATATCTACCAATTCGTCATAACTAAAAGTTTTTGAGAATAATTGCCCAAATTTTCAGTTAAACTGAGTTCAAGTAGGTAATTTTCTATGGCAACAACTAAATGATTAAGTAAGTAACCTTGATGACACTAATAACATTACCTTCTTATTAGCTAGTGCTTACTTTGTTTTTTAAAGCATTTGATTTGCCCATTTTGGAAAAAAATCAAGTATATAAAAATTTCTCAATAACTGATAAAAATAAATATGAACAATTTTATACCAATCGGAAGGTAATTCAATTAATTGCTTCTAATTAGGGAACGAAAAATTACTAGCCCCGTTAAAAAAATGACTTATACGACTTTTTTTGTGGAACGAACTGGTCCTTAGTTATCTTAAAAAATTAATATACAATTCTTGTCCCCCGAAACCAAAAAAAGTTTAAAAAACACAACAAGACTTACTCCTATTATGTGTTATAATTTTTCTTGGTTTTAGGGGACAAGATTTGTAAATCAATTTATATAAGACTTTGAATATTTTGAAATTTAGGATACCAAGTTTCGTATTTTTAATTATTAATAGGCCTTTATCCGCGTAACCTCTGCCAATCTGTACCCCAGATAATCGAGAGTGCATAAGCAATTCTAAATCTGGTTTCTATAATGTAATTGTTCATTCAGTCACCCAAATTTCACCGGGAAACTACGGTTCGTTCTCGTGGCTGCGTTTTAGAGAATGCGTCAAGGCGGAACTTCTCCAGATTGGTATCATCTAAGATGAAGGTCCTATTCACGCATTTTATGAAAATGTTCCTTTACATAAGAGTGACCAACCAACGAACCAATCCAAATATTCTCCTCATGTTGTTCCTTAAGATCTTCAGATAATCTTTCAATTTTTAAAGAACTTTGAGGACCTATAATTGTAGAATATTATTATCAACAACTATGAATATTTAGCAACAAAAGGAAAAAAACCACATGCTTTAAACCACAATCGTAGATAACCCAATGTTTTGTATATTGGGAGAGTAGAAGTTTATTTATAATCATTTAAATAGGTACACGTAAATAGTTCATACCTTCACAATTACTTAAATAAATAGCTGTTTCGTCTCCCACTATATTTATATTTAAAAGAAAAATGAAGATACAGTTGTATTTTTATTTTCTCTTGGAACACCATATTTTATTGTTCTGTTCTTTATAAGATATTTTGCAACTGTTATACATACATTTAATCGGTAACAGTAATGTAAAGCGGCCTTGAATTCCTCCATTCAACGATATGAATTTAAATGAACATGATTATATTAGTTGATGGAATTAATGATATGCGATGCATGTTTAAGGATTGTAATAAAAGTAATAATAATATAAATTCAGAATGAAATTTAAAAATCGAATTACTTTATGGTGGTTCCATACAAGCTATTTCGACAATGTGTTCTATGATGTGTGCAAGCCAATTTCGTGCAAATCCTGTCTAAATATTGAGTACTTATTGAAGCGGCGTTTTATAAAGAACTGCAATAACACGCCTGAAAAAGTTAAATATCAGGATCTGATTCTATACAATTTGAAGTCTGCGAGAGAGGAAAATTGGCTTTTTTATCTTTGCACAGCTATCGACCGTGATAGCCATTCTTGTCTAGTGTTTTCATTTCGCAGCACATATCCTCATTACCGACAGAGAATACACTTTTCGACAGATGCCGGGTCGTTATTCCTGTCACGCTCCTTAATATAGTTTCATTTGTATAGTTGGGGAAACACTGGCAGTGTACAAACGGCATTAGCTCAGTTGCATCTCTTCTAATTTCACAAATGATATTTATCTCCAGCGAGACGAGTTTTTGTTAATAAGATGATTCCGTTGTCTCTTCACTTTTTACCAGTGCTTGATAATATTCTATTTAAACTTTTAAGGGAGGGAAGGGGGCTTAATTAAGTTTCATTTCAGAGTAAACCTTTAAGATATCGTGAATAAGAAAAGGGTTTGCTTATTTTAAACTTGCTGCAACCTCGGTATAAATCTATATATGTTTTATTGTACCAACGGGAAAACCTGCAGCCAAGTAGCTGGTCAATAACTTACATATTACAGAAGCATGCTAAAAAGAACCAAACAAGCAGGAAAGTACATTGTGTGGAATTTTAATAAGCAGTAAAAATCAGTAATTATTATTATTATATGCTTTACTAAATTGATTTGTAGATTCAAGAGTTTTAGCTAATGGGCATTCAACCAACCAAAGCAGAAAGCGAAATAAAACGTGAAATTTTGTGCAATTACTTTTTTTCAGTTTTCTTATGTGGCAAAATTTTGGAATATTTTGATAATTTGATTTGTGTGCAAGAGTGCATGTAAGGAAAATATTTCTCAGTCTTTAAACTTATAAAGCAACATTTTGATTAGGAACAACGTGAAACTATGTATATCTACTACCATTAGTTCCATATATTTTAAACTAGTGTGATTGTCTAAATAGCGATTTTAGATAAAAATCATTAAGTGTAATTTTATTCAGAGTAACTATTTTGATATTTCTAAGTATACTACATTTTTGCAATACCTTGTAATGAATGAATCCAAAATGTATTGATTTTCAGCATTTCTAATCTCTAAAAGCTAACCTAGAATTGTTATGAAAAATTATAATAAACAATTCTATTTTAAGACAAATCTTTTACCTAATTTACTTTCATGACACCAAAAGGATGAACAGTTGCTGCAGTAACGTACAATAAGGGTTTTCTATATTTGAACATTTCAGTTTAAATGCATGAAATTTATGACAATTGGCATTCAAGAAACCCAATTTGTAAAACCAGAATTTGAATAATGAATTAAACGTACCACGGTTCAATTATGCTTCGACGGGGGTCATGTTAATGAATAAGAAAATATTTATGTGACGTCGTTTTTTTAATATGTTTTTTTGTGCCATATGTAGAACATCGCTAGAAATAGATCAATCTACGAAGGGCCGTTATTTCTAAAATTGGAAACACGAAATTTGTTACCTATAATAATTGGAAATACATTAATGTACCAAATTTAAATCTTTTTCCACACTACTACTTAATAATCAAAATTAAATACCCTTTCTCGCCCCCCTTTCGGTTTGAATTTTTTAAATCGACCAATTTCGTGTTTCGTTATTTTTTCCATATACTCCTTAAAAGCTTTGGATTATCAAAGATTTTTTGATTTTTTGTGTCACAAATTTTTCCTAGGTCCCCCCAACTTTTCAGCTCAGTATGTAATATATTATATTTCATATGTTTTTTACACTAAGGTTAGGGTTATAAAATGATTTTTTAATATTTTTTCATGCCAACTCTAATACTCCCTTTGGCGCCTTTAAGGGTTGAATTGTCAAAACCGATGTATTTTCGAAACTGCATTTCATACCATTTGAACCCTCCTTAGAAAGCGAATTTCCATTCTTATTGCTCTCCTCTTGTCTAAAGTTCGTGCTTTAGGCTGTTGTAGTTAGGATTCGGTGTTAATGAGTTAGTCAGTCGATCCGGACTTCTTTTTTTATTACATTCTATAGATTTGCCCCCTTGGCATGAACTTTCAAAATTGCTACACAGAAAGGTATTTTCTTTTAATTTTTTGCATACAAAGTTGGATAATCATTTTCCCTCTTAGAGATTAAATTGTTAAAATCGTTCAAGTGTGGGTTTAATTACTTATTTCGTATATTTTTTTTACACAAAATTTTGGGTCACAAATTAATTTTTTAATTTTTTTATACCAATTGTGATACCCATTGTTGCCCTCTTAAGGGCTAAATTGTTAAAATCGGCCAAATGCGTGTTTATATACTCGTTTCATAAATCAATTTATGTTTTTAAATTTTTTTGCACTTAAATTTTGACATCCCTTTTTTCCCCTTTATGTGTTAAATATTAAAATTGCCCATGTATATGTTTAATTATTTATTTTATATAATCTTATACAAAATTTTGGGTTACCAAAAATTTCTTTTAATTTTTTTTCTTACCCACTTTTGATACCATCTTTGGTTGCATTATTAACTCTTTCTTCTTAATTTCGTAACTCCATTTTACCCCCTAGATAACTGATTTTCAAAGATTCCTATATTGATCATCTTCACCAGGAAATAATTGTCTACCCAAATTTTTTACTTCTGGTTTTAGTACATAGTTACAGCTGTTGTGCGTTGATGATTAGGTTTTTCAGTTAATCAGAAGTTTTATCTTTGTAATATTCGTAGAGATATAGGTAGGTAGGTAGTATGAATATAGGTAGCAGGGATGCTGGTTTTCCCACATTCGCGAATACGAATGCGAATATTCATTTCAAACATTCCCGAATGCGAATGTTGGCTGCTTTACCAGCACTTGAAGAATTTTGTCAAAAAATACGCAATTTCCAGAATAAATCGAATTTGGGGCAAAAACCCAGGTTCTAAAAATATTTCTCTTACAATTTTTATTATCATTTAAATTTTGACATAATCTCCTGATATAAAAGAAATATTTGTCTTTAAATTTCGTAAAATTAATATTCTTAAAATTTTTATATTTTTATTAAAATATTAATCAAATTTTAGAAAAATAAACGAATTTTGAGAAAAAGCCGAATTTTTGCTGAAAAGTTCAATTTCAAGCAGAAATTTAGTTGAAACGAGAATAAGACTAACTTTAAAAACAGGTTAAAATTTAATTGAATTCTTATAAAATAATCAAAATTTTTTAGGGAAAAAGTAGAATTTTAAATATAAAGACATAATTCAGAAAAAGACGAGTTATAATTTAAAAAAATCAGTTTTGGTATAAAGTCGCAGTTTTCAGGAAATTAAAATTAATATACAATCCTGACTTTTTGAAAAAACTTGCTTCAAATATATCAAAATAGGGAGAAAAAGACAATATTCGAAATAAAAATCAAAAGTATCTAAAACCCAAACAAATTTTAAAAAAACTATCAAAATTTCGAGGAAAAGATGGACATTTTGAGAAAGAGAGGGAAATTTGGAGAACAATTTCGAAATTTAGTAAAAAGTCAAAATTTCCCAGAGAAAGTCAAATTATGTCGAAGTTTCGAAAAAAGGACTAATTTAGGGGAAAATTGCAGAAAAAAGTCCAAATGTCACGAGAAAGAGTCAAAATTTCTTAACGGCTTTTTAACGGCTACTTGAGTGAAGAACAAGCTCCTCCCCTCCCTGCCCAACTGTGACATCAGAAAATATCCACCATTGAGATAAACGGCAAAATTTTGAGAAACAAGTTGGAATTTGAAATTTCTGGAGTTTTAGTCTTTTTACAAAAATTCAAAGTTAAAACTTTCAGATAAATATTATTGTAAACATTTTTACTTTTTTATCAAAAGATCTACCAATTTTCGAGAAAAATACGAAGTTCGATAAACAAGTCGAAAATTTTAGAAATATGAAATAAAAAAAAAGCAAAATTTTAGAATGAATTCGAAATTTGTAAAGAAAAAGAGAAATTTTGTGAAAAAAGGTGGATTTTGAGGAAAAAGTCGAAATTTTAAGAAAATGTCGAAATTTCAAGCGAAGGACTAATTTTAAGAAAAAAATTAAAATTTTTGGAAAAGGTTTCCGTAGTTGAGAACGTAAATTTTCGGTTGGGTGTTTGAACCTGGTGAGAGCAAGCGCCCCACCATGCCATTTTGTTGTTCACTGTCATATTGTTGCTAGGTAATAGGAAACGAAAGCAAGGAAATGTAAAAATACTGTCGTATTTTAGCTAGGTAATAGGAAAAGAAAGTAAGGAAATTGAAAAATACTTTTTATGATAAATTACTGGATTAGTTATTATCTCCAAAAATGTTGTTAGCTACGCTGCCCATAAGTTCCCTCTCGGAGGTCCATGAACCCTAGGTTAAGAAATCCTTATTAGTTGCATTGTTATTTCATAAATAATTTCCCGTCCGATTTTCAAATACATTCGCAATGTATTCGCATATTTCTTGCGAATGCGAATATTAAGACAGATGCGAATATTCGGGAATGCGAATGCGAATATTCGTTATATCACTAATAGGTAATATAGCTATAGATGGGCATGAATATTCAATTTATAAAAACCCAACACAAAGGCGTTACAATTCCTTATAATTTCTCCTAGTACATACCTAGAGCCAGCCATAGATGAAATAAATTTTAATCGATACACTAGAATAATCTCACATAATATTGTAGATATAGCAATGGATATTCATTTTAAACACTTTTATTGTAGTTTACCGAGCCCAGTTTGTAAAATATTAAAATTAATATTTTTATTTAAATAAATCTAATCATATGCCTTTGAAAATATTTTTTGTCACACGACTGTATGATATTTAAATTCTTATAACGTCACCTCATGACATCTGTCAAAGAAAATTGTTTTTATTACGTAGAAACGAAAAACAAAGGGATTGAGCTATAGGTGAGAAAAAAAATAGACATAGATATAAAAGGGAAAATAAATATAAGAATAACAATTTTTCTTTTTGGTAAATTTTAAAGAAATAAAAAAATTTCCAACTACTTAGAGGAGTTGTTTATAAATTCTTTTTTAGTTGAAATAATTTTTTATTGAAGATTTTCTCTAAAGACATTCAGTACTTATTGTGGTCATAAAGCATTGTTACTATTTTGCAGACCCCCAATGCGACGAAAAGGTGATATTTTTTAAAACGGGGGCTCAAACTTAAGACATCGCTAACATATTAATGCTTGGATCATTTTAAAATGATTTACCCTTTCCAAGAAACCTTTTAAGATGCATTTCAAATGTTAATTTGAGTAAACAGTTTTGTAACAACTTTTTTTACAATTATTATTGCATTTGATTAGCACACTTTCTCTAATGCGATCTACAATAAGGTGATAAAAGCGATTTAAAACATTTCTTGGGCATGACCAACAATAAACACTAATTAAAAGATACTTCTTCCCACGAGTGTCAATAAGATAATTGGAAACAAAGTGAAGCGAATTGTGATAGACGTTGTCTGTCATCGATTAACTTTATTAATATCATTTTTGAGGCAAGAAGGACGTTTTATTTTTTTAACATTCAGCAAATACAAGTCACCTATTTATCTTTTACTAATTACATTAAAAATACGTGAAAACTAAGGTATTGACCGGCTAAGCAGCAAGCTTAGCTGTTATGAGTTCATATGTAAAACAAAACAAAACGAACTCTTTCTATTTAACAAGCCATGAAATTGCGTAATTGTTTGTAACTTTGGATAGTTGATTATATAAAGTTTTATTTCGGTTAGCTATTTGTTTTTGAATATTTTTTTGTATCGTTTTGTTTTGTTACATTTTAGACGTAATATTAAGGAACATATCCTAGATAACTATTGACTGACCAAGGCATAACATAAATCTCTGGACATTGAAACCTAAACTTGGTTAGTAGATTTAATTAATTAGAATAATTAAAATGAATACAGTGCCTAAAGAAACAGGTTCTTGCAAATTTTCAAAATATTTAATCCATAAATGTATTCGCAGTTTGACCTAGGTAATCGATTTTTGTTTCTCAACTTACTAGGGCTGTAGCTCAGGGTGTATTGTAGAACAGATTTTATAGAAAGGAAAGGTCTTACTTTCAACTTAAAAATGCGTTCTTAAAATATATGCTTCGAATTCTGAATCACTCTCTACAGGTAAATAAATAGCATTAGTTTAGGTGCAGACAGACCAAGCTTTTTCTTATTTTTCTATCCATTATATTTATATTAGAAACGTCGTAGGCATGCATCTATTATTCTAATTTGTCATTGCTTAAAGTGTTTCTTTCCACTTAATATGAATCTGAAGTTAAAATTGGGGGTCAATGACCAAAAAACCCCAAAAGAAAAAACGATAAAAGTATCGTGATATCAGTTTTTTGGTTTTTTTCTCGATTATTTGCCTATTGACCCTCAATTTTGACTTCAGATTCGTGTGTAGTTAAGCTTGCGTTTGGAATAACACCAATAACATAGGTCCACCAAAAAAAGTGGTGTGCGTTGTAGGAACGGACCATGATTTTCTGGGGTATTTTTTCCCGCTAAATACGAATCTGAAGTCAAAATGGAGGTCAATGAGCAAATCGAGAAAAACCTAAAAAACCCATAAAAGTCTCGATACTTTTATCGGTTTTTTTGGGTTTTTCTCGATTATTTGCTGTTTGACCCCCAATTTTGACTTCAGATTCGTGTTCAGCGGGAAAACATAATCCAGAAAATGATAATTCGGCTCTCAGCACACAACACCTTTTTTCTGTGGACCTGCTTAATTATTAAATTAAAAAATGGATTTGCAGCAATTATATCTGCATTGATTTTGACCATAGGTCTGAGATCCAAAGTGCCTCTTGTTGTTTATAATGTGCTAAGTTACCCGAAAATCTGTTATTACCTAAAAAAATCCTACGTCAGTTTTTGACAAATATTCAAAAATCTTATTGCTAAAAAAACAACCCCGTAATGTTCTCTTATCCTAACAGACGCCAATGATAACAACTTTAATATATCTTATCTAGCATTTCCTGTAGTGCAGCCAAAATCCCAAGAAATGTTCAACAGATTTAAATTAGCATGAAAAACAATCGCTTCGACTAGAATTAATCATGAAAGAAGGGCATTCACTTAAATATTTAGTTTCTTGCCAATATGGCGACATAGTGACGCTCGTTATCATTTCATATCCTTGGTTGCATTTTTAAATAACAATTACTTATCCACGACTGAGAGGCATGAACCGTCCATACATTTTAGTTTATATGAAAATTTTACAATTATAGATGAAAAAGCATTTTGTAAACAGAAATGCTAATGAATTTATGACAATACATTCAAACAGTTTTAATAATAGTTATTAATATGTAATATGGTTAGCGTAGTTTTTTCGTTGTTTTGTTTGTTTTATGTTCTAGATATACCTAATTTTTTTTTGGCAATTCATTCAATCTAATTTTATTGAATTTGGCATTCATGCTTAAAAAATAAGGTATTCACTTAATAAAAAATACTTTTCAGTCATCCCTCGTATATATGAACGAGAAATAAAAGTTAATTTAATCTGTAGATGAACTCGTAATAAATATTCCTTTTAATTTTTAATCATATCCCTACTGGTTATCAAGATACGAAGAGATAATATCGGATAATTCATAGTTAATCGGCCTGTGCGTAAAAATGTGTTTAATATAAATTTTTTATTATGTAGATTTTTGCAAACTGCAGAATCGAGAAATGCAAAAGATATTATTTCATCTGCTTTAATTAGAAAGAGACATATAAAGTTCAGAAAATCACAACTGTTTGTACCTCAAAGGTGTTTTTAAACACAAAATTTCAATTGATAAATAAAAGTATAGTAAATAATAAAATACGACATGACAATATTTTTTCAGGAGATAAAATTAATCAACCTTTTAGAATTCAGTCCAAATACTGCTTTCTTTGCTATTGCGTTACTAACTTTGAAGGAGATTAATTGTAAACGCTAAAAATGTTCAATCCTGGAACGATTGGCGTCAACCTATGTTTGGAATTTCATTAACTGAAAAAATAACACGAGGTTCTTTCCACCTCATCTGCTAGGTATTTTCGATTACTTTCTGTTCTTTCGTCTACACAGGGTGTCTTAATTACATTTTTCTTTTCGTAGTATTTCTGGCGTATGCGTTCCAAACTTTGAATCATTGCATTGTTCTGCAATTATAGAGCTCTTTGTAATCTCAACCTAGTTATATATGAATATTACTTAAGAATACATCAAATTATAGAGAAATAACTTAAGAGATTCGAGATACAGTGACAGAACATAGATATTAATCTATTTTAAAAGTGTGCAACAAAATTTACTTTTTAAATAACTTTTTTTTACATATAGTAGACTCTTTGTGTAGTGAACTAATTAATGCCTATTTAGTTTCACTATTAGACTATGCAGCTACTGTTATAAAGTAGACAGTTGGGATAAAGAAAAGGGCTATAATTTAAACTTTTTTGTGACAAAATATACCAAAATACCTTGTATGCGTTTTCCTTATTTTGCTAATTTTATTTCATGTGAATTCTGATAGAAAAAATCGTAATTTGTCACCTGGCAAGGCCAATATTATCCAATAATATAATCGAACCCTCAATGAACTTAAAAAGACCTTGTTAGCATAACAACGGCTAAACAAATTGCTGGTGTAATCGCCGATGATGCTGAAAAGCGAAACCAGGTCCAACCATAGCAAATTTTTATCGAAACATCGGGGAATTTTTAATGCCTGTTATTTCAATCGTTAATAAAGTTTAATAGTTACGAAGCCTCAATTTAACGTCCCTACGCATCTCTCTGCTATTGACCTATTACTTGAGACCGGATTTTAGGCACAATCAAATAAGGTAAAGAGAGAGAGAGAGAGAGAGAGAGAGAGAGAGAGAGAGAGAGAGAGAGAGAGAGAGAGAGAGAGAGAGAGAAGAGAGAGAGAGAAGAGAGAGAGAGAGAGAGATGTGAAGGCAAAAACAAACAGCTAAAAAATGCACTAAAAAAAAAATAAAATACGCTAAAATAAGGCATTAGAAAAGGCCAGCAATTAGCAAGAAAATTTGTTGACCATTTGGAATATTGCTTTTTCCCCAACTACAAATTAAATGTCTTTTAACATTTTCCATTTTAAAATTTGTGCGTCTGCACTTCAATAAATTTGCATATTTTAAACAGTTTATCTCTACATCGACAATGTCGAAATTACAGCATGCCTCTTGCTAATTTTTCGGCAAAAAATCTTGCTGCTGTTAAAACACCTTCTTGCCTTGGCTTGTTCTTACTTACAAATTTCTTGTCTTGTTCTTGCAGCAAGAACAAATCAAGAACAAGAAATTCGTGATACACTATTCTAGTCTCAACAAACCCCTAGTGATAAAGTTTAATCGAAATAGACAGAGCAATTGTAGACAAAAAAATGGAACACTTTTAATAGTTCCAAAACATAACTCAGTTTTGGAAAAATTATCTCTTAGATAGTTTAATGGCATACGTGTTTAAAAAATGGGGAACTACTATTAAAACGGGATCTATCTAGATTGTTTTGATAGTTGAAAGAACCTGTAGTTAGGAATTTTCATTGAAATCGTTAATGCTGTTTAGAAGAAAATATAAATATGAAAAATATATTTTAAAATTATTTCTCCTAACGATGTCGATTACATAATCGGACGCGATACCGATTACCCTACTACTCATACTCGTCTCATGACGTCACGATTACCATAATCGGCCTCATTGTACTCGTTAAAAGAATATTACACCTGTAATCGGACGATTCTGTATTCACTTGGGCAGGTCTCCAAATGCCAGTTTGTCCCTTAGGATGAACTTGTCGAATTTTGATTATTTTCATGTCTTCTATTTTGATTTCAAATGAATAGATGAAACCTGACGCAGTTTAAGCATTCTTCACACTATTTATTTTTATAGAGTTTGTGGAGTATACGAATACAATAATTTCACTAGCAACATTATTACAAGTTTATAAAAAGAATTAGTATGTTATGAAACGCATTGGCAAGTGTTAAATGTTTTGAACTTAACCATTTTTTGTACTTATTTGTACAAATCTGTACGTGTATTTATACGAAAAGAGGGTTTCCGACAAGTACAATGACAGGGGTGGCAACGATGATTATATCTTTGTGTGTATGCCCGACGTAGTTTATTTTGGTCCACTTCACTTGACTGTGATGATTCAGATCTAAGCTATGTATGTAGAGAGATGATAGAAACAGAGAAGTAGATTAAAGGGAGAGATAAAGATTTTAACTCATGCCGTGCGATGGCTTAATCTAATGCAACTGATAACAATGCAGGTGTGACTCCCTTATTAATAGTTCCTAAGCATGCAATCTCCTACTGCACTACATACATAATTTTCCATTCAAAAAATTAGTAATTGAAGCACATTGCTAAATAAAGCAGATATGTAATTTTGCAATTAAAAAACTCAGTATGTAAACATCTGCACCAAAAATAACAGTCGCAAGCGTTAAAAAAAAACTTTTATGTCTCCATAAAGCTTTTATTTTTAGCCTCGTAAATATAACCAAAGATCGAACATTATGGTATATTTAATTTTACATGTACAGCCGAGTGTTGGTTATTTAATTTTTTCCATTTAAAATTCAATACAAGTTCTACCCATTTACTAAGATGAGTCATAAAAATCTAATTATTTTGCAGGTGTGTTCCATCCGATAAAATTTATTTCTACCAGACATTGTCATTTTATAAAAGAGTAATAAAAGTAGCGAAAAGCAATCCAAATAAAAACTAATAAAATTTAATACGCTAGCAAGAATATATCTTCCAGTGAACCACAAGAATTACTGTAACTTGCGACTAACACAATGACATGTGGAATGCAGTAAAGAGTAGAGATATTGCTAGGGAGTTGATTGTCGGTGACGCGTGTATTGTGTTTCGCATCGGAGGGTTCTTTACGTGTTACGCGAATGCCATCTGATTCACTTCGGCTGCATATTACAAAATCTTTCTTAATATTTACCCACCATCCTGTCTCAAAGATAGAGGTTGGTAAACTTTATTTTTGTCAAAATACAACCTAATCCTGCAACTGCAAATTCTCTTTAACTGTTTGTCAAATCGGGTTGTATATTCTGGAAGGTTTCAGTTTCAGATAAATGACATTTGCTAACGCTGAAAATGATAATTATCCATTTCTGAAGCTACAAGCTTTAAAATGGCACGTTGATAGAAATAAGGGGTGTCTTCTTAAGTAGTTTCCCGTGTAGATGCTAATAGCTTACGTGTTGGGTATTTAGTCATGTCGTCAACCGCAATTACACGACCATGTTAAGTAAACAAACAGCAATTATTTAGATGCATAGCAGAAAATAAATTTTCTGAAGAGACATTTTCCACTAGAGACACTTTACCAAACCTAACAAGTACGGTTGATTTCTTAATATTTGAAATCAATTACTCGCCTTCGGCTAAATCAGCTTATGAATTACAATTATGCTTAAAACCATCCAAAAAAAGGTTTCCAGTATCAGTGGTTTAGAAATGAAGACCACGGGACATGGCGTTTGATACAACTTCAAATTCACTTCACGTTTAGGTCATCTTTCAGCTAGGAAGGACACATGAACTCCTACTATACACATTATTTAAATCATATTGGGTTTGTGGCCAGGTTACGGAATAAATAAATAAAATATGGCGGTTATAAGGTATTAGAATTATCTACATCGCCCATATTACGGCATTTTAAACATTTGGCTAAAAGGAAACTATATTTTTCTTTTTTTCTCACAGAATTTCCCTATTGATACAACAGAAATTTTTAAATAAAACATATTTTATTGTTTCTATTAAAATTTTGTATACTAATAAATAAATGGTACACTAATAAATCAATTAGTAAATTATATTTTGTTGTGGAAATGAAATGCATCTATTGAAGATAAAGCTCTCAATTGCAATACTGTTAAAAAAGTTAATTTCTTGAACTTCTGGAAAAAAAATAATGGAGAAGGAATGCATATTATACCACTGTTTATTTATTTATGGCACTATTTTAATATTCGTTCATTTTATTTGATTTTTCTGTAAGTTTGACTTCTCCTTAATATTTCTACATTCCTTAAAATACTGTTTTCTATTTTAAAATAATATGGGTCATCCTTTGACAGACATCGATTAGTATACGATCCAAAATATTTGTGACGAAATATCCCCGACATGATATCCGGTGACAAAATATCTTTTGCACAAAGTATAAGGACTGGGATTTCCAATTTCGAAAATCGGGATTCCGAAATCTCGGTCAATTTTTTGTCGAGATAATCCCGAAAAATCTCGCACATTCCCGAAACGGAAATCCGCGCGCATAGAGGACTTGCGCTAGTCGTTTAAAGAACAAATCGAACACTCGGGAAACTTCCCAGTTGTGGGCAGCTGCAACTACCTACTTTATCGATATGTATAACCTACAACTTTTTATTCGTCTGTTATTATTCTCATTTTGCTATATATTTCATTGGCGCATAGAGTAAAAAACAAAATTTCTTTCCATAAGTCAAAGTAACCAACATTTAATTAAAATAAATTATTCTTATTTTAAAGTTAAAACGTTAAAATTATTTGGGAAATCAAACAAATTTTAGGTTAGAGATTAATTTCGTTCATATTTAATCAAATTTGACCATTCAAATGGATGAAAAATATTAACTAGAAATGCTAATGAATCTAACCAAGGGCAGCCAGGTCCACCAAAAAAGCAAATGAAGGTGTCAGATTATTTCATTTCACCTAATGATAATTCACTCGATGCCGTAATTGCACATATGACCGCACTTGATGGATTACCGTTTAGAGTTTTTGCCACCTCAGTTGACTTACGAAAATCTCTACAGGCTAGAGGATTTAACGATGTTCGAAATTCATCAACTTCTGTCTGGAAAGGAATTTTAGTCTGTTACAAAAAAGTTCTAAATCAGTACGTACAAAACTTTAAAGAATGAATGAAGAAAAATGGCAATTATTTTAGTTTAATTCTTGATGAGTGGACTTCTATTGGGAATAAAAGATTCATGAATATTAATATACATGGATTGCACAAAAAGCTTTGGAACCTTGGTTTAGTGCGAATTTTTGGTTCTACATCAGCCATTGCCAGTGTAGAAATATTAAATGGTAGATTTAAATAATGATATAGTTTGTGTTACTACAAATGGGGCAAGTATCATGAAAAAATTAGGCAGGCTAGTAAAATATCAGCAGAAGTTTTGCTTTGCTCAAAGCTTCTATCTTGCTGTATTAGTTATTTTATATAGTTAAAAACACGCATTAGAACGAAAGGATCATGAATTACAGGTGACCATGCTATCAGTGAAGACGATTTTGATAGGTCGTAGGGGGAAAATCTGAAAGCTTCTCAAGTTACCCAGGAACCAGAGATAGATGACCTTTCAGGTTTGTCTGCAAATTGTAATATTAACTTTACAATAAAAAAAGCTCGAAATGTGGTTAGAATGTTTCGGCCTTCTCCAACCAATAATTCTATTTTACAGGACTACGTAAAAGCTAAACATGGAAAAGAAGTTTATGTTAGATTGCAGAACTAGATGAAATAGCCTGAATGACATTCTGGAAGATTTAATTTACTTAAAGATTGCATCCAAAAGGCTTTAATAGATTTAGGTAATCCAATTAGAACGTGATGATTCGGAATTTGAAATATTGGGCAACATTGTCAACTGTCTTGAACCGATCAAATTAACAGTTAAAGAAATT
Source organism: Dastarcus helophoroides (assembly GCA_028583605.1). Classification (NCBI taxonomy): domain Eukaryota; kingdom Metazoa; phylum Arthropoda; class Insecta; order Coleoptera; family Bothrideridae; genus Dastarcus; species Dastarcus helophoroides. Next base: position 22,350,362 of record CM053329.1, on the reverse strand, counting down.
TGCAGAAGAGAAGCAAATTTATGTTCTGCGGACTCAGGTCTTAATTTTTTATTTGAAGATCGGGAGAAGTTACGTACTGCATTGGCTAAAGATTTTAAGGCATCTTTGTAGAAACGTGCAGAAGAGCGCCGTACAATATTGTCGGAAGTTTTAATGTTCCTGCATAATCCTAGCAGAGATCAGAATGAAAATAACGTTTTTGATTTACCAGATGGCCACGAAAGAATTTAGTCCTTTCGAAACAAGTGGACATTCAAAAGAACGTTTAAGGATCATAAAAAAAATGGTCTTATTTGAAAATGGAGGTTGGAGGGGGCTACATTTACAAAAATGTTGTGACATGTTGCTAACCTTCCCATCGACCAGCGTGGAGTCAGAAAGAGCTTTCTCACCGGCGGTTACAGTCGCTACTAAACTACGATCTCGTTTGGGAGACCCAACATTAGATGCACTTGTGTTCCTAAGATCATTTTTCCGTTTTAATAATGTTCAAAATGTTCTAACACTAGGTATAATATGTTTGTATTTTGTAATGTCTTATGTATCTGTTATTCTTTTTTTTTTTGGTTAATAACATTATTATACATGCAAATAAAAATGTTTCCAATAAGTTGCTATAATGGTAGATTTTCTATTCCTTTCGCTGATAAAATATCCAGGGACAAAATATTCAAACGATAAAATAAACAACAGAAAAAATATCTGGCCTATAAATGGGATCAATTTTACTTTTGAAATTATGAATTGTATTTTCAATTTACTTAATGTAAATTATTTTGCTGGATATTAAGCTACTGTAATTGATAATTTTACCGTTTGCCATTGCTATTAGTTACTTTAACAGCAAGTGGATTTGGCCACACCTTAATTGTATGTAATTATTTTTAGACAATTTATTAGTTGAACTGCTAGACAGTTTATTCACTCTGGTAATTATTTTGTAAATGGTATATTTCGTGGCTTGTAAGCAACCAGAGTTGTCCCACATTGTTTATGTTTCGTGACCAGGAAAGAATTCCAACCAGCGCCTGTATAGCACTCATCCGCTTAATATTTTGAAGTTTGTGTTATCGTTTATTATTGTTGTAATTGGTGTTTGTCGCTACTGTTATTTCTGTCTAAATTGTGGAGGAGGAATCTAAATCTAATAACAATATTTTAACTTTTTTAGGTTGATTTTTTGTTTTCATATTAAAAATTTTAAAATTTGTAATAGTCAATATAGCTATGCGATTTTAGGAAGTTAAAAATTTTCCCACGAACCTACCTAAATTACCCTGTATATATTAATATTAATCAATATTATTAATGAGTAACATTGTTGAATTTTTGTATTCCCTGCCTTGTCATATTTCATTGTATCGATGTAGGCTGCTACATGCTCTTACTTCCAGCAGAGTAATCAAAACTTCGCTATATTCAGTACAAATATTTGTAAAGTGTCGTACAGATAGCTGCTAGAAAGGAACTTTCTCAGCACAACATTTTCAGTAGAATCTAGATATGAAATTAATCAAAAAGAAAAAGAAAGCAAAACAAAAATCGGTTTTCTCGAAGCGCCACCATTTTAAATTCATTTGTACTCGTAACAGTCAACATGGCTATGCGATTTTAGGAAGTTAAAACTTTTCTAACGAACCTACCTGAATCACCCTGTATACTATTACCGCAATGCAAAATGGGAGCAAGCTCCTGAGCCACTAACAGTAGCTTTTACAATGACTTCCAATTCCTTTATTCCGATTAACGGTTTCTTGAATATCTTAACAGCCTCTGGTGGTGGGATGCAATTGTTCGAAGTCACCTCGTGGTCCGACACATTTCACTACATTGAATCCGTTGAAGCAGCTACCGACCGTTCAATTTGAATTGTACTGAAAAAGTTCAAAGGCTTTTTCATTTACTTTCTTTGAGATTTCTCCCCTTTGTTCTTTTCAGTAGCTGCTTTTAAGTGCTGCTAGTTCATAATAATAATGCGCAAGAGAATTTATTAAGTTACTGCCTGCTTCAGCGTTTAAGGACTTGAGATAATCAATTTCTACACTGGTTCTAATTTAATTTAAGCACTTATTTCGTAACAGAAAGCTGCTATATTAAAAGTCCTTTCAATATTTAGTTAATTAACATTCAAATATAATTATGCTGTATGTAGGTGTAAACTACTGAGACTGAAAATGATTCTTCATGTAATATAAAAGAGTTACTATTGTTTGTCATTTTATATGGAGCATAAACCACTTATCTTCAAAATTTGTCGACATCCCCCCTTTTAAACCATTAACTTTGTAATTTATTTAGGGTTTTGGTCACAAAAAGCAAGCATTTATATTCTCGAATTAAATACAAAGGGAATCCCGTCCGAAGCACAAAAACGAACTAACTCCAGCCTGAGCTAAGATCAGGATAAATTCAAGCATTTAGTGTTAATAATGTCACCTCCAACCCCCCCAACAAAAGTTCTCTCGCCTAGAACGATCAATCAACTTCAAAAAATGTGTTACCAAATACACCCTGCGAAATCAAGCTGAAGTATATGAGGGTAAGTTAAACAAGCATATCGTGTGTCACAACCAAGATTTTAGAGGCTGATTAAGCAAAATCAATTCATTATTATGCCATTTAATTGGCCGAAGTAGTTTTTCATGTCGAGTCCTAACAAGGGAAGCGATACGCGATTATTCATGTCGTTAACTGTTGGAAAACATTCAGTCGTTGTTTAAATGAAGCAGTCAAAACACACGCTGCGTTATTAAGTAATTGCGAGAAGTAATAAATTTTACAATTACCTTAGCCTAGACGATGTTCTGCTCATTTATTAATTTTGAAAATTATTTTTCATGGATGATGTGTTAATGCACTGTAAATTCATTAATATTGTTTACTAACAGATTTTGTAGTCGAAACTAAAATAATTTTATCATACATCTGTAAGTAATTACATCAACTTGTCTGACTTTGTCCATCCTACAACGAATAATCTTGCTTTACTTTTGTTTCGAAACGATTTTTGTTGAGCTCGATAGCAGCCTGTTACGATTTGAAAATTCACTCATCTGAAATGGGCTTTAGTCAAATTTTTTAAGGAGTCATTCTCTGGGGTAGACCAGTTGGCGTTGACAAAAGGTTTCACAAATGACAGTTGTTAGGTAGAAGGTGGATCTACTCATTTTTGGTCAGTTGGAGTTGAATTGTTGTTTGTGGGTATGCACTATATTTTCTAGTGTCTTATAGTGAGCGTTTTGTCGTTATGTTTTAGTGTACATTTTTTTGTATTAACCCTGGGATGACCCGTATCTCCAGCTGGAGATTTTTTTCCAAGTGACAGGGTCGCCTTGATTGAAAAGTGTAATTAACCATCCCTCAATTTCTGGGGCTTATGGCCTTTTTTCATTATTTTCAGAATTATCAGAAGTATCAAGGAAATTTTTTAGAACACTCCAGTACACCTGCTAAGGTCATTTCGTGACAAAGTGGCCGGTTACCGTGAAAAAACACAATGGAAGCGTTGAGTGTCCTCTCTTGACATAGGTACAATCCAGTCCATGCTGCTCCAACCCCCATTACCTGCCCAGGAAGTTACATCCTTATCAAGGATCATTGATAGATGATTAGTACCTTTAAACATTAATGCTTCTTTTTTCATCGTGCCGCCGATTTTCTCTCGCAGCCAGTCATAGGTTTTAGGTTTACTCTTTTTTCAGAACTGAATTGACTGCACTTCTCTACGGATACCGGGGAAAAAGCATAATTTGAAAACTAACATGCACCTCTTTTCCCACCAAATCGTGCTGCTTACTTTTCGTTATAATTTTCTTCTGAATTAGAAGGTTTCCCCTTAGATATTTAAAGTCAAGATTTTTCGAACTTTGGGCTTTATCCTTGTAGTCTTTGGAGCCAAGGAAGATAGTAATTATTGGTGGCGTCAGTGGGGACAGTGTAATAAACGTGTATTTTAAATGGTCTCTTTCGCTCCCATTAGCAGAATATTGCAGAGAGTTTTTAATTCACTTTATGATATGGAACTATTTTTCACTTTTTAATACATCTTAGCACCACAATTCACACAGTAAAAGTGTGGTAGCAAGCCTGTGATATATCGGATGTAACAGGATCATGGTTACACCTCCTATTTTTGCTTTATTTGTAAAGATTCAATTTTTAAACTTGCTTCATTTGATGTACTTATGAAACACTAAATTTTGACATAAAAATGACATTCCTACTGCTGTCACTTTGGCTAAAACCGATACCAACTTTAGATTTTTAATGGAACACCTCTATATTATTACATTTTTGAAATCTGCACAATTTTCTGAATACAATACACATATAATAAGTGATTAATAAAGGATGAAAATTTCTTTTGATCCTGTTTAATTTTTCAACCTAGAAGATCATTGAAAATTTTATCTTTATTAATAAAGAAAAAGTGGAGGCTGTACCATGATCCTGTTATACCTGAATTATATTGAATTTTGAAAATTTATTAAAAAATCTGGTTTATTGTAATATTATTCTGGAATTATTATTACTTTATTAATTTTTTAATTATTGCTGAATATTTATTAAATATCTGGAAGAAAATATCTACTGGTTTATTAGTTAACACTTATCTAGTTTTATCGATATCCTTTTTAAAGACATAAATATTGTAGGAGTTTTTTTTCTCTCTGAAGATGATAGCTTGGCTATCGAAACGCGTTAGAGCAACGTTTGTTGGGGTTTTTAATCTTTCTTGGTTTCAGGGAACAAGATTTGTTTTTCAACCTTTGTAGAACGAGTGAAAAGGTATTTGCTTCTTTTATAGCATTTAAAGTAAGTCGGGAAATACCTATGTAAGGGTCACACTATCGTGAAATTATTCTAATCCTGAATAATTCTAATAATATTCCTAATCATATGTTGTTTATTTATCTTATTTTATTATAAGCATAAAATTTCTTTCCAGCAAGAGAAAAATGTGTTCAAACATTGAACAATAAACTCCTACAACCTCGATATGCACGGTGCCATATTGTTAATTATACGCCATTTTAAATATGTTGTTTATTTTCTCTTGGCATAGCCAACTAGGGGTATTCATTTCATTCACTTCCCCATCACATTGGCTTGTCGGCAACCATTTTATATTTCAATGGACTTGTACTTTAGAATGAACTGCCAATAAAGATGTTTTATGCAAACCCATTTGCTCAAACAAAAGATTGCATCGAGGGATATTGGACTATTATTTCTGCGTCAGGATAAATCAAATGAAATGCGTTTTTACGTACGCCGACAAATCAAAACGCGCATAATGGGAAAAATCTCCAAATAATGGAGTGACAGCTTTGAAAATAAAAAGATATATAGAAAGGTGGTGAATTGGTTGTTTCCGTTTGCTACGCTTACATGACGTTCTAAAAAATCTTCATATAAATAGGATATCTTCGTCATATATTTCTTTTTATTGACTATGCGACAATCTTTGAATTCGTGATATAAAGGGTGTTTAAAAAATGTCCACACCTTATTTGTTTAATTTATTTTTTTATTAGTGGCAAAAATACCAGAGTATCACTAAAAATACAAGAAGGTACAGACTTTTAGGCAATCAAGTCAAAAACCTTGCAGCTACAATCCATTTTTATACAGGGACTCTCGAGAATATTTGTCATTTTAAATATCTTGCAAAAAAGCTAACAATTTGCACTAAGCAAAATTTGGTTATGCATTAAAATGACTAACATTTTCTGAGTGTAACTTTCATTTTATTTTTTGAAGTACTCCAATTCTAGTCCATTTTATGACCATTTGAGTGAAGTCGTGCACAATAAAACACACCTCCAGTTGAAGCTTTGGATGAAAATTAGCATTAGTGTGATCCATGGAGCTTGTTAGTATAACAACGGCTAAACAAACTACTGGTACAATCGGCGACGATGCTGAAAAGCGAAACCAGGTCCGGTCATAGCAAATATTTATAGAAATATCGTGGAATTTTTTATATCTGTTCTTATATTTATCGCTAATAGAATTTAATAGTTATGAATATTGAACAATTCCACAAAGTAAAGGTTCAAAATGTCAATTATTTGAAGAAATATTGTACACAGAAAATCTAGAAAATTTGATAAAAGAAAGCGGCCGCGATAATGAATTATACCCCAGATAAGCAGTTGCAGAAATTTCCGCAAGCGATAATCTTATCTGTACGGACATCGTTCTAGAAACCGGAACGGAAACCTATAAATACGGGGTCGCCTTTCCGTCAGTTAGTTAGTTAAACAGTGAATAAGTGAGATAATTAGTCAATGAGTTAATTCATTAAACAGTGTTAGTGAGTTAATTAGTTAGTTGGTCAGTTAGTTAAGTGAATTATAATTGTAGTGTTCTGGAATCAGTTTGGAAATAAAGTGGTTACAATTCACTGAAGTATTTTTTTGAAAATCTCTGTATAAAAATTGATTTTAGATACTTTTGACTTGATTGTCTAAAAACTTATACAGTTTGTCCCAGTTGACGTGGGATAACATGGGTAACTTCGATAGAAACTCGGAAAAATGGTCATATCATATACCGGCTTGGTTAGATATTATTGAGAAAAAAAGCGAAAAACATCATTTCCTAAAATCTGCTATAATTTCTTTATTTGTAGACCGGACTGAAAAAAACTTTTATTAATTTTTGGTTTGTTTCTCAAAAGCTTTACAGTGGCGTAGTTAATTATTTTTCCTATTGAATAACTTCTTAGAAAGTTATGGCAATTTTTTTTTTCTATATCACTTTCGGATGTAGCAAAATTTTCTGTGTAATTTATTGTCATATATCAAAAGTGAGACATAAGCAAAAAACCATAATTAGGTTATTTTTTTCAAATAATAGGCCATGTAGAATTAAACGGGCCTTTAAAAATGTGTAAAATGCAATAACTATTGAATATAAATAAATATTTTTTTGGATGCGTATTTTGATAATAAAGTAACCAAATTTTAACTTTTATGGTTTGTGAATTTAATGCGCAAAAAGCTGTTCAAACAGTTTAAAAATTGATAGTATGTTGGATGTCTATAAATAATTTATTTCGGCACTGTAAAAAAATTGTCGATATCAAAAATTTTAATAATAGGGAAGATCTGTTTTTCCAGTTTTCTCTCCATTGATACAAGAACATTGTTTTGAACATTTTTTATGATATTTTCTTGTGTTAATTTCTTCGGTTTAGTTATGTTTATTACCAATTCTATGTATAGTACAAAATTTAATAAGTACATTCTCACAATATACCAACAGTCTGCATTACTGTTTTTTTTGTTATCATAATTATTTTTTCATGCCCTACTAATTTTAAACATAAATATCGGTTTTTTGTTTATGTTTTACTTTTGACGTATGATTTGAGCTATATCAAATTCCTCAGAAAATTATGCTGAATTCGAAAATAAGAAAATTAAATATGGCGTCTATAAGAAAAAATAAAGTAGCCATAATTTTTTCAGAAATTATTCCCCACAAAGCACAATTAGCTACGCCGTTGGAAAGCTTTTTGAAAGACAAACAAACATGATTTCAGTTTTTATTAGTCGGACTACAAATAGAGAACTTACAGCAGATTAAAAAAAACGACCTTTTTCACTTTTTTATTAATAAAATCTAAACAAGCGGGTTTTCAATTGTTTTCTTAATGGCATGTTAATGGGCATAAAATTCTACATTACTTTGTCTATCTAACCAACTTTCTATCTCCACTAATAACGAAGTTACCCGTGTTATCAGTTCCACATCCATCGGGATACATTGCATACCTTATTGTATATTTGGTGAACATTTTATAAAAACTACTCATGAATAGTAACACTAGCGCAGAAAATAAAATGTGGACATTTTTTTGGCCCACCCTGTATATATAGTTTGTTAACGATAAAATAATTTAAACAGCAGTAAATAGAGGAAGTACATATTTGGATTCTTAATATAGATATGAATCGGCACAACTGAAGTAAAATACGTAAGGCATATAGAAAATCATATCATTTCATAAAAAAAGCTGATTGCCATAGCAACTAACTTGTTTACGTTAAGAAAAATTGAATTTCGTCAGTTTATGGGAAAACATAAAGCACTTTCTTAAAATAAGAAGTATTTTAGGAAATATAATGAACCACTTTTATCTTTCGACTTGGCTGAAATGTTTACATGTTTTACTACCCCACTAAAAATGTTTGTGTAAATTTTTTCTGCTCAACCAAAAAACAGTTATAAAGTAAAAAACCAGTGCTTCTGTTTTTTAAACGCCTAAAACTCAAAAACTGACCAATGAAGACTTTTTTTCTAAATTTTGTTTGTTATTAAATGGTTGAAGGCGCTTTTTAGAAAAAAAAATCCAAAAACTATTTCATTTTATATTTTATGTAAATTTTCAATTTTTCAAGGTTCATCATTTTTGATTTATTATTTTTATTTTTCAAAAAAATATTTGATTTATTCTGCCAAAGTGTGCCAAAGTGGACCAATTTTCCTTTTTTGTTTTTTGGATAAAACTTTTTTATTTTTCAATATAATTATACGTTTGTCAATTTTGTTTCTTCGGGGCATGAATGTTGGTAAAGTATAATTCTTAAAATTTCAACCAGTGGCGGCAAGAGGAGTACAAGCATGTTTTTTTTTTTTAAGTAGCAACCCCCTTTTTCATTACACCATATGAGAGTTTAGGTTTTTTTGGTTAACTTGGTTTTCATATGTAGACCGTTGGTAGAGAAAATATTGAAAAAAAAAACAAATCAAAAAACCGAATTCATCATTTTCAAGGGTATTTTTCATTTTTTATCCAAAATATTCTCTCTATAATTATATTGAAAAAAAAAAAATTGTTTACAAAATAAAGATAGAAACGAAAATTGCACATCAAATTAACCAGAAAGACCTAACTTTTTATATGGTGTAATAAAAAAAGATGGTTGATCTTAAAAAAAATAACCTTATCTCCCTTCGCCTCCACTGATTGCATATGTGTGAATTGAACTTCACCAAAATTCATGCCCCAAAGAAACAAAAAGGACCCATCGAAACATCTTTTAAAAAATGCGAAATACGCATGACTTTCGAGATATACGTATAGTAAAATTAAAAACAAAGTAAACAAGAATTAAATGCAGAATAAATCACAGATTGTTTTGAAAAATAATAATATAAATCAAAAATGGCAAACTTTGAAAAATTGATAATTTTTTTAAAACATGGAATAATTATATGGAATATGACATGGGATACTTTTTTATTTTTCGTTTCCTTAAAAGCACCCTTAATAATAAAGAAATTTAAAAAAAATGGTCTTGATTAGTCAGTTTTTCAAAAAGTTATGCGCGTTTGAAAGACAAAAGCACTATTTTTTTTTTAATTGAAAACTTATTTGGTTGGGTGGAAAAACTAGAAACAAAGTACACAAACGTTTTTAGTGCAGCGTAGAATAACAAGTAAAAATTTTCAGCCAAATCAAAATGGGTTAGGTTCAAAGGTGGTTGATTTGGCATGGAATGCCCCATAAGCATATTTCCAAACTTTTTACCCACGCTGTATATACTTACATGCATAATGAATGGCAGCTAATTGTCCATTCTTCCTCCCATTGAATAAGCAAACACTTTTCATGACATATGACTGTTATATACAGCAGAACTCCATGAATCAGACCATGACGGGACTAGTAGGTCGGGTCTCAAGAAGGTCGGACCATCCGAAGTATAAAAAATTAAGACAAGTTTTAAGTAAAAATGTATTCTCTGAATTACTTACATAGATATTACACCTAATATAATAAATATTTTATTTTCAATCCATAATATATGTAATATTTTTGATATAAACATTAAATTAAATCCAAAATTGTTTCCTTCTGCAGATTTGAATGACAGGCTTTTGCACTTATATCACTTCATATCTTTAAATGTATCAAAACGGGAGGATTACAGATCTTGTTCAACGTATTTTAAATAGTTCTAAGCTACAAATTCAAAAATATTAATTAAATGTCGTCCAAGATGAACATCGGATCATCAGGAGAGTCGGACCATCCGCGGAGTTCTATTGTATTTTAAATAGAATTACCAGTTTTTGTGTTTATTGCATGAGGTTGGAAGATATGTACTATTATGTGATCTCAAAAGTGGTTGAAACTGGTAATATTGTCAAAAACTTACTTTTTATTCGATAGGACAACGTAATAAATATGCAACTTATTATTTAACATCTTCAATGTTCATATACCCATCTCTAGAAATTGTCTATGTATGCAGGGTGAACCAGATTTGATTTCCACTACATGAACCTCGTAAACTACTATAGATACAAGGAAGCTTAAATAGGCAAAGTAGTGCAGAATTTAATGCTTAATAATATTCCGTTGAAAAAACAATTGAATTCCAACTTGTCAAGGTTATTTAATTTTCTCAGAAAAAATTAAATTTAGAAAAATTAACGTACGCCAATGAAAAGGCACTAAAAAACAACTAATAACAGTTTTTGATATTTTTCGATCAGACTTCAAATAAAGAAGTTTCTGCTGATTATTAAAAATGGCGATTGTCACTTTTTTTTCTAAATAAAATCAAGACAAATTGGAATTCAATTGTTTTCTCAGCGAATATTGTTAGGCATTAAATTCTGCACTACTTTGCCCATTTAAGCTTTCTTGTACTTCTAATGGTTTCCGAGTTCCTTGTAGTGAAATCTAGTTCAACCTGTATACATTTCATTATCTAGTTTTAACAATTTTGAAATTATTTGAGCAATGGAAACAAACCACCTGATAACAAAATGGTCCTTTTTTTACCAAACGCCTGTTTTTTTTTTAACTAAGTATCTAAGTGGGTACCTACGTATTAAATATAAATAATTTCAAGATTCATAAAAATATGGGTAATTGTTCAAACTAATATAGATAAATAAAAAACATTTAGTTAGAGGTAGTTGTCAAATGGTATTTTAAAAATTGACCACATATTCTTTTGACTATCGAATCGATAATCAGATCAGTGTCAATACTGAATTTTTGACAATTCTGTTTTCTCGAAATCCGGTACTATATATTCTATATCAAAGATACTTATTTAATATTGGTTAAGTTTCTGATACCTATAATTCTAATGCACGGTAAGCCATAAGCTACCCCTATATTGAAGCATAAACAAATAATTTATTTGGTACAAAAATTATTATTAACTAAGTGGATGAATCTAAATTTCCAAAACATATGATGTTCTTATGAAATTTTTCATTAATGTTTTTTCCTGTAACACTCAATATTATTAATGTTATTTACTAAGTATGGTTATTCGAAACCTTCAAGTATTTTTGTCCTAGGTTTCTTCTTATCTTCTTTTACGTTTTTGGATTGAACTCTTGCAGAGCATGAAGGACGTGGGCAAAACATTCGAGTAAATCTGATCGTGTACTTACAGATTAGAGAATTCTTAAGCTTATTTGTATTTTTGAAAGTAAAACACTAAACAATAATTTTCATTTTTTATTAATAGTTTAACTTCATTATTTTTGTACATAATTTATTTTTTAATTACTTACATAATTTGGTTTTTGATTGAATTATTATCGTACATGTATTAGTTCAAGTATAATTTTGCATTACTTTTAATTAATTTTAAAGATAGTTACTTTTTATACAGTGGAGATAGGAAGTGTTTATAAAAAAATTACGTATCTATATCAATTTTTTTTCCAAGTAAGTTTGCTATGGTAGACTTTGCACGTCGCCTAATTCATGTTAGAATGTTTTTGTCGATCTTCGTCTCTCTGCCTTGAAGACATTTTCAGTTTTGACATTGAACTTGTCAATCCTGAAGATATCATCTGACGCTGGATCAATATCATGAATATCTTTTCGGAATATTCTCCAGTACCTAGGTTATTGCGCTGCTGTTTTTGAATACTGCACTGAGTTTACTTGCGATGTTGCTCATTTTGGAGATTATCAGCACTTTTGCAATTGTTGGTTCGATGAGGTCGATGCAACTCTCGCTAATTCATTGGTATTGTTGGGTTTGCTAGCGAAACACGTATGCCGTTAATTATAATTACTAATTGCCATTATTCAAACAGGACATTTGCTTGTTTAGTGCTTTGGTCATTTAAAACCACTGTATAATTTAACTCAAATTATCCTTTATAAAACATATTTTGATAAATCTTTAAGAACGTTTGATTATTATGGCGACTAAGCACTTGACATGATAATGGACATTAATGGCAAACAATTGATTTTGAAATATTGTTACCGAAGAATCATATTGTAAATACATCTTGTGAATATTTTTAGATAAGAGATGAGACTAGTCCATTAATTTAATGAAAAATTATTAATTTTGCATATTCATTTATTCTTCAAATCACATTTAGACATCGGAAACCTTAAAACCTCCTTCCCACAGTTCCCACATTGCAATCCTTTTAACATCTTCTGAAACATCTCGTTTCACTGTATTTTGTGTTTCATTTTCAATTTATTAAATGTTTCCAGTAAGTCGTGAACTGTATAAACTCATTTAAGCAATCGAGATTGCCTGCTATCATTTGATTTTGAGGATAATTAGGATTCATAATAGCTCAAAGAAATAAATCCTTTATGTAATATGTTTATGATGTAGGTAGGATATACTATATACGGTTGATTTCATCTATCCCTTACTATTCGACTATCTGTTCATCCATTTCCTGAAGGTCATTAGTTTCCTATCCACCATTATCATCATTTCCTTTAATGTTTTCGTTGGCCGACCTAATGGGTACAAATAGATGTTTCCTTACTTTTCTTGTTTTCGTCACCTGCAGGGTCTGTGAAAACACTTAGACGAATCTTGTTTTTATTTAACTTTTTCTGTGCGTTATTGTTAACTATCCACAACGTACGGTGGTGAATTAGAACAACTGACAAAATATGGCAATGATTATACGCATTATTTCGGAACCATAATTTCAAATTAAGATTTTTACTTGTAGACATACTTTATTATACAAGGTAAGGTAATGTGACAATGACAAATTGCTCGATTTCATGTAAAACTAATTTTATAAGCTTCTTTCCCACACACACATTTATTACAAATGAGATGATTAATAGTGTGTTTTTCTGGGACACTTCCTCTGACTTGAAGACAATGTTGGATTGTCGGTAGATGAGGATAAATATACGTCTATTACATGTGCTCACAATTGATATTTGTTTCAGCAAAAACTTTCTGAAACCTCCGAAGTACATTTCTATAAATATACAAATTCTTAGTTAAAATATTAATTATTTTCTTGTTTATAGTTTATTCATAATTTTCTATTTATATTGTCAATTTATCAACAGCTTTAACAATTTATTGGGATAATTTATTA